>OZ014488.1:1331200-2604544 GCA_963965965.1 Trididemnum nubilum | reverse complement strand
AATGTAGTAGCCTAGCCCATAGAGGCCTATATTAACCTCTACATAGGTTAAAAGGCTTTTGTGGTTTAGTCTAACTGTGGCGTTGCCTTAGGATAGAACTAAAATGGCGTCGGAGAGGTTATCATTGTCAGTTAGGACTGCCAATAAAAATAATGACCTGAGATGCCCTAGGACCTAGGTAATGTTTAAAGTAAATTATCTTTGTCTCGGCTGGGTGAAGGAGAATAGAGTCAACACCCATCTAATCAAATACGTTTGCTCTAAGTTTATCTAGCCCCAGTGAATTTACTTCAGTTCTCTTTTAAAAATGCCATGGGTTTTATAATGTGACATTTCGGAATAATGCTTTCATTCCAAGTAAGCTTTATGCGTTTACCTGTTCCGAAATTATTTGCAAGCAGAAAAAATTTTATTAAAGTTTTTGCAACGGTGCACTCATTACGATAAACTCTAAAATTATTGAAGTTGATAAAAGTCGCAGAATTCGCATTAGCAAAAGACTCATAGAACGTAGGACTCAAAGCAATTAACGAAAGACTTAATAACGGAAAGAGCGTTTTGAATATTGGTAATATGCAGACTTATTAATTTATCACAGTGTTTAAGAATTTAGATCTTTTTTGAAATGCTCTGGATTGTTTTGAGTCTGTGTTATATAATTCAAAGCAGTTTTTGCGGTGTGATATGGCCCATAAAAATTTACTGATTAATTTTCTATTTATTGCTTTCAATAACAAAGCCTATATACTTCGTTATTTAAAGTAATATATAGAAAATTATTTCGTAATTTTTTTAGTAAACTTTTACTGTGATTTAATAGTTGTATTTTGCTCTAATTTTACTTGGTACATCATCGAGCACTGTTTCAGAAGATTGACTATCAACAATTTTCTATCATATGACTCACATTGAAAAGACAAGCTGATGTTACGCAAAATCTAGATCGCTTGTAAAGACAACGTCACTGCAACATGACGTCATTTTTGCTCTAATCGACTATCACGTTACTTAATGATTGATGACGCCATCAACTTAAAATGATTTTTTTCAAAAGCAGTACTGTAAAGCCGTATTTAGTGGTGCAATGACTTTTGCAGTAAGAGTAAGAAATTAGTTTGAGGATACCAAAGTTTATTGCCATTGCTTTTGTTTTTAGTGGGCTCCCGGGAAACATTTTTGGGCAGTTTTACCCTGCCGTTTTCAAATAAATAAGAGCAATTTTTTCGAGCTTCCCTCTAAATTAGTTACTGTCAGGGAGATAGCCGAACCGAAAGTAACTATTTTAACCATTTATGTGTTCAGCGTACTAACTGCAAGAATGTTTTTTAACAATTTTTACCGTAGCCCTATTCCAGGTGAAAAGGTCAGTTTTTGTGCCTCCCCCCCTGAATTCGTTACTGTCAAGGGGTTAGCCGAACCTAAAGTTACTGTCTTCGTCATTTTTGCGTTCAGTGGACCCCAACGGATGTTTTTTGAGCAATTTTTATCCATGCCGTCTTTGGGGTAAATAAAGGCCATTTTTGAGCCTCCCCCCTAAATTCGTTACTGTCAAGGGGTTAGCCGAACCTAAAGTTACTGTCTTTGCCATTTTTGTGTTCAGTGGACTCCAACGGATGTTTTTGAGCAATTTTTATCCATGCCGTCTTTGGGGTAAATAAAGGCCATTTTTGACCCCCTAAATTCGTTACTGTCGGGGAGTTAGCCGAACCTAAAGTTACTGTCTTTGCCATTTCATTGTTCAGTGGACCCCAGAGAACGATTTTACGCAATTTTTATCCATGCCGTCTTTGGGGTAAATAATGGCCATTTTGACCCCCATAAATTGTGGATTTGGGGGGTCTTAGCCGAACTTTTGACTTGCCAGTAAAACATTTTCTTAAAAGGTGAGTAAAGACGTGCATTTTAGGCGCATCAAACCTTCCGCCGTCTTTGGGGTAAATAAACCTTCTGGGCTGCCGGTCTATATCAAACCACTTAACATCTCTTGCAATGTCTTCTCCAAAAATCGTGCTCTCAACTCAAGGATAGCAATGCGGTACGATACGGTACGTAGGTACGGTACACCTAAATTTTGGCTAAGAAGTACAGTACACTGGTACGATACGCCTTTTCTGTAATGGTACTGGTACGGTACGCTTCAAAAATTGAACTGAAGTACGGTACGCTGGTGCGGTACGATTCAAGGTGCGAAGTACGTAGTACGCAAGTTCTGAACGTACCGAACCGTACTGCAATCCTTGAGTCCCAACAATATTTGCTGGCAGACTACAATTATACGGCTCAAGAGTACATCAAATTGTGGGAAAACAAAATTTGATAAAAAGGCAGAAGAAGTGTTTTTTAAAGTATGAGTCGTGACCAAAACATAGGTCGCATTGAGTTGAAAAATAAGCTATCATTTTATTTATTCATTTATTTATTTTCTTTACATTTTTCAAGTTTTTTGATTTTTTGTAACTGAATTATTGCATCATATAAGCATACTTCATTCAACTTAGTCTCAATAAAACTGCACTATTGCATCATAAGTGAGTTTCCTAGAGTTTTAATTGACAGCGTAGCTACAGTTACGTACTAGCGTAATTACTATAAACAACTATTTCTGCAAGACAAGTCAATATTTGTTGTTACGGTGGTATTGTGGATCTAAATACTTAAATATATCGGTGTGGTACTGAACTGAACTGAACTGAAATTCATTTTGCTACCTGTTATAAATAAACAGCACAAACCCACAAAGTATAATGCAAAATGAAAATAAATTAAGCACATTTAACACAAATCAGTGCTAGGTAAAAATTATAGCAAAACAGGCACAAGGAGACTGCGAAGGGACTGATTTTGTCTTCGTGTCTGCAGTCACCTATTGTTATTGAAGCTTTACTTTTTGTTCAGTAATATGTAATCTTTTTCTTTCTTTTTTATTTTTTTTGAGGACACACTAACAAACAAACGAACAATAGCAGCAGAGAGGGGAAGGGAAGAAGGAGGGAGAAGGGGAGAAGCAGGAACCTCATATTCTTTTTAAAAAAATATAACTGAAAACTATAGTGGTTTAAGTTACATACATATAAAAGTTCATGTTTCTTGATCATATTTTTGCAAGAGAAAGTTTTTAATTTTTGCTTTGAAAGATAGCAATGTTTTGCATGTTTTTAAATCGGCATCCAACGCGTTCCATCAGAGGACCTTAATATTTTACAGATCTTTGAGCTTTTGACGTATTCAAAAGAGGAGTAAAATAATTGTTTTAATAGGATGCTCTTGTGAACTTTTCATATACCTTACTCGCTTCAGTAAGATAGTTACTAAATTGATCTGGCAGCATTTTCATTTTAAATTTAAATACAAATAGTGCTCTTTCAAGAAAGACCATATCAACTAATTTCAGGATACGCAATTTTGCATAAAATTGTGTTGTTCGATCATAGTATTTACCTCCTCCAACAATTTTAACTGCTTTATTTTGTAAAGTACTTAATTTTTTTAAAAAACTTTTAAAACCGACAAGTTTGACGTCCTTCGTGGTCGACTCCTGGGAAATCATAACGACTTCCACTGGCAGTTAGATGGCCAGATCAACCACCAACCCTGCAGCTACAAAGCAGCTCGAGTCGTAAGATGCACAGAGCGGGACAGGGCTGTTTCGAGCTTTTAGCTCTCATCGGTAGACCTCAGCTTCTCTAACAAAGTTATTCCCCAGCTGTTTTTTTTTTATTACAAAATTACGAGAAAACGAGCAGAACACAACATGTCCCATTTATTTTCAATGTTAATCAAATTTTATATCCTAACTAAGTTATTTTATTACTTTTACGAGTACTATTTTTTGTTGCAACAAAATTACAAAAACGAAACAAAAACACAACATGTCACAAATTATTATCTAATCGAATTTAATATATGAGAGCATTACATAAAAGTTTCAAAATTTGACTATGCTTTTTATTTAATCGATAGTTTTCAATTTGTCGCCTAGAAAACAACATGCTTTTAATTTCTTTAATGATGCAGTCTGAATCAAAATTAACTTTGTTATGGACTATACTATTTCGATGTGTCCAAATACAATATTTTTTCGCACTAAGCAAAAAAACAATTCCATTTATGATTAACTGCGAATGAGAATGTTGGGCCGTTAAGACACTAAAATCAAAAAACAAACATAAATTTAAAGACACCGAGGGCAAAGAATACCCAGTTAATTTAAACATCAAAAACATAAAGAAGTTCCACACACTTTGTAACTTAATACACGAAAAAAACAAATGGGACTCAGTTTCATCTTGTTGATTACACAAAGAACACAAACTTGTACCATGATATGTAGCAACATACGGTTTAGATTTTACTGGCATTAAGTTCCATATTATTTTATAATTAAAGGTTTTCAAATAGTTCGGTAATATATCATTATGTATCTGTTTCCACATGTTTGGGATGGATAAAGGAACTAAAGGGATCAACCTCTGACTCCTTCGTTGTTCAATGATCGTGTAGTAGATTTGTCTAGTGTTCATTGTTTCAATTTCATTTTTACCAAGGTTATGTGAATCAAGTACGTGGAGAAACCGATTATAAAATTCAGATGGTGTAAACGCATGTGGAATCGAGTTACGAGGGGACAGTTTTAGTTTTTTGTCTAACATTCTACTAGCGTTGTACTCCATCAAAAACAAATGAGGTAAACATTCACCCTGATCAGTTTTGTACAAGTAATAGTTTTTTACTTGTTTGACATACAATAGTTCCAAAAATAAAGGAATATCCAATATATCATATCCTCCGGAATCCCGAGACTTACTTAACTCATAGATGGTCAGAGAGCAGGATTTAGGAAGCACATAATTTAATACAATGCGATTGAGTCGATTAATCATTGAACTGGGAAAAAAATAAACACGCGCAAGAAATGACAAAATCGGCATAATTTTCATTTTGATAATCACCGCCTTTGCATCATAAGTAGTTCTAGCTTTTTTTAAACGAAAAATTTCTGTTTTAACTTGGCAAATTTTTTGAGAAAATATTCTAGAAATTTCTCGTTTAGAACCAAAAGGTAAATTCAAAACTTCAATAAAATCAGACTTCCATTTTACATTACTATCACAACAAATTGGTGGTCCCCCTTTGCAGCATACTAATCCATTCAGTTATTTGTAATTCAGTTTTAAACCCGTCGCTTTTCCAAAATTATCCAGCAATTCGAAAGCCCTTGAAATGGAATAAGTTCCTAACAAAGTCAACGTGACATCGTCTGCATAAGCAAAATATTTCATGTTGAAACCTTTAGAACCTGGAAGAAAAACACCATCGATAAAGTCATGTCTCATTATCGACTTCAGCATTGGTTCAAGAAAAAGAAGGAAGAGGTGAAAGCTAAGTGGGTCCCCTTGCCTTACACCCCTTTTCACCGGGAAAAAATCACTAATAAACCCATTAACAATTACTGCAGTTTCTGAGTTTTGTAACAAAATAAAAATATGGTCACAAAATGTATGTGAAAAACCACTTTGTTTTAAAACTTTTTGTAAGAAACAATGATCAACACAATCAAATGCTTTATAGAAATCAAGTGACAAGACATATGTTTCATGATTGTTTTTCTGAGCAAAATCAATTACATCTCTCAATAATACAAGTCCATTTGCAACATCTCTACCTTTCACGGCATATTGCATTGGACCTAACAAATCCGAGAGAACACACTTAATGCGATTAGCGTAAACCTTGCTGATGATTTTATAATCGACATTTAGCAGAGAGATTGGTCGATAGTTTTTTATATCTGTTGGATTAGAATTTTTAAAAATCAGAGTAATATAACCCTGCTTAAAATTTTTATTTTCATAATGACCATTTATAAATTCATTCATAACTACAGTGAATTGCTCCCCAATAACATGCCAAAACTTCTTATAGAATTCTATCCCAATGCCATCTGGTCCAGGCGTTTTACCACTTTTCATTTCACTAATAGCATTGTGTATTTCGCTTTTCATGACTGGGGCACAGAGTAATTCATTATGGTCTGCGGTCACGATAGTTGGTACATGCTGCAAAAATTGATTCTGAAGGGTTTCATCGATAACTGTTGAAGAATACAATTTTTCGTAAAAGCGCTTGGCTATTTCTAATTTTTTTCTAGGCGTGTTCAAAAGTTGACTGGAATCATTTTGCAAGGTTTCAATGTACGTTTTTTTGTAATTTTCTTTCAATCTCTCAAAAAAGGCAGCATTAATTTGATTACCGCGGTCAAGGCGATCAGCACGCGAGCGCAATTGAACAGCCTGTAAGTTTTGGAGTTGGCGTTTTCGGATTTCCGCCTTCACATGTTTAAATTCGGTAAAAACTTTTTTCCCAAAAGACAAGGCAGCAGCCAATTGTTGCAGTTTTTGCTCAAGTTTGCTAATTTCGTCTTTTTCGATGGAGCTTT
The DNA here is from genome assembly GCA_963965965.1 of Trididemnum nubilum. NCBI lineage: Eukaryota > Metazoa > Chordata > Ascidiacea > Aplousobranchia > Didemnidae > Trididemnum > Trididemnum nubilum. Next base: position 2,598,108 of record OZ014488.1, on the reverse strand, counting down.
TACATTTTGACAAATTTATTAAAAGTTCTCGCAACCTTTCTTTTGTTTCTAACCACCATAGATATTTATTGGGATAAATCAGTTGCAAGTCAACCCACCTATTCCAATGCTTTTCAATAAACTCAAAACAAGAGACATGATCGTACAAAGTAACATTATTTTTCCAATATCCAGGACCAAAGATTTTGCTGTGATTAATAGCTACTGTTACATCTACTAGACTATGATCAGAGACAGATAAATGTTTTGCATTGCAAGACTCTGGCTTTATAGACGCAGTGACGTAAAAACGATCTAGTCGAGATGCAACTGCCGGGCCATGCCATGTAAACTGAGCCAAAGTAGCATTAATCATTCTTAAAGCATCATGCATATCAAAGGCCTGACATAACTTGATTAGATTTTGCGATTTGTACGAATTAAGTAATTTTGGATTAAAATTTGTACGATCAAGGGCGGGATTGTCAACGCAGTTAAAATCACCTCCAATTAAGGTCGGGTATTTGCTTAAAACAAAGCGATGAACCGAACCAAAAAATATTTCTTGGTCGGCATAAACAGAATTCACACCACCAACAGGAGCATATAAGTTAACTAGATGAAAATATTCACCATGCACATTAATATCAATAGCAACTGCACGCCCTTCATCATCACAAAGAATATGCTTAATAACTAACTGATCATTGCATACCAAAATAGCAACTCCTCTTGCATTGTTCGTTCCAGAATTCCAAATAGCGGTTTTACGTCATTCGTTTGACCAACGAAATTCAACATCCGGTGTGCTGTAGGTTTCTTGGAGCAGCACCACGTCATTTCCGCTTTTGCGCAGCAATTCAAAAACCAAATTTCTTTTTTCCTGATCCCTTAGACTATTGCAATGTAGAGTTGCTATTTTTAAGTATATCACCATCGAGAAATAAATGCACTGTTAATACAACACACATTAATCAAATGCTTTCATCCCAATACGTTTCTTTTTTTGAAACTTAAGACCACATGTGCAGTCAATAAAAGCAACACCATGAAATGCTTCAAACATTAATTTTCGGCATGCGCAATGCATGATATAAAAATCACAATCCTCGTTACTACATTTAGCTTTCTCAGCTAGCTCCGGCAAAGGATTTTTTGTGTCACAATTAGAACACTTTACCGTTTTCAGAGACCCATTATTGCTTTTTAAATCACCAGTAGGCTCATCATCATTTAAGCGCCTTTTACGATTTTCTTTGAAGATTTGCTCTTTGTTTTCATCACTAGGCCTATCGGTATTCTCTGCCGTGATGACTTCCTCGAACCAGTCATAAGTTTTGCTACTGCTGGTCGCCTTTTGGTGTTCTATCAGGTCAGAAGACTCAGACTCTTGATTGACATCAGCTACTGCAGAAATGTTCGAAGCGGTCGAAGCAAAGTTAACATTTTTTCTATCACCTTTTTGATTTTGGTTCTGCGCAGATGTTGGAGGTTGCACAACGCCAGTCTCAACATTTTTACTACAGTTGTCAGTGCTTTCACTAAGTTTTGGCCATTGTTTATCAAATTTTTCGTTACAGTCAGCACCTTTGTGTCCAGGTTTGTTGCAAATATGGCAAGTCTCAATTTGTCCCTTGTATTTTACCAAAAACTCTTCGCCTCCTATGTAAATGTAACTACCAATAGGATTATCATTTAATTCATCCGGTCGCATTTCAAAATAGTGAACTCCAGTGGCAAAACCCATTTTGTCAAGTTTTGCAAAGTATTTTGATACACTACCATGCTTGGCTTCCAAGTAACTTTTTAGCCTATCAATCGGAAAAGGGACCGGTACCCAATGAATGGCTACCGTGATCTTATCGGATTCGAATAGTCATAAATTGGAAATCTTGTCCACATTTAATAGCTTCTCATATAGACTGAGAACATTTTGTCGCGATTGACATGTTATGTCAACATAATTAGCCTTTTTGTCAACGATGCCAACAATTTGTTTCGTAGAAAACCCAATGCTTTCAATAATTTTCCAGATATGTTCTCTTGTCATTCCTTGACCCATTTTGAAGCATAAGCAATTCGGCCTTGTCAGTTTGTCTATTCGTTCGTATGACTTTACAGCCCTAGCAAAGCTGGGTTGTTGTACGATTCTCATGTCGACTTCTTTACCGATCGTTTGCACCTCAATCTTCTTGCGCACTTACGGTATAACCAGAACCGAAACTACACTTACCGGTACTAATTTTTACCCTACTCTAGCCTATTCAAGACTCTTGGCCGAACTGGCGGCGCAAACATAAACATCTTGGCCTAAGACTCTTGGCCGAACTGGACAAACCTTAAGGGCTTGCACAGCGGCAGAGGCTTTGTAGGGAATAAACGATTTTTCACTTGTGGTACTTAAAATAAACAAGCGAAAAAATCGCTGAACCCTCTGTGCATCTTATGACTCTGTGCAGCTCTGTCCAGCTCTGTGCATCGCTGTCCAGCTCTGTGCATCTTATGACTCGAGCTGCTTTGTAGCTGCAGGGTTGGTGGTTGATCTGGCCACCTAACTGCCAGCGGAAGTCGTTATGATTTCCCAGGAGTCGACCACGAAAAACATCAAACTTGTCGGTTATGATTTCCGTGATCACACAAGGGGAATCCTTGTAGTATGGATAGCCTATGGCTATCCTTACTGCAAGGGTTCAGCGATTTTTTCACTTGTTTATTTTAAGTACCACAAGTGAAAAACCGTTTATTCCCTACAAAGCCTCTGCCGCTGTGCAAGCCTTAAGGTTTGTCCAGTTCGGCCAAGAGTCTTGTCCAGCTGGGGAATAACTTTGTTAGAGAAGCTGAGGTCTGCTGATGAGAGCTAAAAGCTAGAAACAGCGCTGTCCAGCTCTGTGCATCTTACGACTCGAACTTTTAAAAGTTGAGCTCCAAGTGATTGAACCATATTGCAGATGCGAGTGGAAAAAAGCATGATATAAATTCAATAAAGCCTTAGAGTTTAAAAACGGTTTTACCTTTGATAGAATTCCAACTAATCGCGATAACCTTTTTATCGAGTTCTTGATATGACAATCAAAAGAAAGAGATTCGGCAAAAGTAACACCCAAATATTTAGCATTTTTTACTATCGTGATCGGTAAAACATCATTATAACAGTTTTTAGACGACTTGCCATTTTTGTTTGAGTTTATAATAATGACATTGAACTTAGACATGTTTAAAGTTAATTTATTGGCTATCATCCATTTGTTCACCACATTAATTTCTCCTTTTATCTTGTATTTTAAGTTGGATAGCCATCATCTTGTAAAATAAGACACGTGTCATCAGCATACAGTCTAGGAGCAGAATTAGTGGAACTACTTATGTCATTGATATATAGTGTAAAGAGCAGAGGACCAAGAACTGAGCCTTGAGGAACCCCACAATTGATGCACCTGTAGTTAGATTGAGTATGATTTAAAAATACGTATTGTTTTCTGTTTACTAAGAAAGAAGCATATAGCTTATTGGCAGCAAAGGCATTAATAGTACAATTAACTGTAAGGCATGATATTTTGAAAGTTTAGATACAGTATGTAATACAGGTACTGTTAGAGTAGAGGTAGAAGTAGTTTAAAACATTTTCACTTTCTAAGCCGAAAACTTCAAGTTTATTCTGTTTGAGGTTTGGATAGTAATGTCGCTGTCTCACGACTGCTCCAATCAATGACGTCACGAATTGTCGAAGCAACGGCATAACAGCAAACAAGAAATATTTAAAAGCAAAAGCATTCTAACTCAACAGATCATACAGCTCATACGCTGCGCAGTCAAGCCGGTTAATCGCAATCGGAGCGCGCTCCTTTTGACCCGCCACAGTAAGATGTCAATAAAAATCAAGGTTTGGGTCACGCTCAAAAAAATTTATGAACCACTGCACCATTGGGGAGAACTTGAAGCTGGCAGCAAAGGCATTTATAGTCAGAATATATCAATCTTTCTTCGTGGATTCCCCCTCAGTAATTTATTCAAATAGAATCTGGTTTAATAGTTATTATTTTTTCACCCTCTGCCTACCATGGGGTCTAATAGACCCCAAAATAAAATTTAATCGTTCATTACTGAAAAAAGATAGCAAACACGACTTCCATGTTACCTGACTTTTCGTAAGTTTAGTTCAGTGCTCTGCATCCGGTGTGTCGCGAGTCAATATCAGGTGTGCCGCAGGGTACTGGTAACTTTTCTAGCAAACAAACAAAAATGCTTTTTTTATCTTTTTGCAAATCGACCAGCCTTAACCTTGATGCCTGCAGCAGATAATTGTGGGTTTCCGGACTGAAGTCCTTTTTTTTGGAGATCAGTATAAGTGTGCTGCAGGTAAAAAAGGTTGCGAAGCACTGATTTAATTGATCATCAACGAGGTAGAGTATCAAAAAACTCAGACAAACCGATATGGCAAAAAAATAAAACTAACATCTTATACCATGGGGTCCAATGGACACCAAGCCAATAACAAACTTGTATTGTTTAGTTTAAACTGGCTGAGTTTTTTTTTTAATCCAGTTATCAACTAATCTATTGTTTGGTACCACAAATACAAAATTATTAGTTTGAAAAATATTATCTACACAGTAATATCAAATGGAAGTCAGGTTAGAAAATATGCAATTGAGAAATAATACCAAACTACTTGGAAGATGACCAGATTCTAGAGCTTCCGGAATAGACTGAAGATGATGAAGGAAGGAATGAAGAAGAATAGATTAAACGAGGACTAAAGACAAAATCAATTGGGGTATATAAAGTTAGGCCAATCGTATTACACTAGATTAGCGTTGACTCCATCCGTTTTGACCGAACCATTCTAGAGATATTCTACTTCAAACACGACGTCGGTGACTCTAATGTTATAAATTTTAATAATTTTTATTGTCAATCTTGTCATTGATAAGCATTAGCGTCTTAGCGACGCCTTCCCAGTTCTATCCAAAAGCAACGATAAGGCTATTGCATTAAGTCGTTTTGCTACGCACTAATCGGTTTGATCTTATCAGCAGAATAGATCCGAGCTGGAAAAAGAGTAGACTGCACGATAGCCTAGGTAACAAACGTCTAAGAACAAGAGAAATTAAGGAGGCTAGTAGAGTTATCAAAGTAGGCTAGTATAGGCTATTGTTTCCAAGTTAGATGGAAAAGTTTACATTAGGGTCACAAAATACCGTAAGCAAATACCATAGGTCTACTCAAGTATTGGTAGTCTTATTATCAGGTATGAGTTTGTACCATAGGCGTAGCCAAGATTTTTGATTGGGGGGGGGGGCCAAATCACAAATCACATGCAATGACGTCATCAGAAACTTCGAAAGAGGATTTTTTTGTGGGAGCAAAAATATCGTAGAATGGAAGATCAGAAGCCGTGGCGCGATGTTGGCACGTAACTAGGAACTTGTTCAAGTAGAGGGCTTAAACCAATAGTTAAAATGCGAAAATGTCTAAATTGGGAGACGTGTTGAGCAAATAAGCGTACTGTAATTCAAACGTATTATTGACGGGGGTGTGGGGGCGAAGCCCCCAGCTGCTGGGCAATTTTTCGTAATTTTTGAAAAAAAAGCTATTTTAACACGATTGGATCACATTTCGTATGCAGGCGCTTGGCCAGAAATTTCCAATGGGGGCTAGTTTGGGGGGCGTCTCAAAAATTTTGCATTTCTCAAAAATTTTGCATTTTTTTGCATAAATAACTTAATTTTAGGGCTATTTTACTCAAATATAATGCTTTTAAAACGTGGCATAGAAATTGGCACGGCAATATGATTCAGCTGGTTGCATTAATGGGCTATGTGGGAGGTGGCTAATGATAACATTGCAGTTCTCTTGTTTACATGCAGGTAAACCATAAAATCTTATTATTCAATAAAACTCACACGGAGTAGTCTATTTCGTCTATATTTTATAAAGAAAAATAATTGGGGGGGGCTAATGGAAAGATATTCGAGAGAAATGATTGGTTATTAACTAACACTGAATAGCCCCCCCCCCCCCCCCCCTTATTCCTGAGTTTATAATATATTTGTTAATAAAACCTATGTTTGGCATTTTTACACTAGCGATCAAATTTGATTGTTTATTTTTGGGCATTTTTTAAAGTTTTTATTGATTTGTGACGTTAATTTTTGACGAATTAGCCCCCCCCCGAATATATGTTTTAAAAGTTGCTTTAAATCACTTTTTAGTCTATTCCAGCGCAAAAAAACAGTCTCAGTAGAGAGCTAAAAATGTAGTATTTTTCTTATTCTGCGTTTTGGTTGACAGGCCAATGGGGGGGGGGCGATAGCCTCCCCCGCCCCCCCCTCCCGTGGCTACGCTACTGTTCGCATGTATTCGGAACCATTTGAAAGAACTAGATTTTTAACATTTGAAAGCCAATTGAAAAATATTAAGTTGTTCAATCCTTCTTTTGCTTGCAATTTAAGTCCAAAACACGCTTAAAATCTTGCATTTTGAGGTTAAATTTTGCAAGTGGTTTGGCCCAGGTAGGCGGAAGTAAAGTACTTCACCTCCTGCAATATTTTAACAGTGAATAACAATCTACTCGAAAATTTCCGTAGAGATTATTGTTTTTTCACGAAAACAACCAGTCATAGGAGTACATATACGTTCAGGGGGCCCAGGCCCACTCAATTCAAAAATTTGTTCAATGAGCATTTCCTTTACTGCAGTACTTAAATTGTAAAATTTTGCATGGGGGGACGCTTTTGCAGTCTTGACTAAACCTTAGTGAAGATTACATAATTCCGTCGACGAAATTGAATGAAAACCAAAAAAAGATAAAAGTCTTCGCCGAGAGTCTAAAAACTGATGTGTTTTTCCGCCTGAAATTAGGTGAAGACCCCCCAAAAAAGGTCTTCGCCGAAACCTGAAGTGTTTTTTCTTCTCAATCACTATTTCCGCGGAATTTGGTGCTATATTCGACCGGACTTTAAAGGTCTTTTTCCTCTCATCAATCAGCGCTCAAATCTCGATGGAAAGACGCCTAAATCTCGGTGGGGGGAGCGCTCAATTTCGGTGGGGGGACGCTCAAGCTCGATGGGGGGACGCATCCCCCTGTACCCCCTACAATTTAAGTACTGCTTTACTAATTTTTTTCAAAAGTATTTTTTGCATAAAAACTGGCGAGGTGGAGGTGAATTGTTATTGCAAAATGTACAATAGATAGTTACGCCTACTAACCATGTTATTGCCCATGCCGGATTTACATTGAGTTGGACCCCTGGCACTTTGAGATTTTTGCAATATTTTTTTGCCAAGTACTGGTGAAGATCAAAAATGTCTTATCTGAACGCGGAGCCCCTGGCACTGTGTCATCTATTAAATCCGTTCTTGGTTATTGCATTACATTTATAAAAAGGTTACATGAGGGCCTGAGTTAGCAACTTTTAGAATAAAAACCCTTAATTTCACTCGGGTTACACGTTTAAATTGGTTGAAAAACATTAAATTGAGGGATCCGAGCCCCCTGGATCAATACTATTGTTGGGGGCCCATTTAAATTGGTTGGCAAACATTAAATTGAAGGGGCCGGCCCTTTGGATCAGTATTATTGTTGGGGCCCATTTAAATATTATTGTAAGGGGGCCATTTAAATTAGTTGGCAAAAATTAAATAGAGGGGGCCTGGGGCCCCTGGATCAGTATGGTTGTTAATTACTGTTTACGCGAAGATGCTAAAAAAAACTGAAACAGAAGAAACAATATTCTTTTTATGAGATTTTCATAATTGGTAGCATTTCAATTGGGGGGGGCCTGCCCTCCCTCCTGGCTATGCCTATGGTTTGTAATGTGCTTCTAGTGATGTTCTAGCAGCCAAATAAACGCTTACTTACGTACGTACTGTGTAGCCTACTAATAAAATATTTTTCGCTAGACTAGGGTAGAATGTAGACAGAAATGTATTTGTCAACTTGATTTTTACTGTAATCGCTAGGCTACCGAAAAGTCTACTCTTTTAACCAGCTCAGATCTGTTGCGCTGATATCTAAGAGATTAGTGCGTAGCGAAACGACCCAATGCAGTAGCTTAATCGTTGCTTTAGGTTAGAACAGGAAAGGCGTCGCTAAGACACTGATGCTTATCAACGACAAGATTGCCAATAAAAATTATTAAAATTTATAACTTTAGAGTTACGGACGTCGTGTTTGAAATATCTCTAGAATGGTTTGGTCAAAAAGGATGGAGTCAACGCTAATCCAGTCTAATACTTACTTTAAATACCCCCATTAATTTTGCCATTAGTCCTCGTTTAAGTCGTCGAACATTTTGGATAGGATAGTTCAAACCTACAACTGCAAGAGGGTGACTAGAAGACGGCCAGTAGGCCTATTTTGCAACATGATTGACATTAGCGCTGTATGATAGCAATTACATGATGGACTGAACATTAGCGTAGCCAGGATTTTTGATTGGGGGGGCCTCAAACCACAAACCACATGCAACGGCGTCACCAGGAACTTCGAAAGAGGATTTTTTTGTGGGGGCAAAGATATCGTAGAATGGAAGATCAGAAGCCGTGGCGTGATGTTGACATGTAACTAGGAACTCGTTCAAGTATAAGGCTTAAACCAATCGTTAAAATGCGAAAATGTCTAAATTGGGAGACGTGTTAAAGCAAAGAAATGTCCTGTAAATCAAACGCGTCACAGCCGCCGGAAGTTATGTGGGTGTGGGGGCGAAGCCCCAAGCCGCTCGGCGATTTTTCGAAATTTTTTGGAAAAAAGGCTATTTTAATACCATTGGATCACATATCGCACGCATTCAGAGCCATTTGAAAGAACTAGATTTTTAACATTTGAAAGCCAATTGAAAAAAATGCCTCAGGAAAGACTCCCCAAACAAGCTTTACATGCCAAAGCACATGGGAGAAGACCAGTCGGACGACCTAGAACTAGATGGACCGATTACATTGAGGATCTTGGATGGAATCGCTTGGGACTTCGCCCAAGCGAAATGATGGAGGTGATGGAAGACCGTGAGGTGTGGCGGCTCAATCTTGAGCTACTGCCCCCGCAACCCTCACGGAAAAACGGGCAATGAAGAAAGAAGAAGAAGAAGAATTGAAAAAAATTAAGTTGTTCAGTCCTTCTTTTGCTTGCAATTTAAGTCCAAAACACATTTAAAAATTTTGCATTTTGGGGTTAAATTTTGTAAGTGGTTTGGCCCCAGTAGGGGGAAGTAAAGTACATTGCCTCCTGTGATATTTTAGCAGTAAATAAACAATACTGCCGAATATTTTCCTTTGAGATTATTGTTTTTTCATGAAAACAACCAGTTATAGTAGTACATTTACGGCCAGGGGGCCCAGGCCCTCTCAATTCAAAAATTTGTTCAATGAGCATTTTTTCAAAAGTATTTTTTGCATAAAAACTGGCGAGGTGGAGGTGAATTGTTATTGAAAAATGTACAATAGATAGTTACACCTGCAAACCATGTTATTGCCCGGACCGGATTTACATTCAGTTGGGCCCCTGGCACTTTGGGATTTTTTTTGGAATATTTTTCCGCCAAATACAGATGAAGACCAACAAGAGGTCTTACCATTTGCGCGCGGAGCCCCTGGTACTGTGCCATGTGTTAAATCCGTTCCTGGTTATTGCATTACGTTCATTAAAAGATTAGATGAAGGCCTAAGGTAGCAACTTGTAGAATAAAAACTTTTAATTTCACTGGGGTTATACGTTTAAATTGGTTGGCAAACATTAAATTGAGGGGGCCCGGGCTCCCTGGATTAATATTACTGCTGTACGCGAGTACTGTTGTACGCGAAGATGCTAAAAGAAACTGAAACAGAACAAACAATGGTCTTTTTTGTGACATTTTCATCATTGGTAGCATTTCAATGGGGGGGGTGGGGGGCGGGCCCCCTGGGCCTCCCTGGCTACGCCTATGGGACTGAAGCGTTCATCGCATTGTCGAATAAAACTATGTAAATTGTTGTTTCTGTTTTTGTTTTTTTTTTCAAGCAAAGCCGTTTGCATTGTTTTTTTCATATTATACTGAGCTTTTTACTCAGCTTCATGGAAATACGACTGGTTGGATCGGTATGGGGATTTCCCCAAATGGAGGTATGACTGGGGCTGATATCGTTGTTGGATGGGTGAAAGATGAAATTTCCGCAGTTACGGTAAGAAATGTTCGTGAAGCGAACTATGTTGGTGAAATTGATGGCTTAATTGAAAATTACAGAATGTAACCTGCTTTGCTATTTTACAATAATTATTATCAAATTCATGTTTAGCAGTCGCTATTCGTAACTCTAGCAAAAGTATTTTTTTGCGGTGTCGGTACAGATATACAACAGATTACTTCCGTTCTGTTTCTCGAAAGTACGGCAGACGCTTTCTTATTTTTAACAGCCTAACGGTTGAAATTTATTGTGGTTGAAGAATATGAGCTTTCCACATAAAACTAAGTGCAGCAGGAATTTATTTGCTTTGTCTGCTTCATTTTATCCGAGGATACTTTACAATTATGTCAAATTAAAACATCTCCAGAGATAAGGATTTAAGATTGGTTTTACAGTATGTTGGCAATCGCTTTTGTGTTAAAGATTTTATTTTTCGTATACCCAGTAATCTGCTTTGTTAGAATCCTACCGAACTTCGATTCGAATTTGGTCGATTTTTGCGCTTTTATTTCTGATTCTTTAGGATCGACACGGAGTAGGCACAACTGTTCCTCCCAAAGATCCGGAGCAGAACATTGAACACCTTGGTGGATCAGAGTCGGATGGCTGGACTGTGATCAAATTTCGACGACTGAGAGCGTCTTGCGAGCCTGGCTATGATTTGCCGATTACGGTAAGCAAGTTGCGCATGACGACAAAAAATAAATCGGTGTCAGTCAAGCGGAAAGCTCTATAAAACTAAACTGTAATAACACGCGTAAAATGGGCGTGTTGACGACTTCATCATTTTTTCATTTTGTTTTAAAAATATGATCCAAGTAAGCAACTCCAACCCTTTTTATTGATGTTATTGCCCAGTTTAGCAAAACAAACTGTTTGGCTTTTGTCTTCCAAACTACAAAAAACGCTTAAAGGAAAAATTGCTAGCATGTACATAAGAAGAATTTTGCTACCGCGATGCTTTTTTGGTAAAAATGTAGAATATTATGACAACTAGCCGGTTTTTTTTATTTGTCTCAAATAAATAATCGACGGCAGAAAGTTTATCTTCCTATGAACGGACAGCATCAGACGCTAAGTTTTTGGACGATCCATGCAGTTTTCATTGCAATGACTACTTCGTGCATGTAGGAATTTGCACCTGCTTACATGTTTCCAGTGATCCAATGTTCCTGTGGATTTTTTCGAATTCTTGTCCACTGAATTTGCAGCTTGTTCGAAGCCACCAAGCAGAGATAATCATCGCTTTATCCAGTTTGTTAGCTCAGTAGAGTTGATGTCAACCAGTTCAGTGCGTGTCAGCCAGTTCAGTTCATAAAACCACGGAGACCTCTCTGCGGTAAAACGTGTTTATACGCCCAAGCCAGGGTTGGAAATATTGATTAGTAATCGATAATCGATACTACATTCTTTGCTTTTTTGTTATCGATTATCGCAGACTCTTTGCTTTCAATCTTTTTTTTTATCGATTATCGCCTTTTCTATGCTTACACGTTATCGATTGGTAGATTCTTTATGCTTTACCTTTGTTCTTGTTGATTCTGCCAAAGCTTACATCGTTTCGTTTCGCTTATGCTATTTTGCTCTATATAACTATCCTAAAAGTGTTTTTTTATATCTTTTATAGCGCGATAATTACAGCTTTTCCACTCACAAGATTCATTTATTGATAAATACCAGAGGTGGAGTCCTCGAGGACACATTTTGAAGTCCTTGGCCTTGGCCTCGAAACCTCAAGTCCTTGGCCCTAGCCTCGAGGCCTCAAGTCCTCGAAAATTGGCCTGTCCTCGGCTCGAGGACAGCACTATTTTTTGAATTGTTAAAATTTCGTGGAGCGCTTGAAAAATTTTTTGGAAAACGTTTTTTCGAGGAGATCGCTTGAAAAATTTTTGTGAAGACCTTTTTTTTTTTTTTTTTGAGATCGCCTGAAACATTTTTGTGAAGACCTTTTTTTTTTTTTTTTTTGGAGAGCACTTGCGCTTGTGTCCTTGGTCCTTGGCCTTGGCCTCGAGCATTCCTGTCCTTGGCCTGGAGAGTGTCTGTCCTCAGAAAGGCTGTCCTTGGCCTTGGCCTCAGGTTTTTTTCGTGTCCTTGGCCTTGGCCTTGGCGTCGAGCCTTGTGTCCTCGACTCCACCTCTGATGAATACAGCTTAAATTTTAGTGCATCCTAATGAAAAACAGAATAAAAATTTTAGATGGCATTTCGGCGTCGATTACTAATCTTTAGTTTTTGCTTTTTGCTTCTGATATCGACTACCGACAATTCTTTGCTATTTGTGTGAATTATCGATATCGATTTGTTTTTGCTTTTAAACAGCATCGACTTCCAGCCTTGGTCGACCCCAATTGCTTTCTCAGTGCGTAAAACGTATAAATACGTCCTACAAAACTAAGACAATTACAGCGAAATTCTTTCACAATTTTCTGGCGTTCTAATTACGCAGCTGTTCGCTTCATTTGAATTACCTTGCATCTTGTTTACAATTTTGCACACTTGATTCAGATGACATAACGGTGAGGAAAACATAACAGCACATTATTTATTCTTGTCGCGACAACACCACAGTTTCGGTTGATATCATCACGAAAAATCAAAGACAAATCATTGCTATAAAAGAAGCTGTAATAATTTAGGTAATTCAACGACAGGGAGGCTACGAAAAAACCTCATCGGAAATCGAGTCAAAGCAGCCACCCTATATGTCAGCAATTTGTTGAGAATTGTTTAACGTCAAAAAAACAGCTAGTTTTTCGTTTAGAACTTTAAATCTATCAATTGCTCGAGTAAATTGCGACAACAGATGGTCAAGCTCATCATTGTATGTGCAATCGTTAAAGATATTTGAGTTTGACTTCAAAGAAATGTTTGGGATTTTGTATTTCCATGGGTATTGAGTTCCACACGGAATCACCCTGATACCTGATGCAACGTTGCAAGCGTTAAAGGGGTATTGGCAATTTGTGTTTGTTTGAACTATAGATCTGGTAAAACGATGGAAAATATGCGAGAATTTTTGGAAAAGATGAGAAGATACGAAAGAGGATGGCGGTTTTTCATGTAAAAAATCATGAACTAGTTTGGCAATTTCAAATTTATACAAATCATAAAGTTTTAGGATTTTCAGCTTATTTGAATATGACTTTCAATAAAGTTGATTTCAATTTAGCTTTTGCAATAAGCTTTTCGGACGGAACTCTTCAGTTGTGATCTCTGTCTGGTTTGATATGTAATGAGCAGGATCTTTTAAAGACCAAATACACTAAGAAGAAAAACAATTTACATTAAGGAGAAATGCATTCTAAGAAGATTGCACATCAATGGTAAAGAGAAATGCAATCTATAATGTGACAGCGGGCTCTGATCTTATCGAAGCAGTTGAAGGGTAAATGCGAACTGCTTTTGCCCGCACAAATTTGTTCTCTCCATGAAGTATAAATCGGTTGATATTTCAAGTAAAATTGAGCCTGTTAAAAGCGGTTTATATTTCATTGGAAAAAACAAATTAGTGCAGGCAAAAGCAGTTTGCATTTAACTCTTCAACTGTTTTGATAAGATCAGAGCCTGCTGTCACATTATAGATTGGATTTCTGTTTACCATTGATTGTGCAATCTCTATGGAATGCATTTCTCCTTAATGTAAATTGTTTTTCTTTTAAGTGTATTTGGTCTTTAAAAGATCCTGCTTACTACATATAAAACCAGACAGAGATCGCAACTGAAAAGTTCTGTCCGAAAAGCTTATCGCGAAAGCAAAAATTTTATTAAAAGTATTAAAGTAATATTCAATATTCAAATTCGACTTTATTAAAAGTAATATTTAAATTCTGCACCACCTCAAAATTGCTCATTTTCAGCTTACCGTAAAAAGGTGTTGGGTTTTCTCTGATAGCATCACCATCTATAATCTTAACAGCTTTATTTTGAAGACTTTCTAATTTACTCCTATCGGTAGGAAACGTAGACCCCCATGCAACCAATCCATAAAGAAAATGGGAGTGAAATAGTGCGAAATATATTTTGCATAATGTCTCCTGAGGCAGCACTGCTTTCAATCTATTTAATATTCCGACACCCCTAAATAATTTGCTTTCGATAATTTTAAAATGGTTCGGAAAATTCAGTTTTGAATCGATTATAACTCCTAAATATTGGGCAGTTTCTGAGATTATTATCGGGGAATTGTCAACTGTGATATTAACGTTAGTGATTTGGGTGTTTAATTTTGGGAGATTAGAATTGCCGTAGATTTTGATGGGTTTATTTTTAGTTTGTTGGCATGACGCCAGTTATGAAGTTCTTTTAGTTCCATACTCATTTTATTCAGCAAAGTGGCTACATTTTCATGGTTAATTATTAGGCAAGCATCATCAGCAAAATAATAGTCTTGGTGGGGTTTCAATATTCATGGGCATTTCGTTAATATATAGTAGAAATAAAAGGAGGCCTAACGTACTTTCTTGTTGGTCTCCAAAATTGTTCCGCTGTGTTCTAGAGTAAACACCATTTAAGTTAACGAATTGCTCTCTTCCAAGATATGAGTTGATAAGATTTAGAAGAGAACCACGTGTTCCATAACGGTCGAGCTTAGCCAATAGGGTCCTGTAACAAACAGTGTCAAAGGCCTTTTTAGGTCAAGAAATACCGCTCCAGTGGAATGTTTTTTATGGATATTGTCATAAGTAGTAGTGACAATGTCTAATAGAGTGTGTAAAGTAGTAATATTCTTTCGAAAGCCGTACTGCTCCAGAATTAGGATCTTAAGTTTATCAAAAAAACAAACGTAACGTATTGTTTATGTAGCAAACCTTCAAAGATTTTTGAAGAACAAGTAAGGATAAAAATTGGCCTATGGTTGCTCAAATTGTTTTTGTCATCCTTTTTGTAAATGGCGACAATTTTTGCAATTATGCAAGCATCACGAAAAATTCCATTTTTGAAGGAAAACTTGAAAAGGTTGTGTTTAGAGTAGATTGATGTTTAGAGTAGATTTATAGTTAGAGTAGATTTATCCAGCTGAGAATCGCTCATTGTTTTATTTCAGACGTGAGAATTTCGCCGACATTTCGAGACTGACAAAAAATGACACAAGAAAAGTGATCGAATGTCAAATTTAATTCCGCACTGTAACAGCAATAGCTTTATATCATCTCCGCACTTAACGGGTTAATAAATAACCATTTTTTAATTGAAAACAAGTTGAAATTGTGCCGCATTAACTTGGTATAAAACAAATAAAACTGTCCGAATCAAACAAATATAAAAATTTATTACGGCAGAAACAAATACCTTTGGCTTAAGTTTGGTTATTAATCATTTACCTCAAAGGTGTTTGCCGAAACGTAACTGCAATATATTTTAACCAAACTTTTTTGCTATTTTTTAAAATATTTGCATCACTTTGGTTATTTGCATGTCTGAAACTTTTTTTGGGGGGGGGGTTGAGCAATTCAGAAAACGAGGTTTGAAGTTTTATTGGCATTATCTAGACAGAAATATTGTTCGTTCACCTTAACCTGGTACCCGTTTACGGACAAAATCCCGAAAAAACTAAATCCCGAATTGGACAAAACCCCGAATTGGACAAAATCCCGAATGGGCATAACCCCGATTTGACTAATTCCCGACTGTTCACTGAAGTCGTCACATTAAATATTTCAATTGTATAAAAAGAAGCTGTTGTGAATGGTTTTTGATTGCATCGGTAGTGTTAGATCGATCACTGGACATTTTGACTTGACAGTAATTTAAAAACCACTCACCCCAGCTTCTCTTTCGGCTTAAAATATTTATTGTAACAACTTTAGTAAACTTTTCGCCCGCTTATCCAACGTTGAACCGTACTGTTTAATTCGTTTGATCGCATGTGCTGAAGCCTAATTAATTGGTTTCAATTCAAATTGAGCCTCAGCAAAAGTTAGCGAGAGGGTAAATTAACTTTATTTTATGTGTGAACAAGTAATCTGTTATATTTGCTAAATGCTCTGATAAGGGCATAGTGATTAGACGAAAACGTTTAGCGTAACTTTTGTAAATGATATGAGAAAAATTAAAGTTGTAAGTTTCTGAACAAACCTGTCCTAAACTCTGCTTGAATTCGTTTTAAAAAAAAAATTTACTTCACTCAATTGCAGTATGTAGAATATATTATGACTATAACACATAATTATTGAACTGAAGTGCAATTTTCCAAACTTTATCATTCTTTTGCGGGTTTTAGTTTAATTCAAACAAAATCTTTTTAGTTCCGGTAAAAATATTGATATTGAAGACACAAAAATATTCATTTTCAGGCAGTTTGTTCGTGGTTCAATTTTCTTTATTATTACTTATTACTGTTTTGTCAAAACCAAAGCTCGCTGATTTATTCTAAAGATTAGCCTAGTTTCTATTTCTGCAAACTGTAGGAACTGACGACAAACGTGACAAGTGCGGTGTTTTCGCTACGGGACCAACTGCTTGGCACCTAATTAACATAAGAAAACTGCTACGTTTTTTTACCTAATCGCTTTTTAAAAGCACAAATATAGGATGAACATAAATTCATAACTAACACAAGACAATTTTTAAACACAGGCATTTACACGCACTTTCAGAATTTGCAATGGCAGGGAATCGAACCGTTCGATTCTTTACCGCTGCGCTCTCAGCAAGTGCTTGAATTAATCGTTTTATTTTTTTTATACTCGCTGTTTTTCTAGGGCAAGACGACATAAACAAATGAAGAACGCGCAGCTCTTTGTTGGCAAAACGTTTGCAGTACGTTGCAGTTTGAAACTTTAAAAATATTTAGTAAATTTATAGTTAGCGTTTCCAAGCCAGTCGGTGTACTATTAATCCAGACTTTGTATATTTTCGAAGTTGGTCCAATCAGGAATTTTGTCCATTTGGGAATTTTTCCATTCTAAATTTTGTCCATTCAGGATTTTGTCCAATTCCGGATTTTGTTTTTCTGGATTTTGTCCAATTCGAGATTTTATCCATTCTGGATTTTGTCCAATTCGGTATTTTGTCCATTCTAGATTTTGTCCAATTCGGGATTTTTGTCTATTCAGGATTTTGCCGGATGCAGGATTTTGTCCGTTCGGGATTTTGAACAGAATCCCCTAATACCGCAATAAATTCTGACACAAGTATGAGCAAAACCGAAGTCGGGGCCGGTTTCTTGCACTTTTTTCCGGAATCGAATTCGGAGTCATTTTTTCTTAAACTTTGGAGTTGGACTCGAAATCGGAGTGACTTTGACACTTTAGTATTGCAGTACGCTACTGCACATTAGGGTTAAGAATTTTTCAACTTTTGGAATAAAATCAAATTTTTGGTTTTGCAATTAATAAAGTATTTCTACACTGGAATATTTAATATACTAAGTATTTCAACACTGGAATATTTAATTCCGAAACAAAAAATAGCGCACCCGATGCTTTGAAATTGTCCAGATTTTTGGCATATTTTAACTTGCCAATCATACTTTTTCAAACAATTTCACCGCTGGATTTAAAAAAATTTTTAAGACTTTTATAATTAGAACTTACAATAGTGACCGTAAAAAAAAGGTTCGAGGCGGAGCTGAAACTGTTTTAAAAAAGCTAAAGCTATGGTTGGCCTGGCAGATGTGCAGACATAATTAATGAGCTCGAAGGACCTTTATGGGCCCCAAGATTTTGTCTCGCCGCCCGCAAGTGAACTCTTTTTTTAGTTGATTCCAACGGTAATTCGTCCGCCTCACCTGCTGATAGACTCGGTCTACGGCCTTGCTTAATAATATAGAGTAAAGAATTACAACCAAGCTTTAAAATAGAATGGAGAATCAAAATATTGGCATCGGAGCTGTCGTGAAACTTTTGTGTGAACAAAAAAGTTAATTGTGTTAACAAAATTTTTCTTGCAATTAATGAAATACAAAAAGCACAGAAAATGTTCCAAACAGCCAACTTTCAAGCTGCTGTGCCTATAATTTACGTATTATAGCCAAAATTTTCATTTATTAAAGTGAAATTTCTCTTTCAGCATCACATCTGGTAGAAAGTGATAACGATAAGGTAAAGATTTAGTTGCAAATAAGATCCACAAAATACGGCTAAATGTTGACTGTTGCAATCTTTTCGTTCGCTTTAGGGGACAGATATTTATTTATTAGAAAAGCATAGTTTTCATATTAAATTTGGTCTTTGTATGAGCGCTGTAAAAAATTACCTAACTGCTGCATAATAAGGCTGAGGCAGAATAAAGTGCCAATCAAATGACGGTTAAATGGCCATTTTTGATGGCATGAAACAATTAATAACGCTAAAGAAAAACAAAAAATTCTGAAAAATTACTTTAGTGTTACTTGTGATCTTACCCGCGACAAAGTTTGAAGCAGTCAAACATTTTAGCTCATAGCTATAGTCAGCACTTAGAATGTAAAATGTTGGATGGGGGGACGCTTCTGCCACCAAAAAAGGACGCTTCTTTGAATGAAAACGTTTCAGAGCGGAAAAACAAAATATTCACGCTCATAAAAGGTAAAAAGAGTTTCAACGTCCGAATTGGCCATTTTTCGTCCAAACATGTATAGTGGAAACCAGAAAAAAAGGTGTTCGTATCCAAATCAGCCAAAACTCTTTCTTTTTGCGGGGAGACGCTGAATTCGATGAGGGGACGCTAATTCTCGATGGGGAGACGCGTTCCCCCTACAATTTAAGTACTGGCTATGGCTGTTAAAAAGGCTTTTGTGTATTTTGCTGGGCGTTCCCTGACAAAATTTTTCTCGCAAGTGTTTTAATTTTTTTTTCGAACCATGTCAGGGATTAAATTTAAACCTGGGACAGCAACGGTACCCTAAGAAAAAATTTTTCGGCGAAAGCAAATTTTTCAGCTATTTCAAAACTATTAATCAATACAAAACCAACAACTGTAAACCGCAACTGCGTGGGCAGAAGCTTGATTTAGATATCGCCTATCAGCATTACTAAAAGGAGTAAAAATCTACGGTATATACAAACCAAGACCACCTTCCACTTGCCATTACTCTTGATTACCTGCCCCACAACACTGGCATTTAGACTCATTGTGATAATCTTTCAACAGCAGTTGAGATACCGCGATCCAGCCAAACAAAAAACAAAAAAACAGTATCGTTGGAAAAAATTAAAAAAAAATTGTCAAACACTACAAACATTAAGGGGTATAGTTTTTCAAAAGTTATCTTAAATGTGCGAATTTTCGTTACCAACAAACTCATTTTGTATGATTGGGTGTGTCACTTACTGATTCAGTTTATACAAGCTGTACGTAGCTATTTTCGCTCTGTTTTAATGGGTAATTTAAACATGATTTTTCAGTGAATCATAACATTTTTTCAGGACATTGGTGCGCCAGATTTTTTTAATGTGAAGCAAAAAAAATGGTATTCATCATTTACAGCAAAAATTCATCACTTTCAACGTCAGGCATTTGCAGGCGGCGATAGCTCAGTGATAGGGCGTCTGTTTAGTGGTCGAAAGGCTGCTGGCCCCTGGTTCGATTCCCGAACTGGCAACGTATTGTTGTGGAAAGACACTTCACGCTTATTTCCCATTGGGGCGAAGCAGTCCACTCGTTGTGGTGGCCCAGCTTGACGAAAGACGTGCAAATAGAACCTAAAAACGCATTTGCAGACAAAAAAACCATAACCTTACTGCACAGTATGCCGTCACTTCAAAAAATCTCGGCTCTGTCAGTCTCAATAGTCTAACCACGTTAAATATCTGCTCGCGACTTCTTTAGATTTTGGTTTTCGAACATTTTTAAAGTTGAAGACCGTATACTGTACGGTGTATTTCTCGGAGTTAAAGTAAGAGTCGAAGACTCAATAGCTGGAAGTCGGAGTAGGAGTCAAAAAAGTGACTACGCTCATCACTGGTCTGGCAAGAAGTACATAAGGTTCGTAATAAGTTTTTGTGTTTCAGAATTATCAAAAACCATTCAACACCATTTTGCCACACACTTTACCACAATTGTGTCACTCAAGTACTACCCTATAAAGACTGAAGAATACAACATAGAACAAGTTAATATAAGGACATCACTGAAAAATATCATGGGAAACGAATTTCTACCATGAGCTTCAATTTGGCTACTTCGACATTTACATTAACCCGTTACGTGCGGAATTAATACATTGTGTTAGCACAATCGCTGTTACAGCGCGCAATTAACTTTGCTATTCACTCATTTTTCTTGTCTCATTTTTTGCCAGTCTCGAAATGAGGGCGAAAATCTCACGTATGCGATAAAACAATAAGCAATTTTCAGCAGGATAAATATACTCTTAACACCAGAGTTGTAAACGGGCCGACTAGTTCAGGCCCGAACCCGAAAATATAAGCCCGAACCCGAAAATTAATTTAAAGCACAAATCATGCCCGAAAAAATCCGAAAGTTAAGTTAGGTCTAAAAATTTAGCAATTTTGCCAAGTTATTTTGATTATATTTTTGTGCACCTGAAACAAAAAGCACGTCCCAGGCCCGATTTAAGCCAGAAAGTTTTGTCAACTTTAGGCCCGAACCCGGCCCGAACCCGAACCCCACCCGAAAAGCCCGGCCCGACTTACAACTCTGTTTAACACAACCAGTGTTTCTTTTCCTTTCTGTAATGTCATCTAAACCAAGAGTGTAAAATTGTAAAGAAGGTGCAGTGTAATTAAAATGAAGCAAACAGCTGCGTAATTAGAACACGAGACAATTGTGAAGAATTCCGCTGTAATTGCCTTAAGGTGAATTTACACAGTATCCGTTTTTTGTCCGTTTTTTTTTACGTTTTTTGCTTCTCCGTGAAAAAGTATGCGCTTTTTTATCCGTTGTAAGTCCGTATCCGTGCTAATTAGACTGTTATGTATTGATGAAAATTTTGTCAAACATTTTGTGTGTGAACGTTAAGAGCGATATTTCAAAATAGAGCTGTACCCCTTTACAAAAATTTTTTTTCGGAAAACTTTTGTCCAGTATGTGACAGTCTAGTTAGTGCGGTTATGGACATATAAAAATACGGATAAAAAAGCGCATACTTTTTCACGGCGAAGCAAAAACGTAAAAAAAAAAGAGAAAAACGGATACTGTGTAAATCACCTTTAGTTTTGTGGGACGAATTTATACGTTTTACGAACGGAACGGGTTAAAGGCCGAAACTATAAACTGCATTGTACAGTATTTTCATTACAGGGAGACACTTTAAAAATCATTTATGCGTTTGGTGAGGAAGACCCTAAAGACGACGATATGACATTCGAAGATTACCACGGAGCTGAAAACAGAGGTACAGATTTAGAGCGGGAGAGTTAACGCCTTTGCAGAATCTGTGGTTTTCACACAGCGTATATCCCAATTAACCTCAACGAGTTTAAAGACCACGGAACCAAACGTATTTTACAGAAAGTTGCTATATGCTCTGAGATGATTTCCTTATACTACAGATTTCGTGCTCTTTGGAATCTCTGAGACTTAATGATTTTTTGATTTTAAACCGCAGAATTGCCGGACTTTCTCTTCTCTAGGCTCGCAACCAAGGGGATTTAATGCAAAGCCAAGTTGATCTCAAGTTCAAATTCGAACCAGACTTGTGTTCACAAAACTTATTGTATGTTGTTAACTTGTTGCTATTTTGAGCTTTTTGCATTTACCAGCTGGCAGTCTTTAACAAACCTGGGAAACTATTGACTTGCTTAAAATCGCAAACTGTTTTACAAATTCAAAATGGATGATTTTGCACTATTTTGTTGACGTTTACGTGAGCAAGGTTCTGCGGAGTTATGCAAAGTTCAGGTCATTTTTTTTCTTGTGCACTCCACTTCACCGTACTATCTATCTTTTTATTATTATCAAGCCCTGCGCTGAACTTTTGCTGATTTCGCTTTTGTTTGATTTTTCCACTTATTTCTCCAAGTTACATGTTGACTTCATTGAAGTAAACAACATTTCATTAAGATTAAAATTTAAAAACAAATAGCCGGTTCAATCCGAACTCCACTCATCGTCAAAACGAATGTATAAATTAAATAAAATAAACAAACGTGCATCAATAAATTATCGACCATGCCACTTCATTTTTCCAACGTAGTTTACAGAAATTTTTATTTCAGGAGTAAGAAGCTTGATTTTGCTGGGGATGTCGGGCGGTGAAGAGAGCAATGTCCCTGATGGAGAAGAAGAAACACATTTGACATTTGACCTATTGAACGACAACTTTGAAATTCCTGCAGAATCAACCTACTACAACTGCAGGCTTCATAAAATTCCAGATTTCACAGAAAAACAACATTTAGTGAAAGTAAGCTGGCGGAGAAATATCTGTTCTTTCAAGCACGTTAAAGACACGGCATAATATCATAAAATGAGTCAATATTTCAGAAATGCTTCTGAGCAGAAAACATTGGTTTACATTATACGTTTGATCGCGAATGTTACCAGCCAAGACTACGTTCAACATGTTTGAATTACTGTAGAAAAGTTAAGGTTTGTTTTTAAAGCATTTTTTTAACCTTAGTCCAGTCCAGTACGGTGAATGACAAGTATTTTAATCTTGTTATTACTCGCGTATTGCAACAATTTAATTTATCACTGTCCGTTGTTGAATTTATTATTGTCAATAATAATTCAATTGCTCAAAATTTGTGAAAACTTTCTATAACTCTATAACTTTTGAAGGTATTTTGAGTTAAAAATGAGGAATGATGAACCCTCAGCGTTGCCGGCCCTTGCAACAAGTATCGTCGTCGAAATAAGGCGCCTTTGAGACATGATTATTCAAAGCGTTAATAATGGCTAGTTCACTTGGTTATTTCCGAGAACGTCAGTGAAGACTCGACATAGTACCGCATCAGACGGCTTTTACCAATCACGCGTATTTACGAGCGAAAATACGCGTGAAATCGTTTTCAATGTAAATCCAAAAAAGAAATAAGCCATAATGCATGCAGTCAAATGATAGGCGTATTTCCGCGTGCAAATATGCGTGGTGGGTAAGAACCGGTTAACGTTGATTTCTGATATCTCGTTTGGGGTGTGCAACCAAAACAAAAGCCAAGATTTTGTCGTAAATGAAGCCGCGAATCAAACAATATTCGTAAAATAAACTATGTTGGATTAGCAGTTGTGAGGTTTTTGTAGAACTGGCGGTATTTTGACATAAAAATGTCGGTGTTGAGCAACAACACAGCGGAGAATTTAGAATTGATCGAAATGAAGGAAATGTTATAGTTCAAAAGTAACAAACTATTTCATTCAAAAGACTTGTTTTCAAATCCAAAACAGAGATCAAAAATTGCAGTTTAAAGAAAAAAAACTCAGAAAATTGTGATGTTTAAACTCAGTATAGGATTTTTTCTTTTAAATAGTTTTTCCAGTTATTATCCTGAAATTTCAAGCTATGATTGCCAATTTTATGTGTGTTTTTAGTTTTCTATTAGAGCAAAAAGAATATAAAACGCTGCTGGAGTACTAACATGTTCGCAAAGGAATCGTTTCCGAAGCCCATTTCTGCTGCAGTCCAAACATGCAATAAACTGCAATTGTAGTAATTACTCCCCAAACAAGTTTTGCTTGCCAAAGCAAATGGGAGAAGACCTGTTGGACGACCTAGAACTAGATGGGCTAATTTCATTGAGAATCTTGAATGGAATCGTTTGGGACTTTACCCAAGCGAAATGATGGAGGTGATCGAAGACCGTGAAGTGTGTGGGCTTAATCTCTAGCTGCTGCCCCCGCAACCCTCACGGAAAAGCGGGCAATGAAGAAAGAAAGAAGTGCCGAAATGAGACGTTTGATGATGAAGTGGCTTAATGTGGTATCAAATCTAGTTCCTACTATTCAAAACTTTCTCTTTATTCACTATAGGTCTATGCTTTCATTGATATTTAAAGTGTTTGTTTTAATATTTGTATTTCATATTTTGATTTCAGATTGAGCCTGTTATTACAGAAGGTAACGAGATGATGGTTCATCATATGCTGGTTTATCAGTGCACCAACAATGTCAATGTAAGATCATCTACACATAGATTGGCTATAATTTTCAGTAAAATTTTAAAAGAACTAGGCTTTGAAAACTGTGGTTTAAAAATAAAAACTTTTGAAAGACGTTAAAATTTTGTTCCCGATTATTGAACTTGCATGTGTTAAGACAACCTCGAAGAAAGAATTTGTCAACAAATGACGTTTCACGCAACAACACAGCCATAGGCATTGCCAGAATTTTTGATTGGGGGGCAAACCACGAATTACTTGCAATGATGTCATCTAAAATTTTCAAAAGAGGAACTTTTTATTGGGCAAAGATATCGTAGAAAGGAAGATCAGAAGCGGTGGCATGTGTTCGGCTTTTAAGCAGGATTTCGCTAAAGAAGGCTAAATAATTAAACATTGCAAATGTCTAACTTGGGAGATGTGTTAAGTGAAAGTAGTGTAACTCAAACACATCACAGACGAGGATCTGGGGGCGGAGTCCCCAGCCGCCGGAAGCTATGGGGTCTGGGGTCAAGGCGTATATTTGAAAAAAAAGGTTATTTTGATGTCATTGGATCAGATTTTGCTCGTGTGCAGAGCCATTTGAAACAACTAAATTTTTAACCTTTGAAAGCCAATTGGAAAAAATTAAATAATTTAATCCTCCTTTTTTTGCAATTTAAGTCCAAAACACGTTTAAAATCTTGCATTTTGGTGTTAAATTTTGTAAGCGATTTGGCCCAGGTAAGTGGAAGTATGGATGTCTGTATGTCATTCCCGGGCCGGATTTACATTGCGCGGTACTTTAGGGATTATCGCAACATCTTCTTGACAAATATAGATGAAAATCAAACAAAGTCTTACCATCTGAGCGCGGGCCCCTGGCACTGTGCCATATAGTAAATCCGGTTCTTGTTATTGCATTACGTTAATAAAAAGGTTAAATGGAGGCCTGAGGTAGCAAATTTTAAGACAAAAACCCTTAATTTCACTCCGGTTATACATTTAAATTAGTGGGCAAAAATTGAATTGAGGGGGCCCGGGCCCCTCTGGTTGTCAATATTATTGTTTATTACTGTTGTACGCGTGTACTGTAATACGCGAAGATTCTAATAGAAACAAAAGCTGAAGAAACAAGTCTTTTTTGTCACATGTTTATCATTGGTGCCTTTTGGATCGTGGGGGGGGGGCGGGCTCCCTGCCCCCTCTGGATACGCCTATAAACACAACCTGAATGTTTGCAATTGAACTTTGATAGCGGCAAAACTGTTCGAAAAAACAGCAATTTTTCATGCTGCTGATTCTGCTACAGCAGGCTACTAACCGGTTCAAACACTCAACTGGCTGCTCTTCGCCTCTTAAGAGCTAAAATTTTTCACTGTCAATTTCACTTGAATTGCAATAAATACGTATAATGTGAGATTTTTTTCTTTTTTTGCCAAACGAATTTTTTAAAAAAAGTTTGTGATGTCGAAAATTCATTATTACTTCCAGGAGGAGAGTATAGGCACAAATTCGAGATGTTATGGAAGCGACATGCCGCCTGATTTCCAGACATGCTCTGTGGTCATTCAAGCATGGGCCATCGGGGGAACGGTAAATCTTAAAAATTTTCTTCGGTAAAAGCTATTATACCTTTTTGGCGTTGTGGTTCTTGATCGGGAGACTTAGATTTTGATTGGGTGTACTTTGCTATGAAAGTGAGCTGTATGGTTTTATTGATGACATGATTGGTATTTTTTGAAGTTTAGACAATTTTAATAAGTTCATGTTCACACATACTGTGTTATGCTTACATGTACAACTGTATATTGATCAATAGCAGAAAATTTATTCTTTCTTGTTGCACTTGCAAATGAAACACTTCACGCTTTCAACATTTTTTTCAGCTTAAAAGAAGATTGCATTTAAGTTGCGTTATCAATTTTGGATTTAATTATTATTAAACTCGATTTTGCTAGTATTCCTACTTTGAGGTGCTTTTGCACCTCAAAGTGAAGCGAAGGTTGGCAATCCTTGCAAGTGGCCGCTTTTACGTCACTTGCTTAAAATAGGACAACTATTCATCAACAATTTTGTCTCTCGCGAAGTTTGCGACCGGTTGAAACTTTTCGCAACTTGTCAATGTCGTCAAATTTAGTCTGCTTCTCATCCGGTGTAAATGAACTTTTAGTTTAAAAAACTTAGCGCCAATGGCTTAATGCAAAATCAGCTTGTAGCCACACATTGTAGATTTTCGCAGTGAACTGGTCGGCAGTGTTCGCTCTTTCCAAATAAGATGAAAGCGACTCTTCTTGTTTAGACATTGTGATTCCAAGCTATGAGTCTGACTACGAATCTGATAGTGCTTATGCTATAATTGCAATTAATTTTAAACTAAGATTTAAATGTTATGTTTTTATAAGATAAAGAATAGCCAATATTATTGCATTTCAAAGGCAGGTTTTGGTTGATGACTTCAATCATTTTCCATCTTACTCAAATAGAATGCAGTGTTTCTATTTGAATGAGATTGAAAACGCTCATTTTGCTGTAAGAGATTTACTTTTCTTGATGTCCTGTATTTGCAGGCGATATACTACCCGAAGCATGCAGGCTTTCCTCTTGGTGAAGCAGATTCTCCTAAATATGTGACGATTGAAACTCACTATGACAATCCAAACAAATTATCTGGTAAGATGTTATTTTTCTTTTTTTTCCAACCGAATTGCCTTTAGACCTACCTATGACTTACTGCACCAGTTCCATTATATACCATTGTAGCCTAATAGTAAAAAAACAGAGGCAGTGCACGAAATATTTTTTTCTCGTGATTACGAGATACTGATGATTGCGAAAGCTAATGACCAAAACGTTTGAATATAATTGCTCGTTTAATAAGTTTGCTAGCTACAATTTTAATAGCACTGAGCAACTAAACCCATCTTCACACTTTAATCTGCTTCATTAGGCGTCAGGGATTCTTCTGGATTGCGTTTCACGTACACTAATCTGCTGCGAGAACACGATGCTGGCATAATCCAGGCTGGACACGCGGTGAGCGGAGTCCAGCACCTCATCCCTCCCAATGATGACTCTTTTCTTAGTATCGCCGAATGTTCGTCGCAGTGTTTGGAACAGGTTAGTGACCGGTAAAAGCTATAAATGCTTGCGGAAAGATTGTTGATATAATCAAAGCAAAAAACCTAAAATGTTGTTGTTGTTATTGTAATTGCATATTTATTTCCGGTACCGGACAGCGTAAGACGCCAATTGTTGATTGATGCGGTCACCTTTCATTGCGTGACTGCTTTGCGTTTGAAGAAATCCTAATTTGCTTAGAAGTTTCCAGTGATCCAATCTTTTTGTGAATTTCTTTGAACTACTTTTCACTGAATTTGCTTGTTTGAAGCTACCAAGCAGAGATAATCATCGTAAAGCCTCTTATGTAAGGACGCAACAACGTGACAGGGTGCGAGTTGAACCCAAACCATGAGATTAGTGTCGTTGTAAAAATAACGCCTTTACCAACTCAGCCACGCTGCCAAAAAACGTTACTTTAAACTTGCTGTTTATCACACGAAAGTGAATGCTGAGCTAGCGGGATCCGTTACCGTGATTTGTCCATGCGGCCTGGTATCTACTCATCCAACCACATTAACGCAAATCAATCTTTTTGGCTTCCTGTCTCTATTTTGTCGGTCAGCGGCCCCCGCAACAGGTATACCGCTGGGCTTCGATCAGAAATGAGCGTAAAATGTTTCTTTTCAAGAATAAAACAGCGCATTTCCAGTTCGGGGATCGAACTGAGGTCAGTAAACTGTGATCTTCGTAGTCTCAGGCTATTTGGCTATTGGCTGTGTCTAATTATCCGACATAAAAATTGCACTCCAAACCTTTCGTTCTATAGACGTGGGCCCTCACCACTAGACCAACTTACTAGATCATGATTACATTGATAAATACTACTCCTATAATTTAATCAATATTTAAACTGTAAAATTTGCATGGGGGGACGCTTTTGCAGCCTTGACCAAACGCATTCAAAATGCGAAAGTACTTCACTCGAAATTGTATAATTCCGTTCCCGAAATAAAGCGAAGACCAAAAAAAAGGTCTTCACCGTAAAAAAAAGAGTTTTTGTCCCAGAAATCAAGTGAAGACCAAAAAAAAAGGTCTTCACCGAAGTTTGGGACCATATTCGGCCAGAATTTGTGGGATTTATTCGTTCTGACAGTCTCTTGTTCGTCTGATTATCCAGCGCTCAAATTTCAATGGGGGCACGCCAAATCTCGTTGGGGTGCGCCAAGTCGCCAAATCTCGATGGGGGGACGCCAAATCTTGATGGGGGACGCTAACTCTCGATGGGGGGACGCGTCCCCCCTACAATTTAAGTACTGCCTATAATTACACTGCATGGCGCACTTCCTAGTTGGTTTGATCTTGGATCAAATTATCCCAAAAATTTAGAATATTGAAAATGCTTTTGCTCATTATTTTGTTGGTTATGGGTTGTGGTATTTCATTTACAATTATTACAGGCAATACTGCAAGGAGGACAAGAACACGTGAATGTATTTGGAGTAAATTTACATAGCCATCTTTTGGGTGCTGGTATGACAGTTAGGCTCATCAGGTAAACTGGTTTTTCCTGTTTGTGGTTATTCGCAGAGATATCACTCGAAATCGGTTTTATTGAAGAAATGAGAACTACTTAAAGGTAATAAAGAGATGATCCAAACTTTCTTCCACGTTTCCCTTAATTCGCAAAAATATGATTTAATCTGTTTGACTCCGTACCATTGGCAACCCTGCATTTCGAAATTTTATAACATCACAAAAACATAATTTTGCAAAACTTCTCGACGACTAAGAAATGCGATTACCAACTGGTAGCAGTGAGTAACTCATAACCAAATCCGAAAATTTGGCTACTTCTACTGGTAGGTTTAGACCTAAGCTACCAGTACAAACTGATCTACAGTACGCCTTTTGTGATGTCACAAAATTGCGAAATGCAAGGATGCCAATGATACGGAGTCAAATGGATTAAAACGTGTTTTCGCGAATATGGGGAATTGTGGAGAAAGGTTTGGGCACCTCTTTATTACCTCAAGTAGTTCTCATTTCTTCAATAAACCGATTTCGAGCAAAATCTTTTTACACTTCAATTATCATCCAATATTCACTTGTTTCTTCTTCAAGCTCTGTTATAAAAAATGTTTCTGCCCAATATTGTATTTTGATTGTAATTATATACTGCACTGTAATGTTACAATAGCTGCAACCTTACGTAATAGAATAGAAAATGAGCTTATGCGCTGTATATTACAAATTTTGTTAGTGATTGAGTTTTATTGCAGAGACACAACAGAGCTTCCCTACCTTGCAATAGACCGATCCTACGATTTTAACTATCAGGAAACAAGAAGACTGTCGGAAGAACGAGAAGTACTTCCAGGCGACACCCTCCAAGTCATCTGCGACTACAAGTCGAAAGGCGTGCGACAAAACATGACTGTGGTAATTGTAATTGTAATTACATTTTATTCACCAAGTTGCCTTGGTCAGGAGACAGCAAGAGACCTTTCGGTCTTCGAGTCAAGCTGCCACCTGCCCACCTGTCTACCACACACGACGGAAGCTTCACACTGTCCCTTTAATTGCTGGACGTCAAAGCAGGAAAGCTGTGAATACCAATTTTTATAGTCTTTGGTTTGACCCGACCGGAAATCGAACCCGAGTCTACCGCTTCAGTAGCAGACACTTTATCTACCCGGCCACTGATTGGTTAGCATTTCAGATTTTCGGTAAAGTGGTTTTGCATAGACTGCTGACTACGGAAAAAAGTAACATTGAAACTACAAAAAGATATATAAGTATTTGAGAGCAAACCTTAGAAAATATTGCTGTCTTTGCTTTTTATTAACTTATGCCTTTGCTTTATTATGTGCAGTGTCGTTTTGTTGGATAGGCTTACAGTATTAGACCAGCCTATGTGAATAAGATATCCCTGATGATCCCGATACGGGTGAAACAGACTGTAGGGTTTTTAAATTTTAATTTTTGACGTGTTCTGTGTTATGTTGTACTAGACCATCCAATAGATTACAAGATTTACAGTTTTATGCCCCAAATAGAGAATTGGATTCGTATTCAATTTTATTTGGTGTGAATTATTAAATGTTTGAAAAATTCGTTTCTATTCAGTTATCCAATGATGTCTAGTTGCCTTCTCAGCTTTGAGTTTAATATTTATCTGATCAATGACAAAACGAATAGACATCGTTTACCCAAATGCAGAATGGTATTTAGTTCTTTTAGCTGGAATGCCAAATAATGGCCACTAGTACCTACAACTTTTCCAAAATAGCGTTTTTACTTAATCCGTTACCTACATAGTCAAATTGGGTTATTTTCAATTAACCGGAGTGATTTTTATGACTCAATTAGTTTAACCCGGGAACGATAAAACTTTGAATTCCCACTGCAGAAAAACGTCAGTATGGAGGTCTGAATTCAGTCCATTGATGAGGCTAAATAAAAGGCAATTTATTTTCTTGTGGCAAAGCATAAATCTTATATAGTAAGAAAATTTCAAACTGGGAGGACCATATAACTTTTTGTGCCAGAAACCGAAAGACATTTCCACACCACAAATTCCATTGGCAAAAAATACTAGAGTTGAATCCTATTTTACACGGTTTATTGACCGACATATTTTAAACCGTGGGGGAAGTGGATGGGGGCAAAACCGTCTTGACGTTTATAACGTTGGTGACGTCATCCTAGTTCTATCCTAAGGCAACGCCGCAATTAAGTTAATCGACATTGTAGGTCATTATTTAGCATATGTATATTGGTTAATAACATAGGCCTCAATGGGCTAGGATACTGCATTGAAACGTCAAGGTTGCCAATAATAAATCATAATTAAGGAGGCCCTACGTTGTGTTTGAAGTAGAATATCTCTGGAACGGCTGGGTCAAGAAAGACGCAATCAACGCCTATCTAATCTAATACGGTTTTTCTAACTTTAGATAACCCCTATAATTTTACCTTAGTCCTCTTTTAATTTGAAACAAAAACCTTGTTTCTAAATAGATTCATCGTAAAAAAAACAGAGAGAGGGCATTTTTACCTCTAACCCCCTTCAAGTAGAATAGATTTAAAACCCTTACCAAAATCATGCTCTTTCTTGAACTTAGAATAATGTTTTTTCGTCTTCTTTCAGGGAGGATTGGACACGCAAAGAGAAATGTGTATAGCCTTCCTTTATTATTATCCAAAAATTCCAATGGCTTTTTGTGAAACAGCGCCCGAAGCTTTAGCTTTGTTCAGATACTTCGGAATTCTGGGAGCAGAGTAAGAATAATCTCGAAAGACTAAACTGAAGCATACAGTTTTTTGGAGGCATTTGGCATTGCATAATAGTTATGACACGTTGTTTCTTCGATCGAGTTACACAGCAACGATCAAAATTAATGTCATACTAATTGTAATTAGCCTACTCGTTTATTTATCAAGTTGCTTTGACCAGGACACAGCGAAGGGACCTTTCGTCTTTGAATCAAATTCCACTTACCTGTGAACCATGCACGGTGAAGGCTATACGCTGTCCTTATGGCTAATGTCAAGGCATAAAGCTGTAAATACCAGTTTTTATGGTCTTTGGTTTAGCCCGACCGGGAATCGAACCCGAGTCTATCGTTTCCGTAGCAGATGCTCGATCTGCTGGACCACTGATCGGTACATGGAAGTTACAAGCAAACTGCAATAATAAAATTGTGCACTTCATGAAAACGTGGCGTCTAAGCAAATGAAAAACAAAAATAACTTCATTTTTTCCAAAACCCTGTCTGGTAATGAATGAGCTACGGTCAAGCATTGTTGGGATTTTTTTAGAGTAATGTACTGTATTTAATTTGAAACAATTTTTTAAAAACTTGACATTTTTGTAGACAATTTCTGTCAGCTTTGTACTATTTTCTAATTTTTAGATGGACCACGCCTACCCCTGGAATATATAGCGATATCTATGACATGGAAATTACTGCTCCTAGAACACTTGCCGGAACAAATTTAGGAGAATACTTAAACGGGGTAAGTTTACTAGCTTTCTTTGCAATCATATCAATGACCAACTGAGTATAGTTAGGGTCAAGTGGGGATATTCTCCTACGCAGTTTCATCACAGAATCAAAGCACAACAGGAGTTGTAAGTCGTGCCGGGCTTTTCGTGTCAGGTTCGGGCTTGTGATTGACAAAGTATTGATCTTGATGTACGTACTTGCTTTGTGTTTTCGCTTTTAGATGTTACAAATGCGTAATTAAAATAACTTTGCTGAATGACGAATTCATTTAAGCATTAATTTTACCCTTATTATGCGATCAATAATTATACAGTACATACATTTTTAGATTTGACCTAAATTTTAGGCCTGCTTTTAGCTTCAAATTACTTTTCGGTTTCCGGCCGATTTTCGGCTGATGTTTTCCAGTCGGATTCGGACTTGTGCTCTTCGGCCCGTTTACACCTCTGAAGCACAATGTGTAGGCTACTCAACCCCAAGCACCTTTTTGTCTTCACTTACCTCAGTAGTTGTCGTTTCTGAAATGATGGTTGATTTATGGAAGATTGTTTTTTTTTTTCATTATCACGTGCTTTTTATGTTCGTCTTTACTTACTTTCAGGGTTGCAAGATGCTGGTTTCCCCTCAATTTTTTTACAACTTGATTTCTTTTTTGAAAAACATTGGGTTTTTGAGATTATTTGGAAACGCGGTTGAGGTTTTTAGAAACTTATTTGGGATTTAAAAAAATATTTTTTAATATTCACTCCAAATTTGGCCGAAATAAAACCTCAAGTAAGGTCACGACCTCCTAATGTTCTTTACTTCAATTTTGGCCGTTTTTGCTCATTCAAGGGTTACTCGGGGCTTTTCGTCAGTTTATTTTGGAGCATTTTTGGATGTTAGTTTGGGTTTTTGGTTAATTTTATCTGGCAACACTGCTCACTTATTAATTGATCAAAGGCATCTCATTGATTGAGGCAAGGCACCCTCATCCGGCCACGGTTCAGATCTACTTGCCATTCAACTCCAGACAAACTAACCAGCACGATGCTGGCAAAAACACTAACGAGACAGGTACCATTATTATACGCTATTCACTCTCCTGATGAGCTGAAAAACAAAACAATCTTTGTAAAGTTTTTAAAAATTTTATTGTCAGTGACTGAATGGTTCAAAATACGTAAAACCATTTGATTGGCGTGGTTTGCTAATCAAGCAAAATCGCCTTCTTGATTTGGGCAACGGCTAAAAAAAAGTATGGAAACAACTGGCTTAAAATATTGTTTTCGTATTGGTTGAAAACTTGTGACATGTAACGTGCCCCCGCTGGCCGCTTGAAATACTACCGCAATGCAGTCGAGGCCGCTAAGGGGGGGAGGCCCGCCGCGGATGTCACCATTTTGGCGGTGATTCCTTCATGACCCCCCTCCTCTTTTAGGCCGTGGCATAACGAAAAGAACGTGAAAAAAGCATATTTAGATTAAAATGGACCGTAAATGTGGAAAAGGTTTTCACTATCTGATATTTTACAAAAATGTTAATTAGCTTAAGGGTGATGGAGGTGCAGATTTCCCATTTTTTAGCTCATGCCAATAAATTTGCTGCCTTAAAAAGTTTTTCAACTCAAGATCTTCAAAATCTATATTTGTAAACAAGAACGCATATTCAGGAGGGTTATAAGGAGGAGTCAGAACGTGCCGTACCTCTTCTATTTGGGCCCTAATACCAAATGCCTAAAAAGTTCGATATCGGTAACGCAAAACGTTTTAGAAGACGTTGTTCGTTACCTTTTCCAGTTGGGTCGTGATTTATTAAAAGACGGCCAGTAAAGTTGCAACGCAGCGGAGGCGTCGCTAAGGATGGTGGCACCCGAAGCGGTTGGCTCCTGCTGGCTGAAATAAAGGACAACAGCCATATTCGGGTGGAGTTATTTCAGTTTGTTTGCTTGAAACGATTTGGCGTAAACGGGTGAATGACATCATGCGTATCTTTTTTTGCTTAGACTTTTGATAAGAAATTTGAAATACTCTGAATCAATATCCAAGTTTGTTGATTTTAGATGACCTGGAATGACGAGACTAATCAAAAATTTGAAGATAGTTTGCGATCTATGCGAAGAATACAGAACTGTCGCTTGCTGCAGAATCTACCCGGGGTACGTAGGATCATCGAAATACTGTGCAGTCTGACACTATTTCAAAGCAGTAGATATTTCAGCATATGACACTACAACATTAAAAACTCAATTAATCGGAGAAGTGCTAGCAAAATTACGGAGTCTTTAAAATTAATGCAATATTATTACAGAACTGTATGTGTTCGTTAACCTTGTCGCATCAGATAAGCGAATTATCGCGCATGAGTTTTGCTATAATTGCTGGTAAATTTCAGATTACTATTGTTTGTAAATAACATTGTCTTGGATGAATAATGGCGCTATGCATTCGTGTATCCGTAATTTTGCAAAACAAACAGGTTTTGTAAATATCACGGCTGAAATAGCAGGTTTTTGGTTTGGTAGAAACCTATGCGTGATAAATCGCGCATCCTATTAGGAAGTAATTATGTAATGTGTAGCATCACTAACATGTTTAGAACATTTCCATATATTTTGTTGAGTTTAGTCTTATTTTGCGATTTGGTTTTACATGAACGTTTTATTCGAGCTTTTTGATGTAGTTTACCTAATACTTACTTCATGTCGCAGATGATCAATATTGATCATGAAAGAGAGTTTTTTGAGCGATGTTAACATTATGACAGTGAATTGGAAGATAATAAGCTCAACTTAGATGGAGAAATTTCGGTTATGTTCAATATGTCTGATGGTGTATAGCTATCTGAACCGATAAACAGTCAAGTACTCGTGATGATCGGCAAAGTGGTTCAGAATTCAACTTTCATTCACAGAATTTTGATTCCCCCAAACATCATGAATGCTTGTTTGTGAAATTTTATTGTCTCATTTGTGCAGTTTATCAGCGAAAAAATATTACCAAGTAGACAAACAAAAATTCAAGACATGTTTTTTGGAAGTAGAAAAGTTGATGCTGATCAAAAATCACTAAACTTCAAAGTTTGGCAAATTTTGTTGAAACGTTAGTCACGTGACTTCATTTGCATAATTCTAAAGTGGTTTAATTGATTTCAGATAAGCTTTGCAAACAACAAAATTGGAAAAGTATCATCCAAATCAATAAAAGGGACTTAATTTCCAGTCTGATGATTTTTTCTTGTTTTCAAAAATTTTGGCATTTTTTATAAATAACTGAAATAATTTTATCAAAAACTGAGATTTTCAAAAAAGCTTGTTTAACGAATGGAATGTTATTGTATTGATTATAATTTGTTTTTCAGCTTTTTTGAAATTAAACAAAGAATAAGTTAAAGTTGAACAAATATGAAAAAGCAACTTTTTTCGGAAAAGTTGTCCGCCTTTTAAGCATCAAATGCTGATGCTAAACTTTTTCAGCAGCAGTAACTCTGCTTTTTTGTTTTTGTCACCTACCAAAAGCGGAGCATTTTCTACCACTATCCTTACACCTCGCAGAAAAACATTTCCAGAAAAACACTTGCCAGAAAAACATTTCCCTGGACGTTCCTTTTCCAGAATGAACACTTGCCTGAAATTACATCTGTCAGAATGCACATTTGTCTGAATTACATCAGCCAGAATGAACGCAATTGTCTGAAATTCCATATCTGCCAGAATGAACACTTGCCTGAAAATACATTTGCCAAAATAAACACTTGTCTGAAAATACATTTTCCCGAAAACTTATTTTCGAGAATTGACATCTGCCAGAATGTACATTTGGCTGAATTTACATTTCCCTGAAAACTTATTTTCCAAAATTGACACTTGCCAAAATGCATATTTGGCTGAATGTACATTTTCCCGAAAACTTATTTTCCAGAATTTACTCTTGCCAGAATGTACATTTGGTGAAATGTACATTTCTCCGAAAACTTATTTTCCAGAAATTACTCACAATAGCACGAAATTTCGTTCTTGATAGAATTTGCGTTACGAAAATATATAATTATGCATGTTTAATTTTAAAATCCGTATGTTGCGTGTAGAATAGAAGGACAAGGGAAAGCAGTTTGTTACGTCTTGTAACTAGTTTTGACAAACAACGTTAGGTTTAAAATATTTTTGGGTTTTGACAAAAATAAGTGCCATTTTCAGAACTATTCTTCCAAAGTTTGTGATGATATTTTGATGTCTCCAGATTATTGGTAATATTACGGTATTTCGATAGTATTTGAAATTCACAAAAATATCAGTCTACAAGCGTTGTATATTTGAAGTATTTTAGTCAGGCGCGTAGTGAGAAATCTGTAATGGGGCGATGATCGCGGAGCCCCCAGCTGGAGGCAATTGGGGGTCTGAGTGCAAAGCGTCCAGCCGCCGCACAAGTTTGTATTTTTCACAAAATGGACTTAATTTTAGGCCTATTTTGATAAAAATCTATGCTTTAAAACGTGCATAAAAAGTTAGCGGTGCAAAAACTTGATTAAGCTGGTTGCAGAAATTGGCTATCTAGGAGGTGGAAATAAGTGATAAAATTTTAGTGTTTTTAATTTACAGGCTGGTAAATATCTTACAAGGGGTAAACTATTTCGTGTATATTTTAGACTTTTAAAGATAGGTAATTGGAGGGGGAGCGGACTAATGGAACGAAATTTGAATTTTGACAAAATTTGAGAGAAGTGATCGGTAATTAACTACTATTGAATAGCCCCCCCTGCCTATGTCTGATTCCAATATTTTTTTGATAAATACCCAGGCTCATCATTTTCCGACAAGCCATCAAATTTAATTGCTTATTTTGGCCATTTTTCAAAGTTTTTACTAATTTGTGCATTTTATTTCAGACAGATCAGTTTCTCTGAAATAAATGTTTCAAAAGACGCTTTAAATCATCTTTGAGTCCATTCAAGTGCAAAAGACTGCTTTCTTAGAGAGCTATAGCCATCACCCCCGTGCCGTCGCCATAGCAAACTAAGTGAAGGGGCATTAAAATAGACTGAACTTTTGCCTCTAAAAACTGATCATTTTTTATGTGCAAAAGTTCAGTCTATTTTACGGCTACAAAATATGCGCAATTTTAAAAGTTCTGTATTCATTTCTGAAAAAAGAGATCTATAAGACCGGCAGTGTTTGTTATCTCGATTCGTCTGCGAATCCTAATCGCTTGAAAAATCTATCTGCACTAGGGAATGCTACCAAACGCGCAACTAGGATTTTGATAAAGAGGGGTAAACCAGAAGTAAATTTTTTTTGCGGAAAAAATTGTCTAATTTAGGCCCCGTGCTGAACAAACTGATGCAACTTCAGCATGTGAACAAATGGGGGCCTGAGCCCAGGAGGCATTTACGGGGCAAAGCCCCCAGCCGCTAGGCGATTTTTGTGATTTACAGTAAAAAAAAAAGCAATTTTCATGCTACTTTAATTACATTTCGCACTTTTTGAAGCCATATGAATAACTAAATTGTTAATATTCAGAAGTCATTTGAACGGATCAAATTGCCTTTCCTCTTCGGCCCCCCTTGCTTCAGGTCAAGTTCAAAATACGTTTAAACGCTTTTATTTTACAGTTAAATTTTCAAAATGATCTGGCTAAGGGGGCTTAGGCCCCTTCACAATGGTTCTCCTCTGACTGCGACCTAAAAATGTTGAGAGTGCTCTAAAAATCAAAAACAGCTGGTTTTGGAAAAAAATGTTTTCACCAATTGCTCATGTCATAATCACTAACGAAGTACCCGTAAAGATTCTGCTGTCCAATATCTCTCTTCCGCGAGTCTTCCGTAAAGGCGGGTTACAGTGATAAGGCGGGTTATTGCGTCACATTTACAAACACCAGTTGATTGCCAGCAATTCGCAAAGAATTGGAAAACACCAAACGAAAATTATGTTTGAACGGTATTATTCTTTCATTTCCATCATTGTCTGTTGTCTTGTCGTTAGGAAATGTTTCAAAAACAGTATTTTGAGTAAACGGAAATGGGGTACACGGCCCCCTGGCCTCCCCATAGCGACGGCACTGCATCACCCTCTCTGCCAATGCTAACTGACCTTGGTGCAGACTTACACGTATGAAAAGACGAAACTAGAATTTCTCGACCATTACACTCGCATATGGCCTACAGTTTTGCTTATATGGAGCTCGTTAGGTGAGCGTTTTCTCGCATTAATTAAGCAGTACCATAATATGAAGTACTCGTAATCTTGTATCCATAAATTTGGAGAATTAAAAAAACACCGTACGGAACTGCCATTTTGGATTTGAGGTACATGACGCGCCTTGAGGGAAAACTTATTTTAAGCAAAAATTAATGTTTCACTGACACCAATGTGTAAATTGGTGACATTGTGCAATTTGAAAGACTGGCAAGAGACTGGTGGCAAACAAATATTGACTCAAAATTCTCTGGTCAAAAGTACACAGTAGAAAATTCTTAACGGCAGGAAAATCGAATTTTTAACCTATACAATTGCAGTCCAGCTACCTACGCAACGACAATTTGGAAAAGCCCATTCATTTTACGTTGCTCATTTGATTGCATTATGCGGTGTGTATTTGTTGGAGCAAGACTCGTTCGTTTTGATTGTGATGCCATCTGAAGGAATCATTTATCTTTTTATTACCTTCGCATGAAATGTCTTTGGAGGGCGTTGACATCATAATGAGCTTTCTGTTGGAGTGGTTCTCTTTGTAGATTTGAACTGATAACTTTATGAAGCTGGTGGCGGGAAGTTGGTAGCTTCAAGGTTCATACTACAGCTGCAGTTTCAATTTTTGTCGCGAACGCTAGACAAATTTTTTTTAGCAATACTATTTCATAAAAACTCAAGGCTCATTTTTGCTCAAAATTTAAAACCAATGCCAACCTTCAGCCACAACAGAAAGATTCGGAACGAAAAAAAAAATACTTCAGATCTTAAAAGCAACTACCGGTAAATTCTGTACTAATTCAAAACGATGAAATTTTAGTAATTTTCCAATATTTGCAAGCAAAATATTGCAACGGTTTTGAAATTATAGAGTGCTGCTTCACACTGCGCAGGCAACTCATAAATATTTGGATGCTTTGAAATTAAAAAAATTCAGTACTTTTTCGCTTTTGCAATTTACGATGCTGCAAAAGAATCAGAACTTTTGCTCAAGCTGACAGAGCATTCGGAATTAAACACCAAAAAGGCTTTAAAAACATGGTCGTTAAAATTGACATGAACATTTTCAGAATTCAAGGACTAATATTAAGAACATACTGTATGACGTTGCAAATTGGCAAAAAATTAAGAACGGCCAGCCTCAACTCAAAATTTATTGGTTCTTCTAAAAGAAGTGTGACCTGGGTTAAAATAAACTTACTTTGCCTCGCTCAGTGAACATGCTTGCATTGATTTTTAATTAGTAATTTTCATTACGCTCGAAGGTAAACTTGTAATGGCAAATTGACTAATGGTAAGTAGAGCCATTTTTATTTTGACCTAAAAAGATTTAATTTTGATTTTATTTTAGCTATATTTTGACTTTCTTTTGACCTAAATCGTTTTGGCCTTATTGAGCTCCAAGTTTTGATTAAAAAAAGTTTTGTTTTTCGCGATTCACGTAAGTTTGAAGCAGGTAACCTTCTTCACTTTTCATTTACAGCATTTCAAAAAAAATATCAATGAGTCAGTCTTGTGATTAAAGTAACTAAATGCTGCAGGACAAAAACCTGGAAATCTGTACACATTTCCGTGTTACTTTTTTAATAACCAGTAAATTTTGGATTGAAATTTGCTGTTCTTAAATTTTCAGAAATTTTCGGCCTCGTTTTTTCTTAAATTTTTATTGGAAAATACATTGACACAATTTCAATCCTGCTTGGTAAAAAGTTGCGTTGTGTAAAAGTTTTGTCGATTGCTAAACCTGTGAAAGCAAAACAGTACAGTCCTAAGATTTCAAAAATCTGGTTAATTCGTTGTGATATACGGTACTGTATAATGAAAATTGACTTTTTGATTTTTGAATTCGGACATATAGTCTTCTTAATATTATTTTATTCACGCCGAGGCTAGCATTCTTAATTTGTTTTTGATTAAAAAAATGAGTTTTGCGTTATTATAAAATTATTTTGAGTTACATTGCGGTATATGGCAACTATTTGCAAAAAATTTAGTCGCAAAACTTCATTCAAACATGTATAAAATTGCTCATAACGTTTCATTGTTCTCAAATATCCACAAAAATAAAGCAAAAAATCTTTTTTGTTTGCTTTTGAAAAATAATTTTTGATCACAATTTTTGATCACACAACTAACCCAAAACTTTGGCATTATTTTGACTTATAAAATGTACCTTAATTGACTTCAGAGCATCCAAAATCAATGTTGGTGTACATTTGATGATATCATAAAGCTCTGAAAAAGTTTTGACTTTATTGACTTTTGCAAGCTCTACCAATAAGCCAGGTTATATCTCTCATTCAGTAAGCTAACTGTTATCACAACATTTTTTGATTTCAACTAAAAATTTGCTCTGTTTATTAGAAATAAATAACCTAAACATATAACAATTTTTGGAATGAAAAATAATTTCTATAAAATTAATTTTCGAGAAAATGTAGTTTTGGAAAATAAGTTTCCGGGTAAATGTGATTTCGAACAAACGTAAATTCTGACGAGTGTAAATCCTGGAAAAATAAGTTTTCTGGAAAATGTAATTTCGGCCAAATATACATTCGGGCTAATGCAATTTACGGCAAGTACACGTTCAGGAAAACGTAATTTCTAACAAGTGTGCCTTCAGGGAAATGTAAATTCTAGCAAGTATACGTTCAGGGAAATGCACTTTCGGGATAATGTACATCCGGGCAATTGTTTTTCGGGGAAACGTGCTTTCTGGAAGGTGTTTTTTGGGGAGGTGTTTAAGATCCTTTTCGATCGCTACTGACAAAGTAGCACCGCTAGTAGCGCCGCTTTACCCATTCACTTGCTGCAGGCTGCTAAATTAACTGTGAAATCTTTGCTGATAAAGCTAGGCTACTAAACTCATTTTGGCCTTGCTAGTCCTACTGACGAGCGTTGGAATGTCGGTTCTTTGCGACTTTCAAGAAAGAGTTGACAGCAAATATTTTTGTAGCATCACACTTCAACGCAGCCAAAAGTTAAACGAAAAAAGGATGGACATGTTCTTAAAAAAAGCAAGAGACTGAAGAGTATAGCTTGTGGATTGCTTAACCCAGTCGATTGCTCGCATTAGGACGTGTACTTTTAACCCGGATACTTTTTCAAAAGAAAGGAACACCAAAGTTGTAGCATTATGAAATCCATCCAATCTGCGTGGGTGCAGTAATCGTGCATTAAAACAAAGTTGAAAAGGAACACTATTTAAAATATGTTCGATGTGATCCTTTTCAATTTTTTTTTTAATAATTACAGTTGCATCGTCTTATTCTTGTTTCATATTCTTGATGAAATTTTACACCTATCCACTAAATGTTTGATTTTTATAGATTGTTGTTGAGAATTGCCTGTTGGCCTGATTCCCTGCTATTCTTCTTTCAGCTTCATTGGCTTTTGATTTTTTGTTTTGCGTTGGTATAGACTATGCCTTGCAAAGTCTTCCATTTTTTAAGCCCAGCATTTGCTTCCAAAAAAAAAAGATTTTTTAGCTCAAAACT
Organism: Trididemnum nubilum; assembly: GCA_963965965.1. Lineage (NCBI taxonomy): Eukaryota > Metazoa > Chordata > Ascidiacea > Aplousobranchia > Didemnidae > Trididemnum > Trididemnum nubilum. Next base: position 2,556,280 of record OZ014488.1, on the reverse strand, counting down.
CATAGCTGATTTCCACGCCTAATTCGCATAATTGTTTTTTGGCTCATTAAAACTCGTAGCTGATTTCAACGCTTCATTTGCATTTTGATTGCTGGCGAGACGATAATTTTTGACTTCGGAGCTTATGGTTGGCTTTGCCGATTTTTTGCTTTTTTGTTTCGGCCTTTTATTTTTTCGGCTTGGCCTGTTTTCAGCTGCCTGAAATTCTATACATAGTGACTTTGCTTTTTATTCATTTCTATTCATGCCAACTCAGCTGACGAGGTTTGGTATTGACCAAAATAGCGCTATCCTGAGCATTGCATGAGGGTTATTTTACTCTCAAAATTCTTTTTACTGCAGGGAATAATTTTTTTCCCCCCGCACAACTTTTTTGCTTGGTGGTAGTTTGATCGAGAAATTGACTGAGGTCTATGACTTAAGAAAATAGTTGCTCTTTGGACTTTGCTGGTACCGATTACAATTATCAAACAAGTTTTCCTAGCCTATTAGAACTTTGTAATTGTGATGACTTAATAGAAATTCTCTGTTTGCAGTGAAATTTAGTGAGTTTTTAGCCATTCATTTGGTTGTTTCTCCGATTTTAGCACTTGCGACCAAGCAGATTACTGCCTCCCAGGTCGTTTTAACGGAATTGATGCTTGCGAACTCCACTTTTGTGGCTGATCCCATCTATTCTTGATGATTTTGAGACCTATCCACTAATCAGTATCAATCATTGAGCTAATGCTTCATTTCAACTACAATGAGTTTCCATCCGGTACATAATGCGTTGCAAATGCAATTTAGAAAAGATATAGAATCGTGCAGCTTCGAGATCTGCCGAAAGTGTTGTACCCGGTTAATATTAATCACTCAGTCTACTCAAGCTTAGCGTTTGATACAGCAACAGACTCGACATTTAAATTCAAACTAATCGGTTTCGACATTATTTTGTTTCCATTTATTACTATGGTATTAGTTCAGTATTTGATTTAATGTTCATATACTCGTATTGCCTAATCATAACAATGGAGCGGTTTTTAATCAATCACATGTAGTGAAAAAGTTCTGAAAAGGCGAAAAACAAAAATTTTAAATGAAACCCAAACAAAGAAAATAAAAGCCGAAATTCATTTTCTTTAAGTCGCGGCAACACTCGCTGCTTCGTGTGCACTAGCGGTAGTGGCGTTGCTTTTATAATAGAGCAGGGATTATAATAAAAATATTTTTTACAATGAAGCAATGCTTCTTCGTCAAATAGTGGGAGAAGCGGCGTTACTTTTCAAGTAGCGGATGCTCTGTTCTGCGTGCAGGCTGGTTTCAGTTATGCTGAAGGTTTCACCAAGCTAGGATGTAATTGGTTTTGTTTGATTTGGGTAAAGACTAACACGTGGCAATAACTTAATTTGAAAAAATTAGTTAATTATTGTTCAGTTCCGAAAGGTGTGTTTTTCGGAGGTTTTAATCACTGTGATGATGTATGTCATTTTGGCCTTGCTAGTCTAACTCATGAGCCTTTAAATTAGGCGAAACAGCTGTCTCGGGCAAACAACTGGAAATTATAATTCGGCTTGAATTTTATTTGATTGATCTTTTTCTAGTAGTTGTTTCTTATGTTTGTAAATAATTGAGCAAACATTATGTAAGTGAATAAAATTTCTTCCTAAACGTTGTCAGGATTTACGCATTTGGAAGCGAATAGGATTTACGCGAAATCACAAATAGGATTAGTTGCAGTAGTTTGTCTTGCTACTGGATGGTATAGTAATAGATGGAGAGCGCCAAATCCTTTTAGTACGAAATTGTTGCGCCTCAATCTACAATTCTGCAAAGCTGTTTAACATTAATAATGCACCGGCCCAGCACAGTTGTGCCACGGTAAAATTTAAAAAAATAAATTCATCCATTATAGTAAATATATGATATCATCATACCAAATATATTCAATCAACAATGTGACCCAAATCAGTTCAGTGTGGAGGAGACAGAAGTTTCATTTAGCAGCATCCACAATAAGCTGGTCAATGACAACTATCCAACGTGAAAATTAAATTATCCAACACCAAGCAACATCAAAGTAAGTTAATGTTATACAACGCAATTTTAAACCAAAAAAGTACGATATTTTTGAGAAAAATAGAAATTACATTGGGTTAGACTAAAAGCAGTAAAATATATAAGCCAGGCTAACTGTGAGAACAAACATAAAAATTTAGATATTACCTTACCTAATTCAAAGCATGCATAATTTACTGTTTTGCGAGAATCGGCTGACATTTTATGTTGATAATTGGCACACAAATTAGCGAAGTTACCATATTAAATAGATCAGCAAAATTTTGACTAATTTGATAAGCATTTTCATTAATAATAATTAAAACAAAAAACTGAACTAAATAAAAATAAAAATTTTGGTCATTAAACAGTAGATGAAATACACATCACTCTAAAGCAAGTAGGTATAGAATAAATGTCTTTTTTGTTACTAGGAAAAATGACCTAAGAATATCTATACTTTATTGTGCTAAAAATATATGCCAATTTACTAAAATGCATCATTTACTAATATAGTAAATAAAGTGATTTTTATTAACAGTTCAACGAGCAAACATAGCAATAATATACTAGTAAAACTAAAAACAACAAAAATACCAAATATCTAAGGAAATGCATAAATGTTATGAGGCTATTATGAATCATTTTCGCTTCTTCAAAACAGTTTAATGCAGCAACACAAGTGTTATAGATGAATAAAAACAACCAAATAATGATTTAAGGAGTAACATGAAGAAGTCTATACAAATGCTATTCAACACCTGGAAAAAAATGTTATGAATAACGAAATTAGAGCTTGCAAGCAAGCCTATCAGAAAACACATACCTTGACATCAATATTACGTGCGATTGAAACTAAAAGGGTGTAAGTAAAACCATTAAAGATACAGTTGTTGCATGACTGCTCCTATAATATCCAACTCAACAATATAAACATTATTAACACTATATAGGCCAAATGAATGAAATATTTATGTAAATCAAGAGAGAAATCAAAATTGAAAATATAACAGATCTTTACCTCATAAAAGCTTTGAGACACTAAATTTAAAGCCAAGCTGCCAATCCAATGAGCAGCGTTATACTGAGTCCAAATCGTTCTGAAATAGAGTGCATGAAGGCAAATCAGCGTTTAAGAATATCTAGTTGCACTTTATGTCATCAGCATACTTTAAAACCAAAGAATTTTCAAAACAACAGTCAATGTCGTTGATGTAGGCCGAAAACAGAAAGTGAGCATAAGTAGCTAGCTACCTTGTGGGACCCCTGATTTCATTCAGCAGAGCAAGTTTGATCTCCACTAACAACAACCATCTCCTTCTTTATCCGTCAGAACGTCTTTAATTACCAAAGTCATTAATTTCCTGACCAGTCTTTTATTGGGCGCGCAATTAAAAGCTTTGGAAAAGTCCAAATTATATTACGTCAGCTACCAAGTGATTACCTAAAACCGAAATAAAAAATGATCAAAAAAATTAAGAAGCTGTAAAAAAGAAAAGAATCTTGGAATGAAACTAAACTGACCCAAACCTCATCTTAGTTCTCCAACGCAAGACTCCATTAGTTTGCAGCAACAGCGTGTTGAACTGATTGGACGGTAATTAGCAGCATTTTTTCTATTGCCTTTTTTAAAAATTGTTACAACATAAGCAGTTTTCCATTGTATAGGAGTAATACCATTATCAAAAAGCAATTGAAACATGCTGCCCGAAACAGGAATTAGAACTGTTGATCCTGCTTTAAATATTCCATAAGGTTAGCCATCTGGACCATGGAAGAAAAACTTTTTGATTTTGGAAGACAGGTTGAAAATGGAATAGAGTCAACATTTCCATTTGTTGGAATAGACGAATAAAATTTACTGAGAGTATAAGCACACTCTTTATCACCATCAGTAAATAAACCTGTTGAGTCGCAAAGGTCCAAATTGTCTTCGCTTTATATTTTGATTTTACATAATGCCAGAACGGTTTCATATCTGTATTAGTTGCAAGCATATCTTCCAAATGTACTACAGCTTTTTTCACAACTTTTTTTAGATCCTTTGAAGCTGCATTGCGATTTCTTTGTTTTCCTCAGACTTATTTGCCAGATATTGCCTTTCTGCTTTATTTCATTTATTCAGCTTCATTTGCATGTTTTAATTAAATTTCTCTGACCATTGTTTCCCATAAAATAACTTATTTGTGTTTATGATAAAAGTAACAAAGCTATTGCATCTACTGTTATTGCTTCCAGTAATTTTTAAATCATTTTGTTTTTAGGTCGATTCAATTGGCCCGGCGCCGGTAATTAACTTTCCTTATATGGAAAAAGAACTTGCTTGTCAAAATGATTCAAGCGAAGCCACTACATCCGTGATTGAAAAAACACCAAGTAGCACAGAAGCTGCAAGCACGTCTGAAACAACCTATCTTTCCAAAACCACCTCTGGTTTAATTGTAGACGAAGAAACAACAACAGGTGATGCCAATAACATTTTTTTGTGTTTTTAGTGTAACTTGATTGCTTCAACTTTAACTCTTCTGCTCTATTTTTTTAGACAAAGCATATCATAAGAAAAATTAGATTCAAATGATACGAAACATATTTTGAATTAAAAGCGTTTTGGTTTATTATGAAACTAAATTGTCAACTTCTTGATAATGATACGCTCTTTAGCTCTTACATTTACTAAGAGGTATATTTCTTTAAAAAAAAGACGAAAAATATGAAGACTATTCCATGATTTACACCGCATGTCTGTCATGAAAGCCTAGCCTACTCACAAAAATAGCACTTTAAGAAATATCATCCCTCATCAGCTTGGCTAGCTAAGTAGGTATCAACCCTCTATAACCGCTATCAACCCTCAGGTACCACATTTGAGCAGCTTGCAACAATACCAGAGTCATGGCAACCCAATCAGAAAACAAAAATAAAAAAAAGATAGCGCCCCGCCCATGAAAGTCCAATGAAAATGATTAACTGGGAAACAACAGAATCCACAGTACATTTGGCTGTATCTCTTTTTTTATGACATTTTTTGAGTTAAAATAATCTACAATTTGCGCAAACAGATTTTATTAAAGTTTTACAGATACTCAAACTATTTTTATGACAAATTAGTGTACAAGTCTAAAAATTCATCAAAAATAGATGGGATCAGCGACTAAGTTGGAGATCACAAACGTCAACTCCGTCGAAAAGAGTTGGTTGCTGAGAATCACCTGTTGGCTTGATCCCTAATATTCTTCTTTCAGCATTGGCTTTTAAATTTTGCTTGGTCTTGCTATCTCGCAAAGTCTTTCATTTTCGTACCACAATTGTAATTGGGACTTTCGCGACGCTTCGCGTAGGAAGTTCGTGTGTTTTTTTTTCCGGGAAAAATTACGAATTCGGCAACAGAGATAAAAAACGCTATAGCTTCGAAATGTCTAAAAGTAGAAACTTGAATTTTAAAACTTAGATGGGGCACATGTGAATCATTCCTCGTGCAAATTTTGGAGGCAATCGGTCTTGTGATACGGGTTTCCGAGCAAAAAACTGAAATGCCAATCGGAGGTTTAAACAGCTCTGGCTCGAAAGCTAATTGCATGAGGAGAATAAAAGTTTCCAATTTAGAAGCATCTGGGCAAGCAGTTTCAGCTCCCAAGAATAAATTATGACGATTCCGACACTTTTTCTTTCTTTCTTTCTTTCTTTATTTATTTAATTGTTTGTTTATTTATTTATTAATCAAATTACACTCTGGGGATAAAAACTGCGAAAACACCAAAGATAGAAACTTGAACTTTGGCCAGATGATAAGTCGATGTATGAAGTTGTGTACCGGCAATTTTGGAGGCAATACATCACGTGGTTTGGGGCAGATGCACCCAAAACTTATGAGAGGTTATTAAGTGATTTTACTCTTGCGCGTGTGCGTGCAGCCGTGGCCGAATGGTTAAAGGCACATTGCTTGAATTCTAAGACCTGGGTTCCCTTATCTACTTAACCATCGCTTTTATCAAACTAAGATTATATTAAATCTAGAACATTAATTTTTTTTCTATTAGAACAGTATCGCTTTTAATGTTTCTTGTTTTGATGCTAGATATGATCAGAAAGTATCAAGTTTCATTCTCTGTGAAGACGCCCCAAAAATCACTTTTTTAAGTCCTCAAGCTAGCGCGCTAGTTTTTTGTTGCTATCAGTAGAAATTTTTAAAGACAAGAATATTTGGCGTAGTTTGGGGGTAGTCACCTACGCGCGCTTGCTTCGTGGCCGAATGGTTAAAGACGCCAGTGCTTGAAACCTAAGACCTGGATTCAATTATCTAGTTGGTCCTCGCTTTTATCAAACCAAGATTGTATTGAATCTAGCATATTAATTTTTTTTCGATTAGGACAAAATCGCTTTTAATATTTTTTGTTTGGCACTAGATATGATCAGAGGGTATCCGGTTTCATTCTCTGTGAAGACGTTCCAAAAATCCTTTTCTTAACACCATATGTTAGCGCGCTAGTTTTTTGTTGCTATCAGGAGAAATTTGAAAGACAAAAATAGTTTGACATACTTTGGGAGTACCAACCCTCCGAAACCCCCAAATGGACCCCCAAAATCAATTTTTTTGACTGCTTGGGCTAGAGTGATACTTTTTTTGATATCAGGAGAAAATACCGAGACAAATACCTTGACATAGTTTCGGGTTCCAGCCCCACAGAAAACCCCAAAGGGTTTAAAAAAATCACTTTTTTAAACGGTTAAGCTAAGGCGCTATTTTTTTTTTTGTTTATTTAATTTTTCAATTACTGTAAATAAACAGTAAATATTTAATTGAAAAATGTTTTGACATAGTTTGGGGGAACCAACCACCCGGAACCTCCAAATGGACCAACAAAAATCGATTTTTTGACCGGCTTAAGCTACGATTGCTAGTTTTTTTTGATATCATGAAACATTAAAGAGACAAATACTTGAACATACTTTAAGGGTGCCTGTCGCGATCGTTGATACTTGGCTAGAGTACAACCTTTAATCTCTAGAATTGCCCACGTCGGCTGAAACTAGAGAACCACTGAGATGTTAATTGACGAATCGAAAATGGCAGTTGATAGTTCCTTTAGCTTCTTGAATCTCAGAAAGCAGCACACAAATCTTAAATTAAAACTTTTATTTAAGATTGAAACACAAACCAACTGACTGAGCAAAATTGCTCAACTAACAGTTTTTACTAAATGGCTATATGAGCCAACCCCCCCAGATACACAAACTCGGCCTAACTGACTATGAAACTAATACCTAAAATCACCCACTCTTAGAATATTAGAATAAAAACGACCCGCCTATTTATACTACGACAAAAGCTGTCGAATATCCCAGAAAAATCCTTGATACGTCACAATAGAAAAAATACATGAGCTTTTGATGAACAAATTTCGACCTAATTATGATGTCACAAACTTCAAGTCTAAAAATAGCAATTAAGAGTCGTAAACAACCCAAACATCGATAACTGCAAAAAGTAGCTGAATGTACTAGAAAGGAATTATCTTGAATATCTCGAATATTCTAAATCAAAAAAGGCGGCAAAAGTAGTAAATCAGTCACGTACAGTCGTACACGTTAAAATAAAGCAAATAATCATATCTCAGGCACTCAAAATTATTATTCGTGACAGTGCCACCCCGGAAATCCCCAAACAAACGAACAAGTTTATGTCAGTTATCGCACCATCAAAATAAAACAAACACCGACATTACAAAAAAACAGATAAAAAAAGTTAAAAGAAATGCAATACAAATACATGCAATGTTACGTAACGTACAGTTTAACCAAGGTAACTGGGAAAACCGCGAAGGGACCTTAAGGGTCTTCTAGTTGAGTGGTAACCCATTCAAATTTTTGTGGGCTAGATAATAAAAAATAAATAAATAAGAACGCTTAGTAATTTTTTTTAAACAATTTAACAGATGTTGATTTTTTGATCTCATTACCAATAGAATTCCATAGTTTAGCTCCTTGATATTTTATGGATCTTTAAAGTTTTATCGTTTTGTGACGAGGAAGAAAATAATTGTCATTAGTAAACGATCTTATTTGCTAGGCATGAATCGCATTTGTAAGTTTGAAATAATCAGGTAAAGCTGGAAGGCAGATGTTTTGCTTGAAATTTAAACATGAATAAAGCTAGCTCTAATAAACACATATTTTGGATTTTAAAAATTTTCAGTTTAGCATAAAACCGGGTAGCCCTTTTACGCCTTGATCCTTCTGCTATTATTTCGACAGCTTTATCTTGCAAAGTATTTAATTTTTTTAGTTAAGTTATAAATGTTGAACTCTACAAAAATCAATTTTTGAACGACTTAATTTAAGGTTCCAGTTGTTTTGATTTCAATAGGTATTTAAGCGACAAAAATTTTGACATAGTTTGAAGGTACCACCCCTCCGGAACTTTTCCAAATGGATCCCCAAAATTCAATTATTTTGAACAGCTTGTACAAGGGCGCTAGTTGTTTTGGATATCAGTAGATATTTAAGAGACAATTTTTTACATTGTTTTGCGGTATCAACCCCAAAATGAGCCTCCCCAAAAATCTCTTTTTGAAAGCTAAATTTAACAATTGATTTTACTCAATTGGGTTCAAATGCTGAGCTGGCATAATGATTAAAGGCGCCAGGGTTTGAAATTGTCGTGATGGAACACAGCTGGGTTCAAATAGTTAGTGGGACATCGGTTTTATCCAAACCATAAATGATTTAAAATCAACATTCATTTTTCTTACGAGACAAAATCACTTTGTTTGCATTGGATAGGATCATAGGTGGGCAGTACCGGTATCGTCGGTACTTTTGTGGTACCGGTATCGGTACCGCCAAAAAATAGCAAAGTACCGCGGTACCGTACCGGTACTTTAGTTTTTTTTATTTTTTAGTACGGATTTTAAGAACGTACCATTAAAAACTTGAAACGTTGTAAAAATGCTTGCAAATAAATTGGATAAACAACCAATCTTTTTTCTTAATTTAGTGTTTAACTGTTGGTCTTACTCGCTACTACCACCGCAGAGACTTAGCGTTTGCAGTTTGCTGGCCGATTTGAAAAATTGGCGTTTTCTTGCAATGGCAAAATAATGCATTACCAGTATTCATGCACCGGCGAAACAAAAGCAAAATCGCTAAGAAAAAATTGTAAGAGACGACTTACGCAATGAATACTCATCACATCAGGCGTGAATACAATAGCGTAGCCAGGGGGTGCGGGGTGAATACATTGGTCTGCCGACCAAAATGCAGAATAAGAAAAATACTACGTTGTTAGCACTTCTGATACTGTCTTTTGCTCTAGAATAGATTCAAAAAATTATTTAAAGCATATTTTGAAATGTTTATTGAAGGGGGGAGGGAGCTAATTTGTCAAAAATAAAACTTATAAATCAGAAAAAAGACTATAAAGAATAGCCGAAAATTGGTAATTAAATTTGATCGCTTTTTGAAAAATGCTCAACAACTTTTCTCGACCTTCCTTCGATTGGCCCCCATATATGCATACATCTTTCACTATAAAATTTAGCTGAAATAGATTACTTCTTGCGAGGTTTACTAAACTACCGAAATAGGATTTTATGATTTACCAACTTGTAAATAAGAGAACTGAAATTCTAGCAATAGCTACCTCCCACATAAACTATTTATGCAACTAGTACGGTATAATGATTTTTTGCACTGCTAATTTTATGCCACGTATTAATAGCATTGATTTTTATCAAAATAGTAGGCCTAAAATTAAGTTATTTTTGCCAAAAAAATAAAATTTTTTCGAGAGCTGGGGGATCCGCCCCTACACCCTATGCCTCCGGTGGCTGGGGGCCTTGCCCCCGACTCCAATTGCCTCCGGTGGTTGGGGGATCCGCCCCCAGACCCCCGCAACGTCCCCCCCCATTGCAAATTTTTGGTTACGGGCATGCTTGAAAAAAAATTTACTGCACGTTACTGCCGGCATCCATTTATATTAGCTTTTGACTTTAAATATGCCTGGAACGTTTGGCGAAGAAGATGTTCTCATTCACAAACGGTGTAAAATACGGCCAAAAGTATTTCACCCCGTAATACTTATACAGAAAAATTATCTCAAAAATCCTTTCATCTGCACAAACCCCACTTTGGCTTTGGCCGCGATGAGGTTTTTTTCTTCCTAAACATTGTACGCTCTTCTAATAAGTTCTACAGGGCAAAACAACGCAATCTAATTTTTGTGCAAAATTGTCGAGTAAAAAACACGGTTTTGTCTCTGGAATTTTTGGGTGCCACCTCCCCTGAAACCGCACAAATTAATCCTCTAGAAATCAATTTTTATGATTGGACCTCTTTTAGAACACCCGAAATTGAACATAACTAAAAATAAATACAGGGTGAGCCAAAAGTAGGTGGACGGCATATGGAATAGATTTATGCCTCAGTTACTTTAATTGAATTGTTCATTTTAACTTTGTTACAACTATGTTATTTGTGGTATATAATTACAAGTTTAGTACTAAAATTTGTTTTAATTTTACCTGTTTTCTATTACTATGTTACACTTAGTTTTTTTTTACTGTCCACCTACTTTTGGCTCGCCCTGTATTTTAACGGCTTTAGCCAAAAAGCTAATTTTTTTTTTATAATCAGAAGAGACAAAGAATCTTCTTGCGAGTCCCCCAAAAGCATGGCCAAAAGTGCTAAAGCTTTTTTGCGACAACTCTAATTGCATAATCTGTGTTCAACCCACACACTGGTTACGTTGTTGCGTCCTTGGATTGAGCGCTTTACGATGATTATCTCTGCTTGTGGCTTCAAACCAGCCAGAAATTCAGTGGTAAGAAATCGAAATTCACGGGACTTTGGAAAACTAGAAACTCTTAAGCAGGTGCAAATTCCTCCAGGCACTAAGTAAATATCACAATGAAAGTGTGCGGATTGTGCAATAATTAGCGTCTAACGCTATGCTGTGACAAGAGAATAAATATGCTATATTCAACAGCAACAAAAAATGTTGTAATTTTGAAATTGTTCTCATTACGGGGAAACAAAAGAATTTTTTAGAAGTCACCATTAACATGCGTCGTTCGTTTTAGGCTGGCTACTGGTAAGCTCCCATCTAGCTTTAAATAAATGCAAAAAGTAACTGCAGCAACGAATCGACTAAAAACAAATCAAAACAGTACACTTTGCCAAAAGTGCAATTTATTCCCCAATTTCTAAGTTTTGTGTAAATGTCACTTCTGCAATAATTGGGAGCTGATGGTCGTCAGAGTATCCTTCAGTGTCAACTTACGTACGTGATGCTTTAGAGATGACTGCTGTTTGGTTATTATTGGGCATAAGATACTCTAAGTCTAGAACAATAAGTAGCCCGGTGACCGTAGTTCGTATAAGTTAGATACTTTGTCGAGTCAATTTCATCACTAGCTAGTACTGTACTCACTATTGTAGTAATACTAATACAGCAACTGCCTACTATTCTACGGCAAACTTTCTGTAAAACGAACTGTAGGTCTACGGAGTTCGCACTAGTCGCAGAAACGAACCAAATTGCTAAAAGTGATGATTTACAATCCAGTAAACGAGGTTAGTCAGTACAATTTTTTTTCTTTTAATTTTTTAAAAAAGTACCGCAAAAGTACCGCGGTACTACCGCGGTACTTTTAATTTGAAAGTACCGGTACCGGTACCGCGGTACTAATTTTAGCAAAGTACCGAGTACCGGTACCGCGGTACTTTTGCAAAGTACCGTGCCCACCTATGGATAGGATTAAGTTTTACAGAAACATCGGAAACCTTCAAAGTATGAAGGGGAGAATGATGGTGAAATGGAACTGGTAAAAGTCCCGTATTATTTTTTCCCGAGAAAAATGAACATCTAGTTGTATTTTTTTTTGTGTTTTTGTTTTGGCGCAAAGATCATGGTGGATTCCCACGCCTAATTTGCATATTTTTTTGGGGGACATTAAAACGCGTAGCCGATTTCAACGCTTCATTTGCATTTCGATTGCGATAACAAAACGCTCTAATTTTGACTTCGAAGCTAATAGCTGGCTTTGCCGACTTTTTGCTTTTTTGTTTCAGTCTTGTATTTTTTCGGCTCGGCCTGTTTGAACTACCTGAAATTCTGCAAATAGTGTGAGATTTTTTTGTTTTTTACTCATTTCGGTCCATAGACTTTAATTAAGACTTTTTGTTAGAATCTATGATGCCAGATTAGCTGAAGAGGTTTGGTATTAACCAAAATAGAGCTATCCTGATCAGGGGCGTATTTAAGGGGGGGCCATTGGGCCATGCCAAGTTGGGCATCAGGCTTTGAGCTCGAAATCACCTGATTTTGGGAGAAAAATGGGACGAAATTTGAGTATGACAATTTCAAGTTCTGATCAATCTTCCCCTCAAATTTTCTGAAGTTTCTGGCTCACTCGTTTTCAAAATCCTGCCTGCGCTACTGATCCTGATCATTGCTTAGATGGTTGCTACAGTATCAAAATTCAAACTTACTACAGCATACAAATAATTGTATTTTTCCCCACACGACTGCTTTGCTCGGTGATAGTCGGCAGCGTGGCCGAAAGGGTAAGAATCATTTTTATGACTACCTTAATCGCATGCTGTGGGTTTCAACCCACACCCTGGTCACGTTGTTGCGTCCTTGGAAAAGACGCTTTACGATGATGACCTCTGCTTGGTGGCTTTGAATAAACAGCAAATTCAGTGGACAAGAAGTTGAAGATATCTATTGCAACATTGGATCATTGAAAACTCCTAACAAGATGCGGATTTCTCCAACCACAAAGTATCATTGCAATGAAAAGCGCTCGGATCGTCCAATATTTAGCGTCTGACGCTGTCCGGTGACTGGATGATAAATATGCGCTACAACAACAACAACAGAACAAAATAATTATGCTTTGGACTTTGCTGGTACCGTTAATAATCAATTTTTTGAGCTAATGCGAATCTTGTATTTGCATGACAGTTACCCAAAGGGGTTTTCCTATTTTTAGAGAAAATTTATTCCAATTTTACTTATAAAATATGCAGCGCCATTGAGAGAAAGGGAGCACAAAGCATCCAGACCCGGGAGTATTTAGAGGACCTGCTCTTGTTTGTAGGGGCTCATAGAAAATTAAATGAACAGTTATATGGTGAGGAACATTTCCACGACCTGAAATACGACACCTCCAAGTCCACACTTTTTGACGTTTGCGGGCCAGAGTTTTTGATGTTTAATTGTTTGCTTGTTTCTGGCCCAAAGGCTACCAGCGCATAAGCCTAAGGAAGAGCCACGGCAACTACTTAGAGCAACTACTTAGCGGCAACTACTTAGAGCAAACAATGCGAAAGGATATCCTCCCACAGTGTTCGAACCATTAAATTATTATTAAACCATCTGAATTATTGTTAACGTCAAAAACATCACAACTAAATTATTATTAACATCATCAAGCTACTGCCCCCGCTACTCTCACGGAAAAGGGGGCAATGAAGAAAGAAAAGATTAACATTATAGAACAAGCAAGTTTCTGGGTTTAAATAGCCAAAATTAAGCATGTGAGGAGACATCCTCTCTAGCTCATGTGATAGAGCAGTGGACTGGTGATCCAAAGGCTGCAGGTTCAAATCCTGTGGGAGGATAACTTAACGCATTGCTTGTTTTAAGGAGTCGCCGTTTGGTGACTTTTCCTTAGGCTTCCGCTCTGATAGTCTGTAGGTGAGAAGCACGCAAACAATTAAACACCCAGATTTATTCTGAGTTTTTTTTTTCTTCACCTTAAATTTGGAAAGATAAACTCACTTTCTTCTTCGACTCCGCCTATCCGTTCCTTCGTATTTCTTTAGGCTCCGAAATTTTTATCACTGACCTTGAAAAATGCTGTCGGTTGATACCAAAGAATTTGCTTAAATTTTATTTGCAACCTACAGTTATAAATATTTTTTTGTTTAGTTGATGTATAGTTGAGCCAAAATACCTACAGTATGTTCTGAGAACTTATAATTTATTCTTATTGTGCTACTTTATGCAAATGATAAAATAAATTTTACACAGTATTCAATTTTTTGATTTTTTGTCGAAGTTTTTAATTTGTTAGAAATCATTATTGTTTAGCTTCATATTTTGTTCTTAAATGTCATTGGAGCATAAAGTGACACGAATTCATTATAGCTTAGTTGAAAACTGATATCTTTTGGTATTTATCGTCATTTCAACAAAGCTGCAGTGCAGTCCACTAGCAATGATCGCTCGAGCCGACACGATATGACGCTGTGCAAAATAAAGTAATGTTTTGTGCTTTAAATTTGGCTTGGGTTTCAAAGTGTATTTCATACCGAGGCTGGCATTGTTTCTAATTTTTTGTTAAATTTTGAGCTACCGCGAGGCTCGTGTTCATGTAAAATTATTCTTTTGCTGGCCCAAAAATTTTCGAAACTTTTAAAAAACAATGTTGTTTAAACTTTGCGGCTTTAATTTTTGCGATACAATTTTGAGACATTGAAGAGCGACTTCACTTAAGTATCAATAGGTTGGCTAACAGCATAGGCGTAGCCAGGGGGGGGGGGGCCAGGGAGCCCGGGCCCCCCCAATCAAAACTCCACTAACGACAAAAAGTTATGACAACATAGCCTGACGATGTTTAGTTGCAGTTTTTTTTCAGTAATTGCGCACATAACAGTAATTAAACAGTAAAGCTAACGGTTTCGGCCGAAAAACCACTCTCAATTTCGGTGAAGACCTTTTTTTTTTTTTTTTTTTTTGTCGGAGATCACCTGACTTTGGGCGGAAAAATCGTTCGAATTTCCGATTTCGGCTGAAAAATCACTCCTAATTTCGGTGAAGACCTTTTTTTTTTTTTTTTTTTGGAGATCACCTGAATTTGGGCGGAAAAATCGTTCGAATTTCCGATTTCGGCCCAAAATTCACTCTCAATTTCGGTGAAGACAGCCAAATTTTTGAGGGTTTGGGCCCCCCCCAATCAAAAATCCTGGCTACGCTTATGGCTAACAGTATAGCTGGAAGGAGGCTAATATTTTAATCATAAAAATTACAGCCAATGTGATTGAGGTTAGTGTATTTCGAGCGTTTCGGCCATCTGCTGCTGCCATTTTCAGCATACAGTAGAACTACACAAGTTTCATTCCAGCAATGACTGAAACGAAAAATTAAATCAGGCTTATTGCTTTGAAGCATTAAAAGTACGGAGTGGATAGTATAAGGACTTGAGGTTGAGATTAGATTTGAGGAGTTGGATGTACATTGTACAGCCATTCCAGGATCAAAAGCTTGAGTTTGTTTGGGCAGAAATTGGGCATTTGTTGGTTATGAAAATCAACTTTGTGGGTAGGATAGGATTGAAGATGATTGCAGGCTTGAAGTTTAGGGCTTCATTGAGATTCCTCCAGGCATTTTGCAAGATTCCTCCGGGTCCGTTCGATGTAAAAAGATCTACATTAGCAATTGAGCGGATATGCTATGTCCATTCTTATAATTGTCATTAAGGGTCTTTAAACACTAATTTCTAATTAATTTGCTATTAAAGACCTGCAATGACAGCTAATAAAAAGTATTAACGAAAATCTCCAACAGCCGATGAGATCAGAAGATCTGAAGGTAAAACTGCCATCCGATTAATATTTTCGTCTGGGGACTGAAACATGTGCAATTAAATTTTTTCAGTTTTTAACCCTATTTTCAAGAGCTATTTGACCAATGCATTTCACTTGAGGGGAGGCCAAAATGCTCCGTCCACTATGTCATCCCAGAACCGCTATGAACTTAAGTTTGCAGCTTTGTTTTCACTAAAAATTTTAGAAAAATTAGTTTTGAGTTGATTACCTTGTTGTAGTGGCGTTATATTATTTTGGCAAAATGACGTCATATTTTCAATTACGTTATATTTGGTTCGGATTTCGCACGTATGTTTGGTTCTTGAAACTGAATCATCAAATGCCTCAGTCAAAGTGATTACTTAACACGTCCTAAGCTGCATTCACACGGGCGACTTTAAGCTGCGAGAATCGACATTTTGCCCTACTTCTTTCTCAAATCGAGAAAGCAAGAAGCAAAAGCAATCGAGAAAGATAACAAGACAAAATGCTGATTCTCGCAGTTAAAAGTCATCCCTGTATATGCAGCTTTATGGCAAATTTATTGACAAAATACTTCTCAGATTTTGGAAGTGACTTCGGTAAATTTGGCTGTCGTCAAGTTGGTTTAAAGTGCAAAGCTTAATGAATTATTGGCTGTATTGGCTTGGCATTAGCTGTAAAATATCTGAAATACATATTTCACTAGCTGTTTCAAACAACATTGCACTGTTATTCAACACATTGCAGTTGCCATTGCCGTAATTATAGTTATGCGTATATAACATTTCAAAGCGTTTGTATTACTTTTGCTTCTACGACTAACGTCACTAACCTACAGCAAGTTTCTCAATAGTCAATAGCTATTTTTTAATTATTTATTATACTGTAGATACAAAACATTTTAAGATCGAAATTACGAGATGATAAGTGCTGTTTTGGCGAAAGCGCACTACAAGCTGCTCCCAAAGCATGGTCTTAAACTTAGTGTTCTTATAGGATTACAAGGTTGACTGACTAGGATTAGAATTTTTGCTTTTTTGAATAGGTAGAAAGTTTTTGTTTGGTTTAATCCATTTTATGCAAAGAAATCTCGGCGTCGTGCTTGCAGTGCATACGTCACAGACGATACGCATCACGAGGATCACGAGGGTCGAATTGAATATGCTTAAGTCATCGTTGCAAGGCAAATTTTTTTTTTAGGAAAAAGTATAAATAGAAAAGTTACGAACTAACAGGTGCATTTGATGAAAGAGCTTTAAGAAGTGATTCTGTTTTGGTGGAGATAGCTCAGTTGGAAAAGATAAACATCTACTAATACTGCAATTTTTTTTTTTAATTTGAGTAATTTTTTGTTTTCATGGCAAAAAGCAGAAAACTTACGAACCTATGAACTAATGGGGCAAATAAGGTTAGTTGATACAAATTATTCCTCAAATGGGATGATAAAATATAAGTTCAAATAAGGCAAATATTGCTTTGGGATTCTTTCGAGCAAGATTGTAAAACATCTTTTGAATTACTGTAAATATTGGAAAAAAAAAATGCTAACGTTGGAATCGAGGGCCTGTTTAGCATTAACTTTCTTTATCCTAATTTTTTTGTCGCCGACAAAAACTATTGAGCTTTTCTGTGCTGGTCACTGGACAGAGCAAGGCTTGAAGCTCGTAAATGAGTCAATTATTGATAAACCGTGGATTTATTTTGCTACAGAGTTTGTCAAACTTCAGTTGGAGGTATTGATCACTAACTCAAACCATTGAACTTGAATCGTTATCGTAAATTACGAGTAGCACAATCGAACTTTGTCGTAGTAATCGAGTACTAGTAAACGAGCACTTGTGGTTCTTGTTTCATGTATCGCAGCAAGTAATTGAAAAAGTGTTATATTTTACTGAGAGTTGGAACGCTTGTAATACGCACAATTAGGCGAGCAACCAAGAATTTGCAAGGAAACTTAAACCCTTTTTTTTTTACGAAAAAGCTTTCATTTAAGCTGCGTGCTGAGTAAAGTGATACAAGTAAGCGTATCACAGACGGGGGTCTGGAGCAGTAGCGTAGCCAGGGGGGGAGGAGCGGGCTATAGCCCCCCCCCCCCATTGGCCTGTCAACCAAAATGCAGAATAAAGAAAATACCTCGTTTTTAGCTCTTCTGAGACTGTTTTTTAGCTGGAATGAACTAAAAAGTAATTTAAAGCATCTTTTGAAACATTTTTCTGGGGGGAGGCTAATTTATCAAAAATAAAAGTCACAAGTCAATATCTACAAATATGTTATAAACTCAGGAATAAGGGGGGGGCTATTCCGTATTAGTTAATTACCAATCACCTCTATCAAATACCTTTCCATTATCCCCCCCCCCCAATTTTTTTTTTATAAAATGTAGACGAAATAGATTACCCCGTGTGAGTTTTATTGAATAACAGGATTTTATGATTTACCAGCATGTAAACAAGAAAACTACAATGTTATCATTAGCCACCTCCCACATAGCCCATTAATGCAGCTAGTTGAATTATGTTGCGCTGCCTATTTCTTTGCCACGTTTTGAAAACATTATTTTTTATAAAATAGCCCTAAAATTAAGTTATTTTTACCAAAAAAATGCAAAAGTTTCGAGCGCTGGGGGCTCCGCCCCCAGACCCCCATGCCTCCGGCAGATTGGCCCCTAGACCCCCAAACCAGCCCCTCCATTGCGAATTTCTGGCTACGCGCCTGGTCTGGAGGTTTAGCTCCCTGCTGCTGGCGATTTTTGTGATCTTTTGGAAAAAAGATTTATTTCAACGCAATTTGAATCACATTTCGCGCGTTGTGAGGTCCGGTCCATTTAAAAGAAATAAATTGCTTAAATCGGAAGTTATATGAAAGAATGAAATTGTCCAGTCCCTTCAGTTCCCCCCCTACTTAGACATGAAGTCCAAAACATGTTTAAACGCTTGCGTCCTGGGGTTAGATAATTCTCGTTGACTTGGCCAAAGGGGGGCTGAAACCCTTTTAGCTCCCTTGGTTGCGCCACTGCACACCATAAACATAAATTTATTAATTTCTGACAAATACTTTTGCGTAGTTTAAAACATTCATCTGGCCTTAACTGTAATAAAAAAAATTGGAGCCAGTTTTGTAAGAAAACAATTATTTTCAAAAGTTTCGTATTTATTTCTACCACCTTCAGTAATGTTGTGTAGGGCATAGCATAAACAATATCAGTTGGTATAAAAATAACAACAAATTAGTGGCTCTTTCTTCATTTCAGTAAAGCTGAATAACTCATTCAATGATTTTATGCTGATAAGCTGTTAAGTGGTTTGGCTTAAGCGCATCGGATCCCAAGGCTAGCCCTTAACTAAAAGCTAAATCTGGTTTGACCGTGAGATTTCCGAAAACTTTTTCTCGGTTGAAGCCGGTGAAGTTTTACAGCGAATTAAATTTGCTTGTATTGTGCTAGCTCAAAAAGCTCTCAAAAATTGCCTCACTCAAACTTCAGTTCCTTCAGTTTTCTTCAAATACGATAAAATTAGCAGTTAAAACTTACGGGATTGAAAAGATGTTGCATATACACTAGTATATGCAGTTGCTCATTGTGGCAAAGAAAATCATACCCAAGAGTAATCGTTTGTTTGCAAAAGCAACAATTTGGAGTATAAGGCTTTGGCGAATGAATTATTGCAAGTAGTTTTTTCCCCCAATAATCAGCTGACAACTTGGGTAAAGCTTTCATCATCAGTTTGAAAGTTATAGTAAAAGTCTACTGACGTTGGAATGATAGGTCAAATCATGGCAAGTTGTTGACACGGTGTTGCCAACGTTCGCTACGAAGGGTTAGAAATTGAAACTCCTAGCTTCACGTATGGCCAATAAAAAAAATGTTTGAAAACGTAATAATTAAATCAAGGATTTTCAGTTCTTTTATTGGTCAACTTGATCATAAGACTGCATCTTCACGCATGAGCAACAATGCATATACAGTAAACAAACGCAAAAAGAAAAAAACAATCAAGAAGCAAAACTGAGAAAGGCTTAGGTAGAACAAAAATTTGGACACATCAAAATAGTATAGGTTACTACAAAGTTAATTTTAATTCAGACTGCGTCATTAAAGACATGAAAAACATGTTATTTTCTAGGCGACGAGTTGAAAACTATCGATTATATAAGACATAGCCAAGTTGTGAAACTTTTATGTAATTCTCTAATAAATTAAATTTGATTATATAACAATTTATATAACAATTGTGACATGCTTTGTTTCGTTTCCGTAATTTTGTTGTAATAAAAAACGTAATACTCTTGACATAAAATGACATTCACCAGTAGATAATAAAATATCACGTAAATCTTTTATGCGTTCTAAAATACAGTAGGTATCACACTGTGTAAATTGTTAGCGTACTTCTACAGTCAGTATTTAAGGGCTGACCTGAGATAAATGATTTCAGCAATTTTTACAGTTGGTAGGAAAATATCATCACATCATAATTCATTTCATAATTTAGTGTATTACGACGAACCAATTAAAGAGTTGGATGAAGTTTTGTCAGAAACGTGTTTAAGTAATAAAACATTGCAATCACGTTTAAATTAAATTATTGTAATTAATTAGAGCGTAGAAACATGGATTGACTGCACTCCAAGCTACAAGGTATTGTAATTCGATTACTGTGAATACTGTACTCAGCTATGCCTTTCAGCAGCATTAACGCTGCAAATGGCAAAGAATTTCAAAAGTAAATGAAACACTTTCAACTTTCCACCGCTTCCTTTTCATTAAAGTTTATTTTTGAATTATTGTTTAGCTCGCACCGAGCTATAGGATTTCGTTTCGTTTTTGCATCGTTAGACATTATGATCACCAAATTATTGATAATCTGCTTGATCTCGACAGCCTGCACAGCTAACGTTCCGCCAACAGAAGAATATCCTCATCAGGCGGATTTGGATTCATCAGGAAATGTGATTCTTTACTGGAAATTCGATGATATTTATATGACTTTCGAAGTAAGCTAAAACATTTTATAAGTGAAACAGAGCAAAACTTGCTCTTTAGTTTGGAATGGTGACTTCAAATTGCTTTTATTTGGCCATGTTAGGGTTGGAAGAATGAAGTAATCATTACTGCTGAATGACCAAAATGTGAGTCCAACAACATAACATTTCTGTTTGATCTAAAACCAGGATTGTATTCAGAATAAAACTTACTGTAGCGTGATTGTAGATGCGTTTTGCTTTTTCTTGAATCATCAAAACTGGAATTTTCTCTGTTTTTTTGTATGAAACTGCAGACTTGAATCCAAAACGGTTTACAGCAAAAGTTTTAACAAAGTTAACATGTGAACCAATTGACCACGTAATAGAAAAAACGTAAAACTTCTATAAAACTAATAATGCCAAAATTACGCAAAGAGGTGTTCTACGTATTACAGTGAACAGGGCCTCAAAGAGAAAATTTTCCAGAGGGTACGAAGGTCGATACCGCCCCCCCCCCCCCCCCTAAGCCTTATCGGGGCCCATGCCGTTAAATCAAATTTTGTCCGATGGGTGTAGATTTTCATTTAAAAGTGAGGGGATGACGATATTTGCATACAGTTCGGACCAATGAAAAACACAACTAGGCATAAAATTTGTTTAAATTCAGCTAGGGGTTCTGGTAGATCGCTGTGAGCTCCCCCAGCGGGGTCCGGGGCTGAGCCCCGGAGCTTTAGTACTTTTATGTTTCTCACGGGTAAAATACAGCGTTTGATGAACATCCCAGTACCAAACTTGCTTAAATTGACAAGCAGAAAACGTGATATACATGAAAGAAAGTATGTGAAGTGGGTAATGATGACATTGACACAATATTATACAATATAATGACTTTAATACTGCAAATCCAAATATTTTACCGATAAAAGTTTTAAGAAGTCATCTGCAATTATAGACTTCACAAACCAAATACCGATTAAACTCATACAGATAAAATGAGTTACTTAGTGATAGTAGTAGAGTATGTGAACTTTGACTCCGCTCTCTGAGGTTGAAATGCTTTTGGATCTCTGGAAATGTGGGCCCTCGTACATTGTTATACCGTAGAATTAATTAGGCTCTCAAGTCAGAGAAATGTAACAAAACGTTAATTTCGGTGCAAGTGTAGGGCTTTTGGTACGTTTTCCTCTTTTTTTTAATCATATCGACCACTACTGGATGCCCTAAAAGCTGTGTAGCAAAAATAGCAACCAATTACCAGTACTGAATAGGCTCACTGATATTTTTGCTGTAGGCAAGTTTGATTACGGTGCTATGGTGCAATACCAAAACTTAACGCGGAAACCTGAACTCTTCCGGGCCCCCCTAGGCCCGGGCCCGGGTACAATGTACCCCCTGAATCCCCCTCTCGCGGGAACTGACAGTGACTTGCTGACTTTTACTTAAAAACTAGTTTTGGTTGTTTCAATCACAGATTTTTCCATACTGGATGTTAACCTACGTTAGTACTGTGATACGCGTTTAAATTATTCTTTCAGCTTCACGGAAATACGACTGGTTGGGTTGGTATGGGGATTTCCCCAAGTGGAGGAATGACCGGTGCCGACATCGTGATCGGGTGGGTCACGGACGGGACCGCGCAACTTACGGTGAGCAACACTTTTCACGCTAACGATGTCTGCTTGATTTGAGTACCACGTCGTTGTTGGTTCTTTATTGTCTGAGTTCTCAATCGCGTTATGTTTGTTTTTGTATTCTGCATTGCAATATGTTTATTCTGTTACAACATGTAAAAAATATTTTCTTTAGATTTACTAGATTTAAAATTAGAGTTTAACTTTAAGATGGGTTTACACTGGACGCGACGCAACCTAAATTTGACGTCATCGACAAGTTGCGAATGGTTCAACCGGTAGGAAACTTCGCAAGCGGTTGCTTACTTCGCTTAGACAAAATTGTTGATGACTGGTTGAATTGTAGGCCTATTTTGAGCAAGAGACGGGAGCAAGTGCTTCTTAAACTTTTTTGGTTTTGTTCCACCCCTACCACGAATTTCTGCATATCATTTACTTTCGATATAAAAATATAATTTCACATACAAAAAAACAAGCGTGCAACTAGAATTTTTCAAGGGGTAGGGGGGTTTGAAACCAAAGGTAAATTTTTTGCCTGAAAAGAGTTTCAATTGGGCAGAGTGCCGAGCAAACTACCGCAGTTTATGTGTATTATAGATGGGGGTCTACAGGCGAAACACCCAGCCGCCGAAGAGCCATTGGAGTTTGGGGGCAATACTCCAGGCTGCAAGGCAATTTTTGTAATATTTCAGCCACAAATATCCATTTTAGCGCCATTCGGATCAAATTTCGTACCTCGTTGGAGCCATTTGAAAGAACTAAATAGCAAAGGTTTGAAAGCCAGTTGAAAAAACAAAGTTGCCAAGTTCTTTCAAACCCCCCTTTACTCACAGGTCGAGTCCGACACCTGTTTAAACGCTTGCAATTTAGGTTGAACTTTCTAAGTGACTTGGCGAAAAGGGGGGGAGCTGAAGCTCCATTTATTGCACCTACAAAAGGAAAGGTGGAATTACTCAAGTGCAACGTTGCACTGAGCACACAAGCATTGCGTTGTTGCGTCATTATAAAGTGAAATCTTCGTAATAAGTTGTGGCTTCTTGCTGTCTGCGCTGGTTCACCCCTCTTTCACCCTTGTTTGTTGGTTCACCCTTGCAAAATTTTCATGCACCTTGGGGTGCACCATTTACTTTTTTAAGAAACACTGGCGTAAGCGACCTCCCCGAAAGTTGTCTACTTTCGCTTCGTGTCCAGTGTAAACACACCTTTAAAGCGTCATGCAATTTCTTCAACGTTTCCTTTTGATTTTTGAACAATTTTTTCGATATCCAATTATTTACATGATTCACTTTGTCAATTGTTCCGTATCTACAGGGTTGATGGAGTTCGCAAACTTGGTGTTTGTGTTCAACAAAACACTACAGTAATTTTCCATCAGCTCTTGATTTTTAGGATCGACACGGAGTTGGCGAAACTGTCCCTCCTCTGGACCCGGAGCAGAACATCGAACTCCTTGACGGAACGGAGTCAGAAGGTTGGACTGTGATCAAATTTCGGCGTCAAATTGGATCTTGCGAGCCAGAATACGATTTATCAATTACAGTAAGTTGAGTTGCGGTTTGTAAAAAAATTTGCGTTTTTGTGTCAATTTTTGTGATACCGTTATCATAGTTGTTGCACTCTATACTATGGAACAGCATTTCATTGCAAACGATAAATGTAGCGATGAAAAAATAAACGAATAAATTGGCATCTGTCTCGTTCAAGTAAAATAAAAATAAAGCGAAAAATTTATTATTTATTTTGCGACATTTACTAACCTGCACATCATTGTTTTGCGCATTACGCAAAAAGCTCGTTCCTTGTCTGCAACAACTGAACGAGGACGGGCTGCACTAAAATTTGTACGAGAGCTGGTTTTCAACAAATTTTTTAACATATTTTTAAAATTTTGCCGTCATTTTGGCCATTTATAATAGTTTAGTAACTGCTTATTGGAATGGCGCTTTCTCAATGGATTACGTCATACTGCATCTGCCTTTCTCGTCTTGATCGATTAGGTATCAATTAAGATCAAGTATCAACACAATCTTTCATCACTTTTCGGTGCTGGTGGCTATCGCAGTATCATACTACTAGTATCAGATCTTCCATTATTAGTTTTGGTTGATAAAATTATTTTGCTTTATTAGTTGTGTTTCGGCATTAAATCTACACATTATCATGGAATTAATTGTTTAATCGTTTGCTTGCTGTCTGGCCCAAAAGCTACCAGCGCGGAAATCTAAGGAAAAACCATCAGAAGAGCGACTACTAAAAACAAGCAGTGCCAAAAGCTATTCTTCCACAGGATTCGAACCTGCAGCCTTTGAATTAACAATCCACTGCTCTACTACTTGAGCGAGAGAGAATGTCTTCCACGTTGGCCTACAAACGTCCAAACATCGCCATTACATATAATTAATTATTGTGCAACCAGCATCGATTTTAATCTTGGTTAGACAGAAAGAATGGCATTGCATCATTTCCAAACTTTGAGAAGTCTACATTGGGTAACGAAATACAAGATATAAGATGGAAAAGAAAAGTAATTTATTGTTAAAATAATCAGAGAATAGCTTTGTAAAATGTTGTTGGTTCTTGATCTTTTTTGCGATAAACAGTTAAGAAACTTGTCAGCACACCGTTTCGAGTTTGGTTTAAATAAGGGTATTGAAAGAATAGCATCAAAAAAATAGAGATTGCCTAAATAATTAAGTTTGGGTCTTGAAAAGTTAAAAGTAGGTTGAAGTGTTAAAGAAACTTGTAATCATATACACCTTTCACAATGAAAAGTTTAAACATTTTTATTAAAGAGAGGAAACAAAATTAAAAACGTTTAAATGCAATCAAAAGGAAAGAAAAAACACAATAAAAAGCAGGATGCTGATTTTTGCGAAATACGGAAAGGCTGTGAATGCGCAACGAGCTCTTCGAGTCAAGTCAACCACCAATAAAGCATCTGAATCATTACGCCGTCGTTACAATTGCAATAAAAACTTAATTTTTTGCAACAAACGGTACGATTGTTTCAACAACAAACGTTTACTGTAATTAACTAACTAACAACAAACGTTTGCAACAGCAAACGTATACCGTAATTAACTAATTAAGTGTTTTGATGCCAAGCAGGCTAAAGGAGTGACCAACCTCCGGGTAAATATTTTAAATGATGGGGAACAAACAGCAGTTTTAAACAAACATAATGATGCATCAAAATCAATATTTGATATGCGTTAAAAAAAATTATTAATGAGTGCCTACTTTATTACCACTCAAAAGCGTTTCTTCAAAATATTTTTGAAGAGTTGGTTGGTGGTACAAAACTTCAGAATTGCCTTGATTAAAATGTTCGTATCTTCGAAGCTTTTCGTCTGACACTTGTCGAGAAGAATCGTCAGAATGGAGAGCGCAGGAAAATGAGCGGCTATTTATAGGGAAAAGCCGAGCCGTGATTGGCTGGAAAAGGACGAATGAGAAAGCGTCATTAGTGTACAATCTTTAAGCTGTATACAAATTCTTTTTGTCGGCAGAGGGCGGGGTTAGAAGTTTTGATGAAAGTGGCTTCAAGAGCAGATAGATGTAAAGGTGAGCGGCCTTGGGCAAGAATAGAAAATCTGCTGTCATCATAATGTTGAGCGCAGGTAGGATTTTGTAAAAGATGAAGTCCAATGGCTGAATTGGACTTCATTTTTTACAAAATCAGCTTCTGATTCAGCCATTGGACTTCTGATTCAGCAATCAGAATCTGATTCAGCCATTGGACTTCATCTTTTACAAAATCCTACCAGCACTCAACATTATGATGACAGCAGATTTTCTATTCTTGCCCAAGGCCGCTCACCTTTACATCTATCTGCTCTTGAAGCCACTTTCATCAAAACTTCTAACCCCGCCCTCTGCCGACAAAAAGAATTCGTGTACAGCTTAAAGATTGTACACTAATGACGCTTTCTTATTGGTTCTTTTCCAGCCAATCACGGCTCGGCTTTTTCCAATAAATAGCCGCTCATTTTCCTGCACTCTCCATTCTGACGATTCTTCTTGATAAGTGTCAGACGAAAAACTTCGAAAATATGAACATTTTGATCAAGTCAAAATACGAGCGTATTTTGGAAGTTTTGTTGCACAATATCTTGTTGCGTAAATTATGCAAAATAAATCACTGCGCTTCATGCTTTTGCCATTTCATAAGACGGTTTTCTTCAAATAAAATGTGTTAAAAAATAATATTACTACTCTATAATTTGAATAAGACGACTTATGATTGCGAAAGCATAAAGCGCAGCGTAATAAATTTTAAAGCTAATTTCGAAAACAAATTTTTATGGTTTTTTGTATTACCGATCATTGATCTCTTTTTGAAGATTCCAACTAACTTGAATTCCAATGACCAAAGCAAAATGATGGAATAAATTTTGATTTTGGTACTTTGTAGACAGATACACTGAAGATCATTTACGCATACGGAAACACTGATCCTGAAGATGATGATATCACATTCGCCAATTACCATGGTGATAACAGAGGTATATACAACATTGCTTCTATCAATAAAACGTGACAAAATTTTCCTCGTTGTTAAAAATGAACCTTGGAAACGTTCAAATCAGAAATTGAAACCAGTCGGGTCGACTGGGCGGTTGGGTTACCGATTGGGTCGAGATTTTTCGACCGGTCGGTCAAGCCGGTTAAAACACCGGCCAAATTCTCCTTTCTTACAGCTAAAAGGCATCTAAGCACCGACCGAAATATATTGATATATTTTATAATAAATAAAAGTTTTTTTTTTAAAACAGTATTAACAAACCCAGCTTTTGAAAACACCTTTCGAACAGTTTTGAAGCTGTGTCTAATATGCTGAGACCATTAAGGCATGCACATCCAGGGGCGTATATGGAGGTGGCATTATGCCATGCCCCCCCCTTTGGGCTTCGGCACAAAGGAAAAAACTGCAAAATATATGTTAAAATCGCGTAATCAGATGATAATAAACCATTCATGTGTAAGAGACTTACGCTACCTGGCATTTTATCATTATTTTAATCAGCTTGAGAGTAGAAGTGGCGCAGATTTCAGATTTTTTGGTACATGCAAAAATCTTTCCGCTTTGAAAAGCTCTTTTTAACTTAAATTTACCACACTCTACATTGGGCAAGAAAGACGTAGCTCTTTTTTTTTTATCTAACTAACCATAACTTGTTCTGAAGTAGCAGCATTTCTGCAAACTGCTGGGGCACATTATATTTCGACTACTTTTTAGCCAATGTCATAACAGTTTAGTATTTGATGCTCGGCAAATTTCAAATAATCTGTGACCAATAGCTAAAAAATTTTAACTTCTTTTCTTGGCCTAATGCATAATATCATTAAAAAGAACGTCTAATAATTTAGCTTGTGCCCTCCAGTTATTTTCATCCTTATTTTGTGCACGTTTTGCGTTGCTCAAAACAAATCTTTCAAACCGAATTTTAATCAAAAAGGTTTTAAAATAGACTTAATTTTGCAAAAAACGCAAAAATTTTTTTTTTTTTTCTGAGACCCCCGTCCGAAGTCTCAAATTTGAATACCTCACCCATGGCCTACCGTTTTGAAAATTTTTCATTAAATGCATTGAACATTAAACAAAAAACCCTCTGCAAAAAACGGTCGACCGACCGGTCAATCAGCGTAATTTTGAAATTTACCGTTCGGGTGGAGAAAATTTTGACCGGTTCCGTCTCTGGTTCAAACATCATTTAATATTTTTTGTGGAAGTTTTGCTACTTATTGTCTTCTCCCATTTTATTTCTTTCTTTTTAGCATACTTTTATGGTAAATATAGTAAATCATTAGCATTGCCAAGCCTAATGACATAGAGAATTATTGGAACGTAGAAATCTTAAACTTATAATTGTCTCTATCGATTTTCACAAAAGAACTGAAACCAATAACGCTGTGAAAATGAAAAAAGCTTAGACATCGTAAGTAGACCGAATCATTTTAAGGCTTCTTCGCAGAAGCACCAGACTGTTCATCTTTTTCTGAAAGCTTATTGGTGGCAGGTCGCGAGTTAAATCAACTGGATTTTAAATTTTTTAGGGGTTAAAAGTTTGATTCTTTTGGAAACATCTGGAGGAGCAGAAAGCAATTTTCCGGATGGAGAAGAAGAAACACATATGGACTTTGATCTTCTGAATGATAATTTTGAAATTCCCGAAGAGGGAACGTACTATAACTGCAGGCTTCATAAAATACCGGAATTTTCGGAAAAACAACATCTCGTTAAAGTAAACACTGTTTGATGGATCATCTACAGTACTATAAATCTTGAACGTCAACTGACAGAAAAGCACGATCAATACAAAAGCTACGGCTCCACCAATGAGAATTTAAACTTTTCACTCGCGATACTAATCGGTTCGGTGATAATTTATTTTTGCCCACATTAACACTGGTGAAGACAAACCTTTTTCTGAGCAAATTTTATCCCTGTGCCCCCGCTCCACCAGTGAGAATTTGAAATTGTCATCACTCAGTGTTAACTTCAGTAAAATTCGCACAGGTAGAGACAACGCCGAAGTGAATCGTTTGTTTGTTTTATTGTAGATCAACATTTCTCCTCTACGATTCATAGCACTGACGTGCTGAACTGAATTATAATGAATCAAAAATAATTCTCTCATTTTCTTAAGTCTGCAACAGCAGCATCAACAGCCCTAAAAGTATTACACATCTGCTAGTGCTACATTTTTTTTATGGACTGTAAAGCAAGTTCCAATGTTCTACGAAGCGTACGCTGCGTTTACTCAGTTACCCCATCATAGACTTGGAGAGTCATTATAAACTGATTAGTGATAATAGACAGAACTAAAAACTCACTTCCACTGCTTAAAGTGAAAAAAAGTTTTGACTCGAAATTCTTTATATTGTTCCATCCAATCATGCTCAAAACAATCAAGGATGAGTGACGCAGCACCAAACACGCCACCGCAAAAATGCTTGGATTTTTTACTAAGCTGAAGTGTCTAAAGTTTTTGAACAAGGGCTAAATTGGACCTAGCAAAAATATGGCCGGCCAACAGCTCTAAGATAGCGCCACTTGGCATTCCAGAATATCCCGCCAATATCACTGGTCAATGTACAAATAAGCCAGAAAAAAGGTCAAGACGAAAACCAAAGCGTTTTCAAAACATTTTGCGGCAGAAAATGATTTGTTTCTTGTAGGCTGAATTGATCGAACTGGAAGAAAATGATTTGATGTTAGCTACTCGGAAAACTTGGTCGATGGAAACGAGTATAGACTGTTTAAGGGTCGGATGAAGTTTTATTGCGGGACGCAAAACGTCCTCGGGCCGAATTTTATGTATTATTGATGTATTCTCAATCGCAGTACCGCCTGCTGTTTCGGGGTTTGTCCTTCATCAGCAGCGAACAGAGATCCTGGTTGGCTGAAAGACAGAGTGGTAAAGCCTGCACGAAAATTATCACTTGTGGTAACTTTCGTACCCAGCGAGAGTGCTTGGCTTGACCAAACCACAGAACCGAACACAATTATAAAATTTGGTTCTCTGGGATCAATAACTTTTTTTTTATCAAAAAACTTTCCACTTGTGTGGTTTCCTCATAATTTTTAGGACTAGCTGCAGTTTGAAGCGGGATCTAATATTCGAAACAAGTTTGTGACTCTGTAACTGAACGACTATTTTTTAGATTGAGCCTGTTATTGCAGAAGGTAACGAGATGATGGTTCACCATATGCTGGTTTACCAGTGCACTAACAACATCACAGTAAGTTACGATCAGCATAAAAACTTTTTTTACCCGTATCAATTGCAATTTCAGTGCAAATGGATTATCTTATAAACGA
Source organism: Trididemnum nubilum (assembly GCA_963965965.1). NCBI lineage: Eukaryota > Metazoa > Chordata > Ascidiacea > Aplousobranchia > Didemnidae > Trididemnum > Trididemnum nubilum. The sequence continues at coordinate 2,526,250 of OZ014488.1, read as the reverse complement.
TTAGTTTTCAAAAAAAAAGCAATTACTAATGCAAATCACACTCTTTCTTTATGCAAATACGAGGTTAAATTTTGCTCCAAATTTTATTAACAAATTTAGAACAATGCCAGTCTCTTAAAAAAAATTCAGAACAAACAAACAAAACAAAATAAATTTCAAATCTTAAAAAAAAATTCCGCACTGATCCAAAACGATAAAATTTTGGCAATTTTCTAGTGTTTACAAGCAAATGGCATCGATTGCGAGATTACAGAGTGCTGTTGTGCATTGCGCAAACAATTGAAAAATGTTTGCGGCCGCGCAAATTCAAAAACAACTCGCCTTTTCGCTTTGACAATTTTACGATGTTGCAAGAGCAGCAAAAAAGCGTTTACTCAAGCTGACGGAGAATTCGGAACAGAACAGTTTTACGAACATGATCGCTAAAATTGATGTCGAGGCTCTTAGAATTTAAGAACAAATGAGATTGAAAATTGGCGAAAAATTAAAAAAAGCTTGTCTCAAGTAGAAGTTTTCTGGTTCTTATAAAAAAGAGTGTATTGCAATTTTAGCACGAAGAAGCCAGTGTATTAAATAGTTTTAAACTTGAACTAATTCGCTGTAATACTTCGCATAAACTTCCACAAAAGCATATTTTATATGCTTTTATCGAATTGAAAGTACTTGGTAAGATATTTTCCGGGCTCTTGCAATTACTGCAGTTTACCTAGAGATTTGCTGCCGGTGCAGTATGTACAAAAGGCGGTAAGGACCTATATTATGTTCACAACAAAGCGGCCGTAATTTGCTGGATAAAAAATACAAACTGCAGAGTTTTTATATCTTCGAAATGCTTTCTTGCTGCCCGTGAGAAAAGTGGAAATACAATATTTGATTTGAAAATAATGCTTGACCTCGAAACTTGAAGAGAACTAAGGACAAGCTGCCACCTCATTTCAGATGATGCGATACTGAACGTCATACAGGGAAGTTTAAAATACTTTTCTGTATGATTTGTGATCTGGCTCGACTGGAAATCATACCAGAGTCGCCCGTTCGAGTTGTGAACGTTCCATCCGCTCGGCCGCTAATCGCAGTCATGGCAACTTTGTTTTTTGCAGGGTTCTGAAAGTGTTGGAGATAATACTCGATGCTACGGGAGCAACATGCCAGCGGATTTTCAAAGTTGTACGATGGTCATTGCCGCATGGGCGATCGGTGGAACGGTACGGTTGATAGCGAAAGTTGAATGCGTCGAGAGTAAAAATTAATGATTAACTGAATAACGATCATATATTATTTTACAACATGGTCAATGACCATAAGTTAAAGGAGCCGTTTTTACGACGACTCTCGTTGCACGATCTTGGTTCAACCAAGGGGCGCAATTAGAATTTTGCTAAAGGGGGGGGGGGGGGCTTGAACCAAAAGTTAAAATTTGTCTGCTTAAAGAAAGTTTCAATTAGGCAACGAACGTATCGAGTAAACTGGTGCGACGCATGTGTATCAGAGACGGGTCTTGAGGCTGAGAAGAAGCTTGCCAATTTTTGTGATCTTTTGGTAAAAATAACTATTTTAATTTGATTCGAGTTTCATTTCGCACATTTTCGGAACTACATAAAAAACTAAATTGCTACAATTTTAAAGCTAGTTGAAACAATTTAATTGTCCAGCCCTTTTAGCTTTCCCTTTACTTCCAGTCAAGTCCAAAATGCTTTTAAACGCTTGCTTTTCGGTTAAGTTTTCTACGTGACCTTCCTAACGGGATTCTTAGCCCTCCCTTGGTTGCGCCACTGGTTCAATCCCCACCATGATCATGTTGTTGCGTCCAATGATATGACGCTTTACGATGATTATATCTCTGCTTGGTGGCTCTAAATATACAGTAAATTCAGTGGACGAGAATTCGAAGAAATCAACAGAAACTGGCAACTCCTATGAGCAAGAGAGGATTTTTTTGAACACAAAACAGTTGTCACGTAGAAAGTGTGCAAATCGTCCACAGGTTACTGTCTAGCGGTATTAGGTGACTTGTAGGACAAATGTGCAACTACTGTGCTTTTTGTGTTTTTTTTTTCTGTTATTTGTAATTGTACGGATAGCATAGAAGCTATTTGACGTAAACAGATAAAATAGCAATTGTCAAAAACTTAGGAAATAAAAGCCAGTACGAAAACTGATACTTGTGGTAAAAATTTCTTGCCCAACTAGAGTGCTCAACCCGGCAAAATAATAGATGTGATCAAGTACAGTGGTGTAGCCATAAGGGTCCAGGGGCCCGGGTCCTCCCAATTTCAATATTAATTTAAATGTGTGACGCGTGAGAAATTTAGTGTTTTATCAACTTGATGCAACAGGATCAATGACCATCAGGGGTGCAATCAGGGGACTAGAAGCCATCATCCTTGCTAGTCACTTGGAAATTTTAACCGGTAAATCCAAGCGTTTAATCGTGCTTTGGCATAACTGGTAAATTGGGAAGGTCTGATTAGGGCCTCAAGTTTTGTATTTTATCAATTTAATTTTTTTAGGGAACTGACTATTTCACCAAAACATTTTAAGTTAAAAAAAAAAAGCCAGGAACATTCATCCGCGCATTTTCCATTTGCTTTTTCAAGCGTTTAAGATTAGAGATTGAGTTATAGGGCTCTGAATTCAGGTTTGAGTTTGGATTAGGATTAGAGCTTGGGTTTGGATTTAAGATTTGGGTAAGGGTTAGATTTGAGGTTGGTTTTAGAGTAAGGTTGTTGTAGTGCCTATTTATCCTCCTGTCACCGGACAGCGTTAGACGCTAACTTATTGGACAATCCGGACAGTTTTCATTGCAGTGACTACTTCGTGATCGGAGGAATCTGCACCTACTTAGAAGTTTCCTATGATCCAGTGTTCCTGTGGATTTCTTCGAATTCTCGTCCACTGAATTTGCTGCTTGTTCGAAGCCTCCAAGCAGAGATAATTAACGTAGAGCGTCTTATCCAAGGACGCAAAGCGTGACCAGGGTGCGGGTTGAACCCAGATCATTCGATTAGAGTCGTCGGAAAAACGACGCCTTTATCCATTCGGCCACGCTTAGAATTTGAGTTTGGGTTAGATCTGAACTGGCGCGAAATCAGGATTTTGTTAAAGGATAGGTTGAACCCAAAGTTAAATTTTTTTGTTCGAAAAATGCCAAATAATAAATGATTTGCTGAGCAAACTGGTAGAACTAACTGGAGCTGGGGGCTTCGCTGGGCAAATTTTGTAATTATCGGGAAAAATAACCATTTTACCTCCATTTGAATCACATTTCACACGTTTTTTGAACCATTTAAAAGAACTAAATTGTTAAAATCGAAAGTTATTGGCAAAAAAGAAATTGCCAAGCGCCTAGTTTCAGCCCCGGTTACTTACCGATGAAGTCCAGAACATGTTAAAACACTTGTATTTTGATGTTAGAAAGTAACTTGGTTGAGAGGGACTGAAGTCACTTTAGCCCCCCCAGTTGCGTCACTAGATTTAAATCAGAAGTGTTAAAAGTAGATCGAAATTTCCGATGAAGTAAACCCTTCTTTTTTTCAAACGGCTAAATATGTCGATTTTTTTCGAAACCCCCGAATATCTTGAGCATCTTGGGGCTCTGCCCTCAAGCCACAACTTTGCTCCAATTGAAATGTCTTTGTTTTATTTTTTTCTGGAATGCATTTTTCCTTCAGAAATTTTTAGCTTTGAGCTCAAGCCCCTTCTTAAGCAAAATCCAAATTGCACCGTGGGAGAATTAGGGGGCTAAATCCCCCCTCTTCTAAACCAAGTCACTCAAAAAATTTATCCCAAAAATGCAAGCTTTTAAACGTATTTTGTGCTTGACCAGAAAATACGGGAAAGGGGTGAAAAGCTAAGCAATCAATTTTTTTTGAAATGTTTTCCAAATTTTAGAAATTTGATTCTTTCAAGGGGCTTCAAAAAACATGTAAAATGACTATTTTTGCCAAAAAAATCAAAAAAAAGAATTAAAATTGCTCAGCGCCACAAAAGCCTGTGATATTGCTTGAGTGTATCAATTTGATCCATATACCCGCCCAATGATCCTTTTTTTGAAACACGAAAATTTTAGCTTTTAATTCAAGCCTTCTCCATTTAGCAAAACCCCGGTTGCGCGCATGTATAGAAATGAACTGGAAAATAATGGTGAAGATTTTTGACTTCTACTGTAATAGTGTAATGTACCAGTACAATAGCAGAACAGGCGTTTCAAACAACTATTCGATGCATGAGAGGGCAACTTCAGAATTTTCCAGCCATGTCAATGGATTTTGTTTTCTTACTTGCCGCACGTTACGGTCATCTATTATTTCATATCCTTTGGTTCTTCTAGTTGGACAAGCAAGAATCGCTATTATATGTATTTTGCTTTTGCCCTTCGATAGTTTTCATGCTAAATTTGCAAGTTTTCAACTATTAAAAACAATGCCTTTTGAGCGGAAATTTGAACAAAAATAGTTCTAAATTAAACTTTTTTCTCATACATTGTAAAATTTTCTACACACTGGAAGCTCTATTTCCAGGCCGCATCTTTGATCTTTCGTTCTATAGTAGGCTATCTTTGCTCGATTGAACGCATCCCTCCTTTCGAAAAATTTTGCTGACAATATTGCATGTTATTTGAGGTTTGCCCCCTTTCCCCAGCAATCAAAAACTCTGGCCACACCTATTGTATGATCAATGAACGACAATATCTTAAATGCATATGTTTTTTTGATTGGCTGATTATGCAGCTTGTGCATCCTAAGTCTACTGTTACAATAAAGCGACGCTAATTGCTCACTTTGAATTAATTCCAGAGTTGATCATATTCCAAGTTTTCTAATTAATTTTTGATTTATTTCCACTGATTTACTTTCAATTCTTCAAACTCGCCAAAGTAAGTTGTTAAAACGTAAAGCGGTTGAACGAATAAATTTGTCTCGTGGAGGTTGTGTTGAACCTTGAAGTGGATTGGGGCGTTGTGATTGGGGATTTTGCATTAGAATAGTTACCGTGTCGAAACAAACCATATACTTTCGAATAATAAGATGTTTTTTGTGCAGGCGATATTCTACCCGAAGCACGCTGGATTCCCTCTTGGTGAAGCAGATTCTCCTAAATACGTGACAGTGGAAACTCATTATGATAATCCAAACGGCTTAACTGGTACATATAGAGTATGACTTTGAGCTCCTTGTATTTTCGGATGTCTTTTTAATTTCTTATTGAAACGAGCACATATTTGGTAGGCTCAAAATTAATGTCTGATTTCCACAGAATTCTGATTGCACAGCCAATACATCATGATTTTATATTCAATTCAAATCAGTGCTAGCGATTAAATATCCTTCAAGAAAATCTCGTTAAGCAGTAGTAAAAGATGACACATTTAAACACATTCCATGAGTACTCAATGATAGTATTTTGCCCAAAGCTCTTTTTGATTAGTTGAAGTTTCTCCTTCGAAAGCGCAATTACAACTATTTTGACGAAATTGCCCATCTAGGTTGCATAGTAAAAGAATCTTTTCGTTCTCTCTTTGATTGCAAAGCGGATAAGCAGTTCAGGCTTTTGCAGATCAAATGAGGCAAACAGTGAAATTAGTAGATTTTGCTATTTCGATTAATGTAAAGCGAAGAAACAAACGTTATTACTTCAGAAAATAATGTGCATTGCTTGTGAGATAAATAATTTGCTCATTGCTCAACAATGATGCCATCTATCGCGTTCGCATATGAGCGAGTTCACTGCACGACCGCCAGCTGATCATCGACTTTATAGGTGTTCGAGACTCGTCTGGGCTGCGTTTCATTTACACGAGCAGACTTCGGCAATTTGATGCCGGGATCATCTCGGCTGGTCACGCTGTGAGCGGCATCCAACATATCATTCCTCCGCAAGACCAATCGTTTTTAAGCCACGGGGAGTGTTCGTCTAACTGCTTGGAACAGGTTTGTTTACTACAAAGATCCGTTGTGAATAAAAAATAAATAAATTAAAAAAACACAAAAATTGGTTGTTAGCAATTTTCGCAAATTCGATAACCGTTTCGTTACAATTATCTTTTACAACCATATTTTGATTTTAGTTTTATGGACTAGTTTAGTCAGCTTTTGAATTTCAGTTTACAGGTCAGCCCGGCTGATAAGTTTTAGTCTTAAGCAAAACCCGAGTCCAGGGTAGTACCTATGGAAAAAGTTTAGTAAAACACAAGGCACGTATTCAGGCCCGAATTACGCCCAAAAATTTGTCAACATTAAGCGTGAACCCGACCCGAAAAACCCGGCTTGACACTTAACTCTACCAGGGTCTTACAATTCCTTGCACTGTGTCGACTCTTCTTCCTACTGTAAAGTCAGTTGACATCGAAACACGGGAATGCGCCCGCAATGGGAGCTCCGCCTCACCTGCGTCACTCGGGGTTGAGACGATTGCCCATTAGAGAGGAGACAGCATTTTGAAGGTGTAGTAATTGTCAAATGAAGTAGGATTGTAAGACGTGATAACGTGTTTTGATTAAAAACAGTGAAGCCTTACTTAAAATGGTAGGGTTTCTAAACGTTTACGACTAGCTACGTCTATCATCAGTAAAGATAAAATCTAAAGCAATAGAAAGAAGAAAGTATAAAAATTGTGTAAACCGGTCTCGAATAAAAGTAGCTTTACTACAGTATAAAACTGTAATAGCGCCGCTTATGCAACGTACGTAACTTGCTTCATGATTGTAAACAAATCGCTGTGCTACATGCATTGAGTTACGAGTGTGGTGTTTTTGCGATTCGAGCGCTGTGCAGTTAGTGAAAAAATTTAAGTTTAGAAATTTTACTATTTTAAATAAGGCGTTACTGTTTTTAATCAAGTTATATAAAACTGCCCGGCAATTAATCAGTACCGATGATGTCTTTTGTATCACAAACTATTAATTTAAGTTCTGCTCATACCACTTCAGGCCTAATTTAACTTGATATAAATCTTTGACTGTTTTAACCATCAAGCTGTCTTCGACGAGAAGGTCTTGTTTTACTATGGCAAAAACTTGAATTTTATTTTTAAACTTTTTATCTGAAATGCACTTATAGAATTAGGCCAGCGTTTTTGAAACTGGTGAATATTTCACTTCAGAGCGAATAAAACTTTTGGAAAAATGACTCACAACAACAAACGAATCGAAATTAAGCGGAAGTTTGCCATCTAATACGAGTATTAGGCATTGGTGGGCAAGTTAATGCAAAACGTTAGCTTCGTTAACCACTAGTCCGTTAACTAACTTCACACCTCCGTTAACGTTAATCCGTTATTTTCAGCTTTAATTAACGGAAATTAATAAAGTCCGTTAATTCGTTAACATTTTACGCTTCTAGAACACGTTCTAGAACACGTATTGCCGCTGTTGAGCTGATTGTAAGAAAATATTTATTACTGTGGTGGTCTTTTTGGGTTTTGGAAGTTACATTTTACAGTCTAATGTAATTTCAAGACAAAAATAAATTCAAACGCACTAAAGAAGCTACAATCGGAAAATCTTTGGAAATTGTGAACAGCGATAATTAATAGACGTATGAAGCTGCAGCTTATTATTTGCCACATAAAGAGCTCCTTTCTTCGCTTTCTTCTATAAAACTCGCGCTAATATGCAACAAGTATTAGCAGTGCAAACTGGTTTGTACCGGTACGATGAATGAATGTCGCAAGATATTAACGACGAAAACCTTAATGGAAGTTAACAGAACTTAACGGAAGTTAATATAGTCCGTTAACAGAACTTAACGGAAGTTCATTTAGTCCGTTAACATGAGAAAACTCTTTAACGGATTAACGAGTTAATAAAAAAGTTAGCTTCGTTATTAACGGATTAACGATTAACGGACTTGTTCCCACCTATGGTATTAGGCAATACTTAAGGCCAATATGCAAAAACGTGAAAGAATATTCTCTAAACAGATTCAACAATCAATCAATTTTTATACAGCGTAAAAGCGTATAAAACTTGAAAAAAGTTTAGGTCCCAGCAACGGATGTGGCCAGATTTATCTTTTACTGTGATTATGATGAATGGAGTTTGAATTCAACCGATTTAAAAAAGTGCTCGACAGCGTAGGACAGAGCGAATATCATAACATGACACAGTACACGTCAAAAATTTAAAATTTAAAACCCTACAGTTTGTTTCACCCGTAATTGGGATCATCAGGAGTGTCTGCCAAAAGTAACACAGAGTTTAAAATCTAAAATTTAAAAATTTTTAAAAACTTAAAAAGTTACAAATTTAAAAATCAAAATTGTTTCTCGTTCCGATATTGAGGCCATACCCGGCACCTGTGCGGCCTAAAGTTCACCAACTAACGGAGAAGACTGAACCTGGCCCTTCTTGGGCAATGCAGAAGGCCAATATGCTAAAAAATGAAAAAAAATGAACCCTCCTTTGGCCAGGTTCAGTCTTCTCCGCTTGTTGGTGTACTTTAGGCCACACAGGTGCCGGGTATGGCCTCGATACCGGAAAGAGAAACAATTTTGATTTTTAAACTTTTTTATTTTAATTTTTAAAAATTTTTAAATTTTGGATTTTAAACTCTGTGTTATTTACTTTTGGCAGACACTCCTGATGATTCCAATTACAGGTGAAACAGACTGTAAGGTTTTAAATTTTGACGTGTACTGTGTTATGTTATGAATTTACTGTAATTAAATTGTTGTGGAAACCCGAACATCTTTTCACCACCTATGTGATCAAAAGTTTATTTTTTTCTACCAGCACAACTTTTTCACATATTTCTGATCCTGAACTTTGTTTTTTCGTGTTTTTGGGCCTTATTCTTGCTTGCAATATGGTTGTTTGATTTGTCAAGGAGAAAGATGTATAAACGATGAGTTGAAATTTGAATAATTTTTCATATTATCATTGCATTTCAGGGATTATTGCAAAGCAATGAAACAAGTTTGAATGTGTTCGGAGTTCTGCTTCACAGCCATGTTTTAGGTGCTGGAATCACAGTGAAGCACATCAGGTGAACTTAGTCTCTAAGTTATGTAAAATCAGTTTGTCGGTTGTAATTTGATGTAATACAGTGTCTTACAGCGTTTAGTCGGTTGTAATTTTGATGTTGTAATTTGATGTATTACAGTGTTTAGGCAGTAGGCCGATATTTGAATTTGTTTCATAGACTGTACTTGTACAGTTTACTCGTATTTATTTTGTTTGTTGTTTGTTTGTTTTTATTTTTATTTTCGTTATTGATAAAGTAAACAAATAGTGTCTAAATAATGTTTACTGAAACCCTTAATGGAGATAAACTGTTGGATCTGACAGGAAAGAAGGCACAGCAAAGATTTTTTAGTTAGATCATTCGGTAACTTAATTTTTAGTACACTTCAAAGTTCAAATATCCAGCTTCAATTTTTCATGTTGCTGTTTGTATTCTTTTCAATCCTTGCTGAGGTACAATCATGAACTCTTCTTCGCACTGATTCCAGGAACGGCACAGAGCTTTCTTATCTCTCGATAGACCGGTCCTACGATTTCAACTACCAGGAAACAAGAAGATTGTCGGAAGAACGTCAATTACTTTCAGGCGACGCAGTGCAAGTCATCTGCGACTACAACACGCTAGGACGAGAAAATATTTCGGTGGTAAGTTTTTGATTATAAAAAAATACAAAATTATGAAGCAAGCGTTTTGACTATTAATTTGATTTAAGTGTGACGCGGCAGTAGCCAGAATTCGAAGTCCTCAGGCACTAGCCACACGTGTTTATATGTTTATTGGGTTTCGGCCAGTGCAGGTTTATGTAATCATGCCATGTTGCCAACACAATGTTTTTCATTATTAATTGTTTCTGTTTTGTGTGGTGCTCTCTTAGTATACAGACAAAGAGTCATAGTTTAAAAGTTTCTAAGAGTTATTGAGTTTTCGGACCCCTAAAATCAGTGACTCATCTTAGCAGAGGTGAGCACTTGCGCCGCAATAATTGCTGCGCAACTATTTTACTTGCGATAGCGTTTGCGCCGCAATTATTTTTAAACGGTTGCGCTGACGCTTGCGCCGCAAATATTTTAGCAATTTTGAGCACAATTCGAATACGATTAGAAATGTTTTTTTTTCAATCAGTTGTGATTAAACTTTAGAAAAAACCTTTACGAGGTACCTAGGCTAAGCCAGCATATTTGATTGGGGAGGAAGGCCAAACCGCAAATCGCACGCAATGACGTCATCAAAATCTTTCGAAAAGAGGGACTTTCTATGGGACAAAGATATCGTAGAATGAAGGATTAGAAGTCGGGGCGTGGCTTGGCATGGAATCTAGATTTTGATAAAGGGCGAGAACTTGAACCAAAATTTAAAAAGGTTTATAAAATTGTCTAAATTGGGAGACGTGGTGAGCAAACTAATTTAACCCAAACGTATCCCAGACGGAAGTCTGGGGGTCGGCCGCTGGGCGATTTTTTGTCTTTTAAGCTATTTTAATGTCATTTAGATAACATTTTGCACGATTTTAAAGCCATTTGAAATAACTAAATTTTTAAGAGTTGAAAGCCAATCGAAAAAACAAATTGGTGAGTCTTCCTTTTACTTACAGATCAAATCTAAAACACGTTAGAAATTTTAAATTTGGAGGTTAAATTTTCTAAGTGACTTAGCCCAGGTGGGAAAAGCAAGATACATTGCCTCCTGCAATATTTTTAGCAGTAAATAATTACTCGAGTATTTGCTTTGGAGATTTTTGTTATGTAATAAAAATTACCAGTTTTAGGAGTTCATGTACCACCAGGGACCCAAGGCTCTCTCAATTATTCAATTCAATTGTTTGTTGAATGAGCATTTTCCCTTGCTAATTTTTTTTTTGTGAAAAGTATTTTGTCGCGTAAAAACTGGCTAGGTGGAGGTGGATTGTTATTTGAAATTGGTGCAATAGATGGTTACTTAGTAGTCATGTTATTGCATTAAGTTCACAAAATGAATAGATAAGGGCCTGAGGCTGCAACTTTCAGGACAAAAACCTCGAGTATCTCCTGGATTATACATTTAAATCGGATGGCAAAAGTTTGATTTGAGGGAGCCCAGGGCACCTGGTCGTCAATATTAATGTTAGTCTGTTGTACGCGCATACTGTTTGTACGCGAAAATGAAAAAAAAAACTGAAATGAAAAAACATAAGGCTTTGTTGTCATTATTTTTATCAATGGAGGCATTTCAATTGGGAGGGGGCGGGCCTTTTGCCCCCCCCCCCCCCCCCCCTTGGCTACGTCTATTACAAGCTAGGTTCATAAAAGCCTCGTCATGAGAAATTCGATTCGCCTACTGCTTGCAATACTTCTATTGGATTTACAGCAGGGGTTTTCTTTCGCTGAATCGTTTTTCTCTCAAATATTTTTTGCCGATTTTTTAAAAAAATTTTCCAATTGAGTAATTTAAAATGGTTGTAAAATCTAATTTCAAGAAAAAAATTTTTTGCAGTTCTCCTTCTAGAAATATGCTACTCGTTTCTAAAAATCTAAACTTGCTTTAGGCATTAAACGCGTTACTCGCAACACTCTGCATTTTTTACCGAAATTCAAAAACAAAAAGCAACAAAAACTATTAAGCTTAATTTAATTACAACTTTTTTGCTAGCCCAGGAAAACTTAAAAGATAATGCAAACCGGAGTGACTGCATTTTGCATAGCTCTTATAAGTAATACTTAGATGGTGAATTTCTTTGAACAAAAACAAGATGATTTTTTAGCGTGCTCTATTCGTTAGAGGGTGATGCTAATTGCTCCAGAAGCACAAAATATGTATCGAAGCTTGTAAAGGATTTCCTTGACGAGCCACTAAAAAAAACAGAGACTCCGAATAACACCTCGGTTCCTTTAAGTGCGGGTGGTGAAAGTATTTTTTTCTTAGGTATAAAGACGTTCTTTGCCCGAAAAGGTTAAGCGATACGCATTTTCAAATGCTTGTGTTTTTTAAAGGAAATCAATAATTTTTTGTTTACTAATTTGGTAGTGTGCATAATTTGTTTTAAATATGGCTTTCGTACCGTAACCTAGTGAGGTTTGAGCAGTGAGTCAATTAGAATCATAACGTCATACTTGTGCTTGCGGCGCAATTATTTTTTGGAGCTTGCGGAAACGCTTGCGGCGCAAGATTTTCAGAGTAGTTGCGCATACGCTTGCGGCGCAACTTTTGTGACTTGCGCTGCCCATCTCTGCATCTTAATAGGTACGAAATTGAATGAGCCTTAAATTTGAACAACCATATTGCAGCAGAGGAAAACGCATTTGCCAAAGCAACAACAATACGGTTCGCAAACCAACGGTTTACATCGTCCTGGCACTTAATCCCGTGAACTTCAAACTGGCAAATAATGATTAAAAATCAAGTTTTGTTAATTACGTGAAAGAGGTTTCAATCTTCAACACAAGACGGATACAAATTTTGGAATTAACACCAGCCATTTTTGCATCACAAAATAAATACAGTGCATATACGAAGAGCATCAAACCCAAAGCTTCTGAATGCAGAATGCGATTCCTTACCACGGCGCGCCTGCACATTTGTGCGAGTTTATGAACAGTTTTTTTGTGATTTTTCAAGTTGTCGACAATCTTGTGCAAATTTAGCTTCCTCTTGAATAAGTTTTTGCTATTTATTTATTTTTTTTTTAGGGAGGACTAGATACAGAAAGAGAAATGTGCCTTGCTTTCCTTTACTATTATCCAAGAATTTCAATGACTTTTTGCGAGGCTGCTCCCGAATTCTCCGCTTTTCTAAATCGATTTGGTGTTGTCGGTATCGCGTACGTATGGCTATTTAAAAAACTTTAAGCCTGTGTAACAGCGCAAGAAGAATTACAACACTGTAGAGTAAATTAAAATTTTTCGAATTTTTGATTCAAATTTGTAGCTTTCAATAATTTGAAACTCGATCTCACATGTAATCTTTTTCCAAATGTTAAAATTACTATTTTCAAACATCCAATTCAACAAAACTTTATGAGCTGATTAAAACTCAAATTCAAATTAATTCATGTCCCATCTAAGCTGTCCTTCGTAAACTCTGCGCACCGACTCTGGAGACAATGACCTCTTGATTTTCGAGTCGTGCTCTAGCACGGCTTCCACTCCCGATGCAAGCTCCACATTACCTATTTTTTGCTGAGCACCAGGTGAGGAAAGTCTGAAAGTTAATTTAAAAGTGTTTGGCTTGACCCAGCTGAGAATCGAACTGCGACCAACGCGGTGTAGCGTTTTATTTCCAATGCTGTAGCTGTGAATAGCCAACAGGTGGGTTAAATACTTATCGTACACTGAAAAAGAAAAATTTGCGAATTTTAGTCAAGTAATTGCAAAATAATTTTCAATTTAAACGTTTCAAATTAACTTAGTTTATCATTAGTAAAGTTGAATAAGATAATTTGTGAACACTTATGCAGTTCATTGTAATGTTGTTGTCGTTGTTTTTTTTTTGGTTTGTTTGTTTTGATTTTGCTTAAATAATGCAGTTTATTGCGTATTTACGTTATATCAGTTTTTATCAACAAAGTTACAAGCAAAGTGGATAAAGCAAAGATTTTCTAATGTTTTTCACAGACCAATTGTACCAAGCGTTGGTATTTACAACGACATCTGGGACTTCATAATCACTGCGCCTGATACCCTTGCTGGGCAAAATTTTGGTGAATACCTAAACTCGGTAAGATAAAATGCTGCACATAAAAGCTGAATATCGGCATAAAAGTATATCTAGCTCCACAGCCCCAGTCTATTAAAATTTTACTGTTCTTTACCTAAATAGATTATTCTACGGTATACAGTATGAGCAAAATTTTCAATATTAAGCAAGATTTTAATTCCTAAAATAAATCTTCGGCAAAGAGCTGATATCAACAACTGACAACAATCTCAACGTGGAAATCATTTTTTGTTCTTAACTAAACGTTTTCGAACATACTTCTGGTCCTCATCAGAGCAAAATTGTAGGCATTCACATTTCGAAGACAAACTAGCAATAGCGTTACTTTAAGACAACAATAAAAGTTTATCTCAACGCAACCAGAAAGCACTTTTAACGTAATATTCGTAGAAATTTATGCAATTGCAGAAAAATAATATTACTTAATAACGAAATCAGTGATAAGCTATCGGCAGTACCACGTTCAAAGTTTTTGAGACACAATCAAACTTATAATTAACAGGTAACAGCCAAATACATACTGTATTGATGGCTAAGATTTATTGGTAAAGATTAAATATGTAATCTGAACAAAATCGGTAACAGATACATCAATCGTTAATTAATAAACTGGTAAAAATGTATGTTCCAAAAGTTTTTACCACTGGTGATATTTGTCATTTTGGCCTTGCTAGCCTAACCGACGAGCCCTGAGGTTGGGCAAAACAGCTGTCTTAAGCATGCTATTGAAAATTACGTTGTAATAGGATATTTTTCTTGTAATATTGTGATTACTTAGTATTTTTTATTAGAAACGTAAAAATTTTAATGTTGTGTTGTGATCTGATTAATTTACAATTTTTTACTTTCCTACGCACATGTTTACACCTGTACTCCTAGCAATACTGACGAGGAATAGAAAACAAAAGTGGATTCCGGAACAGAATGTCTTTAGACTGTAAATCATAGGTTTGATTGTGCCTCTAAAACTCTGCATACTGTCGAAAGTTTTTCATTAACATCAGTTAAGTTCCTTTACCGAGATTCTACAATATTAGAAAAAATCTGGTAATTTAAAATCTAAAAAATCTGAAAAACACACGAGAAACTTTCTACGAAAGTTTTTTAGATAAGCATGTAATGTCTTTTTAGGTGTTTTTTGTTTTAATTACTCAGGTTTCTAATAACAAACGAGGCACCTTAACTGATACTATTTTCATTTTATTGCATAATTTGTAAAATGTTTGCTGCAGTAAAATTACGGACTGGTTACGTTGAGGTAAGTAAACTTCATTCTTTCTTTAAAAGTATTTCATTGTTACTGCAGTTAGTTTTCAAAATGTGAACACCTGTAATTTTTGCTCTGATGAGGGCCAGAAGTATGGTCGAAAACGTTTAGCTGTGAATAAAAAATGATATTTCCTTTGAAATTGTTGCCAGTTGTTGCAATATGGCTGATATTTATTTCTTTTAACTAAAGGGCATTTCAAATAATCTGCACCGTCATTATCGTAATTTTGTTCCAATTATTCTGTGTGAATGAAATTATCAGCCTTAGAAGCCGCAAGTTTATTGTGACCTGTTTATGCAGATTTTTTTGTTCAAATTAGTGATATATTTTGCGCTGGAGCTTCAAAATTGTTGTTCACTTTTAGATGACGTGGGATGACGAAACAAATCAACAACTTGAAGATGACTTAAAGCAAATTCCCAGGGTGCAAAATTGTCAAGGGCTTGATGGGTTTCTTCCAGGGGTAAGAAAAATTGAAATAAAAAGCCGCATCAACCTGTATAATTTTTTTCACCAAACATATATTTAGCCCAGGAGGATAGCTTTATTGCTTACGCTTATAAATTTTAAGTGTACTTTTTATGCTGTTATTGTTTGCCGCAATCGTAATTGTACTTTGAACGTTCCTTCTAATCAAAAACGCTACTGGGTAACGTTCGATGGTCGGTAGTTGTGGCGAAAAGTTTTGAAGTAGCAATATTGCACTGGAAGACATACTGAAACGTTGTGGAGGGCTTTTTCAATTACATTTTTTTTACTAGAAAAACGAAATTGGCCTTGATCGCCTGGTGAGTCTCTTGAGCAAGAACAAAACGTGTCGGAACGGCTCAAATCCATTGATTGTCATCAAATCACTGCTCATTTTGTGAAACAATGTCCCAAATATTTTTCTCCTAAACCTCTTTACTGAATTTGATTTGCACTCATCAAATTAGTGCTTTGAGCATTCTCGGTTTGGAAATCTTTTCACAATGACCTTTGTCATAATCTCTCTCAATATTTGATGATATAATATATTATGTATGTTGTACTTATTGATTTTGATGTTTTGCCTTCCAAACCGGGAGGTTTCTACAGAACAATTTTCGGTAGTGCTGCTTTTGCAGTTACAAAAATATAAATGAGAAAAACTCACAGCAAAAGATAGGTAACAGTAAAAACATAATTGTGAACATCACAATACTTATTGCATATTATAGTAGAAGTATTGTATAATATAATAGCATGGTTTCCCAAACTTTCTGTCGATGGGTACGCTTTGGCCAATTAATAAACTCGCTCGTGTATCCCCAAAATTTTCTCATATTTTTAGCTGCGAAGCTCAAATTGCTCTACCAAACAACATATTTTTTATAGCTTATAGCCAACCGGCTACACTCCCTTTAAATTTGCTAAATCTTTGAAATTGATTGTTTTAGTAAGTTTAAAATGGAAAAGCTGTCCGGTTTAAAATTACTAGATCTATTCTTGTAACAAAAAACCCGCTCAACAAACCCAAAATCTCCTTAACAACCAACTCTTTTTGTCTTGTATTTGACGGTTTCACACTTCGTTACGTTGCTGACCTAGTTCTCAATTCAACTGTTTCATCACAGATCACTAATTTGTGCCGTAATTGATTGGCAAGACAATTGATGCTCTGTAAATCTTGTTTTCAAAATGGCGAAGAGGCGTGAATGTTGTTCAAAACAAGCGGGGACGACTGTATTTGCTTTCTAGCTTTTGTAACTACGGTTCTCTTAGCAATCAATCAGCAGGTTTGTCTTGCGTGCCGTGACTCGACAAAATACTGTAAATCATGCGAACTGCGAAAGCGCACTTTGTACAGGGTGTTCCAAAAGAAGCAGTGCACTGAGCACTTTCATAAGTATACCATACATTACTTCATGTAGCATACAATAATTATGATAAAACTCATATCGGAATATGCAAAATCAAGTCATATGTTAGTAAAAAAATAGAAATAATCCAATTTGATATTTTACGTGATATTATGATGTCATAATACAGAGTTCCATGGTAATCTAAATAACACTAATCAGAAAAACAATCCCCACACAATTGGAAACTTACATCAAATATTCTGAAGTTTCAAGGAGCGTTTGAAAATGGTTCTTACTTTACAAGAAAGAATATTTATTGTTGAAAATGTTTTAAGAAAAGGTGGCAAATACACAAAAGAAGTGCAAGAGTTATTCCAAGAAAAATTTGGAGCAGAACGTTTGCCGCATCGAAATTGTGTTTCCGCTTTGTTGGATAAGTTCAAAGAAACTGGAAGTGTTCAAGACAAACCCAAAACCGGGCGCCCAAAAGTCGTTATAGATACAGTCTTACAGAATGTTACCAACAAACTGCAGAGGAGCCCACGAAAGTTTTTGAGGCGTTTGTCTCAAGAAACTAGGATATCTCTAACATCAACTCACCGAGCAGTGCATCAACTTAAATTCTTTCCATATAAAGTGCATGTTGTTCATGAACTGAAACCTCAGGATTCAGAAAAACGCGTACTCTTCTGTCGGTGGTTTGAAAACTTTATTCTAGAGAAAGGTGAAAACATTTTAAACCATACATCCTTCAGTGATGAAGCATGGTTGCATTTGTCCGGGTACATGAACAGTCAGAACTCTAGAGTGTGGTCTACAGAAAATCCCCATGCTCTGTTTCAGAAGCCACTCCACGATCAGAAAGTTGGTGTTTGGTGTGCTTTGTCATGGGGGCGTATAATTGGACCTATCTTTTTTGAAAACAACATCACATCTGAGCGTTACATTCATAACATCCAGGAGCCACTTTTTGATCAACTGACGGAACAAGAAAAGCAACAAAGCTGGTTCCAGTGAGATGGTGCAACTGCACATACGGCTCATGTCAGTGTGGCTGCAGTTGGTGAAGTCTTTGGGGATCGTGTGATCTCTCGTGGTTTGTGGCCACCTCGATCACCGGATTTAACGCCTCCTGACTTTTATTTGTGGGGCAAATTGAAAGGCTCGGTGTATGCATACAATCCTCGAACCACGGATGAACTGAAGCAGAAAATAACAAGTGTTATTCAAAACATCCAACCTGATGAACTTGAGCGTGTTTTTCAAAACACGCAGCTTCGCGCTCGGTTATGTCTGCAGGTGAATGGCGCACACTTCCAGCAGTTATTGTAGATCATATCTTACTGCACGAGTCAAGCCTCAATCGCACTTTTGTTGAATTGATAAGGTATTGGAATTGTAAATATTTGCAATAAACAGTATGTTTCTGTGAGTTTTGTTTCTTTGGGTTATTAGCACATTTATACTGCATTGTTTCTTTTGGAACACCCTTGTAGTTACTGTAGTTGTCGCTAAAAGTTTTTACTGGGGTGAAAATTTGACTTCATCAAGAGTTCTTAAACTCAAGTCTTCAAATTACAAACATCATGTAATAAAAAATATTTTAATGCACATTAAAAATTATGGAAGTATATCCTTATAGTTAATCAAATGTGCCCCTTAAAAAATCAAAATGTACCCCTTGGGGTACAGATACCCCAGTTTGAGAACCCTTGTATAATAGTATAAATATTATTATGTTCGTATGTTTTTTGCTGTTATCTATCTTGTGCTGACGTAATTTTTTTTCATTTATCTTTTTGTAACTGCGAAGGCAACACCATCGAAAATTGTTTTGAAGAAGCCTCCCGGTTTGGGAAGTAAAACATCAAAATCAATAAATATATTCACCAATGTTGCCTGGGGTAGAGGATTTCCAGATTGGCTAATGCCTGCTTGAGAAGTAAAGCTGAGGAGGCGTATAGTAATCGATTGCCATAATTGTTTCCAAATATAATCAAGTTATTGGGATGTCATGCATATGAGATGGCGTATGACGTATTTAAATTCAATAATGTAAACATAAATAAAGAAATTGTTTGCTCGGGGAGAATCATTTCCTCTTCTGTTATTGACGCAACTGCAGGGGTTTAAGCAGTGTCATCGCTATGGGGGGCACCAGGGGCCTTGCCCCCCAAACGACTGCTTGTGCCTTTTCCCCATTTCGTATTTTTCCTGTATGATTTTAGTAATTTTGCCTTTTAGTTTATGCTGTATAGAGCGGGCTCTAATTCCGAAACCTTGTATTGAAATCAATAAAAACGAACGAGCAACATCAAATGGAAACACTCATCATTCGCTACGGCCGTTAAAATATTACAAAACAAAATACTGTAAGATGCAGCCTCCAGAAGCGATTTTTTGCTCATTAGTAACTACAGTATAGTTTGGTAATACAAAAAATAACATGTTTGGTAACAGTTGAAAAAATGGCTGGCGCACCACGTCGAACCGTACAGTTTTGGTACAGTACGTTTAGAACGCAAATTCAACCAACGTACTAAAGTACCGTACTTGTCCGTTCAGGTTCAAGTTTATTTATTTGTTTGCATTAAAAAACAAAAACACAGCATAAATAAATATCATTACACATTTTGGAGAAAATTTTGATTTTTCTGGTTAGTAGCACAAAAAGAGACAGGAAATTGCAAAAGGACTTTTTGGTCATTGAGTCGAGGGGCTCCCCGAGTTAACTTGAATGCATTTTTGGGAGAAATCAACATTAATAAATTTGTCTAATTTTCAGTTTAAATGAGTCTCATGTTCATACAAAACTCATCGTACAAATAATAATGTAATGCTCTGTTGATTAATGTTTTCAGTTCTAAAACTTTAGCCATTATTTTACAAATTTTGGGTATAATATTTTATAAGACCAAATATCTTCTTTAGATCAACTATCCCAACCCAGCCCCGGTTATTGATGTCCCTTATGTGGAAGAAGAGCCTGTTTGTTACAATGTTTCAACTGATGTAACAACAACTTCCATTATGGAACCAACAACCAAGCTTGGTGAAGAGGATACGACAACTGGCGGAGCTGCTAAACCTTCTTTCTTCTGGTTATGTTTATTTGCTCCTATGTTTTCACTGATTATTTTAAAATGAAAATGCAGAACTTCAGTAATATTTTTCTTTCATGTTTTATGCTCAACAAACTATCATTCATAGCTTTTTCGCGATGCTACTTTCAAGCGGTCGCTGTTCTGGCGGCCATTTCCACTCTGCCACTTTGGTAACCCTCAAGCGAGAAGCACGAAATGTAGCATTGTATACCTGTTCCTGTTGCGCTCCCAAAAACTTTTTTATGTTTTCGCCAGAAACCACGAAAACGACAAATAAAATCCCCGTCCGCTTGTAGTTACCCAATGACTTACTGTTCAGTAAAAAGTTCTGATTGTATTAATTTAGTAATTTTTCATATCTATGCTAATAACCCTCCTAATGATCTCGATTACAGGTGAAACAAACTGTAGGGTTTTAAATTTTTAATTTTTGACGTGTAGCTGTGTTATAATAAACTTCATACTTCATAATGCATATAAGTAATAATGTTCAATTTTTTAACGAGAACATTAAACTAATCCATTTTTCTCACTCTCTTGGAAGAGCTTAGATTATAAAAATCGAATTTGATTGTAAAAATGTGATAACAGAAACAAAAAATCAAGTACGATGTATCTCCAGCAAAAATAACTTTTTTGTACTGAAATACTAAATATTTTTACATAGTCCACATTTTACAAGTTATAGTAAAATATCAAATCGGCCATCAACTGCCCAAACCATTCATCCTTGTTTAAACTTACTGCAACCTGAAGGGTTTGGACCACTGCCCTTCAAACGAAACTGAGCTCATTATTATACAGGGAGTCTAAACTGTTACATACAAGATTTTTACACACCAAGCAACAAGATTTTTACATACCAAGCACTGAATCAATGATTTTTGTACTGAATTTAACAGACTGAACTGAAGTACTTCAAGCATACTACTGTATAATTTTACTATAGTTTGTTGCCAGGATCATTGGAGTGAGGTAAGGGGCGAACAACTATCCAGACCCGGCAATTTTGAGCGACCTGCTCCAATTTAGGGGGCTGAACAGTTCTAATATCTAATCTCAACAAAATTGATACTCAAAGTTAAATGAATGTAAATTTTCCTCTGGGCTTCCCCGTTCCTCTCTTAAGACCCGCAGTTTCTCGTCACACTTTGAAGTTTACTGATATTCCTTTGAAAATTAATGGTAGGATAAACATTGTATTCATTAGAACTTTATTTTAAGATAAAGACAGCCTTATCGTTGTTTGGATTAAACGAGGTAAAAGCATTAAGCAGTGTTAATATACTGCACAGAATGAATATTCAGTTAGAACCATATCTTGACAGCTAAAAAAATTAAAGCAAAATTTTATCACCGGCATTGAAACCAGGGGTGTGAAAGTGGCAATTTTTGAATCCCTTCTGCTTCCATAATCACCGCTTCTGCTTTCACCACTTGATGATGTAAAGTTTGCTTAAAAAAAATTTTTTTTGAAATTTTTTAGCAAGATTTTTTTTCCAGGTTTGGTTAGCGTAAACAGTTTTATGCTATATCATCATTTTAAAAAGAACATAATACAAAACCAAAATGTGAAATGGGTTTGCCGTTGCAAGGATCTGAGCATAGGCATAGGCAGGAATTTAGATTGGGAGCGGCCCAAAATCGAAACGTCCAATCAGTTGGCTTTAGGCTAAAGTAAGGAGCGATTACTTGTTGGAGTCTCGCCATGGATTTCCAAGTGCTCGGGGTGATAATGTTTTAATCGCATCTGCTGTGCGTGTCATTGTTTACGTGGCTATAATTAATTAACCCTGCCGGGGCTAAACTCAACTATCGCAGAATTTTTTTAATACATCGTTTTTATACATGGCTTTGCTCCAAATTTTTGCGCAGCAAGGTGTATTTTTAAGACTGCAAAATAAAAAACACTGCAAAAAGTTTGTGGTTATACATGCCATAAGAGAAACTAATCTTTTAAAAAATAGCAACGATACTCTGCAACTGCAATAAGACACGCATTATATAGCATATCATGACTTTGCTTAAGAGCCATTTTGTTTTCCTTGTCTACTTTTTAAAAGAACATCCTATATTGTCACAGTGAGAAAAATTAAATGCTGGAACTGGAAAGTGGAAGCTTTATTTACAGGGTGCCCAAAATCAATGAAACTCATAACATTGCTAATAAATATGCAGTACAGTCGCCAGAGCTAACGAAGTGAGGTGGCACTAGTCGAAAATGGGGGGGCACTAAAATAGACTGATATCTTTTGGCTACAATTTAGTATTAATCTTTGAAAAAAGAGACGTATAAGCCCGGCAGCGTTTATTAGCTCATTTCGTATGCGGCCCGTATAGTCACTTGAAAAATCTGTCTGCAGGAGTGAATGCGACCAGAAGCGCAACCAGGGTTTTGCTACGAGAGAAGGGGCTTAAACCAAAAGTAAATTTTTCTTGAACAAAAATTGTCTAATTTAGGTTCCGTGTAGGACAAGCCGATGCCACTCAAGCGTATCACAGAGGGGGCCTGGGGGCGGAGCCCCCAGCCGCTGGGTGATTTTTGTGATTTTGCTGCAAAAATAGCGATTTTAACACCATTTTCGCTTGTTTTTAAACTATATGAATAATCAGAGTACATTGCTAAAATTCAGAAGTCATTGAAAAAATTAAATTGCTTAGCCTCATTAGCTCCGCCAAATGCTTCAGGTCAAGCCCAAACACCTTTCAACCTTTTTTGGGCTATATTTTCTAAATGACTCGGCTAAAGGAAGCTGATGCCCCCTTAGTCCCTTTCTCCTGGTTGCGCGACTGACTGCAACCTAAAATAAATCTTGAGTGTGCTCTAAAAAATAACAAAAACAGTTGGTCTTTTGAAAAAATTTTTCACGTATTTATTAAAAACAATGTACTGAGAAAATTAATTAGAAGCTATAGACAGTATACAGAGTCTCATACGCACAATGAAACCTTTGCTTAACAGCCTAAGACATACTGCTTCGGAATCGACATTTGTCTTTTATTCCTCGTCAGTATGGCTAGGACTACAGGTATGAAACATGAGCGTAGTAAGGCAAAGAATCGCAAATTAACCAGATCATGACACAATTTTTTTTTCCCAAAAATATAAAGTAATCACAATACTACAAGAGATGATTCTAATAGTTCAATGCAAAATAATTTCCAATAGCATGTCTTAGACAGCTGTTTCGCCCAATCTCAGGGCTCATCAGTAAGGATAGCAAGGCCAAATGGACAAACATCACCAGGGATAAAAATTATAAACGTGATAAAAGATTTATATATTATAAACGTAATCGGTAAAGATTTATTAACTGATTGATAAATTGGTAAAGATGCTTATTTTGAAGATTTTTATCACTGGTGATATTTGACCTTTTAGGCCTTGCTAGCCTTATTGAAGAGCCCTGATATTGGGCAAAACAGCTGTCTAAGGCATGCTATTGGAAACTATTTTGCATTGAACTATTAGAAATATCTCTTGTAATATTGTGATTACTTTATATTTTTAGGAAAAAAAATTGTGTCATGATCTGGTTAATTTGCAATTCTTTGCCTTTCTACGCTTATGCTCATACCTCATGTTCATATCTGTTCATACATGTCGATTCCGAAGCAGTTTGTCTTAGGCTGTTAATCAAAGGTTTGATTGTGCCTATAAGACGCTGGATACTGTCTATAGCTTATTATTAATTTTCACGTATTGTTTCAGATCAGAGGTGGAGTCCTCGAGGACGTCCTTGGCCTCGAGGACACCTTTTCAAGTCCTCGAAAATTGCCCTGTCCTCGGCTCGAGAACAGCACTATTTTTTGAATGGTTAAAATTTTGTAGATTGGCTAAAAAATATTTTTCTAGACCGTTTTTTTTTGGAAATCGACGGAAAAAAAATTTTTAGGACTTTTTTTCTGAGGAAAACACTAGCATTTGTGTCCTTGGTCCTTGGCCTTGGCCTCGGATTTTTTTTGTGTCCTTGGCTTTGGCCTCGAGCCTTGTGTCCTCGACTCCACCTCTGTTTCAGATCATAATCATTAACGAAGTACCGGTAACGATTTCGTCGGCATACATCCCTATTCTGCGACACATCCGTAAAGGTGTGCTAATAGGACGAATTACTGGGTCACATTTATGTACACCAGTTGGTGGCCAGCAATTTTACAAAGAATCGAGAAAACTTTAAACGAGAATTATCTTTGAACATTATTATATCCTTTTCCCACTATTACCTGTTATCTTGTTGTTACGTGATGCTCCAAAAAGTATTCTGATTTTTGAGTGGCGACGGCCCCCCCTGGCCTTCCCCCCGTAGCGACGGCACTGTAAATATGTTGATATTATCTCTATTGTGGCTATTTTTCAGATTTGAAAGGAGTTATAAATAACAATTACAGTAGAATTCGTCATCGTTTAAATAACATTTTCGTTAGTCCAGGCAAAATTGTTAGCTTTCACATGCATTCCAATTCGTGTAATTCCCAATCGTCTAATTCGTCAATCGTCACTTCGCTTAATTCGTCAAGTTTTTGTATACCCGAAAAACTTTTTGTTCGGCTAGTTCAACACGTGTGGGATTTCAAACAAACAAAGAGTCCAAATCGGATTAATAGTCTATAGGAAAATCTCGCTCCAGCAACACCAAAGGATGAAATGCGAGGCGCGTTTTACCTAAAAACATTTACCTATCAGCTGAGAGTCTAGACAAATTTAAACGGACTAGAGTAATTGTAGAGATTAAGAGTAAAAAAGAGCAACTGAAGAGTTTAGAGCTAAAAATGACTAAGTTACATAAAAACAGTTATGAGTTAGAAACATTTAAAGTTTTTAAATGAAGATTTAAAAACTGCGCAATCACATTTATTATATTTTGAGTGGTTTGTATTATTGTAGCCGTTGCTGAAGAGATATCATCAACAACTATTATTCGATCAAATTTTATAAAAAAAATTTAATAAACAAACTTTTGGACTTGGTCATTTTTATCCTAAATTGTGAACTTGGTCATTTTTAGCAAAAGAATCAATTACTGGGGATACAAAGTGATAGCCCACTTTTCAGAAATTTCTCAAACAACATTTCGTTTTTATTTGCATGCTTGCCAGCATCATTTCTACAATTGGAAAAAATGACGACAAGGGTGTAGTGCCGAATTTGAGGGTGGAGTACCTCGAGACCCAAATTTTGTTGATGGCCCCGACGACCAACGTAAAGAGTTTCTTGTATTTTGGAGATTACTTTTTGTGGTACCCCGAAGTTATGGGGGTCCTGGAACCCCTTGTTTACTTTATATCTGGCCCTGCCAGGACGTTTAAACAACCTTATCAGTAGTTCGAACGACTAACGCTCGCGTCGCGTGTTCCTTTGTTTTTCACGTCCTTTGTCCTTTGTTTCGCGTCGCGGCCATTTTCAAAATAACGAGTACAATGTTTCCGACGTTTGCTTATAACTCGAAAACGGTTTGTTCAAGCTGGGAAGTTTAATGTGAGAAAATATGGAAAGTTTTTTTGTCCCACCCTGTATTACATATTCTTATTTTTTAAAAATTGGATAGTAGTGATACTTAGAAAGATTTCCTATTACCTCCGCTGTCCCAATTGTTTATGTGACTGAGAATAGGAAACCCGGTAAACTTTTATTTTAAATAGAATACTGTTAGGCCAAAATAGTAAACTGTTTGCTACCAACCGTACCGTAGACTTTAGGCCTACGCATCCTTGCTCTGACTAGAAAAACTAATCAGTTAGACATCACCACATGCTTGTAATGAAAATTAACTAACCACTCAACTACACCTTGCCCCCATAACTAGAAATCACAGGCCCACTTGTGCAATGCGCGTTTGTGCAACAATCTCATCTCCCTAACTTGAGTTTGATTTCTTTATGACTAAGCACAAACTGCTACTGAGTCACACGACTGGGCAATTTTGATTGGCTCATTTGGACTTAGTCATTTTTTCTCTAAAAAAAGTGGACTTAAGAATTTCTAGCCCAAAAAATGTTACTCTCTGAGAAAATGCAACCTGTGGTAAATGGACTTAAGCAGTTCTTTGCCGAAAAATATATAGCACAGAGTGTTAATAATTTACAGCAAAGTGCATTGTGGATGGAATCTCAAATTTGACAAAATGTGACTTAGTCATTTTTAATACAAAGGTCCTTCGCACTACAGTTTGAATAGTTAAGATTAGGAGTTAACGGCAGTGGCGTTGCCAGGGGTGCCGAAACCCGGGGGGATGGGGGGATATATCTCCGCAATAATTTGACTGTATCCCCCCAATAATTTGAGTATGGTCTACATCTGCATCCCGCCCCATACTTTGACTCTAGTGTGCACAGTAGCGTAGCCAGTTTTAGTCAATTCCAGCGCAAAAAACAGTCTCAAAAGAGCTAAAAACGTGGTATTTTTCTTATTCTGCATTTTGGTTGACAGGCCAATGGGGAGGGCTTTCCTGGAATTGACTAAAAATTGATTTAAAGCATCTTTTGAAACATATATTCAGGGGGGGGCTAATTGTCAAAAATTAAAGTCACAAATCAATGAACACTTCAAAAAATGCCCAAAAACTGACAATCAAATTTGATCGCTAGTGCAAAAACATCACACATGGGTTTTATCTACAAATATATTATAAACTCAGGAATAAGGAGAGCGGGGGGGCTATTCAGTGTTAGTTAATTACCTATCACTTCTCTCAAATATCTTTCCATTAGCCCCACCCCCCTCCCAATTATTTTTCTTTATAAAATATAGACGAAATAGATTACTCCGTGTGGGTTTTATTGAATAATAGGATTTTATGGTTTACCAGCATGTAAACAAGAGAGCTGCAATGTTATCATTAGCCACTTCCCATATAGCCCATTAATGCAACCAGTTGAATCATGTTGCGCTGCCAATTTCTATGCCACGTTTTAATAGCATTATTTTTCATTAAAATAGCTCTAAAATTAAGTTATTTTTGCAAAAAAATGCAAAATTTTCGAGCGCTGGGGGCTCCGCCCCCACACCCCTGTGCCTCTGGCGGCTGGGGGCTTCGCCCCCAGACCTCCAAAACAGCCCCCCCCATTGCGAATTTCTGGCTACGAGCCTGGGTGTGCGTTTGAGCGCATGTCTCCACTAGAATTCGGGGAAAAACGTGCTCCAGTTTCGGCGAAGACCTTTTTCTTGGTCTTCACTTAATTCGCTCAACTGAAAAAAATCGTGGTCGAGGTTCATCCCCCCCAATGTTGAAAATAGGGCAAAATTAGGGTAAAATTGCAAATTATCCCCCCAATGCTCAACAAAGATCGGCACCTCTGGGCGTAGCGTGACATTTCAATAAGGCACGCAATTATGATGACGTCATCAGCTCTGATAGCGTCATTAATTATCAGGCAGTAAAATAAAAAAGCAACTTGCACTAATAAATGTCTACTATTGCAACCAGGGATGTGGAAGCAGTCAAATTTTTAGTGCTTCCGCTTCCAGCTCCTCTTGAAGTTTTATGCTTCCGAGTTCGCTTCCGCTTCCTCACCTTTGAAATTTTTTTGCTTCCGCTTCCAGCTCCGGATAGAATTAGTCGCTTCCGAGTTTGCTTCCGCTTCCAGTCTCTTTCATCAAAGTGCTTTTGCTTTCACAAAAATGTAACCACTTCCACCGCTCCCAGCTTCCGCTTTCACATCCCAGTTTGTAACAGCTGCGACTGGCTAAGTACAAGGTTTCGTAAACCATAGCGCAAACTACACGTGACACCAGTGTTTTTTTTAAGGTTAGGTTTGAGAAACCGCTAAATAATTTTGAAAGACCGCAAATTTTTTACCTAAATTTATAGCTGAAACTCCGGTCAACAACTGTTTCAATAAACATTTATTGTTAGCAAATTAGAGTTCATAATAAAAACTTTTTAGTTTCAAAGTCGTTTAGTGGAACCAATTCTATTGGGCCGTCATCAGTTTCATCATCATCTGCCAAATGCTTGAATTCCAACATCTTTAATGCTTCCTAAAAGAGTTTCCAAACAGTATCCTAAAAGAGTTTATTGATCAATTGAACTAAAGCGAAGTGGTCTAGCCACCAGTAAACATTATCACTTTTAGTGAAAGTTAAGACGCAAATTCGTACTTGGCTTGAAGGGAAGTTATATCAAGTTCGAAATTAGTCTCCGGCATTAATCTGGAGTAGATAGTGATTTAGTGAAAATGGCTGAAGTGAAATAGTTACAATTGACTTTACAAAAGTCGTTTGTGACAATTCCAAAAGTCAAATTGTGATGATTACCTTTCATTTTGTCGTAACCTAACATACTACTGGGCACTGGCACGCTGGGATTCCATAAAGTAAAACATAACTTTGACGGTTAGTTTATAAATATTTTTCCTATTGGTCCAGAGCGTACTTAGATTTGTTTACACAATTGTAGAAGCAGATTTTGAGAGACCGCTGGACAATTTTGAGAGACTGTTTTGGTTCCTCAAACTCCCTTAAAAAAAACCACTGCGTGATAGTACTAGGCTTACTTGGCAGTGCCACTTGCCAGCCTGTGTAGCAGCCACAGCAAACTAAGAAGGAGCCTACTGTAACCACATCGTGATTGTAATTGTAATTACATTTTATTCACCAAGTTGCCTTGGCCAGGAAACAGCGAAGGGACCTTTCGGTCTTCGAGTCAAGCTGCCACCTGCCCACCTGTCTACCACACACGGCGGAGGCTTCATACTGTCCCTTTAATTGCTGAACGTCAAGCAGGGAAGCTGTGAATACCAATTTTTATAGTCTTTGGTATGACCCGACCGGCAATCGAACCCGAGTCTACCGTTTCAGTAGCAGACGCTCTATCTACTCGACGTGGCCACTGCTGACAACAGGAAAACCTCAAACTTTCTTGCCATGGCAGTATGGTGGCATAGGCGCAGCCAGGGGGCCCGGGCTCCCCCCAATTAAAATACCACTAATGATAAAAAATTATGACAACACAGCCTAGCAATGTTTAGTTGCAGTTACGGACGACCTGGGAGCCCTCGGGCCCTTAACTAACAACCAGGTGGCCCTTAACTAACAGCCAAGGGGCCACAGGGCCTATAACTAACGACCAGGGGGCCCCGGAGCCCCTAACCAACAACCAGGGGGCCCCAGGGCCTCTAACTGACAAACGGGGGGCCCGGGGCCTCTAACTGACAAACAGGGGCCGTGGGGCCCCTAACTGACAACCAGGGGCCTCCAGGGCTCCTAACTAACAACCAGGGGGCCTCCAGGGCCCCCAACTAACAACCAAGGGGCCCATAACTGACAACCAGGGGGCCCCAGGGCCCCTAACTGACAATCAGGAGGCCTCTAACTGACAACCAGGGGACCCCGGGGCCCCTAACTAACGACCATGGGGCCCCGGGGCCCGTAACCGACAACCAGGGGGCTACGAGGTCCCTAACTGGCAAACAGGGGCCCCAGGGCCTTTAACTGACGAACAGGGGGCCCCTAATTGACAACCAGGGGCCCCGGGGCCCCTAACTGCTAACCAGGAGGCCCCGGGACTCCAAACTGACGACCAGAAAGCCCCAGGGCCCCTAACTAACGACCAGGGGGCCCCGGAGCCCCTAACCAACAACCAGGGGTTGTAAGTTAGGGGCTCCGGGGACCTAATTGACAACCAGGAGCCCCTAACCAACAACCTAATTGACAACCAGGAGCCCCTAACCAACAACCCCTAACCAAAATTCAACTTTCTATGTTGAGCCGTTTTTTAGTTATAAGCAAATCATTAAATTTCGCTGCTCATCTATCAAAATGGCCGAGTAAAAACAAAGGTCCTACGCGCGCGTGCGAGAAGTCCCAATTAAATTTATTAAAAGTAACTGTAAGTTTAACTGTAGCTGTAACTAGTTAATTTTTCAGAATGGTAACTGTAACTTAGTTACTTTTTTGCCAAGTAACTGTAACTCAGTTACTTTTACAAAGTAACTTGCCCACCACTGCCAAGATTCATAACCATTAGTGAGAATGGGGACAAAAACTGCCTTGAAAATTGAGAGCTTTGCCTTTTTCGACAATTCTTGTTTCATGACAACCAAGTAGTGCAAACAGGGGTGCCGAAACAAGGGGGAATATATACCCCCCAATAATTTGGCTGTATCCCTCCCAATAATTTGAATGGGTGTACTTCTGAGCGAAAATTGGGGAAAAATGTGTTCTATTTTCGATGAAGACCTTTTTTTTTTGTTCATCACCTGAATTTGGGGAAAAAAGTGTTCTATTTTTGACAAAGACCTTTTTTTTGGTCTCCATCTGAATTTAGGGAAAAAGTGTTCCATTTGCATTTTTTTGGTCTTCACTAAATTTCCAAATCTGAACAAATTCGTGGTCGAGATTCATCCCCCCAATGTTGAAAATAGGGCAAAATTGGGGTAAAATTCCAAATTATCCCCCCCCCCCCAATGCTCAACAAAGATCGGAACCATGAGTGCAAATCTCGTATTACTGCACTAGCTTTGCCTATTCGGGTATCCAGTTCTTCGTTTTGCCTTCCGTCACTCGTAAATGCAACCCCAAGATACTTGAACTTCTTTACCTGCTTCAGTGTCGCTCCATTCACTTGTAATACGCACTGATCAGGGTTTCTTGAAAGATGACTAACCTCAGTTTTGGCCGTGCTTATTTTCATTCCGGCGGTGTTGCATGCATCTGCAAAGCTATGTAATGCGCGCTGGAGGCTAGATTCTGTGGAAGAAAGCAGAACCAAATCATCAGCAAATAGCAGACGACTGATTTTGCAATTTCCAATCGTGGCACACTGATCAGCTTGGCTGCATTTGTCGATCCAATTCATGTAAACGATGAAAAGGAGAGGTGACAAATCGCACCCTTGCCGGAGTCCAACGCCCACATGGAACGGCTTTGATTGCTTGCCATTTACCCGAACACAAACCTCCGGTCTGCAGTAGAATGACTTAATGGCGCGCAACAATTGATCGTTAATGCCATACTCCTGCAAAACCTTCCAAAGTTTATCCCGAGGAACTCGGTCATATGCTTTTTCAAGATCGACAAAGCATGCAAAGAGATCTTTGCTGCACTCTTAAGATTTTTCAAAGATTTGCTTCAGAGTGAAGATTTGGTCCGTGGTGCTGCGATCCGGACGAAAACCGCTCTAACCATCTTCCAGTTTTGATTCCACTATTTCCCTTCAAGGCATTTGGCATATACTTTTCCTGGCAAACTGAGGAGTGATATCCCTCTGTAGTTTGTACATTGCTTGCGATTTCCTTTCTTGAATATCGGAATAATCACTCCTGTTTGCCAATCTCTGGGAGTTTTGCCAAACTTCCACGCAACCTGACACACTCGCGTTAACCAGAAAATTCCTTCTCCAGTCAGCGCTTTCAAAATCTCGGGTCTGATTTCATCTTCAGCAGTAGCTTTTCCAGATTTTATCCCTTTAGTTTCCTTTGCCACTTGTGCTGCAGTGAAAACTTCCTCTTCCCCTAGATGTGTCACTTTGTGTGTGTCACGAGTCGATGCCTTTACAGGATTCAAAAGATCGTCAAAGTATTATCTCCATCGTGAAAGGATTTCATTCTAATCCGTAAGATTTTTACCTGCAAAATCCTTGATGGAGTACGTGACACTTGATCTTTTGCCACGAAAACGGCGGATGGTCTGCCAAAATACTTTGTTTGCCGAAAAATAGTTGGAATCCAACCGACGATCAAATTCTTCCCATGACTTCTTCTTGGATTTCTTTACTGCCGAAGCTGTCGTTTTTTGCACCTCAGTGTACCGGGATTGCAAATCAGATGACGATCTGCTCTGCAGCCAGGCCTTAAACGCATCTTTCTTTGCTCGAATAGCTTCTTTAACCTTTTGGTTCCACCAAGGTCTTCTTTTCTCACTATCGCCCGCCACTCTAAGCCATTTTCGCCCACAACTTTCAGCAGCTGATGAAATGATTGCTGATCTGAACAGCAGCCATTCCTTCTCGATGTCCTCGGATACATCAGAAAGTTGTCTGAACTTACTGTAGATGATATTCTGGATGCAAACTGTTTTCTTACTTCTTTGTCCTCCAAAGCCTCCCATTTGATCCGGTTAGTCACAGACGACCTGTTGGATCTCTTGTTTGGCCAAGGTTTTGAAAGTCGTAAGGAGCATACTATCAGATGGTGATCAGTTGACAATTTAGCACCTCGCTTCACTCGAATGTCCAGCACATCAGAAAACAAATCTGACGAAACTATGCAAAAATTTATCAAAGATTTTTGATCCATACTAGGTCGATACCATGTATACTTGTGAACCTCTCTGTGCTGGAAAAGGGTATTCATGATGCGGAGTCCGTTGCTGCAATAAATACCTTCCGTTCTCATTCAGTCCAGTGACTCCATGTTTTCCGATCACACCCTTCCGCGTATCTGTATCTGTTCCAACATGTGCGTTAAAATCCCCCGTAAGGACTGTAGATTCAGTAGGTGATACTCGTAGAAGAGCATCATTTACTTCATCCACAAAAGCCTATATTTACTCGTGGCATTGGGGGCATATACCTGCAATAGGCACAATGACCGACCCAATACCTTGAGCTTTAACATGCAGACCAGTGATCCCGAAGGAATCCAATCTGACACACAGTCTGACAAACGGGGGCTTGTGAGAATCCCCACACCCGCTTGAGCAGACATACTAGGATCAACACCAGAATAGAAGAGTTTCCATCTGCCATCCAGATCCACGGTTCCAGAGCCACATCGTTTGGTTAAAGAAACTCCGATAATATCGAGATAATACCGCTTTGCCTCCTCAACCAATCCTAGCTCTTTTCCTGAGAGAGTGAGGATATTCCAATCGCCCAACAGCAGTTGGTGATGGTTGACCCGTGAGTGTGCAACATTATCTCGAGTACGAGTACTCTGCGCTGCCTCCATTCGCTTCTCCAAACGTGTAGCGGGCACTTTGGTGGAGCTGCCACTAGGGATGGCTGGTGGAGATTTCGCTTATTTTTCAAACGAGCCCCTCTGCCTAAGACTCGAACGCTATAGGGGTTTTGCTGAATGACGACCTGGATGCCTCGGTGCTCCCCAGC
Organism: Trididemnum nubilum; assembly: GCA_963965965.1. Taxonomy (NCBI): domain Eukaryota; kingdom Metazoa; phylum Chordata; class Ascidiacea; order Aplousobranchia; family Didemnidae; genus Trididemnum; species Trididemnum nubilum. The sequence continues at coordinate 2,493,355 of OZ014488.1, read as the reverse complement.
CGGACGAGGTTCCACTTGTGAAGGTGGCCCCATTAACGTCGTTCACGTATTGCGAAATTACATAAAATAAATGGCAACACGCATGCAATATTTAAAATTGCATGCTTTGGTGCATAGCTTGTGGCCTGTCTTTAGCTAATTTACAGATACAAATCTAAAATCAAAATAGAGACTATATTTTACAAAAACATGAAATTAGACGTATAAAAGAACTTTTGCGGCAAACAATGCGCCAATCAAAGTTTCAAACCTATTCCATTTTTTTCGTAATCGTATCGAAACATAGCGATCTCTTGAACCGTTGAATGCAATTTAAAAATTGCATGTGTATTGCCATTATTTTTTGTAATTTAGCGATATGCTGAAAACTGACTAAAACTGAAATCAATGAATTAAGCGAGACTATTTATGGCTATTTCGACTTGAAAGTGAGTACCTGTAACTGTGGCAACCTAGCTTGATTTTGTTTTAAATTTTTAAATGTACTGGTTTAAATTATTAATTTCTTTATCGGCTAAATGACTAGGCACGCAATGCATGCCTTGCATGCATGGAGAATACACCCCTGTTAACGGTGTAATTATGCTTTCTGCGTTTCATTTCAGGATTATTGTCGGAAGTTTCAGAAAATCAATGTCAAATACAAAATCTAAGCACGTAAGTAAAAATTAGCAGCAATTTAGAATCATTAAAATTTTTTTATTCAATAATTTTCAATCTAAAACTAGTGGTTTTCGTGTTTCGACCAGTAACTTAGGCCTTCCTCACGGCTAGCATTTAGAAGCATAAGTTATTCATCTATACAATTTATTATTGTAATATACAGTGCGAATGAGCTATCGCGACGCCTTTCGACCTTGCTCAAGGGTCTCATCAGGCGAAAAGAATAACACATATTTAAACATGCATTGATATAAAACTGCAACTAAAAATTTGGAAACAAAAAATTAGCAGCAATTTTGAATCATTAAACTTTCAAACATTCAATGATATAAAAAAATTTTAATGATTCTAAATTGCTGCTAATTGTTAGTTAAGTGTTTATTCACTAAGCAATGAGCCGCACATGCATTTAGCTCGTGCTCTCCCTGTGCTTTTTATATGAACATGTCATAAGTTGTTGACGTCATCATAAAATTTGCACAAACAAAGCAGATGCGTTTATCGATGCAATTTTTATTTCCAAATTTGGTAACTGCAGTTTTATATCATTGCATGTTTGAAAGTTTAATGATTCAAAATTGCTGCTAATTTTTTGTATCCAAATTTTTAGTTGCAGTTTTATATCAATGCATGTTTAAATATGTGTTATTCTTTTCGCCTGATGAGACCCTTGAGCAAGGTCGAAAGGCGTCGCGATAGCTCATTCGCACTGTATGTTACGATAATAAATTGTATAGATGAATAACTTATGCTTCTAAATGCTAGCCTGAGAATGGCCTAAGTTACTGGTCGAAACACGAGAACCTGTAGTTTTAGGTTGACAATCATTGAATAAAAAAATTTTAATAAGTACGTAAGCTTATATCGCTTTATTTTTAGCAACAAACGAGTATTATATTCAGCAATATACGTAACAAACTGCGTTAAAAGTAAAATAAGGGCCAAGTAAGCAAACCGTTATGGAATTCTTACCTGTTTGCCTAATTCGTCAGTTCGCCTAATTCGTCACTTTTTTCTAATATCTTTGAGGTAACGAATTAGGTAAAGTTTACTGTATTAGTTAAAAACCCCATGGCTTGAAAATTACGAGAAAAATAATTGCGTCTAGACTTATATAGAGACTTAATCCAATAAGGCGGTTCTGAAACGTTTTCGCAGAGAGTTTAATTTCAACACTTATCCTGGAAAAACTCAAATATTCCTAAGGTATCGTAACTTTCAAGCCTATGAAACTGTAAATAAACGCAGCAAGACATCCGAGAATTCATTTAGCGGAAGGAAGTTAAGAGCAAGATCTGTAGACAATGTGGATGCGTCTAGACTTTCTATAGGCCGGAGCCCGAAAAAGTCCATTTGATTTGGCGCTATCGTTGCAAAGAATCCACATTGTCTGCAAGTCTTGCAGTCAATTTCCTTCCACTAGATGGATTCTCGGATTCCTTGCTACGTTTATTTACACTTACAGCTTCAGACCTTGAAAGTTATGATACCATAGAAATATTTGGGATTTTCCAGGATAAGTGTTGAAATTAAACTTTCTGCGCAAACGAGTTTGAACAGCCTTATAGGGTTTAGTCTTTATCTAAGTCTTGACAAAAAAAATTTCTTCCAGTTTCCAAGCCATGGGGTTTTTAGCAATGATTGTTAGTTATAACTCGTATCAAATCTGAAAAATAGCAACAATAAAGTCAAAATCAACATTTTTATAAGCAGTGTTATGGGTTTCGTTTATTTATGTTAATCAGTAAATCCTATGTTATCAACTTATATCCCTATATCTTTTTGAAAAATAAGCTAAACTACAAAAATTTTTGAGAAAATCTTCAAAAATCTTAAAACTGAAACAGCAAATTATTAAACATTCCTAGATTTGAAAATAAGTAGGTTCATTTTTGAATTGGTAGGGGTGGGACGTGGCTTCAAATCTGGTGAATCACAAACCTTTAAAAAAATTTCTTTGCAAATGTTGTTTTGTAAAACAAAAAATTTTGTCATTTATTTAAAAAAAACTGCACCACATTCAAGCTTTTGACATTTGATATAAAAGTTCAAATTGGAAGCGGTAAGGATACCGCTTCCACAAAATTTGCCGCATCCACCGCTTCCACTTCCACATCCCTGATTGAAAATCAGAACACCTGATAACCAGAACATGGTATGGAATGGAACGGAAGTTTCGATATGGAAGATGGAAAATGCCAGAATGGAATGAAAGATTTCGAGAATGGAAGACAATCTTCCATACTTCCATACTAGATTCGCTCACGGCATTTACAGAAAAATATATACGAATAGTGATGAACTAATAATACAGTATGAGGAAGCGTTTAGCAGCTAATCATCTGTCGACAAATTAATAGGGTAATTTGGTATGAACATTGCGCAATCAGTGTAGACATTGCATCATCAGATCATAGAATATGTTTATTGCAATTTGCAGCTGCATTAGTTTTGTTTTGAGACTGACAATTTGCTTAGTGCCGTTGCCAGAGCAAACGAAGTGAGAGGACACTATAGACTGAACTTTTTGCACATTAAGACGGATCTTATACGGCTGCAAATTATGAGCAATTTCAAAAATCTGTAATCATGTCTAAAAAAGAGACATATAAGTCCGGTGGCGTTTCTTAACTGCTTTCGTTTCCGACCCATAATCACGTAAAAACTCTATTTACTGCAGTGACTGCGACCTGAACAATCTTGAGTTGCTCTAAAAAACAAAAACAACTAGTCTTTTAAAAAACAAAACGATTTTGTTGGTCTACATTTTTCTCGGACACACCCATAAACAGTCGTGTAACCAAAATTTTGCGTAAGGAGGGTGGTTGGAATTAAATTTTTTTTGTTTGAAAAATGCCTCGAGTGGGTGGCGATCTGAGCAAAGTAGTGCGACTCAATCATCTCCTATTATAATAGTCGGGGGTCTGAGAGCGACCTCCCTGTTGCTAGGCGATTTTTTGAAAATTCGAGAAAAAATAATTATTTCAGCGCCATTTGGATCACATTTCGCACGTTTTTAACCCTATTTGAAAGAATTAAATTGCTAAAACTAAGAAGCCGTCGAAAAATTAAATTGCCCACCGGCCCAGCCCATTCAGCTCCTACCCTACTTTACTTACAAGTCATTTCAAAAACACCTTAAACGCTTGCATGTTAGGGTTAAATTTTTTAAGTGACTTGGCTGAAGGGTGGCTGAACCCCCCTTTGCCCTCGTAGTTGCGCCACTATATCCGTAAACGCTTACCGGCCTGTAGCGCATTTCGACCCACAGTTTGAGAAACACTGGCTTCGGGCTTAAAATACTTTGAATTGAATACGATGCAAACGTTCAAGGTTTTGAAATTGATATCATTAGTCTAATTACTTGATGACCAGTTAGGTTGAGAGGTGTAAACTTTGGATGTTAAATCTGGTGTTTAAAACTTTAACCACAAAACTTTCGGTGTTAAAAAACTTCAACATACTGCTAATGTATAGGTAACTTTAGTCAAGGAGGTAGAATTGAATGTTATTACTCCTTTTCGCATCATTCTCGGTTTTCTTGTCCTTACATGATGTTCCAAAAAAAGTATTTTGTGTAAACCAAAATGGGGGGCAATGCCCTCTTGGCCTCCGTAGCGACGTCGCTGAATTTGCCAAATTACAAAACTTTTTTTAATCGTAACCAAGATTTGTATTTACTATTCTATCTTTGATTGAGCTTACTTCTTTGTTGTTGCGTTTCCTTTTTTTTTTTGCGTTTAAACTTTTTTGCGGTATTTTTGTAGAAATGTTTTCGGCAGCTTGGCTATGCTAAATTTCATAGTTTGTGTGATTACAAACTGGCAATCATTAAACCCAGTGCATACCGGTCAACCTATTGTCTGCTGATTAAGTGGTTGATATTTTCATGCTGAGTGAATTTTCTTGGTAGCTCATTGCGATAGTGCTTCTTAATATGGGATGAGATTCATTGTATCATTCTTCTTACCTTCGCGAGTGACAATTTGCAAAGATACGCTTAACGTTGCAAAAGTACAATAGCCTACAAATTACGCGTAGCTTCCGGTCTAAACTTACCTTGGTATGGAAGTATGGATTGGAAGATGGAAGAAAATTTTAGTATGGAATGAATAGGGAGTGGATGATTTTTAGTATGGAATGGAAGAAAATTGCCTTCATTGAATATGGAAAAATCGTCTTTCATTCTACTGCATACTATGCTCTACTGATCAAAAGCTGCGCCAAAATTAAATACGTTTATAATAAAAACTAAAAAAAAGTATCAGCAAAAATGGTTTAAGAAAAACGAAAACTCCTTGGGTATCGAACTAAGAACAATTTTCGCAGAATCATGATACATAACTTTTAAGCCTTCTCCTGGAAAATCAGCAAGAACGTTTAACTATAAAAGTTTGTGATTTTAGGAGTTGAATCTTATACTCACAGCGGTAATTTGTTAAAACAGTAAAATCCAAATATGGTGTTGGCAATTCTTCTGTATAATCGAGATTATGATTTTTTGTTGCTTTGATGGAAAATCTCCCAATCTGCATGACAAAAATGTTTTTTTGAAAATAATTTATTTCATGTAAAATCGAATTTTGGCGGCGTAGCGATCTCAGTGACTATTGAAAACTAAAAACAAACTATATTTGTAAATAAAAATCAAAAAACATTTACACTGTCACTGAAACCGGGATATGATATACAAATTATTCAGTAAATTTACGCTGCGATGCAGCATAAATCTACAGTATACCTAATTGTACGTATATTTCGCGTAGCATTACCCTACATTTATTATAGCAGCCTCAAAACATTTACCGAAATACAGTAATAGCTCTTATTATTCTCAATGTGTTCACCGAATCTCATCCAAAGTCAAACAACTTTAAAGAAATAAAAACTTACAAATCACAAGTACGGCTGCCCGTTTCCGCCAATCCACACGATCCACCAACACCACAAATCAAAGGACACAATTACACCTTAAGATCTAATTGTAGCCTCAAATATCAAGATCTCAGCTTTTCGTTAATAAAACCAACCAAATTTACTTGCACGTTAGCGTACAAATAAGCATTATTTGTAAAAATGCAAACATTTTTACGCGAGACAACTCAAGATTGCAAGCTCATGCGTTTGCGACTTCTTTCAGAGAAGCATGAATTTATTTGACCGCTTATAAGTTAGTTATTTGGTAAATGCGGCTGGAAGATTTGACTTCAATAAAGTTTAACCAGTGTTACGTTGTATTTTTGGTTTTTTCTTTGTTGCCATCTCTAGTGGCCTGTGCTCTTATGGTTTGGCTGACGATAGTCCTGTCTACGAATTTTGCCTTGTCGCCGGAAACGATGTATCATTTTCACACTGACCAAATTCCTCACGCGTGGAGATTTGGTCAGTTCAGTTTCGGCAATCCTAGAAGTAGGATGTTTCTGATTTATTTGTCGCGTTCCAACTCGGGTTCCCTCGCGCTATGACTTACTGTCTCTTTTCCTGGCTTCGTTATTGTTGTCCAGGGGTCTTGACCCAAGTTGAGAATCCAGTTAGAAGAGTTGGTTGGTGGTACAGAACTTGAGAATTGCCTTGATTAAAATGTTCATATCTTCAAAGCTTTTATCCATTCCAGTTAATGTATTAATCCAACCTTCCAATTCTTCTCACCACAGTCTGTAATTACTATACCAGGATTAGCCTGGCATAACCCTAGTTTAAAACCTTATTCAAATAGAATCAATTGTTAATAACCAAATGAAAACTGGCACGACAAGACGCTATAATTCAATCAGTCACCCTAAATTCCTAATATTCCAAATATCTCTCTGCTCAACACAGTCATAACTTCAACAGATACACGCGTTTAGCACCTTAGCTGCAACAGATTGAGCGCGGCTTTGCATCAACAAAGATTTTATCACGCGCGATTAAAGGAAACAGCGCCGAAGCGCGCATTGCAGAATTTGAACTGCCAGTGAGAACCACGATGACGACGGTTCGATACCAGCTGAAGACACTGACCATGACGTCTCGGAAAGAAATTTTTTGCTGTAGTTAGTTAGTTACTGTGAATTTGCACTCCTCTGACTATCTGGCAAAAATCAATCAGTAAGTATTTGTTTACGATTTCTATTTAGCGTAAGTGATCGTATATCTTGTGCTCTACAATTTTACTGTAGTAATATGGGAGCCAAGAAGCACACTTTTTATAATGGTTTTGAGGATTAGGTGTGGTTAGTTTGGGCATGTGAATGCTTCACATGGTCTTGGCTCTGAGTTGTAAACGGGCTGACAAGTTCAGACCCAGACCCGAAAATATAAGTTCGAACCCGAAAACTAATTTGAAGCCCAAATCATGCCCGAAAAAGCCTGAAAGTTAAGTTAGGTCTGAAAAATTTAGCAAAGTTGCCAAGTTATTTTGATTATATGTTTGTGCACGTAAAACAAAAAGCACGTCTCAGGCCCGAATTAAGCCCGAAATTTTTGTCAAACCGAACCCGACCCGAAAAGCCCGGCCCGACTTACAACTCTGTCTTGGCTCCGATATTTTTACAGGTCTTACAGTAATTGCTATATTACGTTTAAAACTTTTTTGTTTGTTTTTGGAAACCGCAGTGCTCTGGACGACAACTCCATTAAATCTAAGATTAAAAAAACTCTGCGTTACGATTCTTTCCTGTGTACAGGTATCGGGCTGCGGCAGGAGCCCAGAGTGTACCCTACAAGCTAGGACACATTTGACAGACTATTGGGGGCTATTTGTTCACGTTTACGCAGAACAACAAACGGATGATCCATGATCTTTTCAGTAGAAAACAATACACTTCTTTTGAGCTTGATTATATCAACTTGAATTAGCTTTTCATATTCTTGATTCTTGGCAATTGGTCCCAGCTACTGTATGTAGCGGCAATTAACTTACATCTTTTGACAGAAAACACTCACTGCATTTTAGCCAACGCATCGTAACTATATAATGTATGTTTCATAATATTACAACAACATCCGCGAAATTGCACAAAAATACAGTAAATACAAAAACAAAAAACTCAACACCCTAACTTGCATATAAGTGCGTTTCAAAATGTTTTGTTGTGCGAAAGCCATAGGTATGATTGTGGCACGCAAACAGACAGCGCAACGCTACAGCAATAGCTTGAGTCTAAAAGAGGTGAAGCATTCAGCTTAACTTATGTTCAAAAGATAAAGAAACATCTAAAACATACCTTCACCAAATTTCAGCTTTCTTTGATTTATTGTTTCTGCGGTATTTATTTCATTTCAAAATCTTAGATCTTCCTAACAGTGTTGCCAGCTCAAAGCTATTTTTCTAGAAATTGGGATATTCTACTTAAAAGTATTTTGTTGCAACGCTAATTCACGCTCAAGCCTTGCATTCAGGTGCTTTTAAGCCAGTTAAGAAAGATACCTAAACATTATTTAAAGCAAATGAAATTTTTACTGGCAACACTGTTGGGGATATCTTGTAAACTTTGATATCAAATACAGTATCTCAAAAACAGTAAATCGCAGAAAGCTTAACTTTAGTGAAGACTGGTTTTAGATTATTCTATTTTTTCCACATAACTCTAGCTGGATACTTCACTTCTTTCAAAAACGTTGCCGGTATGAATTTAGCAATTTCATCGTTATTTTTTAAGCTAGAACATCAACAAAGAGTATTGGAAGCTCGTTCGACGCCGTATTTGTGCATGAAGAGGAGGGGCGAAGAATTAGATATCGTACATCAGCAGCCAGCAGTTTGCTCGTATACAGTATATCATTTAGGAACAATATTTAGCCTACTTACGTAGCCTGCTTGACGAATAATTAAGTTAAGATTTTAGTATTAAGAGTCATCAAGATATAAGAACTGAAATAAAATTCATTTTAAACCAGAGAATTATTTCGCCCACCAATTTGTTAATTACGTGTAAAGCAATAAATCAAATGTTACTGCCCAATGATAGGCAACGCTTCTTTTTTATTGTTCAATTAATCAAATCACATTCTGAAGTTCACAAAGATAAAAGTAACTTCCCCGAAAGTAGGCTAGTTAGAGCTAAAATCTGCTTTTGAGGGCACCTTGATAAAGCTGTAATTTACGACATAAAGAAAATAACAAATTCAAAAGATACAAATACCTTTTAATTTTTTTCTAAGCCTACATCCCACAAAACAAAACTGCTATAAGTGGTAAAGCAACATTGAACCAAAAGACAAGATCACGTCATTCCCAAGAACAATAAAGCCGAAACAGGTATGCAAAAGTTGCAGAATAGTGAACTTGCATATTCAGCAGTAAGCATTACATCCATTAGCTTATCAGTAAATTAAACTAGTACTAAATTGAGTCCTAAATTGAAGAAAAAAAAAAAAAACAATTTTAAGACAGCTTGAGGCCCGGTGACAATGAAAGTCTTCTCCGATAAGTTTTGCATTTTCAGGAGAGAATTCATCAGCATCGTTTTTTTACCTGTGGTTGACTTTAGTAGTAGGTTTCTTTCCATACCCAACCTAAACAAAAACACGCACCAGATGAAAAATACTGAACTGTATAGTTGCCTCCGATAACTGACCACCGCAAACCGACCGCCAAGTAACCCTAAGCCTAATGCTGACGGTCAGTTTGTTCGTGGTCAGTTTGCGGCGGTCAGTTGAGTTGATTCGCTGTATTGCTCTTCTTAGCGCAACGACCCAAAAGCATGGACAATAGGTTTTTTAGTGACGGCACTGATCACATGATCACGGTTCAATTTGAAATCCTTGTCAAGTTGTCGAGTCCTTGAGCAACCGATTTTCGTGATTGTTTTTGCTAACGGAACCTTTTGCTAACGGAATCTTTTGCTAACCTGGAATACATTCTTTCTCTTTTTTTAATAAGAACCAGTTTTCACAAATGTTCAGCATCATTTGGTCTTAATTTGTTCTTAAATTTTATTGAAGAATAACGAGATATAAAATAAAAAAGAGCAATTTTTGTGTGCGGGACGCATAATTGCAAAGTGTCCCCACTTTTTTTGTGCTTCGCTTTGCTATCTCTCAGGCTGGCATCGCTACCCGAACCCTAACTCTAATGCAAGGTTTTGAAGAAAAAGAATAAAAGAACGCAGCGCGAATCGAACCCGTGCGTGAAACTTGGCAGTTGCGCGTCCTCACCACTACACCACAAAGGCGACGCTTTCGGCTTGTCAAAGGGCCGTATTTAACTCAAGTTAAAGAGAAAAAAAGCAATAGATGGTAAATATTTGGGTGCACTTTGCTAAAATGCGTCCGGGACGCGGACTTTTAGCTTAATACAGTAGCTTGGAACTTTCGCGTGCATGTATACAGTCAACTCCAATTAATCGGACCCCCTTTAATCAGACACCTTCGCCATTGGACACAAATTGTCAAGGAACGGAATTCATGCAAGTATTTTACTGTGTTTTACCTGCATAATCGGACAACCTTGCTATCTGACTATGACAACGAAATTCTACGAACAAAATGTCAAATGCATTGAAAAATTCCCCGTTAATCGGGCATAACAATAAGTAGATCGCAGCGTTTGTCCAAGAGCGCATTACAATAGGAATAATTACTATTATTGCATAACATTTATGCTGTAAATAAAGTTTCATTAGATAAAACAACTTTCGTGACGAATTTTGCAGTTGCGTTGTCTATAATGAGTTACCTACGTAACTAGGGCCATGCAAGTGCATATCGGCGTTGCGTGAATGACGTACCGACATTACCAACCACAAATTAGGCTAACTAGTTAATCTGGCAACCTCGCTAATCGGACATTATTCACTGGAGCAAACCGTGTACGATTAACGGGAGTTGACTGTAGATATTATTTTTTGCTCCAAACATTACTACGAGTTGGAGATAGGCTTGCTGCGCGTGAAAATACATTGAGTGCTGACACTATGATTGTCAGATTTGCCCATGAAAATATGATTGCTGAACTTTTTTGAGCGCAGCACTTTCAGCAATACTTGTGAGAAAGTAATAAATTTAGAGGAAGGGTTGAATTTATTGTTTTATGACCAGACAGCTACGGTGCATTAGTTATTTCAACAATGTTTGTTGTGATGAAACAATATGCTTTGCATTAAGGAATTGAATTCTCTGCTTTGATGCGCTAATGCGCAGTCAGGCTGCTTTAATAAGTCAAAACTGAGCAAAACTGGCCGACCGTAAAATAACTTCTGGCCGGTTCGAATTGCAAATAGCCCGGTCTCTGGTTTAAGCAACTGAATAATACAACTAAATTATCTGTTTTAAATTTGACCTGTGTTCTTTAGTGTTTTAAAATTTTGAGCAAAAATGAGCCCCGTGTAGTAATAAAAATTGTTTTCAAAACTTTCAAAAGTTGCTTTGGCCAGGAGGCAAAATAAAAACCAAGCGGTCTTCGAGTCGAGCTGCCTCAACCGACCGGGAATCAAACTTGACTCTGCTGTTTCAATAGCAGACGCTCATCTCCATTCAACCATTGATCGGTTTACCAAAGAAGCTATTCTTCAATTACTTTATTTAATTAGCAATGCGCATGGCCATGATCTCAGAGCGAATCATCGCGTGCGATTGATGCCCCTCAGTTGCCGCAGCTATTTTTTAACATTTAAGAGACATTTTGAGACATATGAAAATTTGTTTTTTATTTTCGTTGTTTTTCTGAGTTTTTTACCTCATTGTGCGATTCATTATGACTGCAGTGAGCCTAACAAGGTGGATGCTCGACCAGATGACTTCCCAGTCCCTGCGCATCCACTTTGTCGCTCCACTCAAATGTGCTATTTATTTTACAAGCATTATTCATTCAAAAATTGTGTAGCGCAATAAACTATGTAATATGTTATGTACTTGATGAAACCAAATACAAATATGTCGTTACCAGTAGCGTAGACAAGGGGGGGGGGGGGGGGGGGGGGCTATAACCCCCCTATTGGCCTGTTGACCAAATGCGTAATAAGGAAAATTCCACGTTTTTAGCATTACCGATACTGTTTTCGCACTGAAATGAACTAAAAAGTAATTTAGAGCATCTTTTGAAACATATATTCAGGGGAGGGGGCTAATTGTCAAAAATAAATCTCACAAATCAATAAAAACTTTGAAAAATGGCCAAAAATAACCAATTAAATTTGATTGCTAAAGTAAAAATGCTGCGCGTCGGTTTTATCAACAAATATATCGCAAACTTAGAAATAGGGGGTGGGCTATTCAGTATTAGTCATTTACTAATCAATTTTCGCAAATATCTTTCCATTAGCCCCACCTTCCCAGTTATCTTTTTCAATAAAATATAAGTTAGACGAAAGAGATTACTCCGTGTGAGTTTATTGAACTATAGGATTTTATGATTTAACAGCATGTAAACACGAGAACTAAAATTTTACCATTAACCACCTTTCACATAGCCCATTTATCCAACCAGTTTAATCATGTTTGCCCTGCCAAATTCTATACCACTATTTAAAACCATTATTTTTTATCAAAATAGCCCTACAATTAACGCAAAATTTTCGAGCGCTGGGAGCTCCGCCCCCAGACCCCCAAAACAGCTCCCCCCATTGCGAATTTCTGGCTTCGCGCCAGTACGTTATTGTAAATATCAACATAGTACAGAACGCCAGAGCAGTTCCAGATTTGCAGCAGCACATGGTAAACCGCAAGATTTTGGTGAAAATACCGAAAGAGCATCTTCAAGTTTCAAATATTTAAAACTATTTTGAAATGCGATTCGTTCTTGTCATAACTTTACCACAAACTTACCAAAAAATATTCACCAGGATTTAACGCAAGAGGTAACCTATTAGCACTTGGCAAAAACAGTTCCTTGGCCGTTAAAACTACAGATTGCAATGTGCGCTTAGACGCGTTAAAATAGATTTAGAAAGTTTTAAACTTAAAAAAAGCAAAACTCGAGAGTCCGTTTCAACAACTAATGAGATTATCGAGAGTATGTTATTCAAATACTCCATAACTTATTTGAATAGAAATAAATTTAAATACGAACCTCTGGGATATCGTCGAATAAGAAAACGTCTTATTTCGTCATAAACCCATATTAAGAAAGAGAAGGGCATGGGCAGAAACCACCAGTACCATTCGAGGGGGTAAAAGCGCAGAGCGATGTCTAGCCCAGGGCAGTAGCAGAGAAAAGTGGCCAACAAAGTTTCTTCAAATAAGCCAATGATAAGAACTTTGTTCCTGTTAAGACAAATGAAAAATGCATGCTTGTGTATTCTATTTTTGTAAAACCTTGTCTGCGGTTGATATTACTTCAAAGTTTCGAAAAGCGCTCAACAAAAAACAGCTAGACCTATGTGGTAGTGATGCTTTTTTAGATTTGAATGTACACGTCTCTTTTTCCGCCGAAGTGTTAGTCTTAGAGCAAACATAGCAGCGGATTGCCACACCTCTAAAGCATTAAAAGCCTTAAACAATTTACATCTTCATGTAAAACTGAACAGTCTGATTCATCCGTAATTGGAATGTCGATCTGGTTCAAATAGAATAAGATACTCCTGATGATCCCATTTACGGGTGAAACAAACTGATGTTTTTTGTAAAATTTTAAATCTAAAATCAAATCTTTCATTATACTCGCTGCATTGCGCTGAAGTGTGTAACGAGTTGGAGGGGCCCATCTCTGCGTCATTGCACCTGAGCAACACAGTTTCTTTCAAAGGAATTTTGCAGCGGTGGCGAGCGGTTGACAATACTGTGTCCAATTTGACTGGCCGGAGATTTGAACCACAGACCTCGGTACCTCTCGACCAACTATGTTTTTAATGTTGTAGTGCTGCAGCAATCTGCTGCTTTGCTGAACCTTGAAAAAATGTCAAGGGTTTGTGCGGCATTTCAAACTTTAGACAATTAGACATAGCAAATCAATATGGTAAAAAAGAAAGAGAACACTACGGAGATAGGCCTCCCGTTACTAGCCTCCTACTGTTAAAAATTAGTGCACTTTCACTACTTTATTTTTATCGCCACCATTCAACTGATCAAAGTCTTTACTACATTCAGGTATAACCTAATTATTTTGGAGCATAACGGTCGGAGTTTCTGCTTAATCTAAGAACAAAAACGATTGCCAATATAGAACAAAGCATAACAATTTATTAGACGCGTTTCGCTTTAACTTAAAGCATCATCAGTAGAATGAATTTGCAAAGAAAGAAGCACGAATTTATATACAATAGCCACCCATTAATTCAGGTGGCCACGGACCTCAAGCCGTGCCGTGGCCACCTGAATTAATGGGTGGCTATTGTATATAAATTCGTGCTTCTTTCTTTGCAAATTCATTCTACTGATGATGCTTTAAGTTAAAGCGAAACGCGTCTAATAAATTGTTATGCTTAGTTCTATATTGGCAATCGTTTTTGTTCTTAACCTAATTATTGATGAAGACAATGCTACGTTTTGCGGGCGCTAACACTACCGCTACTCAAGTAAGTAACGTTGAGGTATTATACGATTTAAACACAAAAGTAGCAAAATTCCTGCCACTCCAACTACAGAGATGTTCAACTCCGAAAATAAAAATAATGAAATTAGTTTTATGATGCGATTACAAACCACCTTTCCTTATTAATTTTTTATAAAGCTTTATGAACATTAAAATATGTCCACTAAAATACGATCACAATATTGTAGTGTTTCACTTCGGTGGCAAATCAACCTCACCTCATTCCCTGGTGGAAAATGCTCAAACGTCTGGTCTTGCTGATGATCAGATCGGCCCACTGCACAATGACAATCGACACAAAGAACCCAGTGTTGGTAGTAAACTCCAAAATTTTTCGGTTCTGGTAGGTCTGCAAAATTAACAAGCTCCTTATAATTTGCATGGAATTAATGCTTTACAGTATACAATAAAGTTACAGCAAAAACGATGCATTTTTACGAATTTAATTGAAGCCCATTATATCACATATTTTGGGTTGCTTCATTTCAAACTAAAACAGTTGTCTATACCTCTCATCAGTTGTCTATACTTCTCAAACAATTTTTTTCAGCAGTATACACTATACTAAGTATTGGAGGCACAACCTCCTACTGCTTTGGAATGGCGGAACGTCAAAAAGCATGCTTGTGATATTAGTCGAGTGCATTTATGGTTTAACCCCCCCAAATAATGCTACAAAAAGTTTTTTTAACGGTTTTCAATAGCATTTTGGATACTAAATGATATACAAAAATCTGACTACAAAAATGTATTAATATATTTTTCAGGCTCGATTTTTGTAGAGTTTTGACAGATTATTTAGTAAACTTAATACCTTGGAAATTGGTCAAGAAATCGTTTGTTGCAGTCTACAAAAATCTGACCATGCAAAAGGTGTTTTTTTTATGATGCGTGATTTTCCATATTAATACGGTAGAAAATACCTCAAAGAAACGTATAATTTAGCATCAAAACGTCTATTTTTGTATTTGGTAGAGATTAATATGATGGTTCACTAACAAATTCATTCTTATGATCAAGTTACTGGCAACGTCAGAACTTAATGATGATGTCAAAGACATTAAAACTGTAATTCTGGCTCTTTTTTGAAACAAAAAATCAATTTTATTCAATTAGAAAAAAGTTTAGCAAGCCAAAACATAATCTTTTGGTAAAACGTAGAACTTTGTTCTTGATTTTGTGAAATATAAAGCGTCATAGTTTTTGGATAGATATGTCCTATTAGGCCTAGATCTGTTTTTGATCTTGGCAAAATAGAAATGAAATTTAAGTTTTGAGACGCTTAAACTGTTTTCACAGTTTTGAACTTATTTTAACATACTCCGCTTGATGTCACTATGACATTCTTGGAACGTTTGAGTTACGTGCCCCTGTTTTCACCCAATCTTTCTCTATTTCCTCTTAGTGGTCAAAATCAAGAAAACGGTATTAATGCTCAGCTTATTTTGTCCATATGTTTATTCATACCTAATATGGTAAGTATTAACACTAAATTTCAACATTTTTTAATCTTCATCCACATCAAGGTGAATGACGTCTTTGATGACGCCATTTAATTGCAGAAAACGTTAAATTTGACCGAAAAACCTGAGAAGTTCAATGGAATCAAAAATTTTTATGGAACAGCAAATTACACTTTTTCGGGTCAAGTTTCATTTCAATATAACAGCTTATTTTTCTTTATTTATTGCAAATACAAATATAATCGAGCTTTGATTTCATTACATTAATCGGAAGTTGCTGAATTACCCTAAACTAACAAAGCCAATTCACTGGATTTTTTGAGCATTCCCAAATGCATAATAATATATGAAGCAAAATTATAAAAATGAGGTACTGTTTTTCACTGAATTTTCAGATAAGTTGAGCAAACATTTGAGCAAAAAATGAAGCTCTGATACAAGTAAAAATTTTGGTGATTTTTTGAAAAAACATTTGTGAATCTACTTTAATGATGCTGGGAGAAAAATGTTTACACCTCAAACAACTTGATAAAAGTAGAGAACTTTCATAAAAGTAAAACTGATTTCTTGCAAATGCATTATAAGGTGATGGAAATTTAAATCAATATTCATTGTTAATAAAATTTTCATCATCATTAATTTATATAACTTAATTATTCATTACTCATTGCTTAT
This sequence comes from Trididemnum nubilum, assembly GCA_963965965.1. NCBI lineage: Eukaryota > Metazoa > Chordata > Ascidiacea > Aplousobranchia > Didemnidae > Trididemnum > Trididemnum nubilum. The sequence goes on along the minus strand of OZ014488.1, from coordinate 2,477,101 downwards.
ATTATTTAAATTATGATTCATTATTTAAATTATTATTCATTGAAAGTGTCTGTATTGTAGTTGATTTCAGCCTACTCAATGTTTTTGATAAACTTGAATTTGAAACACGAAATAAAGTGCTGAATTATAGAGCCGTATAATTTAACATTTTTCCTTAAGCTGATGCATTTATGCAATAATTTAGCACGAGAAAACAAACTTTCAAAGGTTCGAAATGGCCTAATGTGCGAAAAAACAATGTTCATCTAAATAAAAAAATCAGGAAGAAATTTTAGCGCGCAAACATTTTGTAGAGCAGTGAAAGACTAAGATATTTGTAGTTATTTCTTAACCATAATATTCTTCAAAACCAAGCCTGCCATCCCATCAAATTTTTATGTTTGACTCCAATATTTAAAAAAATATAAAGAATAATTTCTTTTTATAACCGATTTAAAAATGTTGCAATCACCACAACATTATCTTTGCTGCAAATACTACTACATCACAAGCAGTTCTTCAACAATTATGTTTCTTTTACACCACTATGGTTTTGCTTATCAGCTGATCAAAAAGGTAACCTAAAACATTAAAATAAAGAAAAAAAATTGCTGTTCAAGGCCAAAATTTGATCGCAAAATTAACAGATTTTACATGCTCATACTTTTCTGACTTTTAGTGTGTGTAATTTAGTAACGCTAATACTATCGAAATCAGTCAAGAAATCTTTTCTTGTAATTTTAGGGATAAGGCCTATTTTTTTCATAAATGCACTCAACTACATGATAGCAAATAAAACAACGATCGCCAGTTAAATTAAACCAAATTCTAGCATCGTACCCATTGCTGTCCATACGAATCTTCCACAGCGTTGAACGACCTATCATCCCATTGTGTGCGGATACTTATGAGATCTTGTGGTAAAAACCCATTATCAGCCATGATGACAAAATACGTGAAGAAGCCGGCTAAAGCTTGGAACATCCCTAAATATTCAAATTCTCAGCATTGAAACACACAACAATATTTTCTGATAAGGTTTCAAATTATTTTTAAACAGAAGACTTCTTTTTACCTAACAAAGAAGAGTTGATCATACTTCCAAGGAGCGTGACGCTATGTCATATCGAAATTTAAATTTTATCTTCTTTTTGATATTTCTGTTGTTGAAGACAGATCTACTTTGGTTGTAAGTGTCATTTGTGTGCCAGTTCTTTTTAATTTGAGATTAACATTTTTAATTGATCTAAATGCAGCAGAAACTTGAATTTTCCAATCTGTTTCGTGATCTTTTCTTTGCTGGTTAGTCAAAGATTTGAATGTTTCGGGCCATTTGTTCTATTTGCCCTCCACGTTGCCGGAGGGCAAAGACGATGCTATCTTTTGCCAAGTGTGAATGGATAAATTCTAAATTGCATATTACACATAAAGCAAAGCAACATTGAATCTAATTCTAAATTACAAATGAAATTAAACGTGAGAAAATAATCTGCATTAAGAAAAAAGCTGCTGGTATGTGTTATAAAAATTATATATAATATAAAAAATTAAATTCAGTTAAGGGGGTTCAGGACAAGAGCACTTGGGACATTGTTTCACAAAATGAATAATGATTTAATGACAATATGACAATAAATGGATTTGAGCCGTCGCGACGCGTTTCGTCCTTGCTCAAGGGTCTCTTCAGGCGACAAGGTCAATTTTGTTTTATTAGCCAAAAAAAAACAAAAAACCTTTTTTAATTGGAATCGGCCCCCCTAACCGTCTCTAGGCTATATCTATCTTCCTGTGCAATACGGCTACTCCAAAAACTTTTCACCTACAACTTACCGACCTTCATTACCCAGTAGGCTACTAACTCGCTACTCGAAACCTTCAAAATTTACCACTAATAAAATCTATCTACTACCTGTTTCCGAAATCTACAAGCTAAGCCTACTTAATGCTAACAGCAAATAGTGCAATTTTGGTCTGCATGCAGTTAAGTTTGAAATCAATCATAGAAATTAATACCGAATAATAGCCCATTATAAATATTTCAAAAAATACAAAATATTGCAAAACATTACGTACGGAGCGTTACGCAATGGAAAATTTTAACAAGAGACCCCAACGTTATTCTAATTAAAATTTTCTATCCACATAGCACTATCTCATAGAGTGCTCAAACTAAAAAGTGAGCGAATTCAAATTTTGAGAAACGTTACGACAAGGGTCTAGTCAAGAGATTTCTAAACCGAGAGTGCACAAACCACTAACACGGTGAGCGGAAATTATAAATTTTGTTAAACTATGCATAAGTTAATATAAAAAATTATTATACAAAAAATTATAAATTTATTTTTTATTATAATTTTTATAATTCTTTATTATAATTTATAATTTTTTATTATAAATGCATAAGTTAATATAAAAATTATAATATAAAAAATTATAAATTTTGTTAAACTATGCATAAGTTTTTGCTGCATTGCTAAACCTGCCAAACAGCACAACAAAATAGAAAATTATTTTTGAAGTTCGGTTAGCAAATGATAGCTGAGTCATTACGAAAAGTATTAGGCTTGCTAGTTTAAATTGCAAAATCTTTATGTGGCTTTCTTGAGAATATAACCACGCAAAAGTCATCGCGAGAATCGAGCATGATGTTAGTGACCTTTCGAGTGTTAGCTCCACCTTCTCTCAACCGCTTACACGACTCTAGGTAATGTTATTTAGTTGACAAGGAAAATTTTGGATAATATTAAGTGGAAAAAAATGTTGTGGTTTACTGCAGGGACGTAGCCAGGGGGGAACAGGAAAGCAATTTCTCCCAAAAATTTTAGTTTGCCTCCCGCCCCCAAATCAATTTCACTTAAACGCCTGAATTCTAATATGGACACCTGGAGATCACCTCAAATATCGTAGATAATAGAAAGACTTTTTTTTTTTTTTTTTTGGAGATCACCTCAAAATCTGGAGAAAATAATGGCATTTTGCATGGAAAACCTTTTTCTTTTTTTTTAAGATCGCCCCAGCGAGAAGACATTGTCCCCCAAATTTTCGCTTCCCCCCCAAAAAAAATTCATTCTGGCTACGTGCCTGGTTTATACCTACTGTATTGATCAAACTAATTACGTCATAACAACCTACCTATTTGGCCGTATGCCAGGGAAATCAAACGCTCGTTAACCAGTTTGTCTTTTACCGGGTCACGTGGTTTCCGTTTCATGATGTCACTCTCAGCTCGTTCGTATGCAAAGGAAATGGCAGGAAGCTACGTCACAATATCACATGTTATGAAGTTTGGGCACTTGTAACTCCACTATAGCCGCAACACCACGCTTCAACGGTTTATTTTTCAAAAAAATTACTAAACGAAAACCGAAATCATGCTAGCTTTAAACACCTTTAGATTCAGACCTCCAGAATACGACAATAAATGAATACATAGTTTTAGTTACAGACTCTATTTGCAAGAATCGCAAATAAAAATAACTTTTTACTAGTAATGTATGTTGAGGGGGGAGTTAAGCTAACAGTGTGACAAAAAAATATCAAAATGTCTATACAATTTGTACGAATACTTGTATTATATTGCACAGCTTTATCCCCACATCAATTCACATTCACTGGTCGAGGATAAGATGGCAAACAAACGCTTAGGCATCTGCCTTGGTAACAGGGCCGTTGAGAGAGCGTCCGGGCCCGGAACAAATTCAAAACGAAAGGAAAGTACTGCTGAGCCGAACAGGTGTTTTACCCTTGGGACTTAAGGTGAAGATCAGAAAATAAGTCTTCACTAAAATGGGACGGACCTGTTAATTTCTCTACAATTTAAAGGCAGTCGTGTTTCTCCTTATTTCACTTTACTTGCTTTAGATCATGCTTCAACCAGCACGGCCTCATACTGAACGAGCGCAACTCTCAAAAGACTACCCGGCCAGGATACTCTGACCCCCTTGCCTCCCTCTCAAAGGCCCTGCTTGGATGTTTTTAGGTTGTTTGACAAACACCTTAAGCTTGTAGCATCCTCCTTGCCCAAGTCTAGCTTTTCTCCATATCAAAGCATCACGTATCATACAGCCATTTTATTTAATTCAAATAAGGTCAATTTCTATTTGTATTTTTCGCAATATTTTGATAAGCGTTTGAGACGATGCAGATTGCAGACTTTGAAATTTTCGATGCGTTGTAGAGAAGGAAAAAAACAACATTGTGAAAGAAACACTATAGTCTATAACGTAAATAATTGAAAAAAACGCACAATTATGTGCAAGATTGAAAAAGATGCGAAGAGGATTGGGTTGGCGCTTTGATACCGAAATCGCTTTTGGCAGCTGTTGCGCAAAGACTGTGCTCCTTCTTCATACTGTTTTAAAAAAGATAAATCAAGGATGCTCACCAGATCTGTTCCCAAATCAATAAATAGGATGGTGACCGTGCCCAGTGGAAGAGGAATTCCGGCCACGATGAAGATTAGAAATGGGGTGATTTCGGGAATATTTGACGTCAACGTGTAGGCGATGGATTTCTTCAAATTGTCAAAAATTAAACGACCTGAAAAATTGGAGAATTTTTCAACAGCTGATAAATTTGAAATAACCTGTTGAATTATTTGAAACACTGTAGATTTCAGTGTGATGAAAAAGGAAAGAATTAAATTAAATCTTTATAATACTCGCTAAATTACGCTGAAGCGTGTAACGAGTGGCATGCCTATCTCGGCATCATTGAGCCCGGACAACATAGCTCCGTTAGAAGGTGCAAAAAGTGTATTATAAATCTTCATACAGCAAGATAAATTTTATGATAGATTTTATAAAGATAAATCTTTACAAAAAGTGTATTATAAAGACACAATAGCTAAAATTTTATAATACTCGCTAAATTACGCTAAAGCGTGTAACGAGTTGCAGGCCTATCTTGGCATCATTGCGCCCGGACAACATACAGTAGCTCCGTTAAAAGAAAGGAGCAAAATGGGCAAAACGTTGGCAACACAACACTGTATCCGATTTGACCAGCTCGAAAACTGAATCGCAGACCTCTCGTTTCAGAGGCGAGAGCATATTATTCTTTGATCAACGGCAGAGTACAGAGAAAAAACAACGCCAAAAAATCCTGTTGCAAATGCTTTGGCTTTTGGGTGAAATATTAAAAAATATTATCAAAAACCTCATTGAATTGTATTTTAACCATCTTTTTTTTGGAGTATTTTCTACAACTGATTTTACGCAAAATTTATGATGAGGGCATTTCTTTTTAACTATCTTGGATTTGAACCGCACGTCGGAAAAGTTTCATTAAAATTTGTTAATGAGCGGATGACGTAGCATCATAACTAATTACTCTAACTTTGTCGAAACTTTTTACGCCGCAATCATGACGTGATAAACAAAAATTTGACTTAGCACAAATTGAGTGGCCTAAATTTTTGTGAAGCTTGATGAAATGGTCTCAGGTCTCACCAACTTCAAATCGATTTAGATATGAATTTAATTAGAAGTTAAATGAGTTCAAAGAAAAGCGATTTAGCGCTGGATCGCTGTAGAACAAAAATAAAGCAGGGAAATAAATCTCGTTTACATCCAAATAGGGTTACGCTATGAAAAGTCAGATTACCTACAGCTTCCCCTACCTTCCTCAACTCCCGTCACGATCGATGCGAAATTATCATCCAGCAAAATCATGTCTGCCGCCTGCTTCGATACGTCACTTCCTGCTATTCCCATGGCAACGCCGATGTCGGCTCGTTTGAGGGCAGGGGAATCGTTCACACCGTCACCAGTTACAGCCACGATTGCGCCCTGAAGAATAGACAGGCTTTCAAAACTACCTATTCATCATCGCATTGCGTGGCCCATCTACACTTTTAAGTATCAACACTCAACAGTAGCAGGGTTAAAAAGCTCAGATGAATATTTGATTTGCTCACTTCAGTGGTAGATTTGGGTTCGATTCCCAGTCTGATCAAATCAAAAACTTCAAAATGGTATCGGCAGATTTAAGATAGACTTTTAGCATGTGCGAAACTTTTCACTTAAAAAAAACCTATCAAATAAATAAATTACTTGGTCACCCAAAATTGTAATACATTATAGGCACTTAGAACTATGTCATAAATTAACACTCTATTATTATCCGACAGTCGGAGGTTTCAATATATTTTCATTAATTTGCCTTTTTTTCCCATTTTATCCCTCGGTTATCTTTGCTAAGATACGTGCACGTAAAAAGAACTCAAAACGGTTGCATGATAATTTTATATTAACATTTTTACGGCGTAAAAGTATAAAAGAGCAAAAACCGTCCCCTACCAGACGCTGACAACCCTCGACAATGATCAGCTTCTGTTGAGGTGAGGTTCGGGCAAATACGATCTCAGTGTGATGACGCAATATGTTGTCCAATTGTTCTTCGCTCATGTCCGTCAACTTAGAGCCGTGAACAACAATTGCTTTGATGTCCCTACGAAAACATGTTACAGAAAATGGTAAACTGAGTAGGTAAAAGTTGTCTTTTTTTGGAGCTAAAACCATTAATGCACGAAATACATTTTATTTTTGGAAGGAAGTTAAAAACTTATCAAAACCAAAAATTGCGTTTGTTAAAGTTTAAAGTGGCTGCACGCCCCAACGCGACCAACGAATTGTAATAAAGTGTTTGTGTAACTTTCTTCTCCTCTTGTGCTTTCGGTTGGCGGTAGATAAACAGCAATTTGTTTGCTTTCGAGAAAATATTTTCTTGTAAAAAGATTTGCTTACATTGGATCAATGTCCTCCACGGGAATATTAAGTCTTTCAGCCTTTTCTTCGATTGTTTCGTTGCCTTCCGAGATGATTCCGACCCCTTTTGCAATGGCCTTGGCTGTGATTGGGTGGTCGCCAGTGACCATGATAACCTGGGGAACCAAAACTGCATTTTCAAAATGGAACATAAAGTAATACATCTAATTTAAAAACTAGTTACAACAATTTTTAAGCATGAAAATACAACTTAAAAAACAAATCTAAGAAAAAAAATAAAAGAAATAGAATCGATAGTGCATTTAATTGAAAAAGTTGCAATCCTCAAACTACACCACTCTAGAGTGGCATTAAAATATCACAATGAATTAAATTCTACAAAGAAAATACTTATTTCAATTAAGCGGGCATTTGCATCAGCAATACAATGCTTTTTGGGCAGTGCGATAATTCAGCTTCAAATGACAATATAACAAACTAACTAGTTTCGTATTTCACTAAAACTTCCTCCAGCCTCCATTCTACAATTAAACGTCCCACTACAACTAAAACTAGGCATTCATACCCGGGAAGATCCTTGATAGGTACACAAAAACTCATAACCAAATCAACCTCTTTGGATGCGAGCTCAAGAAAAGGGACTGTTGTAGTGCAAAGGTTTTGTTGGCTGATTGCCGACATTTAAGATAGCGAAAGTAGCACCTTGATTCCGGCGCTCCTGCATTTTCCAACAGCATCCGGGACTGCTGCACGTGGCGGATCAATCATCGCCATCAAACCAACAAATGTGAGGTTTTCAAGAGGAAAATTGACGTCTTCAGTGTCGAACTGAAATCCCGGAGGGAAAGTGTCCACCGGGAGGTACTCGTGGCAAAATCCTAAAAGTAATTTTCTCAACATAAGCAAAAAAAAAGGGGGGGGATCAGGGCTAAATGTCAAATTTTATTTCGCGATTAGGCAAAATCTTAAATTTATATAAAACGTCTCAAAATAGAATAAATTAATGCAACAGTTATTGTCTCTAAAGCGGTTTCATATCGTCCTGTCTTTTTCTCGGAATTCTATAACGGCTTTTTAATAAAGTAATCTCTCCTGCTGTCTTCAAGAAAAAAGTAAAAAATGCAAATCGTGGGTTTTGAAGTGAAACGGAAAAAAGTTTAATTGACGAACATGCAGTTTTAAGTCTCCGTATACCTAAGACACGTTCTCCTAGTCCCCCCAGTTCATTGTAAGCGGAGTTGTATTCGTCCTCCCAGTCCTCATTCAACGGTTCTTCCTGTCCTTTGTAGAGAATCCTGTTGCAGCGGCTGAGGATCCGTTCCGGAGCTCCCTTCATCACCAGTAGATACCGTTTGTCGTCGGGATCCTCGGTCTCGTGAATCGAAACCTGAAAAAAATGCAGTGTAGTATTTTTCAACAACCGCTCAAGGCATTGCTTCAAAATTTTCAAAATAAAACGATAATGGAGACTGCTTTGTTATTATCATCATCAGCGAGCAGTAAAGCTCCATCATTAGTTAGTAGGTTACCATGTCAACATATAACAATTGATTCTCCTGCGGTGGAGCTTCAATAAAAAATCAAAAATGGATTGGAAATGTTTTCGAAAAACTACACTAGCTGTCGCAAGGTGCAGTAAGTGATCTGGCTGCCTTTGGACCCAGGCAGGCAATTAGTCTTGTTGAAATTCATTTTGTTTGAAACTCACGAGCAAAAAGCACAGCATTCCATATGCTGAGCGGTAATGTATTTGGTGCTGAAAGAAAAATTTTTTTATTTCTATCTTTACAGCAGATCCGATTGTTTGCATAACATTTTGATTATTTTGGTATGAAATTCATCACCTTATCTGAGTTTAATACTTTAAAAGTTGTTTTAAACTATTACTCTCATAGGTGGCTCATTTTTGAAACTATAACAACTCTCAACTCAACTGCTTGCAGAGAAGACTAATAAACTTGCACTCGTACTTGGTATTTGTTGGTTGAATTGAATGGAATTTCGGCCACTTTTGTGTTTTTCTTTCTCTTCTCCTCAATGTCTCCAAGTGACAATTCAACACATTTCAATAAAGCAGATTCCGAAGCATCACCTATATAATACAGTGTAAGATATTTGCACACAGATCATCACCCGATTGACCTTGGAAAGACAGGTACCGCCCATTCTCCATTAGGGCCGAGCAGTTTGCCGATGTTCCTCCCAGTCTACTCTCAGCTACATAACTACTGATCCTCTCGTGTATTATTGTTCTTATTTTTGCGACAAAAAATAAATATGATTGATTGATTAATGAGGTGGCCCAGTCTGATAAAAGACATGCAAACAGAACCCAAAACGGGTTTTGCGTTGACGTGGTTGGCCAGTCGCAAATGCCTGGTTCATACGAATCAAAGAATGAAACATCCAAATGCTTTATTAAGCATTGCTTTTTACACAGTGATATTATTTTGAACGAAAAACGCTAATTACTTCTATGATCGTGTTATTGTTAATTATCTTTAACTTTGGTTACGTGTACTATCTAATTAATATATCAGGGCCGTTGAAAGGAGGGCAAGAGGGTATGAAGTACCTGAACCGGATTTTCTTTGGGGGGGCTCGCACCAATTTAGGTTGGAGCTGATTGAAGCTTGATCTCAAGCAAAGATGGTGAAATGCTGAAAAGCACTTCTATCTCAAATTCGGGAGAAATAAACAGGCCCAATTTGGGTGAAGACTTTTTTTGATCTTTACCCTAAGTCCAAAGGGTAAAAAAACTGTTCAGCTTAGATTTCCTTTTTTTGTTTTGAATTTGTCCCCGGACGCGCAATTTCTCTCAACAGCTCAGTTCTATACGCAGAATCGTCAACAAACTGCAACTACGATCAAAAACTCCACAAAAGTAAAATTACGGATACAAGGGCAAAAAATAAACTGCGATTTACAGGGCTTCACGTTCAAAACCCTATGTCATAACTAATCTTGCAAGAGTGAGCACAGTTTCGTGCACTCATTTATAAAAATAAGATCAACGCCACAGGAATTTCAGTTAAAAACTAAACTCAAAATTTAAAAACTCCACTACAGACTGTTTTCTAGGGGGAAATAGCCTATAGTGGGATTTTTAATTTTAACGTTTAATTTCAACTGGTGATGGAAGACCGTGAGGTGTGGCGGCTTAATCTTGAGCTACTGCCCCCGCAACTCTCACGGAAAGCGGGCAATGAAGAAAGAAAGAGGGAAAGGAAGAAAGAATTTCGACTGAGCTTCATGTACCGTTAACTGGCTCTAGCCCATGTCCATTGAGCACTATGAAAACTGAGAGGACAGTGCACAAGTCAAAAAATAAATGAAAATAAAGGACGCGTTGCGTTAATCAGGATAGCTGTTCATAACCACTTCGTACTACCGATGAGTTTATTTATTGATTTGATGTTTCGCCTCCCAAACCGGGAAGCTTTTTCAGAACAATTTTCGGCAGTGCTGCCTTTGCAGTTGCAAAAAAATAAATGAGAAAAAATAACAGCAGAAGATAGATTACAGTAAAAACATACGAGCATCACAATACTTGTACTATTATACCCAAAAACATTAAAATGATGGAACAATACCATTATATAATATTGAAAAAGTATGTCACTAACAGCGTGAAAAAAAGGAATACAGGGAGCCCTCGACTTACGACGTTGATCCGTTTTTGAGACGCGGTGTAACCCGAATTTCAGTGTAAGTCGGAACATTATACATAAATTACTCTATACATATCATATGCATACTGAAGCTTAGTGATTATTCGTTCATAATCGCAATAGTTCGCAATTGTTCACGTCATCTACGATGGAAATGACGAAAACCAATGAGCCCACAGCACTGTATTTCTTGATCACAATGATCAAGTTTAAGCGCTTCGATATTACAGTACCGTACTATCATTTATATTTTTATGGAGTGCGTTTGTAACCTCGAAACAGCTTAAGTCGGGACCGTCGTAACCAGAGGACTTACTGTATTGAAAAATTACGTCACTGACAGCGTGAAAAAATATTAATAATATTAATGAAACTACGCTACTTCACTAACAGTTTGAGAAAGTATAAAAAGGATCTGTTGCAAACCATTATGTACTAGAAAAGGTTTTTAGCCCCACAGAGATTTATATACGGACGGAACAATTAACCCATCATTACGATTTAAAACGTTCAATTCCAAAGATTTTTGGTTTATCAAAAAACCTTCCGCTATCCGACGCTAGTGCCAGTGTGGTTCCCCCTCCTTAATATTTTAGCATTATCCCAATCTATAAAATGATCATTCTCTGCAACGTGCTGACACAATGCAGATTTTTTCAGATCAAAACACTTCTCTGCATCAATATGCTCATTGCTCATAGTTTCTAAGCTTTGGCCTGTTTCACCGATGTGCACCATATCGAAGTCACGATAAGATAATTATTTGATTAACAAAGCCCGACTTTTCTTTGTCCAGAACTTTCTCTTTGGGCTTACAAAAAATATTAGGCAAGACACAAACAAGCTTCATAGCCACCCCCACACCAACTTGCTGCAAAACACGCTTAATAGACTCGGTGAGATTTTGTAAGTAGGGAACCTCAGTCATGATTTTCGTTTGTTGGGATTCTCTTTCAGAGTGAGCAGGTCGTCGTTTGCGATGAAATCTTGGATATCCATTTGTAATCAAGGTGTTGTTGATCGTTCGTATATCACCTTTTTTGAGCTCGTCCTCTTTTATTATGTTCTCAGCTCGGGAGAAAAGAGTTCGGGGAATGCTAAATTTTTGTTGAAGTGAATGGTGGGAGGAAAAAGGTAGGTATTTGCCGGTATAAATTGGTTTTCTGAACACTGTGGTTTGTAGCGATCCTTCTGGAGTGCGTGTAACCAGCACATCCAGAAAGCAAAAGAACCTTCATGTTCTTCTTTTCTTGTAAATAGCGGAAGGTTATTTGATAAACCAAAAACTTTTGGAATTGAACGTTTTAAATCGTAATGATGGGTTAATTGTTCCGTCCGTATATAAATCTCTGTGGGGCTAAAAACCTTTTCTAGTACATAATGGTTTGCAACAGATCCTTTTTATACTTTCTCAAACTGTTAGTGAAGTAGCGTAGTTTTATGAATATTGTTAATATTTTTTCACGCTGTCAGTGACGTAATTTTTCAATATTCTTTTTTTTTCACGCTGTTAGTGACATACTTTTTCAATATTATATAATGTTATTGTTCCATCATTTTAATGTTTTTGGGTATAATAGTACAAGTATTGTGATGTTTGTATGTTTTATTGTTATCTATCTTCTGCTGTTATTTTTTCTCATTTATTTTTTTGCAACTGCAAAGGCAGCACTGCCGAAAATTGTTCTGAAAAAGCTTCCCGGTTTGGGAGGCGAAACGTCAAATCAATAAATAAACTCATGGGTAGTACGAAGTGGTTATGAATTAAAAAATAAAATCATTTACGTAAATAACGTTGCAAATACAATAATGATTTGATGACGTAAAAACCTGCTGTTTCTCTTTTTAAGACTGGGATATCTTTTTGTCCGGGCAGGAATGTAGCTCTGTTGCACAACAATGCTATTCTGGAAAGTGCTTTCCATGTGTCGGACTGTAGCTCGGTTTCACCTCCCTCCTGGAATGTAAGAAATAGTTAAGATCATTCATTATCAGTTCTGTAACGATAAACCTACCATTCTGAACGCTTCAATAATAAAAAGGTTTCCTTACCTTTGATTAAATAAAGACCTGGTGTACACTAGGCATAACTTGCCAGGATACAAGCATATTTTTTGGTCGTTTTGACCGAGAGCATCTCCAGGCGCGCTTCCAAGCAAGCATACAAACTGCACGATTATTTAAATCACACCTGAGCTGCCATTTTTTCAATTTTATGCCAAGTCTATCTCACAGAAATCACTTAGCGAAACATCGTAAGTGTTGCGATGTCTTAAGCTGTTTGAAACAAGGGAAACATACGATATCACAAATCCTATAAAGTATAGCATGATCTCATATATCATCGTTTTAGCTTAAAATATTTTCAATACACTTTTTATGAGAACCGTTTTTATGAGAATACGTGCCTTATTTCTGCTCAAAATTTGCCTTATTTCTGCTCTAGCCTTAGCATCATGAAAAACTAAAAAAGCAATTTAAGAACACGGGCTAGTGCAGCGTATTTGTACGTAAAAAGCAGCATTCAACCATGCAAAAAACAAATTTACATCATTTTATTCTCTAGTAAAGTTAGGAACAAATTAAGAACAAATGAGGCTGAAAATTCTGAAAAATTTAAGAACAGCCAACCTCAATTAAAAAATTTACCGGTTAGTATGTAAAAGAAGGGTGCTTAGTGGTACACACTGCAGTGTGTGACTGTGCGTGGTGCATTGAATGATGAACATTAACCAACCGCTTTGCGTTTATCTAGCAACGCAAACGCAGAGCACCAGTTCGGGCTTCTGTTGCGCGTGCGGTGGGAATAGATATACACAAAAATGGATATTATGATACATTCCTCAAATTAATTGTTGTTTGGAGTTTGAAACTCGAGTGAATCCCAGCTTTTATTGATAAGTTCAAATTTCAAACAGCTTCTTTATTTTCACTAAAGAACAAGCTTGATAATTTTGTGAATCCAACATTTTGGTGAAATTTTTGGAACTTACCCGACTGGTCCTCCGTGGTGTCAGCCTCCACAATCTGCCGGTCGAACCACATGTGCGCCACAGTCATCCTGTTTTGCGTCAACGTCCCTGTTTTATCCGAGCAAATCGTCGAGGTCGAACCAAGTGTTTCCACAGCTTCCAAGTTTTTAACCAAACAGTTCTTGCGAGCCATTCGTTTTGCAGTGAGTGTTAGACTGACCTGAAAGCAAACAAACTCTTACTTTAAAAAAGCATTTAACATAGAAGATGCAAATTCCGCAGCAAATAACTTGCTTCAAAGCTTAGCTCTTTTCGTTCTGCCTACAGCAGTCTAACTTCCAGCTGATTTACATTTATAAGCATTGTAATCCTGAGTTTTTTTACGTTCATTCTGTTAAATTGTACTTATATTCCTCTCGCGACGTGAAAAAGAGGACTGGAATTACGTCGAACAAAGTGGAGCTGAAGCAAACTGGGGTACACTGCAACTATGCAATTTGCTAATATCTAAATATTGCAGATGTGGAGCTGTACTTTAAATGGACAAAAAAATCAAAATAAAACAAGTCGAAACCAGAAAGTAGATGAAGCAAAATGCAAACCATTGAAGAAGTGAAGCTGCAACGAACAAACAAATAGACAAATATTTGGCTTCGATACACACCACGGACAGCTCGCCTACATACGTTTTCCTAGGGCCTCTTGTGTCGCTTGTATGAATATAAATACTCCAAGAACCTAAACTCGCCTTGGCCGTCGCGTTGGTTGCCCGGCCGTAGCCAAAGCTGACCAAAAGGAGGGCTCAGCAGTATCTAGGCGGGCTAAGCGGTATATAGGCGGGGAACAGAGGAAAGATAAGTGAAATTCTTTTGCCGGACGAATTAACCAATTGGACTATTTAATGGTCCAAAACAAGGTGAGGAAAAGAGCATAAAAAATCTATATTTCATCCGAGTGTTGACCTTGTTTTTCAATAGTTTTTAAGGGCACATTTTGTATCCTAGCTTTAGGCTTTCTAGGGTGGTCTTAGGACAGTCTGACCTCTTGCTGGTTATGGTCATGGTTGTTTGAGGTTTTTCTATTCACTACGGGAGGGTTTTTTGTTTTTAATGCACAGCTGGTAATAAACTTGTAATTTAATGGTCATTCCGAAGTAAGTAGCTTAAGTGACTGCGCGACAAATTCGAAAATGAGTCACTTCTCGATTTCATGACAAAGCAGTATGTAACGAGGCTGAAGTAGCAACTTTGGACTATGATATACGCTGTTTCGTCGTTTCCTTTTACTAGATTTTACAACAAACGCATTGTCTAGCTCACCGTTACAGTTGCCAGTAAACCTTCGGGAACATTGGCCACAATAATTCCAATTAGAAAAATAATAGCTTGAATGAAACCATATTGTAATCCAAGAGAAATTGCGAAGAAAGTAATACCAAGAAACACAGCCACCGCGGTGATGATATGAATGAAGTATGCAATTTCCCTAGCAATGGGGGTTTTTCCACTTGAAAGACCAGACGTTAGAGATGCGATTCTGCCCATGATGGTGTGATCACCGCAGCGGATCACGATGCCTTTGGCTGATCCTACAAATATCAATGAGTTAAAGCGGTGCACAAACAGCGAGCATCAAAGCATCTAGCCCCTATTGATGCACCGGAAATGTTTACATCTGCTTCTTTGTGCAACATTCAGCACACAGACGTTGTTAGGTAAAATTGTCATTGTAACTTCATCTTTTGACCAAGAGACTGCGAAAGGACCTTTCAGTCTTTGAGTCAAACTGTGACCTGCCCAACTGTTAACTAACAACTACACACGGCGGAGGCTTTACACTGTCCCTTTAATTATTGAACGTCAAACAGGGAAGCTGTAAATACCATTTTTATAGTCTTTGGTTTGACCCGACCGGGAATCGAACCAGAATTTATCGTTTCAGAAGCAGACACTTTGTGCACTCGGCCTCGTACACTACATGCAAAGTGGACATAGCTTTCGCACGCAAAAGCATAAACATTCAGATATTGTGAATGTGCGGTGTCCTCGAGACGATGGGGACAGATTTCAGTCTCCAGCTGCCATTCCGTCAAGGCCCCTAAGAATGTCTCACCCCTGGTTGAAGACTTCAACTGAATCAGCTGTCCTTTCTAAGCACAAACGCCGGGTTGCCATATAATGGAACACGATTTTACAAAATTCTTGGGCACAAAATGAAGAAATATGTTGCTGTTACAACCAGCAATTTAAGAAGTCGTAAATATAATGTTGGAAGCACAAATTTTGTGGCAACTTTGCACGTGTTTAAAATTTTTAGTTTCTGGTAAATGAGCGGCCAAACCAAATTGTGTGAGCTCGGCCATAACGTCTGATTGTTTTATTCTGGAGGAGACAACTGAGAAGTTTGTACGTGAAGCAATAATAAGCAAGCGATAGTGGTGCGATCATCCGAAATAATAAAAGCAAATAAACCTTCGACGCAATTGGTGGAAAAGAAAGCGATGTTTTTTGTTTCCAACGGGTTTTCATGAGAAAAATCGACGCCTCTGCTTTGCGGTTCCGACTCACCGGTGAGCGATGAATTGTCGACCTAAAAACAACAATAGAAACGATGCTTAGCAACGAGTGGTTATAATCGAAGGTTTACTAATTCAACGGAATTTCTTGGCCAGGACACAGGAAAAGGACCCAGCAGCTTCCGAGTGAGCAGATTGCCACCTGCATGATCTGCTCACTTTCCACCAGTCTACGCGCACGATGGGCCTTCCTTGTCTCTTTCAATGCTGAACGTCTAACAGGAAAGCCGTGAAAACTAGTTGTCACAGTCTATGGATTATTTGGTCAATTGGTAATTAAACCCTGGGTCTGGTATTTTAGCAGCCTACGGTTAAGCATCCATCAACCAGGACTACGAACTGGAACTTGAACTCGAAAACTTGATATTTTTACCAGAGGTGGAGTTGAGGAAACAAGGCTTGAGGCCAAGGACACAAAAAAATGCGAGGCCAAAGACAGCCCCTCTCGAGGCCAAGGACAGGAAGGCTCGAGGCCAAGGACACAGGCGCAAGTGTTCTCAAAAAAGTCTTCAAAATTTTTTTCAAGCGATCTCCAAAAAAAGGTCTTAAAATTTTTTTTTCAGGCGATCTCCAAAAAAGGAATACAAAAAAAGATCTTTGCAAAGTTTAGGCAAGGTTTCGGGCGTTTTCAACACAATTTTAAGGGTTCAAAAAATAGTGCTGTCCTCGAGCCGAGGGTAGGGCGATTTTCGAGAACTTGAAGCTTCGAGGCCAAGGACTTCAAAATGTGTCTTCGAGGCCAAGGACGTCCTCAAGGACTCCACCTCTGATTTTTACCAAATTTGAACTCGAAAAGATGAAATTAGAGAACTCGATGGTTTAAGTTGTTTTAATCCTGAAATTGCCACAGACGTCACTCAAGTATTGATGCAAATTTTATCCAACAACTTTTGTACTTCACAGCAGAAAGTCTGGTTTTCAAACGAAGTCCATAGTCTTTGAAGGTTTGTCGTGAATAGCTCTCAAGATGGCTTTAGGAGACAAACGCGAAAACTACGCTCCTAGCTTTTGTTATAGAAATACATTGCGAAACTTTTTTTGAAGTTATTTTAAGATGCTGTTTTCTTTTTGGATTAGAAGTGTTTTGAAAGTATAAGTGCTATTTGAAAACCTAATTATATATTTCAATAATATGAAATAAATTGGAAAACTTTTTTTGAATTTAATCGTTCAATAGCGTAGAAAGAAAGAAATTTATTTTTACCAATTCACATGACATAACAAAAAAAAAACTAAAAACAATAAAACAAACACAGTCAAACTGATCGGCAAGCACCGGAGAACCGCTTCAAGGATATCGAGTCAAAGTGCTTCTAGTCATTCAGCAGTAAATTCCTCATGGTTTGCATGAAATGCAACTTACATAACATCACTAATGAACGATTAGGACTAATTGTTAGCATTTTGATTGAAGCACAGCGTCAATTAGTCACATCACGCCCACCTTACAACCGGACGTGAGCGTGATCCCACATGAAACAAAGATCAATGCACAACGCAGCATTTCATTCAGCATTAAAAACGACAAAAAACATAAGGGATCACATAATGGATGTGCGTCAATTGTTGAATGAATGAATGAACTTATTTTGTTGCCAACAAGTAACAAAATACAGTACAGAGTCAAAAAAATTGCAATAAGAAACAATTGACTGATTCATGTACGGTAATTGAACTTAACGGCAACAAGGCTGCTGCGAAGTAATCGGTTTAGGGTCTTCGAATCAAGCAGTCGCCCGTTGATGGAAAAAGGTATACTTAAGCTTTAGGGAAGGGATGCGTTAAAAAGGTTAAAAAAAACAAAAAAACAAAAAAAAACATTTTGTGAATGTCCAACAATCATCAAAGAAACCAAATTAAAAAGTATCAACTATTATTTTTTCCATGATTTGGGTCTTATTGTGCGATATATTTCAATGTTTAGTCGATGGCAAGAGCTTGAGTTTAACTGATACAAAAAATTGCTCAATAACAGGAGCAAGAGCGGATGATTATCGCAACATAGCCTAATCAACAAATTGTTAAAAGTGTAAATCTTTCAAAATTTAAACCCCTGCAGGCTGTTTCGCCCGTTTTGGGGGTCATGCGATGTTTTAGATGTCGTTCATTTATTCACGTTTTCACATTCCATGAATAACTGTGACATTTTCTGCAGTGCACAAAGCAAGCCAAATTAAATTAGCATAGGAAGGAAAGTCGGGCACTTGCCCAAGTAGTTACCTATTAGTTGGAAGCAGTAGAGTTATTTCAAACACTTTGACTTATATTCGTTACAAAGCTTTGAATGGCATTTCAATATTTTTCATGATTGCCAGGTGCGAATTTTCCCTCAATTTTGATTTTTTTTTCAACCCATTTTCTGTTTAAAACCTTACATAAAACGCATTTATTTGTGGTAAAAATTCGACTCTAGATGGTCTTCATCTGATTATCAGATCTATTTTGCGACATTCAAGCTACTTTAGATTTTTCTACAGAACCTTCTTGATTTTTGTTTCTTTTTTTTGGGGGAGGGGGTGCTTTTTTTTGATACGGCTGCATTCATTGATTACGTTTCAAAAGTGTTTTAATAGGTAACCACAGATCTGTTTGTTTACACGCTCTACTTTGCACGCTGGGTTTTTGTTGTTGAATTCTTACACAAAATGGTAATAAGAATTTCTAATTTTTATCCAGTATAAAGAAGACATTTTTGAAGTTCGATTTTTAATAAACTAGACATTCCTAATAAAGAATTACTAATAAGTGTTGAAAATTGAAGTCATCAATTTAATTTCGATTAAAACAAGCATCCTCGATTCGATTATTCAAATACAATTTCAATCTTAATCAAACAAGATTTAATTATTTTAACTTAAATAAGAAAACTGAAGAAGCGTTTCAAAGAAATCAATTTTAAATTAAATTTAATTCGAGACTGACTTTTGTAACTATTCATACCCAGTTTATTCTTCTTCAGCAAAGACTTTCCACCACTTTTTGAATTCTTTAGTATAATTTACTCTAGAACTTACAATAGAAAAAAATTAATTTAATATGCTAAAACATTGAGTGTAGATACTGTAAGTTCAAAACGTATCTAGAGGATTGATCGTGAAAAAAGTTAATTATATAATGCACCGGTCCAGCACAATTATGCCACAGTATTGTTTATGCACTAGAACCAATTTGCTCAAAACGCAAAAAGATCAGCTTCCTACTTCCTGTGTGCATAACTGATGACACAACTGTAACTACGTATTAAAGTATTGTCTTATGATATCCGGAATATAAATCATACGCTATTGCGCGATATTATTCCTCAGAGTTTCGTTTGATTTTACGAATTCGCAAATGAAATCATGAACAGTGAGAAACTTTTCTTATGACTCTTTGCATCAATCTTAGATGCCCTATCACCCCTGGTGACAACCATCACCCCTGATGACAACTATCACCCCTAGTAACAACTATCACCCCTGATGACAACAAGAAGTTGCAACGAGTTGCTGACATCTCACCACTTATAATTTTGATACCTCAAACTGAACCGTAATTTTGTCAATACAAATACTATTACGCACAGCGTTGCAATCTGTTACGCACTCGCACTCTCAAAACCACTTGTACGCTCGTCACACCCAGGACACAGTGCCCAGGATATTGGTAAAAGTTTCAACATATAGTGATGATGGGACCAAATTGCAAAACGCATTTGTAAGACATTTAGACTGGCACAGGTATATATGATTAGACAGACGCGATGCCTGGCTTATACCCACAAGCAAAAAATGGATGTGTAGCAGCCTCCCATTTTTGGTCTAGATGGAAATCCTCAGAATCGCGGCTCGGAACAGTGCAGTCGGAACCACGAGACGCCATTAAACAAGCAAAACAGGTTTTTTGGTCATCCCAGCCAATACTTCCACGCAAAAAATTTTCAGCCAAAAAAATGCAAACGCTTGGGTTAAGGAATTTACAAATTTTGCTTCAACCTATTATAGCAAACACCCTATACTTCACAGAAATAGGACAATTAAAAAACCTTACGCAGTGTTGTGAAGCCGGGTGATCCGGGGTGTCTTTTTAAACAGAATACAATGTGTTCTTAGTAACCGAACAATTTCTTACAGTTATTACTGAAACAAGCAATTAAATTTATATCGACCAATCACAATTGGAAAAACCGCAATGCTTAGTAAAATTTTTCAGTAAGCAAACAAACCTCTCACCTTCATGCTGTTACATGAAATAATTCGAATGTCCGCCGGTATTTTGTCGCCTCCTTTAACTTCTATGACGTCACCGAGCACAATATTAGAAGCTAATATTTGCGTTTTTTCTCCATTACGAATCACGAGCGCTTGCTAAAAATAGGCCAGGAAGTTTAATAAAATTTGATATCACATGCAATAATGATGTTCATTAACTTGAAGCCAACACAATTAATTCCAACTTTCTTTAATTTAACTATAAATTTCAGAAAATTTAATGATGTCTTTTGATGGCAGCCAGCTCCACTCATGCCATTCATATATTGAAAAATTTTGCAGTATACACGCTACTGTGCAACGATGCTTGCGTACAACACACCAGCCGCCATGAACTATTACTGATTACAACAATGATTGATTTGTCTTTGCAGTGAAAACATAATCTTGCTATTGTCCTGCAATAGTCGGTGATTAACAAATACACTATTATTGGTTTTATTATACGTAAACAGCGGAACAAATGCGACATTGGTTTTGGTTACAAGAAATTTACCGCTATGACATCGCTATGGAAGTTTGCCGTTCATAATGTTCTTAACAATAAACGTAAAAAGACTTGCAATACAGTACAATAATAGTAGGAGAATCTATCGCGCAATTATACTATTTTCATGCGTATTTTGTGAATAGCCTTTAACGGGATGCGATTCATCCATGAATGAAACCACCTCCGCTTTCTAGCGACAGGAGGATAGAGGTTTAATCCCTCAATCAAAGGCTAAGTTAGGACCTTTGTCATTTCGTTCACCGTGTTGCTGGAACTAGGCGTCAGCAGTTGCAGTTTTGATGATCAAAACTGCGGACGTAAGTAATAATTTTTTTTTTACGTAAATGGTTCGGCAAAGCTCACGAGTTCATTTAAGGTTTTCTGAAGCACGAGTTATGACTCTAGTTAAATTTTCCATATTTTAAGAACATTTATTTCATAGAAGATTTCTTACCTGGGGAACAAGGTTACGAAAAGATTCCATGATTTTTGAGCTCTTAGATTCTTGGTAATATTGAAATAAACCCGTGATTAAAACAACTATCACCAAAGCGATACCGAGAAATAACTGAAAAACAATTGGCAACATTATTATTTTGGACGGCGTAAAATTACGTAGAAACAAAAGTTTCCAGTTCGCGAAAAGCAGTACCGTTATTTTCGAAAAAACAAAAGAAAATTACTACGTATAGTGGATAAGCAAGTTCATTGCTGCGGCCACAGTCGTCACGCATTCACAAACAACAATAAAGCCCCATTTAAACTGAGAGTCAAATCGCGAGCTTACGGCCGTATACTTAAGTTTATTTTAAATAAAAATTCAGCACGCCTGGCGTACTACCTTACCAGTGTGCAAGTTGCCAGTTGCCTAGAAAAGAACAGACTAAAGAAAAACTAAGAATATATCGTACGCTCGCCATTTTATGTACAGTTTTTACTTATCATGGTGTTTTGTGGCTAAGGAAAAGATGTATTTTTTTATAACTAAAGAACAATTTCATAAAACACGAGGCTCAGTTTCACTCAGAATTCAGGAAATATGAAGAAGAATGCCAGCTCCGAGATGAAAACAACAATGAAGAACTTGGGCTAGAACAAATTTATGCAGTGCATTGGCAGTGGCGCGTCCAATCAGCGGAGTTTTCAAGGCATTACTCTGTATTTTCTCTGTGAATTTGTGTTACAGTGACCGTGATCTATAAGAAAAGACAGCTTTGAACCAGAATTGGATTTACCATATGGCTCTTCAGCAGAGTGCCATGATGAGGCCGCGCTTCAGGCATAAAACTTATTAACCCGAAGATGAAAAGTTTAAAACGTGTTTGAACTTGGCCAGGAACTCAGAAGACCGAAGAGCTAAGTTAACTAATTTTGTCAAAGATCTTCCAAATCTTACCAATTCTTTCAAATGGTTTTATAAACACGCAAAATGCCATTCAAATGGCGTTGAAATGGTTATTTTTTGCGATAAATCACAAAAATTGCTCTTCGGCTTGGGGCTTTTTACGCATACCCCCGTGCCTATACCCAGACCACGAATACTTATACTCAAAGATAGCCCCCAGTAGCCTATGGCGGCTGGGGGCTCCGCTCCCAGAACCCCGTCCGTCAGACTTAGACAAATTTTAGTGTTGGGGGCAAAAACCCCTTTGCACAATTTTGATTGCGCGCTTGAGCCTAAATGACTTCTTTCAAAAATATTCTTGCCGTGCGCGAGTTAAGCAAGTTGCTATGAAGTTAAAGACTTTTCCTTCGCAGGTTTCATTTCTCAAAAAAGTCAAAAGTATCCAGGGCATCGAGCAATGTAAATTCAGCCTTGCTTTTAACCACGCAAGGATAAATTTGTGTCACTTAGTTGAAAATTTGTAAAAGCTTAAGAACAGCCAGCCTCAACTCAAAACTGACTGCTAGTTCTTAAAAAAATGCATATACGTATAAAACATAAATAAAACTTTGCTTATTGAATGAGTTTAAAACCACGCTTATATCAATTAACCCAGCAAATCGTTTGTAACCCTCAGATTTTTTCAACATTAGTTAGTTGAGTTTCCAAATATAAACAATAACCAGTGCAAACCCACCGCATTTTATTTTTGACGGGCTAGACAAGAACCAATGGAAAGCTAATAGTTTCGTTACTAACATTATCATTTGACGCTGTTAACGGCGATTGAGCGACCTCAACTATATACGCAAAAAAGCACAAAAGAGCCCCAAACCACAGCAGCAAGGAAAATCCGCTCAGCATCGTTTTAGCAAATTTAATCCATTCCGGAGTGGTTTTGGGCGGAGTAAGAGCATTTGGTCCGTAGCGCTCCAACAATTGCTTCGCTTTTTCGTCGGAGTGACCCTAAAAAGGAAACATCATTTAAGATTCTACAATTTCATAACAAATTCCATTAATTTGAACAAAAACTTTTTAAACAACGCTAATTTTTTTGAATGCTCGTATTCACACAGGCACATTTTTTTGTAATTACACGCAGAACTAAACATATGAAAAAAGTGCAATATGGAATTTGGATCTTTACACACATAGGAATATTAATTTCTGCATAATTTATGAAACTAGCATATTCCAACAGCAAAAAGAAGCTAAAATTTCAACCACACAAAAGGAGTATAAAATATAAGCGTTAAGAAGGCGAATTTATTATGGCTGAACAAAAAAAAAAGAAAATAAAAACCAATTGTTTGTGACCGTCCAGTTGGTTGAGCGGCAACGTGTATGTTTCTAGAGCGGTAGGTTTGAGGATTAAATTGCGGGCAGGTCAAATCGGACACAGTGATGCAAACGGCTCGCTACCGCAGCCACATTTCTTCGAAAGGAGTTCCTTTGTCCGCAGTCGTAATAACGGGATAGGCTCCACAAACTCGTTACACACTTCGGCGTGCTACAGCGAGTATAATGAAAGATTTGATTTAAATTTTTTGTGTGCGATGGTCGCTGAAGCTTTTAACTAAAATTAAAAATCTTCAATTTCCGGGCTTTGGCATTTAATTGTGATTGCGTAATAGAAGAGTTCAATCAATGCCAATAGCATAAGAGCTTAGTCTTTGAGAAACTCTGGCACAATCACGGTGCTTTGTACAAAACATTTGTTTTGCTAAGTAACTTTATTAAAAATTCTTCACTAATAAATCAATACGACTGCAGTATCGATTTAAAAAGTCACCAATCATACATCAAATCCAATCTTTCATTGTACTCGATGTATTACACCAATGCGTGTAACGAGTTTGTGGGGCTCATCTCTGAGTCATTGCTACCGGGTAACGAAGGTTCTTTCAACGATATGTTGCAGTCGTTGGCAACACCGTGTCCGATTTGACCGGTTCGAGATTTGAACTCCAAACCTTCTGTTCTAGAGAAGAACTTGTTGCCGCTCGACCAATCATGGTAATGATAATTAATTGTTCATTGACAAAGTACAACTTACAGTAGAAGGACATCTGCATTGAAGTTAATACCCTAAGTTAACCGGCCCTGTGTATTTCACACGAGCTATTTCACCTGTAATAGTTACAAACTACTACAAAGACCAACGCATTTGCACGGAAGGGAGGGAGGCAAAAATGCCCCACCTATATATCTATAACTTCTAAACCAAGAGTCATGGGAACACCAAATTTGGCATGCGGGTTGAGGTTTACCAAACTTTTGTGAAAAATTAGTTTTGAGTCGATAACGCTATCATAGTGACGTCAGGTCCATTTTTCGAAAAATGACGTCATTTTTCAATGGCGTCATATAGGTGGTTTATATTTTTCACATAGGTTTCGCTAAGTCATACTGGTTACGTCACAAAAACATCTTGCGACGTCACTTAAAGAGATACTGCTTAAAATCGGTTTTATTGAAGAGATGAGAACTACTTGAGGTAATAAAGAGGTGTCCAAAACCTCTTTCCATATTTTCCTTTATTCGCGAAACTACGATTTAATCCGTTTGACTCAATACCATTGACAATTCTGCATTTCGCAATTTTGTGACATCACAAACGGCATAATTTTGCAAAAATTCTCGGAGAATAAGAAACGCGTTTACCTAGTGGTAGCAGAGAGCGGCCTAAAATTAAATCTAAAAATTTAGCTTACTACTACAGGAACCTGTAGAGCTCGGCTACCAATACCAATCTACTGCATGTCTTTCGTGATGTCACAAAAATGCGAAATGCTGGGTTGCCAATGGTATTGAGTCAAACGGATTAAAACGTATTTTTATGAACATGAGGAAATGTGAAAAAACGTTTGAGGCACCTTTTTATTACCTCAAACGGTTCTCATTTCTTCAATAAAATTGATTTCTAACAGTATCTTTTTGAAGAGATACTGCTTTAAAGAGATACTATTTCAAGCAGTATTGTTATGAAGAGATATTGCTTGAAATTGATTTTATTGAAAACATGAGGACTACTTGAGGTAATAAAGAGGTTGCTTTACTATTCCCCTTATCTTGTTCTACGATTCCCTTTTTTCGCGAAAATAGATTTAATCCGTTTGACTCCGTAAATTGGCTTCCCTCCGTTTGTCTCGAAATTTTGTGACATCGGAAAAAGGATAACTTTGCAAAATTTCTTGCAGAATAAGCTACGCGATGTTCGATATTCTGCAAAAAAAATTTCAGAGTCGTCCTTTTCTGATGTCAAGAAATTTCAAAACGCAGGATTGCCAATGGTACGAAGTCTAACGGATTAAATTTATTTTTACGGATAAGGGGAATAGTGGAACAAGGTTTGAGGCACCTCTTTATTGTCTCAAGGAATTTTCATTTCTTCAATACAACCGATTTCGAGCAGTATTTCTTTGTTAAATATTGGCCAAAAATGCTCAGATTTTGGAAAGCGACTTCGGCGAACCTCTAAATTGGAAAAGAGTTTTTTTTAAAGGAATTTATCACAAAAAATTCGAGAAGGGGTGCATTTTTGCCCCCCGCGTAAAATATAGTTGACTCCAAAAGTGTTTAAAACAGTTATTTAAAATGACCAGAGCAAGACTTTCACTATGATACTGTATCGGCATAATAGATCATTTTGGTTTAAATGTAACAAAGCAACTTTTAAGTAATGGTCGTAACTTATTTTTAAAAAAATTTTAAACAAAAAATCATTAAAATTAGTATTATCAATACGCGACTAACTAACTTAAAACAATGATAAGCTGAAGACTGGCAAACTCTACCAAAACTATTGTTAAATTGTTTTTCCACTATTGGTAAGTTTTTCCAAAACTGTGAAGCTGGATTACACTATTTTCAACGCTTTTAATAAGCCTACGGCTACCGCAGTCCCGCATTTCTAGCAGATGTACGGACGAAGCATCCGAGATAAATCCAAAACGGTATGTTTTGTGCAGAATCAGTTTTGACAATGCCGAAAAGCTCTTTCATAAACTTTTTGGATGATTTTAATCCATTAATGTTGATTTTTGCTCGGTTGAAGGAAAAAAGGTAAAAAATCTGCAAAAACTAGTTAAACACATAATATTTGTATTGCCAATGAAATGAGACTCACTCGCTCCGGATTCGCCTCTAATCGTTGACACAATTCTTCAAGAGGAATTTTGTGGTCATCCTAAACCAAAATTGTATTAATATCAGAGCTGTAGTGTCTTGAGACATGTCTCGGTCTCGAGACACTATTTTTCAAAGTCTCGGTCTCGAAGGTCTAAAGCCTCGGTCTCGGCACCTCGAAGTCTTGGAAAATGATTAAGTCTCGGCCATATTTCCAATCCGAGCGTAAAAACCCACAATAATTTTAAGTTTTTAACTGAAAAAACAAATCCCTTTCTGTTTAAACCAAGGGTTCTTAAAGTTATACCTTAATAGCTCATGGGGATTGAATATATCGAAAAAAGATATTTTTTACAAAGTTAATGTTTTGTGAAACCCTAAAAGGGGGTATTTTGATTCACTATAATATGGGCTAGGGGTAGAGAGCGTCTGAGATATAAAATATTTTGCTACCACTGGTTTAGACAAATGTTATGATCAAAAAATTTCGTATGATTTATTATTATACTAGTGGTACAAGTGTAAGTTTTCTGCATTTTGACAAGACGGCTGCTGCTTTTCTTGTGCCGGTTTTACTCTTTGGCTTAATCTGTGTCCGGAAGAATACCAAAGTTACCTCCATGACTTTGTGAAAAAGGAATCAAGCAGTGAGATAGGCTGCGCCGAGAGCATTTGCATTCTACACACGAAGCAACATGAAATATTTCGCATTCTAAGCAAGAAGGCCTGAAAAGCGGTTTGACGTTTGAATTTTGCTATAGTTGCTATCAAAATCCTTTTTGTCAGAAACAAATCAAATCAGAATTTTCAAATCAACAAATATAAACTGAACTAGAAGAAATGATAGGAAGTAAACTTGCTCTCTTCAAAGAATTAAGCTTTTCTAAACAAAAATCACAATTCTCTGACAGAACCATCAGGACAACATTTGTGCGAAAAGACCAAAGTAATGGTACACCTGTAGTATCACACCTTGGGGCGCTAAAGGTGTGGGTTATAACCATTAATGTGACAACATTTGTTTTGTGAATATTACAGCGGAACAGTTAGGACTGAAATATTATTCGAAGTTCTACATAAATATTCTTACTTCCATTTTGTAACTTGCACATTTAGTTAACAAAATTTTTTGATGATCATGATAGTATTAAATCTTAAAAACCATAAGCGACGCCAAAAAGCTTTCTAATTAAAAACAAACGTATATCTTTTAAGTATTATTACTTTTTTAATTAGCTTGTTCCTAATATAATAGCGAAATGCCCAAAAATCTATTTTGCAATGCGTTGGGAAGTTCACCGAATGTCAAAAATTTAGTGTCAAAAATATTTGCAAAATATTGCAAACATTTGGTTTCAAAAGTCTCGTGTCTCGTCTCGGTCTCGGAACGTTCAAGTCTCGATCTCGTGTCGAGTTTTTGCTCAAAGTCTCGGTCTCGCAACGTCAATGTCTCGTCTGGGTCTCGAAGATTTCGGCCGAGATTCCAGCTCTGATTAATATTAATACGCATAGCTACCTTGAAACCTTAAAGAGATACTGCTCAAAATCGGTTTTATTGAAGAAATGAGAACTGCTTGAAACAATGAAGAGGTGCCGAAACCTCTTTGCACAATTCCCCTTATTCGCGAAACTACGGTTTAATCCATTTGACTCAATACCATTGGCAACCCTGCATTTCGAAATTTTGTGACATCACAAAAGGCATATTTTTTGCAAAAATTCTCTAACTAATAAACACGATCACCAACTGGTAGCAGAGAGTCGACTATAACCAAATCTGAAAATTTGGCTGCTGCTATTGGTACCTGTAGACCTTGGCTACCAGTACTGATCTACAGTACGCAGAATTGTCAATGGTACGGAGTCAAACGGATCAAAACAGATTTTCACGAATAAAGGGAATTGTGGAAAAAAGTTTGGGGCACCTTTTTATTACCTCAAGTAGTTCTCATTTCGTCAATAAAACCGATTTCGAGCTGTGCAGTATCTCGTTAAGTTTATGAACGGAGCATATTAAATCAATCAAAACTAAGAGTTTTACCTTATTTCCATAAAAATATAAATAGACGCTACAGCTTGTAATACTGTACTTTGAAACATCGCTGTATGGTTTTTGAGCAACTTTTTCTTTTAAAGACTTGAACAATAGCTGCGGTAAATCTTCAATCAAACTAGGATCATCTAAATTTAGGGTATAACTTAGGAACGATATTTAGGTGAGATTCCATCAATTCCATGTTAAAATTTTTTTGACTAACAGAGGTGGAGTCGAGGACACAAGGCTCGAGGCCAAGGCCAAGGACACAAAAAAAATCCGAGGCCAAGGCCAAGGACAGCCTTTGCGAGGACAGACACTCTCGAGGCCAAGGACAGGAAAGCTCGAGGCCAAGGCCAAGGACCAAGGACTTGACCTTTGAGGCCAAGGCCTTCAAATTGTGTCCTCGAGGACTCCACCTCTGCTATCTAATACTATAAATCCACCTTCTCCGCAATTTAGCGCTGTTGGTTAAAAGTTAACATTCAAAAGATTGTTGCTCCCAGTTTGACTTCTTCACTAATAGCCGTCATTTTGTCTTAATGAAAATTACAAAATGCTAATTCTTACTAGACCATTAGGGCTAAGCAGTTCATTCGTCGTGATGACCCCAACCTCGGGAAGAACTTCATACTGAATCAAAAGGCTGGTTCGTTGCTTAATATTGTTGTGTTCACACCCTATTGCCTTGTTAAAACACATAAGAAAACAGGGAGACGTTCAATAATGAAGTGGGGAGTATTAGTGTTGCCAAAAAGAGCTCAACTCTAAATGCCACACAGGTGATAGCTTGGCTCGGAAACCACAAGAAAATTTTGCCCTTTTTGTTCATCTCAATATAATCACATACCATTTCGGCTTCTTTTTTGAGGTCATCTAAATTTTTTGATTGGTTTTGCTTCTGCTTCTTTTTCTTTCCGTGCGGTGCAATCACTTCAATCTCATCCTCTCCCCCTCCACCGAAGTCAGTCGTCCGATACTTCCCTTCCGTCATGGCCTTTATTTCAACTATCTCAAACGTAATCCCTATCTAAAAACCAGCAGAGTAAAAAGTGCCTAAAACTTTTTTCCACAAATCTCTGTATTTGCCAAAATACAATTTAATTTGTTTGACTCTGTACCATTGGCAACCCTGCATTTCGCAATTTTGTGACGTCACCAAAGGCGTACTGAAGATCAGTACCAATACTGGTCGCCTAGGTTTATAAAGTTTATAAGTTTATAAAGTTTATAATTTATAAAGTTTATAAAGATAAACCTAGTTTATAAGGTTTTTCACCTAGGCTGAAGTTACTAGAACAAGTAGCAGTAGCCAAGTTTTCAGATTTGGTTAGACCACTCACTGCTACCAGTTGGTAAGGTATGGGTATGAGATAGGCCTACAGTACTGTATTTATTGCGCTAGTTTCTGACTACAGCTCAGAGCTTAGCCTACAGTATATTCTGTTACGGTACCGGTATTTCATTGCTTTTAGCTAAGTGAAAATGAGTTGGCAAGAAGAGGAAACTGGTGGGCTAAGCTCAGTAGCGTACGCAGGATTTTCGAAAGGGGGGGGGGGCAGAAAATTCGAGAATAACGAAGACCAGAATGAAAATTTTCCAGCCCAAATCCAAGTCCGTTTTCCTGCCCAAATTTAGGTGAAGACCAAAAAAAAAGATCTTTACTCAAATTTAGTCCGGTTTTCGGCCCAAAATTAGGTGAAGACCAAATAAAAAAAAAGGGTCTTCACTCAAATTTAGTCCAGTTTTTGGCCAAAAAAAAAGGTTTTTGCCCACCGTTTCTGTGCTCAAACCTTCTGCCCAAGTTACAAACAGGGGTCATGCCACAATTTTGCATACTATTCTATGCTAATTATACCATCCTGATACGCCCTTGGCTAAGCTGTTATTGTTTTAGGCCTGCTATTGTAGGCAATAGCCTCAACTCTGCATGAAAATTTTGCAAAATCAGCCTTTTGTGATGTCACTAAAGTGCAAAATGCAAGGTTGCCAATGGTACGGAGTCAAAGGGATTAAATTGTATTTTCGCGAATAAGAATAATTTCGGGCACCTCTTTATTGCTTGAAGCAGTTCTCATTTCTTCAATAAAACCGATTTCGAGCAGTGTCTCTTGAACAAAGTCCTGGTTACGCAGCCAGGATTTTGTTAAAGAGACACATTAGGGCATTGTATATCACATAAATTCAGCACTGTTTGCAACACATTTTAAACTGCTGAGGCGTTTGCCAAATTTTCTTTCTGTCGCTTCTTCTTGTTTTTTATTCGCCAACAATAATTAGGCACGGTCTACCTGGGTGTAAAATCGTGAACGTACGTACGAGCGTATTTTTAGGTTGTTTTATATAAAAATTCAATACGCCCGGCGTCTCGCCTTGGCAGCTTCAATACTACCAGTTGGTTAAAATAAACCAAGAATACTATACGCAGACAATGTCACGCTCAGTGTAGACAGTAGCGTAGATAGAGGGGCCATTGTTTCATGCCCCTTCTTTGGACCATGGCAGTACTAAAACTGCAAAATTTTGCAAGAGGGGACGCTTTTGCAGCCTTGAAAAACGCATTCGGAATGCGAAAGTATTTTAGTGAATATTATGTCTTTCCGTCCCCAAAATTGAGTGAACACCAAAAAAAGGTCTTCACCGCAATTTGGGACTAAATTCGGCCGGAATGTGTGGGAGTTATTCGTGCTGCCAGACCCTTTTTCTTCTGTTCAATCAAAGCTCAAACCTAGATGGGGGGACGCTAACTCTCGATGGGGGAAGCGTCCAGTGGCGGATTTAGGGGGGGATGGGGAGATGCATCCCCCCCCACCAGCCTAAAAGTAACGATTTTGGCCGAAAAATCAGCCTCTATTTCGAATAATTCGGCTCCATTTTGGGATGCATCCTCCCCACCAGCCTCAACCTAACAAATTCAGCCAAAAAATCACTCTCAATTTCGGTGAAGACCTTTTTTTTTTCTCTTTTTTTTTTTGGAGACCACCTGATTTTGGGCGAAAAAACGTTTGAATTTCCGATTTCGGCTGAAAAATCACTCTCAATTTCGGTGAAGACCTTTTTTTTTTGGAGACCACCTGATTTTGGGCAAAAAAAACGTTTGAATTTCCGATTTCGGCCGAAAAATCACTCTCAATTTCGGTGAAGACATCTGAATTTTTGAGGTTTTGTGCCTAAAATCCCCCCCCACCAAAATTTTCTAGATCCGCCACTGGAAGCGTCCCTCCTACAATTAAATACTGGACCATGGCCGATTACAAAAAAAATGTAAAAACCGTAAAACTCAGCGTTCTTTGATTAAAATGGAGCATAAACAAGAAAAAAGCTTTTGCTACCTGGTATTTTAGCTTCATTTTAATCAGGTAGAGGTAAGTAGTAGACCATGTAAAGATTTTAGTTATTAAGCCCATGCCATCATTTTGCTGCTTTAGAAAGTTTTTCAAATCAAGATCACCGCATCCTATACTGTACAAAAAAACACATAGCTCTATTAAGTACCAAATAACGTTTCAAGTGTGAAAGGAACTGTGCCACACCACTTCCATTTAGGCCTCAGTGCAAAACAGCGACGGAAAAAGTTCGATACCGATAGCACAAAACAGTTTACAACGACTTGTGCGTTACCCAGCTCTCTCATCTTCGTCATGGCATATTCAAAGACAGCTTGTCATGCAGTAGCACCTCGAGCAGCTTCTGAGGGCCAGGTTATATTTCAGAAAATTTTCTTCTTATGATGCTTTGCAATAACTTGCAAATAACTAATCCGTCACCAACACCCACGAAACTTTGCTTTTTTCCTGGTCGTAATTACGTGCTGCAGCAAAAGAAAGGAAGGGTATATAGATTGTGCTTGCCGGTTTTGATTTTTTTTTGCTAATTTTGTGTACGTTTTAAGCCCTGGTTTTCCCGCGCGTAGCCAGGATTTCGCAAAGGGGGGGATGGGGAGCTTTTTTGGAAGCTTGAAAAAACAGTAAACGAACTTGACCCAAATTTTCATGAGTCTTGCATCAGATTGAGGCGGTTTTTCCGGCCAAAATTACCGTAGGTGATCCACAAAAAAAAGATCTTCACCAAAATTGAAACGGTTTTTCAGGCCAAAATTAGGTCATCTCCAAAAAAAAAAACATCTTCACTCAGTTTTCCCGGCCAACTTTAGGTGACTTTCGGGATAAAAAACATCCAATTTTCAAATCCAATAAAAAAAAATTCAATTTTCTGGTCCAAATACCAAGTTCTTTACAACTTCTGCTCGCCAATCCCATTGGGGGGGGGGCTATTTTTCATTATTGGAGCAAAAATCGGCCTTAAAAGCACTAAAAACGTGGTATTTTGCATTATTTTCAGGCCAATGAAGGACTGGATCCCCCCCCGCCCTAGGCTACGCTACTGCTGGTTTTACGCTGCTACAAACATGTCGTTTAAACCGAATTTGAACCTAAAATGGTCTTAAAATTGAGTTACGTTTGTAAAGAAAAAAAAGTAAAAATCTTGCCTTCGGCGGCTGGGGGTTTTGCCGCCAGACCCCCCACTTGTGTACCAACTTTTGTCCTACGCCCCCCCCCCCCAACTCTACGTCGTTAAGTGTAGACCGGGCCTAGTTACGCAGGATAATACCCGTACTTGGCTTTGATTTTTTACTCGACTTGCTATTCTCATTACAAATTTGGTCCTTTCATTTTTGGTACTTAAACTTACAAGAATTGGTGTAGAAACTTCATTAGTATAAAAGAACTGGTGTCAAACTTCAGTTAAAAAGATGCCATAAGTGAATCCTTTTCCTTGCTCTTCTTTATCATAAATTTTTTATAATATGCGTTATACAGTAGGACCAAAGATATCTACGTTCTACTAGGTTTAAATCTACATGATCTGCGTTTGTAGCGAATGCAATGTGGACTCTGGGCAGCAATAAGCTTCTTCAAAAATCTAAATCATGCTTCATCAGCTCTTACGTCACATCCTGTGATAGTACCGGCAGGTAGCTTGCAATTGTCGCAATAAACCTCTCTACTTCCTTCTCTGCATTTGCTGCTGTCAAAATCAAGAAACAAACCTGTTTTTTTGTAATCGCTGTTTTCAGTCTAAACTTGTGCCAATTCGTATATTATTTCGAATGCACTTTACGCCCTGCGCTTCCTGGTAACATAAACTGATCATTTACTCAATATCGAGTGTAGTGTAAATTTATAGTAGTGTAATTTCCGGTTATGATGTAGCCAGTAAACGGATAAGCACAGCTGGTGCGAGAGGGGAAACCCGTGCAAACGTAACCAGTAGTGTCGAGAGCTTTTTTTGACTGGGTATACAATTTTTTTTTTTTGTTAGAAGCAGAAAAATTTGAATGAGGATGGCTGTTCTTTTCGAGAATTTTCAGCCTTATGAGTTCTTAATTTGTTCGTAAAAGGGCAATCAGGACATTTTTATTTCAAAAATTTTATGGTGTAACCGTGATGAAACAAATGTGGCAATTTTTTTAGAATACTTTTCCTTCAATTTTAATTTTCTTCGGCCAAGAAATCATAAGACAATCGCAATTCTTTTTCCTCTTACCCAAGGGAGAGACGCTTTCCGAACATTACCGAACCAAGCAGAAATGCGTCAAAACCGTTCCACATGACTGACTACAGATGCTGGCGAAGCAGTGGCTTCGTAGATACGAGACGATATACGCATCAAACCAGAGGCGTATTTAGGGGGGGCCATTGGGCCATGACCCCTCCCTTTGGGTCGCCAAGATTGCAAAATTGAGTCATGGCCCCCTCTTTTGCAAGTCGGGCATCAGGCTTTGGACTCGAAATCACCTGACTTTGAATTTGAGTGAAGACCTTTTTGTTTTTTAGCCCTTCACCTGATTTTGGGCAAAAAATGGGACGAAATTTGAGTGAAGACGTTTTTTTTTTGCTCTTCACCTGATTTTGGACGAAAAATGGGAAGAAATTTGAGTGTGGCAATTTCAAATTCTAGTCTATGTTTTTCTCAAATTTTTCTGAAGGTTCTGGCCCCACCCTTTTCAAAATCCTGCGTATGCTACTGCATCAAACCTATGCAAAAATGTTAGGTTAGGCTTTTGGATCTGGCTTTTTTTTTAAATGATCAATAACTTGTTTTCGGAGACTCAAAGTAGCTACTGTAAGTCTTGAAAATATCTAAAGTACTTTGCATTGATATTTACAATAGCAATAGGATAAAGCAAAACAAACTGGTCTTCTAAACTTTTGGCCTATCATAAGAAATACTTCAGGCAACAAAAAGTGCTCCACATGTTGTTGATTAGGCCTACGTACCGTAGCCCGTAGCTGTATCGTGGCAATGAAACGAGGCAATAACCCGTGAATGGGATTATAGCTAAATTATAAACGCAGAAATTGTCAATTTTAATTCTTTAATTTCATCACTTAGGGCCCTTGTGCAAACGTCCACTGATTGGGATCCTCTATTTTTTAGTAGTTTCCCTAAACACAAACCATGTTGTTAGATTAAACCATAGGTGGGCAAGTTAATGCAAAACGTTAGCTTCGTTAACCACTGGTCCGTTAACAAATTTCACACCTCCGTTAACGTTAATCCGTAATTTTCAGATTTAATTAACGGAAGTTAATAAAGTCCGTTTATTCGTTAACATTTTGCATATAATTTACATTTCGTTTTATTCACTCGCTTCTAGAACGCGTATTGACGCTGCTGAGCAGATTGTAAGGAAATATTTATTGCTATGGTGGTATTTTTGCATAGGTGGGCACAAGTCCGTTAATCGTTTATCCGTCAATAACGAAGCTAACTTTTTCATCAACTCGTTTATCCGTTAATAAGTTTTTTCATGTTAACCGACTAAATTAACTTCCGTTAAAATGCCCGTTAACTTAACGACAATGGTTCATTAACTTACTTTAAGTTGCGTTAACATAAGATTTTACCGTTAATTTCTTGCACCATTCATTCATTGTACCGGTACACACCAGCTTGCACTGGTAACACTTGTTGCGTAATTAGCGCGAGTTTTATTGAAGAAAAAGCGATGGAGCTGCAAGATAAAAAAAGCAAGCGAGGGATCAAATGAGCAGGCGCGATAAGAAATGCTGCAAGTATAATTTTAATGATGCAAGTATAGAGTGGGTTAGATCTTAGATGAGTTGAACTGCTACAGGCCCATGATGCTACCATGAGTAATCTGTCATTGGCAGTAAGATGAAAGTGACTAGCATGGCAGTTTTAGCAAGGAAAGTGGACTAAAGGTGAATTTACACAGTATCCGTTTTTCGTACGTTTTCGTCCGTTTTTTACGTTTTTGCTTCTTCTTAAAAAAGTATGCACTTTTTCATCCGCATTTTATAAGTCCATATCCGCACTAAGTAGACTGTTGTATGTAGGTAAAAATTTTGTTCAAAAATTTTGTGTATGAAGGATAAGAGCGATATTTCAAAATAGAGCTGTACCCCTTTACAAAAAATTTTTTTCGGAAAATTTTTGTTCAGTATGTGACTGTTTGGTTAGTGCGGATATGGACTTTTGCGGATGAAAAAGCGCATACTTTTTCAAGAAGAAGCAAAAACGTAAAAAAACGGACGAAAACGTACGAAAAACGGATACTGTGTAAATTCACCTTAAGATAGTTAGTTAGCCTAACCTATAGCAGAAATGATCTCGATTATTATCGTGATCTACAAATTGTAGACTACAATCACTAATTTGTAATCGATTACGCAATTTTCAAATAATCGTAATCAGAAATTCTGTTAGAAAGGATCGTAATTTACGAATTGCAAATAATCGAGCCATGGCTGGCTACTACTATAGGCTAAGCTTCCAGTACCAAACAAGAACGTGAATGATGATATAAGTGTATAAACTGTATTATGGAAGTGGTACCGTTGACCAACTACAGAACAGAATGCAGGTGCAAGACATGCTTTATTAATAACAGCCTCATAATAATGATAATACAAAACAAAATTGCTGGGTAGATTGCAGCAGAAATGCAGGATAGATTCCGATTTCGTAAGTGCTGTTACAAAAAATTATTTTTAAATTTTGGCGGAGCGATGTAATCGTAATAGCGAATATTAAAGGTGGAATAATCGCAATGGAAAATCGATTGCATGGGTGAGTATTTGTAATTGTAATCGGCGGAATCGATATAATCAAACCATAGGCCATTGAAAGAACAGAATGTAGGTACCGGTACTAAAATATTGCTATAAAAACAGTGCTTATTTTGAGCTAAATGTTAATGTCATCCAAAAACTTGAAAGTGTTTGCATCCACGGATCGCAGATGGTTCCAAAACGTTAAATCTACATAGGCCTACTGCACAATGGCTAGTGATAGGACTGAAACGAGAATGAATGACGAATATTCATTCGCCATATTTTTAGTTGCTTTTTTAACAGTCAAGATTAAGCTTTGGGATAGGTTGGATCTACACACTGTCTAGAAATTATTTTGCCAGCCATAGCTTAAATAGTTAATTTTAGATGCTGTTGTAGCATGAAAGCATACAGACTTTAGAGTTATAGCGTCTTGGCAATTAGTAAGCAACCGTCTTTATCTAACAGTTTCCATATTGTTTAATCGTTTACGTAACATCTGGCCTAAAGGCTACCAGCGCGGAAGCCCAGGGAAGATTCACCGGAACGGCGACTACTTAAAAACAAGCAATGCAAAGAAATGGATCTTCACTGGGCTTCCGCGCTGGTAGCCTTTAGGCAGGGCCACCGAGAAGGGGGGGCAGGGGAGACAATGACCCCGGAGCCCATGGAAATGACACTGACAAATCAGTTTGTGGAACATCAAAGAACTTTTTTTTGAGATCACATCAAATCTGGAGAAAATTGTGGCATTTTGCCTAGAAGACCTTTTTTTTTTTTGATATCACATCAAAATCCGGAAAAAATTGTGGCATTTTCCTTTTCTTTTTGAAGTTCACAAAGCCGGAGATGCCCAATATTTGAGCTGACCCCGGGCCCACGTTTGGCTCTCGGCGCCCCTGCAAACAATTAACGAGTACATCTATTGCTTTTTTTGTGGCAAATAATTAGCTGCAGCCTCATAAGTCTATTAGTTATTGCTGTTCGCAACCGCTAAAGATTTACCGATCGCAGCTTTGTTACTGCATAGATAGCCTATTATTATCTTGAAATTAGATTAGATTGTAAAATGTAACTTCCAAAACACAAAAGACCACCATAGTACTAAATTTTTCCTTGCAATCAGCTCAACAGTGTCATTACGCGTGTTCTAAAAGTGAGTGAATGAAAAGATACGTAAATTATACTCAAAATGTTAACGGATTAACGGACTTCATTAACTTCCGTTAATTTCAGCTGAAAATAACGAATCAACTTTAACGGAGGTATGAAGTTTGCTAACGGACTAGTGGTTAACGAAGCTAACGTTTTGCATTAACTTGCCCACTTATGTATTTTTGTGTTTTGGAAGTTACATTTTACAGTCTAATCTAATTTCAAGATAGAAATAGATCAAACGCGCTAAAGAAGCAGCGATCGGAAAATCTTTGGAAATTGCAAACAGTGATGATTAATGGACCTCTGAGACTGCAGCTTATTATTTGCCACAAAAACGAGCTCCTTTCTTCGCTTTATTCTATAAAACTTCTGCTAATACGCAACAAGCACTACCTGTGCAAACTGGTTTGTACCGGTACGATGAATGAATGGTGCAAGATATTAACAATAAAAACCTTAAAGGAAGTTAACAGAACTTAACGGAAGTTACTTTAGTCCGTTAACAGAACTTAACGGAAGTTAATTTAGTCCGTTAACATGAAAAAGCTTTTTAACGGATTAACGAGTTCAAAAAAAAGTTAGCTTCGTTATTAACGATTAACGGACTTGTGCCCACCTGTGGATTAAACGATTTGTTTTCACGGAATTTTTTAAACATTATTATCTACAAGTTATTGCGAAATGCGAATGCTGTAAATTCATGTTTTTAAAATAAATTGAGCTACTAAACGGGCATATTTGTATGCTCAAATTTTTGCCATTAAAAAAAACAAAAAAACGGGGTTCTGGCGCGAGGGCAAAGTCCTCATTCCCCGTGTTGAATGTTGTATCATAGTAGTGATTTCGTTTTCGGAAAAAAATAGCAATTTTTGTGACTTTAGAGAAGATTACACAATTCGATTTTCAAAGCAATTTGAAAAGAAAATACCATAAATGCTACGTTACAAAAATTTTAGTTTTTCCACAATTTCCTAAATCTAATTTTAAGCCAACCTTTTCTTTACATTTCTTTGTATTTTCTTTAGTTTTTGAAATAAAATTCTTTCTCACTTCTAAT
Organism: Trididemnum nubilum; assembly: GCA_963965965.1. Taxonomy (NCBI): domain Eukaryota; kingdom Metazoa; phylum Chordata; class Ascidiacea; order Aplousobranchia; family Didemnidae; genus Trididemnum; species Trididemnum nubilum. Next base: position 2,438,593 of record OZ014488.1, on the reverse strand, counting down.
GCCTATCAATAAACCATTGCGAACATTCAGATCGCCAAAAGCCACTTTGTTAAATTTTACTTGAGGTATTTAGTTTCAAAAAATAACCTGAGGATACCAGCAGGGAAAGCAGGTATTAGAGACATTTGCTCCGGGCCCCCTTCAAAGGGACCACAATCGCAGATACAGAAAAATAATAAACCATTAATTTTTTTCAAAAATGCCCAAATGTTTCGCGGGAACTTCGCCTCTTTATCTTTTAATGACGTGGTGCAAAAGATTTATTAAGTGCAGCGCGCATCTCTCCCGGCACTCGAATAATTATTATACTATAGTTGTATTTTACTTTACACTTAATTCCTTAATAATTCTCAATCAGCATTTTTTGTAATCCAATTGTTTTTTTTCGTTTTTTTTTATTTCTAGCGGCGATTTCCAACACACAAATTGTTCATTGGATGTGGTTTTGCCCCCTGGACCGCTTGACAGTAAGTAGAGTTGTTCTTTTTTATCGCAAAACAAATTCTTCGCGCTCGCGTATTTTCAGAACAAGTTGTCGTTCTGAAGAGTCCGTAAAATGGTGCGAATTTAGAAACTACAGGGTGAATAGGGACAAATCAATGAAAAGTTTTTTGACTGCCCAGCAGAGATGGAATCAAGGACACAATGCCAGGGGCGCCGAGAGCCGAACGTGGGCCCGGGGACAGCTCAAATGTGACGGAATTGTGGTTTTGTAAAGTCCAAAATAGACGGAGAAAATGCTGCTGTTTGGTCCGAAAAATGATGTGATCTCAAAAAAAAAAAAAAAAAGGTCTACTCCGAAATTTCAACAGTTTTCCCATCCGAAAACAAGTTCTCCAAAAACAAGATCTCCAAAAAATAAAAAAAAAGGTCTTCTCCGAAATTTCAACGGTTTTTCCGTCCGAAAACAAGTGATCTCCAAAACAAAATCTCCGAAATTTCGGCGGTTTTTCCGTCCGAAATCAGCTGTTCACATGCGACTTCGATGGGCCTTTCATTTCTCAATGTCATTTGGATTCATGGGCCCACCTGCCCCCCCCCCTCTCGTAGGCCCTGCATAAGGCTCAAGGCCAAGGCCATGGACACAAAAATTTCGAGGCCAAGGACAGACCCTCTCGAAGCCAAGGACCCGGGCGCAAGTGTTCTCAAAGCAAAGGGTCTTCAAAAAAAATTTTTCAGGCGATCTCAAAAAAAAGGTCTTAAAAATTTTTTTTCAGGCGATCTCCACTTGAGGAAAACAAAGGAAGGTCTTGGCAAATTTTCCGCAAGGTTTCTGGCGTTTTCCAACAAAATTTCAACGATGCAAAAAATAGTGCTGTCTTCGAGCCGAGAACAGGGCAATTTTCGAGGACTTGAGGCTTCGAGGCCAATGCCAAGGACTTCAAAATGTGTCCTCAAGGACGTCCTCGAGGCCATGAACGTCCTTAAGGATTCCACCTCTGCTGCCCAAAAGTATCAGGTAACTTCATACGATAAGCTTGTTATTTCGTTTTTAAAGCTATGTAATAGAATTAATTAGCATACTTTGCTTTAGTTTTGAAGTTGTCAATGAATCTCATCAAGTTTATTCAATTTTTAGGTAAGTGTTTCCACTAATTTTTTCAAAGTGGCAAAAACTTTGTTCGTCTAGACTAGCATAGAATATTTTGAGCGTTGTTAAGTATTTAAAGGTTGATTGTTTACCATCAAATGACTTTTTCCAACATGCAAACAAATGAACCAATATTCCTTTACTTTTAATGTTTGTTTTTTTTAAATAAGTACATTCTCATTTGGATTGAGGGGTGAATAGGGACATCAATGCTCCATGGAAAGGACGTCGGCTTTTTGTGTGTCCAGTGATGACCATCAACTTCTCGTGCAAATTGCTCCTTTTAGAGATTTTGGAACAAATGCGATATTGCAACACAAGAGATGTCACGCAAAAGAATAAAAAAAGCAATAATAATAATGTAGTTATTTGTATAGCGCCGTTTTCTCCAAGGTAGTAGATCAAAGGCGCTTTACAGTACAAACACAGTTCAACAATACGAAAAAGTAGCACACTAAGTCACAGGCAACAAAAAGTTTTGGTACACTATAGTTGGTATATGGTACACTTGTGTAAAGAAGAATACTAAGAGGGAGACAAAAGTGAAAAAAAACTATTTAGCAAGAAAGTGTGCACAGTGAGAAACTACTCATCTGAAGTATGCTTGTTTAAAGAAATGAGTTTTTAGCAGAATTTTAAATTGATTGGTAGGTTCAGCGTTTTTTATGTGCGCTGGTAATGCGTTTCAAAGAAAGAAGAGGAAGAAAAAGCTTCTTCCAAAGCAAGAAGAGGAAGAAGAAGCTGATGTTCCTCCGTGAAGAAATACAGTTGTAGCAGATTTTTTGTCACAAGAGCGCCCCAAAAATGCTGAAGTGTAATAGGATGGTAAGAATCAGAGAAGCTCAAATTCACAAGTGTTAATTCCTGTGGAAGTTAGTGATGGCGATGATGAAAATGATGAAGAATTGGAAGAAAGTGAGATGTTGGAAATGGCAAGTGACCGTGAAGAGTTTTTTTCTTTGTCACCCAAGACTGAAAAACTAACAGCTTCTTCTTTAAAATTTAAAACTAAAAGGTAAATCCTCCAAAGCATCTTGCAGTGGCGAATCTTTAAGAAAACTTGTGAAGATGATCATCGCAAGGGCCATTTTGATTTCGTCAGTTTTGCGTATGAGGAAGAACTTTTTTAGCGAATTGATCATTTTTGGAAAACCCAATGTGTTGTAAGATCAATGGTAGGAAGTGACATAAAGTGGAAATGTCCAAAAAGGACTGATGAATACTTTTACGGCAATAAATACATCAAACAAAAAATTTATTCCCTTATTCCAAATAATCCTAACTCCCAAGAAGTCCCAGAATTGAAAAAAAGATGGGGATGACTCAGAATGAGTTGTTCCCTTTATTGACTGATTTTTTATAATATTTTCATTTTAAATGCATGATTTTCGTTTTTGTTGGTGATCGTTGGATCTTCTTGTTTCTTTGCTAATACAAATGAGTAGCTTCTACAAACGTTGTCGGTATAAGACATCGTGATTTTTGCTAAACGAAAATATGCTGCGTTTTGTCTCCTAAGTTTAAATATGAAAGATACAGTAAGCAGGTAGATGTGCAGAATAAGGCGTTTTAATTACATCTCTTCCAACACCCAATAGCATTTCTTCCTACATCTGGCAACTTTATGTAACAAAGAATTTCTTTGTTACAACTTAAAGTGTCTCGATTCACCTCGCGGCAAGGTTAACTCAAATCTATATGACACGACATTTGTGAAAATACATCCAAATTGAAACGCTAGGAGGAATAAAAAATTAGTTGTTTATATGACCCAACTTCACTACCATCCTATCATCCAACAACAACAAAATATATATCTTTGCAATAAAGTTGTAATATTGAAAAATATTCTAAACTGTTTCTATTTACCCCATTTTACGGCACGTTTCGTTATATCGAAATATATTAACATATTTACCGTAGTATAATATCATTATGCCATCCCTGGTAGTACTGTATTAGTATTACAGCCAGTAGCGAAGCTAGGGGGGCGGAAGGGGAGCTCGAGCCCCCTTCCCATTGGCCAGAAAAGTATGCAAGATACCGTGTTTTTAGCACTTTTGAGGCTAGTTTTGCACTAAAAACGAAAATAGCCCCCCCCCTTTCCCCAAAGATAATTGGGATGAGAACCTGAGATGATGTGGAATAGAAAAAGTCGGTCTCAGCGTACATGAAGACCTTTTTTTTTCTTTTGGAGATTACCTGAATTTGGACAGAAAAACCGTCTTAATTTTGGTGAAGACCTTTTTTTGGGGGGGATCACCTAAATTTGGCAGGAAAAATCACCTCAATGTGAGTGAAGATCAGACAAAACCTGGTCAAGATCGTTTGATTTTGTGTAAAGCCTCCAAAACAGCTCCCCCGATCAGTGGTCGAGTGGATAGAGCGTCGGCTACTAAAGCGGTAGACTCGGGTTTGATTCCCGGTCGTGTCACTCCAAAGACGATAAAACTTGATATTCATTGCTTCCGTGCTTGACGTTCAGTAATTAAAGGGACAGTATAAAGCCTCCGCCTTTTGTGGTGGGCAGGTGGTAGCTTGACTCGAAGGCCGAAAAGTCCCTTCGTTGTCTCCTGGCCTGGGCAACTTGGTGAATAAAATGTAATAAACAAAAGAGTAAAATTGTGCAACTCAAACATACCACAGACGGGGGTCGGAGAGCGAAGCCCCCAGCCGCAGGGCAATTTTTTGAGAAAACTAGCTATTTAATAGAGTCATTTGAAAGAACCAGATTTTTAACTTTTGAAAGCCTATTGAAAAATTAAATTGTTCAACCCTCCTTGTACTTCCAGTTGAAGTCGAAAACACGTTTAAAATCTTGCATTGGGGGGTTAATTTTGTAAGTAATTTGGCCGAGGCAGGGCCTCAGAGAGAAAACTTTCCTCGGGGTACGAAGGTCGATACCGGGCCCCCAAATCTTATTGGGCCCCCCAAGTCTTATCGGGGGCCCATTCCATTAAATCAGTTTTTGTCGGACGGGTGTAGATCTTCATTTAAGAGTGAGGGGATAACGATATTCGCATACAGTTAGGACCAATGAAAAACACAACTAGACATAAAATTGGTCAAAATCCTGCTTGGGGGTTTGGGGCAGCGATGTGAGCTCCCCCAGCGGGGTCCAGAGCAGAGCCCCGAAAGCTTTAGCACTTTTTGTGTGTCTCGAGGGTAAAAGACAGCATTTGATCAACATTGCAGCACCAAACTTGCTGAAATTGACAAGCAGAAAACGAGATATATACATGAAAGAAAGTAAGTGAAGTGGGGGATGATGACATTGACACAATATTATACAATATAATAGTTTTAATACCGCAAATCCAAATATTTTACTGATAAAAGTTTTAAGAAGTCATCTGCAATCATAGGCTTTACAAACCCAAATACCTATTAAACTTATACAGATAGAGGGAGTTACTAAATGATAGTAGCATAGTATGTCAACTTTGACTCCTCTGAGGTTAAAATGCTTTTGGAACTCTGGAAATGTGAGCCCTCGTACATTGTTTTACCGTAGAATTAGAGCTCTCAAATCAGAGAAATGTAACAAAACGTTAATTTCAGTGCAAGTGTATGGCTTTTAATACATTTTCCTCTTTTTTTGATCAAATCGGCCACAATTGGATGCTCTAAAAGCTGTGTAGCAAAAATAGCGACCAAACTCCAGTACTAAATAGGTTGACTGATAATTTTGCTGTAGACAAGTTTGATTACGGTGGTATGGTGCCATACCAAAACCTAACGCAGAAACCTGTACTCTTCCGGTCCCCTTAAGCCCGGGCCCGGGTACAATGTACCCCCTGAACCCCCCTCTCGCCGGCCCTGGGCCCAGTTAGGGGAAAGCAAGATACATTGCCTCGTGCAATATTTTAGCAGTAAATGTAAGCTTATTAATCCAATCGAAGAGATTTTTGTTTTGTCATGAAAATAACCAGTTGTAGGAGTACATGTAGGCCTACGACTAAGGAGTCCAGGCCCCGTCAAATCAAATTCAAAAATTTGTTCAATCAGCATTTTCTCTAGCTAATTATTTTTCAAAAGTATTTTGTCTATTAAAAACAGGCGAGGTGGAGGTGAATTGTTGTTTGAAAACGATACAATAGATGTTATGCCTATCAACCATGTTATTGCCCGGGCCGCATTTACATTGCGTGGGGGCCTTGGCACTTTGGAGATTTTCGCTAAATCTTTCTGCCAAATATAGGTGAAGACCATAAAACAGTCTCACCATCTGAGCACGGGGCCTTTAGCTGTTACTGTGCCATACTTTGGTAAATTTGGCACTAGTTATTGCATTACGTTCAATAAAAAGGTTAAATGAGGGCCAACTTTTAAGACACAAACTCTCAATTTCTTCCTGGTTAAACATTTAAATTGGTTGGCAAAAATGAAATTGAGGGGGGCCCGGGGCTCCTGGTGGTCAATACTATTGTTAATTACTGTTGTAGGCGAAAAATGCTGAAAGAAATTAAAACTGAAGAAACCATAGACTTTTTTGTCACATTTTTGTGATTGGTGATATTTCACTTAGGGGGCCCGGCCCCCCTGGCTACGCCTATGGTACGGTACGTTGGTACTGTACGTCTTTTTTGTAACGGTATGGGTACGGTACGTTGGTACGCTGTTTGACTTTGCCTACTAAACGTTTTATGTGCAACGTGCGACCGTCAATGAATATTCGTGCGACCGTGCTTTTCGCTGGGAGCCTTGGATTATCGTGGTATGTCATGTATTGAAGAAAAGTTTAAACGGAAACAACTGCGACACTTTAGCTGAATATGCAGTGGTTTAAAAATCCCAGTCTTTTCGCACATTGCGCCGGCTTTTTGTATTATTGAGGAGAAAAGTACTAATAAATTGCATTGCAATAACCAGAGGTGGAGTCGAGGACACAAGGCTCGAGGCCAAGGCCAAGGACACTAAAAAAAATCCAAGGCCAAGGACAGCCTTTCCGAGGACAGAACCTCTCGAGGCCAAGGACAGCAATGCTCGAGGCCAAGGACACAACCGCAAGCATTCTCCAAAAAAAAAGGTCTTCAAAAATTTTTTTCAGCCGTCATCAAAATTTTTCCAAAAAAGAAGTTTTTATGGGACAAAGATATCGTAGGATGGAAGATCTGAAATCGTTAATGCAAATATCCAACTTTGGGAACGTGTTGAGAAAGCTTGTGTAACTCAAATGTATCACGGACGGGGGTTTGGGGGCGGGGCCCCTAGCCGTTGGGCAATTTTTTGGAAAAATAAGCTATTTTAATACCACTGGATCACATTTCGCAAGTGTTCAGAGCCATTTAAAAGCACTAAATTTTTGACATTTGAAAGCCAATTGAAAAAATCGAATTGTTTAATCCTCCTTTTACTTGCAATTTAAGTCCAAAACACGTTTAACATTTTGCATTTTGGGGTTAAAGTTTAATTGTAGGTGATTTGGTCCAGGTAGGGGAAGTAAGGTGCATTGTCTCTGGTTACATTTTAACAGCAAATAATAATCCACTCGAAGATTTTCCTTTGAGATTTTTGCTTTGTCATGAAAATAACCAGTTATAGGTGTGCATGTTCGCCAGGGCCCCCGGCCCCCTCAATTGAAGTTCAATGATTCGTTCAATCAGCATTTTTCATGGCTAATTTTTTTTTTAATATTTTATGCGTAAAAACCGTCGAGGTTTGTGGTGAAATACTGAATTGTTTTTGAAAAATGGTACAATAGATGGTTACGTCTACTAACCATGTTATTGCCCGGCTGGGTTTACATCGCGCTAGGCCCCTGGCACTTTGGAGATTTTGCGACATCTTTCTGCCAAATATAGGTAAAGACCAAAAAGAATCTTACGATTTTAGCTCGGGGCTCTAGCTGGTACCTGCGTCATATTATGGTAAATCCGGCCCTGATTAATGCATTACGTTCACAAAAAGGCTAGATGTCGGCCTGAGATAGTAACTTTTAGGACGAAAACTCTCCATTTTCTCCGGGTAATACGTTTAAATTGGATGGCAAAAATTAAATTGAGGGGGACTCGGCGCCCTTGATCTCCAATATTGTTAATTAGTTATACTGTTGTCAGCGAAAAATGCTAAAAGGAAACTGAAACTGAAGAAACAATAGGCTTTTTTGTCACATTTTTGTGATTGGTGAAATTTCAATTGGAGGGGCCCCTGCCCCCCTCCCCTTGCCTACGCCTATGCTCCAAGTGAGGAAAACAAAAAAGGTGTTAGCAATATTTCCGCGAGGTTTCTGGCGTTTTTCAATGAAATTTCAACTGTTCAAAAAATAGTGCTGTTCTCGAGCCGAGGACAGGGCAATTTTTGAGGACTTGAGGTTTCGAAGCCAATGCCAAGGACTTGAGGCTTCAAGGCCAAGGCTAAGAACTTCAAAATGTGTCCTCGAGGACGTCTTCGAGAACTCCGCCTCTGGCAATAACGTCTCATTAATGGCGACACGTAAACAGGTTTCCGATACAGTAAAATCAATGTGACCAACTAAACAAATGCAGATATCTTTGCTATACAAAAATAGAACAAACTACAAATATCATTGTGGTTGTAGCCTATTCGATGTCTTTGTTTTTAATAAAACTGATATTTCGCTAACAAATTGTCATTTTATTAAGAACAATGTGCTACGAAAATTAGTAATAAGCTATAGACAGTATCCAGAGTCTAAGAGGCACAATCAAACCTACAATATGATTAACTGCCTAAGACATACTGTTTCGGAATCGACGTTCGTCTTTTATTTCTCGTCATAAAAAATTCCAGAACCATAAAGACTCACCTCTGGATGATATTTTTAGTTTCATAAGATTTTGAAGGTTTGAATGAAGTATCGGCATATAAAGCTTAGCAGTTTTTAATTTCAACATGTTAAGTTCAAGTACCTCTTAAACCAATACTTATTAACTTGTAATAATGAATTATCAGGTTTGTCAAAAATCAACTCCATATTTTAATGCAATCACAAACACGAAAAAATTATCTACACTGGTACAAATCCATAGATCACACAGTTGCAAATGAGCTATTGCGACGCGATTCGACCTTGCTCAAGGGTCTCACCAGGCAGAAAAAACTATGAAAGTCTCCAAAAAGTCACGTAAGCACAGCAATGGAAAAATTTTTTTACAAGCGCATAAGTAATTACATCAAAACCTGCAGTACAACTCCAAATACGGGCAAGTTTGCCAGAGTAAAGGGTTGGGCTAAAAAGCACAAATGCAGCTTTGCATGTAACCACACAACAGGGCGACTTATAAAGACAAGATCAAATAAAATTTCGTGAGAACTTGCCAAATTCTCAAGAGTTTAGGGGACCTACACAAAGTGGTCGCTCACAAGGCAGTCAACGATAAATTATCAGGTTTGTCAAAAATCAGCTCCATATTTTAATGCAATCACAAACACGAAAAAATCATCTATATATTATCTATAATTATCTATATTAAATATCTATATATATAATTATCTATATCTATAAAATTATCTACAATTATCTATATCTAAAATACGAAAAATTAAAAAAAAATTTAAACTTGTAATCAAATCAGATATAAACAAAAAACACGTCAACATAAATCGTATATGTCATTAATGGTTCGTTGTTTAACTAGATTAATTCAAGGTACGATACGCAAAAAAACAAGGCACGGTACACTTCAAAAATTGAACTGAAGTACGGTACGCTGGTACGGTACGGTTCAAGGTGCGAGCTACGTAGTACACAAATTCTGAACGTACCGAATCGTACTGCCATCCTTGATTATTACTCCATTGGTTCTAGATATTTCTCACATGTGGTTACTTGATTGTATACCAACGACGCTACAAATTTCAGTTGGTCGTGCGGTAACGCGTTTTTCTCTAGACCGGGAGGTCTGAGGTACAAATCTTGAGCCGGACAAATCGGACACAGTGTTGCTAACGGCTCTCATTGCTGCAACATTTTTCGAAAGAAGCTGTGTTGCCGAGCGTAATGACAACGAGATGGGCTACGCCAACGCATTACATGCTTTGACGTAATACAGCAAGTTTAATGGAAGATTTGATTTGAAATTTACTGCAATGCCTTACGACTATATTCTGTGCAATATTCTGCACAAAAATAGTGTTTAATACCGCGCAATCGAACTCGATCTTGCTAGGAACGATCGATTTGACAAGACGTGTGTAGTAGACGAAGTAAGCGGCACCTTCTTTAGCTTGAAACTTAATATGCATCGAATAAGAAGGAATCGTAATGTTTCGTGTCTTCTTTTAGTTTGGCTTTTTCTCAAAATGCTAGTTAAATCTATCACTTCGCGTTTCTTCTCAAGCTTTTTTTCAATTTATTTATTTATTTTTTTTCTTCATTTCTATTTTTTTTTTTTTTTTTTTGCTACTAGCAACTTTTTTCTGTGCACTAGAACTCCGAAACCACCAAAGCTAGAAACTTGAAAATTGGAGATATGATAAGTCTATAAATGGGGTTGAGCACCTACAGTTTTGGCGGCGCTAAGTCACTTGATTTGGTAGAACGGCCCAAAGCAAGGGATTTTTTGAAGTTCTTATTATTGCAAAATGGCTTAAAGTTATCAGCTAAAACTTTGAAATTTATTGGGCCTATCGAGAGCTAATAGTTTTCAAAATTTTATGGTTTTAGCAGAGATGGAGCCCTTGACGACGTCCTTGGCCTCTAGAACACATTTTGAAGTCCTTGGCCTTGGCCTCGAAGCCTCAAGTCCTTGGCCTTGGCCTCGAAGCCTTAGGTCCTCGAAAATTGCCCTGTTTTCGGCTCGAGGACAGCACTATTTTTTGAACCATTGAAATTTTGTTGGAAAACGCCAGAAACCTCGCGGAAATTTTGCAAATACCTTGTTTGTTTTCCGCAATTGGAGCATAAGCTTAGCCAAGCGGGCCTCCCCCCAATGGAAATTTCACCAATCACAAAAATGTGACAAAAAAGCCTATTGTTTCTTCAGTTTTAGTTTCTTTTTAGCATTTTTCGCTTACACCAGCAGTGAACAACAATATTGAAGACTTGGGGCCCCGGGACCCCCTCAAATCAATTTTTGCCAGCCAATTTAAACGTACACCTGGAAGAAATGGATAGTTTTCGTCCTAAAAGTTGCTATCTCAGGATCACGTCTAGCCTTTTTATGAACGTAATGCATTAACCAAGGCCGGATTTAGCACAATATGGCGCAGTACCAGCTAAGGGCGCTGCGCTCAAATCTTAAGACTTTTTATGGTCTTCACCTACATTTGGCAGAAAGGATGTTGCGAAAATCTCCAAAGTGCCAGGGGCCCAGCGCGATGTAAATCCGGCCCGGCAATAACATGGTTAGTGGGCGTAACCATCTATTGTACTATTTTTCAATAACAATTCATTAATTCACTTCCACCTCGCCAGTTTTGACGCACAAAATACTATTAAAAAAAATTAGCCATGGAAAATGCTGATTGAACAAATCGTTGAACTTCAATTGAGGGGGCCTGGGCCCCTTGGCCTTACATGCACTTCTATAACTGGTTATTTTCATGACAAAACAAAAATCTCTAAGGAAAATCTTCGAGTGGGTTTTCATTTACTGCTAAAATGTTGCACAAGACAATGCACCTTACCAGAGGTGGAGGTGAGGACACAAGGCTCGAGGCCAAGGCCAAGGACACAAAAAAAATCCGAGGCCAAGGACATCCTTTCCAAAAACAGACCCTCTCGAGGCCAAGGACAGCAATGCTCGAGGCCAAGGACAGCAATGCTCGAGGCCAAGGACACAGGCGCAAGCGTTCTTCAAAAAAAAGGTCTTCAAAAAAGTTTTTCAGGCGATCTCCAATTCATTGGCGTAGCCAAAATTTTTGATTGTGGGAGGCCTAAACCACAAATCACATGCAATGACGTCATCAAATTTTTTTCCAAAGAGGAAGTTTTTATGGGACAAAGATATCGTAGGATGAAAGATCTGAAATCGTTGTTGCCTGTTTGCACGTAACCAGGGTTTTGCAAAGGAAGAGGGCTTAAACTAATAGTAGAAAAATGCAAATATCTAACTTTGGGAACGTGTTGAGAAAGCTTGTGTAACTCAAATGTATCACGGACGGAGGTTTGGGGGCGGTGCCCCCAGCCGTCGGAGGTTTTTACGGTCTGGGGGCGAAGCCCCCAGCCGTTGGGCGATTTTTTGTAATTTTTTGGAAAAATAAGCTATTTTATTGCCATATTGGATCACATTTCGCAAGTGTTCAGAGCCATTTAAAAGCACTAGATTTTTGACATTTGAAAGCCAATTGAAAAAATCGAATTGTTTAATCCTCCTTTTACTCGCAATTTAAGTCCAAAACACGTTTAACATATTGCATTTCGGGGTTAAAGTTTAATTGTAGGTGATTTGGTCCAGGTAGGGGGAAGTAAGGTGCATTGTCTCTGGCTACATTTTAACAGTAAATAATAATCCACTCGAAGATTTTCCTTTGAGATTTTTGCTTTGTCATGAAAATAACCAGTTATAGGAGCAGTAGCGAACGCAGGATTTAGAAAGGGGGGGCCAGGAACTTCAGAAAATTTGAGAAGAACAAAGATCTGAATCAGAAATAGTTCCACCCAAAATCAGTCCGATTTTTCGCCCAAAATTAGGTGATGAGCAAAAAAAAAGGTCTTCACTCAAACTCCCTCCGATTTTAAGCCCAAACGGGGGTGCAAGCCTAGAAGAAACGCACGGAACATACCCTTTGTGTGATCAAACCTTATGCCCAACTTTAAAGGGGGGGGGCATGCCGCAATTTTGCATACTATTCTATGCAATTATACAATCCTGGCGACCCAAAGGAGGGGAGGCCATGGCACAATGGCCCCCCTAAATACGCCTCTGTGTTGGAGTACATGTTCGCCAAGGCCCCAGGCCCCCACAATTGAAGTTCAATAATTTGTTCAATCAGCATTTTTCATGGCTAATTTTTTTAAAAATATTTTGTGCATAAAAACCGGCGTGGTTGGAGGTGAAATACTGAATTGTTATTGAAAAATGGTACAATAGATGGTTACGTCCACTATAACCATGTTATTGCCGGGCCGGATTTACATCGCGCTAGGCCCCTGGCACTTTGGAGATTTTCGCAACATCTTTCTGCCAAATATATAGGTGAAAACCAAAAAAAATCTTACGATTTCAGCTCGGGGACCCTAGCTGGTACTGCGTCATATTATGGTAAATCTGGCCCTGATTAAATCACTACGTTCACAAAAAGGCTAGATGTGGGCCTGAGATAGCAACTTTTGGGACGAAAACTCTCCATTTTCTCCGGGTAATACGTTTAAATTGGCTGGAAAAAATTGAATTGAGGGGGACCCGGCGCCCTTGGTTTTCAATATTGTTAATTAGTTATACTGTTGTCGGCAAAAAATGCTAAAAAGAAACTGAAACTGTTCAAAAAATAGTGCTGTCTTCGAGCCGAGGACATGGCAATTTTTGAGGACTTGAGGCTTTGAGTCCAAGGCCAAGGACTTGAGGCTTCGAGGCCAAGACCAAGGACTTCAAAATGTGTCCTCGAGGACTCCACCTCTGCACCTTACTTCCCCCCACTTGGACCAAATCACCTACAATTAAACTTTAACACCAAAATGCAAGATGTTAAACGTGTTTTGGACTTAAATTGCTAGTAAAAGGAGAATTAAACAATTCGATTTTTTCAATTGACTTTCAAATGTCAAAAATCTAGTGCTTTCAAATGGCTCTAAACATGTGCAAAATGTGATCCAATCTGGCATTAAAATAGCTTATTTTTCCAAAAAATTAAAAAAAAACGCCCAACAGCTGTGGGCTTCGCCCCCAAACCCCCAAAGCCTCCGGCTGCTGGGGGCCCTGCCCCCAGGCCCTCCGTCTGTGATACGTTTGAGTTACACTGGCTTTCTCAAAATGTCTCCAAAGTTACGTATTTGCACTTTTCAACTAGATTAGTTTAAGCCCTCTTCCTTTGCAAAATCCTGGTTAAGTGCCAACAGGCAAATTTTTGATGACGTCATTGCATGTGATTTGTGATTTAGGCTTCCCCAATCAAAAGTTCTGGCTACGCCTATAAATTGGAGATTGCCTGAAAAACTTTTTTGAAGACCTTTTTTTTTTAGAACACTTGCGGCTGTGTCCTTGGCCTTGGCCTCGAGCATTCCTGTCCTTAGCCTCGAGAGGGTCTGTCCTCGGAAAGGCTGTCCTTGGCCTTGGCCTCGGATTTTTTTTGTGTCCTTGGCCTCAAGCCTTGTGTCCTCGACTCCACCTCTGGGTTTTAGCATTTTGGGGTATCAAGATATTCCTCCAAAACTATCTCGTTATTTTTAAACAAATTTTAATAATTGATTTTAGTCTTCAGTTCGCATGTACTGCGATTGCGTAGTGCTTAAAGGTGTCATAGTTTGAGGTAAGCTAAGTGAATGGAGATGAATTCAAATTTTTAGACGTAATTTAACGTTCAAGCCTGGTTTTAGCTTTTATTTTCTTTCAGGTTTGGGCCTGTACTAAACTTTGGTGTTGATCGCGGGTGGAGGTCTGAGGGATAAATTCCTCCAGATATTGGTAAGATATTTCCTTTCCGTCTGCAAAAAAGGACACCAGTAAAAATGTGTCCCCTACCCAAACTTTTACAATTTAAATACTGACTGTATTACTGCACTAGTTTCTGGTTGCAGATCTGAGATTAGTCTGCAGTACTAAACAATATATTTTCTTATTTATTGCTTGTTGTACAATAACTTAGTTCAGTGAAAAAGAGTCGTTAAGAATAGGATTTTTAGGTCAGGATGGTGATGTTTTAGTGCTGCTAGTAGTGGTAGAATTTATTTCTCAATCAAACTCACACGCAAAAGTATAATAGCACTGCTCATCATAGGCGTAGCCAGGATTTTTGATTGGGGTGGGGGGAAAAACCACAAATTACATGCAATGATGTCAGAAATTTTCAGAGAAAACTTTTCTGGGGCAAAGATGCCGTAGAATGAAGATCATAAGCCATGGCCTGGTTTGGCACTTAAGCAGGATTTTGCTAAAGGAAGAAGGCTTAAACCAATAGTTAAAAAGTGCAAATGTCTAACTTGGGAGACGTGTTGAGTAAAGTAGTGTGACTCAAACGTATCATATACGGGAGTTTGAAGACGAATACCCCAGCCGCTAAGCGATTTTTTGTAACTTTCTGGAAAAAAAGCTATTTTAAAGCCATTGGATCACAATTTTTCAGTGTTAAAGTTTTTCATATCCTTAGTGAGTATTTTATCAGTGTTAGATTTCCTTTTTTTAATATTTTAAAACTTTGTTATATAGTAAGAAATACCCCATTATGATCACTCAAGTCAGTATTATTTATTCCGCTTCACTTAAGCAATGACTGGTCTAAGTCATTGGTATATATGTGATTAATCAGGGTATTAGTGCTTGAGGCTATCCTACAGTATAGTACTGTAGGTTTGTTAATAAAACAAGTGACTTAATTAGCTAATAGATCATTAACATAGATACATTTGTTTCTTTTCAGCAAATCAATATTATAATTGGCAAATACATAAAAATTCTAGTCAATTTGGCCTAAATACCCTTTTTGTCTATTTTGCGACTATCAGAAAATGCACCAAAATTAAACGCAAAGTTGAAATAATAATGCAAATACTGAGCAATGACATTGGCGGAAAACTTGGTAAATTCTGATGGTATGTGGTCACAACCAATAGTCTTTTTAGACCCAAGAACATTGATAACATTAAAAACTTTGGTTGGAGAGGGAGGATTAAGATACATACACAGATGAATCAACCGTTTAGAAAGAAATTTTGAGATGGTGTTGAAGTCGGTTTCTTTATGAGTTTGTGCGAGTTTAGTACCGACGTTAGTAAAAAAGTAATTAAAGTTATTAATGATAATATCGGGATCATCAATAATTACTTCATCCACTTACAAGTTTTTCGGAACTTAAGTTCGCTCAGATGGCTTTTTGGCAAATAAATTTTGCAAGGTTTTCCAAGTTTGCTGTGAATCATTAGCTGCCAATTTAATTTCATTGCTGTAAAACATTTTCTTCGACAACAATTTAACTCTGTTCAGTACATTGGTGTATTTTTTTAAAAATGTTGTTTTGTAGTATCAAGTGATAAATAACAAGTTTTAAACATTCTGCGCTTATTTTTTATTGAGGTACATAAACATTTTGTTATCCAAGGTTTACTTTTAAGTTGCCTTTGTCGACGGGATAGTTTTTTGAGTAATGCATGTCTGTCTATCTGTGATTTTACAGAATTAACAAAACTATCAAACTTTGTGTTGAAATTAGCTACATTTAGCGTTTGCTGTTTATTGACTAAATTATTTAGCGTAATTTGCGTATCTTCGTTAAACGCATCACTGTCAAATTTTGACTTATCACGCATAAAAATGTGTGATGACTGAGTGATATACATTAGAGCAGACCCTTTTGGGGTCATTTTTTAATTTCAACTTGCATGGGTGTTAGATTTTTGCCTTAAGTCAAAAAAGTGGGAAATCCAATTTGTTTTTGAAATTGGACCTCGTTCAGATACTGCCCCCAGGGCGTTTTTGAGTCGCGCCTGTTCAAATCTTAGAATACTCATAAAACTAATACCATTAATGCTAGATACGCAATGTTGGTACTCATTTTTGTTGTTTTTTAGAGAGGAAGATAATGGTAATCTTCAATTTAGCATTAGAGTTACTTTTAATTTTTTGAATTTTTCTAACAATTGAAGTTTTTTACAAGCACATTAATTTTTAACGTTTTCTTTCAAGTTTTAATACATCTGTTTGTATGAAACGATGTGTTACAGAAAAAATGCAGTTAATGCAATGCAAATAGCAATGATAGCTTTGATTTTATTGACTGGTATGAGCAGCTTTTCTTGAGACGTAGTCTTTCTTCCAATTCATTGCTTTTTTTCCCCCAGCAATAGTACCCAGTGCCTCACCAATCTGCTTTTTTGAACCAGTATTTCGCCCACTTGATGTTGTCAACTTCACAGGACGTTCCACAAACTGCGCATGATTTAGTTAGGTGAAGTGGTAGCTTAATGAATTGCTTGATATCTATGGAATATTTGATTTTAAATGGAGGCTCATGTAACACTAATCTTTTTGTGGGTAAGATTTTTGTGTGATTGTAATTGTAATTGAAATTACATTTTATTCACCAAGTTGCCTTGGCCAGGATACAGCGAAGGGACCTTTCGGTCTTCGAGTCAAGCTGCCACCTGCCCACCTGTCTACCACACGCGGCGGAGGCTTCATACTGTCCCTTTAATTGCTGAACGTCAAGCAGGGAAGCTGTGAATACCAATTTTTATAGTCTTTGGTTTGACCCGACCGGGAATTGAACCCGAGTCTACCGCTTCAGTAGCAGACGCTCTATCCACTCGACCACTGATCGGAATTGTGTGTAAGATAGGTGACACCACTCCCACAGCCGATGTCTTTTAGTATTATGTATTAGATTAGCGTATAGTGTTGCTGCAAAGTTACACTTTGGTAGATAAAATTTTCAAACTGAATCTCATTCTCCTCCTTGATTTCCTTCTTCAGCATTTCTGATTTTCTGAATAACAATGACAGCTTTTGCTCTTACAGTCTTGTCCTCATCTCCAAGCACAACCAACAACAAATTTTCGAGATGAGCAAAATAGCAATTCTGCTGCAATGCTCTCAACCCATTCGTGCCTGAAAATAAGTTTGTTTGGGCTTGAATTTCCGTAAAAAGAATTTTTGGTCCATCCAAAATTGTGGTTTTGCATATTTTTAAAATATGTGTTTCCCAATGTACCCCAACAATATACTTGGCAAGAAATTAAGTTTTGACAAGGTTTGATATGTACTGAACAGAGTTAAATTGTTGTCGAAGAAAATGTTTTACAGCAATGAAATTAAATTGGCAGCTAATGATTCACAGCAAACTTGGAAAACCTTGCAAAATTTATTTGCCAAAAAGCCATCTGAGCGAACTTAAGTTCCGAAAAACTTGTAAGTGGATGAAGTAATTATTGATGATCCCGATATTATCATTAATAACTTTAATTACTTTTTTACTAACGTCGGTACTAAACTCGCACAAACTCATAAAGAAACCGACTTCAACACCATCTCAAAATTTCTTTCTAAACGGGTTGATTCATCTATGTATGTATCTTAATCCTCCCTCTCCAACCAAAGTTTTTAATGTTATCAATGTTCTTGGGTCTAAAAAGACTATTGGTTGTGACCACATACCATCAGAATTTACCAAGTTTTCCGCCAATGTCATTGCTCAGTATTTGCATTATTATTTCAACTTTGCGTTTAATTTTGGTGCATTTTCTGATAGTCGCAAAATAGCCAAAAAGGGCATTCAGGCCAAATTTTTCACTGCTGGTGACCAAATTGTTGCAAAAAGCAAAAAATGCATTTTCACTAAATTTAAACTTTCTACTTCTTGCAGTTTTCAAGATATTGCAGTTCAAAGTCAACTATTTTCCTTTCACTTCAGTGTTGCCATTTTGCCAGTACTAGGACAGAAGATTAACTGTTGAAAGTTGACTAGAATTTACTTCAAAAGCTGCTAATTCACAATTCTGACCCTTTATTTGTTTTTACAACTCCACTGCCAGAAATACTTATTGAATGTTGCAAAAATGCAGTAACTTTTCGAAAGTTTGTTTGTAGTCGGAAACCCTGGCAAAATTTCTTTGGGGAAAAAGCCTTTCTAAGGGAGATTTAAACTGTCATACCTCCATGACGGAAGGTTGTGGAAAGCTCAAATGAGGTGAAGTTCGTCTTCAGATTTGTCAAAATTTTTTGAGAGAAAAACGATCAAAAGAATTTTCGACCTGAGTGCTCTTTTACAGTTGTTCCTATCCACAAATCTGGAAGCAAATTAGAAATGGGCAGTTATTGACCAATTTCAATCTTAACATGTTTTTCAAAAATGTTACAAAAACCAGTTTATCAACGAATGTCAACATTTTCGGAAAAACACAAAGTACTGCTAACGACTGAATATGAATCTTAAAAGAATACAGCATCCACAACTCAAGCTTTGCTTGATGTAGTCAGCAACTCATATGACCAATTAAACAGCAAAAACTATGTAGGGGTGTTACTTCTTGATTTTAAAAAACCCTGCGATGCGGTTTTCCATGAAATTCTTCTCTTGGAGCTCGATCAGAATGGCATTTGCGGACCTTGCAAAAAAACCTTATCGCTTCATTTCTAACTGACAAAACACAATTTGTGTCTTCTTCTTGGATCAAATCTACTAATTTACCTATAACATTTGATGTACCTGAGGGCTCGATTTCGGGACCCTTATTATTTTTATTATATATTGATGACTTACATAATGCTATTTCATGTACCCCACGTTTATTAGCAGACGATACGTGTTTATCTTTTTCTTCAAATTTACTGTCTTCTCTCAAAACTTATACGAACCATGATTTAAATAAATTTCGCGTTTGGGCTATTGCTAATTAGTTAACCGCTAATCCAAATAAATCACATGCCCAATTATTTCCCCCAAATGTACCGATAACATGAACAGTTTTAATGATACTTCCCTTATTTTGGCAAAAGCAAGATACTCATTAACCAGAGGTTGAGTCCTCGAGAATACATTTTAAAGTCCTTAGCCTCTAAGGTCAAGTCCTTGGCCTTGGCCTCGAATTTTAAGTCCTTGGCCTTGAAGGTCAAGTCCTTGGCCTTTGCCTCGAAGCCTACAAATCCTCGAAAAGGTCTGTTCTCCAGAAGTCGGTCCTTGGCCTTGGCCTCGGATTTTTTTGTATCCTGGGCCTCGAAGATTGTGTACTCGACTTCACCTCTGTCATTAACAATTTTTGCAAATACTTAAGAATATTAGTCAATTCTAATCTTAATTTTGTATTCCATACATAATAAATTGCAAATAAAGTTGTTAAATCAATTCGAGTTATAAGCAGTGCTTAAACTGTAAAATTTTGCATGGGGGGACGCTTCTGCAGCCTTGATCAAACGCATTCGGATTCAGAAGTGGGCAGTAACTAGTTACTATAGTAACTAGTACTACAGTAACTAGTTACTATTGTAACATTTGGAAACATCAAAAAGTTACTAGTTACAGTTACTTTTAGTTTTGGTCCTGTTAAAAAAAGTTCTTTAATCGCTAGATTTTAATTAAATGAAACACTTTTATGTAATCCCTGTTGGCGCTACGGATTAAGGATTTTTTATTGGGCACTAATGTGGCAACCCTAACCATGCTGTGAGAAGATATTAGAACGTTTTTAAATTAAAAGACCTTCTTTTAACGATCTAATAAGTTACGTTCTAATATTTTTCCTGCAGGGATTGTTTTGATTTCGTAATTTTTACCAATAGCGTGTAGTGTTCGTTCAGCAGATAACGTTGTTGTTAATATAGCCGCTTTTTCCCTTTTGTTGCTTTTCGATTTGAAAAGACATTGTGAAACACAAAGACAGCATGGGCAAACACATTTTGAAACCCATACGTTCTAGTCTCAGCGATGAACATTTTGAGATGCTTGCTTTCTTGAAAGGCAATTAAATAAATGTGTTACGTTGTGTATTTTTGTTAAGGCAACAGCAACATGTGTGGTAGACAGGAGTGCAGGTGGCAGCTTGACTCGAAGACCGAAAGGTCCCTTCACAGTCTCCTGGCTAAGGCAACTTGGTGAATAAAATGTAATTACAATAATTACAACAATAGCCATAAGCAGCGAGAGTAGAGGTACCACATGAAAATTAGAAAATGAATAGAGAACGAAATCTTTTAATACCAGTTCCAAAGTACAAAATCAACATTTTCAATTCTTAATTCATACCGGTAATCAGAATGTGACATTGCAAGCAAAATCTGGGGACTTTACGAAAGTATCTTACTTTACTGACTGCGTGAAGCGTGTTTATGGTTGTTGATAGTCATATCTGAAATACTCTGCTTTCGAATTTCATAATTTCCATTAACTTGATCATGTTTGTGGTTAACGGCTTTCAAAATTTTGCGTTAATTTTCCATAATTACTTTCTATAATTAAAAACACGATTAATTAGTAAACTACTAAAAACAATAAAATACCAGTAAATTAACATCAACATATTGTCGATCACTAACAAGCTATTCTTGCCGTCAACGAATACGTCTTTTCTGCTCGAACTTCGATTGGTTATGTGTCTTTGTTCAGATAAAAGCTACAAATTATTGTCTATTTGCAATCGTGTTGACAGCTAAGGGCACCAAAATGACAGCATAGAGAAAAAGCTTCCGGCATAAAACGATCGATTTAGTGAGTTCTCAAACAAGAATGATAATTGGAAAACCATAATGCTTACATAAGTCATACAGTGAAAAATTGGAATGCGATTAGCTTACTGGGCCCAATTAACATGGTCTTTTCAATGTGGTCCACCAAATCTTGTTACCTTTAATCTTGGATTCATATTAACCTATTGAATAGATTTAATTTGCAGAGGTGGAGTCGAGAACACAAGGCTCGAGGCCAAGGACACAAAAAAAATCCGAGGCTAAGGCCAAGGACAGCCTTTCCGAGGACAGACCCTCTCGAGGCCAAAGACAGGAATGCTCGAGGCCAAGGACACAGCCGCAAGTGTTCTAAAAAAAAAGGTCTTCAAAAAAGTTTTTCAGGCAATCTCCAATTTATAGGCGTAGCCAGAACTTTTGATTGGGGAAGCCTAAATCACAAATCACATGCAATGACGTCATCAAAAATTTGCCTGTTGGCACTTAACCAGGATTTTGCAAAGGAAGAGGGCTTAAACTAATCTAGTTGAAAAGTGCAAATACGTAACTTTGGAGACATTTTGAGAAAGCCAGTGTAACTCAAACGTATCACAGACGGAGGGCCTGGGGACAAAGCCCCCAGCTGTTGGGCGATTTTTTGTAATTTTTTGGAAAAAAAAGCTATTTTAATACCATTGAATCACATTTTGCACATGTTTAGAGCCATATGAAAGCACTAGATTTTTGACATTTGAAAGTCAATTGAAAAAATCGAATTGTTTAATCCTCCTTTTACAAGCAATTTAAGTCCAAAACACGTTTAACATCTTGCATTTTGGTGTTAAAGTTTAATTGTAGGTGATTTGGTCCAGATAGGGGGAAGTAAGGTGCATTGTCTTGTGCAACATTTTAGCAGTAAATGAAAACCCACTCGAAGATTTTCCTTAGAGATTTTTGTTTTGTCATGAAAATAACCAGTTATAGAAGTGCATGTAAGGCCAAGGGGCCCAGGCCCCCTCAATTGAAGTTCAACGATTTGTTCAATCAGCATTTTCCATGGCTAATTTTTTTTAATAGTATTTTGTGCGTCAAAACTGGCGAGGTGGAAGTGAATTAATGAATTGTTATTGAAAAATAGTACAATAGATGGTTACGCCCACTAACCATGTTATTGCCGGGCCGGATTTACATCGCGCTGGGCCCCTGGCACTTTGGAGATTTTCGCAACATCCTTTCTGCCAAATGTAGGTGAAGACCATAAAAAGTCTTAAGATTTGAGCGCAGCGCCCTTAGCTGGTACTGCGCCATATTGTGCTAAATCCGGCCTTGGTTAATGCATTACGTTCATAAAAAGGCTAGACGTGATCCTGAGATAGCAACTTTTAGGACGAAAACTATCCATTTCTTCCAGGTGTACGTTTAAATTGGCTGGCAAAAATTGATTTGAGGGGGTCCCGGGGCCCCAAGTCTTCAATATTGTTGTTCACTGCTGGTGTAAGCGAAAAATGCTAAAAAGAAACTAAAACTGAAGAAACAATAGGCTTTTTTGTCACATTTTTGTGATTGGTGAAATTTCCATTGGGGGGAGGCCCGCTTGGCTAAGCTTATGCTCCAATTGCGGAAAACAAACAAGGTATTTGCAAAATTTCCGCGAGGTTTCTGGCGTTTTCCAACAAAATTTCAATGGTTCAAAAAATAGTGCTGTCCTCGAGCCGAAAACAGGGCAATTTTCGAGAACCTAAGGCTTCGAGGCCAAGGACTTGAGGCTTCAAGGCCAAGACCAGGAACTTCAAAATGTGTCCTCGAGGACTCCACCTCTGTTAATTTGTTTAGCTTTTGTAGTTAATGAGAACAGGTGTCATCATAACCGGAAAGCCTCTATAGTATGGCATCCCAAAATTTTTTCATGTTTTCTTATTACCAATGTTGAAAGTTTCATTTTTCTTTAAGCTTGAGTGGTTAAAAATTTTAAAAGACATATTTGAGGAGGACTACCCAATTTTTGGCAATTGAAACTAATCATAACTTTATCTTTCATTTCTATTTTTAATCTTCAGTCTAGCTTAAATGGTTGAAAAGTTTAAATTTTTGAGGACCTATTTGAGGGACCCTATTTTGGTACCCCCAGATTTTGTCATATTATAACCTTCCGTTATATTTACCTATCCTGAAAATTACATGCGTCTAGCTTAAGTGGATAAAAACTATTAATTTTGGCAGTGCTGTTTGAGGAGGACCTCTCCAATGTGGTACCCCAAAGTTTTGTCAAATTTTATCTTTTCTACACATTTGTCTATCCTAGTTTAAGCAATTAAAAAGTTTAAATTTTGGCATTCTCCTTTGAGGAGGATCTCCATTATGGTATTTCCAAATTTAAGCATAAGATACATCTTTTACATATATCCACCTATTCTAAAAATTTTATCAGTCTAATTTAAGTGGTTTAAAAGTTTAAATTTTGGTGGTACCGTTTGAAGAGGACCCTTTAATTTTTTGTTTCCAAATTTTGTCAATTTTTGTCTTTTCTTTATGTTTGTTTACCATGAAAATTTAATGCGTCTAGCTTAAAAGGTTAAAAAAATTTAAATCTTGGCGGGCTTGTTTGAAAGAGACCCACTTCCTAATATTGTCAAATTTTATATTTCCCTTATATTTACCTTTAAAAGTTTTATTGGTCTAGCTTTAAAGATAAAAAAGTTTAAATTTTGGAGGGCGCGATTGGGGGTACTCCCCATTGTGGCACCCCCGATTTCAGGCGGATATATCAGTACTTTTGGATATCTATAATAGCTCAGAGTATGATCCGTGTGCGGTTTGTGGTTTAAAAGGAGATAGTGATTGAAGAAAAAAAAAGCAAAAGAAAATTATTATCCAAGGCGAAACAAATGAATATGACCATGATAAGGTCGGAAGTAGTATGCTCAAAAAACACAAACTTTTTTTTGGTAATGTTGGTACTTACCGAGTCATACCGATTGAAAATTCTCCACTTTTTGCTGATTTTGGCCTTTGAAATCGTGCTCACGTGACTGGGCGCCTCCAAACTTGGTGCGCATACAGTCTCTATCTGCACCCAAGTTGTGCTCAAATTTCAGCGTTCCACGTTCAGCAAATTTATAGCTATAAGCCAATTAATAAATTTTCGAGACAAAAATGGCAGTTTTTTCTCAAATTTAGAGTTCCTAAATCACGATCACGAGACCTACGTTTCTCAAAATTGACATACATGATGCTTTTAATTATTGTCATAATATATTCAAACTTCAACTTTCTATGTTGAACCGTTTTTTAGTTAAAAGCAAATCAATAAATTTTGCTGCTCATCTATCAAAATAGCCGAGGAAAAACAAACGCCCTACGCGCGCGCGCGAAGTACCAATTAAATTTTTTTAAAGTACCTGTAACTAGTTACTTTTTCAAAATGGTAACTGTAACTTAGTTATTTTTTTTGCCAAGTAACTGTAACTTAGTTACTTTTACAAAGTAACTTGCCTACCTCTGCTCGGATTATTTAAAAGTACTTAAAAAGAAATCATGTAATTCCGTCCCCGAAATCGAGTGAAGACCAAAAAAAAAGTTCTTCATCAAAAATTGTAGAGTTTTTTTTCCAAAATCAAGTGAAGATCAAAAAAAGGTCCTCACTGCAATTTGGGACTATATTCGGCCGGAATTTGTGTGTTTTATTTTTGCTGACAAACTCTTTTTCGTCTGATCATCCAGCGCTCAGATCTCAATAGGGGGACGTTAAATCTCAATAGGGACTGCTAAATCTCGATGGGAGGACGCTAAATGTTGATGGGGGAACGCTAAATCTTGATGGAGGGACGCTAACTCGAGTCTCACTTACAATTTAAGTACTGATTATAAGCAAACTACAATATTTGCTGCCTACGAAAACATTATTGCTTCTATGTCACACAATTGTCCATCCCCATCTCTTGCATGGAACACAGATTTGGGGAAATACCTACTGTATCTTCAGGGCCACCGAGAGGGGGCAGGGAGGACAAGAGCCCGGGAGCCCATGGACTTTAGGGGGCCCATCCAAATCCAAATAACACTGACAAATCAGTATGTGGAATATCGAAGACCTAATTTTTTTTTTTTTTTTTGAGATCATCTTAAAATCCGGAGAAAACTGTGGCATTTTCCTCTTCTGTTTTGGAGTACACAAAACTGGAGATGCCTAATATTTAAGCTGACCCCGGGCCCACATTTGGCTCTCGGCGCCCCTGCCTATCTACCTTACCTGAGAAACTTTTTTAAAATCGAGTTTTACGCATTCTATTGGTGGAGGCAAGTGGGATGAAAGAGGTTTTCAATATTACATTAAATTTTTCATTTTAAAACTATCTTACTTGTACACGTATGAAATAGCAAAACTTATGCACGAATTCTGCCGTAATCTTTTGCGAAACAATTTGATGACTATTTTAGCAAAGTAAGTTGTCAATTCTAAAGACACCAGATTATCAAATCAAAAATAATATCACTAAACTTTTCTCGCTTTCGACTGTCCAAATATTAATGCTCAAGTAAATATAAGGATGTCAAAATTTGGAATGCTATTCTTATTCATATTAAAAATCTTTCATATTTGAAGTTCTTGAAACAATATATGGAGCATTTGATAACACTTTTCCAAGTATAAACAATCACAACCTTCAGTAACAACTCAACCTTACAATAGTTTGATCATTTAATAATGATACTCACTTTTGTTTTGTTTTGTTAATCCTCTTCTACTTCAGGATATAACACCGCTAACATAATTTGGGTGGTTGCTTGACTAAATGATCGCAAGGTCTTTTCGCAACCTCCTCCTCAATAATAATCTAGACCCAATTTAAGTTTTTGTGTTATGCTTCAGAGTGTTTGTTATTCAAAAAGCAAAATAAACCACTCGTTCGTTCTATGGTCTGCAGGTAGTAGTCTAAAGTCTGTGGAAAATTTTGCAAAATCAGCTTTTTGTTAAACAACCGCGTGCGAGGTTTGCAACCATTTAAAACTTTTCGTAAGTTGTCGATGACGTCAAATTTCGGTTCCTTAGCATCCAAAGTAAACCTTTTTTATTTTTTTATTTATGTATTTTTTAATTTAGGCAAACAGGTTGATTCGCAGAACCATATCAAAGCAATAAGCAGCAACTTTGTTGGATTTAACATTTTTTTTTTTTTTTATTAACAGCAAAACATATCGAACGTTTTCGGCTTAAACAATTAAGCCCTCCTCAGGTTATTATAAACAAGAATGCATAAACATCTGTAAAGGAAATAGAAGCATTACGGCAACATAAATTACGTATACTTGACTAATAACGTGCATTATATGAGGAAATACTTAAAATTATTATCTAACAAAATAAAAATGCCTTTCCAGTTTTGGAGCAAAGCAATCAGATTAAAATTACAGTCAAACAAGCAACAGCATAAATTTTTTAGCGTGAAATAAACCAATTCAGTTAGAATAACTATTAATGTGATAGTAAAGGTGAATTGAATTAAAGAGAAAATCAAGTCAAATCAAGGTAAGAACTAACTTATGATACTATGACGTAACAGAAAATTTGGGAAATTAGAAAATACTTAGCAAGAAAGAGGCACCTTTAGCATAAAGTTGCTCATTTAATTTAGGATTTAGTTTTTTGATCAAAAGAGCTTCATGGATTTTAGTTTCATACTCAGTATGGCAACTTTTTAAAATCTGGAAAGAGTTTACGGTGTACTTTTCCTCACGGCAAATGGCACGTGAGCGTATGTGTTCTTTTATAGCGCTCTTTTGCGGTCCAGCTAAAACCAAATGTTCGCAAGCTCTTGCAGCCAAATGTCGGGTAGTCATGCCTACGTAGGCAAGGTTCGTATCACACGAACATCGAAACTGGTACACGACATTGGAGCAGAGAGCATGCAGTGTTTTTGTTTTCAGCTGGAAGTAGCGATTAATCTTAAATGTATCGTAAACTACGTTTAACTTTAAACCAAATTCCCGATAAACAAGTTCAGATAGACTTTTGGTAAATTGTTTGGATGCAGAACCTATATACGGAACTTTAAGAAAGCAAGTCTCGCATTCATCGCTGTTTTCGTTTTCTTGAGTATGATGGGATGAAAGCGCAAGAAATTTGCGCAATATTTTATCAAAGAACTGTGGGGGGTAATTGTTAGATAAAAATAACGATTTAAGAATTTCAACCTCTTTGAAAAATAACCAATCACTTGAACA
Source organism: Trididemnum nubilum (assembly GCA_963965965.1). Lineage (NCBI taxonomy): Eukaryota > Metazoa > Chordata > Ascidiacea > Aplousobranchia > Didemnidae > Trididemnum > Trididemnum nubilum. The sequence continues at coordinate 2,411,572 of OZ014488.1, read as the reverse complement.
AATTAACTTGGCACGGTGGAGCATACAAAACACTAAACCAGATTTCCATTAAATGGGACATATAGCAGCAAAGTTAAGGAATAAACCCGTATTAGTAGGCTTTCTCCAGACCCATGTATCAACAGTATTCTCACTAATTTTGATATCAACATCCAGAAATTGCAAAGTGTTTGTGGACTTTTCAATAGTAAATTTAATATTATCATGTTGGCTGTTTAGAATATTCAAAAAAGACGAACACGCGTTAACATCATCCAAAACAGCAAACACATCATCAATATAGCGAACATATAATTTAGGGTGACAAGACATTTGATCTTTGAAAATTAACGTTTCCAGGTGTCCCAAAAAGAAATTAGCCATAGTGCAACCAAGTGGGGATCCCATACCAATACCATCTACTTGCTTGTACAGTTCATCCTTGAACAGAAACATACATTCAGTAGCCAGGTGCATCAGCTTCACAAATACCTCTTTCGTAATGGGAGGATGATCATTACGGTCAGAAGAAAAAATGTAATTAGCAATGATTCAATAGTTTGGCTTAAAGGAACGTAAGTAAATAGCGATTTTACATCAAAACTGACCAGAAATTGATTAGATGAGTTAAAATTGAAAGTATTAATTTTGTTTAAAAATTCTTCACTGAACTGAATAATGTACGAATCAGGAATGTAGGGTTTGATGATGGAGTCTAAAAATTTTGCTAGTTTATATTCAGGAGTACCGATCATGGAAACCACAGGTCGAGCTGGATTGCCACCTTTGTGAACTTTTATTAGGCCATACAATTTTCCAGGATTGCTTCTTGATGGAATCAAGCTTTTGATAATTTCATCACCATAACCTTTTAAATATTTGCGAACATAGTAGCGAATTGAATTTTCTTTTGCGATTATTGGATGAATTTCTTGTTCTGTATTAATTTTGATGAATTTAGATCTATCTGCAAGAATGTTGTCTAGTTTAGCTTTATAATCATCGGAGTTCAGTATTGCCACATCACGACCTTTGTCCAATTTGCAAACTTTAATATCGGTATTATTGGAAAGTGACTGTAATGTTCTGTGGAGAAATTGATTGCGTTTCGATGCACATTGGTGTTCAGCATTTAAAGCAAGTTTTTGAAACAAATATTTAATTTGGTCTTTTGTGTCTTCATGGAAAAATGGAATTTTTAGTTTTCTTTTAATATTTGAAAATAACCGTTCTGCATAGATTTTTGGAGAAGCCAAATTCAATTTCCGAGGTAATATATGATGATCCAAACCAAATCGTAAAACTTCTTCTTGTAAAGTTAACTTCTTGGAACTTAGATTGATAATACATTTTGGACTGCGGATTCTTTGTTCACGCCAAAGATTGTAAAGCTTCTTTTGGTGGCTCTTAAGTGCCTTATTGATTAGATTTTGAAAATGCTTTTCCAGTAAATACACCAAACATTGTTTTTCAAAAAATGATAATTGCTGAAAAATGATCTGTTTTGAGTTGACGTATTTAGCTTGAGCCAGTTTAAGGGATGATCTGGTTTCTTTATATTTTCTTTTAAGGCCTATGCTGTATACTGAAGACAAGTTATGGTAAACCGAGATGTTGGGGGGTTTAAATCTCAAAAACTTTGGGCAAATGTCCAATTCAACGCATGCTTCCAACGCATGCAGAACGGTTATTTTCAAATATTAAAAGAAAACCTCTTTGCCTAAATTATATTAAGTTCTGCAAATCAACCTCTTTGCCTAAATTATATTACAACATCAACAACAAAAGAGGTATTTCCATTAACAAGCTTCGAGTTTGTGAGAAGCTTGGTCAAACAGCTGTAAAACTTCGTTTAGACGTGAAATACTCGGAAGCATGCGTTGAATTGGACATTTGCCCAAAGTTTTTGAGATTTAAACCCCCCAACATCTCGGTTTACCATAACTTGTCTTCAGTATACAGCATAGGCCTTAAAAGAAAATATAAAGAAACCAGATCATCCCTTAAACTGGCTCAAGCTAAATACGTCAACTCAAAACAGATCATTTTTCAGCAATTATCATTTTTTGAAAAACAATGTTTGGTGTATTTACTGGAAAAGCATTTTCAAAATCTAATCAATAAGGCACTTAAGAGCCACCAAAAGAAGCTTTACAATCTTTGGCGTGAACAAAGAATCCGCAGTCCAAAATGTATTATCAATCTAAGTTCCAAGAAGTTAACTTTACAAGAAGAAGTTTTACGATTTGGTTTGGATCATCATATATTACCTCGGAAATTGAATTTGGCTTCTCCAAAAATCTATGCAGAACGGTTATTTTCAAATATTAAAAGAAAACTAAAAATTCCATTTTTCCATGAAGACACAAAAGACCAAATTAAATATTTGTTTCAAAAACTTGCTTTAAATGCTGAACACCAATGTGCATCGAAACGCAATCAATTTCTCCACAGAACATTACAGTCACTTTCCAATAATACCGATATTAAAGTTTGCAAATTGGACAAAGGTCGTGATGTGGCAATACTGAACTCCGATGATTATAAAGCTAAACTAGACAACATTCTTGCAGATAGATCTAAATTCATCAAAATTAATACAGAACAAGAAATTCATCCAATAATCGCAAAAGAAAATTCAATTCGCTACTATGTTCGCAAATATTTAAAAGGTTATGGTGATGAAATTATCAAAAGCTTGATTCCATCAAGAAGCAATCCTGGAAAATTGTATGGCCTAATAAAAGTTCACAAAGGTGGCAATCCAGCTCGACCTGTGGTTTCCATGATCGGTACTCCTGAATATAAACTAGCAAAATTTTTAGACTCCATCATCAAACCCTACATTCCTGATTCGTACATTATTCAGTTCAGTGAAGAATTTTTAAACAAAATTAATACTTTCAATTTTAACTCATCTAATCAATTTCTGGTCAGTTTTGATGTAAAATCGCTATTTACTTACGTTCCTTTAAGCCAAACTATTGAATCATTGCTAATTACATTTTTTCTTCTGACCGTAATGATCATCCTCCCATTACGAAAGAGGTATTTGTGAAGCTGATGCACCTGGCTACTGAATGTATGTTTCTGTTCAAGGATGAACTGTACAAGCAAGTAGATGGTATTGGTATGGGATCCCCACTTGGTTGCACTATGGCTAATTTCTTTTTGGGACACCTGGAAACGTTAATTTTCAAAGATCAAATGTCTTGTCACCCTAAATTATATGTTCGCTATATTGATGATGTGTTTGCTGTTTTGGATGATGTTAACGCGTGTTCGTCTTTTTTGAATATTCTAAACAGCCAACATGATAATATTAAATTTACTATTGAAAAGTCCACAAACACTTTGCAATTTCTGGATGTTGATATCAAAATTAGTGAGAATACTGTTGATACATGGGTCTGGAGAAAGCCTACTAATACGGGTTTATTCCTTAACTTTGCTGCTATATGTCCCATTTAATGGAAATCTGGTTTAGTGTTTTGTATGCTCCACCGTGCCAAGTTAATTTGTTCAAGTGATTGGTTATTTTTCAAAGAGGTTGAAATTCTTAAATCGTTATTTTTATCTAACAATTACCCCCCACAGTTCTTTGATAAAATATTGCGCAAATTTCTTGCGCTTTCATCCCATCATACTCAAGAAAACGAAAACAGCGATGAATGCGAGACTTGCTTTCTTAAAGTTCCGTATATAGGTTCTGCATCCAAACAATTTACCAAAAGTCTATCTGAACTTGTTTATCGGGAATTTGGTTTAAAGTTAAACGTAGTTTACGATACATTTAAGATTAATCGCTACTTCCAGCTGAAAACAAAAACACTGCATGCTCTCTGCTCCAATGTCGTGTACCAGTTTCGATGTTCGTGTGATACGAACCTTGCCTACGTAGGCATGACTACCCGACATTTGGCTGCAAGAGCTTGCGAACATTTGGTTTTAGCTGGACCGCAAAAGAGCGCTATAAAAGAACACATACGCTCACGTGCCATTTGCCGTGAGGAAAAGTACACCGTAAACTCTTTCCAGATTTTAAAAAGTTGCCATACTGAGTATGAAACTAAAATCCATGAAGCTCTTTTGATCAAAAAACTAAATCCTAAATTAAATGAGCAACTTTATGCTAAAGGTGCCTCTTTCTTGCTAAGTATTTTCTAATTTCCCAAATTTTCTGTTACGTCATAGTATCATAAGTTAGTTCTTACCTTGATTTGACTTGATTTTCTCTTTAATTCAATTCACCTTTACTATCACATTAATAGTTATTCTAACTGAATTGGTTTATTTCACGCTAAAAAATTTATGCTGTTGCTTGTTTGACTGTAATTTTAATCTGATTGCTTTGCTCCAAAACTGGAAAGGCATTTTTATTTTGTTAGATAATAATTTTAAGTATTTCCTCATATAATGTACGTTATTAGTCAAGTATACGTAATTTATGTTGCCGTAATGCTTCTATTTCCTTTACAGATGTTTATGCATTCTTGTTTATAATAACCTGAGGAGGGCTTAATTGTTTAAGCCGAAAACGTTCGATATGTTTTGCTGTTAATAAAAAAAAAAAAAATGTTAAATCCAACAAAGTTGCTGCTTATTGCTTTGATATTTATTTTTTGTGTTGGTTTTTGGTTTAAAATTAACTAAAACGTTAACTGTTGTTTGATTTTGAATGTTATTGAACAACAAACCATGTGCGTTGACAGGAAGCATCTTAACTCTGAAAACCGCAAGGTTATTCTGTGCTTCCTGCTCAATCAACACAAATCTGATTTCTGTATATTGCGTCTTGAGCAGTACTATTAATACTTTTGCGTATGTGTTTGATTGAGGAATAAATTCTACTACTATAGTGGGTGGATAGAGCGTCTGCTACTGAAGTGGTAGACTCGGGTTCGATTCTCGATCGGGTCAAACCAAAAGATTATAAAAAGTGGTATTCACTGCTTCCCTGCTTGCCGTTCAGCAATTAAAGGGACAGAGTGAAGCCTCCATCGTGTGCGGTAGACAGATGGGCAGATGGCAGCTTGACTCGAAGACCGAAAGGTCTTTTCGCTGTCTCCTGGCCAAGGCAAGTTGGTGAATAAAATGTAATTACAATTAGAACACCTTAAATCACAAAACTCCTTTTCGTATTTTATTAAAATTCAGCTTTGAAGTAAAAGTAGCTAGTTGCAAGAAAGGCATCGTTTTTGCTCATGCATGACACCGTGGCGATTGTAATCAAAATTCATTGCCACACAAACTTGTGCGTAGGACTGGTATACGGTAGATTTTTGGATGAGCCAAATTGGTTGGGCTACGGCGTAGGTTCTTTATTGCGTTAAGTTAAAGTAGTGACAAGTTAGCAAATAAGTTAGTATTATTTATAAGCTGGTAACCTATTATTGGTAGGTTCAGCTGGTAGACTTGTGAAGTAGGCTAGGGTTAGCCTAATTCAGAATTGGCATGCAGTGCTGGTAGTCTAGCCCTGTTCAAAAAGTTAGTCCAGAGTCTAGTCAATGTGAGATAGCCTAGCCAATTTAATTCAAAATTTAAAATGTGTTCTACTGCCACTAAGTAGATCAAATTTAAAATAGGCTTATTCAGTGGCGACTAGCGTACTCAGTCTGTGAGTGGTAGGCTACACCAGTACGGTACCGATGTGTTGATTTCAAGGGGGCTGGGGGGCAGCGCCCCTCAGGTCTGACAATAAAGAGGGCGAAATATGTCTGGCCCCCTCGGTTTTTTGGCAAGTAATGCGCACTTGGCACTCAAGGTAGAGACGTGATTCAAAATTCTGGACCGAGATACAACCTGATTACCTTGATAACAACCTTTTACTTGATAACAATTTTCCAGTACTTTTTGCACCACTGCCTATACTAATATATCAGATATTGGTACACAGGTACAGACATTTACTTCGTACCAGTTATATGAACAAAGACTTCAATGACGTCATTTGTTTTGAAAAATTTTTTTGTCATAAATTGCGTCTTGTCTATACGGTATGTTCTTAATTGAACTAATTACCATAGGCCTATGTATTCTAAATCTAAACTCAATATTAACTCGATCGTTTCAGATTTATCAACCTACAAGGAATAAAATTGATTATTACAGTTAAAGGTTTAGGTTAGGGTTAGAGCTAAGGTTAGGTTTTTAGGCTTTATTACAAAATGTCTGTGCACACGGAACATGCGCTAAACCTTTTCCTTAAATTTTTTTTCCAGATGAGTCAAAATTAAATGATCTATCTGTTATGCTATTAGTATCATTATACATGGAACCAAAATATGTACCAGTACTGTAATTGATTTGTTATTGCAATGGTCTGAGCATAGGCATAGCCAGAAATTCAAATTGGGAGAGGCCCAAAAGCAAAATGTACAAACACTTGGTCATAATGTTTATTTTTTAATTGTTCAGCTACAAAATTAAAATAAGGGCCAATTGCTCATAATGTTTATGACCATGTGTTTGTACGTTTCAAAAAAAAATTAAACCTAAAAAATCCAACCCAAACCCTGGTCTATGCAACTGTTATAATCAAATTTAAAATTTCCAAAAATGAATTACGCCGACAGAATTTTTGTTTGCTTAACATGCTTCATCTTTGAATTGTTAGGGGTGGGGCTATCAAGCACAAACTTTTAAAACGCTTTCTGTGCAAATTGTGGTTGATTAAATAATAACTTTTTGCCATATATTTTACAAAAAATTGCACCACATGCTTATTTTTAGCATTGGATATAAATGGTATAAGTGAAAACGAAAGTGGTGCCCATTACTGCTTCTGCTTCCACAAAAATTTGCCACTTTTGCTTCCACACCCCTAATTACTGTACAGGCGAATTGTCATGGTTGGCATTCAGGTCCAATCGAAAATATTCTTTTGGTGCTCAATAGGCTTCTGATTAGGAAAAGACTAAGCCCATTGTACTGTACTATGTGCAGTATTTTACTGCAAATTTCAGTGATTTTTATCTGTCTTTCTTCTTACTTTTTTTTTGCTTTTTCTTCTCATGCTATCTGCTTTTAAACCGCTAAATGCACTGGTTGCAAAGTTTGAGGGATGGAAGATATCAAGGAGGACTTTTGTTTGACTAAAATCTGAGGTTCCAGGTTGAGGGGATCTCCTTCAATTGGGTCCTTCAAAAGTTTAAACTTCCAAACCATTACAGCTAGATAGATCAAATTTTCAGAATGGATAGATGTTAAAAATAAACTAAACCGAACAAATATTGGTGGTGTGACGATGGGGTTTTCCACCCAACCAGCCCTTTAAAATTCAAACTTTTTACCCTTTTAGGCTAGACAGATGAAATTTTTTAAGAAAGTATTTATGAAGAAAAGATAAAATTTGAAGAATTTTGGGATACCACAGTGAGGTCTGGGAGGTCTCCTCAAAGAGAATGCCAAAATTCAAACATTTTAATTGTTTAAGCTAGACACATCAAATTTTCCTGGTAGGCAAATATAAAGGAATGACAAAATTTAACAAAATTTGTAGCACCAAAGTGGGGGTTTGTCATTCGGCAAACCAAGTCAACTGACAGCGATAAACTCACCGCAAACCAATGGTTTTTCATAGTGATTTTGTCACAACGTGAGGATTTGGGCAAGATGGTTCTGGGGATAGTAAAATATTTCTATGACCACCCTTTTCAGCCAATCGGCGTTAGTTGGTTCACGGTCAGTTTTCGCAGTCAGTTGTCGTGGACCCCTCAATCGGGTTCTTCAAAATTCAAACTTTTCAACTATTCAAGCTAGACAACATGAAACTTTTAGAATAGGTAAGTATAAAAGAAAGATTAAATTAAAATAAATAAATAAGAGTAAGTGCCGCAATTGGGAAGTCCTGCAATGGATCCTTTAAAATTTTAAACCACTCAAAGCTGTTAAAATAAACTAAACAGAGCATAATGTGCAAAAGAAGTAAATAATTTACGGTAAATAGTTGTTTGACTTTAAACATTACACCTAGGTTCTAGAAAGCATAGAGTTGTGTAAGTTAATATAGGTTATCAATCTAAAGTCATTGTAAAGTTAGACTCTGCAATATTGTTATAAATTTATAAGAGTTTGATTTTTTGTTTCTAAATTTAGTTTGTGTACGGATCTTTTTTCATCCTAATTGCTAAGGGTTTGATTTGATTTAGTTTTGTTTTAATTTACTTAAATTTTGAGAAAAATCAGTAGAAGTGTTCATGCATGTGCTTATATAAAATTCTTCTTAAAAAAATTTTGTCGTGGGCTAGTTGAGGGTGTAGATTTGATATTTAGAATAGTGTGTTAAATTTCTGATCTAGGTAATGTAAGTTACAAAATTCAAAAATCATGTCGGCATTTTCTGATCAAAAAGTTTTGTTCCTGTCGTTATAATCGAAGCATAAGGTTATTGTTGACATATTTGTTTTAGCCAGGGTTTTGTTCATTACTCCAATTTTAACAATTGCCCTGGTAAGTTAAAATTCAACCAACTCCTTAAAAGTTTAAACGAGAACTAAGCAGAGTTGTAGAATTTTGATTGACATTTGATAGATGCCTTTTCTAGACATCTAAAGTTTGGTAGCCGTTAACCACAAACCTGATCAAGGTAATGGAACATTATGAAATTTGAAAGCGATGTATTTCAGATCTGACTATCAACAACATTCTTGGAAGTCCCCGGATATTGCTTGCGATGTAATATTCTAGTTTTTATATAGTGCAATACTGTCTGCTGTACTATAGATCTGAGATACTGCGCAAATTTACTTTAATCAAAGATTTAATAGTGTTACAGATTAGATTAATAATAACATTATTAGGTTGAAATTACAGTAACAGAAAATGAAATATATTGGTTTATTAATGAAATATATAAGCTGACAAGGTTTCTGTAGAATAACTTCCAGCTCTAAAACTAAAATCATAATAATTTTGGTACCAGCGGGGACATACTGCTAATTAGTATAGGTGGCTGTATATGGCAAAACATGTAATGGAAGAGGTCTAGATTTGCTGGTTTAACTTTGACTTTGTTTATTTAATTTTGCATCTTTTTGATTTCATTTCTCTTTGGTTTCGGTTTTGCTCTGAAACATTCCCATTTTTATTTTGGATTTTATGCTTTTTGCTCACTGTGCGTTGAAATTTTTTGCTCTCAATTGTTATTACTTTAGAACTAACAATGCCTTTTGGGCAAAATATATTTTCAATGCAGTAAAGTATTGGATGTTTTATGAACAACTAATTCCTTATGTTCATGAAATCAATGAGGCTAAATGCAAAATAATTTAAATTAGTGGTGTTCAGAAATTTAATTAAAATAAAGTTGATTTGAATAATATTAATGCAGTTTTTGTTTTTTCATTTTAGTCTCTTCAACTTAAAAGTTTTAAGTGAAGTGCAGTAGTCACCCCTGTGAATAATTCTAATTTCTTTTAGCATACCATTGGTAGCCAGGTCAATTACAGTTGGTTAAGTCTTAACAGCCTATGTAGGCTATAATTATGTTGCATCTACTTTATTCTACAGCAGTATTATTGCGGAAGAAACTAAGCTATTTCACCAAAAATTTTTACCTAGGATACTTTTTTTTATTGATTGTGACAGAAATCTAATTCAGACTAAATTCTTACTCTAAAACTACTTCTCGTTTTCACTTAATTCTCTTTTGCTTAAAGGTTTTTTGTAAAATACGGTAGTCTATGAGGGCTGTTGTGAATCAGCATACAAGACATATTATGCATTGTACATAATGTCAAATTGCTCTAAGCAGGCATAGTAGCATTAGTAGATTATGCCTACGCCTACACTGGTAGCCCTAATCCTACTATATCTATTTAGACATACTAGGTAACAGTAAAACAACCTGACTAGTTGTTCAAATAGGCATAGCCTTGTATAATGTAATAGAAAAAAATTTTTTTTCAAAAAAAAATTAAAAACAAAATTTTTCAAAAAAATATTGGCATTAATAAACCATGCCTAAGCCAATTTTTGCTAAAATAGAATTTTTTTAACGGTTTTTTTCTACGAAAAAACGGTTAAGATTTTTTTTTTTAAATAAATTTTCAAATAAAGCTTTTTCCCAAATATTTAATGTTTTCGAAGCTTTTTATCTGACACTTGTCAAGAAAAATCGTCAGAATAGAGATCGCAGCAAAAAGAGCGGCTATACGAAAAAGCCGAGCATTGATTGGCTGGAAAAGGATCGTTGAGAGAGCGTCATTTATGTGCAATCTTTACGCTCTATACGAATTCTTTTTGTCGGCAGAGGGCGGGGTTTGAAGTTTTGATAAAAGTGACTTCAAAAGAGTATAGATGGAAGAAGAACGGAAAAAGTTTGAAAAATTGATTTCCTATTGTATTTTTTTCAATGATTAAAAATGCTTTTTACAATATACTCGCAAGGTTTTCTTACCTAATCCGGACGCATGCAATCTCCAGCTCGCGGTCTCAAATCTTGCGGCGCACGGGCACGAGTTGCTTGTGTAATATTGACATGCACAGCAAGCCGCGTGACGTTTCATGGTTATTTTGAGTCTACCTCTACCAACCAATACGGTACAAAGTTGCGGATTTCTATTAACGATCATTACACCTTGTAAATATAGTAAAAACAATGTTTAAATGGATATTTTTAAAGTTTAATCTTTACACCTTGTTGTAAATAGACTTATAGTGAAAACAATGTTAAATTCTTGCAGTTAACTTCTTCAGAATTGCATGAAGAACTTTTGAAGTTGAACAGGGTTGTATGCTGCTGAGAATTGTTGTTTTACTTTGGAATTATTTTTGTAGTCTGAGTTGAATTAGAAGTGGCTGCATGCTCGACAACCATTTTCGACAATTTTTCATGGAAAGGTTTGCATTGAAGTTCTATATAGTTTAAATTTATGACGCTCACTGCATTCCCTGCAATTACAATTTGTTGTCGTTTTACTCGTGACAATTGTTCAGTATCCTAGAATCCAGTTTATAAGCTGTTGAAGACAACCTTTCATGTGAAACGAATGACTAAGTTATATTTTGGTTCGGCTTTCCCCTATTAAATTTTCCATTCGCGGACATCAGCCTGAAAACGAAGTCTGCGTTTGACTAAAACTCATTCAAAATTGATTGCTTTTTCTAGTTTTTCAAGCAGTAGGGTAATTTGTTCACACCCAAGCAGCGACTTTTTCATGTTGTATATCTATATTTTTCTCCCGAACGTAAGTTAAGACCAAGACCAATCAAAACGAAAAGTTTTATTTGTTCTAATTGACTTAGTGTTTCACCGGAGCTCCGCTCTTCAACACTTTCAAGTACTTGCCTAAGAGTAATATCAAACCGTTCATATTATCAATTTTTAAGTTTCCCAAGTTGCCGGAATCTTACCTCCTCGCAGTGACCTTTTTTTTAATGAAACAAATTTTATTCGCAAGAGGGAAAAGAAATAAGCGTTTGAATAAAAAAACAAAGCAGCAAAAAAATATCAAGAACAAGACGGGGAAAAAAGCCTGTCACTGAAAAAAGCTCAAAAATGCCGTCATAGTCCATTGAGGATGGATGTTAAAACCGCTCATTTCTTCATTCAAGCGAAGCGAACCAATTGATGCAACACAGTGATGACAGGAGTGACGGCTCAAATGTCAAGATGTACTCCCGCAACGATGCAATCATTAGCATCAAAAAAAGCGGAGAACGACAATAAGAAGGTAACAAAGGCTACCTTTACACATAGCGATTTTCGCAATCAGGTATGAAACTTCAGCCATGTGTGAACGAGTTTTCTTATTGTGAAATCAGGTTTCGTACTTTTCATTTTCGAGTGGTTTGCGTGCCTGGGTTTCGTTCCGCGAATTGCCAAATTTGTGTAAACGCTCTGACTCGAAAACCTCAATTACATGATTTTTATTGTGTGTTTTTTTGGGAGTAAGGTGTTTGACCTTGACGCGGTAATATCTGCAAATACAGCTGCAGCGCAGTTAGTGCTTTCGTTTTGCCTGCAACGTTGCTTTCGCGCTTCTTTTAATGCCTTTCAGGTTTCAAAACCTCGAAAAAGGCACGTTTAAAAACTGGTTTTCACTACTTTTCGTCTTTCCGCATGCGCGAGGTTTCGTTCCTCGTTGTCAAAACTATGGGGCGCCGTTTGTATACCCTAATTTGTGCAATGTTTTTTGCATGTTTAATTAAATAGTCATTTTAATTAAATGTACAAAAATAAATATACAAAAAAAACACGTGCAAAAATAAATATGCAATAGTTTTGAATATTTATTACACCATAATTTGCGCAACCTTTTTTTGCATGTTTAATTGAAATGACTATTTAATTAAATATGCAAAAAAAGGTTGCGCAAATTATGGTGTAATAATTATTCAAAAACTTTTGCAAATTTATTTTTGCACGTGTTTTTTTTTGTATATTTATTTTTGTACATTTAATTAAAATGACTATTTAATTAAATATGCAAAAAAACATTGCACAAATTAGGGTACACAAACGGTGCTCCATACAAAACGGCTATGTGTAAACGACTTTTTTGTCATGTGTTAACGCGTCAGGTTTGTTGTCAAACCTATATATAAACGCAGCTTAAACCCTAGACGAAAGGCGTAGTAACTGTGAAAAAGCTTGACCCTCTTAAAGAATGAGGTGAAATGACTGGTCGGAGGGCTACCCTTGATGACGGCACTGAGTGTGGTATTAAAAAAGCTCTTAATAAGCTTTTCGTCTATCTTTTTATTTTTATTGAAGGGAATGCAGTGAGCGTCATAAATTTAAACTATATAGAACTTCAATGCAAACCTTTCCATGAAAAATTGTCGAAAATGGTTGTCGAGCATGCAGCCACTTCTAATTCAACTCAGACTACAAAAATAATTCCAAAGTAAAACAACAATTCTCAGCAGCATACAACCCTGTTCAACTTCAAAAGTTCTTCATGCAATTCTGAAGAAGTTAACTGCAAGAATTTAACATTGTTTTCACTATAAGTCTATTTACAACAAGGTGTAAAGATTAAACTTTAAAAATATCCATTTAAACATTGTTTTTACTATATTTACAAGGTGTAATGATCGTTAATAGAAATCCGCAACTTTGTACCGTATTGGTTGGTAGAGGTAGACTCAAAATAACCATGAAACGTCACGCGGCTTGCTGTGCATGTCAATATTACACAAGCAACTCGTGCCCGTGCGCCGCAAGATTTGAGACCGCGAGCTGGAGATTGCATACGTCCGGATTAGGTAAGAAAACCTTGCGAGTATATTGTAAAAAGCATTTTTAATCATTGAAAAAAATACAATAGGAAATCAATTTTTCAAACTTTTTCCGTTCTTCTTCCATCTATACTCTTTTGAAGTCACTTTTATCAAAACTTCAAACCCCGCCCTCTGCCGACAAAAAGAATTCGTATAGAGCGTAAAGATTGCACATAAATGACGCTCTCTCAACGATCCTTTTCCAGCCAATCAATGCTCGGCTTTTTCGTATAGCCGCTCTTTTTGCTGCGATCTCTATTCTGACGATTTTTCTTGGCAAGTGTCAGATGAAAGCTTCGAAGATATTAAAAGGGCATTCAGGACGTTTTTGTTTTTAAAAAAATTTTCTGCGAAACCATAGTGAAACAACTTTGGCAATTTTTTTGAATTTTTTCCAAGCAATTTTGACTCTCTTCGGCCAAGAAATCGTAAGATATTCGCAATTATTTTTCCCCTTAGACTAAGGAGAAACGCTTTCCAAACATTACCAAACTGAAAGGACGTAGGTCAAAATCGTTCCGAATGACTGACTACATTAGCAGCTGTCGAGGAAGTGGCTTCGTAGGTACCTGCTGATAACCGCAGCAAACCTATACGAAAAATGCTCACTAAAATGCTTGCACTGAAGCTTGCAATTTCATACTTACGTGAAAATCTAACTGGCCTTATCTGATCTTTAGGCCTAAAGCAATTGCGCAATAATCGCATAAAACTTACTGGCTCACTAAAAACCAGAATCTTAGTCCAATATCTTGTCAGCTACGATGCTTCAGCCTTCAACAGGCAATAATTTTTTCGGATAAGCTATCTGTAGTTAGCATTAGTCACAATCTGCAATAGGCTATAGGCTACTACACCTAAAGCACTGAAGCCTTATTTTATTTTGACTACTTAGCTAGCACTTGGCGGACAAAACAGTCTAGGAAAGCATCTGACCTGTCTGAATTCAAACAGTAGTTGTTCCACTAATTTATTTACCTATACCTGCAGCACTCACCTAGTTCCAAAAAGCCCGGTACTTCGCAAGACTCGGAAATAAAAGTTACAAATTGATTTATTGCGCAATCTACTTGAAACAAGATGGCCGAAATTTAGATTCTAAGAGGAAAACATAAATTTTTTTCAGTTAAACTTTCTTAACCGGATGAGTTGCAAGAATCGCAATGGGGTCATGTTGGTAAACATACAGTGCGTTCAGAAAGTCACTGTGCACCTTTCATTGTCTGCTTTATTTTTAGATAATCAGCGTTTTTCGTTTCTCGTATTTCGTCTTTGATGTTTTTTAAATGCACTTTTCGAGCGAGCAAACTTCAAACGTACACAATTTGACCTTGAAACCGAGCGTTTTAAATTTTTAAAAAAATTGTTTTAAAATTGCTTTAAAATTGCAGGTGCACAGTGACTTTCTGAACGCACTGTATTTTTTAAGATTTTTTCTCAGTTTTTCAAAATTCGGGTTAAATGCCCTTTTAACAGTTTAATCAAAGTAACACTTTTCTTTTTAAAAAACGTTTTTTTGGAAAAAGCTTTTATTTGAAAAAATATGTTTTTGAAAAAAAAAATTTTTTAAATCGTTTTTTTTTTTTTTTTAACTGTTCGTAGAAACAAAAAAATTTTGTTTGAGAAAATACTTAAGTTTGAAAAAAAATTTTTTTCACCTAGGACGCCTAAAAGTCCAGGCGCATAAACTTCCCGTGCGCAAACGTCCGCGCATAAAACTCACTGTCCGAATCTCAGGGATTTGTAGTCAACAAGAGAATGCAAAGGCTTCTTTCACGCTGGACAATGAAGTGTCTAATAATGGGATTATAATAAGCTGCTTTTGTGCAATAAACAGATTATCACCAATAATAGCCATTAATTCGATGATTGTGCAAAAGCAACTACCGTAAATTATAATCCCAATATTAGCTAAATGAATTACTAATTATTTAGCTGAATTATACTCCCATGTTCTGACGTAATGCTGGCTTGCTCATGCAGATGTGAAAGATAATGTTGTGAAGACCTGACATTGGCCCCGACAAAATCATTGGACTTTTTGGCGTAATATATATCGTGAGTGTAATAAAAGAATTAATTTGATTCAAAAAGTATCCTATCGAGTCAAACTGTGCTGCATGGTTCCTACAAAGCCGATTTTTGTCAGTGAATCAGCAATTAGGTGAATCATGGCAAATAAACTTTGCAAATATGATCTACATAGTTTCACAAAAATTGACAAATTTGTGGAAATTGACTTTTAGTATACTTTAATATTAGACTGGTGCAAAATTCACTGCGCAGAAATGTATTTTAACAGCTTCGGGTGCAATTCTTTTGAAAGAATTTGGCATCTGCTGGTCAGCCAAAAAAGCTGGAGGAAACACTGGTGTGTAGTAACAAATTTAATTCCCAATTTTAAGATATCTTGCAAATAATCAGTTGTTGTTTTCACAGGCAGAGCATAGGCTACTGCACACTATAGTACTTGTTGCAATCAAATTAACCATGGCCGAAGGCAAGCAAGTGGAGGAGGTAAGTTTGAATCCTTTTTCTTGTTTATTGAACTTTTAACATCAAGGCATTAAAAGTGAATAGAGCATCTGCTGTTAAAATCGTTGACTCTAGTTTAATTCCCAGTCATGCTTAACCAAAAATTTTTAAAATACAATTTTTGTTTAACTTGTCAGAACAGTTTTTACTGGTCTAATTTTCCAAGTTGTATCCAACTTAACATCATCTTACTACTGCACAACATTAGCTACGATAGGCAGCAGTGTAAAATCGGAAAAGCTGAAATTTCGATGTACTATTTTTAAATACAGATTTTTACTTTTGAGCCCCAGCTTCTGGGTTTAGCCGTAAACTCAAGGCCTTACCTTTAGGGACATTCAAGTCAAATTTTTCACTGGTGATCAAACTGTTAGGAAAAGCCTAAATTGCCTTCTTATCACAGTTGAACTTTGTACGTCTTCCCGTTTTCAAGATATTACAATTCAAACTTAACAATTGTAGTCTTACTTTTGCGTTGCCATTTTGTCAGTAATGTTACAGACGATTAACTTTTGTTAAGCTGGCTTACGTTTGGTTAAAAAGCAGCTGATTTTAAATTCTGAACTTTTACGAGTGTATACATGGTTTTGTCACCAATCCTGCCGCAAAGTACTTCATGAAATTAGGAACATGCAATAACACTTATAATTTTGTTTCTGTGTGGAAACCCTGGCAAAATTTCCAAGGAGAAAAAGACTTTCTAAGAGGAGATCTGAGCTGTTATATCTCGGGAACGAAATGCCGTAGAAACCTCAAATTTGGTGAAGTTGGTCTACAGATCTGTCATAATTTAGTGAGAGAAAAACGGAAGAAAAAAACTCCGACTTGATGCTCTTTAATAATATGCAGACGATAATTTTAGGACAAAAGCTATATGTTCTCATAAAATATTCACTTGGTAATAATAATAAAGCATGATCAAATAGCTTTGCATTCATTGCGTGAGTTTGCATGGTAGCTTTTTGAATTGTCGTGTGATTTAACGTAATTTGTAATTTTATCATGATGTATATGAAAACTGATGATGGAATGCGGCAAACACTTGTACATAAGTTTTAATAATAAATCTCTTAATTACGTTTAAGGGTGACAAACGTATAAGTGTACAAAAAAACAAAAAAATTTGGTCCACTACTTGTTTGAAAGTTTTTTCTCTCTGAAATTGTTGCAGTGATCGGATATTTAGTTAGTTAGTATGCTTTGATCAGGCGCTGTAGTACCGATTGAAATATGTGTTTTAAATTGAAAATAAGAAAGTCGTGCAACGTGAGACTAAGAGAGTAAAAAAAATTGCCAAAAATCTTTACATCTGTATTTGGGAATAAAATAAACACAACTGTCTATTGTTCATCGCTTGCTCTGCAAAGATCTTTAGTGGTTTGGGCGTTTACCACGTCATTTTTTTGCAATTTCACACAATATTTAGGTGTAAGTTTTGAATTTGTAATGGTCCAATGATTGTGAAAATGTTTAATGCTCTGTCAAAAAAAAGAAAAATTTGAACAGATACGGAAAAATGGTGGTGAATGAAGCTGGGTTACATCGATATTTGAAAAAGAGTTGTTTCTTAGTAGAGTAGAATAGTACGAGGATAGAAATGACCTTTTGTAAAAATTTCATCATTTTTTAAATTCGTTCTTGCTATGAAACTGTGAATCGAGCAAAAGTTTACCTTTTCCTCAATTTCAAACGGAAATCAAACATTCTCACGTATTTGCCTCAAATTTTCCTGATCAAACTTAGCACAGTTTTATATTGTTGATTATGTATGTATATTATTTTCTAGGTATAATCGCGAGTCTTAGAGCACTTGCAATAGTTTCATTATTTCCGTATGTGCATCAAAAACGTTTTTAAGTTTGCAGACGTTGGTCGTATTATATTTTAAAGAAGTTTGAGGTTAAAAAATCTGCATCTATGTTACGTAGGGAGTTCTGCGTAGAGTTTGCCTTTTTTAAACGCGGTCGTGCGAAATATAAGTGATGTTTCGTTGGTTATTGGGGTAAATGCGCCACTTCAGAACAACATATTGTAGGCCAAGCTGTTTGCAATGACATCTTCGGTACAGTTGCAAATGACACAGGTTTTGCACAGAGAGTTAATTTTCATGGCACATGCTTTTCGGATGCTTGCCAGTTACATATGACGTTCAGTTACAGGAGACTAAGAATTGTTGATCTCAGTAACGGGGCTGCGGAGCCATTGAAAAAAAGACATGGCTCTCACTCCGGAGCTCTCGTTAGTTACTTATACGGCTCCAGCTCCGGAGCTGCAGTTTTATACTGTAAAGTACGTCTCCAGTTCCGCAACATAGTCATTTGTAACCAAGTCGGGGAAGTTTTGTTCCGGTTTCTAATCTCTGAAATCAGCTGCTGACTGGCACACAACCGGGGTGTGCTAAGAAGGAGAGAGCTTGGAACCTAGAATTTGTTTGTGTTTTATACGAGGGCGTTGGGTTGGAGTTAGCTACTGGAAGCTTTGCTTCCAGCTGCTGTTCGGTTTTTGTGATTTTGGGGGGAAAAATTACATTTCAACGCCGTTGGGATCGTATTTTGCACGTTTGTCGAGCCATTAGCAAAAAATTTATTGCTAAGATTTGGAAACCGTTTGACTGAATTAATTTGCTCAGCCTCATCTGCCCCAACCCCCTAACATACTGGTCAAGTATAGAACACGTTTAAAAGCATGCATAGTTGGGTTCAAGTTTCGAAGTGACTTGGCTGAAGAAAGGGGGCAGTTTTTTTTCAAAAACTTACAAAAAATCGCCTAGCGGCTGGGATCTTCGCCCCCACACCCCCATAGCTTCCGGCGGCTGGGGTTCCGCCCCAGACCCCCGTCTGCGCTGTGTTTGAGTTACACTACGTTACTCAACACGTCTCCCGAGTTACGCAGTTGCACTTTTTTACTATTGGTTTAAGTCTTCTTCCTTCAGCAAAATCCTGATTAAGTTCCAAACACAGGCCACGGGTTCTGATCTTCCATTCTACAATATTTCCCCCCAAAAGTTCTTCCTTTGAAACTTTTTGATGATGTCATTGCATGTGATTTGTAGTTTCCCCCCCCCCCCCCCCAATCCAAAATCCTGGCTACGCCTATGCGACAGACCAACTTTCGATCATTAAATTCACTATTTTCATTAAGCAGAGCTGCATTTCTTGCAGCAAGTGGGTTTGTTGTGCACTATTAGTCAGTGGTCGAGTGGATAAAGCTTCTCGTATGCAAACGGTAGACTCTGGTTCGTTTCTCGGTCGGGTCAAACCAAAGACTATAAATTGGTATGCATAACTTTTCTTTTTGGCGTTCCAGCTATACAATAGACAATGTGAAGCCTCTACCATGAGTGGTGAACAGATGGACACTGGACAAGCAACAGCTGGACTCGAAGACCCAAAGGTTGCTTCGCTATTTTCTGGCTTCGGCAACTTGTGAAAAAATGTAATTAGAAGCAGACTCAATTTCCTATGAAATCTATTGTTTGAGTTGTAAAAATTTTGGGCATCATGTGGCAGGCTGATGATCACACGAGAGAAGCACGAGTTGATGAATTAAAATGTTTAGTGAAGCTGTAGCACTTTCCACCAGGGCATGGTATGGAATGAAAAATGGAATGGAACGGAAATTTTGGTATGGAATATGGAAGATGCCAGAATGGAATGGAAGACAATCTTTCATACTTCCATACCAATTCCATACTAGATTTCGCTCATGGCATTTACAGAAAAATATATACGGATAGTGATAACTAAAAATATTAGGAACCGTTTAGGAGTTAATCATCTGTCGACAAATTATAGGGTAATTTGGTCATGAACATTGCGCAAACAGTGTAGGCATTGCATCATCAGATCATACAATATGTTCATTGCAATTTGCAGCTGCATTGATGCTGACTGGCTTAATTTTTGTTTAAGAATGACAATCTGTCTAGTGCCGTTGCCAGAGCAAACGAAGTGAGGGGCACGAAAATAGACTGAACTTTTGCATATTAAAACTGATCTTGTACCCTTGTAAATTATGCGCAATTTCAAAAATCTGTAATCATGTCTAAAAAAGAGATATGTTTGTCCGGTAGCGTTTCTTAGCTTCTTTCGTTTCGGGCCCATAATCACTTGAAAAGTTTATCTGCAGCCGTGACTGCGACCCAAACAACCTTTAGTGTGCTCTAAAAAAACAAAAACAGCTGGTTTTTCAAAAAACGAAATAAACGATTTTGTTGGTCTACATTTCCACTCTACGACTCACCCATAAACAGGCGTGCAAACAAGATTTTGGTTAAGGATGGGGCTTGGTAGTTAAAGTTCTTTATTTGAAAAATACCTCGATGGGGTGGCGAGCTGAGCAAAGCGCTGCTACTCAATTATCTCCTATAAACGGAGGTCTGGGGGTGAAGCCCCTGTCGCTGGGCGATTTTTTGATTTTTCGAGAAAAAAATAACTATATCAACGCCATTTGAATCATATTTCGCACGTTTTTAGAAGCCAGTAGAAAATTTAAATTGCTTAGCCCATTCAGCCAATACTTTACCCACAAGTCAATTCAGAAACACCTTTAGACGCGTGCATTTTAGGGTTAAATTTTTGAATGACTTGGCTGGGAGGGGGGAGGGCGGAAACCCTCTTTGCCCTCGTGGTTCCGCCACTAAATCCGTAAACGCTTAGCGGCCAGTTGTGCATCCCGACTCATAGTTTGAGAAGCACTGGCTTCGGGCGTAGAATACTGTGAATTGAATACGATGCAAACGTTCGTGGTTTTGAAATTGATATAACTAGCGTAATTGGTACTTAATGACCCATTTATTACTGATTACGTTCAAAGATGTTAAATTTGGTGGTTGAAACTTTAACCGCTAAACTTTCGTTATTTAAAAACTTTAATATACTGGTAATGTAGGTAACTTTAATCAAGTAGATAGGATTGAATGTTATTATTTTTTGAGAAAACTTTTTCTTCCACTGTAACAAAAATTTGTATTTACGTTTCTATCCCCGAATGAGCTTAGTTCTTTGTTGTTTTTTTTCTTTGCGTTTAAGCTTTTTTTCGGTATTTTTGTAGAACGTTTTTGGCAGTTTGGCTATGCCAAATTTCATAGTTTGTGTGATTACAAACTTGCAATCATTGAACCCAGTGCATACCCATCAACCTATTGTCTTGATTAATGATTAAGTGAAACATTTTCAAGCTGAGTGAATTTTTTTGGTAGCTCATTGCGAGAGTGCTTCAAATATGGGATGAGGTGCATCGTACCATGCTGCTCACCTTCGCGAGCGACTACTTGCAAAGGTCTGCTTAACGTTGCAAAAGTACAGTACAAATTACGCGTAGCTTCCGGTCTAAACTTGCCTTGGTATGAAAGTATGGAATGGAATATGGAAGAAAATTGCCAATATGGAATATGGAAAAATCGCCTTCCATTCCATACCATGCCCTGCTTTCCACTCGATACGTTCAATTTAAGGTAAACTAACAGCTATTTTGTCACAATAACTAGTACAATCAATATAAAACGATGCTCACTTTGTTCACATAGCGTCGATCCAAAATTAATTATTGTTTTTGTTTTTGTCAGCAACAATTGATTTTAAGATTGTTGCTATTATCTCAGTGTATATTATGTCAATACAAAGGCTTAGTCTTGCTTTATCCACCATTTTCGTTTTGGTGAAAGTTTTTTTGTGATATTATCGAATTTGTTTTTTCTCACGTATTGTTAATGCTTTGGTAGGCATTAATTTTATTTTCTTGTCCAAATAAATCACAAGTGAAGTTGTACTGAGCCATGATGGTAGATAGTATTATGGTCTATGTTACGCAATATGGTGTACGTTATGCTGTCTTCAGCTAACTATAATTTTCTGTGTACCTTGTTTTTAATCCTAATTTTTAGCTTGCAAATGGTTTTTGTCGTTTCTGGAAATAAAGTTGGTCAAATGAAAAGAAGATAAATAGCTCCATCTGGTGATCATTATTTGATAACAATTAAAGCTCTTTTCATAAACGTGATCTGTTCGAACTGAGACCTGTTCCTGGAGCTATTGATAACCTTGCAGGAGAAACAACGACCTTGGGTTTCAGTCGGCGATACTTCTGTTTAACCAATATGTGTTTACATTGATATGTAGCCTTAAGCGCACTGCGCGATTACTTGGTTACTTCTTTACTAGAGGTCACTACGGACACCGGTCGGCAAGTTTCTTCCATTAATTGTAATAAAGCGAGTCTTTGCGGTATATCCACTATGCAGTTTAGTTGAAAGCGACATTAGCAGACGTTCCACTCTGAGTGCAAAGCAGATCGCCTTAAATTTTGCAAAATTAAAAAGTTCAATTATTTTGGAGAAAAGAAGAGTATATAATACTTGAGATTGACGTTCTTTAAGCTATGCGATATTTTTCGTTTACCAGAATTCAAGTTCAACCATGTAAAATTCCAATAAGACCTAGATAGCATTACTCTAGTCGGCAATAGATATTTGTAATAAATTTTTTTGGTTTGCAAGTTCTATCAACACTAGTTGCCCCACGAACCGATTCGCTTGATGAGTTGCCCCCGTAGACCGACCCGCCGAATGATTATCTTTGAAACTCGAATGCGTTGATACAATAAAGCAGACAAAGCAGTTCAAACTACTGTGGAAGTGCGTCCATGTGCTGAAAAGGAAAATTACTGCGTACGCGAACATTGCGTTCGTTATCAAACAAAAGCACGTGGCAAGCCTCCATTCATGTCGTCGGTTGCTTAGTTCGACGCAAGCAGTTGACAACGTATTTCGAATGAATTTGTACCGTGTTAGATGTTTTTGTTTCTCCATTTGTTATAATTTCACACAGTCTGCTGGTAAAAAAAATTATTTTGCCCGAAGAAAATACTTTCATGCGTTATATGATATTTCCACGCTTTCCGTTAATATGCTAACAGATCGCATTTTAAAAGCTGGAATCATTGGTTCACGTACACGAGTCTCGGCACTGCAAATGAATAAATTTAAAGCTCCAGTAATGATAGCTGGTTTTAATTTTTTTGATGCGCACTGCACAGTGTTACTGACTTTTGATGGTCTCTGTTCTGCAGTTCTGGCTGAACGGCAGTGCAGTAAGTATGCCAACACAAAACACGTAAGTTAGCTTCTGTTTGTAATTCTTTTCGTCGGGCCGGACCTCCTCGACCGACAGGCTGATCAACCCAATAAGATAAGCAGAGATTTTGAGCAGTTTACAGCGCCTTTGTTTATGGTAACGATTGTGCATCGCCTCCAAATTGCACCGAAGGAAATGCAAATCTCCGAAATTAGCGCCACGCCCTACACGTTCAAAGGGATGATTGATTGGATCTGTTGCGCCGCCACTGCTCATGAGTTTGTAAGTTTTGTTACAGGTCGAACCAAAATTTGTGGTCAGTAATCAAATGCCATTTTTGAAATATATGATTGCAAACACTTTGTCGATTCAATAGTTAGCTGCAGAGGGAATCAAACTGGAATCACAGACGACCGATGACGTGATATTGCGCTTGTTATGGTTTATTGATGTAGTGGAAGCGCGGTGTTTTGAGTTAAGTGCTTCTGCTAATTTCGATGACCTTTGTTGTTTTTGTGCTTTTAATCATCGTGAATATGATTTCTTGCTTTGTTATTGTTTAGTGTTAGGTCTCCAAATGTGCCATTGTATATCCTTAGGGCTGACGTGTTGTCGACTTGTGAACACTTTACTTTGTTCTTCGTTTGTATGAACTGAGCACTTGGCGCTTGTCCAACCACTCAAAGCAGAGCACTCTTTTGGGTTCATCATGCTGGATCACCACAACGGGTAGACTGCTTGGCCGGAATAGAACTAGGGTAAAGTGTCTTTCCATAACGATACATTTCCAGTTCGGGAATCGAACCAGGAGTTAGCAACCTTTCGATCACTAACCCGACGCTCTACCAACTGGGCCGCCGCAACACGATGAACATGTGCTTCAGTATGGTATAGTAATCCTGGTTCTTCTATAAAAGCATTTCATTTTCATTCGGTGTTATTCCCGTAAATGTGGCCAAAATGGCCTCATCGGTTTTGGAAACAATTTGAACACCGCATTCCATGAATCTTTTTGTTTTCGGATCTTCTCTGCATCGCAGACCTTGATTAGCGTAGATCAGTAGGTCACTTTTTTTGTCAGTTTAGAATTTGAATTGGAACGAAAAAGTTTATGATCTTCCGCCGATGGAACCGAAAAGATTTCCGCACCCCGTTGTATCGCGATGTCATCCGGAACGTTATGCGCCGACGCATCGTATCGATTGTTTTATGCACTAAAATGTTGAAACAGCGCGTGCAAGGACGTCAAACAACATGGTCAATTACTGACGGGCTTCTGCCTTCTTAAAAATAACGTGCTTAATTGGGAAAAGTCGTTATAGATTTTATACCCATGAGAGGGTTGATATTAAGCTTATTGCGTATGTTACGACGTCATGAAGTTGCATTAGAATGGCCGCTTGTCACACGACGGTACCAGAAAGGTTAGATTAATAAGATTGCTGTTGCGACAGATTCTACCATCCGTGTGTGCGTGATCGCATAGACGACTGGGAATACGTTTTTGTGATCAGATATTGGTTTACCACGGTGCGATTCTTTCGTGTAGCACGAGACTGCAATGCTTGATTGTGGCCACCATTTGCAAATGAATGGTCGTTTAGCTGCTGAATAATTGATAACTGGCACTTGTTTCATCAAGTCTATTTCTGACGTCACCACCGTTTTGACAATAGACTGCAGATAAGCTGGTCTAGGCGATTTGCAGACTTTGCTGCCAAGCTTTGCTTAGTCAAGGTGTTGAGGTGCCTGTATTAAGACACAAGAATATCAGCTTATTTTTACAGTGATGTCACGAAAGTTCACATATAAAACAAAAATATGCGAGAGAAAAGCCAAATCTTGGGTAGGAAGAAGAAAAATTACTGCATTTGCGGCAAAGGTCATTTCAATATAGGCCTACCTGTAGTTTATTTCGTTTACGTTCTTCATCCTTCTTTGTTTCAAATCAGATATAATATGTTGAGGATTTTTGTAAATTGCAAACAGTATCTTGTAAATTTTGACGAACTTTTCCATTGCGCGCCCGGTTACCATTAGTTGTGGTGGATGCCTGTGGTCTGAGAATTTTCAGTCGCCAGATAAGCACACAATTGCCTTGTTTAACTTATCAGCTGCAAGGAGTTTTTCCTAGTTGCAAAATTTTAAATGTTCATCAGTATCGTACAAATTTCTTCAGGTACGGGTTTAATAATGATTGCAAAAGGCATTATAGTATCATAGTTATACTTGAGGACTTTCAGGGTTGGTCCAATATTTTTAAACAGTAAATCAAACAGATAGGTCTTCATCATACTTATATCTCGTTCATTGTACGATATTTCGGCTAGTGCGTTACGAGTTCTTAGAACATATCTACTCCACCTACTGGGCTATGAAGTACACACTACACAACTCCATGCCAAATTAAATGCAGCAGCGTTGACGCGCCATGGATCGCCCGACAGAGGTTGCAGGGGATTTGAACCTCTGATTTTCCACTTCTGAGGCGAGCTCAAATTCTGATGACTTGAAATTGGTTTCATATTTTCAATTGCTTAAGATTTTCAAAAATTTTAATTCGAGCTGCCTACCAGCAAGATAATTGCTAGTTGGCTGCAACGGTTTTTGTGCATTTTGATCCCGCCTTGTTGTATGTCAATAACTACTGCCGGCCGGTGCTATTAATGGAAAACCTTGCGGCATTGTAGAATCAGTCTATGCTACCGCATCGACTTTTATTGACATTGAAGCAGGAATTTGTTGTCTTTAGCTTCGTTGTTCTTCCATCGTTCGGTCGAGTTACGTAAGCTAGTGTTGGTTAATAAATATTTGCGCTTTATCGGTCGATTATTAACTAGTCTCTCTTAAAATCGTGTTTCTTGCGTCAACTGACTGGGTCACTGCTGTGTTTCCACTTGTCGCTGTATTTCCGCATGTAAATCTCAAAACTTGCAAACATTGTAACTGTAATTCCGGGTTTCATTGCTCTTCAAAGTTACCATTTTTGTTGTAACTTTTTCGAAGTTACAATCAGAACAAAATATTTAGAATTTCGGTTTAGAATTAATACAAACTACTGTAACTCGTGTTCTTCTTTTTTGTTTTTCCACTTCCATTCGCTTGCATTTCTGCGTGAGCTTGAAAATCTCATTATTTTTCTCGCATTGTTTCACCATATTAATAGGCCTTTGTAACAGGGTGTCGAACCGAACCTGAACCCGAACCGTAAACCCGAATGAACCGTTTCATTTTGGTGAACCCGAACCGAACCTGAACCAGCAAAATCTTACTTCAGTGAACCCGAACCAAACCTGAACCCTCAAAATTGTGCTCAAGTGAACCCAAACCGAACCTGAACCCCTAACAAAAGTAAGAATATATTTTTCCATATTCGGATGCCGCTGACGCTGGTACACGCACAGTAAGAGCAGTGGTGAACTTCAACAGGATCAACAATTATTTCTCCTTTTTTTTTTCTGGACGAAACGAGTAACGACAGTTACATTTTAAGTCAATGAACCCGAACCGAACCTGAACCAGTAATATTTTTTTTGAGTGAACCTGAACCAAACCTGAACCTCGAAAATGGTGCTCAAGTGAACCCGAACCAAACCTGAACCGCTAAAATATTTTGAGTCGGAGCTAAACCTGAACCCGAACCGTTATTTGAAACGGTTCGACACCCTGCTTTGTAATGCACTTTTCGGTTAGCTTGTTAGTTTGAACATTTGGAAAGTAAGATTGATGTAAAACTTATTTCGCAGTTGCTCAGTTTTTTCATCTCTGGTTTCGAAAGTAACTTTCCTTTCGAGATTTATTTGCTCATTTACCCCTTTGCGACGTTTTTTTACTTACTATTTCATTGCTGGGATTGGAAAATATTGCTTGAAGTTCTAAAGCGATTCATTTCATACTAGCAAGTGTTTTTGTTTATGCACTGTAAGTTTTTGCTTAGTAAACTTAAGAGTTGATACAAAATCACCATCTTCTTTTAGCAACCTCCGTCGTATGTAAGTTAAAAATCGAAATATAGGCAGAGCAAAAAGGGATCAGTCCTTGTGGTCCAATTTCTTAAAGAATACAAGCTATGTGCCTTGTTCTTTGCTTCAGACAGAAAACATTTTCAGTGCGAAGTGACCAGTTTGTTTATTCTTCAAGTCAAGCAGCTTCAACAAGATTTCAAAATGTAATTTACGTTTGGTTGGCACGCAGTGAAACAACAGCGACAATAAACCAATCATAAAAACTATTTTGAGATATTTCATGATGCGAATGGTTTGTAAAAGGTTTGTTTTACTTAATGGTTTTTGGAGATTTTCGCATTATTTTTAATTATCGGTTTTGTAAAAGAATTTTAACCTTGCGGTTAAGCATAAGGTCTTCTATAGTTGCTGCTTCGACATACTTTAAATAATTAATTACTTGATAAGTTTATCCTTAGTTGCTTTCTGGTAGCAGGTGTGGGTGAGCAAGGGTTTTTTGATGTTGCCAACTTGACCGCCAGACTTCTATTGCGCCCATACTGTCGATGTATTTCCGTCTTAATGTGATAAACTTCTGTTTCCCAGCAACCACTCGATCGGTTTTTATGGTTTCTTGAATATTCATTAGTGGAGAGACGCGTAGCTTTTTAATTAGCGCGAAGATGCGCTTCTAGGAGCGAGTTAGTTACTACAGTCTTTATTTAGCTGTGTAGAATATGACAAGTTTTGAGCAAGGTTATTCGTTACGCAAAAGAAAGTAGTGTGCAACGTGATGTGAAGAGGTTAAGTCTCTTCATCTTTACTGTTTCTTATAAATGCCTTCTCAAGCGTCACCTTGCTTTTGGATTTTAACTCAAAGAAAGTTAAAGCAATTCATGAAACTCGTTTAATTGTTTGATTTTTTTTGTCATTAATGCGTTAAACCCCGTATGGCGTATACGTACAGTTATTTAATTTATGTTGCGATCATTTGATGTGCGACTGCGTTGGCTAAATATAGATTTCTTGTAGAATAGTCAGCGGATGTTGAGGTCTTTTCATTCATGAAAATAGATTAGCGCCATCAAGTACAAAAGCACTTTTGGAAAATGCTGGTGTTAACCAATAAATTATAGTAATTTTTGAGTGTCGGTCCTGATTTTTTTTTGGAAGTGAACCGGCGTTTAGAATCGTGCTGTTTTCCCACTTCTATTCGTATGTATTTCCATACTTTTTCAGCGTTCTGTTTTCCGAAAAAAAGGCAACCATCTTGGCGTTTTTGTTTTTTCTTTATTTTTGAGTGGAATGGGACCATATAAGACTTAACGAGCGCAGGACATTTGAAGGATATTATCTATGCTGGTTATGCACCGGTAGAGAGAATCGAATCAGTGAGTCTTTTCCCGCTTTTTGGTGCTACAATGTTAGAAAATGCTTATAGCTTGCTTAACGTTATTATTTCTATGTGATACGTCGATTGAGCTACGCTTACATTACATACTATCTGCGTGAGTACGAACTTCGTTAACATCAATTCAAGGTTATGATTAAAAATAGCGCCGGTTATCGGCATGCCTTTAAGCTACGCGCTACCAGCCCAAGCTCTGGTTTACATTGTATAACTCAAAACAAAGTTTATTAAAATGGTCTTCTAGTCATAACATAATGCAGCGTAGTTTCAACTACCGCTGTTTAATAACAATGCGCTGTTATTAGCCACGTCAAAAGATAACACCATAAAGTAGTAATTGATTGCTCTTAGCTTGTACGTTTTCACATTGCAAAAACCAACAGCAATTAAAAAGCATTTTTCGTTGTAGAGGATATGCAATTGAACTGGTGCAAATTTTTGTTTTAGTTGCAAAACTGATGAATTAGATTTGCACCTCGCTGAACAGCAATGAATATCTGACATTTCCTACTATTTCTATCGATAGCAAAATTGTTAAACTTGACATTTGAAGCAACGAGCTATTCTTAAACCAGCTTAGTTGTGAAATAATTAGGTTTTTATTGATTTTGTTAATGGGCCGAGAAGCATTGCTGCAAAAACATGAATTGATTACAAGGAGAAGACTTGCATTTATCTACTAGGATTAACCTTGTAATCGACTTGTAGTTTGCTTACCGGCTGTCATTGTGGGCAAGCATTGCGTAGATATTCCAGTGAATTGTCTACGATTTAATGATAATTTTAAATCGCGCATGTAAATTTTAAAGGCCTTCAATTTAGTTTCCATCACGAACTGCATCCCAGCCACAGAATGAGAACGACTGACAAGTATTGAATGGCAAATATCTGGAATATGCCGGCGTAATCCACGGCTCTTACGTCATCATATTTCTAACAACCAGTGCGGTTAAGTACTAAGTAACGTTGAGTGGAACTATTGTCATCGCGTCTGGTTAAAATTCGGAAAGTTTCTTGTTTTTTTCCCATCCCTGCGTAACATTGTTACATCATAGGCACGCGGTATAGCGATATCGCACGTATATTTTACTGGTCTTGTTTGTGGTTGTTTTAAGGAAAATTTTGCACCAATATAATTTGTTTATGGTTTTTATTTTCGATAGTCATTGACCTACTTAAGTCAGTCCTAAAGACCAAAAAATCTATTCAATAAAATATTTTAAATTTGCAGCTTATAAAAGCGATAAGACCCATTGGGGGGGAGGGCTACTAGTCGTCGAGTGTCCATTCCGTATTATTCAAGGTCGATGTATTTTAATATGAGGGTGTGCAAGGTTTTGTTCTTAGCGTTTAAATTACTGTTGATTTTTGCCTCTGACAGAAGTGTCTGTCAATATGTTGTATAGCCATTCTTTTAGTATTAGTCAACTATTCCAATAACTGTGCTGTGAGCCTAGCTTTAATTCATTGAGACGAAAATGACAAAAGCAGTTAAACTCACAACTTGTGTTCGCGTTTTGTTGAGCAACATAAAATATTCATGCCACAGTTTCAGTACAGCCCTTGCTGAGCCAATGAAGTTGGAATCGGTGACATTCTATTCTCTGGAGATTACAATGTAATGAAAAGTTATTCCTGTGGACGAGTTGACCTTGACGCAACTTGTATTTCCAGATGGTTTACAAGTCATTCATGCTGTAACTTCATTACATTTTCTAATTCGCATTTTTAAGTGACTTTTTTTCCAGAAAGTATTAATTCCAGACAAAAGAAGTTAGGGTTAAGTGTTGAAGTTAAGGTAAAACTTGAAATTAAAATTTTCCGCTAAACTTGATTTGGCCTTGTAATTATGTTATTTAGTGCACCTAAGATGCGCCTTGATAGATTCACTGAACTGTGGATAATTGTAATTACTCCTTTATTTGCCTAGCTGTCTTGGACTAGAGACAGCCAGTGGATCCTGTGGTCTTCGAGTCAAGCTGCCACTGCCACTAGGTCTGCCGCCGCTTGTCGACCATACGCGGTTCTGGCTTCTGCGTTTTGAGTGTTGAAAGCTTAGCGGAGGTGAATGCTAATTTTTACTGTCTTTTTTTTCACTCGAACGGGCAGCTAACCGGAGTTTCAGTAGTATACGCTCGACCACGAATCGACGGTGTGCATGCAGCAAACAGAATAACGCACTTGTACTTTGTTAGTTTTTAAAGTTGTGTTTTAACACATCTCACCGGTTTCGAACTACCGTACCACTACCCCATCCACATTTCAAACAAAACCTTGTATGTTAACAGCCCCATTCCAGGTTAGAATTAGCTTTTAGGTCCGGTTTAAAAGTCGTTAGCCTACGAGCGTATCCTTAATTTTTTAACTAACTGGCAACTTGTACGCTGCTAAGATCCCACGCTGGGCGTACCAAATATGTTTAAAATAAACTAAAAATACGTTCGTACGCTCGCGATTTTACGCACAGTTCAGACCAGGTCTAAAGCTTTTTGTGGCTTTCGCCAACTATCTCATCTCAATAAGACTAGCATTTGGATTGCAATAAGTTTAAAAAATGAGAAAAATAAACGATGGCTGGCGGTTATAAGATGTGAGGATGCGTCGATGCTCATCGGCTACCTGGATTAATACGGCACTTTTTAGACTGCTTTTCAAGAACCTGCTCCAGGGGAGACTGACGTGCTAGTAGTAAATTCGAAAAAGAAAAAAATGTCGAAAAAAGGAAAAGAGAAGAAAGATATGGACGACTTGAAGAAGGAGTTGGAGATGGATGAGCATAGTATTCCCTTGGAAGATTTATTGAAAAGATTACACACCAACGCGCAAACGGTAAGTTACTGTTATTTAAAAACTACAGCTTTGGCAAAAACTTGAAAATGTACTGACTTCATTGTTGATGATGGACCTTGAAAATTACAACCAAGGTTGCAATGTAACTTTTTAATTCAAACCCACACAAAATTCACTGTGTTATCAGAACCGTAAGTTGGTGTGGCCCGAAAATTATCAGGCTAACTTAATCAACTGCGAGCGTCATTTTAGCTCGCCAAGTTTCAAGCTATTACATGACCGTCGAAACGGGAGAGCCGAAGTTTAGAGCACGTGCTGCGTTTTTGATTTTAAACGTACTGCATTTTTGATTCTAAACGTACTGCATTTTTGATTTTTTTAATTGCCATTTCCTGATTTACAGGTCATCCTCAAAATCGTCAACAATTTTGATACATTAACATGGTGTTTTTTACTGCCCATTGCAATAACTCCTGGTGGTTAGTCAAATTAAACGGTTCTTATGTTCAATTTTGCTTAATTTTTTTCTTATTAAGTGTGCTAGGAAATACCTGACCTCCGCAAATGCAATGAATTATACCTTTTCTACATAAATTTGCGGTGCCGTGTGGTTTTACATTTACATGACATAAACAATTTAACAGGGCCTCACGTCAACCAAAGCAGCTGAGAATTTGGCCCGCGACGGCCCGAACGCCCTCACACCTCCTAAGACCACGCCGGAGTGGTTGAAGTTTTGCAAGAATCTCTTCGGAGGTTTCTCCACCCTCCTGTGGATAGGTTCCATTCTTTGCTTTTTCACCTTCGGCCTTGAATCGGCCAGTAGGGATGACCCGAACATGGATAACGTAAGTATTATTTGAATAGCCCTCGGTGAATTTTGTCTGTGGGTAAAAACCACGAAAGATGAAGCTTGCGATGGTTTATAAAGTCCGTGTGGTTGGATTACTCGGCTATGAGTTGTTTCTACCGCTTGTGTAGATCATCTCAGCTAACAAATCTGAGAGTTTCTAATGAGGACTACCAGTCGGAAACTTCGCTTTCCTAGTTGGTGAACTCTTGTTAACGTAATGATCAGGGTGCAATATTTCTCGTTAGCTGGCTGTCTCAACTTCTTCGAACTCGATTAAGCCTCTTCCGAGAAGAACTAACTGGCATGGCTTCTGTGGTGTTGGTAAATAATCAAAACAGCGTCACCTTGTTTCAGGCGAACGTTTCTTTTTTTGGTGAGGTGCGATTGCGGTAGCAGTTTTCACTGTTATGGCCCAATTAATTGAACCGGCAAGATCTTTCTGAAACGGATAAATGACAAGAAAAGGTTCGTTCTCGAAAGAGTTCAACCGTTTTATTGCGTTGCATGGTTCTCGGCTGGTGTGACTTCTAACTTCATTATTGCGCGTGTTTTGCTGTTGCAGTTGTACCTTGGTATTGTGTTGGCTTTCGTTGTCATTGTTACCGGATGTTTTCAATATTATCAAGAATCGAAAAGTTCCAAAATCATGGAGTCTTTCAAAAACATGGTTCCTCAGGCAAGTGTTACTCGTTTTCAAATTTGTTTTCTCTCTCTGGTCACGGTCAATAGTGACAAAATTCTGGTTTGAATTTTCTATGTGAGCTTTATCGATGATTCTGCTATGTTTGAGAAAAAATCTGCTGTTGCAGTTCCATTAAATTCCGTTTCCTCCAGAAAACCTCAGTCGTGTAGACGTCACGACTGTCTAGCACTAACCTACTGTAGATTTGAGGTTTCCAAAGTCCGCCCCGCTGTCCAATTTGCGGTGGCCCGTGACGAAAATTAATGGGGCCCGCTTCGAGCATACAATTTTGGCTCGCCATCAAAATTTTGGTCAGCAATTGTGAACGAAAAACACTGTCGTGGCAAAATTGTAACCCTTTCCACATGCTTCCGATCAGGAACAGTCGAAGACTTTTTTGTCTTCAGTAGGGTTGGGGCCCAGGGAAATCCCAATTCGGGTGTTTTAACCAAAGATGTGGAAGCGGCAATTTTTAAATCGCTTTCGCCCTTAGCGCTTCCGCTTCCACCACTTGATGACGTAGTTTTTGCTTAAAAAATTATTAATCTTAAAATTTTTGGCAAAGATTTTTTGCAGATAAGTCAACATAAGACAGCATTGTTATCATCACCTTAAAAACATCATATAACTTGGAACCAAATTATATAATGGTATTCAGTCGTTTGTCATCGCAAAGATCTGTACATTGGCGTAGTCAGAAATTCGGATTTGGAGCTGCCCTAAAGCGGAAAGTCAAATCAAATGTTCGTCATGTTTCAGCTGATGCAAATTTCTCTGAACGTTCAACCAGAAGTTTAAAATAATGAGCGATTATTGGGGTCTCGAGACGGAATTCCAAGCTCTTGGGATAATAACTTATTTCAATTGCATCTGCGCTGTTCGCTGCAAATCTTTACTTGGCTATAGTTAGGTAGCTCTAGAGGAAGCTTCCACATTTGCAGAATTTTTTTTTTAATAACGTTTTGTTTATCTATGTGATTTGCTCCAAATTTTTGCGAGCAACGTGTATTAGGACAGCAAAATAAAAAAACATTGCAAGAATTATGCTTGGCACGAATATTCTGGATAGTTCTTGTCGCAAACGTACTCAGCAATAATTTAGACAAGCATTATGACATCATGTTTAAAAGTCATATCATATTCAAGTTTGTTTGAGAGACGTTATGATGCTCTCCTCTGTTTGCGTTGCAAAAATATATTATCGCAGAAAAAGAAATTAAAATGCTGTTACTGGAAACGTTGTTTATGTTGGTGAATATACTATGTTATATGAGTATGGCCCCAGATTTTTAAAAAATCGGCCAAGTCCTATTTAAATTTTTTTTTTTTAAATCTTTAAATTTTAGGACTAAAATGGAGAATTTTTGAACACTTAAATTTAAAAAATGACTTGGTTAGCTACATAGTTCATCTTTGAGTTGAGAGGGGTGAGGGTTGCCCCGGATTTAAGTGAACCACAAGCCTTTAAAAATGTTTCTTTGTAAATGATAATCGATCAAACATTTACTTTTCGTTGTATATTTCACAAAAAATTGTACCGCTTTCAAGTTTTTCCGTGGTTTTAAAATTTTTGCCGGTTTCGATGCCGAGAATTTAATGTCACACAATCACCACAATGTGTCGTTGATTTTGATTAGTTTTGCTCAAAACAGTCAGACAATATTGTTGCCTCTACAACGAACTTTTGCTTTAAAGTGAAATAAAATCTTGTAATTATCATGTACTGGAATCAACCCTATCAAACCATTCATCGCATGCTTTGCACTAGGCTTCGAAAAGTTTACATTCCAGTCAAAATGTCAAATCTCGAAGACATACTGTAGGATAATCTAAAAAAATTTCTTATGCGGTGAACTTGACATCAGCGCAAAACTATCGAAAAAAGTAAAGTGCAGATTGTGTTCGATTTACGCAGTGAAATTGCAGCATAATATCGCGGTAATCTCAAGTCCGGTAGAAGCTGCTTGAAAGGATAGCCAAAACTTAAAATGTGAAAGATTTCTTTTTTTAATCGGAAAGCAGAACTCCGTTGAATCGGTTGGCCAGTTGACTTGTTGTACATGGACCTGTTTTGCAGTTAATCAAATTCCACGGGAATTTTTTTTACAGTTAATTCGTTTGTTTCTCGCTTGGTCAATCAAAAAATCTCCGGCCTTCGTAATGAAAATCTCCGAAAAATCCCGAGCCGGAATATTAGTTCATTCCCGAAATCCCATTTTCAGTCATCCCTTTTTCCATCCGCGAAATCTCAAAGTTTCGTCAAGATACTGTTAATTTTTTTGTGGACTTTTTGACCCGCCATGGACAAAGTTTAGACACCCCTGCTAAGCCGGTGTTCCAAATTTGATGCCCTGCCTTGTAGGCGGAGCATAGCGAGATATGAACATTGTGAATAGTAAGGAGTTGATAATACAAATAACTAACAAGACTTGACAATCTATGAAAAAACGATGATATGCGGCTACATTGTAGCAGTTATTTTCCCACGTATGATATGCCACCCAGGCTTTGCTAAACAATATATTCTGACTAAATTCTATTTCCGTGTGACTGAGTGATAGTTATCACTTGACAGTTGCTTCTGTATATAAATCATTGTGAAATTTGGTAAACTCTACGATGCTCGATTGTTTGCGGCCCATGACATCGTTTTTATTTGGGCTGACCAGACTTGCCTCTAACAGTTCTTCGTAAGTTGGACTACGGTTGCGGAAAAGAGCTCTCCTGCTTACCTTTTGCCGTTAGTACGACTAGATCAGATTTTTGCATCTAATGCATTTCACATTTGTTTCGTGTTTCTTCGAAAGGTTGAAAGAAAACTTTTGTTTCAGTATGCATTGGTGATCCGAGATGGGCAGAAGTCGCAGCTCCTTGCGGAGAAGTTGGTAGTCGGAGACATTTGCGAGGTAAAAGGAGGAGACAGAATCCCTGCTGACCTTCGGATCATCACATCTGCATCCATGAAGGTACACGATTGTACATTTTGGATAGATGACTTGGAAGTTTTCGTCATGTCACACTTGAGCTTTTCGATACTGCTACTCCTGATTAGTCCGATCAGTTGGCCAAGCGGTTAGCGCTCGCCTCTGGAACCAGGGGTCTGGGTTCATTTCCTGGCCTGATTAAATCTAACACAGTGTTGCAAACAGCTCACCGCTCCTTTAATGTTTTCAAAGGGGCTGTGTTGTCCAGGCGCAATGACGCGAAGATGGGCCCCGCCAACTCGTCATACGCTTCGGCGTAATTCAGCGAGTACAATGAAGATTCGATACGAATTTTTTTTGTTCGCTAATAGTGTACGCTCAAGGAGTGTACGGCATTGCTTTCAACAGACTTCGAGGTATTTTGACGATTTGTCTTGTGAAAAAGCTTATACCTAGAAGGTAACTATATACTAAGAGACAGAGTCATTCTCAAATTTAATGTCACCACGAAATTGTACGTTTGTTAATTTCTGTTTCATTGTTATTGCAGTGTAGTTTTTTGTGTGAAGCCAAACGTTGTCGTCGACGGAGGCAGTTTGCAAGATCTAGTTTGGTGTCACTTTCCGTTTCAGCTTACATTGTAGATTTGAATAAAACTTGCCATCGAATTTATGTGGGTCCACGACTTTTCGGCCCAACCATTTCGGCACGGACCTTTTCCGCGCCAATATTCGGTGCTTTTTACTAACCCTAACCCAAAGCCCTAACCCCAAATAAGTGAACTGTCAAAGAGGACCGAATTGGCGCCGAAACGACCTGTGCAGAAAACGTACGGCAACGAAATAGGTCGTGCCGAAATGGTCGCACCGAAAAGACGTGATCCCAATTTCTGTCGCCTAGTTTTGCGTCATTGCGCCTGGGCTCGTGCATTGATCGACCACTGATTTGTAGGAACCCTCTGCTGTTTAGTTGACTGCTTTGCTGCTTTATAAACTGGTACCACCTTCGTAAGTCAGAAGCAATGAATACAAATGGGATTCGAACGCATGTCGCTAAAAACCAAACGATTGTCGATGCAAGGGAGGCGGTAGATATTGGTTTATTCGTGTATTTAAACCAGGCACTCTGCTTCTGTCCAACCACACCAACGCAGAGCTGCTTTTTTGGGTTCTGCTTGCAAGTCTATTGTGGTGGTGGTGGTACTACCCGACCCCTTCCGAGGGATGGGGGCGCGGAGGAACTCCGCGGAGACCCAACAGTCGGGCCACACCCCAAGGTCTGGACCATAGATCGAGAATAGAAAGAGAGGAGTCAAAGATAGATTTGCGAAGGGGTTCAGAAGCAGGACAATCGAGGAGGAGATGAGTGAGGTCCTGTAGAGGGTGTCCACAGGCACTACAATCAGAATTCTCCTTCCGACTGATCCTGTGAAGATAAGAAGATAAAAGAAGACTGTGACCATGGCAGCGAAGACGAGAGAGCTCACTGCGTATGGAGCGAGAAAGAAGAAGTTCCTCCGAAGAGACTTCGGGGACTTGGAAGTTCAGGTGGGAGTGAGAGATGTGACGTCTCCAATTGCGGTATTGGCAATAACGGACTTTGGCAATAACTGGGAGGAGAGGGCTAGGGATCGCATCAGTGGGCAGAGAGGCACCAGTTTTGGCAAGTAAATCGGCTTTTTCATTTCCGGGGAGACCTGCGTGTCCGGGGACCCATTGGAAGCTCAAAGTGGTATTGTTGGAGAGGGAAGAGGCAAGGGACCAAACATTCCATAGGGACTCAGGCAGGAGATAAGTGGGGGCTGAAGAAAGGATAGAGAGGGCTGATTGAGAGTCGGTTAGGAAAAGAACTGACTGGAATTTGCAGGTCATGAAATGGCTAATACACCAAGCAAGACCTTGCTTGAGGGCGAAGGTTTCGGCTGTGAAGCTGGAGGCAATTGGACTAGAGGAAAAGGATAGGGAATGGGATGTGTTGCATTTGGAGCATGTAGCATAGACTCCAGCGCCACCAGGACCGAAAAGGGAGGGGACAGAACCGTCAGTCCGTACTTGGATATCAGAGGGGGGAGGGAGGATAGTCGGTTTGAAGCAATTTGGAGTCGGGCTGTACTGCTGCCTGTGCAGTCGGGAATGAAGGGGGAAACAGTGAAGTGGGTTGTGGACCATGGTGGAAAAGGGGGGCAAGTGATCAGAGACTCACGTGGGGATGGGAGTGGTAGTGTGGCTGAAGAACAAGATGATCTCCAGGAGGGTTTCTTCTTTAGTCGACAGGGAACGTTTTTGATTGCCAAGGCATAAAGGCTGGAGAAGTCGGGGGGAAGGCGCAGAGCACGTTCAAAGGAGTAGAGGGTCTGATGCTCTAGAGTCAGCTTTAGAGGAGGGAGTTGGGCCTCGAGAAGGAGTAGTGAGGAGGGGGTGGAAGAGAGGCAACCAGTAATGACCCTGCATGCAGCTCTGTGTAGAACTTCCAGATGATTGGTTGCAGTGTTGCAGAGGAACGGGAACCATCCAGGAGAGGCATATGTGAGCACCGGACGGACAAAGGCTTTGTAGAGTAGGGAGAGAGATTCTTTTGTGGGACCCCAAGAGGCAGTGGCAATTGAGCGAAGGGCTTTGTGGCGTGGGTAGAATTTGGAACACAGGGATTGGACATGGGCCCCAAAGGATAGAGTCCGATCAAAGGTTACTCCAAGGAATTTAGGTGTGGGATTGAACAAAAGAGGGAAGCCCAAGAGGTTCAGTCGGGGTTGGAAAGTCGCTTGATGGGGATCTGTAGAGAAAAAGGAGGACTCACACTTCTTTGGATTGAGTGGAAGTCTCCATAAGTTGGACCATGTTTCAAGGACGGCGAGGGAGGATTGGACAACAGAGGTGGCTTTGAGCGGGTCTGGGGAAGAGGACCAGATGGCCAGATCATCAGCATACAGGGAGGCATGGGCGTCCCGAGGTAAATCCTTAGTGATGTCATCAACAAACAGAATGAAGAGGACTGGACCAAGAACCGAGCCCTGTGGGACCCCACGTCTGATGCGGAAGGAGCGGCTGTGGGAACCACCAACCTGGACTTTAGCTCTACGATCAGAAAGGAAGGAGCGCACCCAGAGAACGAAGCAAGGGGGGAGTTTGAGCGAGAGGAGTTTGTGAAAAAGAGCAGAGTGCCAGACCGAGTCGAAAGCCTTGGAGAAGTCGACAGAAGCCAAAATGGTTCGGTCTGGAGGTTTTTTCTTTTGGAAGCCATCCCAGATTGATTGAGACAGAGTTAGAATTTGGTCAAGGGATGACCTACCAGGACGAAAGCCGGCCTGGCAAGTAGAGAGGAGATGATTAGATTCAAGGTGAAAAGTTAGGCGAGAAAGAATTAAGAGCTCAAAAAGCTTGGAGATACAGGAGGTGAGGGAAATGGGGCGGAAAGAGGACGGAGAGGAAGTGGGTTTTCCAGGTTTGTGAATGGGAATGATAGTGGAAGGTTTCCAACAAGAGGGGAAGGTGTGAGAGTGCCAGGACCTGTTAAAAAGAGAAAGAAGGAGGAGCTGTGCTGGTTCGGGCAGGTGCTTTAGTAAAGGGTAGGCAATCTGGTCAGGGCCAGACGCAGTGGAAGAGGAGAGATTACTGATGGCAGTGGAGAGTTCATTCAAGGAGAAGGGAGAGCAGAAAGAATTGTGGAGGGAAGAAGCATCCTCACAGCTAGCTTTCCGGAGTTCATTCATGAACTGTCTTTCAGCTCTGCGCGCGGAACGGGGTGTCGCTTGAGATAGATGTGAGCGAAGATAAGAGGCGTAGTGGTTGGCAGTATCAAGAGGGGAAGTGCAATCAGGAAAAGAAGGGTCATGGGAGGTGTTCTTTTTGCCAGAGATGGCATTGAGAAGCCTGAAGACAGCACGAGGATCAGAACGGGGAGACAGGTTAGAACATGTGGCTTGCCAGGTTGCAGATTTGGCTCTAGAAATGACTGAGGACGCCCTACGAGAAGCATCTATGTATCTGAGGCGGTGTGACTCAGATCGGTGTGCTACGGAGCGGGCCCTCCGTCGTTCCCGCACTGCAGATTCCGCTTCCTGGGACCACCAGGCTTTGGGGGAACGACCAAGGCGGCTGAAAGGGATAGAGGCCTTGGCAGCTTCAACTAAGAAGAGGGAAAAGGAGTGGGCAGCCTGGTGGATGTTAAGTGCGTCAAAATCAAGAGAGGGTAGGTGCTCAGCAATATAAGATTGGTAAATATCCCAACTGGCCTTTTTGTAGTTGAATTTGGGAGGACGAGTGTTTGGGTGACGAACTGGAGAGAGGGGGAGGACAATTTCAATGGGGAGATGGTCCGAGCCAAGGCCAGGGAGAGTGCGCCATTCACAGTGGGGAGCGAGAGACGCAGGAGCTAACAAGATATCAGGGGAAGAACGGCTCCCAGTGGAATGGTGAAGGAGCGTGGGCGAGGCGGGGTCGTTCAGAATTTCCAGACCGGAGGAAGTGATCCAGCGAAACAGGTCATTTCCGAGCGGGTTAGGGGGAATGAGTCTGTCCCATGTTGGGTGGTGAGCATTGAAGTCTCCGAGGATAAAAGTGTCAGGGGAGTTAGGAAGGATGTCAGGACAGAAAGTCCTGGTGCGATAGTCAGAAGGAGTGTTTCTGATGGGAGGGGAATAGAGGTTAAGAAATTGAAGAGGAGAGTGGTTGGAGAAAAGGACTTAAACACAGGTGTAGTCTGAGTAGGGGTCCTGGGAAGACAGAGAGGAGACAGAAACAGGAGAGAAAGCCAGGTCAGAGTGGATGAGAGTGAGGACACCACCACCAGTGTTATGAGTAGCGGAGGAAACAGGGCCTTGTCTACCGAATGTCCGGTCCGTGGGCCTTCTGCCTTCTGGAAACAGGGCCTTCTGCACCAACGTCCTGCCACCTCAACGTGGTGGTGCAGTCCCCTCCTCAATGGGGATGGGTCGAAATGGCAGGACAGATCTCCCGAGGGGCTCGATCGAAAGGTCGCCCCCATTGTCTCGGACTGTTTTTTCGCTGGGCCTCCCGTTGATCGGTCACAACTGGGCGGCTCCTCTACTTCTTATTGACCGGACCCCCTTTCGGCGTCTCCTTATCCTGGCATTGCTCCTTATTAGTGGCAATGTCCACCCTAACCCAGGCCCCATCAGCAACCATCCTCACCCCAGGTACCCCTGCTCCATCTGCCATCTAGATGTGGGCAGAGACTCTCTTCAATGCTCTGCTTGCCTTAAGTGGGTGCATTTTCTTTGCTCCTCCCTCACCCGTGCTGACTTTCGCACAATCTGTGCAACTGGCACTTCAGTTGGCTGGCGATGCCCAGCGTGCCATCCCCAAATCACAACTGGCTCCCCCACTCAAACCAGTCTCCATGCAACGCCGCCTGCGTCCCCTCCACCCCCTCCCCCAGGGTTCCCCCCACTACCGCCTGGCTTTTACCAATCACGTCCACCTCGGGGCCCCCCACGTTACCCTTGCTCCATTTGCTCCCTCGAGGTTGGTAAGGATTCTTTAAAGTGCTCCACCTGCTCCAAGTGGGTGCACTTCTCCTGCTCCTCTCTGACCCGGGCTGACTTTCGCAAAATCTGCGCAGCTGGCTCCCCCATGGGTTGGAATTGCCCTGTTTGTCTTAATGGGAACCTAGCCTCTCCCACCCTCCGGCCAGCGTCCCCCCGCCCCTTCTCTCCAGCTCCGCCCCCTCCCACACCCCCTCCACTTGCTTGCTCGGATCTCAGGGATTCATCTCTCCTCTCATATCCTCCCCTCCTTAACACCTACCCTCCTTCCGCCTTCACCCTACCTGCCTCATCACCACTGCCCACACGTTCACAGTCGGCCCATACCTTGCCACCCCACTCTCAAGGAAATCCACGCCCTCACAAACTCTTCGTATTCTTC
Source organism: Trididemnum nubilum (assembly GCA_963965965.1). Taxonomy (NCBI): domain Eukaryota; kingdom Metazoa; phylum Chordata; class Ascidiacea; order Aplousobranchia; family Didemnidae; genus Trididemnum; species Trididemnum nubilum. The sequence goes on along the minus strand of OZ014488.1, from coordinate 2,370,269 downwards.
AATGGAATGCCGGCGGTCTTCCTTCCTCCCGCCGTGCCGAACTGATCGCTTTTCTCTCTGGCAACCACTATGACCTCATTTTCATCCAGGAAACTCATCTTTCCTCAACCAAAAAGTTCCAAATCCCTGGTTATTATACCCTTCGCAAGTCTATTGTCGGGCTGGCCACCGCAACGACTAGATTGATTGACTATAATGGGAATGGGCGGTAGATGTCTTTCCGGAGGACACAACAACACATCATCAGATCGGGAGTAGGTTAGACAATGATTACTTCTCTTCATGATTGTTTGAGAAGAGCACGTTATTGCTCCAGGTATTGCAGCAGTGTCCAGCTAAAGTTATGATTGTTTTTCGCGTAGGTTGACAACTCATCATTAACCGGAGAATCTGAACCCCAATCCCGATCCCCCGAATGTACGAACGCTAACCCGATTGAAACTAGGAACATCGCATTCTTCTCAACGAACTGCGTCGAAGGTTTGCATTTTTGCTCATTTCTTCTTTCGAGCCACGTTTATAAATACAGTGCTGTTGGAGTAAATATTTGAAACTTTGCATTCGCTGTTTTTACTTGCCAGACCAACTAGTTTATGCCAGAGCAACTCCCGGCCACCCTGCATGGTCAGTTGGTCACCACCCTCGCTAGTGATGAGTGATGCGAATTTCCGCCTCCGCAGCCGAGATTTTTGCCACTCTCATGTCATTCAACGAGCTATTTTTTTACCATTATGTAGGATGTTGGTGAAAACGTTTGTAATCCCTTCTTATTCCAGACTTAAAGCTAGTGTAGAAATATGTTGGACTTCCACAGATTTCCAGAATTTTTTTTTCAGCAGTTGCGTATTCTCATTTAGGCTTATGGATGAGGTTTCGAAATAAAACACTTTACTGAGATGATTTTTGTCCCTTTCTATACGTAGTTCGATGCTGGTTAATTAAATCTATTGGTTTTGCTGGTTGAAATTGCGAATAAGTTGCTTCGGTTGCATTAATTAGTTCCAATTCATGTTGACTTATTCCAGTGGTAAGCGATATTTTTGTTAAGAAATTAAGTCTGGAAATTTAAATTAAAAATTGTGCTGGTGACTTCGTAGCTGTTATATTTGGTTTTACTTTCAGGTCAAGCGTCAAGCAGTGCAGTTGGTCAGCTTTAGTTTACAACAGAGGTGAGAATAATCTTGCAGCTAATTTTAGCGGCGAGAGACCGAAAGAGTTTGAATTATTGCGGTCACAGTAAAGCGCATAGCAAGTTTCAGCGTTTACGTTGGCCGTCAGTAAATTTGCAATTAACACCCAAATTGCCACTTCTACGACTCATTGCACTCTGCAATATTTTGCTATGTCTCCCACGAACATAGCCGGCAATGCGTGGTAGAAATTGAAATTTAATTGGCTTGTAACTAATCAGTTAGCTTTTTGGATTGTCGGCAAATGAGCCGGAATCTTTTTCCAATTTCTAGTTGTTTTGAGAAAGAGCAGTTTGAGACTAAAAGTTGCGAATATTTTGGTTGAAAAATAAGTTACGGTAGGAAAGTCAAGGTTTAATAAACCAGCCTTGCAGCTCCACGCTTCTTAATAGTAAAAAAAGTTTATTTTGTATCATATGCCCCAGCGTGGATTAACTGTAATCCTCGGATTGCCGGTTTTCTAAATTCTACATCTTCATAGTTGGACTTATTAGAATAAAATATACTGAATTCGTATGCCCAGAAAAGTAGTACTTCAATTACCTTTTAGTTGTAGCAATTTGCCCTAACTTTTCCCTTTAACTTTTGTTACATCGCAGATTAAAGTTTATCCACGTTGGTGCATACGACCCAAAGGGGAATTTTTCTTGTGATTAACGTAACTTGACGCAACTTCACTTAGTACATTTTTCAACTATTGTTTGACTGTTGATCAATCGTTAACGAAATAATGGCATAATGTTTATGAGATAGATAAATCAGATGCATAAAGACAGTTTAGATGTTTGTTGCAGCTTACAAATGTACACAGATCGTAATTTAATGTTCCGATCTTCATCAAGTTTTATGGTCGTTAAGTTTAGCAACACGACCAAGAAACATCCTCTAGTAGATTCAATCATTGCAACTTCGCTGTGCCACAGCGGTCGTATTTTCTCTGGGATTTACTTGGAAATGGAAGGCAACATCACGGACTTGTAAATAGTTGCAGTCCGTGGCAACATTCTGCTGTTAAAACCAGTTCTTCTTGTTGAAACAAAATATTGAGGCTTGGTGCGCTCGTATTGCGAGTAGTCAAGTGATGAAGCAAGTATTCGAGGACCTATAAACGAATTGTGAAAAGTCAAGCGTTGCCGCCTGGAAATATACTCTAGTTTTCGATACCAGTAGTTGAAGGTGCTTGGCCGATTGCACAGTAAGAGAGCTCAGATCGACTAGAAGGAGGAGCAATGCAGTAAGTGTTCTGTCACGAACCGGATAAGATACCTGGTTCGCCGCAAAAACTTTCGACTGTGTCGCTTGTCTTTTTTCTCAAAATTTTTAGAAAGTTGTATATTTTTTTAGCTGCCAAGAATACTTTTCCACAGCTGCCAACGTTGTTGCCGAGATAAGAGTTTTAAGCTTTTCAAAAAAGATCTTTGGTGTTTTCAAAAAAGATCTTTTCAAAAAAGATCTTTGGTCAAGAAAAGATAAAATTGGCATCAATGTAGAAAAGGTAAAATGGTATTATACTGCAAATTCTTGAAACGGAAAAAGTCCATATTTGGTGAAGAAGTACTTCGTCTGTATTTTAGGCTTTCCAACTTTCTGTGAATAGTGAAATAGTAGACCTGGTTGATCCTGGATAAGATTGGAATAACCTTCATCATGACCCAAATCGCCATCTTTTGCTCTAATGCGCCACCTATTCATTTTCCTAATAAAAATGTTTTCCAGGATCAGCTCGCGGTGTCGTGATCAAGTGCGGCGACAACACGGTGATGGGCAGGATTGCCTCGCTTGCGTCGGGGTTGGAGGTGGGAGACACACCCATCGCTAGAGAGATCGAGCATTTCATCCACATCATTTCAGGTGCGTTTCCTGCAATTCTACCTAATCAAATCGTTCATTGTATTTACTGTATTACTTTGAAGCGTGTAACAAATTGGCGGGGCCAACCTCCGCGTCATTGCGCCGTGGCAACACGGCTCCTTTCGAAGAAATGTCGCATCGTAGCGAGTTGTTGGCAACACTGTGTCCAATTTGACCGGCCCGCAATTTGAACCCCAGATCTTCCGTTCCAGATGCGTACGCGTTACCACTTGACCAACTGGTCGGTTACTGGAAGATCGCAGGTAACACAATTATTCTACTACATCTTCTAAAACCGCCAAATGGATATTGCGATCTACTCAAGCTTCCACCTACCCACTGGTCTGCCACACATAGTGGAGGCTTCACACAGTTTTTGTGAATGATGAAAGTCAAAACAATAGTGTCTTCGTCTAACTCCCTCTATCACGCCGAAAGGTTTAGTGAGTTTTCCAGGTCGCACTAGCCGCTTGGTCAGCTCTCCGGCAGCCAGTACGTACATCTGTGGTGCAGCGTCATAATACCGCCTACTTGATGCCTTTACACTGGAGAGGTAGTCGATTGTAGCTACGGCGGATAATTGTTGGCCAAAGTTTGTTTGCCTTGTTTAGTCTTAGAACGCGAAGGTCATGCGCTTGGTATTCAATTTCTCCAAATTTATCTTTTTTTGTGGGCAGTTTTGTCTTGAAAGTCTATTTATTTGCTAAACACAGACGTCAACCTCGGCAGCTCATTGTTCTAGAAATTTTTTTCTTCAAATTTTTTTTGAATACGTATTGCGCTGTCATTGCTTCTTAATACTCGACGAGATCATTTTTAAGCAAAGAGAAATTAGGAAGCTGAAATCTTCATCAAAAGTACAGCGGACATGTTTTACGTTTGCCGGATGTCAGCGGATGTTTTGCCTGTTTATGCAGATAATGTACCACTCGAATTTGAGTTGCCTTGGTCGGGCTTTGGAAGTTGCCAGGAATGATTTCTGCATGTTGCTGGTTAATGCGTCGCTTGGCTTGCCACATGCTGCACCTGCACGGAGGGCACACTTAAGTTAAACTTAGGAGTTCGGGTTTGAAATTTTTCTAACCCTAACTTAAACATAATGTTTGCTTGTGGTGAAGCGGCCTTGAGACAAAATCACTGGCGACCCCTTACACAGGGCGAGTTCACCTAGGGAGGAGTTTAGGGGTAAAAATTTCCTCAAACCGCAACCGGCATTCAAATAAAATTCTTCAACCGTTTCCGGATTTCGAGTGAAATGTATTTCCTCGATCAAAGGCATTTCAAATGGAGCCGCTATAAAATGTTGAGTTGTGTTCTAAACTCCAGTGCACACTTCGAAAAAAATCTGTTTGGAGATTGCGAAGATTTTAGCATGTCACATTATTTTTTTGCCCAGGTTTTACGCAGGAATGTATTTTGTTAATCATTAACTTTAATGCACTGCGCAGTTGCTTATCAAGTTTGACGGTAGTTGGCTATTAGGCGTTGTATTGTCATGTGGTATTGAGTTTGGCCATCTTTACAGATTTGCGTTTTACGAATGCACACTGCCGACCCTTAGTATCTGAATGCGTTAATGAATAGCGGCTATGAAGGAATTAAGATCAAAGTGATGCAATAAAGGGATAAGGGCAGCAAGTGTGTATTTACTTGGCTGCTTTTAGCAATTTTGTATGCCCCAAGCTGCCTCTTTACTTACCATTATTCAAAGTAGATAAACAACCCATTTTTTAAGCTGTAATGGATTAACTAGAACATTAGAGGGCACCAATTACAAGCGCCTTAGTTACAGCGCTTTGTGATATTGTGATAGAGCTGAGTTTAGCTGTCGATTCGCAAAACATATGTTTTACTTTGACGATTATTAGCGAGGATACATTTCCGCCAGCCGATTACGAAACCAGACTCTGCTAGTCTTACGTGTCTCCAAGCTGAACGCTGAGAAACTTGACTCGAAACGTGTTGGTGGATCAATAGCCGACCAGGTGGTCAAGAAAACACTACGCTGCAACTGAAGCGGTAGTTTTGGGTTCGATTCCCAGTCAAGTCAAACTTACGAATTGAAAAACTATTGTTTTCTCAGTAGAAAAGACAGGATGGAGCACCTTGCATGGTAGACAGGTAACAGCTTCGTTCGGAAGTGCTAGTTGGTTGGTTAGATGATGTTGCATGGCCCTTTCCTGTGGATAAAAGCATGAAGCAGCAATGTTGTGCCACCACAGAAGTCCAGCGAGTCGCTAAGAGAGAAGCAGCCACATCAGTAAAAGAGTGGTCGCTCCATCAGTGCACTGGCGGCGCTGGTGGCTGACTCATGCGACCAACTGACCAAGCGGCCTCATTATTCAATCTCGGAAAGTTTGTTTATTTGCACTGGTGTATTTGATGGAAGCGTCGACTTGGGACGCGTGTTGTTTCACGCCGCATACATAACGCTTACTGTTCCAGGTGTCGCTGTGTTCTTGGGTGTAACCTTCTTCATCATATCACTGACCCTACAGTACACATTACTGGAAGCCGTCGTGTTTTTGATCGGTATCATCGTGGCCAACGTCCCTGAAGGTCTGCTAGCCACTGTCACTGTAAGTTATTGTTTTATTCGTGATGATGTTTGTAAGCTTCCATTTATGCCTAAGCAATGCGTGCTTTGCCGCTGGTGTGACCAGCTGCCGAGCGAGTTTTTGAAAAGGCCTGGGTGCGCAACGTGTTGTACTGCGTGGTAGTTCGCTTAGCGCAATCGAATAACACGTGAAGCGGCGGTTGGCGCCAACCTAGCGAGTGATTTGAACGCGGAAAATTCAGCGGTTGAACCACAAATGCAATGTGAGGACGGGAGGTAGAAGGAACTGAAAATGATTTCCTTCAGCAGTTGAGAAAGCATCCGATGAGATCCTACAGCTAGTTGACCAGTGACCACACGTGCTTCAAGGAAGGTCCTTCAAAGCTTTGCCTCCTCTTCATCGTAGCCCGAAGCACAAAACGCATTTATTTTGATTTTTGTTTGACTTTTCCTTTTTGTATTTAAATTATTTCACACACTCTTACTTCCTAAGACCGAAAGCAACATGTAATTTTTGGTTGTTTATGTCAACTTACTTAAAAGCTTTAATTAGTTTAATATTCTATTATACCATACTAATTAGTGTAACTGGCTGAACTTCTTTCTGGCTCTAACTATCCTTCAATTTAGTTGAGTACGGGTGGCAGCTCGACTCGGTGACCGAGAAAGTCCTTTTGCAGCTTTCCGGTCTCCCGTCAACTTTTCACTTTGTGTTGCTTCTCAATTGTCTCGTTGTGAGGCTGTGAGAGACGGAAAACCATCCACTTTCTTAAAATGAGTTTCGTTGGCTTCTGCCGGTGGCAGGTTTTTGTCGCGCTATGTTGGCCGGTCTTTTGGCAAATACATTTTTAATGAATGGATTTGACGAGAGTGGAAACAAATAAGTCAATTAAGTACAGTAGCAGTATTTTCTGGCGTTGTTGTACATCTTTGATACACGTCTGAGAAACTAGTGGCTTAGGTTTTTTAAAACCAGAGATGCACGATGATATGAAGTGACGAATGGTTGCAGCTTTTTACAAAAATAAAAGCTTTACCTAGCGTGCCGTTAAGAAACAACAATTGGAAAAACTTGTTTGCTGATTAAAAGCAATTATTTGGCTTTTTCCAAAAAACGAAAATGGATCAAAAATTTTTATCAATTGACTTTGATTCTTGAAGTAGATTATTGGCCTCGTTAATGGCAGTCAGAAAGTTGGTTCAAGAAATCCAAGTCCCGAATGCACCTGCGTAGCGTGGTGTGGCAGTGCCACTTTTATAGGAGTACGTCTGGCTAATCGAAAAGATGTGATAGAAATCAGCTGCAGTTCCACATACATTTCGCCGCAAAGTATATCAATGGCATGGTTTTTGCTAAGTGAGAATAAAGACGATACACTACGTACTTGGCAGACAATAAGTTGGGTTACACCCATTATTACTGCTTTTGAACAGCAATACTCAGCAAACAGCGAGCCCTTATCTTTGCATAATCTTTATGAAAACCTTTATTGCCTTTGTGGAACCTCTAAAATAGTTTTAGCTTGCAAGGAACACATTTACTTGGGCTTCCGTGATAATTTTTATTGTTTCAAATTTTGCTATGTATTTAAGGACCACCCTAACGTGTACAGCTTGTGTTTGTGATAGACATCGGTCAAGCGATACGCTGAAACCATTTACTCTGCAACACAATTATTATTTTATAGCCCAGTGCTCTTTAACCTTTTTGTCATTGTATACCTTTCACAACTTTTGAAGAATTTTCGTATACCTCACAAACCCTGCCGACAAGTGATGTTATAAAACCTCTTGCTTAAGTCTGCTATACCCTGGTGTATTCTACTATATCCAGTTAAGTAGCACTAGATTAGACAACTGTGCAACATCCAGTATGTTTAAAACTGCTGTGGAAAACTGTGTAAGTCAACAAATAAGAAAAATGGTTGCAACACAAAAATAAACGAACTATTCAATACAGAGACCCTCCACAGAAAACGTTTCGCTAAATTCTAATCGGTAGTGACTCTTTCAAGAATATATTGGAATCGAGAAAAAGTCATCCACGCATTTTCCATTTACTTTTTTGAAAGGTGTGATTAGGGTTTGGGTTTAGTTTTAAGGGAAGAATTTGAGTTTAAGTCAAAACAAAAAAGTAGATAAAAATTTCCAGTGAAGCAGTCTCTTCCATTCTTTCGACATCTTCAGATTTACAAAGTTCACAAAAGCAATGAGAAAGTTGAAAATGTGATAATACAACTGTTTCTTCACTATTGATTATTTGCTGTAAAGTTTTGTTTACGTTTGCTCTACTTTTGTATTGCCGTTTTCGCGTGATAATGCTATTAAAGTTTAAGGAAACTTGTGATTTACAGCTATGAATAATGGCTATTTTCGTATATTTTTAGCTAGCGAAAACAATGTCAGTTCACTCCTACGGATGTTAAACGATTTTCTTCTTTAGGTGTGCTTGACACTCACTGCAAAACGAATGGCTCGCAAGAACTGTTTGGTTAAAAACTTGGAAGCTGTGGAAACACTTGGTTCGACCTCGACGATTTGCTCGGATAAAACAGGGACGCTGACGCAGAACAGGATGACTGTGGCGCACATGTGGTTCGACAGGCAAATCGTGGAGGCTGACACCACGGAGGACCAGTCGGGTGAGGAGTTTTCTTGATTTGTATTTAATTGCAAACAATAGAGGACGAAATGTGAGAAAGTATTAAAGTCATCGACAAATTAACCAATTGAAAAAAGACAACGGAAACACTTAAATCTAAACATACATGACTTGAGCACTTTGCATGGTGAGGGCGGTGGGAGCTCCAGGCAGCAATGCTATCCCTGTCCTTCGTAGCTGCCCAGAATTGCGATTGCTGGATCAGACGTTCAAATATTGCTTAATTTGAAATGTAAAATAGTTAAGATACTTACAGCTTTGCATCAGTTTTGTCTAAAGTGGTAATAATGATTGAACATGTCAGTGTATTATTTTTCAAATAAATGTTTATTTTGCTTAGATTTATCTTACAAAAATGCGTATAATAATTTAATTGTGATGTTTTGACGTTTGCAGGCCAGAGCTTTAATGTTTAATCGTTTTCCGTGCTTCCGGCCTAAAGGCTACCAGCGCGGAAGCCTAGGGAAGAGCCACCGGAATGGCGACTACTTAAAAAATTTGGCTCATCCCTAGGCTTCCGCGCTGGTAGCCTTTAGGCCAGAAGTACGCAAAACGATTAAAAATGCGGAATTGCGGATGTTGCATTATGATTGTTGTGTAGTTACAAGAAAGGTTTCTATATTGAAACAATAGTACAGATATGTAACATAACTTTTTGTTGTTTAGGCAATTCATTCGACACCAATTCCGAGACGTGGGTTGCTTTGTCGAGGATTGCAACACTCTGCAACCGTGCTCAATTCTTAAAGGGGCAGGAGAATGTGCCAGTACTAAAGCGAGAAACTGCAGGTATGACACTGTCGCCATTCTGGTGTTTCTAAGCTGCTACAACTTTCCGCAATTCGTAGCAAAACGCGGTGATATGGTGCAGATAATTTGAATGCAGTTCGGTAGGCTTGCTCCGTCGATTTCAACAGGAAAAACAAAGTTGAACAGTACATTTTATTAGTTTTTCCGACTTGTATTTCATCGTTGTCCATTCTTTCAATTAGAATTTTGTTTGATGCGATTTAAGAATTAGCGGAACATCCGAAATAATTACGCAGACCACTGTGGTTCAACTTTATTTTCCTTATCAAAAAAAAACTGTAACTCGTAACTATTTTTCATTCAATCTTTTTAATATTTTTCTCAGTAGATCAAACCGATTGAAAAATCATTTTTTACGATTTTGCTGTACATGTTGTAACTTGTAATAATACATTTTACTGCAAGGTGACGCCTCTGAATCGGCGTTGTTGAAATGTGTGGAATTGTCTCTGGGCGATGTCGAAGGAAGAAGAAAACGCAACGCCAAAATTTGCGAAATTCCTTTCAATTCTATAAACAAATACCAGGTAAGTATGTTGCTCGGCTTTTGTCTCCCGTTGATTACGCAGCTGCTTTATTTGTCTGGTTTCTAACCCTAGTGAAGGTTGCAAAGCCCTAGAAAAATATTTGGAGATGTTCTTAATTTAAGGTCAAGTTTTAGAAAAGAAAGTACGCAGATCTGCCTGCCCCATGGGCAACATCGTCTGTTATAGAACTAGTATGAACATGTTCGTTTGTTCTTGCTGCTGCCATTTTTGTTGCCATCGATTCCTGTTTCAACCGGTCAGCTCCAGTGCTTCTTGACGCGCTGAATTACCATGTATTTTTAAACTTCAATTTTTCCAGGTTTCCATCCACGAAACAGAAGATCCAAATGACTCCCGGTATCTATTGGTGATGAAGGGCGCCCCCGAGCGGATTCTGGACCGATGCAACCAGATTATGAACAAGGGACAGATCGAAACTTTGACTGAGGATTGGCGAAATGAATTCGAAGGCGCTTACGCCGAACTGGGCGGTCTTGGCGAGCGTGTGCTAGGTAAAGTGCGCCTCATATTGCGTAGTTGATATTTTTCAACAAAATATTGTAAGTGCATAATGTGCTAAATTGAATTCACAAACATCATCTTATGGATTTTCTCCTGTTTTCAAACCGACGTCCGTTTTCGTCCACACAATATTATGATAGATAGGAAAAAAATTCTGAGCGGAGTTTACTCCTTTAGTTCTGTCTCATCAACTCTACTTGAAGTAGCAACACCAAGAAAGGAAATGCTAATAAGCAGTTAGACTAAGTTGCTGTTTGTGTAACTAAGATGTATAATTTAGTTGGAAGAACCACTGTTTTGTCACAATTATACGGTAATGATGTGTGGCGGAAGTCTTTGTGTATATTGCGAAGCAAAAGTTCACAGCTATCATCAATCTCGTCTTGATAATCTTATTGCCGATGACGTCATCACGATCGATGACATCGGTAAACCGTTTGTCAACATTGTGTAAAGTCATGAGTAAAAACACAGCAGCATTTTGCGCAGTACAAATATTTACAAAGATTTTGTGCATAATAAAATTCCTGTAATGATAAAACAAAAAGCCAAAACAACTGGAAACACAGCTAGACGTCTGGTGAAACGACTTCTCACATTGTCTAGAGAATTGAGTGGCGCCTTTTGGCAGTGTGAGTTTTGGATACAAGGCCCGGTCAAGGCCAACGGAATCCCGGCAAATGAGTCCGTTGAGCCCGAAAAGTAGCGGTGGTGGTTCCACGAACCTACGGTCGGAAAGTTAAGGAAAGCACAAATTTATTCACTAATGTGGTGCAGCTCTCAAAGCGTGGAGCAATCGCCCAGTTTGCCCATCATGCCCTGCTGGAAGCATTAAGTTATGTTTTCAGTTGCTTTTTTTTCGTATGTTAAAATTCTTCATCCTTAGTTATAATTATAGCTTGTCTGATTTTTCTCTTCATAAACGCAATAAGCTGACAAAAAAGGGTTTTACTTATTAAATATAAGGTGGGGTTGGTATTTATCTTAGATGGAAAGCTCAAACTCCCGAGCGGGATGTCCTTACCATATCCATGTCGATTGCTGACCCTTTTGAATAATGATAATTGCTTAAAAAGTTTTAAGTATTTCAATATCTCAGTTCAGCTCTGGAAATTTATTTTACACATTTAAAACGCTTAATTTTTAGGGTTTTGCCACGAGTATCTCCCCACGGACGCCTTCCCTCCCGGCTTTAAGTTCGACACTGATGACGTCAATTTTCCTCTTGAAAACCTCACATTTATTGGTTTGATGGCGATGATTGATCCGCCACGTGCAGCAGTCCCGGATGCCGTGGGAAAGTGCAGGAGTGCCGGAATCAAGGCAGGTTTTGTAGGAGGAACACTCTCATAGTATTGCTGCAAGCTAATGTGTTTGATCATATCAACTTCCAGCTATTATGTTAATGACTGGTATTTTAGATACTGAAGTTGCTGGCTCCAAAACTGCTAGTCCTTTTAAACTATGGGTTGTTTTTGTTTATTCAGATAATTTGGCATGTGCCTATGTTGTTTGAATAGGATTGTGTGTAATTGCGAACAAAACTCAAATTTTGTTTGTTCGGTAAAAGTTTAGTTGTGTTCAGTCCCTAACGAAAATATTTGCTCTGATGCGAAACAACCCAAATTTGTGAAAGTTTTGTGGCAATCATAACACGTGACGGCCTACATGTTACTTGTATTTGTTGAAGCAGATGAAACTGAGTGAAAATAAATCTCTGACTGTGGCCTTTTGTCACAGGTCATCATGGTCACTGGCGACCACCCGATTACCGCCAAAGCTATTGCGAAGGGAGTCGGAATCATCTCGGAGGGCAACCAGACCATTGAGGAGGTGGCGGCTGACCTTAACATTCCGGTTGGTGAAGTTGACCCCAAGCTGGCGAAAGCCGTAGTTGTGCACGGCTCGAAACTAAACGAGATTACCGAGGAGGAACTGGACGATATCGTGAAGAATCACCCGGAGATCGTGTTCGCCAGAACCTCTCCTCAGCAGAAACTGATCATCGTGGAGAGTTGCCAGCGGCAAGTGAGTTGGATCAAAAAAAGTTTTGCAATCGATCATTTGTTTCCTCGATGAGCAAAAAAAACAGAGTCAATTTACCGAGTTGCCTTGACTATGAAACAGCGAAGGGATCTTTTGGTCTTGAAGTCAAGTTGTCGCCTGTCAAACTTTCATTGCCATTGGTTTGTTGTGGCAGTGCATATTTATCCTCCTGCCACCGGTCAGCTTGAGACGCTACCTATTGGACGATCCGCTTACTTTTCATTGCGTTAACTACTTCATGCTGGGATAATCCGAACCTGCTTAGGAGTTTCCAGTGATCCAATATTGCTGCGAATTTCTTTGAAAGCTAGGCCACTAAATTTGCTGCTTGTTGGTAGCCACCAAGCATAGATAATCATTGTAAAGCTTCTTATCCAAGGACGCAACAACGTGACCAGGATGCGAGCTGAAACCTACAGCATGCGATCGGGATTGTCGTAAAAACGACGCCTTTACCTTTTCGGCCACGCTGCCAACTTTGACCCGACCGGAAATCAAACTCCAGCAATGGACTCCCTATTAAATTGTTCTATAGTCTTGATGATCCACCTATAGTAAGTAAAGCAGGCATTGCCGAGAAGAGTATTTCATTAATTTTGATGTTCTAAGCTTAAAGTGAAAATTTTGTATTTCTCAGGGCGCAATCGTGGCTGTAACAGGTGACGGTGTGAACGATTCCCCTGCCCTCAAACGAGCCGACATCGGCGTTGCCATGGGAATAGCAGGAAGTGACGTATCGAAGCAGGCAGCAGACATGATTTTGCTGGATGATAATTTCGCATCGATTGTGACGGGAGTTGAGGAAGGTAAAGAAAGCTGTGGTAAAGTGTAAGGGGAAGCCATGCCAGTTTTTGTTCTGAAAGCGAAATACGTAGCAGAACCGATCAAAGTTAATAGTTAAATAGTTAAGATTTAATCAAATTAACCAAGATTTAATCAAATATTTTAACCGATCAAAGTTAGTAGTTAAGGACAAAAAGTATTTCGGGAGCCTTTGGTAGTTTTTTGTCGTTTTCTCTCAGCTGCTGCAAAGAAGCAACTGTCTTCCCATACTGCTGCATTGCGTTGGATGCCTTTTGTTTATTGTGGACGAGTGAAACAAAATCGACTAAATAAGAGTTGTGTTGTTTTCAAGCTTTCGTAGGCATGTTTTAACTTCCTCACGAAGAAGCAAGACAGTTACCGTAGTTTTATGCCCATTATTGAGGATCTTTGATAAACTGTCTTGTGTGCACCTGAAAAAGTTGGTTGCATTCGTACAAAATTTTGCAGACTCGTTTTCAACTGGTGTTTAAAAACTTTTCTTTTTTATCAACCTTCATGAACGTTCCCGATAATTGGTCCAGGAACTAGGTTTTTGACCTGGCTGAACGTTGCAAGAACCACATCGTTACTTAGTGTGGAGTTTGCATTCCACAGTCAGCGTAAAGTAAAAAGACAAAATGTCCCTGTACGTACAATAAAGCGCCGCCTGGTTCCTGCAACTTTACTAAACCTGCTTTTGCAACGATAAGTTGTCGGTGGTTCACGTTCATAAAATGCTGTGTAATCAACTTCAGCATAATACTCAGGTCGTATCATTTTTGACAACTTGAAGAAATCCATCGCCTACACTCTAACGTCAAACATCCCTGAAATCACCCCATTCTTAATCTTCATCATCGCCGATGTCCCCCTGCCTCTTGGAACAGTCACCATTCTTTGCATCGACTTGGGTACCGACTTGGTGAGACGATAGGTCTTTCATAACTTCTTTGTCACATTCTTGAACAAATGCTAATTAATTTCTACTACGTGTTGTTACGGAGCGATAAAATAAATTTGTCTTGTCTTAATAGTTTTAGGTTTTGAATATAAGTAAGTGAATGAATTGATGGTGGGATGATATTTCTTTTTTCAATCGTGTTTTTCATTAAAAGTTTGTGTTTGTAGTTTTTTAATGACTGCGAAGCGCAAACGGCCACTTGTCGTAAAATTATAACGACCCTTTTTTATTAACTTTTGGGTTGAGAGGCTAAGACAGCTGTTTTAAATTTTCACGAATTTTCAGCCTCAGTTGTTCTTAAGTTTAATTGAAGAATAACGCGGCGCATATTCATTCTTGCCTGGTAAAAGTTTTGTCGATTGTTAAGAACAAGACAGTACATTACGGAGTACAGTCCACTGGCCCTGGGTGCAAATAACTGGTTATTTTGTTGCGATACGGCTCTGTATAACAGAAACAACGATTTTTAAATTTGGTTCGTTTTCTTAAATAATCTGTTTATGTCGATGCTAGAATCGTTCTTAATTTGTTGTTAGATTTTAAACAAAATGAGCCTCGTGTTTTTTAAAACTCTCCTTAAAAACGTGTATTTGTTGATAGCAATGACAGCCCACCTCTTCCCGCAATCCTGTGTGGACGTTGCGGAGTCGGTTGCTTCAGAATGAAAATAACCTCCGCCGTGCTCTTTGTCTCAGTTGTTAAGTAGATTGTTTTGTAAATAATTAATGAATCGCTTCAGCTTCCCGCCATTTCTCTCGCATACGAACAAGCTGAGAGTGACATCATGAAACGGCAACCACGTGACCCGGTGAGAGACAGGCTGGTGAACGAGCGTCTTATTTCACTGGCCTACGGACAGATCGGTGGGTGAAAAATTGCTAGTATAATCGATAGCTTTGCGTGGGTGTAGTGCATTCTTTAGTGTTCTTTTTAAGACAAAATAAATGATCTAATTATTAGAAATTTTTATGTCTAGTCAAACATTGCCGCTTTAATCTACTTACAAACGTGTACTTGTCATAGCATCCTTCCAACGCCAATCATCTGACCTTGTATAATGCAGCTTCCAGTTTTGGAAAATGGCTGAAACGGAAAATCTTTCTCCTTTAAACAGACAACCCATTCCAAAAGTTTTGATTGCCATATTTAGTGGTATAAATAAATATTTTTTGTATCTTGTAAGTAGTGTTATGTGCTCAAATAGTCAGCAGCGTGGTCGAGAAGGTAGTGACGTCACGACGACTGAACGCCTGGTTGATCCTGGCCAGGTTGTTGCGTTTTCGCTGAGGCGTCACGATGGCCACCTCTGTTCGGCCAAGTTGAGCGCAGCAATTCACATTGGGAGAAGTTAACCGAAAAAAGTGGACAGCTTCTAAGCGGGTGTGGATTCGTCCAAAGGATGACACCTCCTCAATCGCTTCATAGTTACAGGAGGATGGAAATGCTACCGGTCACAGGAATAATCCTGGCGGTTCTAACTGTGGCTGCTAATTTCTCAGTCGAGTTTGAAACGGATTTATTTGCAGGGATGATCCAGGCTTTGGCCGGCTTCGTCAACTATTTCATCATCTTGATGATGAACGGTTTCAAGCCTAGTGAAGTGCTGGGGGCTCGTGTGGAGTGGGACGACCGCACTCTCTCCAACATCGAGGACTCTTATGGTCAGGAATGGGTAAGTTTATGGCTTATTATGCTTCTATCAGGATACATTTTGCGTTATCTAAAAGCTTTAAGAACCCATAATTTATTGTTAATAGTTTTTATGAGCGAGTTTTTTGTGAATTAACAAATAAGTGGTATAGGGTTTTGTGTAATGCTACCGGTTTTGTTAAGTACGGAATTGGTTAGGTTGGGCCAAGGACTGTATCGGAATGAGAAATAATAGTTAGTTCCCTTTTCCAAGGGCACAGTGACGCATTGCCAGTTCAAAATCGGACCTGGAAGCAAGAACTAAATTCGATCCCTAATCCGGCGCTGTCGGAGCCGGGCTGCCGTGCGCATATAGTATGCGTATTGCGTATTAACCACAACTCACCTGCGCCGAAAGTGTGTTTTTATTTTAGTTTAAAGACTGGTAGGTCCACTTTGGCTAATGACTTTAAATAAGGCGATGCGATGTTTGCAGACTTTCGGGCAGCGGAAGGTGGTGGAGTACACCTGCCATACCGCCTTCTTCACCTCAATTGTCATTGTGCAGTGGGCCGATCTGCTCATCAGTAAGACGAGGCGTCTCTCTCTGTTCCAGCAGGGAATGAGGTTAGTGGTTTGGTTGGTACCCCGTTTGTTTTCGATGGAAGAGGATGAGAAAAACACCATGAAGGTGGCTCTTCCCTAGGCTTTCCGCGCTGATCGACTTAAGGCCAGAAGCACGCAAAACGATTAAACATTAAAACTCTGGCCGTCAAACGGCAAAACATCACAATTAAATTATTATCAAAACCATTGTTGTTGAACAAGCAAACGAATAGCATGACAGGCTGAAAGACAATGACAACGCTTGCTATTTCGGCCCGCTTCTCAACTACAGGCTCGTCAACGAAAGCAAGCAGCCCTCTTCATTGGCGTGCACTTCAATCAGTTCTCGGCTGCCTAGAAACGAACTCTATAACTTTGGTGGAAGTCGTGAAGCCATTTTTCAGGTCTTCTAGTTTGATCGCGTGTGTTTGTGTAGGAACAAAGTGCTGATCGCTGGGTTGATGGAAGAGACAGCTCTGGCCACCTTCCTTTCCTACTGTCCGGGAATGGACGCAGCGTTGCGTATGTATCCGCTGGAATGGGAGTTCTGGCTCGCCCCTATGCCTTTCTCACTCATTATCTGGCTTTACGACGAATGCCGAAAGTTCTTGATCAGAAAATACCCAGGAGGTTAGATTCATCTTCTCAATTTTAAGGCTTACTCTCTGCTTGTTATGTAGGGGTACCTTGACCACAAGAACGGGTCTAAGAATTCGGGGCCCAAAAGTGATTCTCAGTCGAGGCCCCATCGTACCAAATTAATAGTCTGATTTTTTACCGCTTGATTCACTACTAAATTTGATATGTTTTCGTCTCCACGGTGAAAGCAGCATTCGAAGCAAATAGCAATTTCAAAATTCCAGTCTGTTCCAATTGAATAAGCTACCCTACTGACGAGTCGAAAGACGTAAAGGCTGTAGGGTTGAGGGTATTGTTTTTATATTTTAGATATTATGGTTTTTTAATAATCGATTTGTTGAGATAACTTTGAGAAATCCTCGAGCATGTTGTGGAAGCACCAGCCTGCGCAGCGATCAAACTTTGTGCCGATTATGTGTAAAAATTGCATCAATTGCGTTGAATTTTTCTTGATTCTTCTTTGCCAAATTTTTCCCGCTTTTTGGTCTTCTTCGGAATGATTGTACTAGCTTCTTTGGTTGGAGAGGACGCTTCGTTCGCGCGAATAAAGGTCAAAAAAACACTCTGCGCCTGCTTAACCTCACCACTGCACAGCAGCTTTTGGCTTCTAGTTCCAAGTCTGTCATCAGGCTGGCCCACCAAAACGGGTAGACTGCACGGCTCCTGATGGAAGCGTGAAGTGTCTTCCCAAGGACACAACGACACACGGCCAGTTGGGGAATCGAACCAGGAGTCAGCACCTTTTGATCGCTAACCCGATGCTCTACCTACTGAGCCGCCGCCAAGAGGGCGTTGCGGTCCAACAGCTAGGCCTCATCTTTTATCTGGGCCAAGACTAGAAATATGAGAGAAGTATGGATGGCGGCACCCACCTCGGACTAACTTCGGCGGCCCTAACTTGATAGTTGCGTCGAAATTAACTCAGCTCCATGCGTGATGGCCGGGTCCGAACCGTTTTTCTCAAGACTTCAATGTTCGGGGTTCCACTGACGATGTAATATTTACGCCAGCGAGTTATTTTGCAGGTTGGGCCGAGCGAGAAACCTACTACTAACTCCTGTACCACAGGGATGTTTTGCTTTCGTACCACAACACATTCAAACTATCCGATGCGAGTTGTGGAATCTAGACAAATTTTTAATTCTGTGTGTAATTCGGCTTTGTTCTAGAAAATGTTAGTAAATTTGTTTTTACCCGAGCGTGTCCACTCAGCATCTTCAGCCTCCGCCTCGCCAGCATCAATTCCCATCAAGTTTATGGCGCTTTGTAACGGACCATTCATTTTCATCTTTGGTTGGTGCCGCCAAGATGGCAAATCTGCTCATGCTAAATTAATAATCGCATTTCGGTGGTTTTCGTAGGTTTTACAGAATTTCCAATGTTAACGATATGTACCTGTACATATGAGGGCGAATGTTTCCGAATTAAATGGTGCTCTTCGTGTCTCAATCAATATTTTGCTTAAACATCAGTTCACTTTTTACCGACCATATAGTTCAAAGTTGCAATTTTATTGTGCTGGGTTTTTCCAAAAGTAAAAGCTTTTGCTTCTACTGTTGCCAATTTTTTATTGGTGCTTAAATTTTTCGCTGGTTTGCAGCGAATATACAGCGGTGCTTTATACTAATTATTATAAATGAAAATTAATTAAGTGAATTCAATTAATCAATTTTTCGTGGCAACACTCCTAACCACGTGATTTTCGAGTGCTTAAATAGCTTGCGTTTGTTGTTTTGAATGTGTTTTTGTGTACCTGTTAAGTTTTTATTCGCCCATGAACAGTTTTTTGCTACAATGGCGCCCCCAATATGCAATGACGCTATATTAGCTACACTACGCTCGAGCAAATGGCAGTTTTTGGTTAAGGTTTTCAAGGATGTTAGAACTGCTAGCGAGAATAAAAATTTAACTCAAAAACACTCACGTCTGCCGGTTTGTTGTTCGTGAAATCGCAGTGATTGCAGAATTTGGTTCGCTTTCCATCCTCTGATAAGACACTTTTCAGGAATTGTCTTTGTGTGTTTTTTAACATACAGCCAGTTTAGCTGCGAAGAAATCTAAAGAAGTCGACTATAACTTTGAAAATCTCCAAAGAGGGTAAGGATTCGTTCGAAAAAAGCACCATCGTTGTTTTGTGATCGGAGGACGAAAATCGAATCAGCCGTCTGTGTTAAATGATGGGACCGAGAAAGTTTGCGGATACAGATGATGCTCAACTCTTGATTATATTTACCGGTGCATAAACCAGCGGGTTTTTGAACTTAATGCAAAAATAGTTGCTCTCCTGTGATATGCTTTTCTGAATAGAGCGGTTTGCTGCCACCGTCAACTGGAGTTCGGTTTCCAGCAGGAATGCGGAAGCGGTTCATTTCGAAAAAATAATACGCTTCCACTCTCAAAACTGGCTTTTTGTTACCTCAAGTTTAAAAACGAAATTAGCAGTTATAGCTATTAGCTACCTACCGAGTAATGATAGAAGTGCGCAGTTTGCACAACAGCTGCTTTAAATTCAATGCTATGGTAATAGGATGTCAATTTTTTGGTCATCTTGGATGCCCCCTCCAAACTAAAACACTGTCTGACTATGGATGGTCAAAAATGCTCCAAAAAGTTTCATAAAATGGCTTTGATCATTTTAGGTATTGTTCGGCTTAATCACCAGCAACAATTTTTTTTCAAAGCTAACAAGAAGATAAAGGAGCTGCAGAAGCGTTCTTTAGCAAAGTCGCTTAAGAATTTTTATGACAAAGTGCGCAAGTTTGTTTTAGGCATGATAAATAAGAAGAAAACTGAAAATTTAAATGCTACTAAAAATAGTTTTTTTTGAAAAACTCAGCTAGCGACTACACGGGCTTCGCCAGCCTACGTCATACCCCAAAATCTCCGGCAACTCAGTGTTGCAGTCCCTGCTCCAGCCAATGACGTCGTGGAAGCAAGCAGCGAAGTATCCACAAGCATGAAATGATTGGAACCGATAGCTTCTACAGCGATACTGCTCATAGGCTGTGCAGTCGAGCCGGTTAACCGCAACTGGAGCGCTCGTTTTGAATCACTACATCATGATTCCGCTCTCCGATAGTGTAACGTGAAGTAGACTTGTTATGGCACCCTAGTAAGCATAGCATGTCACAGTAGGCACTGTAGCTTACTATGGCACAGTAGGCATAATTGGCTTATAATTGCACAGTATCCCACAGTAGGCACTGCAGCGTAGTATATTATAGTAGGGATAGCATTACACCTTAGTAGGCAGATTATGACATACAGGAGGCTTGTTATGAAAAATAGGCATAGTGCGCCACAGTAGGTACTGCAGCTTTAGTATGACATTGTAGGCATAACATGGCACCCTGGTAGGCATAGTATGGTATACAGTAGGCTTATTATGAAACAACAGGCATAGTAGGCCAAAGTGGGCACCGTAGCTTAGTGGGCATAGTATGACATATAATTGGCTTATTATGGCACAGTAGGCATAGAATAACATAGCTCGGCAATTAGACCTACAATGCATAGCTTTTCAATGGACTATCACCGTAACGAGGTGGAAAAGTCTATGTGCCTCAATGACCTGCAGAGCTGTACTGGCTGGAGATTCAATTCTCCTGAAAGGGTTACCCATGCCAGATAGGTCTGATGGTAGAAGCGAGACGATGTATAGTTCAAATCAAAATAGTTGGTAAACTTAAAACCTGGGTTGGTAATGCCCATCAGCTGTGGTAAGCATATAACGTAGGAGAAGGACAACTCTGATATAAAACCTCTCCGCAGTTAGATTAAACTGCAAAACAAATCATGATGAGCACAAATAATGAAAATTACGTGAACGACGTTAATGGGGCCACCTTCACAAGTGGAACCTCGTCCGGCAGGGGAGCGCCTAGGGACTCCCAGGTCGTCATTCAGCGAAACCTCTATGGCGTTCGAGTCTTAGGCAGAGGGGCTCGTTCGAAAAATAAGCGACAATCTCTACCAGCCAGCCCTAGTGGCAGCTCCACCAATGTGCCCGCTACACGTTTGGAGAGGCGAATGGAGGCAGCGCAGAGTATTTGTATTCGAGATAATGTCGCACACTCACGGGTCAACCATCACCAACTGCTGTTGGGCAATTGGAATATCCTCACCCTCACAGGAAAAGAGCTAGAATTTGTTGAGGAAGCAAAGCGGTATCATCTCGATATTATCGGAATTTCTTCAACCAAACGACGTGGCTCTGGAACTGTGGATCTGGATGGCGGATGGAAACTCTTCTATTCTGGTGCTGATCCTAGTATGTCTGCACAAGCGGGTGTGGGGATTCTCATAAGCCCCCGTTTGTCAGACTGTGTGTCAGATTGGATTCCTTTGAGATCACGGGTCTGTATGTTGAAGCTCTAGGTATTGGATCGGTCATTGTGCCTATTGCAGGTATATGCCCCCAATCCCACCAGTGAATATCAGACTTTTGTGGATGAAGTAAATGATGCTCTTCTACGAGTATCAGCTACTGAATCTACAGTTCTTATGGGGGGTTTTAACGCACATGTTGGAACAGACACAGATACGTGGAAGGGTGTGATCGGAAAACTTGGAGTCACTGGACTGAACGAGAACGGAAGGTATTTATTGCAGCTCTGTTGTAGCAACGGACTCCGCATCATGAATACCTTTTTCCAGCACAGAGAGGTTCACAAGTATACATGGTATCGACCTAGTATGGATCAAAAATCTTTGATAGATTTTTGCATAGTTTCGTCAGATTTGTTTTCTGATGTGCTGGACGTTCGAGTGAAGCGAGGTGCTGAATTGTCAACTGATCACCATCTGGTAGTATGTTCCTTACGACTTTCGAAACCTTGGCCAAACAAGAGATCCAACAGGTCGTCTGTGACCTACCGGATCAAATGGGAGGCTTTGGAGGACAAAGAAGTAAGAAAACAGTTTGCATCCAGTATATCATCTAAGTTCAGACAACTTCCTGATGTATCCGAGGACATCGAGAAGGAATGGCTGCTGTTCAGATCAGCAATCATTTCATCAGCTGCTGAAAGTTGTGGGCGAAAACGGTTTAGAGTGGCGGGCGATAGTGAGAAAAGAACACCTTGGTGGAACCAAGAGGTTAAAAAAGCTATTCGAGGAAAGAAAGATGCGTTCAAGGCCTGGCTACAGGACAGATCGTCATCTGATTTGCAATCCCGGTACACTGAGGCGCGAAAAGCGGCAACTTCGACAATAAAGAAATCCAAGAAGAAGTCATGGGAAGAGTTTGGTCGTCGATTGGATTCCAACTATTTTTCGGCAAACAAAGTATTTTGGCAGACCATCAGCCGTTTACGTGGCAAAAGATCGAGTATCACGGACTCCATCAAGGATTCTGACGGTAACTTTCTAACGGATGAGAATGAAATCCTTTCACGATGGAGAGAATACTTTGAAGATCTTTTGAATCCTGTAAAGGCATCGACTCGTGACACACACGAAGTGACACATCTAGGGGAGGACGAAGTTTTCACAGCAGCAGAAGTGGCAACTGCAATTAAAGGGATAAAATCTGGAAAAGCTGCTGGTGAAGATGAAATCAGACCCGAGATGTTGAAAGCGCTGACTGGAAAAGGAATTCTCTGGTTAACGCGAATGTGTCAAGTTGCGTGGAAGCTTGGCAAAACTCCCAGAGATTGGAAAACAGGTGAGATTATTCCGATATTCAAGAAAGGAGATCGCAAGCAATGTACAAACTACAGAGGGATATCACTCCTTAGTTAGCCAGGGAAAGTATATGCCAAATGCCTTGAAAGGAAACGCCGAGAAATAGTGGAATCAAAACCGGAAGATGGTCAGTGCGGTTTTCATCCGGGTCGCAGCACCACGGACCAAATCTTCACTCTGAAGCAAATCTTCGAGAAATCTTGGGAGTATGGCAAAGATCTCTTTGCACGCTTTGTCGATCTTGAAAAAGCATATGACCGAGTTCCTCGGGATAAACTTTCGAAGGTTTTGCAGGAGTATGGCGTTGATCGTCAATTGCTACGCGCTATTAAGTCATTCTACTACAGACCGGAGGTTTGTGTTCGGGTAAATGGCAAGCAATCAAAACCGTTCCATGTGGGCGTTGGACTCCGGCAAGGGTGCGTTCTGTCACCTCTCCTTTTCAATGTTTACATGAATTGGATCGACAAATGCAGCCAAGCTGATGAGTGTGCCACGATTGGAAATTGCAAAATTAGTCGTCTGCTATTTGCACATGATTTGGTTCTGCTTTCTTCCACAGAATCTGGCCTCCAGCGCGCATTAAATAGCTCTGCAGATGCATGCAACACCGCCGGAATGAAAATAAGCACGGCCAAAACTGAGGTACTTCATCTTTCAAGAAACCCTGATCAGTGCGTATTACAAGTGAATGGAGCGACACTGAAGCCGGTAGAGAAGTTCAAGAATCTTGGGGTTGCATTTACGAGTGACGGAAGGCAAGACGAAGAACTCCATACCCGAATAGGCAAGGCTAGTGCACTAATGCGAGCTTTGCACTACTCGGTTGTCATGAAACGAGAATTGTCGAAAAAAACAAAACTCTCAATTTTCAAAGCAGTTTTTGTCCCCATTCTCACTTATGGTCATGAATCTTGGGTAATGACCGAAAGAATGCGATCACAAGTGCAAGCGTCCGAAATTAGGTTTTTACGAAGAATCGAAGGAGTTACACTGTTTAACAAGGTGCGTAGCTCTGAAATTCGAAAATCTCTTAACATCGAGCCGTTACTTCTCCGAATTGAAAGATCTCAGCTTAGATGGTTTGGCCATGTAAGCAGAATGCCTCAGGAAAGACTCCCCAAACAAGCTTTACATGCCAAAGCAAATGGGAGAAGACCAGTCGGACGACCTAGAACTAGATGGACCGATTACATTGAGGATCTTGGATGGAATCGCTTGGGACTTCGCCCAAGCGAAATGATAGAGGTGATGGAAGACCGTGAGGTGTGGCGGCTCAATCTTGAGCTACTGCCCCCGCAACCCTCACGGAAAAGCGGGCAATGAAGAAAGAAGAAGAAGTTCTGCTATTTAACTTCAACAATTGTTGAATTTTAAACTAAGGGATGGTAATTGTTCTCGTGCTACTTCACCTCTTCATAAGGTTGTGAACGTGGAGGAACTCCGTGGAGACTCGACAGTCAAGCCACATCCCAAGGTGTGAACCAGAGATCAAAGGTAGATAGAAAGTAAGAGGAGCTCGACAACAGATAAAGAATTCCCGATGAACGCGCTCTTAGCTTCATTTTCAAGCAGATAAAGGGTTGTGTATTTGCCCACTTCTGGCAAAAAAAAAAGTTTTTGTGAAGCTGCGTAATTTTTTTGCTTTTTTCCAAACTTAGCGTTCGTACATCTGATACCGCTTACAGAAGCAAAGCCATGAGCTAGTTTGCTTTGCTAAAAGGTCACTGCTTTAAGGTAGCAGTTTTAAAATATCAAAACATCTGTAGAAGGGCCGGTGCCACTACAGATAATAAAGTTCAACGTCAGTAGCTAAAGTCAAAGACTAATTATGCTGTAGAAGCATCAGCTTAAACCAGTAAAATTGCTCGCTTTTTTTCACATTATTTAAATTTTCTGTTTCATTCTGGGCAATGAACATACAATAATTTCTGTGGCCTTATTTTGAAAAATGCAAAACTGCGAAGTGTTAGCGATTAATTTTATCTGGAAGTTAAAATATTTGAGAGCGAGGAAGTGGAAGAGAACTCGGAAGCGTGACACCTCAAAAGGGGGTGGCAGCGCAAGCATATCAAACTTGACTGCTTCCACCAGGAGTGCCGAAACCCGGGGGAGATATATCCCCCCCAATAATTTGAGTATGGTCTACATCTGCATTCCCTCCAATAATTTGACTATGTGAAGAGTTGGTTGGTGGTACAGAACTTGAGAATTGCCTTGATTAAAATGTACATAATATGTTATCTTCGAAGCTTTTCGTCTGACACTTGTCAAGAAGAATCGTCAGAATGGAGAGCGTAGAAAAATGAGCGGCTATTTATAGGAAAAATCTGAGCCGTGATTGGCTGGGTAAGGAACCAATGAGAAAGCGTCATTAGTGTACAATCTTTAAGCTGTATACGAATTCCTTTTGTCGGTAGAGGGCGGGGTTAGAAGTTTTGATGAAAGTAGCTTCCAGAGCAGATAGATGAAAAGGTGAGCGGCCTTGGGCAAGAATAGAAAATCTGCTGTCATCATAATGTTGAGCGCAGGTAGGATTTTGTAAAAGATGAAGTCCAATGGCTGAATCAGAAGCAAGAGACTGGGTATTAGTCTGGGTGGAAGATTTGCACCGGCGAGCAGGAAGGAAGCGTTTTTGGGTAGAAGAGCAAGAACGGATAGATTTGGGGACATTGCACCAAGGAGCTTCTCCCCGCTACCAACAAGGATGTACTGCCTGCTTTACAAAAAAGCAACGTGATTTATCAATTCTCATGCCACTGTGACAGTCGGTATGTAGGCCGTACTTCTTAAAGGCTGCAGAACAGAATCAAACAACATGTCCCCAAATCTATCCCTTCTTGCTCTTCTTCCCAAAAACGCTTACTTCCTGCTCGCCGGTGCAAATCTTCCACCCAGACTAATACCCAGTCTCTTGCTTCTGATTCAGCCATTGGACTTCATCTTTTACAAAATCCTACCTGCGCTCAACATTATGATGACAGCAGATTTTCTATTCTTGCCCAAGGCCGCTCACCTTTTCATCTATCTGCTCTGGAAGCTACTTTCATCAAAACTTCTAACCCCGCCCTCTACCGACAAAAGGAATTCGTATACAGCTTAAAGATTGTGCACTAATGACGCTTTCTCGTTGGTTCCTTACCCAGCCAATTAAGGCTCGGATTTTTCCTCTAAATAGCCGCTCATTTTTCTACGCTCTCCATTCTGACGATTCTTCTTGACAAGTGTCAGACGAAAAGCTTCGAAGATAACATATTATGTACATTTTAATCAAGGCAATTTGACTATGGTGTGCATCTGAGCGCAGGTCTCCACCTGAATTCGGGGAAAAAAGGGTTCCATTCAGTACCGTAGCCAGGCGGGGGGGCTATAACCCTTCCCCATTGGCCTGTCAACCAAAATGCAGAATAAGGAAAATACAACGTTTTTATCTTTTCTGAGACCATAACCGTGGGAGCTCAATATGATTTGGGGGGGCACCAAACTTTTGCCCGAAAAATGACTTGATGCAATGTGTTTTGCAAGAAAAATCGATCGGTTTTTCTGTCCAAATTATGAGGTGTTCTCCAAAAAAAAAAAAGGTCTTCACTGAAATTGAGACGGTTTTTCGCCTCTGGTATGCCCACATAGAACTACTGTTTACCAAATGGGGGGGGGGGCGACCGCCCCCCGCCTCCTACGGCTATGTCTGAGACTGTTTTTTGCACTGGAATGGACTAAAAAGTGATTTAAAGCATCTTTTGAAACATATATTCAGGGAAAGACTAATTAGTCAAAAATAAAAGTCACAAATCAATGAAAACTTCGAAAAATGCCCAAAAATAAGCAATCAAATTTGATCGCAAATGTAAAAATGCCAAACATAAGTTTTATCAACAAATATATTATAAACTCAGAAATAAGGAGGGAGGGGGTGCTATTCAGTGTCAGTTAATTACCCATCACTTCTCTCAAATATCTTTCCGTTAGCCCCCCCAATTATTTTTCTTTATAAAATATAAACGAAATACATTACTCCGAGTGAGTTTTATTGAATATCAGAATTTTGTGATTTACCAGAATGTAAACAAGAAAACTCTAATGGTATCATTAGCCACCTCCCACGTAGCCCATTAATGCAACCAGTTGAATCATGTTACGCTGCCAATTTCTATGCTACGTTTTAAAAACATTATTTTTCGTCAAAATAGCTCTAAAATTTAGCTATTTTTGGAAAAAAATGCAAAATTTTCGAGCGCTGGGGGCTTCGCCCCCAGACCCAAAAATTAGCCCCCCCCCCATTGCGAATTTCTGGCTACGCGCCTGGCTCCATTTTTGGTGAAAACCTTTTTTTTGCTCTTCTCTTAATTTGCTCGCCTGAAAAAAATGGTGGTCGAGGTTCACCCCCTTCCAATGTTGAAAATAGGGCAAAATTGGAAATTATCCCCCCCAATACTCAACAAAGATTTGCACCCCTGGCTTCCACATTTCTTAATCCTAGTCATGTCAAACCAGACTTTAAAGTTGGTGTCCACCTTCCACAGCTTTCCTGTTAAATCGTAAACAACAAGGAAGCCACCACCAAGTATGGTGAACAGGTAGCAGTTTTGCTCGAAGACTGTGCGGTCTTTCGCCGTCTTCAACGCAGTAGCCTAAAGTCTGTCATTGCACAGTAGGTACCATTTACTCAACTTTTTTCCTCTAAACCCGGGTGTTTTTGTCTGTAGGTATTTGTTAGGAATATGCGGTGCCTATTCTCTTTTAAGTACCCGACCAGACCTTTTACCGTCATGCATTAAACCAACCTGACAGCCAGTAGCGTAGCCAAGGGGGGCGGGGGGAGGGCTATAGCCCCACCCCATTGGCATGTCGACCAAAATGCACTTTTGAGACCTTTAAATGTACTAGAGTGGACTAAATCGTGATTTAAAAATTTTTTGAGACATATATCTATGGGGGGCTAATGTGTTGAAAATAAAACTAACAAGTAAATGAAAACTTTGAATGGTAAAAAATAAGCAATCAAATTTGATCGCAAGTGTAAAAATGCTAAACGTAGGTGTCATCAACAAATATTAACTAGGGAGTAGGGGGGGGGGGCTATTCAGTATTGTTAATTACCAATTTCTCTCAAATTTCTTTTCATTAGCCCCCCCCTCAATTATTTTTCTCTATAAACTGTATACGAAATAGATTACTCCGTGTGAGCTTTACTGAACTATTCGATTTTATAATTTACTAGCATCTAAATGAGATAACTAAAATTTTACCATTAGCCACCTCCCAAATAGCACATTTATGCAACCAGTTTAATCGTGTTTGCACTGCCAATTTCTAAGCCACGTTTTAAAAGCATTATTTCTTTAACAAAATAGCCCTAAAATGAAGTTATTTTTGCAAAAAAATGCAAAATTTTCGAGCGTTGGGGGCTTCGCCCCCAGACCCCCAAAACAGCCCCCATTGCGAATTTCTGGCTACGCGCCTTCCGACAGCACTAAGTTTGGAGGATAATGTGTTTTTCAAAAAAAGTTGATTTGAGGTACCCAGGTGTTTATTGTTTAAACGCGCTCAGGCTCATTTCCCAATTCATATAGGCACCAAACCCTCAAATTTATGGTAATGTTCCCATTTTAAGGGGATCAAGCACTATAAGGCCACTCCTAAAAGTGGTCGATTTCTGCGATTACCTCCAATCACGAAGTAGTCAATGGAATGAAAAGTTCACGGATCGTCCAATAAGTTAGCGTCTGACGCTGTCCGGTAATAGGATAAATATACGCTACAACAATCGTTTTTTTCAGTTTACTGGCAAGTTTATTAAAAGCGGTGTTCTTGCGACTTCCTAGTTGGAAAAGAACTGGAATTTGTTTTTCGATTTAACCCAAGCAAGGCATGGGAGTCCACGAACAAGGCATCAAGCGGCCGAAAACTTTGTGATTTAGCAGAAGTGATTTATTTGGTGGGGACCTAAAATCTTCGATAACTTACCTTATTTAGGAAAATAGGGCCTAGTTTGTATCTCTTCGTTAAGCTCGCTGTATTATCCAAAGAGCGTTTATGGGTTAGTGGGGCCGATCTCCGCGGTAATTTGCTGGACATTGAGCAAAAAAGTTTCGAGCAAAAAAGTTTCGAGCAAAAAAATGCCGCAGTGGTGGTGGGCCGTTGTGCCCAATTTAAACCTCACACCTCCCGCTGTGGAGATTAACGCACTACCGCTCGAATACCTAGCCGTATCAATGAGGAATTTGAAAAAGATCCGCACCGTAATGTTTTGCAAGTGCATTTTTTGTTTCAAAACGGTGCAGTCTTGAATCCTGCAATATTTGATCTTGTCAGCAACACTTGAGTTTACAAAGTCAGATATTTAGTATTAAAAACACATCAAAAACATAGCGGGCGCTGGTGCGAAAAATTCAGCAGGCCTTATATAAATTTATTGCCTACAAAACGTTTAATTATTGGCAAAACTAAAAGTAGGAAATTGACAGCCCAGCAGCAGCTAAAACAACTATATACAACTTGAAAGAATAAAAAGCACTGATACACTGACTTGGCGTCAATGACCCAAGGATCAGAAAACGTTCCAAGACTTTAAAGACTGAGACTAATGGAGGTGTCCCACTGGAGATAATTTGCTTGCAGCAAGGTTCGACAAGTATCCTGCGATAATCTGCATTCCTGTTGGTTTTTGAAAAAAAGCCAAGGAACAGAACAGACAAATAAACCAATTGCATCTAGAGACAATCAAGGCAGTGCTCATGTGTACATATAACCAGTACTTAAATTGTAAAAATTTGCATTGGGGGGACGCTTTTTCAGCGTTGACTGAAGCTTAGTGAAGAACAGGCACGTAGCCAGAATTTTTTGGGAGTTGGTTCTGTAAACGAACTTGACCTAAATTTTCATTGTTCCTGAATTGGATTGAGGCGATATCTCAGTGAAAATTAGGTGATCTCCATAAAAAGTCTTCGCCGAAATCCGAAGGCTTTTTCTGGCCGAAATCGAAAATCTAAGCGATTTTTCCGGCCAAAAACAGTAACTTTTTCCTCCCGTTAACCAGCGCTCAAATCTCAATGGGGGGGACCCCTAAATCTCGATGGGGAGACGCTCGATCTCGATTTAAGTCCCTCCTACAATTTAAGCACTGCATATAACGTAGTAGTATGTGAAGGAACGATGTCTAATGTCTAAACATACAAATCTATACATTTTTGGGACGAGTACGATGACTTCGGTTCTAATTGCTTTTTTTTTTTTTTATTGCTGAGAAAAAATAAAAAGAGAGGCGAATAAAAGCTGACATCACGGGCAACAACTATGCAGTTCGCAACTACTAAACGTTGCTTAGGGAGAAAAAAAGTTAACAATTTAGTTCTTTCAAATAGCTCTAAAAACGTGAGAATTATCAGCCAAATGACGCTAAAATTGCTATTTATTTTCCAAAAAAAAGACGAAGAAAAAAAAGCAACTAAGGCTTCTCTCTATACCCCTGGCTGTGATGAGCTCGTGATGCAGCAGTTTGTGCAACACACCTACCACTAAATGTAATTCTCAAACAAAAGCTTGTGGCATTAAATGTAACCCCGCCCCCTAGTTTAGCAAAATCGTTGTGACAAAATAAAAGGTTTGGCTTTGAGAATAGGTTGAATTTGATGTGTTAATGAGCTAACAGCCAGGTTGATTTAGTTAGGCAAAACAAAGCAACAAAAACTTATGGTCCGTAAAATACGTCCTGGCTAAAACCGGTCGGTCTAGTAAAAAACTTTGCTGACCCCTCAACAACACGACCAGTCGAGACAAGAGTAACGTCTGTTTGTTTTATAAGGCCTGGTGTACACTGGCCGCAGAATTGTGAGCGCATGAACGTATCCTTATTTACTTGAACCAAATGGCACGTTGTAAGCTGATAAGGTAGCACGCCGGGCGTACCGAATTTTTGATTCAAAACAAAGGATACGCTTGTATACTCACGATTTTATGCCCAATTGAACGCGGGGCCTAATAAGTTGACGCCGCGCGCAATGATTTTCCTTGAGCTCAACCAATTATAAAATGAAAACGCTGCACTCAAGTTACTTCTGTAAACCAGGCGTAACAGCGCTGCCCAGGCAGTCAGACACTTTGGTTTTGCCACGAAAGTGCGCAATCTCGAACAGTTAGCTTACATTCATTGACAGGTGATAAAATATAGACTGCAGCCAGGAGTTTGGAAGGGACTTTCCAGCCCAGCAGATCTGTGATATCAACGATGATGTTAAAATTTCACTTTAGAACGGGAGTCAACTACATTAGGGAGCGTTTATATTAAGACAACTAGAGGTGGAGGAGATTAAACTGAACCACCACAGCATCAAGCGAATTGGAAAACTGCCTTTTTGAGGGTTCGAAGAAAATTGGCAACTTACATTTTAACAAAATAAGTTTTCGACCACATTTTCACCTTTTCTTTACCATATTTTGATGATTTAAGAATAGAAGAGAAAGGATGTGCTAATTATTAAGCATAAGCCTATACGTATACTAATGAAGCATAAGCGTGGAACAGCTGAAACGTTCAAATACTGACCACGGTCAATTAAAAAAAAAGTGGAGAGAAAGTCAAAATGTGCTCCAAAATCATCATATAAACGTTCTTAACTAAAACTTATAATCAGCAAACGCAAATATTAGAAGAGTTTTTAGGTCGCGGTACTTTTCCTCCGCTGCTTCGGAGGTTCGGAAAGTTGTAGATCAGGCTTTGCTTTGCCATCAGGAGTTTTCAATTTGGCAGCTGAAAAAAATTAAAATTAATTGCATTTTACATAGAAGTAATAACAGCTTACTAAGTTGTCATGCAATTATAACATGCAATTTTAAGTAACCATGCTATTGCCTGCAGTTTCTCGCCTGAATTCTGTACTTAGCAATACATTACAGCGTTATGCAGAAAAACGAACCATAACGCTGCGCTTTCTCGACTATTTTTTAGGCCCAGCTGCTGCTTTCGATGACTAGGCTACTAATTGCTGGAACAGTTTAAAACAAGCACCAAATTTGTAAATTACAAGATAACTGAGTTGACCACAGAGTTTTAAATGAAGCTGGTCTTTTAGAAACACCCACTCTCTGAATTTAAACATAAAAATATGGGGATAAAGGTGTCTCTTTTTTTCTTTTTATCAACTAAAAATTGAGCCTTCGGATTCTAGTTTCAAATATGATACAGCAAACAATAAAAAATATTTAACGGTTGCATGCAAACAAAAGTTTTATAAACGTATGTAATCGAATTGAACCGTTTGCAAGCCATTAGACGGTGGGTATATTTTAAAAAGCCACAGCCCACAATAAGCTCATAACTACCGGTACTGCGCATGGGAGGTTGCCGTAAAGCAAGCCCAGTGAACGACCGACGCATGTTGAATAAAAAGATTCTCAAAACCTTTTTTGCTTTCCTGTTTAGAGGGCAATTAAAAACATTTTCTTCTGGGCCACGCAGGAGGGTTTAAAATTTTAATCAGTACAAAATAAATTTATTTAGTCATAGATAACAATAAAAAAAAAACATCCAACTAGCTTTAGCCGTTTAAAATCAATTATTGGGGAGCACATTAGGGGAGTTCCTAAAGGGTGGCCCTCTAAATGTTTATCTCTAAAACATTTTTTAACATTAAAATCATTTGCTCTCTAGCATAAGCCGTTTAAAAAGAGCATTTGGGGTCCAATGGCTCCGTGAGGGAAAAGCAGGCAATGTCGGACACCATGTCCGAACAAAATCAGCTAATAGTAAAGCAGCTAATAGCAGAGTTTTACTAGTTTTGCATACCATTACATTAAACACCTAAACTAACAATACCTCAAAACCTGCTTACCTCAAGACTAATAAAACCTCAAAACCACAATTGCTCTCTGTTTTGTCTCACAGCGTGTGTTCTATCATTGTTGAAGCGCGATCAGACAGACAACCATTTTGCCTTTGATCAAACAAATCATTTTGCCTTTGAATTTTATCAAGAATAAAAACATTAAGTCTGTAACAGCTTCCACCATGAGTACTGTAAATGCGTTTATCTTAACTTATACCAGAACTAAAGGCAAAATCAATGGGGGTGTCCAAACTAAAGTTAGGCCAATCGTATTAGACAAGATTGGCGTTGACCTCATTTTTTTGACCCAGCCGTTTCGGAGAAATAATAGTTCAAACACGACGTCGGGGTTCCTGAATAAACTTTAGTACTTTTTATCAGTAACCCTGATGTTGACAGCCCCTCTATTTTAACTAATTGTTTTCTCTTAAATTCCTGAAGTAGCATTCGGTAATTTGCGCGTATAGTTTCGAGCAGAAATATGATTGCTGTTGTAGTTATTATAATCATAACGTATACAGTAACCTTCGGCTATTATTTTTTCTTCACTGCTTTTAACTGCCCATAAAGTGATATACGTAGGCCTATCAAACTGGTTAAAAAAGTAATATTTTAAAAATATTGATTGCATTTTTCACATTTTTAATTATTTTCGAAAAAAAAAAAACGACGTGGTGTTGATATTGCATATTCGGGTTTATGCTGTAGAGTGTGTTTGAATATCCAGAAATTTATATTCAAAATCGTACAGTACTTGTGCTTTAGATCCTCATATTCTTCCTTCTAAAGTCTCCAACGCACAATTTGACTATGGTACGGCCAAGATATTTATCTTATTCCATACCTTATCTATGATTGTCTGAAATTCTTTTTTTTTTTCAGCGTAACTTCAGTGTCCGTTCTTGGGCCACGTGAGCTAAGAGTATTTTTAAAGCGTAAAATATCAAAATTCTGGAAATCTGGAGAAGTTGGTGGCCCTAATTTTGGGTTATGACTGAAAAAATAATAATTTTTTTTTAAGGTTGATGGCATTCAGATTTACTTGATGTAATATGAACAGTCATCTACTGCGTTAGTATGCAATCGATTTGGAAGCTGAGTCAAGGTGTGCTTAGGTTTGTTTTGTTACATCGATTAGTTTTCTTATACACGATTGAATTTAAACGAACTGAAAATTGCATTGTTACGGCTTTTTGATTGTTTGCGTGTAACTGCAATCATTGTCTTGATTATCCAAATGTTATTCGGGTAAATAGTGCTAAAAATTTGTTGTTTTTTTACCATATTTAGTGTTGCCAAAATTGTTTCTTCAGATTATTACTTAGTTTTTTTTTCTGTCAATCCAAAATACAACAATTTAATTCAGTCTTTTTTTTAATGTTATTGCTGTATAAGAATATGACTTTAAACTAAATTATGACTGACTTGCCTTCTTTGATACAAAACAAGTTGAGCTTTTAACAATGTTCAATTTCTAAGTAATTCAATTATTTAATCAAGCTAAAGTCAGTTTTGTTTTGTTTTGTTTTTTTTGTGTATGTGTTTGTGTATTTTTTTCCTAAATATTTACTGCAAAGCTGGCAGCACAGTTACATTGTAAATGATATTTTGAGTGTTTTAATTTCAATGACAAGCTTAAGTTTATGCCTGTAACTGTTAAGTATTGCTAATAGGTGCAGTTGACCTAGATGACCGCATGGTCTTATCGCTGTTTCCTGCCTGCGTACTTTTACGTGTATGGTGAAATAAACTTGACTTGACTTGCCAAGCGTCGTTAGCGCCGCAATCCCAGTTCTAACCTAAAGCAACGCCGCCATTAGTTTACTGCATTGAGTCGTTTCGTTGTGTACTAATCAGTTTGATCATGTCAGTACAACAGATCCGCGCTGGTAAAAAGAGTAGACTGTTTGGTAGCCTAGCGATCTCAAAAAAATCAGACTGTCAGATACATCTCAGTCAAAATCATAGCCTAACTTAGCAACAAGGCTTGCATTACTAGGCTACAAAGAACAAACTAGCACCTCAAAATAACACTACCAGTACCTGAGTAGGCCTATTGTATTTGCTTAGAGGATTTTGTGAACCTACAATAAATTTTCCATCTAACTACAAACAATGACCAACTACCCTTACTTTCACTTGTTCTTAGACGTTTGTTATCTAAGCTACCGTATGGCGTGCAGTGTACTCTTTCTGCAGCTGGGATTTGCTCTGCTGACAAGATCAAACTGATTAGTACGCGCGAAACGATTCAATGCAGTAGCCTAATAGCGGCGTTGCTTTACGTAAGAACCGGGATACGCTAGGCTATCAGTATCAGGGTTGCCGATAGAAAGTATTTAAGTTTACACCGTTAGAGAAGTCGTGTTTGAAGTAGAATATTTCGGAAACAGCTGGGTTAAAAAGGATGGAGTAAACGCCAATCTAGTCTTATGCATTTGCCTAACGTTAGGCACCCCCACTGATTTTGGCTTTACTCTTCGTTTAAGCGTAAATTTAAAATCCGTACATAGTTATTCACATAAGACACTCTGCACTGCCGTGGTCCCAGATCTATTTTTTACGCTAATGACAGCAATTCTAAACTTTTATCTTGAACAGAAGGCTAACTAAACTGTATTTCTAATTCTTAGTCTTTCAAATATCTACTGATATCAAGAAAACCTTCTTTAACTCAAATTAAAGATAAAGATTTGAGGGGATTTATTTGGGGGATTCCGGGAAGTATCACCTCTAAACCATGTCAAAAAATTTATTTTCCAAAGACCTACTGATATCAAAAACAATCAGCTCTGTAATAAGCCGTTAAAAAATTGATTTTGGGAAAGACCGATTTGAGGCAGTTTTTTGTAGGGTAGCACCCCTAAACTACGTCAAAATATTTTTCTTTTAAATATTAACGAATATTAAAGACAATTAGCTCTCTAGCTCAAGTTGTTCAAAAAAATAATTTGGGGGACTCATTTGGGGGGGATTCCGAGGGAGTAGCACCGAAAAATTTCGGGAGACCAAACTGCGCTTGTAGCTCAATGACTTCACAAAAAAATTAGATTTTGGTGTTTTGTAGTTTAGACGAAAAGCGCACTAGATTCAGGAAGAAAAAAATAAGACAAAAATGTTATCAAATCCGAAAGTGGTGGGTGAAGATGAAAGGGGATCATAAGACATATAACAACGTGAAATATGTTTTACCGTATATCAGCCGTTTTGAAAGAGACCGGTTCTTACGCCAAACTCTAGGGGCGGTTTTCGGGTACTAAAATCGAAGTAGTCAAGTGATGCATTGCCTCGAAGTTTGGTGCAAACAAACATCTTATTAATCTCAAATCGGTGTCCAAAATTCATGTAGCTCAATCTAAACGTTCTTGAGTTAAGATTTCGCACTTGTTAGTTGAAAAATAGCCAAGTAAAACTAAGTAGCACGCGACGAGAACGTCGGTCGTTCCGATTAAAACATTTGGTGCCCGACAATATCCAGTCGTCGATATACAGGTATGTTATTTCTGGAAGTGAAAGTTGTCAGAGTTATGACGAAATAATAGCCTTGAACGAAGCTTTTTTTATTCTGACATAAGGAAAGGTCATCAACAAGCGCGAAAGATATTTGTGCGCAAATTCTATTTATATTTTTTCAGAATTCTTTAGATCAGTATTGATTTTCTCCTATTATATAGCTATGTACGTTGAAATCATCCAACAAATCGTGTTATAGGTAGAAAATCTTTAAACCACATCCGAAAACGCATCGAAAGCTTCTAATCATACCCATTTTAGCGTCAATTTTTTTTAGAAAAGGTGACTAATTGCAGGCCTGACGGACATTCATACATTGTTATTACGGTCTTCCTTATAGACTAACACTGTCGTTTTTCCCCTTTCACGTTATGTTCAACCAACTACGGAATTGAAAATCTCAGTAAATTTTTTTACTTCTAATGATTTGAGCCGCGTACGACGACCAAATACAATAGGAAACTCTGTTAGGTTGCCAGCTTGCATGCTTTGCAAGGAATTTGGATGTTGGCGACCATCACTTACCCATATATTTCTTAGCGCTCGGGATTCGAATGCACTGTCTGGCAGGGAGGTCGTCCTCGCTACTGTTCAGCTTCTTCAGCCGGTATTCGATCACAGTGGTCAGCAGGTCAGGTCTCCTGCACAGCTCGAAGACGTGTTCCATGAAACTGAGGTCATCTGAGGGCAAATTTGCGTAAACAGATTGTATGGTGGTGCTACCTAATACCTAATCCTTTCGGAGGGATGGGGACGGGGAGAAAATCCGCGGAGACTCAACAGTCAGGCCACATCCCAGAGGTCAAAAACAAATGGAAGAGCAAAAATGCCTCTTTGTAGAGGCTCAGAGGCAGGAGAGTGGAGAAGGACATCTTGTAGAGAAAGTTTACAGGCACTAATGCCCAGCTGCCTCGTGTGGCCCCAACCTTTCCCAAGCGGGCGCTGGTCAAAATTGCGGAAAATTTCCGAAGTTAAGGGGCGAGGCAAACATGTCGTATTGCTGTATTGGTCAGCAGTCACTCAGTACCACAGTGCATTGGTCCCGTCTCGACAAACTCTGAACCTTCGACCGAGAACTTCAAAAAATCCAAGGCCAACAAGGGCAGATTTTTCGATTGCTTAATGCCGTTTTGAAATTTAACGCGTAAGCAACTATAACGAGTTTGTTGTGCCGGAAATTGCTTTATGTTGATTACTTTCCGCAGCGGTATCTTGGTAATTAAACAAGGCCGTAATCAATGAACGGAAACAACTTAATTCTAAACGTGGGAATGGTCAATTTGAAGGCCGCAACCGTATCAGTTAGAGCCCCGGTGTAAACCTTCACTGCTGGTTACGAAGCCCGCCGAGACCCGTTTTTTGGTAGTTTTACGAGGGCAAGCTTGATAGTTTGGTTTCATCATTTTTAAACAAATTGTTGCAAGAAAATTTTTAAAAAATTATTATTTCAAAGTATGACAAATAATCTATTTCCTTAAAATTAATTGAGCTTCTTTGCTAGGTATAAGCACACCTCCTTCCTTGGTTTTAGCAAAAACAGGGTTCTTGGGAGCGAGACAAAATCCCAATGCAGCCGCTAAACAATTTTAGTGATTTTTTTAAAAAAGGTAAAAATTTTTGAAACCATTAAAGATTCCAAAATTTGGTGATTTGAAAAAACGAAAATGCAGTGGTTAAGTTAGAAGAACTTCAGGTTCCACACACTTCCTCAATTCTAAATTTAACCCCATAGTTTTCTCACGTTTTAGTACATGATGTGATGCCTCTCCATAGTCTCGTATTGAATTTCACTACAAAATGTGACTTGAGGACTCAGCAAGGACGAATTAAACCCAATGGGGACATTTACCCAGTCCCGTCCCCCCCCCCCCCCGTCAACCTCGTCAAATGGTTCACAATCGTAGAAACATTAAAATAATAGAGCTTAATAACTTTTCCTAAAAATGCGAAATTTTTTGCCGGAGCTTCGCTACCGCATCTTAATGACGTGGTGTGGAAAATTGATTAAATACAGCGCACATCTTTTCAGGCATTCCAAAAATTTAGGATGTTGTGTTCAACTTCACACTCGATTGATTATCGGTGATTCCTGGCGACGATTTCCAACACAAAAATCGTTAAGTGGATGTGGCTTTGACGTCAGACCGCCCGTCTAAAATAGAGTTGCTTTTTCTTAGTTCTTTCAAACAAATTCTTTGCGCTCGCGTATTTTCGGAACAAGTTAGCTTCCTCAAGATATGTTTTGTGAGTGAGGCTGTATTACATTTCTTCACCACACACATTCTCTCCACTCATGATCCACACTCAGATAAGTTCCATCAAGTTTAGGATAAGCAGCACATAAACGTGTAGCCCTGGCTTCTGGATCTCTTATTATGTCCATGAAGAGGCTTTAGTGCTTTGCACCCCACCTTCACCAGAAGTATACTAGCAGAAAAAAAAAACAAATTTCTACAATGTCTTATACCTCCCACATTCTCTGATTTGTGCTTTCACACAATGCCATTTAAACTAAGCTTCAGTACGATTTTGCTGCTGTTGCGCTTTCCCATTTTAATATTTTTCAAACAAGAAAAGGGAAAAAATTGACAGACTAGAAGTTTATGTTATCGTTTGTTTCGTTATTTTCCTTTTTAACCAATCAAAAAACAGTGCTCTCTTCGAGCCAAGGACAATATACTTTTGAGGACTTGCCGGCTTCGAGGCCAAAAAATTCAAAATGTGTCCTCGAGGCCAAGAACGTTCTCGAGGACTCCACCTCTGCCACATAGCTACTGATAAAGTTAAAACAATCCACCCTTACCGCTGCTTATGAGGAGTTTATCGTTGAGCCACTGAAACCATTGACCAGTGGAAGACAGACTCTTCAACTCCTTCTCGTCTATTCCGTCGTCCTTTGACGCGTCCACTAGCGCTGACAAATCTTCTTCTTTCAGCTTTGCTTGAAGTTCTTCAATTAAATCCGACAAAGGACCTTCGACACCCATTATCATATCTTCATCAACCAAAATTCGCTGAGTCTACAGGTACGGTATTACGCAACGCCTGAAAACCAGAGTAGTGGTAAAATGAGAATTTTTTACCAATAAATCCTAAATTTGGATGGCTCGTCATATCTTCTACGTATTTCAAAGCTTTGAAATATTTCCAGTAAATTTTCTAAAATCTTTTTCTAGCAATTTTTACAAAAGTAATTCACACAAATTTTTGGTATTTTACCAAGCTAAAGTGGACCAGAGATTTTTCTTTCGAAGAATATTGTTCAGTAAATAAGAAGCTTGCATTTACTGCGGCAAGAAACTTAAAGTAAGTTTTCTGAAAATCTTTTAAGCCGCTTTTGAAATATACAGTATTTTTCAAGTAAGTTTTTATTCCACACCACACGTAATACTGAACTTGCAAAAGCACCATTAATCAACTTAATGTGCTTGTGAAAGTTGATTTTTGTTTCGTCATATTCGCAAGGAAATTGTCGCAATTACGTGACTTTGCAAAGGAATATTTTGAGTGCTTTATTGAAGAAATTTTAAAATATAGCAATTACCGACACATGAATATTATCAGATTTGAAGATGTATTTTGACTTTGTCAAACTAATTTTCGTAGATTTTCAGCTTTCATTTCGGGAAGAATCGTAAAACCTATCTTAGACTATCCATGCAACACGACTTGTTACACCCGGCTTTTCGGATCGAGTGCTGGGCTTAAGATTGACAAAGTTTTTGGCCTGATACATGCGTTATTGTGATTTAGGTATTTACAAAAACATAATCGAAATAAATTAAATTATTCTTGAAGTGAAATAGGCAGAACTAGTTTGATTGTTCACAGAGACACCACGTCTTATAATCCTTCTTCATTTGACAACACCTTAATGCATGTCTCCACGTCCAATCAAATAAAATAATAATCTAATCAAATAATCAAAATAATTATGCAAGACTTCATTTAAAGAGATAGCGCTCGAGATCGGTTGTATTGAAGAAATTAGAACTACTTGAGAGGTTATAACGAAGTGCCACACTCCTTGTTCCACTATTCTTCTTATCCGCAAAAATATATTTAATCCGTTAGACTCCGTACGATTACAACTCGCGTTCGTGATATCAGAAAAGGATGACTTTGCAAAATTTCTTTTTTGATTACAGTATATCGAACATTTCGTTCCTTATTCTGCAACAAAATTTTGCAAATTCGCAATTTCTTGCAGATTAAGGAACGCAATGCTCAATTTCTGTAAGAAATTTTACAAAGTCAGTCTTTTTTGATGTCACGAAATTTCGCAACGCAGGGTTGCCAATGGTGCGGAATCAAACGGATTAAATCTATTTCGGAGGATAAGGAAAATAGAGGAACATGGTTTGGGGCACTTCTTCACTACTTCAAATAGTTCTCATTTTTCAATAAAACAGATCTCGAACAGTATCTCTTTAAGCATCGATACCATTATTAGTACACAATTTTTAGTATTGCATCACAATTTGTTATTTATTTGCAGTTCGAACTTGGACGAACTTTAGTCAGTCTAATGGACAAATAGACAGTGCATACGTAACAGCAATGCAACAACAATTGCGAAGTAACAAACCATTCAACGTATAATAATTCAAATTTAGCGAATTACCTAACATGGGAGCAACTAACAGAAAATGAAGCGAGAAAAATCAGCAATACAATTTCCTCAGCTCCTCGCAGATTTCAACCTGCAACTTCTTCTGCGCAAAGTTTTATTTATCATGCCCGTTCATAAAGCAGGATGCTGATGTTATACAGCAAAAAGGTCCACTGTTGACGTAATCATTTACGCGTTTTTTGGATAGAGCATCAAAGTAGCTAGCAAACTCAGAAAGAGCTAATACAACGGCGACGAAAAATACGAATACTGTATTGCGAAAAGTTTTCCTTGCGCATAATTCAAGCCTGCTGCCTATAGATTACAGGTCCACTGCTCTATTAAATTAATACATCTACGAGAATGCTAAACAATCAATATGGAGCACTATTTGTTATTATCCGTGACTCTGCAGCCCACCTGCATTAGTGAGAATAAGAATGGTAAAAGGGGGTGTTTTGCTTAGAGAGATGCTGCTCGAAATCGGTTTTGTTAAAGAAATGAGAACTGCTTGAGATAATAAAGAGATGTCCTTATTTATTTATTTCAATCCCTTATTCGCAGAAACACAATTTAATCCGTTTGACTCCGCACCAATTTGTGACATCACAGCCGGCATGAGTTTGCAAAAATTTCTCAAGGTACGCGATGCTCGATGTTTATACTTAGTGTAGTCTAATCTCAGATCTGTAATCGGAAGTCGGAACTAGCGCTATAATACGGAAGGTCTAATCCAATATCCACAACTTACTAATTAGTAGCAGTAAGCCTAACAAATCTGAAAACTTGGCCACTGTAATTGGTATACCTTCCTAATCAAACATTGCGTTCCTTAGCGAGAATTTTTTGCAGACTCATGCCTCTTGTGATGTCACAAATTGGTGCGGAGTCAAACGGAGTAAATTGTATTTTCACGAATAAGGTAAATAGGGAGAACTATTTGGGGCACCTCTTTATTACCTCAAGCAGTTCTCATTTCTTCAACAAAACCGATTTTGAGCAGTATCTCTTTAATTGAATTGTTTTGCGCGTTTAATTAAGTACAGCATACGCGCCATACGGTCACGATGTTACGACGACTGCATTGCAGTAACTGATAAAAATAAATTTTGGAATCCAAACGGTGCACACCGAACAGTCGGAACCGATCAAAGAATAGAGAGAAATGCCGGCTGATGAAGACACGTTATTAATTACGCACGAGCGACTTTTAGAAACGGCATCAACAGCTCAAAAAATACATCACAAAGTGAAACCTCGGTCAAAATCTATGCTCAATTCGCTCAAAGGAGACGATTAAACAAACATCTGATTGCTCAGCTTCATCTTCATGAAGCTACTTCGCTTTAGCAAACATTGCTTCACTCTCCAAAAGTTGCAAAGCGGGAGGAGCCAGAGAAGATGTTTGCTTCCCCTCACTGTTCAGCTGATTTATATTTTCAAAACATCCTTTAAACAAAAATGCATAAAATGATGGTTTCAGAGCGTGCTTCATGAGCACTGTCAACACATTTATTAAATGGTAAACTTCTTCCACGGAGTGCTTTATCTTTTGACTCACCAGTTCGTCCACAGACAAAATTCAAAATATTCCAGTTTGTTGAAACATCTGACAATATGCCACTGCCCACTGATACCAATACCAAATTAGCAGTGCAGTGCTGTACAGGTATAACATCAAACTAGACTTTCTGTATCGGGATCCGCTACCGGGAGGATGAAAAAGTTCATTATAAAACACAGTACTTTTATAATAAACACAAGTTCATTATAAAAACATTCAGTCAAGTGACTTATTAAGACACAATGGCTGGGCTGTGCTAGGTCTTCTACAAATTAACAGTAATATCCAGCAGTTACATTTATATACTTGTACACGTCTCAGCAACTTTTCTGGTCAGATATTAGCTTTACCAGGACCTGCCTCAAACAACTTTGGCTTTCTACTTTTTGTTTTGTATATACTGAGTACTGACTGGCTGTAGAAAAATTTTGTTTTGCTTTAGTTACAGCCGCGGGCTTTGCTGAGCCGATGACGTATCGGGAAAGAATGGCAATCAATCTAATCTCTTGTAGCCTAACCTTTGAGCACAATGGGTTATTTCCTTTCTCGTATTAGAACATGCCAGAGCAGCAGTTTCTTTTATTACGTTTCCGCTTAATACGCTATGTTGTTCTAATACTTAAACAAGATCGGTTTTGAAAATTTTTCTCATTATTCCTTCTTTACTTTTTATGCTGAAACTGACGCTTTTG
This sequence comes from Trididemnum nubilum, assembly GCA_963965965.1. Classification (NCBI taxonomy): domain Eukaryota; kingdom Metazoa; phylum Chordata; class Ascidiacea; order Aplousobranchia; family Didemnidae; genus Trididemnum; species Trididemnum nubilum. The sequence continues at coordinate 2,327,575 of OZ014488.1, read as the reverse complement.
TAACCAGTTGGCGTGAACTTCTTTCACAGCATTTGGCTGCGTTTCCCTCTGTCGTTGATACGGTCGGCCGCGCACAGACGGAATTCTTTTTTCTTTTGACGATTGCGTCGCGATAAACTGCAGAAATTCCGATACAAGTGCACTTAAACTGCGGTCAAATAGTTTCGTCATAAACGCAACAAAGCTGTTGATGACTGCATAGAAAAGTTTGTTGTTGAGTTCGATGACTTTAAATTGCGGTATGAAGCACAGCAAACAGCCGATGATGACGTTATTTTGGCTTCTCGGTTATTGATTGTTCGTGCGGATATCATACAATGACGTTGTGTTTTATCGGCTCGACACAGTCACCAATCTTCGAACGGTCGGGCATTTAGATTCTTTTTTTTTTAATCTTGTTCTTTCTTTTTTGTTTCCAAGAATTCTCTCTGAGCTGTTATGCTATAATCATACGCGCAACAGTCTCAATGGGACTTCGCGCGCGAGCGTAGGAATTTGTTTTTACTCGGCCAGTTTGATAGATGAGCATCGAAATTTGTTGATTTGATTATAGCTAAAAAACGATTAAACTTAGAAAGTTGAAATAATTATACTAACGAATTTGTTATCATTAATTACCTGGTAGCAACAAAAGCATGCTCTAAAAAGCAGAGGTGGAGTCGAGGACACAAGGCTCGAGGCCAAGGCCAAGTACACAAAAAAAATCCGAGGCCAAGGCCAAGGACAGCCCTTCCGAGGACAGACCCTCTCGAGGTAAGGACAGGAATGCTCGAGGCCAAGACCAAAGACACAGGCGCAAGTGCTATCCAAAAAAAGGTCTTAAAAATTTTTTTTCAGGCGATCTACAAAAAAAGTCTTCAAAAAATTTTTTTAGGCTATCTACAAAATTTTAACGATTTAAAAAACAGCGCTGTCCTCGAGCCGAGGACAGGACAATTTTCGAAGACTTAAACTTCGAGGCCAAGACCAAGGACTTGACCTTTGAGGCCAAGGACTTCAAAATGTGTTCTCGAGAACTCCACATCTGCTAGAAAGTTGAATGTCGGCCTCTGGACACAAGTCACACAACATGGCAATAAATGAAATAAATATTTTTTATATTTTATCATGTTATTGTATTTACTTATCCTGAAAATTTTAACTGTCGTTAAAAAATTTTGGAGGACCAGTTTGAGGGGGACCTCTCATCGTGAAACCCCCAATTTTTGTTCTGTTTTACCTAATTATAATTATTCCCAATCTGAAACTTTGACCCATATAGCGTTCATGGTTCAAAAGTTTAAAATTTGAAGAGCCCGTTTGAGGGGGATCCCAACGTGGCACACAGGATTTTATGCGGGGTCTAGTCCTACTCAGTAGCGTAGCCAGGAGGGCGGAGGGGGCTATAGCTTCCCCCATTGCTCTGAAAAGTATGCAAATGCCACGTTTTTGATACTTTTGAGGCCGATTTTTGCTCCAGAAAGGAAAACAGCTCTCCATCGGGAATTGGGAGCAGAAATCGTGAAGGACTTGCCGTTATTTGGAAAAGAATAGTGGAGGTTTTTGGTTGTGAAGACTTTGTTTATTTTTGGAGATTACCTGATTTCGGCCGGAAAAAAACTCTTTGAACTTAGGTGAAGACCTTTCTTTTTTTTTTTTCGGAGATCACCTAATTTTGCTAGAAAACCCGCCTCACTTTAATTCAAGACTAATGAAAATGTGGGTCAACTTCGTTTACGATTGTATCAAATTTCCAAAAAAGCCCCCCCCCCCTTCTTGCGAAATCTTGGCTACGCGACTGGTCCTACCTGATATTTACAATCGCTCAAAGTTTGAAACGTGTGCATAAAGCGGATTAAAGGTAAATAATAGCCCTGGAATAAAAAAGAAAAAGAATGAAAAAAAAAGAAAAATAGCATCCACGTCAGAATTAAAGAACATAACCATAAGCAAAATGGTCGATAAAGCGAGCGTTCAAAAACCTTAAACCTTTTCGATCAATATTGGTACCTACCGAGATACAACGATTCAAATTTGTTCACGTTTTACCTATTTTCGCGCTCTGAAATTGCGATCAGGTGACCCGGCGCCCCCGAACTCGAAAAGTTGAAATGAAAAGTTGAAATTTGAATACAACCACGTTGTATGATACAACCACGTTGTATACAAATTTCAACTTTTCATACCCGGCCGTTTTGGGGTTATAAGCGAATGAATAAATTTTCAAAACAAAAATGGCCACTTTTGCTCGGAATTTGGTTTCCTGAAGCACAATCACATCACCTAGAATCCCCCAAATCGGCATACTTGACCCTTTCATTTATTTCCATCTTCTGTTCCAAACAGAGGCGTTGCTAAGAATGGCGGAATCCGGGGCGGGATTTTGTGGTGCCACCCTTTTTTGGTCCAAAAACAAGTGAAGATCAAAAAAGTTCTTCGTCCCAAAATTAGTGGGTTTTCGGTCCCAATGAGGATGGAGACCAAACAAAATAAAAAAAATCTTCATCACGAATCAGTCGAGTTATGGTTTCACATTATAATTGGTGTCACCTGGGGCGGGCTGCCCCCCCTATCCACGCCATTGGTTCCAAATTTCCACGTTCAATCGTTTTTTTAGTTATCAGCAAATCAAATAAATTTCGATGTTCGTATGTCAAAATGGCCGAATGCTCATCATCTGATACAGCAAGTACTACGCGCGCTCGAAGTTCCAATAGTATAAGTACCAAAGTATTCTAGTAACTTGCCAGCAAAATTTTGCTACCTCAGCCAAATTTATTACTTTCCATGACCAGAGATATGCCACACATTTTACAGTTATTTTTTTATTCTGAGAGCTCTCTTTAGCACAGCAATCCAACATAATTTATTGAATATTGTATTTGAATCCATTATTTGGCACTAAAACTCTCTTAATTAAACTTTGGAACATAAACATTAGACTTGAGAAAGCGTTTCTTGAGAAAAATTACCTGTCTAATCTAAGTCGTTAAAAAATTGCGTTTGGGGCGCTCCATTTTATATGGTCTTGGGGGGTGTCCCCAAAAAATTTCGAGAGGCAAAATTGCTTTTACAGCTCAATAACTTTGCACAAAAATTAGATTTTGGTGTTTTGCGGTTTAGGAGAAGAAGAGCGTACAAGATTTAAAAAGGAAAACAAAAAACAAACGATAAAAACTCATCGCGGCTAAAAGTGGGTTCGTAGAGATAAAAGGGTATCATAACAAGTATAACCATGTGAAATATGTTTTGCCGTACTTCAGCCATTTTTAAACGTAATCTATTATCTCGACATTTTGGTGCAAACAGACCAAAGTCACGTAATCTATTGCCTCGACATTTGGTACAAACAGACATCTTATTAATCTTAAATTGGTGTCCAAATTTCATGTAGCTATATTTAACTGTTCTCGAGTTATAAGCAAAAGTATGAAACTTCACACTCATTAGTTTGAAAATAGCCGAGTAAACACAAATTTACTAACAGGGGACGCGAGCGTCTATTGTTCCAATAAAACCATGTAGTTTCTTGATGTGTTTCGTACCACTTCCTAGCACTGTTGCTGTCACTGCTGGTTCTTGTGTTGAGTGTTGAACTCATCTGAACTACGCTTTTGGTTTTAATCTATTGCCCTTATGCTGACGTCATTTTGTGTAGCGAAGTTTATGGCAGAGTTATTGCAGTTTTTTCACTCGTTTTCAATTTTTTAACCTGCTTTTTTTTCAGAAACAGACGATGGTTTTTTAAGCAGATGTGGAGTCGAGGACCCAACGTAAAGAAAGGATTGGCTTGAAATTAAGATAAGGAAAACGTGGGAAAATTAAACTTTTTCTAATTTAACTTGAGCGGTATTTTCTTTTCTCAAATCGTTTTGAAAATCCAATTGTGTAATCTCCTTTAAAAGTTACAAAAAATTATTTTTCTCTGAAAAAAAAAAAGACTGAAATAATTGTTTAACGGAGACATGGGGTCTTTGACTTCTCTCCAAATACCCGTTTTTTCCAAGAACTTGACCTTGCAAATGGCGTGTCAAGTACGGTACGTAACCTTAATTCATTTCAAAATGTAAATTTACAGCATTTTACAGTATTTGTAGACAATAATATCATGGTCTATGTGCAATATCAAAAACTATAATACTTTTTAAAAATTCTGTGAAACGACATCGCTTAACCAAACAATAAGGTTTGTGTTTTAGAAACTACTAAAAGATTGGAGATGCATGATAATCAATGGACGTTGGCACCCGGGCACTAATTGATGACGTTAAAGCCTGACCATTTCCGGGTTAAGAATTCAGTGCACGTCAGGTCTTTCTATAGTCTCCCAGCTATTGCCCACTGCCTATCCACGAATGAGCGCGTACGTTTCGGCCGCCAAAAGACACTTTGTAAAATTTAACGTTAAGGTATTTAATTGCAAAATGTATATAAACTGAGGATCCCAGCAGGGTCGTATCAAGCAGAAAGGCACTGAAGACATTTGCCCTGGCCCCCTTTCATAAGGCCCACAATTGTAAAACCATAAAAATTATAAATCATTATTTTTTTTCTAAAAACCTCCTCATCTTCATGACGTCGCGTGAAAAATTGATTAGGTGCAGCACTCATCTTTCCGGGCATCCTAACAATTATAGTTTTATTTGATCCCACAATCGCTTTTTTTAATAATTCTTCATGCAGCTTTTTTTCTGGTACAGTAGTTCATTATTTGGGATTCCCACGGCGATTTTCAACACAAAAATTGCTTTGCCCCCAGATTGCTTGACAGTAATTAGAGTTGTTTTTATCTCAAAACAAATTTTCTTTCTCTTTGCGATATTCACTCGCCAATATTTTGAGAACAAGTTGGCGTTCTCAAAATACGTTTTGTCAGTTATGTCAGGGATACACTAACATATTTAGCAAAATAGGCAATCCCTGGAAACTGCATTACCTTTCATAATCCCACATATAGTTTCTTCTGAATCCATACTCAGATAGGCACGGTCATGTATTAGCCTACCATTAGCAAATCAAAAATGCTTGTGTCCGGACCCACGTATCCCTTGTTATGGCCCTGAATGGTTTTAATGCTTTACTGCTTGTACCACATGTACCAGAAGTATTAGCAAAAATAAAAAGAGCGATTCTAGCACTGCATTTTGCCCCCGTGATCTCCGGTAGGAGCTTTCACACAATGCAATTTAAAATAAGGTTTACTATGACTTGGCTATCACATTATATTATTTTTCAAATAAGGAAAGGAAACAAATTGACAGGCTAGACGTTTAGGTTATTTTTGATTTCGTTATTTTCCTTTTCAATCAATCAAAAAATAATGCTGTCCTCGAGCCAAAGACAGGACATTTTCGAAAACTTTTAGGCTTCGAGAAGAAGGTTAAGGACTGGAGCTTCAAGGCCGAGGCCTATGACTTCAAAATGTGTCCTCAAGGCCAAGGATGTTCTGAAGGACTCCACCTCTGCTTTAGAGACCGAAATCGATTTTATTATTTGATCGTTTTTATGATATTTTAGATAAATTTAGTAGTTTTTAAGAATTTTTGACTGATTTTGTGAATGTATGGAACTCAACGTTTCATCATCACCATCAGCCACCGCTTTTATTAACAATTACGGAAGTCCCTTGCTTCTAAAATCTGCAGGTTGCAAAAACGGTCGGTTAGGAGGCTTCCGCAGCAAAGCTTTGAAAACGCCAATTTGTAAATTGCTTCCGCTACCATCCTTCTTCCGCTTCCCTCCACTTGATGACGTAGTTTTTGTTTTAAACTTTTTTTATCTAAAAAAATTATTTTGAAAACATTTTTTTCTAGGTATGCCAAAATTAAACGGCTTACTTCATCATTACCTTAAAAGCATAATATGGAGCTGAATTGTGTAGTTGGTTTGCATCCCATGGATCTGAGGATTGCTGTAGGGAAGAATTGAATTGGGAGAGACCCAAAAGCGAAACATCCAATCACATGACGCATGTTTCTGCTGACTCTAATTTTTCTTATCGTTTAGTCAGAAATTTAATATAAGGAACAATAACTTGGAGTTTGGAGACGATCTCCAAGTACAAATCTACTAAGCCCTGCGGGCGAAGCCCCAATCATTGCACAATTTTTGTTGAAATAGCTCATTTTTATTTGTGACTTTGATCCAAATTTCTGTGTAACAATGTGTATTTTTGGCCCAGCTAAATAACAAAAACAGCAAAAATTTTGTGGTTATATAGGAACCAATTTTAGAATAATTTGTATAGCAACGATGCTTGCAATAAGACATGCATCTTTCCATCATGTTTAAAAGTCATATACAATATTATACTTAGTTTGAGAGACTTTATGATATTCTTCCCTGTTTGCTTTTTAAGTTATTGCTACAGTGCGAAAAATTAAAACGCTAGGACTGCAATTTTTTTTTTATGTTAGTTAATATTGTGTTGTATGAACCCAGATTTTTGAAAAAAAAATAAGTGAAACACTTAAAATTTTGAGAAAGTCTTCAAATCTTAGAACCACAGTAAACTAGCGAATTTTAGATACATTTACTGTAGATTTCAGAATAAGTTGTTGAGGTACTTGGTTAATCTTTGAAATGAACTGCGAGCCCATCAACAAGTATGTTTGCAAGAGCTGGTTTATCAAACAACAATTGCTGTATATTTTACAAAAAAAATGCACTTCATTCAAGTTTTCGACGTTCGTTATGAATGGCCAAAGTGGAAGCGGCTTCCGCTACCAGATCCCTTTCACTGCTTCCGTGTCCACATTCCTGTTTCAGCAGGGATTCAGTTATCCACATGCTGACCAAGTCAATAGCAATTGCCGTCGGTCTGAACGAGAAAACCAAGACATTTGCTTTTGATATCATTGTGCTTAACTCACATGCATTCAAGGCATTCAAGTTGTTTTGTTTTTTTTTGTTTTCTCTCAAAAATTTTTGATATATCTGAAGACCAACTTCACGAAATTTGAGTTTTCTACGACATTCTGATCTCCAAATAAAGCAGTTCAAATTTCTTTGTAGAAAGGTATTTTCATTTTAGAAATTTTGCCAGGGTTGCCAAGTAGAAAAAACACTTAAAAAGTTACTGAACAATAATTTATAATTCTTTATAAATGGTTTGCAAGAGTTGTTGTTCTGCAAAGAAAAAGGTCAAAATTATAAATTACCTGTTTTTCAAGTAAATGTAGGCCAACTTTTCATAAGTCAATTTTATGTTATAATAGTAACAAAATGGCAACACTGAAGTACAAGGAAAGTCGTTAATTTTGAACTGCATAATCAATATTACAGTTTTAGGCTTTTCCTATATTTTAGTTAGAGGTGAAAAACTTGACTTGAATGCCCCTTAAAGACAACTTTACAACTTTTGGTAACTAAACCCAATGCGATGGATGGAAAACTTTCCATGACGGTCAAGATTCGGTTACTCAAATGCTTTGTGTGGTCAAGATTGATATACGGATGCACATCCTGGGCTATCACTACAGAAACTCTTCACGAGCTTGAAGTAGCAAACATGGGCTCTACAGACAGATGTCCTCTGTTGAAGAAATAAAGAAATTCAATGAAGAAATTCTGAAACACGTAGAGCAATCTCGGCAAACTACTGCAACTGATGAAACAGAAACAACCCAAATTTCTTGGTCACTCAATTCGAAAAGAAAATTAAACTTAAGATTTCTACGATCGCCGTGCTTGAGAACGTCAAAGGAAAACAAGTCACAATAGTTTTTACTTTGGGACAATTGAATGTATTTGGCAGCTTCGCCAAACCTCCAGTCGATGAGGGACCGAGTGGAGGAAACCAACCGCTGAAGTTCTACTCCGCCAGTAGCTTCGCGCGGTTTCATTGTCTTCTGTTTTCTCATTATTTTAGTTATTGATTCCAGAATGATTTTAGATTTTTAAATTATGTTACATTCGATCGCGTTTGATACAAAACATTGTACTGCAATTTCACAGTTAAATAAATACAGTACATGGTAAAAGCCAGGAGTGCCGAAACCCGGTGGGATGGGGGATATATCCCCTCCCAATAATTTGACTGCATCTCCCCAAATAATTTCGCTATGGTCTGCATTGAGCGCCGGATGAGCTTTGGACGTTATTTTTTGGTCTTCACAAGATTTCGGGGATGAAAACTCTTCAAGTTTCGGTGAAGACCTTTTTTCTTATTTTGGTCTTCACTTAATTCCTTAATTAAAACTCTTCAAGTTTTGGTGAAGACCTTTTCTTTTCTTTTGGTCTTCACCAGGTGCGTTGCTAAAAATTCGCAACAGGGGGGGGCTGTTTTGGGGGTCTGGGGGCGGAGCCCCCAGCCGCGGGAGGCCAATGGGAATCTGGGGGCGAAGCCGCCGGAGGCACGGGGGTCTGGGGGAGGAGCCCCCAGCGCTCGAAAATTTTCCATTTTTTGCAAAAATAACTTCATTTTTGGGCTATTTTGATTAAACAATAATGATTTTAAAACGTGGCTTAGAAATTGGCAGTGCAAACATGATTAAACTGGTGGCATAAATGGGCTATTTGGGAGGTGGCTAATGGTAAAATGTTAGTTCTCTTGTTTAGATGCTCGTAAATTATAAAATCGAATAGTTCAATAAAACTCACACGGATAATCTATTTCGTATACAGCGTATAGAAAAAAATAATTGGGGGGGAGGGCTAATGAAAAGAGATTTGAAAGAAATGATTGGTAATTAACTAATATTGAATAGCCCTACCCCCCCCCCCCCCCCCCCCCCCCTATTCCTTAGTTTATAGTATATTTGTCGATGACACCTATGTTTAGCATTTTTACATTTGCGATCAAATTTGATTGCTTATTTTTGACCATTTTCAAAGTTTTCATTTATTTGTTGGTTTTATTTTTGACAAGTTAGCCCCCCCCCCCCCCCCCCCCCCCTGAACATATGCTTCAAAAGATGTTTTAAATCACTATTTAGTCCACTCCAGTGCATAAAACAGTCTCAAAAGTGCTAAAAACGTAGTGTTTTTCCCATTCTGCACTTTGGTCGACATGCCAATGAGGGGGGGCTACAGCCCCCCTCCCCCCCTGGCTACGCTACTGGTCTTCGCTTGATTTCGGGGATAAAAACTCTTCAAGTTTTGGTGAAGACCTTTTTTTTGGTCTTCACTTGGTTTGCTCACGAGAAAGAAATAGTTGTCGAGCTTCATCCCTCCCAATGTTGTTAATAGGGCAAAATTGGGGTAAAATTGTAAATTATCTCCCCATTGCTCAACATAAATCGGCACCACTGGTAAAAGAACGAGTTATGTTTTTTTCTACAAAGTGTATGATTACTAGTTATATTTATAAGACACTAATCAAGATTTATTCTCTTAGGAATTGCTTTACGATAAAAATAATGTTAATTAAATGTCACCCACCTTGACATCATGAGCTTAAAATATGTTTTGTTGGCCACAAAACACTGCATCGTACGGTGCTGGCAATTTGTGCTTTCTTTTTTACCTTTCAAAGAGTCCTGGGTTCACGTTACAAAACATACTGTAGTGGGGCCATACTTAATTGGTTTATTCCCTTTTAAGAACTGAAATTCTTCTTGCATGATGTTTTACCCCATAGTTGATGAGCTTTGTATAAATATTTAAAGCCAAGGATGAGAAAACCAGTCAATAAAAATGGAGACACCGACTTGGAGTCTTTTTGCTTATGAAAAGGACAACTGATTAAAGAAAACATTAGCAACAAAGCATGTCACTAAATAAATTCAAAAAATTTATTATCACCAAAAAATACTCCACAGTACAGTAATATAAAAACATAGGTGGGCAAGTTAATGCAAAACGTTAGCTTTGTTAACCACTAGTACGTTATCAAACTTCACACCTCCGTTGACGTTAATCCGTTATTTTCAGCTTTAATTAACGGAAGTTAATAAAGTCCGTTAATTTGTTAACATTTTGCGTGTAATTTACATTTCATTTTATTCACTCGCTTCTAGAACACATATTGACGCTGTTGAGCTGATTGTAAGGAAATATTTATTGCTATGGTGTTCTTTTTGTGTTTTGGAAGTTACATTTTACAATCTAATCTAATTTCAAGATAAAAATAAGTTCAAATGCACAACGAAGCTGCGATCAGAAAACTTTTGGAAATTGTGAACAGCGATAATTAAACCTATGAGGTTGCAGCTTATTATTTGCCACAAAAAAGAGCTCGTTTCTTCGCTTTGTTCTATAAAACTCGTGCTAATACGCAACAAGTGTTACCAGTGCAAACTGGTTTGTATCGGTACGATAAATAAATTGTGCAATATATTAACGATAAAAACCTTAACAGAAGTTAACAGAACTTAACGGAAGTTAATTTAGTCCGTTAACAGAACTTAACGGACGTTAATTCAGTCCGTTAACATGTAAAAGCTTTTTAACGGATTAACGAGTAAATGAAAAAGTTAGCTTCGTTATTAACGGATTAACGATTAACGGACTTCTGCCCACCTATGTATACAAAACATTTGTCCTTCGACACTATTATGCTGTGATCCTGAACTCTATAGGAACACAAAAAAAAGCTAACTCAACGGCTTTTTTTTCAAATCCGTTATGACGCAGACCAACTCAGACCTATACAGCTTGATGCCTCTAAATACGGTTTGGTTGAAAACAGAAAATATGAGGCCCCAGAAGTCCGAGCGCCTCCTTTTCGCTAGATCCTCTACTGACTATTTGAACTAAAAACTTTCTGTAACACGAACCCTCTTTCATTAGCCTCAAGGAAGCGAAGCAAGTTTGGGCAGAGGCTAATAGCTCTGATGTTAATAATGATGTTTTGACTTTTGCAGGTCAGAGTTTTTTCCGCGCCCGAAGCCTTTTGGCGCAGAAAGCACGTAAACGATTAAGCGTTGATGGTGTATTTCAGGGGTGCACAACCATTTCAATACTGCCAGCCGCAAACATCCTGCAAATGCACTAACGGCCGCTACTATAGTTATAAGGTCATTATTTTACAAATTTACGTTTTAAGCCGTACAATTTAACCACATGCTAAACATTAGAAAAAAAACAAATTTTCAGGTTTGGAGAATTTATTCAAATCATAAATCACAAAAATGCTAGATCCGAAAAAACGGTAAAAACATACTGCATGCTAGAAAATGCTAGATCCAAATGAAATAAGCTTGATTTTAATTTCGAAAATATATCCCCAAAAATTGCCAAACATATTTTACTGCTCTTATTTTAATATCCGAAACCGGACAGAAAAAGAATGAACTAAGTATTGCACTGCTTGCTGACTCGTTAAAAGTTGAGGCGTAGTCAGAAATGCGCACTGGGGGGCTGTTAGGGGAGCCTGGGGGCTTTACCCCCAGCGCCCAAAAATTTTGTGTTTTTTGGCAAAAATAACTTTATTTTAGAATTATTTTGATAAAAATCAATTCTGTTAAAACGTTGCGTAGAAATTACCAGCATAGAAACATCATTAACTAGTTGCGTAAATTGGTCTGGTGGGAGGTAGCTACAGCTCAAATTTTAGTAATCTTATTTACAAGCAGGTATAATTCATAAAATCTTATACGGTAGTGGGTAGTTTAATAAAACTCTCAAGGAGTAACCTATTTCATCTGTCACGAATAATAATTTTGAATGCCTGATATATGATTATTTGCTGTATATGATATATGATTATTTGCGTACGTGACTGATTTACTACTTTTGCCGCTTTTTTTGATTTAGAATATTCGGGATATTCTGGATAATTCCTTTCTAGTATTTTCTACTGTCTTCTATTAGTTACCGGATTTATTAGTTGTTTGCATGTCTTAATTGCTATATTTAGACTTGAAGTTTGTGACGTCACAATTATGCTACCATTGTGTTTTCGTAATCGCGTATATTTTTTCTATTGTGACGTATCATGAATTGTTCTGGGGTATTCGATAGCTTTTGCCGTATTATAAATTGGCGGGTCGTTTTTCATTCTATTTATTCTAATATTCTGAAAGTGGATGATTTTTAGGTATTAGTTTCGTAGGCAGTTAAGCCGAGTTTGTGTATCTGGGGTTGGCTCGTATAGCCGTTTAGTAAAAGTGTTAGTGGAGCGATTTTGCTCAGTGAGAGTGGTTTGTGTTTCAATCTTAAATAGAAGTTTTAATTTAAGATTGGTGTGCTGCTTTCTGAGATTGAAGAAGCTAAAGAAACTGCCAACTGCCATTTTCGATTCGTCAATTAACATCTCAGTCGTTCTCTAGATTCAGCCGACGTGGGCGATTCTAGGGATTAAAGGTTGTACTCTAGCCAAGTATCAACGATCGTGACATCTTCTATGTTTTATAGAGAAAGATACACACTAATTAGAGGGGCTAATGAAAACAAGTTTAAGAGAAGTGATTGGTAATTAACTGATGCTGAACAACCTTCCTCCCCTTATTCATGAGCTTAAATATTTTTTGATGAAACTTATGTTCAGCGTTTTTTAATGGATCATCACGTTTGGATACCAGTTCTTGGCCATTTTTTTTTAATCTATGAGTTACATTTTTTACAAATTAACCCCTCCACCCTAAATAAACGTTTCAAAATATGCGTTAAGTCATTTTTAGTGTATTACAGAGCAAAAGACAGTCTCAAAAGTGCTAAAAACGTGATATTTTGGTCGGCAGGCCAATGGGGTGGAGGGGCTACATCCCTCTGGCTACGCTACTGGCTAAAGAGCATCGGGTAAGACGCCTTACCTTCAATATACTCCAGTATTATAACAGACCTATTATAATTTTATTACATAACTTAGCATTAACTGAATCCTAAGCGGCCTATCATAGGCTAATACTAGTCATGCAATTTAATAGCATTTTCACGTCAACTTCTCACCAATTCCCTAAGTAAAGAATATTCTCGTTATTTATGGGCAAAAGTAACAATTCCGAAAAATCTAAAAACTAACTCGTTCGTAAAAATCATATAGTTGTAACGCTGCCGTCAGAAGTTTTACTCGGCATTAAACTAGCGCAATTGTTAAATAACAAAGATAAAGTTTTGGAAATAAGCTAGTTAAAATAACTGTGACGTTGAAAAGTTACGCAACTATCGAATTGCAACTTTCTGGAATGGACTTTGCTAGGCGAACTGTAAGCGGTTAAATAGTTACACATTGGTAAATAAACAGCATTGGCATTTAATCGTCTTAATTAACCTTACAGTTAGCAAATCGTAATTGTTTCTGACAGTTGTTTCTTAACAGTTGCGTAACAAAACATTTTAATCAACACACGGCTGCCACAACGTGCACTTTGAAGTACAATTTTACGGCCGCTAAAAATTCTTCTTACGGTCGCAGCCTGTACACCCCTGACTCTAGTTCTTTCTATGTCACTGAGTAGTTACATTGTTTCTAAATTTCGCCAATGCTGTTTTTTGTGTAAATTTATACTGTGGCTAAGTTAAAGAACTACCCCCTGTGATATAGACATGGAACTGTTCACTATTGTGTAATCACTCTGAATAGCAGCGGAAGTTAAAAGTGCTCTCTGCCCAGGGCTTTTATCTTCTCGTTCTTTCAATTCATCGCAAGCTCTAAATTTTATATGCGTGATTGCGCGTAACATCAGAGGATCGACGATGTTGCTTGGTTGCAACGAAACGTTTTCTTGCCCACTGTCATTTGGTGATGACGCGTCCACATTTAATGCTTTTACTTCTTTGTGTTTCCTTCTGAAGTAGAGGGTCGAAGCGAATGACCCCAAGAAACCCAGAGTCGAAATCATGATTCCCCAGCCTTTCCAATGTTGTTCGCTGCTGATAAAAATCATCAAAAACCCGCACACGAAAGCGGTGGCAAAAAAGGATAATCCGCAAATAGCCGGGCGGAGTTGGTTGTGAGCCGCAACCATCAGAGCAACCTATAAAAAAGTTTAAAAATAGGACCAACCAATTTTACTGCAAAGTACTTCAAGAGCCAAAAAGGTGATGTATATTTCATTTCCGAGTATTATTGAAGTATTTTGATACCAATTTCATTCAAGCGCTAATGTTTTAATCAAAGTTGTATCCCGGCCCGAACCCGACCGGAAAAGCCCGGCCCGACTTACAACTCTGGTCTTAATTAAACCAATAATGTCTAAAATAAAACTAATAAAAAGTTCAGCTGTTTGCTTATGCTGCAGCTTATTTTTTGTAGCACAGTTTGTGTACAAAGTTTAAGAATACTCGTACTTAAGTGTTTTTCTACAACTCCATGTTTCGACTTCCTATAACACACCAGCTTTTGTTTTGCTGCTTACTTTTGCACAATTTTGTGTAGCTAATTTTGCTTAGTTGCACTCTTTTTTTGTAAGAACAATTTTCCATGAACTCGAGGTTTATTTTTGCTCAAAAGATAAGAACAAATTAAAACATTGCCAGCCTCAGCAACTAAAAAAAAATTAAGAATAAACGGTAAAAAAATTCAAATCAAAAGAAAGAAAAATTCAAGTGCCACTGTCGTTTCCTCGTCAATGGAGGATAAACATGGATCAAACAATCAAAAAAACTAAATTTTATACCGATTCAAAACAATAAAATTTTTATAATTTTCCAGTACTTACAAGCTAAGTTACAACGATTCGTATGCAGCAAAAGAGGCAAAAAAAAGCCTTATCTCAAGTAGATAAGGCATAGAGTTTTGAAAACGTGGTCGCTAAAATTGACATCGATGTTCTCAAAATTTAAGAACAAAATAAATAAGGCTGAAAATTGGCTAAACATTAAGAAGGTTTGGAAAAATTAAGAAGAAATTTAGCCTCAAGTCAAAATTTACTAGTTCTTACAAAAAAATGTTTAGTGTAATAAGCCAACAAAAACTTGTGTAACAGGTGACAGTAAACTGCAACAGTCAATCGTGTAAGAGTAAAACAAAAGCTAAATTATGAGGTGAAAAGTTGTAGCAGAGAATTCTACAAGAGCACAATTTTGCTACAGGTTGTGAATTTGTTTCTAAAATACAATTTTTATACTCCACAGTACACTGCGAATCGAAAATTTTTTTACCTTACATCGTTATTGAGAATTTTGAAATCATGAACGAAAAATTATTTTGAAAAACCAAAACTCCGTTCTAAAAAATCAGATCATGAAGACAAAAAATATAAGAAATCAATCATCAGACTGCGTGACCGAGAGAGCAAAGGCGTCGTTTTTGCGACGATCCTGATTGCATGATTTGGGTTTCACCTGAGCTTTGCCCGCGGTGTTGCTTGCTAGGACAAAACGCTTCACAGTGCGATCGTTTTCCCTCATAGGTGGGTTCCAACAAATAGAAAATTTAATGGACAAGAATTCGAAGAAATCTGAAGGAACATTTAACCTAAGAAAATTTTTTAGAAGATTGCGCAATGCGCATTCGACAAAGCGCTAAGCACAGCAGAGATGGCACCGGTCAGGATTTTCTCGACCCGATCGGTAAATTTCAAATTCTACGCCGGATGACCGGCCGGTCGACTAGTTTCTGACCGACCCGGTCGACCGGTTTTTTACGAGTTTTTTTTCACTTTTCAATGCATCTAATGAAGAACTTTCAAAAAGAGGGGCCATTGGTGAGGTGTTAAAATTTGTAACTCCGGACGGGGGTCTCCGAAAAAAACGCAAAAACATTTTTACGTAAAAATTACTCAATTTGGAGAACTTTTAGGTTAAATTTTGGTTTGAAAGACCCGTTTTGAGCAGCGCAAAACTTGCGTAAAATAAGCATGAAAAGAACTGGAGGGCACAAGCTAAAGTACTGCATTAGACGTTCTTTCTAATCATATTATGCGTAAGGCCAAGATAAGAAGTTAAAATTTTTTAGCTATTGGTCACAGATTATTTGCAATTTGCCGAACAGCAAACACCTAACTGTTATTGACTTTGGCTAGAAAATATTCGAAATATAATATGCCCCAGCAGTTTGTAAAAATGCTACTTCAGAACAAGCCATGGCTAGTTAGATATTAAAAAATAAGAGCTATGTCTTTCTTGCCCAGTGTAGAGTGTGGTAAATTTAAATCGAAAAAAGCTTTTCAAAGCGGCAAGTTTTTGGCATGTACTAAAAATTCTGAAATCTACACCACTTCTACTCTTAAGCTGATTAAAATGATGCTAAAATGCCAGGTAGCGTAAGCCTCTTCCACATGCACAATGCCCCTACTAAATACGCCCATGGAAATACATGTCTTAATGGTCACCAGAGCTGGGCACCCACTACTTGAAAAGTAGCTGCGCTGCCGCTGCCGTTGCCGCTTATCGCTACTCAAATAAAAAAGTATCGCCGCTGCCGCTACTTGCATGCAAAACAGCGGCCGCTGCCGCTACTTTAAAAAAATAAATGGTACAAAGAACGATGGCATACAAATACGGTATCTCATGGTGAAATTTCAACTTTATTTACGAAAGTTAATTATTCAAGCCTTTTAGATATTGGTTCAGGTTACAATCGGCATTAGCAGGCTTACTTGGTAGACAAGTAAGCAAATCACCTTTTAATTCGGTGTTGACATGCTCCTTTCAAAAAAAATAAGCATTTCAAAATGCTGATTGGTTAAACCAGCGCTTTAGAAATTATTTAGGAAGTTACCCTTAGAAGTTACACGAGGAAGTTAAATTCCTTATCGTATTTTCTACACAAACAAAAGGCATTAAGAAATATCGACTCAAATAACGTAAGGTTTTGCCGTTAAAGCACAATGACATGCAGTATTCAGCTTTTATACATTTCTGTCCCGGCTCTTATAACTCTAAAGTAGTCGATCTGTTTATCACACTATCGGCCCTCAACCACTAAAACAATTCTTTGCGTAGAGATCCGAAAGGAAAATTTATCAATCGACCGAGTTCCAAAACATTTCTTGGAGTTTTGTAGAAATGGTAGGTGATTCACGTCCTTGCGATGATTTCGTCCAACTTTGACACAAAAGTAGATCGAGCATTTAAGATATTGGTGTTTACGAATTCGAAGGAGATACGTAGTAATGACGTACATGTTACGCAAATGATGCTCAATGCGATTCATGTTACACTGAGTATTTTTTCTACGAGTACAACTCCATAACCAAGTTGTCTTTGAAGCTTATTTATTACCTCGTTCTATTTGTTCATTCAATTCTCAGCGCACTATAAATTCAATTCTTAGTTTTACTGTTAACTGTCGTAGCAAAATTTATTTTACTACGCATTGACGTAACTACTCAGGCCCGGCGCCACGGGCATAGGCGTAGCCAGAGGGGGACCAGGGAGCCCGGGCCCCCTCCAATTGAAATACTACCTATGACAAAAATGCGACAAAAAAATATTGCTTCGTCATTTTTAGTTTCTTTTAGCATTTTTTACCTACAACAGTAATTAACAATAATATTGACGACCAGGGGGCCCGGGCCCTCTAAATTCAATTTTTGCCAATCAATTAAAATGTATAACCCGGCTGAAATTAAAGGTTTTTGTCATAAAAGTTGCTACCTTGGGCTCTCGACTAACCTTTTTAAAAAGGTAATGCAACAACAGGGCGAGATTTACCATATGGAAGAGTGCCAGGGGCCCTGCGCTCAGATGGTAAGACTTTATGTTTGGTCTACACTTATGTTTGGCAGAAAGATGTTGCGAAAATCTTTAAAGTGCCAGGGACGCCGCGCAATGTAAATCCGGCCCGGGCAATATCACGGTAATTGCGTAACCATCTATTGTACGGCTTTCAGTAACAATTCACCTCCATCCACCTCGCTAGTTTTTACGCTAAAAAATGCGTTTGAAAAAAAAATTATCCATGAAAAATGATCATTTAACAAATTATTGAATTTAAATTGAGAGGCTTGGGGCCTCTTAATCGTACATGTACTCCTACAACTGGTTATTTTCATGTTAAAACAAAAATCTCTAAGGAAAATCTTCGAGTGGATTATTTACTACTAAAATACTTATAAAAATTTAACCTCAAACTGCAAAATTACAAACGTATTTTCGACCAAATTATAAGTAAAAGGAGAATTGAAACAATTTAATTTTTTTCAATTGGCTTTCAAATGTTAATAATCTACTTCTTTCAAATGGTTCTGAACACGTGCGAAATGCGATCCAATGGCATTAAAATAGGTTTTTTTTCAAAAAAATTCCGAAAAGTCGCCGAGCGACTGGGGGATTCGTCCCCAGATCCCCGTCTGTGATACGTTCGAATAACTAGTTTACTTACACAAGTCTCCCAATTTAGACATTTTCATTTGTAACTTTTGGTTTAAGTGTTATCCCTTTAGAAAACTCTCGGTTAAGTGCCAAACCAGTCCACGGCTTCTGATCTTCTATTCTACGATATCTTTGTCCCACAAAAATTCCTTTTTCGAAAATCTCTAATGACTTCATTGCATATGATTTTTGGTTTGCCCCCCCCAATCAAAAATCCTGGCTACGCCTGTGCACGGGCGATGGCATTTCGAGCCGTGTCCCCCCAAATCGCTGCTTGAGCTCCCCAAGCGAGAGTAAACTTTTGCAGTAGCACAACTAGCAAACTTTTGCCCAAAAACAGGTAACCACAAACGCTTTTTTCTATGAAACAACAAGACAGATCAAGTGAACGTAATCAAGCAGCCTTAGACTTTGCGATGAAGACCTTTTTTTATTTTTTTAGTCTTCACCTCCAAATTTGAGAGCAAAATCCATACCAAAGAAGGATAACACAGGATTTGGAACAAAAATTCACCAGATTGCTGCCGCATTCCGAATTCGTCTGGTCTCGGCTGCGTAAGCGTCCCCCCACCGAAGTAAGCGTCCCCCCACCCACCCTACCCCAAACACACTACTCTGGCTCCGTGCCAGATACTGTACTGCTCTATTCGCAGTGCACGATCTAAACTGTGGTCTGTGACCAGATAGTCAACAAATCATCTTCATTTGTTGTACTAAACGCTAGCATTTTGAGGAAATATCGCGGAAAACCGCTTTTGCGATCGGCAAGTTTTTAGCCATTTATCGAACTCTAATTATTGCATTTTCGTTAAAGAGATACTGCTCGAAATCTGCTTTATTAAAATCGGTTTTATCAGCTCAAATTGACCCGCTACTAGACCACATTATTTGTTCAACTTCGATTGAGAAAAAATTGGACCATGTGGCGATAAAACTTCCCTATACATACAGTATAAGAGCAACGACAAAACGTCACGAAGGTCTTGTATGTTCTACTAAACTGAAATAACGTGGTAACAAGAGCAAAGTGAAGACAAGGGGAGAGTAAAGACTCCAAACGGTACCGTGTGAAAATGTGAATTGAAAAAGTCTTGGAAGGAGTTTATTAGCATTAGCGGCAGCGGCAGAAAATTTGCTTAAAAAACAGCGCTGAAGCGCTGCCGCTTTTTCGACTAAAAAAACAGCGGCGCTGCCGCTACCGCTACCGAAAAAGTAGCGCCGCTAGTAGCGCCCGCTGGTGAACAGCGCCGCTGTGCCCATTACTGATGGTCACCATAGGCGTAGCCAGGATTTTTGATTGGGGGGGGGCCCAAACCACAAATCACATGCAATGACGTCATCAAAAATTTTCGAAAGAGGAACTTTTTGTGAGTCAAGGATATCGTAGAATGGAAGATCAAATGCCTATTTAGGCACTAAACCAGAATTTTGCTAAAGAGAGAGAGCTCAAACTAAAGTTAAAAAGCGAAAATGTTTAAAATGGGGCTGTGTTGAGTAAACTAACGCTTTGAGTAAACTCAAACTCAAAAAGTTGAGTAAACTCAAACGTATCATAGACGGGGTCTGGGAGCGGAGCCCCCAGCCGCCGGAGGCTATGGGGGTCTGGGGGCAAAGCCCCCAGCCGCTGGGCAATTTTTTGTGATTTTTTGGGAAAAAGGCTATTTCAACGCCACTGGATTACATTTCGCATGTGTTCAGAGCCATTTGAAAGAACTAAATTTATAACATTTGAAATCCAGCTGAAAAAATTAAATTGTTCGATCCTCCTTTTCCTTGTAATTTAAATTCAAAGCACGTTCAAAATTTAGCATTTTGGTGGTAAATTTTGTAAGTGATTTGGCCCAGGTAAGGGGAAATAAGATACATTGCCTCCTGCAATATTTTAGCAGTAACTGATAATCCACTCGAAGATGATCCTTAGTTAATTTTTGGTTGTCAAGAAAATAACCAGTTTAAGAGTTCAAGTACGACCATGGAGCCCAGGCCCATTCAATTTAAATTCAATAATTTGATCATTGAGCATTTCCCCTGGCTAATTTTTTTTCAAAAGTATTTTTCGTGTAGAAACTGGCGAGGTTAATTGTTATTGAAAAATGGTACAATAGATGGTTACGCTTACTAACTATGTATTTGTTACGCCAACTAACCTGGGCCGGATTTACATTGCTTGGGCCCCCGGTACTCGTGGAATTTCGCAACATCTTCCTGCCAAATATTATGGTGAAGACCAAAAAAATGTATATATTATAAATCCGCCCCTGGTTATTACATTACGTTTATAAAACGGTTACATGAGGGCCTGAGGTAGCAACGTTTAAAACAAACACCCTCAATTTCACCCGAGTTGCACTTACAAATTAGTCGGCAAAAACTGGATTGAGGGAGACGGATCTCCTGGTCGTCAATGTTATTGTTAATTATTGTTGTTCGCGTGTATGTTGCAGGAAAAAAATGCTAAAAAAACGTAAACTGAAAAACAATAGTTTTTTTTTTGTTACATTTTTATCGTTTGTGGCATTTCAATTGGGGTGGGCCCGCCCCCCCTGGATACGCCTATGATGGTCACAGCATATTAGTCACAGCTTGAAACCATTCAACAAGTGTTTTCAAAAGGTGTGGTTTGTTAATACTGTTTTTTTACAAAAAGTTTTATTTATAAAAAAAAATATATGCATATTTCGATTGGTTGTTAGATGTCTTTTAGGTGCAAGAAAGGAGAATTTGACCGGTGTTTCAACCGGCTGGACCGGCCGGTCGAAGAATCTCGACCCGACCGGTTTCTATCTCTGAAGCACAGTATTTATATCGGAAAGAAAAGTATTCGGATTGTCGAATTGTGTTGGCGTGTTAGGTATCACTCTATCCCGTTGTTCTGCATGACAGCAGGATAAATATTATGCAATTACACCACAGCAAAACAAAAATCCTTTAAGGTTTGGCGCACTAAAAATTAGTTTCAAAAATTAAGCTTGTTCAGTTATAGGTCTTTATGTCTTCTACTTTTTTTTCAAAGATTGCTAATTTTGTTAACGCAAAAAGTTGTTTTGTTGAAATAACATTTTTTTCTTGTTTGTTTTAAGCAAAAAATGTTTTGCGGTACCACACAATTTATTTCTGTGAAATAAGCTTGTTGTTGTTGTTATTATTATTATTATTATTATTATTATTTTGTTTGAAACGTATTTGGTCCGATATTGAATGGAACGAAAACAATTCGTATTTATTTTATGTATTAGAGCAAAACTGTAACATGACATTTGTTACATTTTTGTACAAGTGAACAAATTAAAGTTTCGGCATTTTAAAAATCAAACTTATTTTACTGAACTTTACTTTACCGTAACCGCACTTCATAACCGAAAAATGTTTGCATACGACCGTGATGCTAAAGTAAGTGCTTTGGCCGGTTGTTTCATGTTGTTGCAAAAAATAAAGACAACTGTAGTTTGTTTCGAAGTTAAGTTTTCTTTGAAACGGCAATTTTGCTTCCAAAAAAATAGCTCGATTTGGAAACAAGATCTGCTTCGAAGCAATAAAAATAGCAGCGGGATCTTTTTAAATATGAGTTGTTTATAAGACGAATAAATGCTTCTTAAAATTGTTTGCTGGTCATTGGGACTTCGCGTGAGCGCGTATAGTACCTTCGTTTTTGTTCGCGAATTTCGGCAGATAAGGATTGGTTTGCTCATGACTAGCAAACGGTTAAATCTAAAAAGTTGAAATTTGGACTCAACATGAAAATTAATAAAAGCGTCATGTGCACTAATTTTGAGGATCCTAGGTCACGTGATTCAAAAAACGGCGATTTTTGACTTGAAAATTTATTAATTCGCATGTAAACTCAAAAAGCACTTGGCGTGTAAAGCTGAAATATGTGCTCAATCTAAGTAATTATAAATGATTTACGCAAACCAAGTTTGGGGGCGCCTGGTCATGTAACCAAATGTTACAGGCAAAAAATGGGCAGAAAGCCGTCAATTTTGAACCGATATATCTCGGTAAATATCAATTTTGATGAAAAATGATTTGTACTTTTTGAGCACACTATCGACCGCCTTTCTTTTGATTATGTTTGTTTACCCAAACCTGAACACTAATTTTCTTCTTTTTGTCGTCTTTTTTCTTACTTTTACTCATTCATTTTTTTTTTCTTTTCTTTTTCATCTCCGGCTATCTACTTTTAAATCGCTATACGCACTGTATTCAAAGTTTGAGCGATTGAAGATATCAGAGAGGACTAGTGTAAGACTGAAATCGGGGGTGCCACCATAGGCATAGCCAGGGGGGCCAGGAGGCCCGCCCCCCCCCATTGAAATGCTGCTAATAATAAAAATGTCACAAAAAAGACTATTGTTTCTTCAGTTATCTTCGCGTACAACAGTACACGCGTACAGCAACAATTAACAATAATATTGATCCAAGGGAACCCAGGCCCTTTCAATTCAATTTTTACCAACCAATTTAAATGGGCCTCCTACAATAATATTTAAATGGCCCCCAACTTAAATTGGCCTCCAACAATAATATTGATCCAGGGGGCCCGGGCCCCCTCAGTTTAATTTTTGCCAACCAATTCAAAAATCCCCCCTGCAATAATAATTAAATGGCCCCCAACTTAAATGGGCCCCCAACAATAATATTGATCCATGGAAACCGGGCCCTCTCAGTACAATTTTTGCCAACCAATGTAAATGCGCCCCATACAAAAATATTTAAATGGTCCCCAATTTAAATGCGCTCCCCAAAATAATATTAATCCAGTGGGCCCGATCCCACTCAATTCAATGTTTGCCAACCAATGTAAATGGGCCCCATACAAAAATATTTAAATGGCCCCCAACTTACATGTGCCTCCAACAATAATATTGATCTACGGGGCCTGGGCCCCTTTAATATAATTTTTGCCAACCAAATAAAAAATGCTCCCTACAGTAATATTTAAATGGTCCCAAATTTAAATGAGCCCCCAACAATAATATTGATCCTAGGGACCCAGGCCCCTTTAATTTAATGTTTGCCAACCAATTTAAACGCATAATCTGAGAGAAATTAAGGGTTTTTGTTCTAAAAGTTGATATCTGAGACCCTCATCTAACCTTTTTATGAACGCAATGCAATAACTAGGCATAGAGTTAACATACGGCACAGTGCCAGGGGCCCCGCGCTCAAATGGTAAAACTTTTTTTTGGTCTTAACCAATTTTTGGCAGAAAAATATTGTAAAAATCAAGCGCCAGAGGTCCAACTCAATGTAAATCCGGCCCAGGCAATAACATGGTTTGTAGGCGTAACTATCTATTCTACATTTTTCGGTAACAATTTACCTCCACCTCGCCAGTTTTTGTGCAACAAATTACTTTTGAAAAAAATTAGCTACAGTAAGAGGAATGCTCATTGAAAAAATTTTTAAATTGAGAAAGCCTGGGCCCCCCTGGCCGTATATGTACTCCTATAACTGGTTGTTTTCATAACAAAACAGTAATCTCTAAGGAAAATTTTTGACTGAATTTTTATTTACCGCTAAAATATTGCTCGAGGCAGTGTATTTTACTTTTCCCTACCTGGGCCACATCACTTGCAAATTTAAACCCCAAAATGCAAGATTTTAAACGTGTTTTGGACTTAAATTGCAAGCAAAAAGAGGACTGAACAACTTCATTTTTTCAATTGGCTTTCATATGTTAGAAATTTTCAAATGGCTCTGAATATGTGCGAAATGTGATTCAATGGTATTAAACTAGCTTTTTTTCCAAAAAATTACGAAAAATCGCCCAAAAATAACAAAAAATAGACCCCCATAGCCTCTGGCGGCTGGGGGCTCCGCCCCCAGATCCCCATCCGTGATACGCTTGAATTACAGTACACTTCTTTACTCAAACACATCTCTCAATTTAGATATTTTCGCATTTTAACTATTAGTTTAAGTCCTCTTCTTGAACGAGTTCGTAGTTACGTTCCAACACCAAGCCACAGCTTCTGATCTTCCATTCCACGATATCTTTGCTCCCACAAAAAATTCCTCTTTCGAAGATTTTGATAACGTCATTGCATGTGATTTGTGGTTTGGGCCCCCCCAATCAAAAATCTTGGCTACGCCTATGGATGTCACTTTGAGAGGATCCCTCTCAATCAGGTACTCCAAAGTTTTAAACTTTTATTCCGTTACAACTTTAGATGGATCAAAATTTCGTAATAGGTAGATATTACAAATAAACTAAACCTAACGAAAATTGGAGGTTCCACAATGGGGAGGTTTTCCCCCAAACCGGCTTTCCAAAATTCAAACTTTTTAACCTTAAAAGCTAGACACATGAACTGTTATAGCAAAGTAAAAATAGGGAAAGGTAAAATTTAAAATAATTTAGTGGTCCCAAAATTGGGTTTTCTCCCTCAAACGGGGCTGTCGAAATTGGAACTTTTTAACCCCTTATGCTAGGCACACGAAATTTTCAGTGTAGGTAAAATATAAAGAAAAGATAAAATTTGACAAAACTTGGGGTTACCAAAATGGGGTTACCAAAACTTGGGTTTACCAAAATCTGATACCCTGAAACAGCGCAGCCAAAATTTTGAACTTTTATACCATTCAAAGCAGATGTATCAAATACTCGGAATGGGTAGATAAACCTAACAAATTTGGGGGTTCAAAAACGAGGAGTCTCCCCAAACGGGGCCATCCAAAATTTAAAGTTTTGACCTTTTTAAGCTGGAATCATGAAGTGTTTAAGGTAAGCAAACATAAAAGAAAAATAAAATTTGACTAAAGTTTGAGATATCAAAATAGGGGTTTCCCTCGAAAAGGGGCCGCCAAAATTCAAGCTTTTTAACCATTGATGCTTAGACACATGAAATTTTCAATGTAGGCCAATATAAAAAAGAGATAAAATTTGAAAAAATTTAGAAGTACTAAAGTGGGAGCCTCCCTCAAACGGGGCACCAAATTTTTGAAATTTTGAACCGTGAGATCTAAATGGATCGAATTTTCAGAATGGGTAGATATTAAAAAGTAAAGTAAACTTAACAACTAAACAAAATCATAAACTAAATGCACAAAACATCATCAAAGACATAACCATACACAAAAAATTTGCGATCAAAGAGAGAAAAAACAAAGTTTTTTTCAAACACAATCTAACGTCTAAACATTTAAATAAAAGGTCCCTAAATATCGCTTGCGATATCATGCTCAAGTTTAGCTTAATGGCTTTGATAAATTTGAGCTACATGGCTGATGTCGCGATTGTTGATACTTGGCTAGAGTACAACCTTTAATCTCTAAAATCCTCCACGTCGACTGAAACTAGAGAACGACTAAGATGTCAATTGACGAATCAAAAATGGCATTTGATATTTTTTTTAGCTTCTTGAATCTCAGAAAGCAGCACACCAATCTTAAATTAGAACTTCTATTTAAAATCGAAACACAAAATCACTCTCACTGAGCAAAATTGCTCGACTAAATTTCTTACGATCGACCAGATTCAGATCGTTAAAGACCTAACCGCGACCAACCAGGTTCAGTTCGCCACTACACACTATCGCAATCGACCAGATTCAGATCGCCATCTATACGGCTACACAATCCAACCACAGATACACAAACTCGGCAAGTTGCCTACAAAACTAATACCTAAAATCACCCACTCTTAGAATATTAGAAAGAAAAACGACCCGCCTGTTTATACTACGGCAAAAGCTATCGAATATCCCAGAAAACCCTGATACGTCACGATAGAGAAAAGTACATGAGCTTACGATAAACAAATTATGACGTCACAAACTTCAAGTCTAAATATAGCAATTAAGACATGCAAACAACTAATTATTCCGGTGACTAATAGAAAACAGTAGAATATATTAAAAAGGAATCATCTCGAATATTCCAAATCAGAAAAGGGAGAAAACGAAGAAACAGTCACGTACGCATTAAAACACAGCAAATAAATATATCTCAGGCATTCAAAATTATTATTCGTGACAGCTGAGTTGTTTTTTTTCACGAAACTATCACCTGTGACGTCGACAAAGGGTACTTTTTAGCAAATCGAAGTACAAAAAAAGAGAGCACACTTTGCAATTATGCTATCGATACCAGTACCTCGTTAATAATTATGACCTGAAACAATACTTAAAAACTTTTGTTTAATATTTAAAACACCAACTGTTTTTGTTTTTTTAGAGCACACTCAAGATTTTTTTTAGGTCGCAGTCAGTTGCGCAACCAGGGGGAAGGAGTTAAGGTGGCTTCAGCCCCTTTTAGCCAAGTCATTTAGAAAATTTACCCCCAAAATACTGTACAAGCGTTAAAACGTGTTTTGGAGTTGACCTGAAGTGAAGTGGGAGGGGCTGAAGGGGTTAGGCAATTAAATTCTTTCAATGACTTCTGAATTTTAGCATTTCACTGTGTATGTTCATATGACTCTAAACACGTGCGAAATGTGATTGAAATGGCGTTAAAATTGCTATTTTTTGCCGCAAAATCACAAAATTTGCCCTGCGGCAGGGGTTCTGGCCCCCTGGCCCCCGTCTGTAATACGCTTGAGTTGCATCGTTTTGTTTAGCTCGGAGTTTAAATTATAAAATTTTAGTTCAGAAAATTTTTATCACTGGTTCAAACCACAAAAAAAATCTTGGTTGCGCTCAGGGCCACCGAGAGGGGGGAGCAGGGGGGAACAATGACCCCGGGGCCCACGAGGGGGCCCATGAGCTTCAGGAGGGCCCACTCAAATGACACTATGAAATCAGCATGTGAGGCTTGAAGACCTTTTTTGTTTCTGGAGATCACCTAATTTCGGCCGGAAAAACCGTTGAAATTTCGGTGAAGACTTTTTTAAAGCGGCATTTTCTCCATCTGTTTTGGAGTTCACACAACCGGAAATCCGTTATATTAAAGCTGGCCCCGGGCCCACGTTCGGCTCTCGGCGCCCCTGGTTGCGCTTCCGGTCGCATTTAACGCTGCAGACAGATTTTTCAAGCAGTTAAATGTGCGGATACAAAACGAGCTAAGAAACGCTGCCGGCCTTATACGTCTCTTTTTTCAGACATGAATGCAAAATTGTTAAAGTAGCGCATAATTTTTAACCGTAAAATATCAGTTTTTATGTGCAAAAGTTTAGTCTATTTTAGTGCCCCCCCCCTTACTTACGGCTCGTGCCCCCTCACTTTGTTTGCTCTGGCGATGGCACTGTGTCACGTTCCAGTTTTTATTTGTTAACATGGCACAAACTTGTATAATACTCAAACTCTTCTATTATTAACTTTAAATGACACAACAAAAAGTGCCTTTTGTCAATTGTTATGCAGCTTGCAAAATTTTTCTAAAAGGTGGAAATGATTTGGACTATAACACGACTATGTTCATGCTTCAGCGTAATCATTAGCCCGGTTTTCCTTTTTTCACTTACTTTTGCTCCACTTTCATCATTGAATTTAGGTTAATTTTACTTTTAATTACCGTATTGTTCGGAGTTTTCGGTGTCTTTGCTTTCTTCCTTACGCTTGAGTTCCTTCTTTGATTACGGAGAGTAATTGGCTCCGTTAACACTCCGCTAAACTTTCGCGAAAAAACGATATGAGATGAATAATTAGAACTGTCGCTGGGTGTGCTTAGCTGCGAGCACAAAACACCCCCTTTCATTTCCAAATAAATTGCTTTTGCTTTTAGCATTCGATGAAACTGCATAAGAAAAGGCTGCGGCGACCTCATTTGTTTTATGGTCTGCATTGTATCTGATTGCAGCTTAGGCACGTCAAGTAGTAGCATTTCAGTTCACGAGCAGAAAATATCGATTACTTGTTCACATGACAAGACTTACTTCTATATGAATGGCAATTGAAAATGCAGGTATTGATTTAGATAATACTTAATGCTTGTCAATTTTTCCTCATGATAAGTCGCAATAAAAAATTAGGGCATAGAATACCGCAAATTTCTTTTTACTTTTCGGCGACGTTTGCTGTCCACAAAAACAGCATGATTTGTATAACAGCACAGTCATTTTCTTTATTTATGAGCGTATCATACTTGTTTTTTTGTTTTTGTTTTTTTGTTGTAGCACGCTTTCGCTTGTCTATCGTCCACGCTTTGCTGTACTTTGTTTTGCTTACTTACAAAAAAAACAAACAAACAAACAAATTCATTGCTTCAAAATAAAATTTTGTGCATTAATTAGCCTTGAAAATATATTATGCGAAGCTTAGACTAAATCTTAAATTTTTTAAAAAACTTTTGAATGTGCAACTGCTTAGTAAGTATGACACACATCATCCAAAAACCGCCAGGCAGGTGACAAATGTTCCGCTAGACGTGGTCAAAACTTGACGAAAGAAAAATTATTGAAAGTTTAACCATGTTTTCGGCAAAAGATTGATCTTATCAGCCGTATTGCAATAACTGATAATAATTTCAAAGCAGAAATCATTTTTTATTCACAGCTGAATGATTTCAACCATACTTCTGGTCCTCATTACAGCAAAAATTGTAGGTGTAGTTAATGAAGAGCAATAAAAGTTTACCTCAACGCAACAAGCACGCAATTGTGACATAACAATTGTACAGATTATGCAGTGATATGAAAATAATGATATCACATAAATCAGCATCTTGAATATAAAAATTTGAATTTTTTTAAAAAACACACTAACACACACAAACAACTATATATTACATGCTAAGGTACCAAGCATTTAGAAGGAAGAACGAGCCATTAGCGTAAAGCTGTCTATTGAGTTTCGAATTGAGTTTTTAATGTATGGGGCGCCGTTTGGAAAACAATAATTTATTTTGTAACATCCTGTTTTTGAGCTAATTTACAATAAAATTTGTCTAATTTGTCTGATATATATTATATTGTGAAAATTTCCGACCTATTATATACGACAAAATAAACTCTAAGTTGGAGCAAAAAAAGCCTACTAAACATATCGTAAATTTTCCACATATATCGGAAGTTTTCGATACATCTACGACAAAATGCGCTTAAGTTGGAACGAAAAACGCTAACAAAATAAATCGGAAATTACCGACTTATTTTGTAGGCTTTTTTGTTTCAACTTACTACGTATTTGTCGCGAGGTGTACACCTTTTTGCTAGCTTTTTGTTAGTTTTAGGCAGAGGTGGGCAGTAACTAGCTACTACAGTAACTAGTTATTTTTTAGTAACTGTAACTTAGTTACTTTTTTGAAAAAGTAAGGAAAGTGGGAGCTAGTTACTATTTGGAGACATTAAAAAGTTACTAGTTACAGTTACTTTTAGTTTTGGTCCTGCTAAAAAAGATTCATTAATCGTTAGATTTTGGTTAAATGAAACACTTCTATGTAATCCCTGTTGGCGCTACAGATTACGGATTTTTCATTGCGCACTAACGTGTTATAACAGTAGCTATTGTGGGACGTGCTAACAGGTGCTATTGTGCACTAACGGGGGTAACAGGCTTAGCGGTGAAAGCGACAATGATGTTGAGTCTTAAGATGCAGAGAGCTGGACAGCGCTGTTTCGAGCTTTTAGCTCTCATCGGCAGCCCTCAGGACGTCAAACTTGTCGGTGATGTTGAGTCTGTTAATAATGATGAATTGTTTGGTTGTTTGTTCAACTAATCTGAACCAAAAAAAGATGCTGCTGCAAAAACGGATGGAAGGGTTTTTCCATCAGCAGTACCAGCAAAAACGATAGATGATAATTTCTTTGCTGATGTAGCGCAAAAGAAAATGTTCGTCCAGTGCAATACTTTTTTTGCCCTCGAACGCTGCAGTTGAAAGCCTTTTCAGCAGTGCTGGGCACCGTAAATAAACGCTGTTCCGCAACCGCAAATCCGCAAGCTTGCGGTACGTTTGCGGTAATTTTTTGCACTTCCGCAACCGCAAGTGACTTTTTATTTCCGCAAACTTGAATCGCAAATTCTGTTGTTTTGTTTTCCTGGTTTGATAAATAGAGGAGACTTATAGCAATATAACAATGCCTGATATTTTCCATATCGCCTGCAGACCTATAATAAACATCAGTATGTTTTCTTCGCTTTATTTAATAATCTGTTTTTGTAAGTTATAATATACATGTCAGCAGCAGGGCCGAGGGGAAATGTACGCAGGTTTGTTTAAACAAAACTGCGACCGGAGTTGGATTACGACTCTGGTGGCTGGAGTAGACACTTGGAAGAGAGTAATTTCACCTGCATCGCTTGTTCTAACTTTAACTACAGTATATTCGTTGAGTTGAAAATCCGTATTTGATTAACATAGTTGTACAGTACATGTACTTGTCAAATAGGATAAACAGAGATGCACAAATCTTTATGGAGTCGCGCAAAAGTAAAAAATCGAGACGCACGAACTTGCGTTTTTGCGTTCTCGAAAGTGATACTTTACAGGCATATAGGCTACTATTTACTGCTTGAGTGACGGAATGGATGTGAGGGGGGTTGTCGATGTCACTTCCTGCTCCCTTCATCACGCATGGCAATTTGCAGATCACGATTAAAATAACTAAGTTTCAAACGTAATAATTGCAGTTAGCGTTTTTTTTTTGCTCCTGCACTGGTGCAAACATTTTTAAAATTGTTTTGAAAGGTGTTCATATAAAAGGCAAATGTTTGTCAAGATGGAAATGTGCTAGGTGTTAGAAGAACAAGCCAAAAGTTCGGTTCGTTGGTTTATTTTATTTCAGTTGCAATACAGTCTTGATTAAGGGCTGCATTAAATTCTAACACCTGAACTTCTAGTCGAACTTTGGATAAGAGCAGCCTTTTGAAAGCTTTCAAATTGCATACAATATAATTACAGTGCAGACCAGTCGCGTAGCCAGGATTTCGCAATGGGGAGGGGCTTTTTTTGAAGTTTGATTCAACCGTAAACAAACTTGACCCGAATTTTCATTAGTCTTGAATTGGATTGAGGCAATTGTTCAGTGAAAAGTAAATGATCTCAAAAAAAAACAAAAAAAACAAGGTCTTCGCCGAAATTCAGAACGTTTTTCTGTCCAAAATCAAGTGATCTCAAAAAAAAAGAGAAAAGGTCTTCATGACACCCACTTTTACTCGTCAACATCATCTCACGATCTTCTCCTACTCTCACCCCGATTTCGTTTGGGGGGGATATTTTCATTTTTAGAGCAAAAATCAGCCTCAAAACTGCTAAAAACATGCTATTTTTCATACTTTTCAGGCCAATGGGGAGGCTATAGCACCATTTGCCAGCTACGCTACTGGTGCAGACACTAGCGTACTTAAGAGGAAGACCACTCTTCCATGGCCTCCCCTCAGACCCTAAACATGAAACACGATAAAGCAAAACCAAACAGTTCTAAGAGGATGTACGTTATTACTGCGTAAATGCAAAAATAAATTGATCTTTGTTCTGGTTTATTTTCTTCCTTCACAAATGACCTAGCTTTTTAATTCCGTAATATTTTTGAAGCATTTTCATTTTACGATTTCATTCTTCTAGTAAGTCTCCTAAAAGCATTCTATTAAAACTTGCTTCCAGAATGCACGAAAACGCGTATTTTTAGTGTAATTTTGCAAATTTTTTCCAGAGCTTGCCCCCGAACCACCCTACAATGGTCTTGCTTTCGGCACTCTCCATAATATTGATTTGTGTTGTCACATTAGTGGGACCAAACTTTAGGCCCCCCATGGAAACTTGTTGCGTACGCCACTGGGTGCAGATATTAATTTTGTTTGAAAACTCGCTCTCATTTAAAATTTTATGTTTCTCTTTAATGCTGAGCAGTCAGCATCTAAGGTAATTGCCGAAATAGAAACTTTGGGTTTTAAGTTTTAGTTATCGGAATGCAACGTAAGTTCAATTAATTTGTTTGGGCAGTGGCCAGTTTGTTGGTGGTGCCAAAAATCTACAGATCAATGTGCCGTAGTAATTTACGAGCCAGAAAGTTTTGTCAATATGAATAACTTTGCACGTGAATTTCGGAAAATTTTGGAGTGACGTCGTCAACTGCTCAGAAATTTATGCCATTTTTTAAATTAAAGATAGGCTAAGCATTTTGACGCATCATTTGCACTACACAAACTTTGAAAAATCAAAAAGGCAAAGTGCTATATTATGTATACGTACAACACCAAATATCACAAAATTATTCAGGATACAGACATTTTTTGCAGGATTCTAAAGCGGGCAGTAATACAAATTTCCAAAAATCTTTGGAAATTTCTTGAGCGGCAACGCATATAGTCTAAAGCATGCCTTCCAAAAAGACGATCAACGAAGCAAAAAACAAAAAGACTAAAAAGATAAATCTAAGATTGAAAATGTTGGTAGGCATGCAGCTTATCCTCAAACCTAAATCTTAAGTCCGCAATTTGCGGACTTGCGGACCGGTTTGCGGAAGTGCCCAGCACTGCTTTTCAGCATGGGCAAAGACATTTTGAAATCTAAATGTTCCGGTCTCAGCGATGAACATTTTGAGATGCTTGCTTTCTTGAAAGGCAATTAAATAAAGTGCATCAATGTGTTACGTTGTGTATTTTTGTTATAACAAAAGCAACAGTAGCCATAAGCAGCTTGTGCAGAGGCACCACGTGAAAATTAGAAAATGAATAGAGAAAGAAATCAGCTAATACCGGTGCCAAAGTACAAAATTAACATTTCCGATACTTAATTCATACCGGCAATTAGGTTTATTAAAAGTAACTGAAACTGTAACTCTAACTAGTTACTTTTTTAAAATGGCAACTGTAACTTAGTTACTTTTTGCCGTGTAACTGTAACTCAGTTACTTTTACAAAGTAACTTGCCCACCACTGGTTTTAGAAAATTTCCGATTTATTCCTTGTTATTTTTCATTAGAAAATTCCATGCTATTTTTCATACTTTTCAGGCCAATGGGGCGGGGGCTATAGCACCATTTGCCCCCCCCCCCCCTAGCTACGCTACTGATCCACTCGACCACTGATCGGTTAACTTAGCATCAGGCTAATTTTGAATGTGTTGGTATGTTTTTTGCTATTTGTGTGTTAACTTGTTGCTCTAAAAAGTTACCATAATTAAACGATTGCTCGAATACAGGAAATTCGCAAAAGTTCTTTCGATATCTACTTAGAAAAGGCAACTTGGAGAATAAAATTGTATTTGCAAGATGAGCTATATTTGTGCAAGCTTTACATATGAAAGGACGAATAATTAGTTTTTTTGTGAAGTTTTGGATAATTATTCTCTGAATTGCGGCAAACATAGATTTTTTTCCTGAATGTCCGATCTAAATGTCTTGTTTTTCCTGAAGGTTTGTTAAAAAAAAAGTTCAACTGGAAGCAATGGCTTTGGACTCCTAAAGTTTTATAATCCTAAATATTATACATTTGTAGTACTTCTTCACTTGTCTACTGTACTACATAATGAAAATAGAAGTGTGTTCTTTCATACCGGTGTATAGTATTTGAATAATTTGTGAAATTTATTGTTTCGTTAGAGAGACGACTTGCAGCAACACCGGTATACGTGAATGAATATATTCGTTTGCCAATTTTGAAACCTTTTTTAATGGGTTTGAAAATTTAGACTGCTCAATCATGGTGAATAAAGTGACAAAGAAACAATTTCAAGCCCGAAGTTCAATCATTGTACTGTAGTTATAGTCAGCATAATCAGATAGAACTAGCAAAGCTATAATCTCACGGACTAGAAAGTGACTGCTCGTCTATTACTTTCTTCTTTTTTTTTTGATGAGTTTACTGTTCTTGGTAGAAAATTACAGTAGCTATCAAGCAAGTTTATTAGTATTGCTCCATTAGCACAAGTCACCACTAAACAAAACAAAAAACTAGATTAGGCATTTATGATAATTGGAGTGGGGAAAGAAGCATCAGTTACGAGAAAATGTGAGAACTAAAAACTAACTTTTATTCAGATGCTAAGAACAATTTTCACAGGAAAAAAGTCTAATGGTCTTTTATCAGGCGCGTAATCAAAAAATTGCTAAGCAGGAGGGCTTGACCCTAAAGCAAGGGTGCACAACCTGCGGCCACCAATGGAAAATGATGCGAGAAAGAAATGTATTTCAAAAGATACAAGTTTGCCGCCGCGCTGGCATACGTCAATGCAAAACACGGAAGAATGAACAAAAAACAAATTATAACTATAGATGTTCATTTTCCCGGAGAAAAAAATACGAGACTTCCGCTAGTTTCATTTCACCATCATTCTCCTCTTTATACCTTGAACGTTACCAATATTTCTGTAAAACTCAATCGTATGCAATGCAAACAAAGTGATTTTGTCTCATGAAAAAAATAAATATTGATTTTAAATCATTTGTGGTTTGAATAAAACGGATGTCCGACTAAGAATTTGAACCCAGCTCAGTTCAATCACGACAATTTCAAACCCTGGCACCTTTAATCATTATGCCAGCTCAGCATATGAACCCAGTTGACTAAAATCAATTGTCAAATTTAGCTTTCAAAGGAAAATTTTTGGGGAGGTTCATTTGGGGGTTGATACCCCCGAACCATGTAGGAAATTGTCTCTTAAATATATATATTAATATGCAAAAAAACTAGTGCCCCAGCTCAAGCCAATCAAAATAATTGATTTGGGGGGATTCATTTGGGAAGATTTTGGAGGGGAGTACCCAAAACTATGTCAACATTTTTGTCTCTTGAATACCTCTTGATGTAAAAAAAATGGAGCCTTAGCTTAAGCCGTTCAACGCAATAACGTTTGGGAGTTTTGGGGGAAAGGGTACCTCCAAACTATGCCCAAGGATTTGTCAGTTAAATATCTAGTGATATCAAAAAACCTAGCACCCTAACTTAAGCCAATGAAAAACATTGATTTTGGAGGGATTCTTACAGAGAATGAAAGCGAATACCCTCTGATCATATCTAATGTCAAAATTAACAATTTAAAAACAAGTTTGTCTTAATCAAAAAAAAACGAGCTGGATGCAATATGATTTTAGTTGGAAAACCGACGGCCAACTAGATGATTGAACCCAGGCTATTTAAAGGCGGTGAATCATCCAGCCAATTCCGGTGGTTTACAATAGCCAAAATTGAACTATAATTTTTGATATTTTTTGTTTTGATTTTGGGGCTGCGTTTGCAAAGATATTCTACAATAACAAAAAGATGTCCCCCCGAAAAAAGTTTTTGGAAACTCTGAGTTTTGATCTTCCCGCCAAAACCACAGTTCTCTAAACTATTAGGCCTACTGTAATCTTATTAAACTATTAGGCCTAACTATTTCTAAACTATTAGGCCTAATAGTTTAGAGATAGTTAGGCCTAATTAGGCCTAAGCTATTTAGAAATAAACCATTTAGAAATAAACTATCTTAAACAATTTAGATAAACAATTTAGAAATAAACAAATAAACAATTCAGAAATAAACTATCTCTATACTATTAGGTCTACCACAGTTCTCTAAACCATTAGGCCTACTGTGGTTTTGGCGGGAAGATTAAATCTCAGAGTTTCCAAAAACTTTTTTCGGGGGGACATCTTTTTGTATTTGTTGAATATTTTTGCAACCGCAGTCCCAAAATCAAAACAAAAAATATCAAAAATTATAGTTTAATTTTAGCTATAGTAAACCACTGGAATTGGCTGGATGATTCACCGCCTTTAATCACAATGGTTTTCTATGCTAGCGCCTTCAACCACTAGGCCACAGCAGCACAGGTGTATGCAAGATGAAAATCCATCATTAAAATCATGTAGTAACTTCGTTATCATTTTTGGTGCGTCTGCCACAAACCACGTGACGTAGCAACTCCAAGACTGTTAGCACACAACTTCATTCATAGGCTTATCATATCTCCAAATTTCAAGTTTCTAGCTTTGGTGGTATCAGAGTTTTTGTTAAATTTAGTTTTTAAAAAGTGATTTTTTGGATAAATATTTGGTACCTCCAGACTATGTAAAAAAGTTTGTCTCTTAAATATCTTTTGATATCAAAACAATCTAGCATTCTAGTTCAAGCCTTTCAAAATAATTGAATTTTGGGGGTCCATTTGGGAACGTTCCGGAGGGGTGGTACCCCCAAACTAGGTCGAAATACTAACATGAAAAAAACCGAGGCCTTAAATTAAGTCGCTCAAAAATTGATTTTTGTGGGGCTCATTTGGGGATTTCCGGGGAATGGCACCCTTAAAGAATGTCGAAATATTTGTCTGTTAAGTATCTGTTGATATCAAAAAAACTGGCACCTTAGTTTGAGCCAATCAAAAAATTGATGTTTGGGGGTGTCCCATAGGGTTGGTAGCCCCAAACAATGTCAAAACATTCGTCTCTTAGATATGTGGTGATATCAAAAAAAAAACTAGTGTCCTAGCTTGAGCCAATCAAAAAGTTGATTTTTATGTGGGTCTATTGGGGGGGGTCCCCGAGGGGGTGGTACCCCCAAACTATGTCAAAATATTCGTCTCTTAAATATCTACTGCTATCAAAAAACACTGACACCGTAAAATAGGTCGTTCAAAAAATTGGTTTTGGGGATGATTTTTGAGGAGGGTGGTACCCCCAAACCCATAGATGGGCACAAGTCTGTTAATCCGTTAATAACGAAGCTAACTTTTTCATTAACTCGTTAATCCGTTAAAAAGTTTTTTCATGTTAACGGACTAAATTAACTACCGTTAAGTTTTGTTAACTTCCGTTAAGGTTTTTATCGTTAATATCTTGCACCATTCATTCATCGTACCGGTACAAACCAGTTTGCACTGGTAATACTTGTTGCGTATTAGCGCGAGTTTTATAAAAGAAAGCGAAGAAACGAGCTCTTTTTTGTGGCAAATAATAAGCTGCAGCCTCAGAGGTCTATTAAACATCACTGTTCACAATTTCCAAAGATTTTCCGATCGCAGCTTCGTGAGTGCATCCGAATTCACTTTATCTTAAAATTAGATTAGACTGTAAAATGTACCTTCCAAAACACAAAAAGACCACCATAGCAATAAATATTTCCTTATAATCAGCTCAACAGCGTCAATACGTGTTCTACAAGCGAGTGAATAAAACGAAATGTAAATTACACGCAAAATATTAACGGATTAACGGACTTTGTTAACTTCCGTTAATTAAAGCTGAAAACAACGGATTAACGTTAGCGGAGGTGTGAAGTTCGTTAACGGACTAGTGGTTAACGAAGCTAACGTTTTGCGTTTACTTGCCCACCTATGCCCAAACCACGTCAAAATATTTGTCTTTTAAATATCTACTGGCAGCAAAAACACTGGCACCCTAGCTTGAGCCATTCAAAAAAGGGTTTTTTTGGGGGGTCCATTTGGGGGAGGTGGTATCCCCAAACTCTGTCAAAATATTTGCCTGTAAACATCGACTAATATCAAAAAACACTGGCACCATAAATTAGGTCGTTCAAAAAATTGTTTTTTGGGGAGTCTCCAAGGGAGGTGGTACCCCCAAACCACGTCAAAAGTTTTTCTCCTAAATAACCACTGATATTAAAACAAACTGGTACCTTAAATTAAGTCGTTCAAAATCTTGATTTTGGGGGGTCCATTTTGAGGGTGGTCCCTGGGGGGAGGGTGGCACCCCCATACCACGTGAAAATACTTTTCTCTTGAATATCTACTGATATCAAAAAACACGGGCACCCAAATTAAGCCATTCAAAAATTTGATATTTGGAGTGTCCATTTAGGGGGGTCCCCGGGAGGTTGGTACCCCTAAACTACGTCAAATTATTTGTCTGTTAAGTATCTGTTGATATCAAAAAAAACTGGCTACTTAGTTTGAGCCAATCAAAAGATTAATTTTTGTGGGATCCATTTCGTGGGGTCCCCGAGGGGTGGCACCCCCCAGCTATGTCAAAACATTCGTCTCTTAGATATGTGCTGATATCAAAAAAAAAAAAACTAGTGCCCTAGCTTGAGCCAATTAAAAATTGATTTTTGGGGGTCCCCGAGGGGGTGGTACCCCCAAACCACGTAAAAATATTTGTTTCTCAAATATCTACTTGTATCAAAAAACACTGCCACCCTAAATTGAGTCGTTCAAAATCTTGATCTTTGGGGGTCCATTTTCGGAGGTAGCTGGGGTAGGTGGTACCACCAAACCACGTCAAAATATTTTCCTCTTAAATATCTACTGATATCAAAAAAATCTTGCACCCGAAATTGAGCCATTCAAAAAATTGATATTTGGGTTGTCCATTTGGGGGGGTCCCCGGGAGGGTGGTACCCCAAATTATGTCAAGGTATTTGTCTCTTTATTATCTCCTGATATCAAAAAAAGTAGCACTCCAACTTAAGCCGTCAAAAAAATTGATTTTTTTTCGGGGTCCATTTGGTGGTTTCCGGGGGTTGGTACCCCTAAATTATGTCAAAATAGTTTTGTCTTTAAAATTTCTACTGACTGCACCAAAAAACTAGCGCGCTAGCTTATGGTGTTAGAGAATGTGATTTTTTGGGCGTCTTTACAGAGAATGAAACCTGATACCCTCTGATCGTACCTGGTGTCAAACAAAAAATTTTAAAAGCGATTTTGTAGTAATCGAAAAAAAATTAATATGCTAGAATCAACATAATATTGGTTTGATAAAAGCGATGGCCAACGACATAATTGAACCCAGGTATTAGGTTTCAAGCACTGGCGCCTGTAACCATTCAGCCACCGCATCACGCGCGCGTTGGCGACTACCTCCAAATTATGTCAAAATAGTTTTGTGTTTACAATTTCTTCTGATAGCAAAAAAACTAGCGCGCTAGCTTGAGGTCTTAAAAAAGTGATTTTTGGGACGTCTTCACAGAGAAAGAACCTGATACCTTCTGATCATATCTAGTGTCAAAACAAAAAATATTAAAAGCGACTCCGTCCAAATCAAAAAAAAAAATTACTATGCCAGATTCAACATAATCGTTATTTGATGAATAAATAAACAAAAATAAATAAATAAAGAAAAAAAGAAAAAAAAGTGTCGGAATCTTCATGGTTTATTTTTGAGAGCTGAAAGGGTAGGCCCAGACGCTTCCAAATTCAAAAGTTTAATTCTCCTCGTGCGATTAGTTTTCGAGCTAGAGCTGTTTAAACCTCCAATTGGCGTTTCGGTTTTTGGCTTGGAAACCCGTATCACGTGACCCATTGCCTCCAAAATTTGCACGAAAAAGAATTTTATGTGCCCCATCTAAGTTCTAAAATTCAAGTTTCTACCTTTAGCCGTTTCAAAGTGATAATGCTTTTTACAGTACTTCCGTTGCCGAATTCGTAGTTTTTCCCGGAAAAAACATAGAGACTTCCGAAGCAAAGCGTCGCGGAAGTCCCAATCAAAGTCAATAGACACAATGTGCAGTACATTGTACAGCTGTGGAAGGTTGATGCCACAAAGTGATGCAGAAAGAGTTGCTCAACATCAATTGCTTAATATGTTTTTAGTAAAAGTTGAATAGGCCTGTGGACTGTTGGTATGTTGAAGAGTTTTGATACAACGATGGATCGCGGATAATGCTAAACTCGAATTTGCTGTTAGCAAGTAGCAGCGTAACCAGGGGACATGAGGGAAAGGCCTGACAGGATGAACTTTTTACCCTTCTCAGCCAAGTCACCAAATATGTATGCATTTCAATTGCGTAATCAGAGG
This sequence comes from Trididemnum nubilum, assembly GCA_963965965.1. Classification (NCBI taxonomy): domain Eukaryota; kingdom Metazoa; phylum Chordata; class Ascidiacea; order Aplousobranchia; family Didemnidae; genus Trididemnum; species Trididemnum nubilum. The sequence goes on along the minus strand of OZ014488.1, from coordinate 2,287,910 downwards.
GACTAAACGGGTTTCAGCCCACCTCTCATCCAAGTCATTTACAATTACAACATTTAATTTAATCCCAAAAAGCAAAATTTTAAACAAGTTTTGGACTAGATCTGCAAGTAAAGAAGGTTTGAAGAGGCTAAAAAACTTAATTTTGTAACTGGTTTTCAAATTTTAGCCATTTAGTTGTTTCAAATGGTTCTAAAAACGTGCAAAATGTGATTCAAACAGCGTTAAAATGGCTATTCCCCTCTAAAAATAATTTTGCCCCCTGACCCTATGGGGTTCTGGCAGCTGAATCCTCGTCTATGATATGATTGAGTTGTACAAGTTCAACCCGCCAAAAATGAGATATTTTCGAAATACTTTAACTTTTTTCGTTTAAGCACCCTTAGCAAAATCTTGGTTGTGCGCTTAAAGCTTTGAAATGAATTTTGGACCTAACCAGAATGTGTAGGGGCTAAAGAGGTTGGGTAATTTAACCTTGTCAAAGGTCTTCCTAATCGTAGTTATTAGTTTTTTCAAATGGTTTTAAAGGCGGTGAATCATCCAGCCAATTCCAGTGGTTTACAATAGCTAAAATTGAACTACAATTTTTGATATTTTTTGTTTTGATTTTGGGACTGCGGTTGCAAAGATATTCATCAAATCCAAAAAGATGTCCCCCCGAAAAAAGTTTTTGGAAACTCGGAGTTTTGTTCTTCCCGCCAAAACCACAGTAGGCCTAATGGTTTAGAGAACTGTGGTAAGCCTAACAGTTTAGAGATAGTCTATTTCTGAATAGTTTAGGCTTGATTAGGCCCAACTATCTCTAAACTGTTAGGCCTAGTAGTTTAGAGATAGTTAGGCCTAATAGTTCAATAAGATTACAGTAGGCCTAATAGTTTACAAAACTTTGGTTTTGGCGGGAAGAGCAAAACTCAGAGTTTCCAAAAACTTTTTTTGGGGGGACATCTTTTTGTTTTTGTTGAATGTCTTTGCAAACGCAACTCCAACATCAAAACAAAAAATATCAAAAATTATAGTTTAATTTTAGCTATTGTAAACCACCGGAATTGGCTGGATGATTCACCGCCTTTAAACCGTGCGAAATGACTCTCAAACGACGTCAAAATGGCAATTTTTCCAAAAAACTGTCGAAAATCGTCTTGCAGCTGGGAGGCTTTGCCTCCCAATCCTCTTCTACGTGCCGCAGACAAATTTAGCTTTAAGATCAAGCCCGCCTTTAGCAAAATCTTGATTGATGTACTGCTGGCAACCGTGCTTAGTAGAACTAAACGTAATGCGGCCGGCAAAGGCCAAAAGGTTGTACAATGTACAGTCACCTTTGTTTGAGTAGTCGACGTTCTGGTGGCTCTTTTCTAGGCTTCCTCGCTGGTAGCCGTTAGGCCAGATCGTAAACGATTAACTATCTTAATCTCTGTTCGTGCTGCGGTCAGGGAGCTTAGGTTTTTAGGCGTTTGGTTCACATTGTTGGAAAAGCACCAACTTCGGTACAGATGCTCTTTGTTCCATACCATTTTGATTTTTTGAGAGCGTAAGAAATTGTTACCACTGGGGGTGCTGTTAATTAAAATTATTTATTAACCGGCTCTATAAAGTCCAATTTAAGCTTCTTTTTTTTTAGTCATTAAAATTGGCTGATTTTCGGTCAGTGGCTTTAATTCTAACATTTTGAAAAACAAATTTTATTTAAATGTTGTTTTACATCATTTTTGTGACGCCATTATCAATTTTTTCAAGTTTTTGGCACAAATAACGTTATTTTTTTTTGAATCATTGTATACGTCGCAGGCAGCTCAAATTCGACATGACGTGTTTGGTTACAAAATAGCAAACCGCCCAAGTCAAAATAGTGACGTCATCACATCGTCTGATGAGGTCATATGAATTGCTGTTCCACTCGGTTTTCATAAATCTGTAAACAAATTTTTAATTCATTACTTTCTTTTTGTCCAAATTGGCGGCAATTTCGATTAGAGGTGGAATTGCTAATGGAAACCATCTTTTCGGTATCTGGCTCAAAAAGCACTGAAGACCTCTTTTTCTGACTTTGGATGTCTATCCCAAATTTCTCCGGAATTTACCTTATAAATCACATGACTCTTCAGTTGATACAGATGATAGTGAAATGTTTTGGCTGCATGGATCACAAGTGTTAGAGTATTTGCAAAGGGGACACGGCTCATAAATGGCGGAGAAACACTGACCTAGACGATCTGGCTTCAATTCCAACTCGGCTCACGTTGTAATGTACCTTTGCAATTCATTTTAATGGCAATTATCTCTGCCAGGTGGCTATTTTAACAAATAATCATAAAAAAAAACTTTAAACAAGCTTAGAAGCAAATATTATCTAGCAAGCAGCAACTTTAGCTGGTAAAAAATAGAAACTAAAAATAAACTGGAAAACAATCATTCGGGAGCCTATCCGCCCAAAGCAGCATCGCCATCATCGATTGCTTCTTTGGGAGAGAAAAAAATATGGATCACTAAAAAATGAATTGCTTCTCGTAGAAAAGAATTTCCACTTTTGATTATAATAATCTAGAATATTCATTCATAAAAACGAAACAAATTGTGTTAAGTTTAGTTTTTTTTATCGATAAAGGCAGCGATGGCTACTAGTATGCTGGCACCAATATTAATGAACAGTAAAGTTGTAATCACTCCAAAATATTACTTGAATCCATCGAAATTTAGTTTGACAGCTGGAAGAATTTTGATTTCTATTGAAATACAGTCAGTGGTTGACATCATGAAGGACTTTTGAAATACAGATCAGTTACGCAATCAGGGATAGGGGTATAGTGCGCTAAAGCTCTCCTTCAGCATGTTGCTGAAAAATTAACTTATTATTTAAGATTGAAACGGCTTTTGGACTTGACAAATAAAAGTATAAAAGGGGTGAAGAATTAAAGCTGGGGTGCCTAAAGTTTTTGAGGAGCGAGCCGCCATACACTTTTCTGAGCTTTAGCGGGCCGCAGAACTGGCATAAAATGTTTGAATAATTTTCATCCCGAATACTGCTCACGTAAGTTTTATATTGTCCTACCAAATTAAATAATTCTTGATCCGGAGTTAACCTTTAATGAATTTAAACTTCGTTTTCTACTCAACGAAAATTAAAGTTCGTTCAAACTATGGTATATGAAAGAACTATATTCTACACAGCGACTGCATTTCCATCATACCCAGGATTTTGCTAGGGCAGAAACTTGAACCAAAAGATAACATTTTTCTATGGCGAAGTTTGTACAGTATTGAGAAATCAGTGTGTTGAAAAAGCTTCTGTGCTTTTAAAATGCATCATGGACGTCATCTGGGGACTTTGCTCCCAAACGCAGGGCGACTTTTGCGATTTCATGAAAAAATAGCCATTTAACGCCATTTGAAAGAAATTTATTTGTAGCTTCTTAGAATCACTTTAAAGAATTACATTGCTAATTCAATACTTATAAGTCAGCTCCAAAACACGTTTAACAGCCAGCAGATTTGAGTAAAACTTTTTAAATTTTTTGGCTAAAGGCGGAAGCTTCTGTCACCCTCCTAAAAACGCCAGTTCCCTAATAGTTGCACTACTGAATACATGTTGGATGAAGAATGAGATGTAAAGCTACTGTGGCCATTTGTTTTGAAATGCAAACTGTGCGGTAACAAAAATATAAATGATGAAACGATAAAAATATAAATACAGCGTAGCGTATTTAGTGGCCAACGAAACGCGTGCTTGCCGAGGCGGTATTAACCAAACAACATTCAGGAAAAATTGAGTGAAAGTATTGTTTGGAAAAACAAGCGGTAGCATCGACAAAAACATTTTTTGGTAAAAAATTTGCAAGCATCGAAAAAAACTTATAGTAAATTTTGAGCCCGGTTGCGGGCCGCAAAAACTTATCATGATTAAAGCATTTCTATTTTACAATTTACTTTTTTTAATGGATCTGAATATGTGATAGGTCTATTTCTTTGAAACAGCTTTAAAGTTGCCGTTGGCGGGGGTTTCTTTTCCAGACTCCAGTCTGTGATCTACGCAAGATGTCTCAGCCTATTCTAACACTTTAGTTGTACGATACGCTGTTGTACATCCTAATTTTAGCTTTCGATTCGGCTTCACCTCCCTTTGTGAAATCATTGTTACACGCCTGACACAGACATCGGAGGAATCTTCAATTCAAACACAAAGCTCAGCGGAGGAGCAGAACACTGTGCAAGATGTTGCTTTGCAGATACTGTCGTAAATCTACATAAATACTGTCGTACTAAATCGTAAATCTTTTCTTAGATCAAGCCAATGTAAGAACCGCAGTTCCATTTAAATATTCCTTTTACCAGATATCGAAAAATAGTGACTGATGATAGTGTTCTGAAAAATGACGTGGTCCAGAAAACAGTCAAATTTGTTACCATCCATAATCCAGGTAAACTTTAAATGACAACTTTATAGTTTGTGGATAACTTGTATTCTGTCTTCTCAGTTTCCAGTGTGCTCAATAATTGAGTTTAATTTTTAACTTAAACTTGATTTTTAACAGAACTTAATTTTAAACTGAACGTTTTAACAATTTTTAATCATTTTAATTTTTAACTAAACTTCTTGCACCGTTAATTTGTGGATATATTGAATATTTAATTTGAGCATAAAACAAAGACAATGTAAGTTGCTAAAAATGGGTTACAACCAATGCTTCTATTATAGTATTTAAGTATCATCAAATGTACAAATGACGAATGAGAGTTATTTTAATCAGCGAAATGATGATGGTTATTATTTTGAAGTAATTGCTTGACTCGTATGACCTCACTGCAAGTTACATCTTTGCTTAGTTCCATTTTTAAGCATTAGGGCAGTGGCGTCGCTAGGGAGGAGCAGGGGGGCGGGCCTCCCCGGGTGTCACCATTTTGGGGTGACACCATTTGGAGTGACACCATTTTATGACGTGAAACCCTAACTCCACTAATTTGTGGTGAAGACTTTTTTTTATTATTTACATGGTCTCGATCCTCATCTGGACCGAAAACGCACTCAATTTCCAGCGAAGACCTTTTTTTTGGTCTTCACTTACTTTTGTACTGAAAACCCACCCAATTTTTGGCAAAGACCTTTTTCTTGTTCTTCACCTACTTGTAGACATAATTTTTATAAAGGTTGCCGCATCATAAAAAAGTGACACCACAAAATCCCGCCCTGGATGCTACCATGTTTAGCAACGCCTCTGCATCAGGGTAGCTCAATTGGTAGAGCGTTGAGTTAGTGATCGGAGGGTGAATAGCTCGAGGTTAGAACTGGTAATGGCGATGCTCTAACTGGTGCTAGCAACGCGTCACTGTGGCCTTATGAAAGATGCTTAAGCTTAGTTCTCACAAATCAAGGCAAGCAAGTCTACTCGTTGTTGATGGCCTAGCTTTACGACAGAGATGCGAATTAATAGTATCGCAACTCAAATTGCGTCCGTAACGTTGGTGAGTTGCTAAAAAAGGCAGAGTGCCAATTTAATACAAAAATGAATAAATAGTCACTGTTTGTTGATTGATTTCAAACGGAAGCAAACGTAAAGTTAAAAATAATATGCATTAAATTTGCGCGATCCCAAAAATCACGAACATTTTCTTTATCCACGGTATTTCTCGTACATTCTGTATAGGCGAATGCGTGTGTTGTTACGCCTAATGTAATAAAAGTACCATAATTTTTGGCTTTCAGTTCAATTTCCGAAACTGTCATTGAAAAGGTGTAGTAATTAATACGGTTTGAACCAAATTATTGATATTAATTTTTTTTCCAAATAAGTTTAAAAATTAATATTTTCACTGCAATACTTACAACTATCGCAAAAAGGCTGAGGGCGAACAACCATACCAGTTTTCTTACGACTTGTACGTAGGAATAAATTACCGTTTTTCAAAATTTGCGGATTTCACAAAGCCACGAAGCGAAGAAAATTGCCGCATCAGCAAACAATTCAGGGATGTAAAATTGTGACTAGGGTAAGAGGCGATTCGGATGATCATTGATCATGGTCAAAGGTCGTTAGCTCGCAAAACGCTTTATCAAGCTTGTGAAACGATACCGGCCCTGTCTGGTCGAGCAGTAACACGTTTGTCTCTGGAGCGGTAGGTCTGAAGTTCAAATCTTAAGCAGGTCAAATCGGTGTCGCTTTTTCTTCGAAAAAAGTTGTATTGCCCGGGTGCAATGTCATGGAGAACTGGAGATGGGCCCAGCAAATTAGTTGCACGATTCGGCGTTATGCAGTGAGTATTATGAAGATCGCTTCGGATCGTATTGATGTGCATAAAACAGAACTGCATTTAATTTAGCTACCGCATATCAATAATAGCAAGGGCTGTAAACATTGTCGCAACAGAATACAGTACAGTAAAATCATTTCGAACTTGCTTCCAATTTGTTTCCGCTTATAAAGTGCTGATAACTCGTACTGTGTTTCGGAGATGGAAATCGGTCCGGTCGATTGGCACCGGTCGGGTTGAGATTCTTTGACCGGCCGTTCAAGCCGGTTGAAACACCGGTAAAATTCTCCTTTCTTGCAACTTACAGACATCTAAGCACCAACCGAAATACACATATATCTTTTGTTATAAATAAAACTTTTTATAAAAAAAACAGTATTAACAAACCAGGCTTTTTGAAAACACCTTGAATGGTTTCAAGCTGTGACTGATATGCTGTGACCATTAAGACATGCACATCCAGGGGTATATTTAGGAGGGGAGCATTGCGCTATGCCCCCCTCCCCTCTGGTCCACGGCACAAAGCAAAAAGTGCAAAATATACGTTGAAATTGCGTAATCAGAATATAATAAAGCATGCATGTGGAATAGGCTTACGCTACCTGGCATTTTAGCATCATTTTAATCAGCTTGAGAGTAGAAGTGGCGCAGATTTCAGATTCTTTAGTATATGCTAAAATCTTGCCGCTTTGAAAAGCTTTTTTCAACTTAAATTTACCATACTCTACACTGGGCAAGAAAAACATAGCTCTTATTTTTTGCACTGGGCAAGAAAGACATAGCTCTTTTTTTCATAGATCTAACTAGCCATGGCTTGTTATGATGTAGCAGCATTTCTACAAACTGCTGGGGCACATTATATTTCGAATAGTTTGTGGCCAATGTCATAACAATTTAGTGTTTGCTGATCGGTAAATTGCAAATAATCTGTGACCAATAGCTAAAAAAATTTTTCTTTTGGTGGCCTTACGCATAATATGATTAGAAAGAAGTCTAATAATTTAGCTTGTGCCCTCCAGTTCTTCTTATGCTTATTTTGTGCAAGTTTTGCTCTGTTCAAAACGGGTCTTTTAAACCAAAATTTAACCTAAAAAGGTTTTAAAATTGAGTTATTTTTGCAAAAAACGCAAAAAAATTTTTGCGTTTTTTTTTCTGAGACCCCCGTCCAAAGTCACAAATTTTAACACCTCACTCATGCCCACCTCCTTTTGAAAATTATTTATTAGATGCATTGAACAGTGAACAAAAACCTTTTGTAAAAAGCCGATTGACCGGGCCGCCGGTCAGACACCGATCGACTGGCCGGTCGATCAGCCGGTCAACCGGCGTAGATTTTGAACTTTACCGGTCGGGTTGGGTCGAGAAAATCTTGACCGGTTCCATCTCTGCTGTGTTTTGCTTTTAACAAAAATACAGTAGGTTTATGTAAAACTTCGAGGTAGAGAAATTTCAACTACGAAAGAATCTACTTCTTGATTAATTTTAAATTGATTCGAGGTGAAATCGATTTGCAATGCTCTGAGGGCGATTCGCGATAAAACTGCTTAATTTGAATTATTTATCGATTCATAAGCTTGTACTTTACAATTGTACATGTTATTATACGAATGTTTACAATCAAAAACGTATTTGCTTTAAAGTATAAAAGGATTGTTAATTGACCTGCACTTTTGTGCTACAAAACTTTGCGGAGTGTTGCGAGTGTCGTGGTAACTACACTTTGTATAGTGCAGTGCTTCCTTACGCAACATGCAAACTTGTTTTTGCAATCATTTAAGCTCTTTATCGATTGTGTGGACGGATTAGGAAGGCAAACTGCACTCACGCTTTCGTACGAATCAAGTTAATCAAAAATAAGATGGTCAAACAAAAATGATTCCAACACAATTTCAAAATTATTAAAATCAACTAGCTCTGTTTTCTTCAAATATATTTTTGATTGATGTATCGCAGCAGCGTTGTACTCAAGTAAAATTCGATTTCGAAGTTTTCACTCAAGTCAAACTTGACCTCAAAAATTTCAGTTTTGTCGGACTACAAGCAATTTCACTCAAGTGATTTACTCCAGTCCAGTGCCGTCGCCAGAGCAAACGAAGTGACAGGGCACTTCCCGAAAATGGTGGAGGGCACCAAAATGGATTAAACTTTTGCACATAAAAACTGATGTTTTACGGCTGCAACTTATGCGCTATCTTAAAAATTTTGTATTCACGTTTGAAAAAAGAGACGTGTAAGGCCGGCAGCATTTATTAGCTCGTTTCGTAAACGGCCGGTATAATCGCTTAAAAAATCTGTCTGGGAATGCTAGCGGAAGCGCAACGAAGATTTTGCTCAGAGAGAAGGGGCTTGAAACAAAAGTAAATTTTTTTTGCTCAAAAATTGGCTAATTTAGATCCCGTGCTTAACCAACCAATGCGACTCAAGCTTATCTCGGAGGGGGCTTGTGGAAAGAGGTCCCTGCCGCTGGGTGATTTTTGCGATTTTGCGAAAAAAATAGTGATTTTAACGCCATTTCAATCACATTTATCGCGTTTTTAAAGCCAGATCAATAATTACAGTAAGTTGCTAGAATTCTGAAATCATTGAAAGAATTGAATTGCCTAGCCCCTTGAACCCTCCTTGTACTTAAGGTCAAGTCCAAAACACGTTTAAACGCTTGCTTTTTTGGGTTGTATTTTCTAAGTGACGTCGCTAAAGGCAGCAAATGCCCCCGTACCTTTTCTCCTGGTTGCGCAACTGACTGCGACCAAATAAAATCTTGAGCGTGCTCTAAAAAAACAAAAACAGCTGGTGATTTAAAAAATATTTTTTATGTACGGTATTGTGTTAGGTCATAATCACTAACAAAGTACCGGTAACGATTCTATAAGCTTACATTCCTATTAGTATTCCGCGACACATCCGTAAAGGCGCGTAAATAAGACGGATTATAGCGTCACATTTATGTGCAGCAGTTGGCGGCCAGCAACTTTGCAAAGAATCGAAAAAACTTCAGACGATAATTATCTTTGAACGTTATTATTCCTTTTTCTATTATTACCTGTTGTCTTGTCGTTACATGATGCTTCCAAAAAGTATTCTGAGTAAACCGAAATGACGGGGCACAAGCAACTGTTATGGGGGGAGGCACGGCTCTCCTGCCCCCATGTAGCTACGGAACCGCTCCAGTTAGAGTCTAAATTCGCCTATCATTTTCTTCTTCCTGGCCTTTTCAGTGATATAACTACCAAGATAAAAGAATTTTACATCCTTTTCATATTGAACTGATCATGTTGGGCGCAATTACTTCAAGATTCAGTTTAAAAAAAACTCGCTATGTTAAGGTAGCAATTTGATCGAGCTGTTTCACTTTCCAAAAGTTCTATTGACCCTCATTACACTGTCTTTGAGGTGATGTTGGTCCGCATTGTGAACAATGTACAGTGTTACAGTAGCTTTGAAAATTTTGTTCGCAACATAATGCGTTGAGTGGAAACTAACCTTTGGTTTTTTGCTTTTCGTTTTTCGAAATTGAGGTAGAAAGTATCCATCTCTGGCTTTGAAAAATGGATGGGCCTTTGCTCTTCCTGCGTCCCCAATTTTCTTCGTATTGGTGTCACTATGTTTTATAAAATTCATCTTCACAATCTTGGTTTACGGCTACGAAGTTTTAATAAAATAGTTTCTTGACTAAAAAGAAATTGCAAAAGCTTTTTCAATGGTTCGTTTATGCTTATAAATGAACAAAAAATCATGAACAAAATACCCGAGCACGAAAGCGAATACGTGCAGTTCTGGTATCTTATGACTTCTCGAGTCCCCGTTTTATTCTACGTAGAATATATGAACCGTCTAGCTAGCAGCAGATCGTACAAAACGCGTTCATTATCAGTAGCTGCCTGTTTGATTAGCAATACCACTGTGGTTAACAGTACCACATATCAGTGTTCGAAGCGCCTTGGTAATCTGCTTGCTTTCTGGACGTATCAACTAAACAAATTGTTGTGTAGATCGTAGAGTGATCAATCTCAAATTTGGTTTTAACTAGAGAAGTGTTGCTGACTTTTTTTTTTCAGTATATTCCAAAATTTTATTTCTGCTGACCAAAAAAACTGCAATAAAATTTTTTTTAAATACCGGTACACTTTTTTTCGTCGTAAAACAGACAACTTTTTAATAACGTATAAATATTTTTTATGAAAAAGTTGTTCAGTTGGATAAGACACCCTTGGATAAGACATTGTTTGTGTTGTTTGTGTTATTTTGTATTTTTGTTTATCGCCAAGCTTAAGCTTACACCTGTTACTGTTTAAGTATTGTTGTTTGGTGCAGTTAACATCGATTATCGTATGGTCTATTTGTTGCTTCATGCCTGCATACTTTTAACGTAAGGCAAAAATAAACTGACTTGACTTGACCACTGCAAAATTTTTGCTCTGGCATGTTAGGTCAAGTTATGCGCAGGTGAGCTTATTCTTGTTCGAGCATTTTGTTCTGAACTTGCAATGCATAGTTCTTGAAGTTGGTTTAGACGAGGTATTTCTCGGGTTACCTTGGTTACAATTATATTTTACAATCATATTTTGACTTTAGCTTTTATGAGCCTAGGTTTTCGAATTTCAGTCTGCAAGTCAGTCCTTCCAAAAAACTTTAGTAGTATTAAGTGATACTCGATTCCTGGTCAGGTCTGGGGAAAAAATTTAGTTTTGCTTTTGTTTCGTTAAAAATTTTAATAGCAGAAGTTAAGAGAATTTTAGCCTGCACCGGTAACTTGGGTATTTCAATTACCATTTGAGTTGGCCTAATTCCATAGTCATATTATTTTTTGCATTGTGTCGATTCTTCATCACACTGATGATGAAGTCAGTTGACTTCGAAACACGATATTTTGCCCGCTACGGAAATCCGCCTCACCTGCGTTATGAGGGGTTGAAAAACATTACTCAATACCAATTATAAACCTTAAGACAACATTAAAGTGTAGTCAAATGAAATAGGACTCTAAGACGTGATCAGGAGGAGCGCCGAGAGCCGAACGTGGGTCCGAGGCCAGCTGAAATATGACGGATTTTCGGTTTTGTAAACTCCAAAACAAACTGAGAAAATGCCGCAGTTTTGTCCAAATTATGATGTGATCTCAAAAAAAAAAAGGTCTTCACCGAAATTTTAACGGTTTTTCTAGTCGAAATTAGGTGATCTCCAAAAAAAAAAAAAAAAAAAAAAAAAAAGGTCTTCAGGCCTCACATACTGATTTCTCAGTGTCATTTCGATGGGCCCCTGAGTCATTGTACCCCCTGCCCCCCTCTCGGTGGCCCTGGGCGTGATGACTCTGTGAGTTATCTGTTTAATTACTTCTGTCTGTTTCACTTCAGGAATAATTTAAACGGTTTAGTTAATTAAACCGGTTATCCAGAATCAGTTGACTCAGCTAGAATAATTTAGCCGGTCTGCACTGTAGTCACTGAACAAATTACATTAAACTTGGAAAAACTGACTAGAATTATAATTGTACTTATTAAAGACCAATTTACACAGTATCCGTTTTTCGTCCGTTTTTTTTTCGTTTTTGCTTCTTGATATGTTGTATATATATTATTTACATGTTATATCTTCTTTATATATTGCTTGTTATATATCTGCATTTTCGTATGTTCATATCCGCTCTAACCAGACTGTCACATGCTGGATAAAAGTTTTCCGAAAAATTTTTTTATAAAGGGGTACAGCTTTATTTTGAAATATCGCTCTTACCGTTCATATACAAAATTTTTGAACAAAATTTTTATCTATATGTAACAGTCTACTTAGTGCGGATATGGACTTATAAAAAAAACGGATGAAAAAGCGCATATACTTGTTCACAGAAAAGCAAAAACGTAAGAAAACGGACAAAAACCGACGAAAAACGGTTACCGAGTGAATTCACCTTAAGTGCATTATACGAATAATTAAGAGCTTCTGTGTACCAGTACTTAAGGTCGACTTCGTGGCCGAAAAGATAAAGGCGTTGTTTTTGCGGCAACCGTGATCGCATGATCTGGGTTCGACCTGCACTCTTGGAAAAGACATTTTAAGGTACTCTGTTTAGTAGTTTTGGACAAGTAGCAAAGTCAGTGCACAAAAATTCGGAGAAATCTGCTGGAACACTGCATCACTGGAAACTCCAAAGTAGGCGATTCCTCCGAACACAAAGCAAGTTAACTCATCGCAATGAAAGATGTGCGCATTATCTGATAGTTAGGGTGTGACGCTGTCCAGTGATGCAGGCCCAGCGCCAGAGTAGCGTGACTGGAGGGGGGGCATAAACGATTTTTTGGGTAGCACAAAAACTTTTTTCCTTCCAATTCGAGAGTGTAGACCAAAATAGAAACGTTTTCATCGCAAAATATGCGCAAACTTTCATAGATTCTGTGGTGAAGACCGAAAGAAAAACAAGGTCTTCATCACAAAATATGCGCGAATATCCATGAATTTAGGGGTTTAGACCAAAAACAAACACAAAACAACAAAAAAGGTCTTTATCGCAAAATCTGCGAAAAAGCAGTTTTTGTCCACGATATCTGGGTTGATGACCAGTATTTTGGAAGTCTTAGGCCTGGAATTGCACTCCACCGAGCCTGTTACTTTCCTTGAGGCACAATCTTTGCTTGGGAGGGCACAATTTTTGTTTGGGGGGGCACAAACAGTGATTTGGGGAGAGCATGGCCCCGGAATGTCCCCCGTGGCGCAGGACCTGCAGTAATAGGAGGATAAATGTTTAACTACAACAACTTCAATTCTTAAATTTGCCAGAAATTTTGTTCAACGTTATAAATACTGCAACTTAGGGTTTTCAATTTACTTGCTAAGGTAAACAAACAGTTAATTGCTTATTTTGGACAAATACAATTAATTGCCATTTTATAGCAAACAGTTAATTGGTAAACTATGACGTCATTTTTCACAAAAACTCTTATATTGAAATGAGATGCCACGTTTGGGTATGTCACATAGTTTGGTTACACTGCACCAATTTGCTGTAAGCGACTAACATTTAGTAGGCTAAGCTGCAATTGTGAAGCGCTTTTTAAATGAAATTTCAAAGTGTATTTTTTAAAGATTTATAAAATAGAACTGAGCTATTTTTTGTGGGGTGGTTAGTTGGAAACAAACTGGAGATCCTTTTTAAATAATTACTTTAACTTACTATTAACTATTAACTTACTATTACTATTAACTTGCTAATTGAAAAATTATTAAATTGGTGAGCAAATGCTGCAGCAAAAACCTGAGTGTGCCACAACCAAGCTGTAGTTTTTTGGTAACAGCTTGTGGACGTTTTACCCCGGATGGTCGTCTTATCAACGATCTTCGCTATATTCCATTTAGATTTTTTTCTGATAGCTTTTAACCATGCAGTGACGCCTTAAGCTTAGCTTCTTGATCCTACATTATTTTATTGCTTCTGTCTTCTAACAACTGAAGAATTGACTTTATTGAAGAAATTTTACTTATAAGTGCGAAGCGATGCGGAGCAAAGCAACGTAAAATATTTCCAAAGCGAAATTGCTATTTACATCGACAGTAAACACTTTTGCTTGACGTCATTATTTCGCTCAAGACTCTTCGCTTTGCTCAATAAGTTAATTCCAGTGCTAATAATTTATCTCGGATGAGTCGGAGTGTGGCTACTTTTAATAAAATAGTCTTTTTTTAACCTTTTCTCGACCACTTTTACTTTTGTCTTTCTCCAGCGCTGACCTGACAAGCCTAAGGGCCTGTCTACACTGTGCGTAAAATTGTCAGCTTACGAGCGTAACCTTAGTTTCTTTTAAACAAAAATTCGGGAAGCGCGACATACCACTTTACCAGCGTACAACTGCCAGTTGTTTAAAATAAACTAAGGTTACGCTCGTAAGCTGACGATTTTACGCACAGTGTAGACAGGCCCTAACCACATAGCCTAGCCGTTGGCCCATAAGTTCCATTACTATGAGCTAGCTTAGCAAAAATTATCCTCATTTGATGAGGAGCAACAACCCTATTCTTATCGCTGTTAGCTTTTATCTTTTTTTATTGAAATCTGCTGTAAATTTTTAAACACCTTGCTTAATTAGTCGACTCAATTTATTTTGCAAAACACGTCCTTTTCGTTGATTGAATCGTGCAAAATTCCAGCATTCACTATTCAGTTAATTACCATTGGTGCTGTTAAGTCACTTTGAATATGACTCAACAATTGCTCAATTGTGAGTCATGTGTAGGCTATATTCGTTTTGCAAACAAAATATTCGCATGGTAGTCAGTGGCGGATTTAGGGGGGGGGATGGGGGGGATGCATCCCCCCCACCAGCCTAAAAGTTACGATTTTGGCCGAAAAATCAGCCCTTATTTTGAATAATTCGGCTCCATTTCGGGATGCATCCCCCCCCACCGACCTAAACGTAACGAATCCGGCCGAAAAATCAGTCTCAATTTTGGTGAAGACCTTTTTTTTTTTTTTTTTTTGGAGACCACCTGATTTTGGGCGAAAATAACGTTTGAATTTCCGATTTCGGGCGAAAAATCAGTCTCAATTTTGGTGAAGACCTTTTTTTTTTGGGAGACCACCTGATTTTGGGCGAAAAAATCGTTTGAATTTCCGATTTCGGGCGGAAAATCAGTCTCGATTTTGGTGAAGACCTTTTTTTTTGTTTTTTTTTTTTTTTGTTGGAGACCACCTGATTTTGGGCGAAAAAAACGTTTGAATTTCCGATTTCGGCCGAAAAATCGGTCTCAATTTTGGTGAAGACATCCGAATTTTTGAGGTTTTGGCTTCAAATCCCCCCCCACCAAAATTTTCTGGATCCGCCACTGATGATAGTGTTTTGCTTCGCGTGCAAAGTAAGTGTAAAAGGTATAAAAAAAACACAAATATAACATTTTGCTTTGCCTCGCACTTGGTGTAAACACGCCATGATTCCAAAACGTAAAAGTGCAATTAATTGCCCAATTTTAACAATTAACTGTAACTGGTATGAGCAACTTTTGAAGCAATTAATTGTTACAATTAATTGCTCCAATTAATTGTCTGAAAACCCTACTGCAACTGCCAAACTCTTGTACCAAAAGTGTGGAGACAAATATACTGGCTGCAAAGCAGAACTTATTGAAGCTAAATCTCCAAATTTTGCTTTTTTTTTGCCACATTTTTAAAGATTCAAAAAATCACGAAATGTCAATGGCGAATCAAAGTTTGGGAATGCTTGCTGTAAGGCTTATTCTGGATCCATCGTCTTGATCATTTCTCGTCTTTTCACAAATTGCGTTCAGGCTGTCATTTGGTGACTGAATGCACTTCCAAAGCTTCAATGACTTTTTCTTTACTAAAAAAGGAGTACCAATTGTCACCAGTTTGCAAAAAAAAATTGTATTGGAATGACTGTTCATTATACTTCTCTGCATGAAGTAAAACAAATCTAAGCTCTTAATGCAAGATTTACGTTGAGTTTAATAAAATTTTAAATCGATTTAATGAAAACGTTTGGTTCAGCTAATATATATAATCAATGTATTGAGCTTTTTCCTAAATTAAGCACTTTGCTATTAAAAAATGTTTAATCCACAATTTAAGAAGCTTTATCGTAAAGAAATGCATTTTGGGTGGCACTGTGCAGAGATTTCACTACAATCACTTCATATTCTTTAAGGGAATGCATAAGACAAACATCCTGCCAGGAGAGGCGGGGGGGGAGCTGTAGCCCCTCCCCCCTCCCCATTGGCAAGCAGAATATAGAAAATACCACGTTTTTAGTACTTTTGAGACCAATTTCTACACTGAAATAAAAAAAACAGCCCCCCCCATTGGCAGTTCCAAATTTAGGTGAAGACCTTGGTTTTTTGTATCTGGTCCTCAATTGAACCGGGACAGAACAATCGTTTTAATTTTAGGTGAAGACTTTTTCTTTATTTTTCTGTTTTTGGACTTCAGCTGAATTCGGTCAGAAAAAAAATTTTTTTTATGGTTTTTAAGTGAATTTGGGCAGAAAAATTGTTCCCATTTTACGGTAAGTCCCATTACACTATTTCTTTGGCCTAGATTCCGGCAACAACCCCCTATTGCAGATTTCTGGCTACGCGCCTGCATCTTGCTGGCGATTTTGTCGCGTCCACGCTCCAATCCGCAATGAATTTCCACGCAGCCGCATTAATAGGCCTCTTATAGCAAGATTTTCTTCGCTCGCATTAACGACGAGTTTTTTCAAAGATGCCCCAGGAAATGAAATACTCTCAGGTTATTTCTGTATGTTTATGTGAAGCTTTGCGCGTGCTCGGTAGCGTCATTCTCGCTCTCTAAGTTGCTGCAACCAATTGCGAAACACAGCTCGAGTAAATAAATTGTCACATTTTCTTTCCCAACTGTCACATTTCCTTAAAGATTTTAAAGCACTCCAAAGCAAAGTTTTGCTGAAAATTGCTGGTAATTGAACGTTTTCGGCGTTTTACAGAGCGCCCTTATCCGGAAGGTAAAAATACAGTGAAATGAGTAAAATAATATCACTTTCAAATAAACTGAAACACAGTTACAAAATTTTTCTCATCGTGCAACAATTTGGACTATACCAGCTGCATCTGGCTAAACCAGTGGTTCCCAAAGTGGGGTTCACGGACATTTTAGGGTCCGTGAAAAACTTTCAGAAGGTCCGCGAAAAAAATTTGTTATTGGCCTTACTTGGATCATAGCTTAATGGTTTTGCTTCCCACTCCTGTGAGTTCAAGAGGTATGCAATCTATGCTTGCGAGATTCCTTTTTTGCTTCCTATGCGTTCGTTGTGATCACACTACCCGACTACCCTATATGGCGTCACAGAGAGAAAAGTTCAGTGCATCGGCCGCTACTGTTATAGACCGATTTAGTGGCACGTCACAATGCCCATTGTCTGGTTCTTACTGCAGATCGTAGTAAAATTCGCCCATTTAAATCAATGGTAAAATTATTACATACACGCAACTTCAAACAACCACTGTAGGTTAATGGGCGGCGTTTTTTTGTTCGATTTTACGGTTATTTGAAGGCCCAAAGCTTTGTAATTCCATTTCAGGTTATTTCCGAGGTCAAAAGATTTTATAAATGCGTATTAAACTCATTCAAAAAAGGGCACTTTTGCAACGCAAAATAGCGTTTTAACGTGTATTTAATGACATGTGATATTTCTGAGAAGAGTTGCGATGGGCATATATGATAAAAGTGTAAAATAGTATTGTGTTTTGCACCAGGATGCGATCATACAAGCGAAAAGAGTAGTTGCAAATTCTATCGATTTCATAAGAATAGCAATTTGGCTTCAAAATGGGAGTCACGCTGCAGGTAAGCTTGTTTTATAATCAAAACTAATCACTTTATGAAGTCAAGTTTTTCGATAGAAGATTAGGAGAATGGTCTATAATTGTTACGCGCTATTAAGTCATTCTACTGCAGACCAGAGGTTTGTGTTCGGGTAAATGGCAAGCAATCAAGTGGGCGTTGGACTCCGGCAAGGGTGCGTTTTGTCACCTCTCCTTTTCATTGTTTACATGAATTGGATCGACAAATGCAGCCAAGCTGATGAGTGTGCCACCATTGGAAATTGCAAAATTAGTCATGTGCTATTCGCTAATGATTTGGTTCTGCTTTCTTCCACAGAATCTGGCCTCCAGCGCGCATTAAATAGCTTTGCAGATGCATGCAACACCGCCGGAATGAAAATAAGCACGGCCAAAACTGAGGTACTTCATCTTTCAAGAAACCATGATCAGTGCCTATTACAAGTGAATGGAGCGACATTGAAGCAGGTAGAGAAGTTCAAGTATCTTGGGGTAGCATTTACGAGTGACGGAAGGCAAGAAGAAGAACTGGATACCCGAACAGGCAAGGCTAGTGCAGTAACGCGAGCTTTGCACTACTCGGTTGTCATGAAACGAGAATTGTCGAAAAAGGCAAAGCTCTCAATTTTCAATGCAGTTTTTGTCCCCATTCTCACTTATGGTCATGAATCTTGGGTAATGACCAAAAGAATGCGATCACAAGTGCAAGCGTCCGAAATGAGGTTTTTACGAAGAATCGAAGGAGTTACACTGTTTAACAAGGTGCGTAGCTCTGAGATTCGAAAATCTCTTAACATCGAGCCGTTACTTCTCCGAATTGAAAGATCTCAGCTTAGATGGTTTGGCCATGTAAGCAGAATGCCTCAGGAAAGACTGCCCAAACAAGCTTTACTTGCCAAAGCAAGTGGGAGAAGACCAGTCGGACGACCTAGAACTAGATGGACCGATTACATTAAGGATCATGTATGGAATCGCATGGGACTTCGCCCAAGCGAAATGATGGAGGTGATGGAAGACCGTGAGGTGTGGCGGCTCAATCTTGAGCTGCTGCCCCCGCAACCCACACGGAAAAGCGGGCAATGAAGAAAGAAAAGAAAGAAGGTTAGGAGAATTTCAAGCAATATTATTTATGTTCACTTTTTTTGTTCCTCTGCAGGAACAATTGTCTAAAGCACAGTGGCTAGCTAACAGCCAGGTTCTTAGATGGAGGAGGAGTTGGGCAAGTTGACCCTAACCCCGACGAAAAGGAAAATTGTTAAGTTTTCTAATTTTATTTACTGGGCACACTTTTTGCAGGTTTTTCGACTAGTCTCAATTTCTGTCAAAAGCCCTGCACAAAGGACGTGCATGGAGCGCCAGGAGTCCAGGTCCGAAGCTGCAGCAACAGGAGTCCAGGTCCGAAACTGCAGCAACAGAAGTCCAGGTCCGAAACTGGAGCACCTCGCTACCCTAGTAATGATCTTTTTTGTTTAAGTTTTAGTCCCTTTTTTTAGCAAAGACACTTTTGCTTTAACAAGTAGTTTTTAAAAAACTTTCAATACTTCCTCAGTGATGACCTGTAACCATCATATCTGAAGTACGACCTTGGTATTCTACAGCGTGGTAGATTTCTGCCGGTAATATTTTCATTTTTGAGAATAGAGCAACTAGGTTAGGTTGTTCTTGGAATGCCCGCTAAAACATCAATCCGGCACAGTGGTGCACCCAGAATTTTCAAAGAGGAGAGGAGAAAATTTTTCAAAAAAGGAATACTTTCGCTGCCGAATTTTTGGTCTTTTTTACTGAAAATAAGGGTTTCCACGATATTTTCAGACAAAAATTAGCAACTTCGTTCTCGTTTGTTAATATGTTGTCAAATAAATCGATCTAATGGCTTTTTTGGCGTCGCATTTGCCCCGCTTTCAAAAAATTTTGGATACATTTGTTTAAAAATGGTGACTTTAATTGACATCGTGGTCCAAAATTTCACAATATTTTTTTTCGGTTTTACATAGGCATCTTTTGGTTTTACTAAGGCGTTTTGTGCTGCCTCGTGGCGGAGTGTAATTTAAGGAAGAAATAATTATCGGAGGTGGAGTCGAGGACAAAAGGCTCGAGGCCAAGGCCAAGGACACAAAAAAAATCCGAGGCCAAGGACAGCCTTTCCGAGGACAGACATTCTCGAGGCCAAGGACAGGAATGCTCGAGGCCAAGGACACAAGCGCAAGTGCTCTCCAAAAAAAAAAAAAGGTCTTCACAAAAATTTTTCAGGCGATCTCAAAAAAAAAACGTCTTCACAAAAATTTTTCAGGCAATCTCCACAAAAAAACGTTTTCCAAAAAATTTTTCAACTGCTCCACAGAATTTTAACAATTCAAAAATAGTGCTGTCCTCGAGCCGAGGACAGGCCAATTTTCGAGGACTTGAAGTCTCGAGGCCAAGGCCAAGGACTTGACCTTCGAGGCCAAGGCCAAGGACTTCAAAATCTGTCCTCGAGGCCAAGGACGTCCTCGAGGACTCCATCTCTGATAATTATTATAATAGCATTTTTTTGTCTAAAAAGCCCTTTTCTCTACTAAGTATCGTAAGTGACATTGCTATGGGACTGGATGTAGGGGGAGTTAGCTCTCCTAGACCTTACCCCTACAGGCCCTGCCGCGCTTACCGTATACGCCTGTATATGCGACTTTAATTTTGCATTCACAAAATAATACAAAATCATTTACTTAGCTTTGACCTTTCTACACTATGAGCTGTTAATTTAGAGCTGTAGCCTTCATTCACTTCTAAAATTGCTGTTGACCTTTTTTTGGTCCTAGATTGTTCTTGACATCACATTTCGCTATGTTTATTGATGATTGTTTAGCAATTGATTTTCTGTACAGTATATACTGTGAAGTTGTCTAGAAACGCTATTCTGTGTCATAATAGTACCCTTTTTTGAATGAGTTTAATACGCATTTATAAAATCTTTTAACCTCGGAAATAACCTGAAATGGAATTACGAAGCTTTCGGTCTTCAAATAACCGTAAAATCAAACAAAAAACGCCGCCCACTAACCTACAGTGATTGTTTGAAGTTGCGTGTATGTAATAATTTTACCATTGATTTAAATGGGCGAATTTTACTACGATCTGCAGTAAGAACCAGACAATGGGCATTGTGATGTGCCACTAAACCGGTCTATAGTTAACAACTCCTGTGGCTTAGCTGAAGCTCAGCCTCTCTGTATCTGTGTTAGAGATGGCGCGGATAACAAAAAATGCATCCGCAAGCTGCGCTGCATCCGCAAACCTTGTCCGCATGCTGCACCGCACCGCATGCAAACACATTTTAGTTCGCGCTGCACCGCACCGCACTGCAAGTTATCTACACTTTTAACTATCCACCAACATCAGAAAAAAATTAGATCTCTGGATTACGACATACAAAAAAATTGATTTTGGGGGTATCATTTCAGACAGTTTTCAGAGGAGTGGCCCTCTCAAACCATGGTAAACTTTTTTTTAAACATGAGCTGATAAAAAGAAAAAACTATAATGCTCTATGATGAGCCAATCAAATATTAATTTTTTTGGGTCCATTTGGGGGCCCCTGGGGGTGATAGTACCCCCAAAGTATGTCAAAACATTCGTCGCTTAAAGATCCACTGATATCAAAAAAAACTATCATCCTAGCTTGAGCAATCAAAAAAATTAATTTTAGGGGCCCCATATTGGGGGGTTTCCGGAGGAATGGCCCCAAAAGATTTCGGGAGACAAAATTATGTTTGCAGCTAAACAACTTTACACAAAATTGTGTTGTGGTTTAGAAAAAGAAGAGCGCACAAGATTTAGAAAGCAAAAAGAAAAAAAAGAAAAAAAACTCATCTTGGCCAAAAGTGGGCTAGTAGGGATGAAAGGGGATCTTAAGACGTATAATAAATCCGTGAAATAATTTTTGCCGTATTTAAGCCGTTTTTCAATAAGACCACTTTTTACACCAAACTTTCAAGGTGATTTTTGGGTCCAAAAACCGAAGTCACGTGACTCATTGCCTCAAAATTTGGCACAAACATTTAACTTATTAATCTCAAACTGCTGCTAAAATTTCATACAGCTAGATCACACCGTTCTCGAGTTATAAGTAAAAATCTGAAACTTCGCTCTTGTTAACTTTAAATATGGCCAAGTAAAAACAAGGAAACACATGACGCGAGGTCAGTCGTTCTAATTATACTGGTTTTATCTGCCTTGTTTGTGTTTTGCATCAGTTTTTCTGAACCGTGTTTTGGCATTAAAAAACAATCTACCTGTCTATCTGATGATTCATGAAACTACTGTACTAATTCTGAACCAAAAGCCCAAATACTGGTATATCACATTCTCTGCATACGGGTATTATATACGCCTATATATAGGGATTCAATATTGGGTAAACTACCGGTAGCTTACTTATCCGTGAACCTGGAACCCTCTAATCATCCGCTACTACTACGTAGGCTATTCTGTCAATGCCTCTTTGTGTAGCCTAGTCTTCTTACTCTACCACATACCAGACAGGCTACAGACATCTACGATATGACTAAAGGCCTAGTGCTTTATGCCATGACCTGTTGACGAATAATATTGTAGGCTACACTGAACTAACCCTGTCACTCTGAAATGCAAGCGTTGTACCAATACCATAGGTCTACTGCATACAGGGTGGGTATGTGGCTAGGCTTTGTGCCTCTGCTCTGATACTTGTTTCCCACAAACCTACTTCATCTACATTGTTTTGTCTGCCTTTGTTTCACCTTCTCACTAAACGTCCAAAACTTTTCCTAGTGTAGGCTACCAAAACCAAAATCTTTTTCTTGGTGTCAAGAAACATGTTCAGCCAATCGAAACTAAGTTTGTTGTAGCCAAAATGGCCTATTTTAGGATGCACCGAATTCTGAAAAAATAAACTTGAACCGAAGGCACCTTTGACTGTTTCAGTAGCCTAAACATTCTGTACGTATTGTCACAACATGATATTGTTATTGTCTTCAATTCATATTATAGTTGCATCATGACTAACCATTGTTGGACATAACAAAACAATTCACTAGCAATAAATGTAAAAAAAATGTAAAAAATTGTAGTACGCGGCGCTGCGCTGACGCTGCGACGTAATACAGATTTTGGTTGCCACGCTACGCGGCGCGATGCACCAACAACAGCGCGCGGCCGCGTACGCTACGTTGTTGCCATCTCTAATCTGTATTTTAGTCTAGCAGAAAAGGCCACCAAACATTCAAAAAATTGCAAGGAGTCCGTTGTGATTTTTTTAAAGTTTGGGAACCAATAAGCTAAACTGTCATTTTACGGCTAGGCAATTCAAAATTAGCAATTATTGATGAGAGAGAGAGAGAGACTTCTTAATTTACCAAGTGACGCGTAAAGCAATGAAAAAAAAAACTGACTCGCTACAAAACCATACTTCAGTCGTTCGTAAGAAACATCACATTTTTCCAAATTTCTCAAGTGTAAGCAGCAGGGATACGGATAGTTCATACGAGCAGAAAAGAGGTATTAGCACCGCCCCACGCAAATGTGTGGTTATGATAACATTATCCTGGATACAGATTAGTTACACACTGTTTCTTTAGGCAGAAAATACCAGCGCATCCCTTTGCCTGCACTTAAAACTAACAGTGCAAATTATGCAATACTATACACAGTCACTTGGCAAGGAGACAGCGAAAAGACCAGAAGGTCATCACAGTCAGCTGCCACCTTACCAATTAGAGTTTTTGATTAAGTAGTGCACAAAGTGAGATATTCACTGCACACATCAAAATGAAACAAATGTAACGAAACACAAACAAACAAACAAAAAACAACAAAAAAAAGCATAATACTATCATGACGTTAAAATACAAATGAAAATACAATTATGACGTTAAACACAAAGTGGTGAGTTTATAAACTATCAGTAGTATTAATAAGTTAGCACGGTGAAATTAATAGACACTTAACAAAGAAACAAACAAAAAAATTGATTCACAGTCAATAAAAAGGAGGTCCCATTTACTGAACATACATTTGTTTAATGATAACTACAGTAGATTCTGTTCGCTTCGTGTATTTTGCCTTATATGCACTGCTAGATTTACGCATTATGCAAAACAGTCTAGTTGGAATTTAGGATTTTCAGTTGCAATTTAAAATGTGGTTTTTGATTGCAATTGCAGCACAACCAAAACCAACCAATACTGGTTTTGGTTGATGCAAAACCAATCAACACTGGACTGCTACTAAATGTTTCTGCTTTATACCCAAAGAACTGGAAAAAAAGATTAGTCACGTGTTTGCTTCTCTGAGCCAAAATTATATATTCTCGACAAAACCTCTCTTTCACAACAAAGCACTTAACTTGAAACACATATTAACAAAGATGGATATCCTACCATACGCAGTTGTGCCGAAACAAGGGGGGGATATATTGGTCTACGACTTTTAGGCAGCTCGGGACGTTTAGGCGCCGCCGAATAGGCGCCGGGACTTTTAGTCGCCTGGACTTTTAGCGCCGAGACTTTTAGGCGCCAGAGGTAAAAAATTTTTTTTTTCAAAAAAAGTTTTCTTTTCAAGAAAAAGATTTTTTTCACAAAATCAAGTTTTTTTCCAAAAGAAAGTTTTTTTTTCCAAGAAAGCATTTTTTTCTACAAAAAAACGTTTTTCTTCCCAAAATTTTTTTTTTTCGTTTAAATGACAGTCTTTTTTCAAATAAAAACTTAATCCAACACTTTGATTAAAAGTTTTACTTTGATTAAAATGTTAAAATAGGCCTAATAGTTTAGAGAACTGTAGTTTTGGCGGGAAGAACAAAACTCAGAGTTTCCAAAAACTTTTTGTCGGGGGATATCTTTTTGTATTTGTTGAATAATTTTGCAACCGCAGTCCCAAAATTAAAACAAAAAATATCAAAAATTATAGTTCAATTTTAGCTATTATAAACCACTGGAATTGGCTGGATGATTCACCGCCTTTAAAAGTGTTGAAGAGCGGAGCTCTGGTGAAACACCAAGTCAATTAAAACAACTAAACCTTTTTCTTTGATTTTTTTGGTCTTTACCGTACATTCGGGAGAAAAATATACATATAAGTTAAAACATTGGAAAAATCGCTGCGTAAGTGTAAACAAATTACACTCATCATCGTGCTGTATCCCGGGACAAAATTTGAGCTGATCTCTGCTGCTCCAGAAGTCGCAAAACCAATCAATTTATAAATTTTAAAGCTGAAATAAAATGAGTTTTAGTCAAACGCAAATTTCGCTTTCAGGCTGATTTCTGAAGAAGTTGACTTCAAGAATTTAGCATTGTTTTTACTATAAGTGCATTTACAACAAGGTGTAAAAATTAAGCTCAAAAATATCAATTTAAACTTGCTTTTACTGCATTTACAACAAGATGTAAAGACTATAAATAGGAACCTTAGCTCCTGAAAAAGTTTGTAGTGTATTGTTTGGTAGAGGTAGACTCAAAATAACCATGAAACGTCTCACGGCTTGCTGCGTGTGCCAATATTGCACAAGCAACTCGTGTCTGTACGCCGCAAAATTTGAGACCGCTGGCTGGAGATCGCATGCGTCTGGATTAGGTAAAAAAACTTTGCAAGTAAGTTGTAGAAAACATTTTTTGTTATTGAAAAAATTGCAATAAGAAATCAAATTTTTGTATAACTTTTTCCGCTCTGCTTCCATCTATTTGCTTTTGAAGTCACTTTTATCAAAACTTCAAACCCCGCCCTCTGCTACAAAAACAATTCTTGTTCAGCTTAAAGGTTGTAGACAAATGACGCTCTCTCAGCAATCCTTTTTCAGCCAATCACCGCTCGGATTTTTCCTATAGCCTTTCCTTTTCCTGCACTCTCTATTCTGACGATTCTTCTTGACAAACAACTGATGAAAAGCTTCGAAAACATTAACATTTTAATCAAAGTAAAACTTTTAATCAAAGTGTTGGAATAAGTTTTTATTTGAAAAAAGACTGTCATTTAAAAGAAAAAAAAATTTTGGGAAGAAAAGCGTTTTTTTGTGGAAAAAAATGCTTTTTTGGAAAAAAAAAACTTTCTTTTGGAAAAAAACTTGTTTTTGTAAAAAAAATCTTTTTCTTGAAAAAAAAATTTTTTTTGGAAAAAAAAATTTTTTTTGAAAAATTTTTTGAAAAAAGAATTTTTTACCTCTGGCGCCTAAAAGTCCCGGCGACTAATTGGCGTCGCCTAAACGTCCCGCGCATAAACGTCCGCGCATAATAGTCACGGTCCGGGGATATATCCCCCCCAATAATTTGATTGTATACCCCCCAACAATTTGAGTATGGTCTTCATCTGCATCCCCTCCAATAATTTGACTCTGGTGCGCATCTGAGCGCAGGTCAGTACTTAAAAAAAGTGTTCCATTTCTGGTAAAGACGTTTTTTTTTTGGTCTCCACTTAATTTGCTTACCTGAAAAAAGTCTTGGTCGAGGTTCATCCCCCCCAATGTTGAAAATAGGGCAAAATTGGAATAAAATTTCAAATTATCCCCCCCAATGCTAAACAAAGATTTGCACCACTGACCATACGCGTAGCCAAGGGTAAGATATCCATTTTTGCCCGCCCTTCCTTCCCCAATTAAAATGCCACTAACGACAAAAATGTGACAAAAAAGCATGTTATTTCTTCAGTTTCAGTTTCTTTTACCTTTTTTCGCGTACAACAGTACTTAACAATAGCATTGACTACCAGAGGGCCCTGGAACCTTTAATTCAATTTTTGCCAATCAATTTAAACGTATAACGAGGGTGAAATTAAGGGTTTTTGTCCTAAAAGTTGCGATCTCAGACCCTCATCTAACCTTTTTTTTAATGTAATGCTATAACCAAAGCTGGATTTACCATATGGCACAGAGCGAGTACCCCGCTCTCAGATGGTAAGGTTTTTTTGCTCTTCCATATATTTGGCTGGAAGATGTTGCGAAAATCTCCAAAGTGACAGTGGCCCCGCGCAAAGTAAATCCGGCCGAGCAAAGAACATGATTAGTGGACGTAACCATCTATTGTACCATTTTCAAATAACTATTCACTTCCACCTCGCCAGCTTTTACGCGAAAAAATACTTCGAAAAAAAAACTTAGCCAGGAAAAATGCTCTTTAAATAAATTATTGAATTTGAATTGAGGGGGTCTGGGCCTCCCTGGCCTTACATTTACTCCTACAACAGGTTATTTTCATATAAAAAAAGCTCTAAGAAAAATCTTCGAGAGGATTATTATTTACTGCTAAAATAATGCCCGGGGCAACGTATCTTACTTTTCCTTTCCTGGACAAAATCATGGTTCAAAATTTTACCTCTAAATGCATGGTTTCAAACGTGTTTTGTACTTAAACTGCAAGTAAAAGGAGCATTGAATCATTTAATTCTTTTAATTGGCTTTCAAATGTTAAAAATCTACCAAATCAAATCTTTCATTATACTTGCTGTATTACGTCGAAGCGTGTAACGAGTTAGTTAGCAGGGCCCGTCTTCTCGGCATTGCGCTCGGGCAGCACAGCTCCTCTGGAAGAAAAGTGGCGGCGGTGGCGAGCCGTTGGCAACACAGACCGGCCCGAGATTTGAACTTCAGACCTCCCGCTCCAGAGACGAACGCGTTACCGCTAGACCAACGATTAATAAAATATGAAAATAGCCTAGCCTAGTTAGTTGTTACACAATAAGAATATAAATGAAGTGTTTTTTAAGTTTTGCAGCAATTGGGTTACAGATTTTTACCTCTTTACCAAAACTGTAATTCGAGAGTTGGGTTCGAAAAGTAAAAAAAAGTGTAATTTTACATGACATACTCTAGAAAATTGTTGATGGACAATCTTCTGAAACAGTGCTCAATGATATACAACGTAAAATTAGAACAAAATATAACTATAAAATCACAGTAAAAGGTTAAAAGCACAACAGTCTGTTTCGTCCTAAGGGCTTGTCAGGTGCTATTGTAATCTGTAAAAGAAATATCACAAACTAAAACGTCAAATCTCTGAAAGCTAAAACTGTATATTATTGAAGAACCTGTCAAGCTAAAACACTACCAAAAACTGCAAGTTGCAAGTGTTGAAGTACCGCACTGATTAAAACATCGGTTAAAAAACAAATAAAAAATAAAAACTATGGTCGAACGTTTTTTAACTTGTATTTTTTTTGTGCCTGCATTTCCCCGTAAGCTCTGATCTTTTTCTAAGCGCAGTACGTTTGTCATCTAAAAGAATTGCGAGTTTTTCGGTCAGGCATAAATTGCAGGATCGAGACCCGGGTTGGTAAGCAGTGGCTCGATCAGCAATAGACCATTTGGTTGTAGGCTCATGGTCAGAATCTTTTGCATTCCAAAATGCTTTTGAAAGTTCCGTTGCATTTCTTTTCTCTCGATATCTGAAGGAGTGGGTGTGGTTGTAATAACTGGTCTTAAATTCCGTTTCGGTGCATCCAATGTAATGTTTGGAGGAGCCATCAGATGTGATCGAGGCTTTGTAAATGACAGCCTTTTTGCGGCATTCTCCATTGAGAGGGCAGTTCGCTGAGTTGTGGCAGCTGCAAAGAGGGATGGTGGTCTTTGGTTCCTGCTTGTTACAGAGAAAGTTTTTGTTGTGGCTGACTATAATTGTCGCCATATTGGGCATGCAACTGTAGCTGACTTTTTGGGTATTGTGGTTGCATACTTTCCGTACATGGTGGTGAGGGAGGAAGTGCTTATTGACGAGCTTTAGGAATTCTTTGCCGATATTGTTCTTGACACTTTCGCTAAAGGGTGGATTAAACCATACTATATTGCTTTTGCGATTTCTTCTTCTTGCGCGGGTATCTGTAGCATGGTCGTCGTAAGTAAGTCCTCCAAGATAATCTCTGGTGTTTATGGCAATATTGTACGGAGTAGCGACCTTTGCAAATTCCTCGCGGTTGCAAGAAAGCTCAGATAATCGCTTGGACAACATGCTGGACCGTTGTTTTTTAATCATTGGAGGATGATTGGATCCCGCATTGATGTAGAGAGGCTGGTCTTTGGGTTTACGATAAAGCCAGTACTTTCCATATTTTAGGTTGAATATATATCCAGGGAGTTATATATATCCAGGTTGAATATATATCCAGGTTGAATATATATCCAAGGAACATCCAGGGAGTCGGTTTGGATGAGGCCTAATTCCGTTGTTATACGCAGATTGTGGTTCTTAAAGAGCTTCTCGTTTTTTTTTCTAATTCGATCCGTTTCGGTATCTAAGGATGCTTCAAGAATTGCCCAGCCACTATACCTGTAGAAGCCAATATTCATTGCAATGGTCGTTGCCGTTTGTAGTTGGTTGACAAAACATAAAGTGATTGTCAACCCCATTGAAACGAAGTATATGATTTTTTTAGCAAGACCTCATGAAGTACATAAAAATTCAAAAACATGTCTTAAAGTCTTGAGACAATTGATTTGCAAGGTAACCGAGTTTACGTTTCTGGGCATTTTGATACCAAACAATCTCTCTTCGAAATCCCATATGCAGCTACTTTTAAATAAACTATGCAGATGCTTAGCAATCGTTTTTAAATCTAGATACTATCTCGCACGCTCCTGTTTACTCACACTTTTCTATTCCTTTGCCTACAATCATCTAAATCAGGGTTGGAAAAATTACTTGTTTTTGCTTTAATTACAATTACAAATACAATTACGACCTAAAACTTTCAATTACAATTACAATTATTCAAGTTCAAGTAATTGTAATTCAATTACAATTTTAATTACAATTACAATAAAAAGATTCTCAAAACATTGCGACCAATTCACTTACATACGAAGCCTCGAGTTTTGCTTTAGTCAACACGGTGGATTTGTTTTGTATTTCTATACCGACCTATTAAGGCCCCATTTCTCTCTATCCTTGTTCTTCCATCAATTTTTGTTTAACTTTAATTTTTGCATTACATAATTTTGTTTGTAAGCTATTGTCAAGTATATTTTTGAATCCAAGTGCTTCCAGCAACATTATGGTTTTAGCTAAACCATGGTATCATACCGCAATCATTTGCGCAAAAGAAAATAAGTTTTAACACAATTAAAAATTGTAAAAAAGTTGAAATTTTGTAGGTTACGACTTCAAGTTACAACTATTATTTAACACAAGAGCAAACAAGCAAAAAAGCATACGAAATCTTGATATCACAAATAGCATTCAAGTTACAATCATAGGTGTAGCCAGGGGGGGGGGGATAGGAGAACCGGGCCCTCAATCAAAATGCCACCAATGACAAAAATGTGACAAAAAAAGTCTTGTTTCTTCAGTTTCAGTTTCTTTTAGCATCTTTACAACAGTAAGTGCGTACAACAGTAACTGCCAATAATATTGACGACCAGGAGACCCAGGCCCCCTCGATTCGATTTTGCCAACCAATTGAAATGTATAACGCGGGTGAAATTAAGAAGTTTTGTCCTGAAAGTTGTTACCTCAGGCCCTCATCTAACCTTTTTATGAACGTAATGCAATAACCAGAGCTAGATTGTCCATGTGGCAGAGTGCCAGGGACCCCGTGCTCTGATGGTAAGACTTTTTTGGTCTTTAGTTATATTTGGCAGGAAGATGTTGCGAAAATCCCAAAAGTACCAGGGGCAACGAGCAATGTAAATCCGGCCTGGGAATAACGGGTCCACGACAATTGACCACGACAAACTGATCGCGAACAAACTGACCGCGAACAAACTGACTGCGAACCAAATGACGCCGATTAGCTGAGAAGAGCGATCATAAGCATATTTTACTATTCCCAAAGCCATCTTGTCCAAACTCTCACTTCGTGATGAAATCACTGCGATGAATTCAATGATCAAATCAATATGTGACGAAACTGTTGGTTCGCGGTTAGTTTGTTTGCGATCAGTTTGTCGCGGTCAGTTGGACTCGCTCGGGGAATAACTCGGTTGGTTAGCGTAATCATCTAATGTACCATTTTTCAATGACAATTCATCTCCACCTCCTCAGTTTTTCGCACAAAATACTTTTAAAAAAATGGCTAGGGGAAATGCTCATTGAACAAAATATTGAATTTGAATGGAGGGGGCCTGGGCTCCCTGGCCGTGCAAATACTCCTATAACTGGTTATTTTCATGACAAAACAAAAATCTCTACGGAAAATCTTCGAGTGAATTATTATTTACTGCTAAAATATTGCAGGAGGCAATGTTCCTTACTTGCCCCTCTCTGGGCCAAATAAATCACTTGCAATTAAAATTCAACAACAAATTGCCAGATTTTCAACGTGTTTTGGACTTAAATTGCAAGTAAAAGGAGGATTGCACAATTTAATTTTTTCAATTGGCTTTCAAATGTTAAAATCTAGTTCATTCAAATGACTCTGAACTCGTGTGAAATGTGATTCAATGGCATTAAAATAGCCTTTTATTTCAAAAAATTACAAAAAATTGCCTAGCGGCTGGGGGCTTTTCCCCCAGACCCCTATAGCTTCCGGCAGCTGGGGGCCTGCCCCCTGACCCTCGTCTGTGATGCGTTTGAGTTACATTAGCTTACTCAACATGTTTCCTAAGTTAGACATTTGCACTTTTTAACTATTAGCTTACTTCTACCTTTAGCACAATCCTTGTGAATTGCCAACAACAGGCCACGGCTTTAGATCTTCCATTCCACGACATCTTTGCCCCACAAAAAAGATCTCTTTTGAAAATTTCTGAAGAAGTAATTGCATGTAATTTGTGGTTTAGGCCCGTCCCAATCAAAACTCTAGGTTACGCCTATGGTTGCAATGGTTACTTACCACCGGTTACAGTAACATCTGATGTCATAGGCCAATTCCAAGATAGGCTATTTTTTGGGTTAGAGTTAGTGCTAGTTATGATTAGAGTAGGTGCTAAGCTTAGGTTATGAATATGATTAACGCTATCTCTAAAACTCACTCAGACTATCCCTAACCTACTTTGATGTTCGGTTTGTGACGTCAGATGTGATTGCAATCGGTAGAAAATATCGATATCGATTTGCAACCGGAGGGAAATTGATGTTATTTAAACACATTTTGCTATCATCTATCTTAGTGAATAATAGAGTAATTGTAATTGCAAATAGGCAGAAAATTCTTCAATTACAATTACAATTATCGATTTTTGAAAATGTTCAATTATAATTACAGCCACATCCAGTGGCGGATTTAGGGGGGGGGATGAATAACCCACCAGCCCAAAAGTAACAATTTTGGCCGAAAAATCAGCCTCTATTTCGAATAATTCGGCACCATTTTGGGATGCATCCCCCCCCACCGACCTAAACGTAACGAATCCGGCGAAAAATCACTCTCGATTTTGGTGAAGACCTTTTTTTTTTTTTTTTTTTTGGAGACCACCCGATTTTGGGCGAAAAAAACGTTTGAATTTCCGATTTCGGCCGAAAAATCACTCTCGATTTTGGTGAAGACCTTTTTTATTTTTTTGGAGACCACCTGATTTTGGGCGAAAAAAACGTTTGAATTTCCGATTTCAGCCGAAAAATCACTCTCGATTTTGGTGAAGACCTTTTTTTTTTTTTTTTTTTTGGAGACCACCTGATTTTGGGCGAAAAAAACGTTTGAATTTCAGATTTCGGCCAAAGAATCACTCTCAATTCTGATGAAGACATCCGAAATTTTGAGGTTTTGTGCTTCAAATCCCCCCCCACCAAAATTTTCTGGATCCGCCACTGGCCACATCGTGTAATTAATTTCAATTTTGTACATTACAATTATAATTTTTCCAAGCCTGATCTAAACTACTGTATTGTATCACAACTTGGTGCAACAACAATCTTGCATTTTTGGAAAATTTGCGGAGATGTTGCTATAGAATTTTAAGGCTAATTTGTTTTCAAAACTATAAATAAAATTGTGATGATATTCACAAAAAGTATGAAATTTTGACAATTCAAGATATGCTTAAGACTGAAGTGTGTTGCTTTTGTTCATAAACTTTTTCATAACAAACTTCCGAAATGTTTCGAAGGTTCCTTTAGATTAAACTTCTCAGTGCGCTGTAGATCCCGGCGACGAGCTGACGACATTCGTCTCCCTTTGGTTAAAAAGTGAATATACCGTCAATCTATTTTATTTACTGGGTCCAAACATTAGAATGGAATTCCACCACAAATCAAAAACTGCCAAAGCTTACATAGCTTCAAAATCAAATTAGAAGAATATTTTATTGAACAATAACTAAACATTATAGTTTGGATGTGGTTCACAGTGAGGGATACTCTGACTAATTGGCTCCTTGTTAGTCTGCTTTCTACTATAAACACCAGCTGGCCTATTCGAATTTTTCAAATTTATTAAGTTTGTGCTATTTTCTTGTTTGTTTTATTTATTTTTTCGTGCTTGTCCTTGCAGGTCTTATGTATGACCTCTACCCTTAGAGCATAGGCGTAGCCAGGATTTTTGATTGGGGGGGGCCCAAACCCTCAAAAATTCGGCTGTCTTCACCGAAATTGAGAGTGAATTATGGGCCGAAATCGGAAATTCGAACGATTTTTCCGCCCAAATTCAGGTGATCTCCAAAAAAAAAAAAAAAAAAAAAAGGTCTTCACCGAAATTGAGAGTGGTTTTTCGGCCGAAACCGTTAGCTTTACTGTTACTTTACTGTTTAATTACTGTTATGTGCGCAATTACTAAAAAAAAACTGCAACTAAACATCGTCAGGCTATGTTGTCATAACTTTTTGTCGTTAGTGGAGTTTTGATTGGGGGGGCTCGGGCCCCCTGGGCCCCCCCCTGGCTACGCCTATGCCTTAGAGGTGATCATAAGTCATCACTTGGACTTCTCATGAAACCAGCGGCGAAGAGCAAATTAGCATTTTTTTATGATCAATATTCTATATTTTTGTTCGCCAACAATAAAACTGAACTGAATTGTTAACGCTTATTAAAAGTAGTCAAAAATAATTTATCATCTTAAAAAATAAACCAATATAACCAATACTTATTTGATACACTACAAAATAAAAAAATTGATTAATTGTCACTAAGTGACGCCACGTATATTTTATCTCCTTTTTGGTTTTGGTGCTAATTAAATACGCAAAACAGCAATTATCTAGCCAAGTCACCCAATTAAAAACGCGTTTTTTTCCCTTCGATTTTTCATTTACGGATCAAATGCAAGCTACATAGTTACCCTAACTTACTTATCCTTACATTCAACTCAGTGGTACTGTTCAACCTGTCTCCACTGATTCTTCATTTAGAAAGCCGGTAGTTGAAATTGCTGCCATGGATTTCTTGCACTTTGCCTTGAGCGGACCGGCTGCTGCTTCAGACAACAATTACAGATTCAAATCCTGCCAAATTTGAATAGCACCACGTTCTATTTCTGTTTCGATTAGATGCACAACAACCTATAAACGTTAGGTTAATGTCCATTATCAACTTCGGTTGGAGTCAGGCGCGTAGGCAGAAATTCGCAATTGGGGGCTGATTTGGGGGTCTGGGGCGGAGCCCCCAGCCGCCGGAGGCCAATGGGGGTCTGGGAGCGAAGCCCCCAGCCGCCGGAGACACGGGGGTGGGGGGAAGGAGCCCCCAGCGCTCGAAAATTTTGCATTTTTTTGCAAAAATAACTTCATTTTAGGGCTATTTTGATAAAAAAATAATGCTTTTAAAACGTGGCTTAGAAATCGGCAGTGCAAGCATGATTAAACTGGTTGCATTAATGGGCTATTTGGGAAGTGGCAAAGGGTAAAATTTTAGTTCTCCTATTTAGATGCTGCTAAATTATAAAATCTAATAGATCAATAAAACTCACACGGAGTAATCTATTTTGTATACAGTTTATAGAAAAAAATAATTGGGGGGGGCTACTAATGAAACGACATTTGAGAGAAATTATTGGGAACTAACTAATACTGAATAGCCCCCCCTTATTCCTTAGTTATAGTACGTTTGTTGATGACACCTATGTTTAGCATTTTTACACTTGCGATCAAATTTGATTGCTTATTTTTGACCATTTTCAAAGCTTTCATTTATTTGTTAGTTTTAATTTTGACAAGTTAGCCCCCCCCCTAAATATATCTTTCAAAAATGTTTTAAATCACTATTTAGTCCACTTCAGTGCGTAAAACAGTCTCAAAAGTGCTAAAAACGTAGTGTTTTTCTTATTCTGCATTTTGGTCGACATGCCAATGGGGGGCTATAGACGCCGCCTCCCCCCGGCTACGCTACTGGTTGGAGTTGATCAATGGATAGAATTTGTCTTACACCATGTAGAAATTTTAACGTAACGTTTTTTTGACTTTTTTCAAAATTTATGCAAAAACTAGTCAATGACGTTATTTTGATGTCATAATGGCGTCATATCAAAACTTTTATAAGCTTAATGCTACCGCAAATGGCATATTGCTATCTCCTTCTAATCTACAGTAATACATTTGTGGAGTCTGGCGCGGCGAAAAAAGAAAATGATATAAAGCATTCATTGCTTAAGGAAGCCCCATTTTTAAATTAGCAAATTATGGGGGTTTCCGGGGTCAAATTTGCGGGGATCTTTTTGAAGCCGTTTGGGACATAAACATTATCTTCTAGCGACAAAAACTTTTTTGCAAAGTTTTTGGAGGTTAAGTTTTTTTCCGACTACAATGTCACGAACAGAAGTTAAGTCAAGGTGATTAAATGTGGCATAGATTAACATGTTAACAAAAAATACAAATGCCGATTTTTAGTAATCATGATTATGTATTTTTATAACCTAAACTGTGAACATAATTATTATAAATTTTAGGCTAGATTTAACCTTTATGATGCTTAATATCATGCACTATTTGTGGTCTTTTTTAATGTAGCGACAACATGCTATTCCTCACTAATGTTTGAGAAGATGGCAACAATTTACGAGTGCTCAGTAGCGTAGCCGGGGGGGGGGGGGCTATAGCCCCCCGTTGGCATGTCGACCAAAATGCAGAATAAGAAAAACACTACGTTTTTAGCACTTTTGAGACTGTTTTATGCACTGGAGTAGACTAAATAGTGATTTAAAACATTTTTGAAAGATATATTTAAAGGGGGGGGGCTAATTTTCAAAAACAGAACCAACCAATAAATAAAAACTTTGAAAATGGTTAAAAATAAGCAATCAAATTTGATCGCAAGTGTAAAAATGCTAAACATAGGTGTCATCAACAAACGTACTATAACTAAGGAATAAGGGGGGGCTATTCAGTATTAGTTAGTTCCCAATAATTTCTCTCAAATGTCGTTTCATTAGTAGCCCCCCCCCCAATTATTTTTTTCTATAAACTGTATACAAAATAGATTACTCCGTGTGAGTTTTATTGATCTATTAGATTTTATAATTTAGCAGCATCTAAATAGGAGAACTAAAATTTTACCCTTTGCCACTTCCCAAATAGCCCATTAATGCAACCAGTTTAATCATGTTTGCACTGCCGATTTCTAAGCCACGTTTTAAAAGCATTATTTTTTTAACAAAATAGCCCTAAAATGAAGTTATTTTTGCAAAAATACGCAAAATTTTCGAGCGCTGTGTCTCTGGCGGCTGGGAGCTTTGCCCCCAGACCCCCAGGCTCCGGCATCTGGGGGCTCCGCCCCCACAACCCCATTGGTCTCCGGCGGCCAGAACAGCCACCCCATTGCGAATTTCTGGCTACGCGCCTGCGAGTGCTTATAATGCATTCATTAAGTGCAGCAAGGTACGATTAAAAAATAGTACCTTGTTGCAAGCAAAAAATCAACAGCGGGACACCACCAATAGGTGCAAATCTAGCCGCAGTAAACAAATTATTGATTAATTCAAAAAATGAAAGAATATACGCTCCTAGATTTAGTACTTTACGCCCAAAATGAACTTAGCGTTACTGCGACCGGACTTCACTAGATTGCAAGAAACTTCTTCAAAAGCTTGTTGTTTTGTTTAGCGACTCGTCACGAAGGTGGGTATGATTAGGGTAAATCTCAAAAAGATCAAAAGATAATCTTTTCATTCTGTTTCATCAATTTTTCGCTGCAAGTCTGAATTGGCTTGGAACGCTAATTTCGCTTTAAGTCGAATCAGGTAAGATTCAGGTTTACTCTAGTATACGCTAATTCGACGCTACATTCACCCTAGCGCAGTAGCGTACGCACGATTTTTGAAAGGGGGGTCCAGGAAATTCAAAAAATTTGAGAATAATAAAGACCAGAATGAAAATTTTCCAGCCCAAAATTAAGTCCGTTTTCCTGCCCATAATTAGGTGAAGACCAAAAAAAAGAGGTCTTCACTCAAATTTAGTCCAGTTTTTGGTCAAGAAAAACTTCTTCGCCCTCCGTTTCTGTGCTCAAACCTTCTGCCCAAGTTACAAAGAGGGGGCCATGCCACAATTTTGCATACTATTCTATGCTAATTAAACTGTTCTGGCGGCCCAAAAGGGGGGGGCCATGGCCCAATGTGAGTAGAAGAAAATAAGTATGTATATTCCATAATGACTACCACACAGTGTCGCCGTTTTCTCTTTCCATTGCGAGACCAAATAACAACGGCAGCGGGTATTTGAAAAACGCAGCGGGTTATTGAGATTATTGCCCGATACCTTCTAATACATACTACACATTTATAAAAAAAATTCCACCAGAAAAAGAGTTTTTGAGAAGCATTTGGATGGGTGTGCTATGGACCACGTGGAGCACAGTGATGGGGTTTAACGAATAAGCTTATTGCAATGCATAAGAAAGTGACTCGCATACCCGACTAGCCTAAGTGGTGTGAAGTTACCTTATACGGGTACGTAAAAATATAACAATTTATTGGTCCTGTTGTTAATAATTTTGTTAAGTTACTTAATATCAGTGGTTCTCAACCTTTGATGGTCTGTGGCCCCCTTCTAGAGTCTCTCAACACCAGTGGCCCCCTGCGCGGCTAGAAAACTGGCTGCGCAAGACCAAACCGATTGAAGACCAAACCTAAAGGTATTTTTTTCCGAATTCACTAGCGTACGCAGGATTTTGGAAATGGGGGCCAGAAAATTTGAGAATGATGAAGACCAAAAGAAAAAGTTCTTCATCTCAAGCCACAGGTATTTTTTCCAGAAATTTCTTTGAGAGATTTTCCAGAATTTTCGTTTACATTCATGACCAAACTAGGTATTATTTCGTCCAAGGTCCCGTGGCTCCCTGCTCAATGTCCCGTAGCCCCCTAAGGGGTCCATTGTCCCACGGTTGGGAGCTACTGTTTAATATGGTTCGATGCACAACATTATTACTATTGCAACTGTAAGTAACTTTTTCAACGCTGCCAGACCGATGTCGCTCAATGTCGCAAACCAAGTTTTTTTGCGACATTCAACCGCTGCGCAATGTTTCAATATTGTATCATGCTGTGTCAACTAGATGATGAATGAAAAAACGAAAAGGTCAATTTCTGCGTCTGCAAGATAATTTACACCAAAAAATTTACGTAAATTCTGGTGCAGTTTCATTTTTGGATGGCTACTTTTAGTCGCAGAAAATGTTTTCTATAAATTTGTTATTTTGTTTGCGTTTGCAACTCAGTCTTTTGTTTGACTTACGTCAGTATTACGTCAGAGCCTCGAAGTTCCCATTGTAATGCAAACCCACCAGTTTACTTAACGCTTTACAACAACTTTATTGTTAGTATTACCTTTGTCCATAAAATGATTGTTTCCATCGTAAATATACTTTATGAATCACAAAGCAAAAGCTTTTATCCACAGCCACACAAAACAATTTGAAAATTTGTCAGAAATGTGAGCGAATCAAAAAGTTTCGGAGAGAACCTCGCCAGCAATACGCATCCGACAATTGACAAAAAAATTATGTCGTTATTACTGTATATTCACTGCATTACGCCAAAGCGTATATTAAATTTGCGGGGCCCATCTCCGCGTCATTGCGCCAGGGCTTTGCAGCTTCTTTCGAAGAAATGCCGCACTGGGTAGCGAATTGCAGGTAACACGGCATCCGATTTGACCGGCCCAAGATTTGAACCTCAGACCTCTCACTTCAAACAAACACGTGACTGCTTGACCCCTGATCATTCATGTCGAGCGTAATACCTTGAAAACGGGAGACTGAGAAGAGGAAGAAAGTTTAAATTACAAGAAAAACTATCTTGTTTCGCCATAAACTATAGAGCCTTTTTAAGACTTGAAATTAGAGTGGGTAAAATTTTGAGAAATTTTCAATTCGGCCAACATTAGGGTAAGCAGCTGTCTTGCCTCAAAACGTTGAACTGGAGGCAAATCTAGAGGCGATCAAAAAAGGTTTCTCCGCTTTTGAACCAGTAGGCGTAGCCAAGGGGACTAGGAGACCCGGAGTCTTTTTTAAGACCAGCAAGAAGGGCTATAATATTGTTCTTTCTTTTCTCTTAAATCCGCATGTGTTGAACTGATAAAAAAACGATTCTAAGCAGAATTTTGAACAAAAAATGGCCCTAAAGCGAAACTATTTTTTAAGTTATTGTAAAAATCTTTAAGTTCTGCTGGGGAGTCTGTCCCCTGGCCCCAAATTTTGATCATCCATGCTACAATATCTTTGTCCTATAAAAGTCCTTTTATTCAAAAAATATGATGAGATCATTTTTTGTGATTTGCAGTTTGCCTCCCCCCGATCAAAAATCCTTACTACACATATGTTGCACCCTCATTTTTGAAATAAAATTAAGAGTAAACAAAAAAAGATTTTCAGTGCTTTTGGGCCCTATATTTTTGTACCAACATCATGCAATATTCAAAAAAATTAAGCAACAGGCTTTTTAAGGTGAGCAACAGCTTATTCGAGTATAAAGAGTTCATCTTTAAACCTCTTAAAGGCCTTGGTACACTATCATGACGTAGAGGCAACCTGCAGTTGTTGTAAGCGATCAAAAGGGTACAATTTGAGCTTGAAACCTCCAAAATACAATTCTTCAGAAACATTGACTTTAATTTTTGTTGTAAAAGTTATCCGCCTTTTCTCAATTAGGCCGTTTGAATGAAACAAAACAAATTGAAATTGAATCGAATTAATTGCCAATCTATTTAGTTACATCCCAACTTTTAGAAAAACTAAAAACAGAGGAGAATTTGTAGAGGTTTTTAAACGTAGAAACGAATTTCTCTAGAACCTTTTGACCGAAAAATGCTTCGAGATTTTCATCGCAAGAAGGTTAAAAAGCTTTTTGAAATTTAATCAATCCAAAACTTGCAAACCCAGCCACACAGTATGAGAAAGAATCGCATCAAATTGATCGGAATGGAAATTTGGCTTAATTTGAGCTTATTTGGAATTGCGCTTTCGAATTCAAAACGAATTTAGGTTGAATGTCGTTTAAAAGTATGAAATCCAACACAACGTCGTTAGTATAGAAAAGCATACCTTGCGAAACAAATTGCGGTGATTTGTGATGGTTTTATTTCTATAGTCCATTTTTGGCGAAGAGCTTGATCTTAGTATCCATGATGCACCAACAGTCAATGGTTTTATTAACGCAGAAATTATAATTTATTCAAAACTGAACGTTTTCGACCTTCACATTAGGTCCTCTTCAGAGCGAAAAGTATCGATATTTGTATTTAATTGTTCGTTGGGCAGTTTGAACAACTCATCAAACGTATGCATAGGTTTCTCGCAGTTAGTTGGCCCTCATCCACACGGATCAACCTACCTGGTTGCACATTTCAATGGTAAATTAATAGCAAATGAGGTATTTAATTTTCAAAATAGCTATAAGGTTAAACGTTGGATAAACTTTATTGCTATTCCAAAATAACTTATTTGCTACATTATCATTAAAATGCTCGCATCAATATTTTTCGCTCTCAAGAGAAGTTAATGTCAAAGTCGAAAACGTTCAGCTTTCAATAAAAATGATTGGTGCCTAAAAATTATTGACGCATTCTGGTCTAGTCAGTCAAGCAAACCAAGTTTCAAGCAATCCAAATGAGCCGGATTTCATTTCAAATGCCATACGAACGTTGAAAATGCGCTTGATTACAATTCTATTATGTTCATAAATTATTCCAATGCAAATGCAGTTCACACTGCACATACACAGTCGAGATAGATCATTGAATTGGCCCCTATAATCAAAATTCAATTTCAAGCTGCCGCATGCCGATCTGTCTACCACACACGGCGAAGGCTTCACATTGTCCTTTTAATTGCTGAACTTTAAGCAGGGAAGCTGTGAGTACCAACTTTTGTAGTCTTTGGTTTGACCCGACCGGGAAATCGAACCCGAGTCTACCGTTTCAGCAGCAGGCGCTCTATCCACTCGACCACTGATCGGTTAAAGGGGAAACCTCCTTTGTGGTACCCCTCAATTTTGTCTTTCCTTTATATCTACTCTAAAAATTTCATCAGTCTAGCGTAAGTG
This sequence comes from Trididemnum nubilum, assembly GCA_963965965.1. Lineage (NCBI taxonomy): Eukaryota > Metazoa > Chordata > Ascidiacea > Aplousobranchia > Didemnidae > Trididemnum > Trididemnum nubilum. Next base: position 2,247,041 of record OZ014488.1, on the reverse strand, counting down.
GTTAAAGTTTGAATTTTGGCGTCTTTGTTTGAGTAGGATTCCTTCACTTTACTACCCCGAAGTTTTGTCAAATTTAGGTTTTCTTCATATTCCATAACGGTGTGACATTCGTATTAAAATACTATGATAAACTGTATGAACAGCCTTTTTAAGGTCTATAAAGACAGAACATTTTTTACTTTGCTTTCTACTGTTTTTACAAAATCTTCATAGATTTGATTTATGGCTGTTGTAATTCAGAGGATATATTTTCCTTAAATACAAACTGATAATCCTACCGTAGTTTGTTTCTTTCCAGATAATGATGCAGCTGATCACTGATAGCTCACTTAAAACCGATTAGTGGTCGAGTGGATAGAGCGTTTGCTACTAAAACCGTAGATTCGGGTTCGATTTTCGATCGAGCTAAACCAAAGACTATAAAAATTGGTATTCCAGTTTCCCTGCTCCATGTTCATCAATAAAATGGGACAGCGTGAAGCCTCCACCGTGTGTGGCAGACAGGTGGGCAGGTGGCAGCAACAGGAAGGTCTTTTCGTTGTCTCCTAGCCCAGGCAATTTGTTGAAAAAAAATGTAATCACTTTTTTCAAGAAGTTCAGAAAAAGGGCATAACGTTTAGCTTAAGTGCTTAAAAATTTTGAATATTGGACAGCTTCTTTGAGGAGATCCCATTGTGGCACCCCCAAATTTTTTTGTATTTTATTTTTCGTATATATTTACCCATCCTGAAAAGTTCAATTCTCTAGCTTCAATCGTTAAATTTTTTGAATTTTGGAGGACCCGTTTGAGGGAGACCTTTCTATAGTGGCTCACCCAATTTTTGTTACGTTTTATTAATTTTTAATGCTACCTCATTCTGAGAATTTGGCTTATCTAGCTACAAATGCTTAAAATTCAAAATTTTGGAAGCCGTTTGAGGGGGAACTTACCAACGTGGCACCCCGATTTCAGAGAGCGTTAGTCTTCTTTTTGATATCCACAATCGATCAAAGTATAATCTCTCTGCTTTTTGGAGTTTAAAAGTAGTGGAAGAAGAAAAAAAAAAATTGAACCAAAGTCAACGTAAGCTAGATAAGACCTTAATAAAAGCAAGCCCGGTAAACAACCGATGCATGTTGAATAATAATATTTTCAAAAAAGCTTTTTGTTTACCCGTCTAGAAAGAAATTCAAAAATGTTAACTTTTAGGGTCCCAAAAAGGTTGAAATTCCAAACAGTGTCAAAATAAACTTATCCATAACTTAGTGACTGATCCTGATAGAGAAATATCTTAGTAACTTCAGCATTTTACCGTATTAATCAATTGTTAGAGAGGCGGCACATTTGGAGAGTTCCCAAGAGATGGCCCCCAATTCCTGTCTCCTAAATAGGTATCTATTGACATTAAAAGCATTTGGTCTCTAGCCGTTCAAAAAACAGTATTTGGGGTCCATTTGGAAGAGGTTCTCAGGGTGTGGCACTCTGGGTATTTTTTTTTTCATTTTTTGATATTTTGCTTCATGTCGAAAACAATTACGAAATTTCGGACATGATGATCAAGACTAAAAAAAATCAGCTAATCGCGAAGAGTTTTACTAATTTTGCATAAATGACCGCATACGGGATATTAACAGCCTATAACCCCGTATGTGTTTCATTGCTCTTTGTTTCGTCTCACAGGGAGCGTTTAATAATTGCCAGAGCGCGTTTGCCAAATTGCCAAATAATTGCCAAATTACAGAATCCCAGAGAAATCGCTTAGTCTTTGACTGAATTCAGGAAAAGATTTAAGTCAGAAAACCTTTATTTCATCAAAGTAGAAATTTTGTGTGAAGGCTTCTACCATCTACCGCGATTTCGTATCTCTTATGCACAAAATTGAAATGCGTACAAGGCCATTGTCCACATAAGTGTAGCCAAGATTTTTGACTGAAGGAGGGCCCAAACCGCAAATCACATGCAGTGGTCAAATGAGAAATTATCGAAACGAGGGATTTTTTATGAAATAAAAATACTTTAGAGTGGAAGATCAAAAGTGGGGCCTGGGTAAGCGCTCAACCAGGATTGTGTTAAGGAGGAAATTGAACCAAAAGTCAAAATATCTTTTCCCAAAAACGTCTAAACTGAGAAGCGTGGATGACTGTAGTTTAACTAAAGCGCACGATGGGTTCTGGGAGCGAAGAGGAAGCCTTATCCAACCGCTGGGTAATTTATGTCATATTTTGGATATAAAAGCTATTCTAAAGCCATATTGCACGTTTTTAGAGCAATTTGAAATACAGCAATTAAATTGTTACGATTTGGAAGCCATTATAAAAAATTGAATTGCCCAGCCCTTTCAGCCCTCCCTTGTTATGTACAGATCAAGTCGAAAACACTTTTAAACGATTACATTTTTTGGTTAAATTTTCCAATTGACTTAGCTAAAGGGGGGATGGATGAAGCCCCCTTAGCCCCCTTGGTTGTGCCACTGGACCTGAGTGCAGAACGCACAACATTGCTTTGGGTTTTTTATGACATTTAAGAAAATAATTCAATTTTGGAACTAATTTCTTTCAAATTTATTAATTTTTGTTCAAAAAAAAGTAAGAGATAAGAAAAAAATAAAATAAATAGTATTCAAGTTGGAGTAAGTGAACAATACCAAAAGAAAGGTGGTTGATATAGGGTGTTCAAAAATCAGAAAGTATTTAGTATTTTTTGTCAATGTCGGTACTTACCGAGATATATCAATTTAAATTTGTCCACTTTTTGCCGATTTGCAGCTTGTAAAATTCCGGTCACGTGACCGAGGGCCCTCAAACCCGGTTTCATAAAACATTCATAAGCACCATGTTATGTTCAAATATCAGCTTTGCACGTCAAGTGGTTTTTGTGTTATAAGCGAATTAATAAATTTTCGACTCAAAAATCGCCGTTTTTTCGTGTTTTGTTTTAGTTAATTCACGATCGCATGACCTACGATCCCCCAAATTGGCTCACATGACGCTCAGTGGCGTAGCTAGGGGGGTGGAGGGGGTGACCCGCCCCGGGTGACACCATTTTGGGGTGACACCATATTATGATGTAAAACCATAACTCCACTGATTTGTGGTGAATAACTTGTTTTTTCATTTTGTTTGGTCTCCAACCTCATTTGCACCGAAAAACCCACTAATTTTACGGGAAACACCTTTTTTTCTTTGCTTTTGATCTTCACCTGTTTTTGGACCGAAAACCCACTAATTTTAAGGAAAAAACTTTTTTTTGGTCCTCACCTATTTTTGGACAGAAAAAGGGTGATAATTTAACTAACAGTTTTAAGGTCGCGTAAATCTGGTAATTTAAGTACGCCAAGTTGTTTAAAGTAAGGAATAACATGATCCTGACAGCTATGCCGCCGCAAGATAGACCCCACGAAATCCTGCCCCTGGTGCCACCATCCTTAGCAACGCCACTAATGACGCTTTCATTGATTTTTATGTTGAGTCCAAATTCAACTTTGTAAGTTTAACTGTTTGTTGTTTGTGAGTTTTAAACAAATCAATCCTCAACTATAAAAATTCGCTAACACTAACATAAGTCCTACGCGCTCGCGCTATTACAGAGCGGTATTACGTAAAAGGGATTCAAGATTTGGAATTGCATTGCCGGTGATATTAGGGCATTCTCGCGTAAAAACTCAATTCTTGCTACAAAAACTTTCTATTATCGTCCTGCAAATATTAGCATTAAAATTTTTTTACGCGGTTTCCATGTTCCTTTTCATGCATCAGTAGATCTCTGCCTCGGCGATATGAAAAAGTTCGTGGTGATGACCGGACGCCATTTCTTTGAAATCGTCAAAAACTCGCTACTCACTTAGAACATAATGAAAATCAACCATGATACTGGCATTTAAATTGCCTGTCTGACAAGAGGATGGTTGCTTGACTCGATGACCGTATAAGTCTTTTGCAACGTTTCTGTCGCCTTCTTCAACGAATGTGACTTAATTTGTACCTCGTACTGTTACTGAGCAATGAAATACATTTTTCTTTGTCTTGCTTTAAGATGTTCAAAATTTGAAATTTGGGGGCTCATTTTGTGAGATCCCGGGGTGGGTGGCACTACCAGTGGTGCAGGAACGGGGAAGTGGGCAAGGGGGGCAGTACTGCCCGACTAAACTGATGACACGCAAAGGAGTACCGGAGCTACAAGAAACATTCTTGTGATTAAAGTTTAGTGTTTTGTAAACCAAAAGAGCCCTTTTTAAGGATAAAACCTAAAAAAATTTTTTTTTCGTTCCAAAAAACATTACAATTTTCAATTTATGAAAACATATCTTTTTTATCATAAACAAATACTCTTCCCTAAGTGGCGCTAAAACGTTCTTTAAAAATTAAAAATAACAAATTGAAAGAGACTATGTCACCGAAAATTTTTATCCAGTTTTTTATGAATTTTACCCAAATTTCACCCTAGTCAAATTCTTGCACTCTAAAACTAACCCCAAATCTAATCCAAACCCTAACTTAAACGCTAATCTTAACCCTTAAAAAAGCAAATGAAAAAAGTTCGATTTTCTCATTTTCGTTTTATTTTCTTTAACTTAAAAATTTCCGGTGAAATGCAGTGGCGTAGGAGTGGAGGGGAGGCACAGGCCACCACGCTTGGTTTTAAAGTGTCGGTTGCGCGTCAACATTTTGGGCAATTTCATATTATTTGGGCAATTTTGCGTCAAAATTTTGGCCAATTTCATATTTTTTGTGTAAGTTTGCGGCAAAATTTTGGGCAATTTGGTGTTTGTAAAATCGTCTTAATTTCAGTGCATACGTTTTTTTTTTTGAGATCACTTTAATTCGGACAGATAAACCGTTGTTTGAATTTCAGTGGAGACCTTTACTTTTTGGAAGTCACCTTAATTTCTATAGGAAAACCGATTGCTTTTTCGGGCAAAATTCAATGAATCAAGTCATTTTTCGGGCAAAAGTTTGGTGCCCCCCAAATCCTCTTGAGCTCCTACGCCCATGGTGAAATGGTCACTATATCTAACAAATTTCGTGTGTTAAATGATTTCTAAATAACGTAAAATAAATGAGCAATCTTGCGGAGTACATTTGGTTAGCCTGTGACATCCAATTTAGTTCGAGGCCAAGGCCAAGGACTTCAAAATGTGTCCTCGAAGGCGAGAAGGTCTTCGAGACTCCACCTCTGCTATTGCATCAAAATTTGATACAAACAAAGATCTTGATATTCTCTGACTGCTGTCCAAATTTCATGCAGTATAACCATGTAGCATAACCAAAGGTTGACAACAGTGTAATCAAAAACCACAATTTTTTTTTCATCGGTTTGGTGCTTATATAGGAGTTAAACCGGTTTAAATTTCTCCATTTTTTGTCGATTTTCGGCCTCTCAAATTGCAATCATGCATCCGGGCGTCCCCAAACTTGGTACACGTTAAGTCTCCATTTCAATTCATGTTGTGTACAAATTTTAGCTTTCTGCCTGCCTTCAGTTGTTTTTGGGTTATTGTATAAGCCAATCAATAAACTTTCGACACAAAAATGGCCGATTTACCCAGTGTTCAGTTTACTGAATCACGATCGCGTGAGCTAGTGTTTCCAAAATAGGCAGACATGACGCTTTCATTTATGCTTATGTTGAGTCTAAAATTCAACTTTCTAAAATTCAACTTCCTAGGTTGAAACGTTTTTCCAAATCAAAATCAAATCTTTCACTGTACTCACTGTATGACGCCGAAGCGTGTATCGAGTTTGCGGGGCTCATCTTCGCGCCATTGCGTCCACGCAACACAACTCCTTTGGAAGAAATGTAGCAGCGGTTGCGACCCGTTGGCAACACTGTGTCCGATTTGAATGCCGAGATTTGAACCTAAGACTTCCCGCTCCAGAAACGAACGCGTTTGTTTTTCCAGTAACGTTATCAGCAAGGTTGTTTTCCAGTTATAAACAAATCAATAAATTTTGATGCTCATTTATCGAAATGGCGAATAAAAACAAAGATGCAACGCGCGCGCTAAGTTCCAATTAGGTATTGGGAAAAACGCAAATCCTCATATGTTGACCTAAAATTCTTATCTTTTGCATTTATAAGCAAAAGATCTCAGCTCATCTTTGTCATGACGCAGTTTGCGCGAGTGTGCGCGACCGCACTATGTTAATGCGCAACATGTTCCTGATTATTTCATTTACATGCGTTTGTCTGAATCTCGAGCTGACGTCACAAGCATTTGAGACGCATACGTCATAGTACGCAGTGTAGGCGAAATTTGAACCTGTTACTGTAGCAGGAGACAGAAGAGTGCAGACGCCAGTCATTCAGGGCAAGATGGGTAATGATTCAGAGCTGTGTTGGTGGTTATTACCTCATGTACCGGTACCTAGTGCAGCGCGATTGCATAAATGCTTAAAATCGCTGATTTTGCTTGTTCTTTGAGTTTGATTTTGAGTAGATTTGATCCTAAGCGAAATTATGTGTTTATGCTCAGTAGAACACGTATACTTCTGACTAATAATCTAATCTCTTCATACTTCTTAGCGTATTTAGTGTCATTACAGATTACAAGATTCAAAGACTCTTGCATTTACCATTTTACTTGATTTACTTTTGCAGTTTGGAAGGTCTGGGTAGTTAGTCATTATCAGCCGAATGAATTCAATTTTGCTTGTTCGGAAGCGACTACTTTCACCGGTAATATGTCGTTACAGAAATTAACTCAGAAGTTAAAAATATTGACCCCCAATTTTCCATTTGCTGTTTTGTTAGATTTGGAGCTAGTTTTGGTGTTGGATTTAATGAAACATTCAGATCTGAGATAGAAATTTCCGGTGAAATAAAGCCTTCTTACGGTGTACGTAGAAATTCAATTTTAGCAAATTTTAGGTACAGTAGTATCTCGAGATAAAATACAGCATATTTAGTCTTTGCTGCTGTTCGTTCAATATGCCAGTCAGCAAAGCAACTGCTGCGCGGAAACGGTAAAATAACTGTGACCTACCCATACTGGCTTGTAGTAGCGATTTAAAATGCAGTATTCCGGTACTTTCAGCAAAGCAGAGATCACTAACGCTTCTTTAATAGCTCGAGCTTTTCCGCCGCTCGCATTAGTTTATCACAATGAAGCAATCACCTAAATTGAAAATTTCGGAACTAACTGTTTCACCGTTAATGCTCGTCAAGAGATCTACCTAGAGCCTACTCAAACAATGTAAGTCTGCGTGGATGAGTGTTGAAGCACTTGATGATTGTAATTGTAATTTTTTGTAATTATATACCGGTACTCTTTTTATTCACCAAGTTGCCATGACCATACTGGCGTAACTGACAGTGGTAGGGTCTTTTGCCCCCACCCCTAGATGTGGACCGGTGGACTCCTTTACAAATGGGCCTCATGGTGCAACAGAATTCTTAAAGAGTACAACGAATCCTGGTTAAAGACTTTTTATAATTAAACTTCATCTAATTATTGCAAAAAAAGAAACCAATTGCAGCTGAAGACCTCTTATTTTTGACAAATAGCTTAATTTTAGGTTTATTTTAATAAAAATTAATGCTTGTAAAACGTGGCATAAATATTAGCAATTCAAAAATCTGATTAAGCTGATTGCGTAAATGGGATATGTGGAAGGTGGCTAATGGTAAAATTTTAGTTATCTTTTTACAAGGTGATAAATCATAAAATTCCATAGTTCAATAAAACTCACAAGGAGTAATCTGCTTTGTATACATCAAATTAAATACATCAAATTAAATCTTTCGCTGTACTCGCTGCATTGCGCTGAAGCGTGTAACGAGTTTGCGGAGCACATATCCGCATGATTCTGCCCAGGCAGCACTGTTCCAATCGAAGCATTGTTGCAGTGGTTGCGAGCCGTTGGCAACACTGTGTCCGATTTGACCAACCAACATTTGAACCTCAGACCTTCCGCTCCATAGACGAACGCGTTATCGCTCAACCAGCTGGCCGGTATATATATTTTATAGAGAAAGATAATTAGAATGGGGGGTGAGATGGAACGAGATTTGAAAGAAGTGTTAGGTAATTAACGAGTACAGAATTGTAACCCCCCGTACTCCTGAGCTTAAGTATACTTTTTGATGAAACTACTGTTTAGCATTTTAAAACAAACGATCAAACTTGATTGCTTATTTTTGACCATTTTAAAAGTTTTTACTGATTTGTGAGTTATATTTTTGAAAAATTAGCCCCCCCCCCTAAATATATGTCTTGAAACATGTTTCAAATCATTTTTTAGTCCATTCCAGTGCAAATGACCATCTCGGAAGTGCTATATACGTGCGTTTTTTTCTCATTCTGTATTTCGGTCTACAGGCCGATTGGGAGACTAATACCAGTACTTAAATTGTAACGGGTCCCCCCAGCGAGAGTTAGCGTCTCCCCATCGACATTTAGCGTCCCCCCATCGAGATTTAGGTGTCCTCTTATCGAGATTTGAGCGCTGGATAATCAGACAAAAAAGACCTAATTCTTCACCTAATTTTGGCGAAAAACCACTTCAATTTTTGGCGAAGAGCTTTTTTTTTTGGTCTTCACCTAATTTTGGCGAAAGAACACTTCAATTTTTGGGAAGATCTTTTTTTTCTTGGTGTTCATTCAGTTTCGGCGACGGTATCTCGTAATCTTTACTTAAGTACTTTCGCATGCCTAATACGTTTGGTCAGCGCTGCAAAAGCGTCCCCCCATGCAAAATTTTACAATTTAAGTACTGACTATTACCCCCCCAGGCTACGCTACTGTCTTTTGACTTGGATCAAACCTGAGCCAGATTTTAATTGTGACGCAGTTTATTTTGTATAGAACATTTTATGAAAGTTACCGAGATGTTTCTTTGCCATTTTATGGCAACTCTTTTTGACGCAAAATTGGTCAAGTAGTTTACGTACTAGCTACTTTGGCAATGGCGCTTTGGGTCAAGTTTCCAGGTTGTCTTACATGCTATGGCTAAGAGGTACTGTTTGGCGCCAAATTGTTCGACTTGTCTGCGTATTAGCTAAATAGTTGGCGCATTAGTTGCCTGTGTTAAAATGCTAACTTGTTGAGCGAGAAAGAATGTAAAGATGGGGTTAAATTGAATGATTTTGTTTGCGAAATTACTTCATCGCAATGTTTAAAACCAATATTGATCGAATCATTTTATAGTGGTAAAGTTTTGTGGGTCAAGGTCACGCTCAGGCCATGGTGTGTTCGCAGTTGGTTTTTTATTCGCCCTGTTTCCATTTATTTTTTGTAGTTGTTAATTGTTTGAGGCTTGTTTTGGATGAAAATCGCCAAAATTTAGGGGAGTATGAAACTCCGTCAATCTTGCATTTGGGGATCATTGAAGTATTATATTCTCAAGCTAAACGGGAACATACGAAATCAGTCATAATTCATACGTCACTGTACAGTATATTTAATCAAATCTTTCATTACACTCGCTGTATTAGGCTGAAACGTGTAACGGGTTGGCGGGCCCATCTCTGCGTCATTGCCCCAAGCAACACAGCTCCTTTCGAAAAAATGTCACTGGGGGGGCGAGCCTTTGGCAACACTATGTCCGATTTGACTGGCCTGAGGTTTGAAAGTCAGAAACGTTCCAGAGACGAACAAGTTGCCGCTGGATTTGTTAACTACAAGTGATTTCATCCCAACGGGGCATCATCAATTAAATCTGATTCAAATAGAATAGATGTTAATACTTATTCAAACAGAAATTCAAATAGATTCCGTTTGAATAAAATTTAACTGACGGAGTGATATTGATTTTAATAGTAAATAAAATCTGTTGGTATATGATTTGCGCCTGATTTCGTACGTTTCCGAGGAACTTGTAGCTGTATTATTTTTGTAGTTAAGACTTTTGACCATAATGAGCAATGCATTTGAAATTGACTTAAAATGTGAATTAAGCACAGAGCTGGACAGCGCTGTTTCGAGCTTTTAGCTCTCACCGGCAGCCCTCAGCTATCTTTTCAAAGGTATTCCCAGCTGAACAAACATCTTGGCCTAACTGGCAAACCTTAATGGCTTGCAGAAAGGCAGATGCTTAGTAGGGAATAAGCAATTTTTCACTTGTGGTACTTTAGAAACAAGTGAAAAATCGCTGGATCCTTGTAGTAAGGACAGCCATAGGCTATCCTTGCTACAAGGACTCCCGTCTGCGTGACCACGGAAATCAAAACTGCAACATCTTGACGTCCTTCGTTCTTTCTGCAACATCTTAACATCTGCGGGGTTGGTGGTTGTTCTGGCCACCTAACTGCCAGTGGAAGTTGACATGGCTTCCCAGGAGTCGACCACGAAGGACGTCAAGATGTTGCAGTTTTTAAATGTGAGGTCATCATAATAGCACCCCAAAGATTTCCGCGAGGCGTAGCTCGCCAGTAGGGTACGTGGTGGAGTACTGCCTTATGTCCCGCATGTACTTGGATATTGCAAAGCTCGACGTATGTTCGGATTGATATGACAAGCGGTAAATGCGGGTTGATAAACACAAGTGGAGTTGTAAGTCGGGCCGGGCTTTGCGGTTCGGGCTGGAAATTGACAAAATTTCGGTCTTTATTGGTGCTTGATACGTGCCTTGTGTTTTACGTGAAGCATAAAAATGATCAAAATAACCTTGCATCGCTGAATGAAGTCTTCATTTAAGAGTCTTTGCGATGGTGCACACATTTTTATTATTGCATCACAATTTATCAACAATCAATAAGTACAGTGATAACAGAGTTAAAGGGGCATCAAAAGTTAATTCTTCTCCTTTATCGTAAGTCAAACAAAATTTCATATTTTTTTGACATTATTTGCGACTAATTTCAAAATTTTGCCACTGTTAGATCGAAAAATAGTTGTATTTATTTTTCCCGCTGTCTGTTAAATTCGTTTTATTTCAAAAATAATTTGTAAATCACTGATCCATGACTGCTCCTGTTGCCATGGTTTGGACGCTAGCTTGAACGTTTTGTAGTAGGCTCATACCACCTTTAGCAGCATAGGCGTAGCCAGGAAGAGGCCCTGGGGGCCCGGGCTCCCCGCCAATCGAAATGCCGCCAATGATTGAAATGTGACAAAAAATCCTTGTTTCTTCAGTTTCTTTTTGCTTCTTCGCGTACCACGGTAACAGAACAGAAATTAACAATAATATTGACGACCGGGGGGGCCCGGGCTCCCTCAATTCAATTTTTGCCAACCAATTTGGATGTATAAGTCGGGTGAAATTTAGGATTTTTGTCTTAAAAGTTGCTACGTCTGACCCTTATCTAACCTTTTTATGAATGTAGTGCAATAACCAGGGCCGGATTTACCATATGGCACAGTGCCCGGGTGCCGCGCTCAGAAGGTAAGACTTTTTTGGTCTATATTTGGCAGGAAGGTGTTGCAAAAATCTCCAAAGACCCCGCGCAATGTAAATCGGCCGGAAATAACATGGTTAGTACGATTTTATTGTGCCATTTTTCAATAACAATTCATCTCCTCGCCAGTTTTTACAAACAAAATGCTTACAAAAAAATTAGCCTGGGTAAATGCTCATTAAACAAATTGTTGAATTAGAATTGTGGGGGCCTGGGCCCCCTGGCCACACATGTACTCCTAGGACTGGTTAATTTCATGACAAAACAAAAACCTCTAGGGAAAATCTTTGAGTGGATTAATATTTACTGCTTAAAAATTGCAGGAGGCTATTCACCTTATTTCCCCCTACTTGGTCCAAATCACGTACAATCAAAATTTAACACCAAAATGCAAGATTTTAAACGTGTTTTGGACTTAAATTGGAAGTAAAAGAAGAATTGAACAATTTAATTTTTCAATAGGCTTTCAAGTGTTAAAAATCTTGTTCATTGAAATGACTCTGATCACGTGCGAAATGTGATCCAATGGCATTAAAATTTGAATATGACTTTCAATAAAGTCGATTTCATTTTGCTTTCGCAATAAGCTTTTCGGACAGAACTCTTCAATTCCGATCTTTGTATGGTTCGGTATGTGGTGAACAAGATCTTTTAAAGATCAAATGCACTAAGGAGAAATGCAATCTACGGTGAGGAGAAATGCAATCTACTGTAAGGAGAAATGCGTTTTAAGAAGATAGCACAATCAATGGTAAAGAGAAATGCAATCTATCTAGTGACAGCAGGCTCTGATCTTATCGAAACAGTTGAATGGTAAATACGAACTGCTTTTGCCTACAGAAATCTTTTTTTTCCTTGAAATATAAACCGGTTCCAACGGACTCAAGTGAAATTGAGAACGAGCTGTGGTTAAGATTTTAAACCAAGAATCAGAATAGTGTGTGCGCACTGATTGGATTCCAACAAATGTTGGCCAATGGGTTAATTGCTCTCTGGTTCGAATTGAGTCTTACTTTTTGCTTTGCATTTTCTATTTGGCTGGGTTTCGGTTGGTTGGAATCGGTGGGTTCCCTGCTCCTGAGTAGGAGTGTTTTTTTGCCTTATTGCTTTTGGGACAGCATGCTGCTTAATGCGTTCTTGAAGGCTTTGGGTTGTGCGACCTACGTACCGACTATCACAAGTGGCACACGTATTCATAAATAACCATACTTCTTTGATTGGCAGGTAGCACCAGAGTTGTAAGTCGGGCCGGGCTTTTCGAGTCGGGTTCGGCCTATAGTTGACAACAATTTTGGGCTTAATTCGGGCCTGAGACGTACTGTTTGTCTTAGGTGCACAAAAATATAATCAAAATAACTTGGCAACATTGCTAAATTTTTCTGATCTAACTTAACTTTTGTTTTTTTGGGGGGTATGATTTGGGTTTCAAATTAGTTTTCAGGTTCGGGCTTATATTTTCGGGTTCGGGTCTGAACTAGTCGGCCCCTTTACAACTCCGGGTAGCCCATCTTTTTTGGCAACAGGGAACATGCATTGACTTGAAAAATTCAAGCGTGGTGATATGCTCCGTAGCAATTTTGCACAGCACATTTAATTTGATGTTTTAATTGCTGAGAAGCTGAGCCTATCCATTGAATCTGTATCTTCCCATCAACAATCACGTCAGTTGTGCATAGATGAGAGTTGACGTATTATTGCTGTACAGACATTGTAACTTAAATGATTAAGTTATTCATTTGTTGTATTTAATTTGGTTTCATGTTACCTAATGGTCCGCAACACTTGTTACCGTTGTGTGGTTATTGCGGTTTGCTGCCGTTTATCGCAACCGATGTTTATTAGACAAAATATTGCCGTGATATATAAACCGGTTTGGGCCGTTAGGAAATGTTTATTATTTTTAAATTGGCATTGGACAGTTGGACGCTAGGTTTTTAATTTTACCTCTCGATTCCTTGTTTTCAATTTTTTGTTGCTTTTTTTTCGATTTTTTCGAGAACGGACCAATAGATGCCGGAAAACTAGACAAGCAAAAGCGATACCGTAATTGATGACGTTTGAACAAACCACACATACTGTAAATTAATAAATAAGCAGGTTAAAGTCTTCGATTCTTCCTATGATGTCTTCTCCTCTGTATACATGACGACATCGGTAAAGCTAATTAATCATGTCGCCAATCTGTCCTCTTTTGTTGGTCAGTTCGTTATGAACGGATATAATATTCCAGGATATTCCTGGCAAAGCTTGAACGGATATAAACTGAACCGAAAATATTCCCAGTTCACTGAGTGGACTAAGATAATACTTTTGTTGAATAGTTTTAATTGGACTTACCGCTTTTTTGGTTTGTTAGAGGATGTTCGTAGTCTGAGTGCTTTGCCGTGAATACGTTTGTTAGAATTGTTTGGGTCTCCTCAACTTTAGATGCACATTTTTACTTCTGATTTTGCTGAAACCATTTTTACTAAAAAAGTCAAAAAATAAATAAATGAATTCACCCCATGAGTTATGCCACATGTCTGTCATGATAGCTTACGCACAAAATATAGCAGCCTAGTACAGCTACTGTTTCAAGGAATATCACCTCTGGTCGGCTTGGCTAACTGGGTAGGCTTATCAACTCTCAAATGACTACTGCGCCACATTTTAGCAACTTGCAACAATTACAGGTGTCTAACCCATCTAACAACCAAAAATAAAAGGAAATGGATCCCCGCAGATAATTAACTGGTAGGCTACAAAATCGACAAGCCAGCATATCCGATAGGTTATGATGCCAGCATCACCCTTGAATTACAACACATAGAATATACTTTAACTTAGTTGCTACTCTGCAGTGTTGCATTTGATTTCCCAAGTGTTAAGCTCCAAACTGGAAACTGAACGTTACGTGATTGCATGTTTGTTTCCACCGATATTATGTGATTGCTTGAGCGTTTCCACCGGTATTATCGTGGCGGCCTATCGCTCTAATCAGAGGTGGAGTCGAGGACACAAGGCTCGAGGCCAAGGCCAAGGACACAAAAAAAATCCGAGGCCAAGGACAGCCTTTCCGAGGACAGACACTCTCGAGGCCAAGGACCAATGACACAAGCTCAAGTGCTCTCCAAAAAAAAAAGGTTTTCACAAAAATTTTTCAGGCGATCTCCAAAAAAAAACACAAAAAAACGAAAGGTCTTTACAAAAATTTTTCAAGCGATCACCACTAAAAAACGTTTTCCAAAAAATTTTTCAAGCGCTCCGCAAAATTTTAACAATTCAAAAAAAGTGCTGTCCTCGAGCCGAGGACAGGCCAATTTTCGAGGACTTGAGGTCTCGAGGCCAAGGCCAAGGACTTCAAAATCTGTCCTCGAGGCCAAGGACGTCCTCGAGGACTCTGGCTCTAATCCAACTACAAAATAGTATATTTTACAGACAGCATTATAATCTAGGTGGCCTAAGCCTACGTAATTATACCAAATACACTACAATATGATACAGCCTTTTTTTATTGTAGAAGATATGTGAATTGGCTTACTTGAAGTAACAATACATTATCGACTCTACTTTTGCAGAAGTAGTGGCATGCCTTTCTGGCCTAACATATTACCATTTAACAAATGAAGGTGTTATGTACGGTAGTTAGTGTTCATGAAAGCAAAGTTACTTCCTGGCTTTAAAATCCAAGCTACAGGCTTTAACTCTGTTTACCATTTCAAGTTACATTATATAGCAGTTGCTGTACTTGTCGAGTTCTTAGTTGTTTTTTTTTGTAGTTTTGCAAAGGTTGTGTTGGTTTTAATTGTTTGTTTTTATAGATAACTGATGATGGCCCGCTTGGGTTGATTTCATCGCTAAAAAATGTTTTGAAATATATTTTTTTAAATATATTGATTCATTCATTCTACTGATGATACTTTAAGTTAAAGTGAAACGCGTCTAATGAATTGTTATGCTTAGTTCTATTTTGGCAATCGTTTTTGTTATAAAATTAAGCAGAAACTCCGACCGTTATGCTCCAATATTGAGATATATTTTTTAAATATACGAAAAAAATTTTTTTGTTAAATATATTGAGACTGGCTTCTCGGCTTTTTTGAAATCTAGCAAGCAACTTGATGACGCGACGGCTGAGCCATCGCTTTAATTTTGTCATCGTTTTTATCTGGTTCTTAAAGCTGAGGGAGATGCAGATTTTTGAACATTCAAAACAGTTCTAGGATACTTACATCAGATTGAAAAACATATTTTGACAATGTGGAACCTTGCTGCTTTTGTATTTGTTCGGATGAGGGCTACGCATTAAGCCGGCTTCAATACCCTAACTTAATATTTCAGTGCAATCTGTTGTATTTGCAGACAGCAACCACCGTGCATCTTTTTATTAAAATTTTTTCACTTAATTTTCCGTTAGAAGGGCGGCCCATGAATAATGGCAAACCCAAGACTAGAAATTGGTAAATGTGCTTTAATTGTTTATTTGATGAATGCATGCATCTCTGATCTCTTTCCCAATATCACGAGCAGGCGCGTAGCCTGGAATTTCAATGGGGGGCTGTTTTGGAGGCCAGAAACAACATCAAACAATCTTGACCCAGATTTTGATCGATCTTCAATCAGATTGAGTCGATTTTTGTGTCCAAATATAGGTGATCTCCGAAAATAAAAAAAAGGTCTTCACTAAAATTGAGACGTTTTTTTTGTCCAAATTTAGGTGATCTCAAAAAAAATTAAAAAAAGGTCTTCAGCCAGGCTGAAACCCAGTTTTTCTGGTCGAAATCACGTCAGGTCCTTGATCAATTCTCATCGCCAATACCAATGGGGAGGCTATTTTCGTTTTTAGTGCAAAACTCGGCCTCTAAAGTGCTAAAAACGGTGTATTTTGCATACTCTTCTGGCCAATGGGGGGGGCTATAGCCTTCCCCCCCCCCCCCCCCCGCCTGGCTACGTTACTGATCACGAGAAAGCAACTCTACCGCTATGTTTTGGACAAATCTTCACCCACTTAAGCGTTAACTATTTTCCAAGTTTTCTGGTTGAAGTTTGACTTTTTTCATGTAAATATACTGCTTGTCAAAACCCCCAAGCAGAGATATCATCGTAAAGTTTCTTAACCAAGGACTCAATTGAACCCAGTTTATGCGATCAGGGTCGTCGTAAAAAACGAGTTTTATTGTTTCGTCGATTGCTAGTTCAATAGTTTGATTTATGGTTTGTCGTATGTTATTGTTACGGGTGTTTAAAACTCCAATTATTGTTTATCTTGTATTCTTGTGATACAGTAGATCAGTGGTTTCCAACCTTTTTATAACGGCGGACCGGTAAAAATTAAACACATGTTTACGTACCGCACCAAAATACTGGATTACCGGTGTAGCTGCAATCGCATTTGAAACCTAAGTAAAATTAATGGCAGAGTATAATCCATAATTTCGGCAAATTCGAGCATTGAAATGCAAAAACTCAACAAAATGTTGATCAACCGAAACAATTAAATGCCGATTTATGGACCAGGCGCACAATTAGGATTTTGTCAAGGGGTTGAACCAAAGGTAAAATTTTTGGCCGGAAATAATACGTCAATTGGGTAGCATGCTTAGCAGACTGGTAGGAGAAGCTCTATGACCTAGGAGCCCCTTAACCGCCCAGCCGCTGGCCGATTTTTGTGATTTTTCAGCGAAAAATAGCCATTTTAGCGCCATTTAAATCAAATTTTGTGTCTTTTTGGAGCCATATGAAAGAACTAAATTGCTAAGATTAGAAAGTCAGTTGAAGAATTAAATCGCCCAGCCCCTTCAAGCTTCTTTACACACAGGTAAAGTCCAAAACATTTTTAAACGCTTGCAATTTTGGGTGAAGCTTTCTAAGTGACTTGGCTAATGGCGGGGAACACTGAATCCCCTTTAGCCCTCCTGGTTGCGCCACTGTTATGGACGCAATTAGAAAATCAAAGTTATTGAGAAATTTCTTGCTGTTTCGGTGCTAATATGAGAGAAAAGCGAGACAGCATAGAAGTTTCTGAAACACGTAACCCTGCTTTATCATCAAATCGATTCCTCTGCTTTGTTTTGATGTAAGTCGGAGCTGAAAAAATTGTCGCTCATAACAACAGCTGCTGGTTGAAAATACCATCAACAACAATATTATTATGAAACTTAAACGAATATTTGTTTTCGTGAGGTCGCCAGAATTCTATATTTCTCTCTCGTTCTCTTTTTATTGCACGATTTCTTCGTGAGGGCTACTGGGGCAGCAGCTCGAAATTAAGATGCCAAACATCACGGTCTTCCGTCACCTCCATCGATTCACTTGGGCGAAAGTCAAGTGATTCCATTCTAGATTCTCAATGTAATTGATCCAGTTATTTTTAGTTTGTCCAATTGGTCTTTTCCCATTTGCTTTGACAGTTAACGCTTTCAATTCGCAGAAGTAGCGGTTTCCAGAATTGAGACAAGGATTTTGTGTATAATCTTGACTGCAAAGTAAAATCGCAACGTAATTCAATCAGTTTTTTTTTCCTTTGGATTACGGTTACGTGTGCTGACATCTTCGATGAATGGTGACTAGGAAGCGAAGAAACACCAGTTTTATTGACTAAAAATTGGCCAAACATAGAATGAGTTTCATAATTAACAAAAACCTTGCAAAGATGTGCGGGAAAAGATATTATGCGGACCGGCTAAAAAAGCACGCGGACCGGCGATCGGGAACCATTGCAGTAAGTAGCTTATTTCGGATAACAGTATGCATTACACAACGCTTTCAACGTATTTCTCATTATAATCGTGTCGCATTTGTGATGTCCTGAACTAGCCTAGCATATAAAGCAGTTCCCGCATGTAGTCAGCCTTTTCCTTTTTATGTCTTTCGGATTTGAGGTTTTGTGCTTTTGTTTCTCAGTTTAATTTTTCTGTT
Organism: Trididemnum nubilum; assembly: GCA_963965965.1. Lineage (NCBI taxonomy): Eukaryota > Metazoa > Chordata > Ascidiacea > Aplousobranchia > Didemnidae > Trididemnum > Trididemnum nubilum. The sequence continues at coordinate 2,228,830 of OZ014488.1, read as the reverse complement.
CGGCCGGCCGCCGCAAATCTGCGGAACGATAAAATTAAACGGCAAAGAATTGCTTTTAAAGAAAGGCAGGTCGAACGTAAGAGAGTGCGCTGAACGAGCTGATCGACTTATAGAGCTGAAAGCCCGGGACGGTCATCAGAAGGCTATTCTCGACCAAACGCCCCCGCTTCAACAGTATCATTAGCGGTACGCTTAGAGCAGTGGTTACTAATCTTTTTATATAGGTGGACTGGTAAAAATTAAACTACTGTTCGCGGACCGGCACTAAAAAATCCAATGTGTAGTTGTTATCGTATTTGTTAACCGTCGCAAAATTAATGGCGCAGCACGATGCATTATATCGGCAAAACAATGTTACGCATTGAAATGCAAAACTTGCGACCAAATGTCCATCAGTTCAAACAATAAAATGTCAATTTATGGACATATAGTGGGAAATTTGTTGCTGTTTCGATGCTAATATGAGAGACAAGCGAGGCAGCAAAGAAGTTTCTGAAACACTTAGCTCTGCTTCAGCATCCAATCGATTTCTTTGCTTTGTTTTAAGTCAGAGCTGAAAAAATTTTCGCGCTTGAGTCGCTGCAGGTTGAAAATGCGACTACCAACTTGGTTGTTTTCAGACTTAGAATGTTTTCAAAAGATCTTTAGAATTGAGACAACGATTCTTATTTTATGCTTCTACTGCGAAGTAGGATCGCAAAATGATTCTTTCGGTTTTTCTTGTGCTGACATCTTCGTCGATTCAAGCTTGCATGTGCTGCCATCTTGGATGAATCCCCGCTTAGTTGAGATACTTAAGACTTTATCCACAGTTGCAAGCTGGTATACGTGTTAGGGAGATGACTGCAAAATGAGGGAGCATATCAATTTAGCTCTTTCAAATGGCTTTCAAAACCTAGTAATTTATTTCTTTCAAAAGGTTCTTAAACGTGCGAAAAGTTTAAGAATGCAGTGAAGCCAATTTTCTTCAGGATTGACAATACGAGCAAATCTCAAGGTTATCAACTTTTATCACTTTTGCTTCTGATTTGAACAAGAATCTGTTTCAAAACGCCTCGTTTCATTGGGAAATTCCGAATTGGGCTCGTGTAGCATATCGGATCCTGCTGTACCTTATTTGTAAATTTACGTGAATTTCTGGATACATTGTTGTTTTTGTTTTTATCAGGTTTTATTTTTGATTCTATCAATGAAAATAAAAAGCATCAAAATTATACCGAAAAAAACAACAACAAAAACTGAACGAACACGGTTGTAGTGGTACCGAATCAGTAAGACTTTTGTGTTAAGTGGATTGACACGGTTGCGTGCTTTGGTGCGTCCCTTGTTGAACAGAACAAATAGGTTGCGTTTTACTATAAAGCAAATTTCACCTCTACGATTCGCTAAATTCTTCTTTAATACGTTGAAATACATAAAGGTCATGTTCCCGCAAACCAGCGAGCCTGCATTGACGTAATTTCAGTACTGATGACGTATGAAGCGGGCTGCCGAGCGCACAATCCAACCGCCTGCGGGCACCGAAATATTCGACGAGTTCAAGCAAATTTGTCGCATCACTTGTCGCTGGCTCCGTAGCGACGTGGTGAGAGCGTTAGACTAAGAATCGATTAGACTAGATTTGATTCTCAGTCGGGTTAAACCTAAAACCAGCATTTTTTTAAACCAAAGTCCTACATGAGTGGTAATATTGCTCTTTAGTTTCACATCTACAACTCCATCTTAGTTGGAATCCGTCCTGATATCTCTACAGTGCATGCCATTTTGGACATCGCATCTATCTGTTTCGACAATATTGAAAAATTCTGCCGGACGTAACCAAACCGTTTGACACGGTTCAACGTAAAATATTATTGGATAAACGACAACATTATGGTATTAGGAGTGTTGTAAATCAATGTTTTTGTTCGTACTTTTACGATAGATATCAATTTGTTGCTATTAACAATATTTATTCCTCTATAAGAGAAATATAGATATGGAGTTCCCCTAGACTCCGGCCAAGCTCTTCTGTTATTATTTTTAATCTACATCAATAACCTTCCAACAGTCTAGCCTACTCCCCTCGCCTTTATGCTTACGATACATGTTTTGTACCTGCGGCTAAGGTCGAAATTCAGATGATTGCTAACAAGCTTACTTTAAATGCACCAAAATCTAGTTCAATTGCAATTAACTCCAAACTAAATTCACCTCAGTCCTTAAACCGTCCCTTCTTGTAGAATCTGTATTTCTTGTTTTATGTTCATAATTGTATGTGTTTATTTTGTTTTAATCCGTTTATTATGTTCATACCTCTAGTCCTGGCTATACTGATGATGATGATGATCGAGTTTCTACTCTAAGTCCTTCCAAAGTTCCACTGCTGGTTATACTGACGAGGAATAAAAGACGAAAGTCGATTCCGAAACAGTGTATCTTGAGCTGTTAATCAAAAGTTTGTTTGTACCTCAACAGTCTGGATACTCTCTGTAGCTCGTCGTTAATTTCTTAAGACATTGTTGTTAATAAATTCGCCTTCTGTTGATTTGAGTATCACCTGCAATACGGATATGTTTGTATCTGTTCAAAGTTCGAAAAATTTGGCAATAATCATTGAGAATAAATTACATTTTAAGGAGCTCTCTGGAAATTTCCAGTAAATTGAAAGTATTGCTTACCTGAAAGTGCAGTGCTCAAACTTTATTACTGTTTAGTGCACTCGCACTTAAACTGTGATCTTACCGTATGGAATGATACCTATCCAACTTATCTTTCCAAACTATCAAAAATTCAAAACTAAGCTACGAGAATCATCACGGGAGTGATCGGAAGGAAAGTGCTAAACCCGTATATCAAAAATGCGAAACCTCGGATCTGACAATAACGAATAAATTTGAGACTGCTAAAACAATCCATACATTTCTTCAAAAACCCTTACTTGCAAACTTTGATGGATAAATACCCACGGTTTCCAAATCATCTTATTTACATGTATCGGTACTGTTATTTGAAACAAAACGAACTCAACAGTCTATCAAATATACTGGTGTAAAAATTTGGAATTCAATTCCCGATTAACACAAGAGACCTTCATTTTATAAAATTTAAAACAGAATGTAAAAAACTACTCTTAAAGTCATAACTTGGCGTATTATATCAGTATATACATTGCATTGCTCATATCTTCATTCCACCCTGAGTCTTGTGTTTTGTTTTTTCACTCTAATTGTGCCTTTGTCTAAGGGTAAAACTTTTGTGTTTCGTCAATCCAAAGCTTAATTCTCGCATATATCAAACCTAGCTTATTGTAATTCCACAAACTGTAATGCCATAAAACATTATGGCTACTCAGGGTGACTGTTGACTGGAATACGTAACGGTCCCTTCGCAGTTACCCTGTCACTTCTACTGATTTATCATTTGAGTAATGACATGTATTTGTCGTTTATGCTTTGATCAATGACGAAATAAATAAATTGGAATTGAAAAAAAATTCGGATTAGAGTTCAAGTAACTCTTTCTTAAATGGTCATAAGAAGTTTTAGTCGTGTCTTTACTAATGCTTAAACTATTGACAGCTATGGCAGTGTTCCCTCTTCAGTTTTGGTGTTTTGCTGAATTGGTTCGGCTACGCCCGATCAAGCACTAATGTGCTGATAGGAATCGGCTTAATGATTGCTCACATTGGGAGCACCGCTGGAGTTGAAATACTGTGTTAATATTAATCATTTGCTTTTGACACGTGACTCAGTGTTACAAAATAAGCCAGTGCGCCAAAAACACTTGATTCCGCTTTCCCAGTTGTTTCCGTGTCAATTAAGCAGCATATAGCAAATTAAAGCTACCGAAGAAAGTAGACCAGACATGGCAGCACATAAAAAGCAGTAACGAAAAACGACTAGGTGAGAGTTTCCGAAGATAAAAGCGGCTCTCGGTAGTGCGAATCCTTACTTTGTTCATGCATGAATCTCCAAAACTGTTTGCGTCGAATCAAATACTATTTGTGCCAGAGGTGCCTAAACCCGGGGGGATCGGGGTGATATATCCCCCCAATAATTTGACCGTATCCTCCCCAATAGTTTGAGTACAGTCTACAGCTGCATCCACCCCAATAATTTGACTCTGGTGTGCATCTATGCGTAGGTGTCCACTTGAATTTGGGGAAAACAGTGTTCCATTTTTGTTGAAGACCTTTTTTTTTTGGTCTCCACCTGAATTTGGGAAAAACAAGTGTTCCATTTTTGGTGAAGACCTTTTATTCTTTTTGGGCCTTCACTTAATTTGCTCACCTGAACAAAATCCCCTCCAATGTTGAAAATAGGGCAAAATTGGGGTAAAATTGCAAATTATCTCCCCAATGTGCAACAAAGATCGGCACCCCAGGTTTGTGCCCAACAGAATGTAAACTGCAAAGATTAGAAAACCGTTTAAAAAATGTTCTCAAAGATTGAAGGGGGTGAAGCATCCAGCTGGGATTATGAGCAAAAATTAAACAAACATCTAGAACATTTCTTCACTAAATTTCAGCCTTTTATAATCCATCGTTTCTGAGATATTTCATTTCAAAGTCGGGAGATCTCCCCAACAGTGTTACCATTTAAGATCTAATTTTCTAGAAATTGGGATATACTATTTATATTGCAAAAGTATTTCTGTTGCAAGACTAATTCATGCTTAAGCTTTACATTCAGGAGCTTTTTAATAAATGTGAAAAACTACTATAACTATCATTTTAGTTGGGAAAAATAAAGTTTTACCTGGCAAGACTTTTGGGTGATTTCCTTGCTTTGAAATAAAATATCTCAGAAACAATAAGTCGTAAGCTGGTAAAATTTGGTGAAGATATGTTTCAGATTATGCTTTATCTTTTGCACATAATCCTTGCTGGATGCTTCTCTTCCTTTAAGTCAGCAGATGCTCTCATATTCGAGCGCGGCGAGTTGCTTGAAGCTGAAACTGTTTTTCCTCGTCCCAAGCATGGCTAAGCTTATGACAGTTTATGTTCAAGTGACGTCTTAAAGGTTAGCCATGAGTAGATCATAAAAACGCGATATAGGGTTGCAGAAAATCCTCAAAACTATTAGCCAGCCAGTTAGCTTGTTTGAGTATAAAAACTAGGAGGCTGAATTGCAATTTGAGGCGGCCTACTTTTTTAAGTTGTTGATATCACTGTATGAACCTATGCATGCAAAATATAAATCGACCTTGAAACTCCTTGGTTCAGCCTAGTGCTCCCTTCGTCCCACAGCAAAATAGATTTGCAAGGCAATTCGTTTTTGGTAGGGTTGTTTTAAACTGGTCGATTGGTAACGCGTACGTCTCTGAAGCGGGAGGTCTGAGATTTAAATTTTGGGCCGTCAAATCGAACACAGTGTTGCCAACAGCTCGCCACCGCTGCGACATTACTTCGAAAGAACCTGTGTTTCCTGCAAGCGCACTGCACTAGAGAATGGAGATGGCTCTTAAACTCGTTACACTGCGAGTATAATAAAGATTTGATTTTTTTAAGAGGCACGCCCTCAAACCTCCCTCTGCATTTTAAATGATGTTGTTTGGATAGCCGAAAGTTGGTGTTGTTTTGAAAAGTCTCACCTTTTCACACGTGACTCATTTGGGTTCACTTTGTTGTGCGCAGCAGCGAATGACGTCATTGTACGTCATTGCGAAACACAAGCATGAAAAACACAGAGATATCGTCGCAGCTTCGATAATATAATAAGCTCATTTGTTTTTACACAGTAGTAAGAGTCGATGTAATCTCGAAGTTTGCCTAACAAAATATTTCGAAGCTTCTCATTTTAATGAAACTGTGGTCACAGTTTAGATGTTGTTTTTTTTCGGGTGCTGTTTTAGTAAGCATTGATTTTTGTTGGGTTAAACGTCGGAAAGTTAAAAAAAAAAGAGATGAACTAGTGATAAGGTGCTTAGTTTATTGACAGCTTTTGTCCATATTTTCCAAGACATAGTGGTGCAGATAGCTAACTTAAAGAATTGAAGGAAATTGTTGACCGTTTTGTACCCAGTCGCATCATATCAATCGTGAACGTCAAGCTCGATATCAACAATAGTTCAAGTTTTCTTTCAGAAAACTTTGCTACTGAATACCAACTATTATTGGTTAGTAAACTTTGTCTGACTGTGCTGGTTACGTTAAAGCCAACTTGGTTTCATTAAACAGTCGTGGGGTATTTTGCTTTTATTTGTGGTGGCTTTTTTAATAAAACTTAGTATTTGTTCAACCGTTAAACATTGATGTGGATGCTCAATTAAATTAAGCCACAGTCAATCGTTTCCTTTGTGAAGTCAGGCTACAAGGATAAAGACTACCGGTTGTGGAGTTACGCGCAAAGCGATTTGGAATTTTAAGACGCTGAAATCTCTTTTACTTAAATTCATTCAGTGTTTTCCTGTTAATATTTCTGTCAGTAGTACTAAAAAAGAAACAGTAGTTAAGATTAAAAATTAAAATCAAAAATTGAAAATTATAATTTGCTCTGATCTCTGATCATTGAGGTCTCTTCAGTTGGAGATAATAAAAAGAACAATTAATTAAGATAGATATATTGTGCCCAGGCTCCAGCCTACGTTAGGGCAAAAACTAGACAATTTGAGTTATTAAATGCTTCTGGTTTGGTCTCTTGAATACAATACTTTTCCTAAAAATTAAGTGAAAAGCAAACTAACTTTCATTTTCATTCAGAACCTTTGTAATCTATTTTACGAAAACTATCTATCGTAAATTTTTATTCTAGCATTGATTTGTGTTTGTGCCTTTTGTATGTAGCTCTTTAGAGCCTATCTTTAGTTGGGCTTGGATAAATGTCCTGCTTGGTGCTGCTGTAAGTTTTAAGCGTCTTCCTTTTCAACCTTCCGGCGGCGGTCACCCTAGTTGAAAGATTTATACCAGCAGTATTAGCATCCTACATTCCAAACTCCTTTATTGCAGGACAGCACTGATGAAGAATGTGAAGTGGTTTTATGTCGGACTGCAGCAATTTCGGTCTTGATATTTTACTCTTTCGTGTTTTTCAAAAAAAAAAGAAATTTGGGGACGACTTATGCTGCTTCACCAGATTCTGCCAGATACACCATTTGCTTTAATTCATCACTAAGTACTGAACAATAATGAATCTAATGTTAAATGTTTGTGTTTTACAGCAGTTACTTTGGCTTACATTTTAGCAAAGCTTCATGAATCTTATTTGATGAAATCGGAAAGGCTCAGGTCTGCCAAGTTCCAAAACTATTTAACTCCTGCTGGTCAGTCCATCCGTTATTATGGTGATGGCAGAACCAATCATAGTTCGTGTGGGTAATTACGAAATTATTCGAACAATCGGTAAAGGAAATTTTGCTTCTGTCAAGTTAGCAAGACATCGTATTGCCAAAACTGAGGTGAGAGTTTTTTTGATTGATTAATTCGTATAGATATCTTTACTCACAGGAAAGGGACGGTAACGATTTGATTTTGGACGGTCCCGCGTCCGCTTGGGAGTTTTCAACTTACCATGTATTATTCTAGCACAACTTTCCAAGTATTATTCTAATTCTTATTCTAATAGAATTTATTTGTAGACGTATCGCTGAAATTTTTTCAAACAGAAATGTGCATGTAGACAAGAAATTCAGAGTTCCATCAGATTTTAATCAGTCAAGGTTCGAAAAAGTGCTCTGTGTTTTCGAAATAATTTTTTCAGATTCACTTCATTTCAGTACAGCTCAACTGCTTTGGAAGTCTTCATCAAGCTTCTAGATTTTCGAAATTTAGATCTTAATTGCCAACAGTTGCCTTTTAATTAAATTTTACCCTGTTGATCTCATTTAGGGGTGAAACAGACTGTTCAGTTTTCTTGGATTTTAACAGCTTGTGCTGAGGGATCTGCTGTAAGATTTAATGTAGTTATTTGAACTTCCGAAAACGATGGCTGGTTTCGCTATAATGCCATGTCTAGTGTAAAAAAAACTGCTTATTTTTCAGAAAATTTGCTTTTAGAAAGATTGGTAAATTGCGAGTTTTAGCCCGCAGTTTAGAAAATCAATTAAAACTTCCGGTCTCCCAGCAATTTAGGAAAAGTTTATTATAGAAAATTAAATGCTATTTTTGCCGTTATACAAGTTATAAATGCTATTTTCGTTCTCATTTAATTTCTGTTTGAGTCAACGAGTTTAAACAGGCGTCGGTATTAGGTGGAAACAATTAAAAAGCTTTGCAGTGCAAGTTAGCAGTAAGTGACGCACGTGCTACGTAATTTGTGCACGCAAAATCCGAGCTATGACGCACGCCCTGTGTTACAATCTAGTGGTGCATTGTATAAATCACGAATTAGTTGTCCTGTTAGCTTTGCCTTCAATTTATTGCTGCTTTCAAGATTAACTTTGTTGTCCTAAATCGTTTGAAATTGATTTAAGCTTTGTATGAAAAGTTTAAATTCAAAGTCTAGGCTCCATTTTGGCGTTTTAAAGACAAGGTATTTCGGAAATTTCTTACTCAAATAATCAAGGCGAACCGAGAGAGCTTCCCCATTCAATGTTGCTATGTCGCAGAGCAATGAGTTCACATTGTTCTTATTTACTGTATCGGAAAAGTTCTTTGATTTCAAATGTTAAGAATTTATTAGAAGACCCTAGAGTAAAAGCTTATGCGTCACAAAAATGTAGAACCCCTACGATTGCCACATATTTCGTGCTTCTTTGCTTTAGTTTGTTCTTAAGTTCAATGTTTACGGAAATGTCTGACAGTATACAATGCTGAGTGGTTTGCTTAGTCTTCCTTGCAATGTGGTACCTGCGTTTCTCTGCACTGTGTGTTTGTTTGGGGCTGTGGTGGGGGCGTATTGTTGTGCTACCAATTAAGTCGGCACCTGATTAACGTTATGACTTAACCAAATTCATAGGATACCAAATATAGTTCAAATTACTGTGCTAGAGTACATAAAATTTGACGCAGCACCAAATTAGCACTGTACCAATTAACTACTTAGCATAAAGTTTACTTACTTTGAAATAAATTGAATCAGCTTCAAAGTAACTTTGAGCACAATTAATCCAGCACGGACTTAACTAATTACAAAATGCGCTCGCTATGACTACATCGTTCCCAAATCAAGCAGCTACCAAATATATTGGTTTCTTATGAACTTGGTAGAAATCAACTTGACTCGGACGAAAACGGTCCCAGTCGGAAGTGAATTTGCGTCGAAATTTGGCAAATGCTGGAATCCCCATATGCTGTGTGCTGATGACCACTGCAGATACTAACTTGTATGAGCTCAAACAAAACAGAGAAGCAAGCACAGGAACATTTTTAAGCTCTTGCCTTTCTGGACGTTGCTCTCTTGAAACGGCAGCGAAGATCTAATTTTGAGAGTTGAGCTTCGATACCTTGCCGCGTTCCGCAAAATCTGTGGCGACCTATTGATACTTTTTGGCAATCAGTCTATGTGTTTTCCTTGTGCACTTTTCTCAGCCATCCGCTCCTTGCCACAAGGCAGCTGAGCACTTTTTGGAAATCATAGGAATCAGGTTAAGTGTAAGGTGATAGTCACTGTCTAAAATCAGTAGAACGCTATGTATCAGGGCTGCCCAACCCGTGGCCCGCGAAGCTGTTTTGTGCGGCCCACAAGGTCTTTTTGCGCAGTTGATTTCCTCATGGAAAGGCTTACTTAGCATTTTCTGGCAAATAAAAAGGTCTAAACTAAACCAAAACCTTCTTCTGTTTGGTTTTCCCGAAATCAGCGCGGATTTGCGGCGAAGACTTTTTTTTTTTGGTCTTCACCTACTTTTTGGGACAGACTCCCGTAATACTGGCCGAAGTGAGCACCGATTTTGCGATTTTGTACAACAAACTTGCAATTATTTGGAGTTTAATCTTGATAAAAATGCACATGGCCCGCAATAACTTTTCTCCCGGAAATGTGGCCCGCACCATTAAAAAGGTTGGGCAGCCCTGCTGTATATGAAGTAAGGTTCTACGAAATTTTATTGAGAATATCTGGTCAATTTAACCAGTGTACGAAATATATTACTTTTGAACTATGCATGCTCTCACCAATCTGCAAGGTTGGTCGTGCCCCCCCCCATTTTGGTTTACTCAAAATACTGTTTGTGGAACATCACGTAACAACAAGACAACAGGCAATGATGGAAAAAGGAATAATTACGTTCAAATATAAATTTCCTTTGGCGTTTTCTCGATTCTTTGCAAAATTGCTGGCAACCAAGTGCTGTACATAAATCTGACGCAATAATCGATTTTAGTAACACGCCTTTAGGGATGTGCCTTGGAAGAAAGACGTAAGCCTGCAGAATCGTTACCGGTACTTCGTTAGTGATTATGACATAAAGCAATACGTGAAAACATTTTTTTCAAAGACCAGCTGTTTTGAGTTTTGGAGCACACACAAGATTTTGAGGTCAAAGTCGTGGCGCAACCAGGGTGAAGGAGCTAAAGCCCCCTCAGCCAAGTCACGTACAAAATTTAACCTCGACATACAAGCGTTTAAACGTACTTTAGACTTGACTTGAAGTAAGAGGGGCTGAAGGGGCTAAGCAATTTAATTCTTCGAAATGACTTCTGAATTGTAGCAAGTAAATCATTCGTATGGCTTCAAAAAGTACGAAGTGTGATTAAAATGGCGTTAAAATCGCTTCTTTTTTTTTCTGCAAAATCACAAAAATCGCCAGCGGGTTGGGGGCTCGGCCCCCAGGCCCCCGTCCACATTCACTAAATATCTAGTGACGATGCCCCGTCTGTAACACGCTTGAGTTGTATCGGTTTGCTCAGCGCGGAGGCTGAATCAGATAGTTTTTGGGCAAAAACAATCTACTTTTGGTTCACCCCTCTTAGCAAAATCCTGGTTGCACGTCTGGTAGCATTCACTGCTGTAAATCTACTACTGAACGGTAGACTCGGATTGGATTCTCGGTCCGGTCAAAGCAAAGACTATAAAAATTGGTATTCACAGCTTCCCTGCTTGACGTTCAGCAATAAAAGGGACAGTGTGAAGCCTCCATCGTGTGAGGTAGACAGGGGGGGCAGGCGGCAGCTTGACTCGAAGACCAAAAGGTCCTTTTGCTGTCTCCTGGCCAATGCAAATTGTTGAATAAAAAGTAATTACAATAAATAGATTTTTCAAGCGATTATGGGCCGCAGACGAAACGAGCTAAGAAACGCTGCCGGTCTTATTTTAAAATTGCGCATATTTGTAGCCACACAAGATCTGAATATCAGTTTTTATGTGCAAAAGTTCAGTTTATTTTAGTGCCCCCCCCCCAGTTTCGGCTCGTGCCCCCTCACTTCGTTTGCTCTGGCAATGGTACTGCCAATCTCTATATGCAATGTAGTGGAAATATTCTCAACCGTTGTATAGCTACCATAAAATAGGGCTTTAATTTACATTTAGTTGCTTTCTAGCTTATGAGCTACAACGGAGCTGTCTCGAAAACAGCCGCCAGAAGAACAACTTCTCAAACGGTTTTGTGAACCTCGTCATAATTAAGATTTGTGTCCCAAAATAAATTAGAATTGTAGTAAAATCTTATTCTCACCCGATAGTTTGTGTCATAAACTATGCGATGCTCTTGCGTGTAAATCTGCCCCATGCTAGAGCACTTGCACAGTCGAGTGCTGCTCTAATTGACCTGTCCGCTGGGTCCCGGCTTTATTTGGACTTAATTGTGGGCGAACACCATTCGTATGCCTTTGAGTCGCTCGCCAAATATATTAGATTGACAACACTGGTAATTGAAAAAGACTGCGATTCCCAGTACGCAATTTATGATAATTTGTGAATTGTATGATGTTGTGATTGGTTGTTCTTTAAAATCGAATTTGTTGCAGCGTAAAAGATTTGCTTAATTGTTTAGTTACTTGAACCACAGTATAAATATCATAGTGTAAGCAGGTAGTGTGTTGTAACCGTATATCGTTAATATGAAGTATTGTTTTTGCTTTTGAGACGTACTGCCTTGTAATTATGTTGCCGTTATTGCCCGCTATGAAAGCAAAACCGGAATTCTTTTTCTAGGTATAGTTTGTGCGAGTGAACGACAAACAAACAGCGTGCATCTTCTATCATCTGAAGTATACGCTACGTATGCTGTATGGAACTTTTTTTAGTTTATTTCGTTCGCAGATTTTTTGTGCTAACTTGTGAATGTTTTCCAGGTTGCGATTAAGATCATTGAAAAGTTCCGACTCGATCAAGCAGATTTAAAGAAAATTTATCGCGAAATTCAAATTTTGAAATTACTAAGACATCCGCACATTATCAAGTTATACGAGGTAGGTTGAAATTCATGGTGCACTTTTAGCTTCAAGAGACATCTCCGATTCAAAGCGAATAGAACAGGTGGGGGGGGGCGAAAACAGCGCAGGTCAATTGATAAAACTGTAATTATTAAATTTATACTAAAAAAATCAATCGTTAAAGCGCTGCCAAGGCAATGCTATCGTCTTTGTCTTGTATATGTCGCAACATTTTTGTGTTGTAATTATTAGAATGCATTGCAATGTCAAGTAAATGTTAGATCTGCGGTTCGAAACTCAGCTTGGCCAGCGTTTGTAAAACGCTCGAACCCAGCTGGAATGTTGTAAACTCTGGGATAAACTTTTGAACTCTAGACCCAGTGCAGTTTTCCTTAAGTTTGGTTCACAAATGGCTTGCGTTTTTTACATCTTAATCTTTACAGAAGGGTCGATTTGTACGAATTTCCCAGATGTTGTAAGGCTGACCGATAAGCGGCCACCTTCATGATTTTGTTTTTACCTATTAGATTTGATAGAAAATGAGCATCGGCTGGTGCAATACAACCACGATCCGTCGTTATCAGCTAAACCTGAAACGGAAAACTAGTTATCATAGTATAGAACAGGGATGCCGATACGTTGTGGGTGAAAGGTTGATTAAATGCTATGCTACAAAATGGGATCGTGTCCTGTATTTCAAAACGTTGAGAAAAAATTTTTTTTTAATTGTTAAACTGCTTTGCAGGTTATAGAAACGAATACGAAAATATATCTGGTGTGTGAATATGCGAGTCATGGAGAAGTTTTTGGTAAGTTTTGGCGCCCCTAGTGGTTTGCTTTGCAGCAAAAGAGGTATGTGAAGTTTGATGTTGGAAAAAACTGTTTGATTTCCTAGTCGTTGACGCTCAGAACGTTCGCCTTGTTCCGAAAAGATATCCCCCAAACTGCTTGTCAGCTGGCTTTATGTTGACGTTACCTATAAGATTAACATCTATGCATCATTGCAACTTTCACATAATTCCGAACGTTTAAAAGTTGAAAAATACTTAAGGCCCCCAGTGCACTGAAATCAACATTACAAAATGATACTGTAGGGTAGTTGGTGAAAATAGGCTGGCAAACTTCTCTTTAAGCACGCAACTCAGTCATAGTTTTCAGGGTTAAGAACACTTTGAAAATGTCCATCAGAACGAGACATTCGTTTAATTTTTATCTTAACACAAGTACAAGGGTGCCCTAAGTCTCGCCCCCGGCCATTTTCGGCCTGCGAAGAAATTTATTCCGGCCGCGCGACCTCACGTCGAGAATGCAATGTTTGCCCCACCAAAGTTGCTATCGTGAAAAGATTTTGACGAAAAGCCCTCACCGCATCAGAGTTTTAAAACGGACCGACTAATTCCGGCCCGAACTCAAGAAATGATTTGAAGCCCAAAAAATCCGGAAATTAGGTAAAGTCTGAAAATCGTAAAGGCCTACGAATAATTGCTCCTTTTCTTTAAATTACAACTTGTGTCTGCTGTGACACTTAAAGTTGCCGCCGATGCAACGTTGTTTTGATTATGTTTTCATAGATAAAGGTACTTAAAACGTAAGGCACGTGGAGGCCCGAATTTAGCCTATAATTTCGTCAATCGTAGCCCAAACTCGACTCGAAAAGCCTGGTCCGACTTCCAACTCTTCTTCGTATATCCCCGACCAAGAAGCTGATGAAGATTTTTTTTATTTTTGCACCTGTCTTGACCGTAAAAAATGAGATCCAATCCGGCGAAGACATTTTTTGGTCTTCACTTTTCTCCTACCGCACAAAATTTCTTCGTTCGGGCAAACACACTGCACTTTTTCTCTCACTTTAATTCGTAGATTTCTTGGTCCCCACGCAACTTAGTTGTGTGTATCTTGACCCTCCATCCAGAAGGTTTTGCCGTCCCTGCACTAGTCAGTCGGTGGGGCTGTGCATTCCTTTCAGAAATACTTTAATATGATTTTAAAAATTGGTTTTCTGTAATTTGGGATAAGCTCATTTCTGGGGTTATAGAAGCAAAATTAGAATTAATTATCATTATACGAAGTCCAGTTTTTGCTTAATGATGTACTATTTTATGTAGCGATTAAAGTTTTGCTGACTAAGTTTAACAACATTGTAGATTAACTTTTCTCTGAGTTCTTCATGTTTATGAAATATTGCTGATATAAGAGAACATGTGATTTCATTTAGACAGAGGTCACATGTTATGTGCGTGTTTACATATTTGATTAGTTTTGAGATATGCTGTCACAAAATTCCTCATACACGAATTGCACGCTGTCCAGTCTTTTGTTTGTTTTTAAAATTACGCTACCTTCAATGCAGACCTTTAGCTGTAAACTTCTGGCTAACATAATAATGAATTCCTATATGAACATCATCAAGGAAAAATAATTTCAACCGGAAATCTTTAATTAATCCATTATTGCCCAACCAAATTTATGACCTACTTCATTAATGAAAAATTCAAATGCATGTTTTTTTTTATTATTGCAAATGCTATGGTTTTACTTGGCCATCCTTCTGCAATTTGATACTTCAGCTATTTCCAGCAGCTGCTAGCTCAGTTGATTAAACGGAGGGGTTAGCGCTAGCTTCTGATTCAATTACCGAACTGACGATGTGTCGTTGTCCCTTTAGAATGACATTTAACACTTATTTCGCGTTGGAGTGGAGCAGTCTTAACGTCTGCAAAACCGAACCAAAAAGTGGGTGCTCAGGTTGTTGCGGTTCAATAAACGCAGAAAGCATGGCTCATACTCGTCAATGAATGAATACTGTTTTAGGTGTTTCACGAAAACTAATATCGTTATCTTCTAAATATCATTTCTTGGGGTTATTTGGGAACGAATTAGCTTCTATTTTTTTTCAGTTGTACAGTATTTAGCAAGCAATGGCAAAAGTTGTGACTTGTGAGGCGAAGTTTTTCCTGAGGGCAATTCTTTATTTCCAAAAACATTTTGACTACTTCGTTTACTGTTTGAAAAAATTGGTGATAATTTTCATGGACAATCTTTTTCAGATTACATTACCCAAGAAGAGAAAATCCCGGAGGAAAAAGCCCGCAAAATGTTTTATCAAGTTCTAACTGCGATCGAATATTGCCATAAACATAATGTAGTCCATAGGGACTTAAAGGTAGGCCGCAATTACGTCATAGGAACTACCGTGAATCGATTTTCAATATAAATATTAAGAAATTTTGCTAAATGTTCACTTTCGCTTTGCATTTAGAGCAACTTATTTTGATCAACGTTTGACGTATTTGGTATTTTATTTAGCGATTTTTATATTCTGTCGAATTACTGATATAGAAAAATTTAATCTAGCTACTTCTAAAAATTTACGGCAATTATTTCCACAATTGCAGTCCAAGAACCTCAGTTCAAACTCTCCTTTTAGTACTGTTACATCGTTGATAATTTGGAAAGTCAACAAATAACATTTTGCTTGTAAAGTTTATCACGAGGACAACTTCAGGTTTAATTTTATTGCAATGTATAAAACATCTTTGGTGATGCTGAATTTGAAACCTATCAGATGTCGGAGGATTACGATGTTTTGATGCTCAGAGTGGGTGGGTTATGAAAAGGTCTTTTCTATATATTACTTTGTTGGTTGATTGGCATTGCACGTCTCTGCCTTGTGGATGACGGCTTGGTGGAACGGAATGTTTCACCGTAGACTACTGAACGTCATCCCCCACCACGCAAAGAGCAGAGCACTCTTGTGACCCACACGATAGGCGCCTTCACTATTTTGCCCGAAAGAAGTACTTGAAGCGAACTTGTATAGTGCTGGACAATTTGCCGCAGTTTGCTCAAATGCATGAGGTATAGAAACTTATAAATCTTAGCCAAAGTTATTTATTTCATGCATTTGACTAAATGCTAAAACATGGGAATTGAAATAAATTGGGTTGTTTGTAGGCGGAAAACCTTCTGCTGGATGCGAATGACAATATTAAATTAGCAGGTTGGTTCCTATTTTTATCTGTTTCTGTGTTTGTTGAAAAAAAACTTTTGTTTTTTCGACATTGCATAGTTACTGAGCTGTTTTGCGAGTATTGCCACCTGTTACTTACTCCTTTCGCCCATAAAACTGGAGGTTTGGGTTCAATTTTCGGCTTGATCAAATCGACACTATTGCACTATTATTTGAAATTGCGGCATGATATTGCGGTAATCTGAAGTCCCGTAGAAGCTGCTTGAAAAGATAGCCAAAACTTAAAATGTGAAAGATTTCTTTTTTTAATGAGAAAACAGAACTTCGTTGAATTGGTTGGCCCGTTAACTTGCTGTAGATAGACTAACTTGCAGTTGATCAAATTTTTCGTTAATTTACAATGGATTCGTTTGTTTCTCGTTTGGTCAATCCAGAAATCCCTGGACTTTTTGATGGAAACACCCGGAAATTCTGATTTAGTCCCGAAATCCCATCCCTAGTTGTCAACAGTAGTTTGCCACCACTGCTACAGCTTTTCGATGTGACGTAATAATGCAGAAATCGCCTAATCGTTACACGCTTCAACTAATCCTTGAGTATGATAAAGATTTGAAGTTGTTTTGTGTACCGAACTAATTTTAGTGAAGGTGTTCCCGCTTCTTAAACGAGGACTAAAGGCAATATCAATGGGGTATTTAAGGTTAGGCGAATCGTATTAGATTAAGTTTCGTTGACTTCATCCTTTCTGACCCAGCTGCTCCAGAGATATTCTACTTCAAACGCGACGTAGGGGCCTCCAATATTATAATTTTTTTTGCTTTAGCGTTGTTAGTGACGCCTTCCCAGTTCTAACCTAAAGCAACGCTACTATTAGGCTACTACATTGAATTGTTTCGCTGTGCACTAATCAGTTTGATCTTGTCAACAGAACAGATTCGCGCTGGTAAAAAGAATGGGCTGTTTGATAGTCAAGCGATCTCAGTAAAAGTCAAGCCGTAAGACACAGTTCAGTCTAAATCATAGTCTAGCATTGCAAAAAGGCTTTTATTACTAGGCTGCAAAGTGCACACTTATACCAGACAAAAAGACTACCAGTACCTGAGTAGGCCTATTCAGGCCCGGCGCCAGAGTAGTGTGTTTGGAAGAGCAAAAAAATTCTTTGGGAGGGGGCACATTTTGTTACTAAATAAACGAACGCTTTATCAAGAATAATAACTACGGTACTGTTAGTCTACTTGAAGCACGCTCGCTCGATCTGTCTTGCTGTTTAACCCTGCAGTGGTACTATGGGGTCAATATGACCCCAACCTCTTTTGCTGTGATACCATGTGGTCAATATTACTCCGACCCAATTACTATTATTTTGTATTTTTTTATAGCTCGTTAATGAACATTCCGACTGCTGCAAACTTATTTCCACTTTGTTGTTTGTGAAAATTTTGCATTGTACTGGTTGGGGTCATATTGACCCCATGGTACTATTTGGGAAACGAAATTGTGTTCGTGTTTTACAGATTATTTTTTGATTAGTTTAGCAAAAACTTGGTAAAAGAGCAATCAATGGCCAGACGGCAAAAGATGCCGGTTTGTGTTTTCTTTGTCCAAGATCCAAGAATAAAAAGTACAGGTTTACCTGCTATAGATGTAACGAGAGCATTTGCGAGGAACACAGCAAAATGGCGTGCAATCTGTGTGAAGAATGAACTAGTTTACCAATAAACTTTGGTTGATGAAGAATTAAATTTCTTTATTTGTCAAAATTTAATTACTTCAATCAATTTTTCTGTTGTTGAAAAATTTTCCGTTCTTTTTGCCATACTTTGTTTTCAAGAGCTCATTGAAGTGCATAATTGTGTACTGCAGAAGTAAACAGTGTGTTTAGTTACTTTTCAATTGTAACTAAATTTTCAGTACTTTTTTGTTTCTTTCGTGCATTATCATTTACTCTTTGGAATTATTTCAACATTTAACACTAACAGATAAGCAATTGACTTATTTTTTGGACTTTTAGTGGATTTTTAAGAATGGGGTCATATTGACCCCAAGGTACTGCTCAAGTAATTTTTTTCATGGTACTGCTTCAGGGTTAATAGAAAAGCGTTTGTGGTGCCTGTTTTTGAGTTAAAGTTTGCTGGTGCTCTTGAGCTAGAACAAAAGTTTACTCTCGCTTGAGGGGGGGCACAAGCAGTGATTTGGAGGGCACGACCCCGAAATGCCCCCCGTGGCGCAGGGCTGGGTCTATTGTATTTGCTTACAGTATTTTGTGACCTAGAACAAACTTTTCCAACTAAGTTGCAAACAATGGCCTGCTACTCGACTAGCCTTACTTTTGCTTGCTCTTGGACGTTTGTTACCTAGGCTATACCAAACAGTGTACTCTTTTTTCCAGCTGGGATCTGTTCTGCTGACAAGATCAAACTGATTAGTGCGCGGCGAAACAGTAGCTTAATAGCGCGTTGCTTTAGGTTACAATTGGGATGCAGTAGCCTAATTGAGCGTTGCTTTAGGTTACAATTGGGATGACGTTGCTAACGACGCGAAAGGCTATCAACGTCAGGGTTGGCAATAAACATTATAACATTAGAGGCCCCTACGTCGTGTTTGAAGTAGAATATCTCTGGAACGGCTGGGTCAAGAAGGATGGAGTCAACTCGACTCTAGTCTAATGCGATTGGCCTAACTTTAGATACTCTCATTGATTTTGCGGTTAGTTCTCGTTCAAACATGTAGAAACTTGTTCTAACAATGCGGTTTACGTTGCTCTAATTATTATCAATGTCAAAATTTTAATGCAAAATGCGCTAAAACTATCGTTCTAATACCTTTAGAGCAGAATTTTTTTCTATGTGATTTTTCGCTAAAAAGTCAAATTCCCCAATTGGCTGTGGTTCATCAATGAGTTTCCTTTCGGTTTTGTATGTGTATTTTATACTCATAAATGTTGTTTTATCACGTAGATTGCATAGTTTTGGGGATAAATTACTTTGCACTAGTTTATTGGTTTACGTAGTAAGTATTGCAAGAGCCTAAGGGTATCTGCTTCGTGTTTAGTGCAGTTTTTTTCATCATTCATTTTGCATTTGTAGCGTCACGGAGAACTCCTATTCCCAGCGCGTCTACAGCCTGTGTAATAATTTTAAAATTTACCTTTTTTGATGTATATTTGAAATCTTTTTTAAATAGAATCGCTTCGTGAAAAAAGAAAGTAGTTTGGAAAACTTATACCAACTAAATTTTAACTTAAATGATCAGTTCCCTAAGCTTCCGCACTGGTAGCTTTTAGGCCTGAAAGCACGTAAACGGTTAAGCATTAAAACTCTGGCCTGCAAACGTCAAACCATCACAAATAAATGATTATTAACATTAACAGTTTCTGTAAATCAAAACGTAGCTTTCTTGTAAATCAAAGAATTGCACAACGAATTTTAAAAAATCCGGTTTTTGAAGCAAAACAAAAATCAAAACGTACGCTTGGCTGGTTTGTCCAAGCACATGTACTTCAAATAAAATAAGGGACAAAACGTGTTAAAGCAATGATGTAAATCGATAGAAGTCTGCAAAAATAGAATGCTGGGTTGGAGTCTAACCGAAAACACTATATATTCATCTTAAATATACAGAATATTTTGTGCTAAGACAACTAAACGATTATTATCAATCTAATTAAAATTTCAACACTGGTGCCAACATTTCTTGCATATTATCATTTGAAACAATGCAGAAAAAATTATGATCATTTATCGCGAAGTTATAGACAGCATTAGTCTTTTTTACGCAATCATAAATGTGACTAACTAGTCCACGACGTAGTGTTTCAAGAATCGTCTATCTTTTTGCGTCCTTCGTATTGCGTTATATGTTGGAAAATTGCTTCAATTTTTGAGTGTGCTCTTTTAGATTTTGGTTTTGGAAATTTTTTTCAATCCGGTCAGAATTTGAATACATGGTGCGGAAGCCCCCCATATGCAGCCCCTGAAGTTTTCGAAGGCAAATTGTACGAAGGACCTCAACTCGACATATGGGTTAGTATGTATTTAGTTGATGTTAATCTCAAAACTTCTGTATAATTGGAATTAAAAGCTCTTGCGAATTCTCCATGAAATGCATAAGTTTAACTGCATTACTACATTGTATCCTTTCTGTTGAGTGTTTTGCTTTTTCTTCTAAGATTTGACGTGAGTAGAGAGAACCACTCAAACAATTTTTCAGCCTTTCTTGACAACATATTTTTGGAAAATGAGAACCCATCATTGTGCTGATCTTAATGAGCGCAAAAGCACAACTCAGGTTCATTGCACAGTGTTCGGCGCTGAACTTAACTGATATTTGCAGCTATAAAGAATAGCGGTGATATCTTGATTACTGTACGAGTATATAAAAAATCGTAGCATTGTACATTGCTCAATGCTTCATAGTAGTTTGAGCACTTTGGCTGAGGTGAAAAGGTTTTAAGTCCCACAAACCTAAAAACACTGCGCTTGTAGTTGGTTTCGAAACCTGTCAGCACGCATCGGACGATTCTCTTCGCAGTGAAACGGTTCCGTCGCGGTGACTAGAAAAAACTATGATGCTCCTATTATTGTACAAAAAAAAACTTTCACCTTTCAGTTTACTATGCTACTTAAATGTTTTTCATTTTTTTTGTTTGTCAGAGTTTGGGGATAGTTTTATACGTTCTTGTTTGTGGTACCTTTCCTTTCGATGGTTCAAACCTTGCATCGTTGAAGGAGCGGGTTTTGGCGGGAAGATTTCGTATTCCTTATTGGATGAGCCAAGGTGATTCGATTACATTAATACAACCAATATATGATCATCTTTACGTGGTATTTTCCACAATTGATTTGCTTGTGAAATATTAATAGTGTTAAAGATTTGACCTCCTTTTTTGATTTATTCGAAACTTAGTTTGTCCACCCATTGACCTCAAAGTGACGAAAAGATTGCTTCAAATATTATAAGTTGTATAGTTTAATTCTAACCCAAACCCACTTGTATCCTCACTATTATGCTCAATGACAACAAGAGCTAAGGTAAATAAACCAGTTAGGCAATTCTACGGTATTACCTAACTGGTTCTTTTACCTTAGCTCTTGTTGTCATTGAGCATTTAGAATTTTAGATTTTTTCCTCTCAATCCCCGGTAGATTTGGAAAGGTCAGGTCATAGCTAAGATATCGTACTAAAATCGATAACTAAATGCCTTGGTGTTTGCAGACTGTGAGAACTTAATTAGACGGATGTTGGTTGTGAACCCGAAAAAACGCCTGACTATCGCGCAAATTAAGAAGCATAAATGGCTGGAACCCGTAGTTGGTGTAAGTAGAAGCTAGTGTTTTTGTACATTACAACGTATAAGTTGGTGTGTTGTTATCATTTATCTGATTTGCTGGTTTTTTTGCAAGGACTCTGATTAACCAATACCTACGCTTATTTTCATAAAATGCAGTTATTTTTTATTTTGGTGGTTTAATCAGTCTTTTGCTATCTCAAATAGTACAAATTTTTTTTCTAACTATAGCATTGTCCAAATTGGTAATCGTCTGTTCTGTAGGGTCCACGACTTTTCGGCGCCAATATTCTGTGCTTTTTACTAACACTAACCCAAACCCTAAATAAGTGAACTGTCAAACAGCACCGAATTGGCGCCGAAACGATTTGTGCAGAAGACGTACGGCAACGAAATAGGTGGCGCCGAAATGGTCGCACCGAAAAGACGTAATCCCGTTCTGAACGTATTATCATCAAAACTTCCTACTGAAATTGGTCAAAATGGCAGATCGTTTCTTATCGATTAGGAATTTTGTAATTTGAAGTTGATTAAATTTACCGTGATTATGTGAGCTGTGCACACATCATTTATTGATCAAATCGTTGACTTGAACCGATACGCTGCATGACTTAAAGAACGGATTTCCGTCTTGTGCAGGCCTAAATTAATTTGTTTAGTTTGAATGAACTTGACGTTGTGAAGCATCTACGACCTATTTTCAAAGTATATTGTGTTGCACTTTTTTTCAAAAGTGAACTAGCAAATTTTGAGTTGAGGCTTACTGTTTTTAAATTTTCAGCCTGATTTTTCTTAACTTTGTTGGAAAATAAAGCGGCACAAATTAATTCTTGCTGTTTAAAAGTTATGTTTTGAGATGATAGATTATGACTACTGTTAAGCAAATCAACAATTACAGTATAGCAAAGGCCAACATACCTCTGCTGATCACTTACAGGTGCAATTTTCAGCCCGTGTTTTTTATTATTATATTTTTATCATGCTGAGGTTGGCATTGTTCTTAATTTGTTCTTAAATTTTGAGCTAAAACGAGCCCCCTGTTCTTATAAAATCGTTGTTATAAAAAAAGGTGTAGCATAATACAGGTTGTGACATGGAATAAAAATTGCCTTGGTTAAAACGTGTGCCACTGTGCATTAGTTATATCATGGAAAAAATCTTTTTCTAAATGACAATATACTTGACTATGATTGTCTTGGTGGTCTCTTCGCGTACCAGAATAAAATTTAACGTATTCCTTTTCAAAACCTGGCTTTTTGTGCATTTATGAAGACATATCGTTCTGTTTTAGCTGCTCGTGACGAATGTTTCCAAGTTTTTTGTCGTGGTGATTGATAGCTGACTTTCCTCACGTGCTTGCACTGCTACGTTAACTAGCCTAGCTATGTTGCATTAAACATGCTGTTAATCAACTTTTTAATTAGGATTTTACAGTTCTGCTGGTGTTCTCGATTTGTTAGCCTACTCTATAAAATTCATGTCCGACTATGAAAGTAGAGATTGTAATATTGACGTTTCGCTAGTAATTTGCAAACTTCGTAATTTTTAATCTAGCGCATTCTACAAAGTTTTCAAATTTAGCAAAGTGTAGTATTCTTAGTAATCGCCAGAAGTTTCATGTTTGATCTTACCAGCGACACATTTTTAAATAATCAAATGATGTTCAAGTACTAGCGCAAAAGCTCGTTTGTGTCAGACATTATGGAGATCGGAATTAGTAAGCATTTTGTTACCACGAAGTATAGAATTGGTGTTAGGAATAATTCTCTGCTTTCATAGCCTGCTTTTCCGCGCGTGTTGCGCGTTAACCGCCATACTTCACCACTTTTCACGTCTTCCATCACGACTTTCGTTTTGCTTATATGAAGTCCCAAGTGATTCTACCCCAGATTCTCATGGTAATTGATCCATCTCTTTTAAATAGTTTTAATCAATTGCTCGTTTTTTTCCAGAAGCCAGAGACTCCATTCCGAAACTGTGACTCCCCGTCACGACGGATGGGATCAAACCAACTCCCGGAATTTAATGAACATATTCTCAAAAACATGATCGAAAGTTTAGGAATTGATCGACAAAAAACTCTCGAAGTACGTTGGATTTCGGTTGAAACTTCCAGTGTTTCTTAGAATGATCCTGAACCAAGAATCTAACCAATATTAGCATTTTCTTGTGCTTGTGCCGAATAGTAAATTAGCATTTTCTTGTACTCATTATTTTATATTTTTGGCCGCCAAAATGGACTGAACTGAATTGAACCATTATGGTTGATTTGCAATCACAAGAGCGCGAAAAAACTTTCTAAACTCTACGTAACTTCGAGCTATTTCGTTTACTGCGTAGACAAAAATGGTTTTACGCTTCAAGAAAAGTATTCGTCAACAAATTGGTTCGACCCAAGTTTTGTTCTGCTTTATAAGTTGTAACATTGGGTGTTAATTTTACTAGATTGAAAACTAGACGGTACTGACAGACAACAGTAATGTTAAATTTTGCAACACTTCTTTCTTTTTTCCGTATCTTGAGAACTAATATTGTTTTACTTTTTTCATTAGTCTCTGCGTTCTTCTTCTTACGACTATTTATACGCCATATACCACTTACTGGTCGACCGGCTGAAGCAGCACCGTACTAGTGTTCCCGTCGAAACGAAGTTCTCGTACGACGGAGGAAAGCGACGCCCTTCAAACATTGCTGAACAAAGCATAGCAAAAGTAAGAACTGTCAACTTGATGACTCGTGAAACAGTTGCATAGAATCATGAACTTAAAATGTTTGACCTATTGAAATGGTTTCAGCCTAACCGAGCGATTACAAATGGATAAAGATAAGCTTGAAAGGGCGCCGCTGTGTTATCGATAAGAACTGCCACACATTTAAACAACCAAAAGCCATGGCATAACCATACGTTTACTATCAGATAGAATTAGATTGTGTTGCAGTTACATCATGCAATGAAGTTAAATTCGCATAGGAGTGTAGAACACGTGTCTTGACCGTATTTTGTAAAAAAAGAATGCTCCCTCTTGTTGTTTTTTTTTTTTGTGATAAATCTTTCAGGAAATAGATTTTCTCTTCAAACCATTTTAACGTTGTGTTAAATTTATTGGCAAATAACTCCGAAAAATTTGTTGCTGATTCTTAGTTTTGAGATAACCAAAATCCGCTCAATTTTTGGCCCATATTTAACTGAAATAACGTTATAAGATGTTTTGTAACGCTGTATCATTCAAATTCAAAAAACAAACCAATGTGCAAAATTTGAATCGCCGATAACGTCATCATAAATAGTAAAAATGACGTCACTTTTGTGACGGTTGTAAGGTCACTGCGATAAGGCCATCAACTTAAAACCAATTTTGAAAAAATATTTTACAAACAACAATACACATGCCAAGTTTGATGTTCTCATGACCTTGTGATGTCTTTCGTAGAATGTGTTGATCAAAGAGCCCGTGTACATAAGGGTTAGCAGATCGCAACTAGTTTTTGATACTTGTTTGTTTATTATAGTATTGTTCGTTCGTTCGTTCGCATGAACCAAGCACTCTGCATCTGTCAAACCGCATCAACGCAGATGTACTTTTTTGAGTTCTGTTTGCAAGTCTTTTGTCAGGCTGGCCACCACAACGGGTATACTGCTTTCCCCAAATGGGGAAATAAGCGTAAAGTGTCTTTCCCAACTACCCAACGACGCATTGCCCGTTCGGAAAATGAATCATGGGTTGATTGATTGCTTATGCTACAAACAACTTAATGTACAGTTATCTGTTAACAGTTCAATAAAAAGTTGAACGGGTTTGTGGACACCCGCACAGTTCAAATGTGTGCTGGCGAGGACCTCAATACTTTTGGAAGGTAATCGCGGTCAAAAAAGTTTTTGACTGAAGTGAATTGTTTTTTCAGCACAGCCAGGCAGCCAGCCTTCCGACTAAACCCTCCGAGCAACCACGCTACGGGCATAAAACCCAGTTTTTCCACACCCACCATAAACCCGTCCATGCGACCTTATCTGACGCAACTCCCACGTCGAGAGTAAGCGACAGTGCTGACGTCATGCCGCAACGTCGTGACGTACATTTCGCTGACGACACAGGCAATGGTAAGCTGTTACAATTTGACAAACAAAGGAATAATTTATGAAGTGTTACACAACAATTACGTCGGACTAAGGGACCTTCCACTTGATATGATTTGGAAGAAAATGACCTGAAATAAAAAATTCGAATTCTTGAATGTCAAGTTGAAGGCTAAGACTGTTGTGGCATTTGTAATACGGTAAATGTAATCAGAATAAATCATCTTGGTTATTTTACATTTTAATTCGAAAAGCATGACTCTGATTTTGGGTCAATTCCAACACCAACCAGTTCAAGACATTAGCGAATTTCTTGATTACGTCACGAATGAAAATTTTAATGCGGAATTGACATTTTATCAAGATTCTAACAGATTTTTGGTACAATTCCCTGTGGTCTGGATCATTACGTGAAAACCTCGCATACAAAGCATCAAATAGGACTTCAAGAGCCTGTATAACTTATACCAGTCAAAGTGCCTTATAAATTTTGAGTAACGATTTTCATTCCAGTTATCATGTGTCGAGCAGGATGCAAAACTATTGTAAATTTTATATTTGTGGTTTTTGGAGATAGTGCATGAATGAGAATCGCAATTTACTGTATAATCAAGAGATACGCATTCTCTCTCAATCTTTTTGTTGTGCAATAGATAGCAATTATCCTTAGTGCGATATCCTAAAAAGCCTTATTACAAAATTTACGATGGTTTTGAAATATTCTGTTCGCAACATATCGAATCAGATAAAGGTTGCTACTGAAGAGTGCGGTGATTACTTGAGTAACCCAGTCAACACTGGGGTTTCGTATTAACATTGTGATAGAAACAGCGGTCATATTCGTTACAGAGTTGCTTTTATCACACTGATTGGCTAGATCTCCTCTCCAGCTCTCAGAGCCGCAAGTAATGGATGCGGAAAAGTGTCTGCAGCTCTTAGAGAGCTGGCAACGATAGATTTAATAAACTGGCAACGGTAATCTTAAGGCAAGGGTAACCAAAGACTGCAGCTGGCTAGAGCTGGCAACGGTAATCTAAAGGCTGCAGGTTTGATTTTTGTGGGAAGACAACTTCTTCGCATTGCTTGTTTTTAAGTTGTCGCCGTTCTGGTAACTCTTCCTTGGGCTTCCGCGCTGGTAGCCTTTAGGCCAGATAGCGCGCTAACGATTAAACGATAGATTTGCCGTGCTCAGAACAGCTGTGGATGCCTGGCAGGTTTGCAGTGCTCTTCAAGCCCCACAACTTCTGCAACTTCGCCAAAAATAAAAAAATTCACAAAAAAAGAAAAGCGTTGAGTTTGCAGATAGTCATATTCAAATTGTGCACGACCTCCAAGTTGTTCTAGAACTATAGCTATGTTTAATGTAACTCGCAGTGCACTATAATATTTAAAAATTCTGTTTATTGTGCAAAAAACACCAGGTTATGCCGGTTAGAATTTATAGCAGTTTCACTAAGTTAATCTGCAGTATTCACTTGGCTGTTTCAGACATGCTAGTTTTGCAACGAAGTCTTGCTCTTGGGGCTTTGCCTGTCCCCCATATATCCCAGCCTCCACTGTCTCCTTCGGCTACCAACAAACCGAAATACCTCACCCAACCCTGCCGTGGACCCCTGCCACATCAACCGTGGTCCTTCAATGCTGGTCTTGGGGTTCGTGCTGTATATCGCAAAAGCAATCCGAATCCCATTGCTGTTGGAGTGCAGCAGAGAGGTAGCGGTGACGTCACCCCGTCCGTGACGTCAATCGACGAAGGGGTGGAGATGCGGAGTGCAAGTCCAAGTGAATTGGAAATGGTAAGAATCTAAAAATCTTGAGCTTTCATCATTAAAAAAAGTATAATAGCTGCGTAGAGTTGATATAATTTGCATCTCTCGATTTTTGCTCGGTTTTAGCCATTTCTATTGTTTTGACTTTGTTATGCGGCACCTTAAATTTAAGATGTTAAATTGCATCTTAAATTTAAGACGCATGTCAAAATTTTGGTGACGTTTTTGAAAAGTTGTTATTAGTTCGAATGCTTCTCACAAAATATTTTGCTAAGTGTTTGCTCGTTAGAGTATTTGTACTCGGTGGTGTGACTCAAATTTTGTAGGGTCCGGATCTGTAACCGGTTCTCGAAACTAAATAGCCGCTTCGTTGGAGTCAAAGTGCAGGCTATTTTAAGCAGCAACGAATCGTTTCAATTCAGCTACCGATTCACACGAACCGTTTCAACAGCATCTTTGCTTATGCTGTATTTTGATGTATCTACATTGCGGCCAACCTTCTCCTTCCGATCATTTTCATTTTTGTTCAATTCTCTTTCCAGATCAAACTAGCGAGTCAACAGCAGCGACGTAACACTCTTGGCGTGCCGGTGCCAGATTCCCACCGCCTGCTCGGTAATGTGGTGACGAAAGGAGGAGAATTGGCTTTTCAATTCAGCAAACCGGCAGATGGGAGTCAGGCTGACTCAATGTTTGGTTCTTCGGTGAGCTCCGCCACAATACATCACTGCAGCCAGGGCTTTTATGTTTCTTATCGTGTTCCATTTCTCTGGCTCCGAAATTTTTGCCGTGTAAACATTGGAACACGTTTCAAAAGCAGTCTTTCAAATCAGCAATCACCAGTTTCGAGAACTGCTTACAGATCCGGACCCTGCAAAATTTGAGTCGCACCACCGAGTGCAAATACTCGACCGAGCAAACATTAGCGAAATATTTTGTGAGAAACGTTCGGTTTGAACTAAAACCAATAACAACTTTTCAAAAACGTCACCAAAATTTTGCCGGCTTGCGTCGTAAATTTCTCGGGATTAAAACACAAAAAATCTCCGTCAAGACTGCTGATCTAGATTGCTCACCAGTGTGCAGTATTATTAAGCTTGCTGCATTGGCCTATGTATGGAGTGTGAATGATGCAAAAACTCTGAGAACACTGAGGGAAAAATCTTTTTACAGCTATGGTTTTAATTTGTTAATTCTTTGCCGCTTAAAGACCAATTTTTTTGGCCTGCTTTAGGGATCAAACCCAGTAAATCAAATTTAGTTCATAACGCTCGCGTGAACTTTGTGAAATGCCTCTACTCGGCAAGGTTTGGTACAGTTTATGTAGAAGCGCTTTTGTGCTGATATGCAGCGCTTCTTTTGTTAAGTTGGCACGATTTGCAAACTAGTGTGACCTTTCAGTTGAGAACGTCTGCTAACATTTTCATCAGACAAGCACTTGAATGCAAGTTGAAATGTGATTGCATCCACTTCGCACCTTCGAAATTTCCCTGCCCTTTGTCGTTGATTTTTACAAGAGCTAATAGCTTGGCTACGTTTAAAAAAGATCAAAATATTTTGTTATTGATTTATTTAACTGAAATTTTGAAAGCGTTATGCTTGAAACGGCTAATTTTTTAAAGCAGATGACATTATACTACATAAATCCGATGATTTTGCTGTCTTGAGGTTTGGAAAACTTTAGAATGTTTTAAAAGCATTAACCATATCAGTTCGTGATTGAGGGCTACTGCTTCATTTTTGTTGAACTGTTTCAGCAAATTGCCAAACTCTAATAGTCAAAGGTTTCTCCTGAAACCCAATTCCTAAAAAAAATTAAAAATTGCTTCTATCTGTGGAGTTTCTAAATGCTTAGATTTTTTAGTTTTTTCATTTTTTGTTGTCTCTTCGACGAGGCGCCTATACCGAAATTAACATTTCCTAGATAACTTATTTTTCTTCAAAATACAAACGATTTAGCCTACAAGTTTGCTTTATATTTGATCTTCTTCAGGGTATGAGCATGTATCAAGAATCCGATGCAATGAATGGTTCTCTTGATCTTAGTAGTGACGTCACTCCCAAAGTCGTTCTTTCTCCGTGTCTAGAGGACGCGGCCGCCGACCAACCGGTGAAGCCACAGGACGCGCATGCTGCCTACGTTGAGCAACAGCGCCAACTATTGGATGTTTCCCCAACAGGTTACATGTTGTTTAATTTTTTTTTGAGTGTGTCATGCTTGAAGAGGTTGATCAAGAACTTTGATGTTTCGTCGATATCTATTAACGCTCAGATGAAACGCTGTGTGTTTTTGTTGTATTATTTTGATAAAATTATCCAAAAACTACATTTACCATGCTCTTACTGTTTGCCATGCTCTTAAATATACACTGTATATTGTGCTTGCTTAGCGTTTTTTTTTCAGCACAACATTTATCTTTCAGGATTTCGCGAAGGCAGAAGAGCTAGCGATGGTCTTTTATTACTGGGTGATAATCGAATCGGAGAACACTTAAAGCGGTTAACCAGAGCCAACCAGTTTCCACCTATTAGCCAGGTACACTTCAAGCTATTGCGTTTGTTATTTATTCTATGCATTCTTATACATAAAATATCGATGAACGGTTGGTAATGGTGAATGCTGAAATAACAAATCAAAATCGATATAATTCTATCATTCATAATATTGTGTCTTTCAACCGGTGCAGGCATGAATTTGAATCTCATTTCTACTCATTTGAGATCTTGTTGTTGTCTTGTAGCGTCGCCATCTCCAAGAACTCATTTGGCATGTTAGGTATAGGGTTGGGTGTTTGCTGTGCTCGTAATTAAATTTTGAACTACCTGTACAGCCTACTTTCAATTGAAAACTATGAGAGTTATCCTGACCCGAGAATCGTGATTCATAGTTGCGATGAGATTAAGGCTCGAAGTAATACATGTTTGTTCCCAGGATGAAACTGACGACAGTTGCTTCGAATGTGGTGAAAAAGGCCGGGAAACTTGCCACCGAGCTTTCCTGGTGCGTTGTTTGTTGAATAATCTAACTTGAGCGCAGAAAACTAAGTTCCGCTTCTATATCATCTTATATAAGGCGCGTGCAATGTTTTTGTGTTTGGTGAAAGGGAGCAGAAGGAAGATATCTTCAGAGAGCGTTGTCGGGAGAGAGGAGGCTAATTGCTATTGCTTTTACTAGATTCATTTACAGTTAATCAATGGCTTTTACGAGATTTCTTTTGCAGTAGTTAAGTCCTTCATATGTTTTTTATTCTAGACCACCACAATGACTGATACAGAGTTGTAAACGGGCCGACTAGTTTAGGCCCGAACCCGATAATTATTTGAAGCCCAAATCATGCCCGAAAAAAAACGAAAGTTAGGTTAGATCTGAAGAATTTAGCAATGATGCCAAGTTATTTCGATTATATTTTTGTGCTCCTAAGATAAAAAGCACGTCTTAGGCCCGAATTTTTTGTCAACTTTAGACCCGAACCCGACCCGAAAAGCCCGGGCCGACTTACAACTCTGGACTGACTATAACTCATAGACAGCATAGAGATAAAGTGCATTTTTGTTGTTGTTTTTACCCGGCTCATTCGGAGAGATGAGAGTCCCCCACATCCTACAAGGGAATATTTCCACATCCAATAAGAAATATCCGCCATCGTCGCTGACTCACACTCAGCGACGCGGGATGCGAGAGCATCATGGTTGGAAATTTCCACTGACTTACGATAATCGGAAAAAGAAGCGACACAACGCTTTTGAAGAGGATAATAATTCTTTAAATAAAGCAGAAGATATTAAAGCGTTCTTCTTTAAGTCGCTAAATTGTACCTGCGGAATATTGCAGAAGCTCAATCCGGATTTTCAAAACAATGAATTGGGTACGATGACATCACATTCATCTCATCACGTCATGCAACCGCATCGTGCTGACGTCATCAATTTTCAACCTTACACGTCACCAAACAGGCGTTGCAGCTTACAAGTAGCACAGCGTTTAACTGAAGAGTAAGTTGAAAAGTTACGGTTGTTTATTAGTACTTGTTGCTGAGGTAACAAGTAACAACACTATCGTTCAAATAATCTCTAAAGCGTTTCGTTCCATTTATTTCTTTTCAAAAGCGATGTGTTTTGAATGCTGGATGGAAATTCAATGACCTCAAATAAAAATTATTGCTGACCTCAAATGGAATCAGAAAAGTTTAGCTAAATTTTTTTGAAATGCAATTGAATCTCTAAAATCAACTAATTTTTATTTGTGTTTCTCAGGCGTTGCAGTTCTTACTCGAAAGGGTTCGAAGCGCACCATTTAGTTCGTCAACAAGCCGTTACCTTCCAACCCACTCAAGTCATCCAGCACTCGGGAAGGTCATGTGACCAGCCAGATGATGACCACCCTTACCAGTGGTCATCTTGGAAAACTGTGACTGAGAAGGAACTTCCGAACAAGTACAAATCCTGCTTTGTTGCTAAACAGTATAGCCTCCATTGGGCTTTTCGGAGAATTCAAAACAGATTGAAATGATTTTACAACGAAATTACGAGTATTTTAAACATTTTGCTTATAAATGAGACTTTTCGGTTGATGCAGTAGAATTCGTCTCTATCGACACCTCAAGGTATGAAAAAAAGAGTCAAAACAGGTGAAGTTGGTGTCGATGCAGCCGAATCACTAAATAGTTTGATCCTATATCGCAATTTTAATTTAATGTACGGCCTGACCAGGTTAAATGCCACTTAATCCAACATTGTCGTTACATTGTAATGATAAGTCAATTAAGATGTTTTTTGACGTTTGCAGGCCAGAGTTTTAATATTTTAATCGTTTTGCGTGCTTCTGGCCTAAAGGCTACCAGCTCGGAAGCCTAGGGAAGAGCCACCAAAACGGCGACTACTTAAAACAAGCAATGCGAAAAATTGTCTTCCCACAGGAATCGAACCTGCAGCCTTTGGATTACCGGTCCACTGCTCTACCACTTGAGCTAGAGAAGACGCCTTCTCGCATGTTTAATTTTGGCTATTTAAACCGATTAAAAAAATTTGGCTATTTAAACCGGCACGCAAAACGATTAAAATATTAAAACTCTGGCCTGCAAACGTCAAAAAACATCTTAATTGACTTATCATTACAATCATACAACAAGCAAGTTGCTGGGTTTAAATAGCCAAAATTAAGCATGCGAGAAGGCGTCTTCTCTAGCTCAAGTGGTAGAGCAGTGGACCGGTACTCCAAAGGCTGCAGGTTCGATTCCTGTGGGAAGACAATTTTTCGCATTGCTTGTTTTAAGTAGTCGCCGTTTTGGTGGCTCTTCCCTAGGCTTCCGAGCTGGTAGCCTTTAGGCCAGAAGCACGCAAAACGATTAAAAAAATTGTCGTTACATTTCGTGCTTTTGCATGCATCGGTTATGAAAAACCCAAACAAGCCCGCGACAGAAAATGGAATTTGTAATAAGCTTGCAACTCGCACGCAGACGGCACTTAATATTGAGCAATGTGGGTTTGCTGGGTACAATATTTTGCTTCTTTGCCAAAAACAGTTTCGCGGCAGTAGAACGGGCGCTACTTCTGCTTTTAAATTGAGTAACGATTTCGTACATTTTCAGAATGAGAGAGTAGTTCTTCTACTTGTCATTGTTACATTATCTGATCTGCTCCCGTCGCAATAACGTTTATTTCAAATCGCAATTCAATGAACAGTAGATCATCGCGTCTCTAGCTTTTTATAGGTCAACAACCGCACAGTTTCGCCTGTACGGTTTCAATTGCAGACACTCTTTTTTTGTAATTTTTTTTATCTGTTGGAAATGATTCGTAAAGTAGTTGTACTAGTATCCGTAATTGAAATTGAAAATGCTGTAGAATGTTCCAAAGTGAAATAAGAGCTGCAAATGTTACTTAAAACGAATAAAATGCTCTGGGGGACGAAAAAAAGGGTCGAAACAGGACGAAGCGGCGGTATAGAGAAAGTCGATATAGACGAGCTCGAATGCACGCAAAAGATAGAAATTTTGCCGGAATCAACGAAAAAATGTCGATATAACCGAATTTTATTGTGTTATTTTATATACAATATCACTTATCAGTCAATACTCAGTTATTTTGTCTTAATCCATCGCGGTGTCTTTTGATGGAAGTCGGCAGCCCTCATTTCGGTAGCGACTCGTTTCCCTTTCAACTTCTTTAAATTCTTTAACTGTTTTGAAGACAGTTTTTGCACGTTTTGTTCAACTGGACTTTTTGTTCATAGCTTTCATGCTCGACACGCTTTCAGAATTTTTGATTATTTCAGAGACTATTTCTCATGAAGGTTTCAGTGCTTTTGCCGCGAAGCAACATACGAGTATCCCACAAAATAAAATAAAAAACGGCCATGTTACACGTGTATTTTTAATGCATACGATCAGCTGTCTTTTGTATCTGTTGACAAACGTGAATATTTATTTGATTGTCCATGGAAATGACTGTTTTCTTTATTTTTCAGCGACAACCTCCAGCAACGCAGAGACACCATTCCCTTGTTGAACCGCACAAATATGGGGGCTTTTCCCGTATGGTCCGATGACTCAATGAGCAAGAGCTCATCAGTAGACCATCCCATCCGTCACCCTCATTCATCAGGACAGAGCATGGCACAACTTCTACAAAAACGAAGGTACTCAAGTTTTCTAACTTGCGTTTTTACTAGTCAAAAATCTTAAACACAATTGTTGTTGATGGTGGAAGTAGAACTTGCAATTTTTTAAAAGTTTGTTTGGGAAGCTGCATCAACTAATGTTTAATTGTGTAGAATAAACCGACGCCGACACATCGCGCTTCATTCACAGCAAGCAACGCCCAGCTATACTGTACAGATGCCCGACTTCGAATTGTTACGAATCGTCGACAACAATTTAAGCGGAAGCGGAAGCTTTCCAACTCCCCCCACCACATCAGAAGACATTACGGGGCGATTTTCTAACTCGAGTGTGCTCCCTCAAATCAACAATTTCGGATCCTTAGATGCTTACCAGCGTGGGGGTTCTCCTGACCTGCAACAAAGCCTATTATTAGAAAACAGAGAAGCAAGTGCTGTAGCACACCAATCTCCAAGAGCTTTTACACTACCAGCGAATGGAAATTTTTCTATGTGGGCTGAAAGTCAAAGTACGTCATCGAGTTTACCCGCCGCTACGGCGATGGACTATTCGTCCTAGTGTTTCCGTTCAAATTTTGCACTTTCTCCGGTCTAACTTCTTAACACTGTGAATTTGAATATGCGAGTTTGAACAATTCTTGCTATTTATGTTGCCATAATTATCCGCCAGTACTTTACTATTTTTGTGCGACTTTTGCCCATTTTTGGTCAAAATTTGAAAGTATTTGCTGGTGCTTTTAACTGGTTGGTTGCATTGCTTAACCAGCTACGAGATACAAGTAATTATTATGCATCATCAGGCTTTCAAATTGCTCGAAAATGCAGTTTTGCATGTGATTACCTAGTTGAACGAAACCGAAATATTCATATTTCTTGGTTGACGCGTTTTTTATTGCGCTTGTTCGTCAAACACTCTCAATGTATAAACACCACCGAAGGCGATTGTTAATTTCTTGTCACAGGAAGACGATCTGTCACAAAACAAATGAATTATGGCGCTTTACTTGAGTTTAAAAAGAACCAATTGAAAACAAAATATTTGAGTTTTTAAGGTTTGACTTGCAATTTGTTCGGCCCACGGTTACTACCCAAATTGTTTTTTGCACAACCTGCGCTCAAATGACTCAAAATTGCACGAGAGCCTAATAACGCTACAAGCATTGCTTGAGAATTCATACGATTCGTTTTATTCGTCAAAGCGCCATTATTCATCAACCACCTGCCGAAGCAAACAAAAGTGCCAGCGTTTCTATTTCAAGTACTGCTTTAAGTTTTCTGTAAAAAGACGCACATCCATAGTCAAACGAACCACTAATTTCTAACACACCTGCACGAAAAAACTAGATATCATTTTTGCATTAATCGGGAAATAACTGAAAGTTTAGTTTTGCAAGTGCATGGAGAACTTTTATGAAAAGCTTGTTTTGGAAGTTAAGATAGAGATGTTGATTTGAACATATTCTTTGCATTTTTCGTTTTCGTACAATTAAGTAGGGCATGTGAGAAATTAATTTACTACCCACTACTTATTGGTGGTGCCCCACGCGATATTTTGCTTGCAACAATTATGATTTTTTAATCGCACATTGTTTTACGTTGCCTGTAGGCACTCAATGGTTGCATTCTTCCAAATGTTACTGTGGTTTTTGCATGTTTTCGCCATATTAAAGAAGGCCACAAATAATGCGTAATATTCAACGTAATAAGGCAAAAATCTAGTCTAAAAAAGTAGTTCAATTTTGTTAACAGTTTAGGTTAAAAAAGTACAAAACCAAGACCAGTAATAATCGACTTTGTATTTTTTTGCTGACTTGTGAAAAATCTACCCCCTTTGTGAATTTGCTAACACCTCCCATACAATTGTTTGAAAAATGCCGCCATTGCGAACAAAACGCATTTATACGGAACTTTTTCGTAGTTGCTTATTGTCAAGCTTACGCAAAGGTGTGATTATTTGGTTAACTTTGAAATTTTCAAAAGTATTTTTCAAGAGAAAACGCAGTCCACGAGTATGGTTTACTACCTTTGCCAAGGTACGATTTTATTAGTGAGGCAATACCAGGAGAAAATTTAACAAAAAACAAAGAGGCAAAAGTGCACATTATGGAGGGTTACTTACCGAACCTTCTTGCAAGCAAATTACCGCCAGGAGGACACCACTATTTCTAAACAGTTGCCACACGTCCGTTAGCGCTTGCTTGAAAATTTTGTTGCACTGAACTGCGCTTGTTACCAGCAACACCAATTTGCCAATGTTAAACATCTGGTGTTGACTACGACTGCTATTAGCACAGATTATATTGACCGCTCAAATATGCCCGTAGTTAATATGCCAAAATTCGTACTGATTTTCTTTTGTGACGCTAAAAAGTAGGCTACTTTATCGTGCTGTTAAATATTAATTTCTGTGGTTTCCTTTTCCCTTTTTTTTTTTTTTTTTTGTAGTATGGTCTCTACGGGTGTGGTTGGCGGGTGTTTTTTATCGGACTAGTGCAAACGGCCAATAATTGAAATTTCTTTTTAATTTTGTGCAATCTCGCGCTTCTGCTCTTTGTCAAATAAAAATCAGTGTATGAATTTTTTTGGATCTTTTTACTTCAGCTCTGTTGGTTTACTTACTCATCGAGGTCCGTGCGTATTTTTCATGAAATATAGAGAGCAAAATCAAATCTCGTTTGGCGGTCTTAATGACATCACAATCGAAGATTTAACAAAAAGGCGTAGCAAACTCCTCGTTACCGAAGACCA
This sequence comes from Trididemnum nubilum, assembly GCA_963965965.1. Lineage (NCBI taxonomy): Eukaryota > Metazoa > Chordata > Ascidiacea > Aplousobranchia > Didemnidae > Trididemnum > Trididemnum nubilum. Next base: position 2,192,133 of record OZ014488.1, on the reverse strand, counting down.
CGGCAATTTTTTACGAGATTAGTTATAATGCTCATTTCTAACGTTTTTGAGAACAGTGTAAGTAGATTATTGAGATCGCTGTCTGTTAAGACCCGTTTATACCGCGTTACGCGTTTTTCGTGCTAATTGTTGTTCTAATAGAAAGCGGTTTTCCGCTCGAAATCCGCAATCTGTTTTAAGACTTATTAAAACTTGATCATTTGCCCATGTAAATTATTATAATATTGATTATAAAGACGGTTTGTTCGCCATGGCAAATTCTAGCATATTGCAGAAGGTGTAGTCTATTTGAAATTTTGAACCTGATCAATTTGGAGAATATTTTAACTGACGACATTTAAAAAGACATCACTAATAAGTATATGTTGGAGAGTAATCGCTTTTTTCGTTCAATGTCATTTAAGAAAAGAAAACCGTTCTTTATTTGTTTAACGTCATAACTGAATTTTCATTATACAATATTTTTTATACGAACAATTCAATCAAAATACAAGCGAAATTTAAAAAAGCAAAAACGATACCTTCTATTTACAGTACTGTATCGTAACAAAATGGTAGCCATGTTTCAACAATCATTTCCACTTGGTCAAACTGTTTTGTTGAATAATCAGGAGCAATAACAAAAAGAAATGGTTAATCAAGCAAAAATGAGCTTGAGTCGCTCCAATAAAATTTAACGACACATGAACTTAAAATTTGTGAACATTTAAGAACCGTCACCCTCGACCTAAATTTATTGGTTCTTGTCTAGAAAAAAAAAACTGCACTTCATTATTGATGTTTAGTTCGACAAGATTCTGTTATTTGAAAACCACGAAAACAATATTAATATGAGATAATAACCAGATGTGGAGTCGAGGACGCAAGGACAGCCTTTCCTAGAACAGACACTCTCTAGGCCAAGGCCATGGACCATGGACACAAACGCAAGTGTTCTCCGAAAAAAACAAAAAAAGGTCTTCAAAAAAATTTTTCAGGCAATCTCAAAAAAAAAAAGGTCTAGAAAAAAATTTTTCAGCCAATCAACAAAATTTTAACAATTCAAAAAATAGTGCTGTCCTCGAGCCGAGGACAGGGCAGTTTTCGATGACTTAAGGCTTCGAGGCCAAGAACTTCAAAATGTGTTCTCGAAGCCAAGGACGTTCTCGAGGACTCCACCTCTGATAATAACAATCAAAAAGTTTTTGCATTTTATTAAAAGAGTAATCTCGACGTTAGCATACTTGTTTATTTATAATTTCAGCAGGAATTTAAGGGGTCGTGAAAACGGGTGGTACGCCTGTGGAGCTTAATTTCATACTTCATGCAAAGTCAAATGTTTATTGCAGTAGGTCAGGGGTCGGCAACCTTTTCCTAGTCGAGGGCCAAAAACAAATTGAGCGCGGTCTTGACAAACTGGAAAAAATTTTACCTAACAACGTGCTCTTTAAAAGTGCTCATATTTTTGGCATTTTAGTGTTTATAACAATTCGAAGTAATTTATCTGGGTGTGAATTCAATGACTCTATTGTTGCTTTAGATAAAGCTAACCAAGCGTACACTGCGTAACTATCGCCAGATTAGTTTTTCATAAAGAGGGATAAATATGCTCGTGGACAACTTGCATTGTCTGGGGGACGGGATCTAAGCCACCGCAGACCATAAATTACGAAAATATGTAAATTTTTTTTCAAAAATATTGTTCAGAAAATGATAATTCTTGAAAGCTGAGGTTTTCACTGGGCGTAGAGACACCATGTCGCAACCAGGATTTTGCTAAAAAGGGACGGCTTGAACACAAACTTACATTTTTTTGTTCGAAAAATGTTTCAATTTCAGGCGTTGAGCAAAGTGTCATAATCGGGGACCATGAGGGTTTCTGGACAAAACCCCAGCTGCTAAGCGATTTTTGTAATTTTTCAAAAAAATAGTCATGTTAAAATCGTTTGGATTACTTTTCGTACGGTTACATCAGCCATTTGGAACAACTATACCCCTCAAATTTAAAACGTCCTTGGCCTTGAAGCCTACAAGTCCTCGAAAATATGCTGTCCTCGGCTCGGGACAACATTATTTAATGATTGGTTAAAAAGAAAAACACAAACAAAAGACAACATATCTGATAGTATGTCAATTCGTTGTTTCTTGTTTGAAAAATAATACAATGCGATAGCCAACTAAGCCAAGTCATACTAAAACTCATAGGTGGGCAAGTTAATGCAAAACGTTAGCTTCGTTAACCACTAGTCCGTTAACAAACTTCACACCTTCGTTAACGTTAATCCGTTATTTTCAGCTTTAATCAACAGAAGTTAATAAAGTCCGTTAATCCGTTAACATTTTGCGTGTAATTTACATTTCGTTTTATTCACTCGCTTCTAGAACACGTATTGACGCTATTCAGCTGATTGTAAGGAAATATTTATCGCTATGGTGGTTTTTTTGTGTTTTGGAAGGTACATTTTACAGTCTAATCTAATTTCAAGACAAAAACAAGTTCAAATGCACAACGAAGCTGCGATGGGAAAATCTTTGGAAATTGTGAACAACGATGATTAATAGACCTATGAGGCTGCAGGTTATTATTTGCCTCAAAAAAAGAGCTTTCTTCGCTTTGTTCTATAAAACTCGTGCTAATACGCAACAAGTGTTACCAGTGCAAACTGGTTTGTACATGTCTGATGAATGAATGGTGCAAGATATTAACGATAAAAACCTTAACGGAAGTTAACAGAACTTAACGAAAGTTACTTTAGTCCGTTAACAGAACTTAACGGAAGTTAATTTAGTCCGTTAACATAAAAAACTTTTTAACGGATTAACGAGTTAATGAAAAAGTTAGCTTCGTTATTAACGGATTAACGATTAACGGACTTGTACCCAGGGGCGCCCGGAGGTGCCCCCCCTGGAAATTACGATGTCAAGTATTTTTTATGTTTAAATTTGCAAAATAAGCCTAAATATACCTATCTAAACTACAAAAACAACCTTTTGGAGAGTTTTTAACTTGGTGCAGAGGGCAGTGGCAGCAGTGACGTCGCTAGGGGGGGGGGCGACCCGCCCCGGGTGTCATGATTTTGGGGTGACACCTTTTTATGATACCAATCAAACAAAAAAGAAAACAACATTGTGTTTAGTATCATTGAAAATGCTTAGCACCATGAAGTGGACTAAAAATGATTTAAAACATCTTTTAAAACATTTATTTAGAGGGCTGGGAGCTAATTTGTCAAACATATAACTCACAAATTAGTAAAAATTTTGATAATTGGCCAAAACTAAGCAATTAATTTTGATCGCTTCTTGAAACATTCTGAGTACAGGTTTCATCAAAAAAATCTAAGCTCAGGAATAGGAGGGGTGGATGTTCAGTATCAGTTAAATACCAATCACTTCAACTCACATATTGTTCCATTAGCCCCCCCCCCCCAAATCATTTTTCTCTATTAAATATAAACGAAATGTATTACTTATTTTGAGTTTTATTGAACTATAAAAATTTTTGATTTATGGGACCAGCTTGTAAATAAAGAGCACTCAAAATTTACGATTAGCTACCTTCCACCGCTTAAAATAAGAGGTACGAAATTGTGGAACAAACTCCCAACTCGAGTACTGAATTATACCAATAAAATAATAAGCGCGTTCTACAAAAAAGTCAAAACTGCATTATTTGAAACTTCTCAAGAAACATAATCCTGTTTCACTTCTTAGCTTCATCACCTCAATTTTTTTTAATAACTAAGCCCAAAAATTACCCTTGTTTAAATTTACAGTACCGTTAGCCTTTTGCAAAACATTATTTTCGGTTTTGTGTTTTTGTGTTTCTTTTGTTGTTTTTTTTACAACAATTGTAGGAATCTATGTTATCTCAAATATTGTTAACTAGAAATGAATTTTGCTGTGTTAGTTTAATTATGAGAGGCTGCAGACTCGACGACCTTGCCAGCCTTTTCAGGATGGCATTTTTTGGTCTTCCGGAGCCTCTCATAAGGAACAACTTCAAGAATTTTGTTCGTATCAAGTTGTCATTTTATCCTATTGGCTGTATCTCTTGCAATAAAAAGTTCGTTAACGTTATCTCACATAGCCATTGCACATTTATGTAGCCAGTTTAATCATGCTTTGCACTGCTAATTTCTATACCACATTTCAAAAGCATTAATTTCAATCAAAATTGGCCTAAAATTAAATTATTTTTGAAGCATAAAATAAAATTCTTCGAGTGCTGATAGCTCTACCCCCAGAACCCCAATGGTCTCCGGTGGATGGGAGACGGAGCTTCCAGATCCCCGAAACAGCCCTTACCCCACTGCAGATTTCTGGTTACGCGCCTGATACTAAACGTGCGCTGCTCAAGTGCTCATACTTCCAAGCTTTAAAATCTTACAATGAGAAGTTATTGAGATAGCCTAATAATTAACAATGGCGCCATCTACAGTAATGGCGTAGTATCGCTTTCTTTAAAATATAACTTTTGGCAACCTTCTATACATTATGAAGGGTGACACCATAAATTTCGCCACGGGTGTTGCCATCCTTAGCGATGCCACTGGAGGGCAGGAGGAACAAGATTGCTTATTTTAGGTGAATACAGCATTTTCTTAAAAGCGAGCGTAAGCAATATCCTAGGATTAAGCATTAAACAGTTCGATTAAATAATCAATCTCAAACGTTTCAGCATCTGTCAATAAGCCTTTAACAGGATCTAAATACAATATACATCGTTTATTATTTCCAGTTTATGCTGTGGTTATATAAACCCTAAACTAATAAAGTACTCAGCCATTGAATTGATTTTGCTCCGAAACCGAAATCAAAACCAAACTTATAATTAATAGCCTAGCCAAAAGGGTTGTGCCCCTGCATTGGCCTAGAAGACCAAAGCGCACGATAAGGAAAATGCCACAATTTTTGCCCTTCTGAAGCAGTCTTTTGCAATTACACGGCCTCCAGTGGTTCAAAGCCACTTTTGAAACATTTTTTTTTGTTTGAAACATTAGTACCGGGTATTATTAGAAGGTATTAACTTACTTGTCAAAATACAGCTTTAAAATTAATCGATAAAAACCTGAAAGCATGGCTGAAAATGAGCTGTCAAAATTAATCGCTAAATGCAAAATGCTTAACGCAAGTTTCATAAAAAAAAAGAGAATAGGGGGCTACTCATCATTTAATTAACTCAGTTACAACGAGTTTTGGACTCGACCTGTGAGTAACATGGGGGTTTGAAGGGACTGAGTTATTTAATTCTTTCAAAAGGCTTTCAAATTGTAGGCTATCAATTTAGGTTTTTAAATGGCTCTAAAAAGATGCGAAATTTGATTCTAATTGCGTTAAAATGGCTATTTTTTTCAAAAAATCGCGAAAATTGCCACTGACTTGGGGCTTCGCCCCCAAACCCCCATCCATACTATACTTCAATTGCATTAATTTGCTCAACATGCCGCCCAATTGCAACATTTTTTTAACAGGATCATATTAACTATTGGTTCAACTCCCTTAGCAAAATCCTGGTCGCAGCTGTAAAGTTTTATTTGATCCAGTAGGTAGTAGATACATCGCTTGCCCCCCCCCCCTGAATAAATTTCTGCGGGCGCCTCTGCTTGTACCCACTTATGCGTAAAACTTATTTTAAATGGCATTGCGTGAAAGCTCTAATCGCAGATTAGGGAGACAAAACGCATTGTCAAAAAGTGTTGCTTTTATTTTTGCCACTACTTCCGGTGCACTCGGCAAAACTGCAAAGCATTGCAGTAAAGCAATCCAGAGCCTTAATAAGGATCCGGGGGTTCGGACAAACCATTTTGAGTTGCTAATGCTAAAACATTCTTTTCTTGTTTCTTCATTGCCCGCTTTTCCGTGAGGGTTACGGGGGCAGCAGCTCGAGATTAAGCCGCCATACTTCACGGTCTTCCATCACATCCATCATTTCGCTTGAGTAAAGTCCCTAGCGATTTTATTCAAGACCCTCAATGAAATCGGTCCATCTAGTTCAAGATCGTCCAACTGGTCTTCTCCTATTTGCTTTGGCAACTAAATCTTGTTTGGGGAGTCGTTCCTAAGGCATTTTGCTTACATGGCCAAACCATCCTGCTGAGATCTTTCAATGCGGAGAAGTAACGACTCGATGTTGAGAGATTTTCGAATCTCAGAGCTGCGCACCTTGTTAAACGGTGTAACTCCCTCGATTTTCGGTAAAACCTCATTTGGGACCATGGGCGTATTTAGGGGGGGCCATTGGGTCATGGCCCTCCCCTTTGGTTCACCAGGATAGTATAATTGGCATAGACAGTATGCAAAATTGCGACATGGCCCCCCTTTTTGTAAGTTAATTGGGCAGAAGCTTTGAGCACTCAAAGGGTTTGCGAAGACGTTTGTTTTTGGCCTGCACCCAACTTTGGGCAAAACATCGGACTAAATTTGAGTGAAGACCTTTTTTTTGCTCTTCACCTAATTTTGGGTAAAAAATCGGACTGTTTTTCGGTGGAGCAAGTTTTAATTCTGATCTTTGTTCTTCTCAAATTTTCTAAAGTTTCTGCCCCCCTTTTCAAAATCCTGCGTACGCTACAGGGATGTGGAAGCGGAGGCGGTGGAAGCGGTTAAATTTTTGTGGAAGCGGAAGCACTTTGATGAAAGAGGTTGGAAGCGGAAGCGAACTCGGAAGCGAAAGTGTTGAAAAGGAGCCGGAAGCGGAAGCAATTTTTTGAAAATCAGACGCTTCCGGATTTTCATACTAGCTACAACCGTTAGGGTAAATTGCAACAATTATCATAATAATATAGAATCGACAACACAAGTCAAATAAAATAGCTTACAAAGTAAACTTGCCCGTTTTTTTTTACACTAAATACAACTAGAACGTGGCATCGCAAGCGATGTCTGGGGACTTCGAGGATTTATCCAACCTTTATTGAACTTTATTTAGCTTTAAAATAGTGATCTGATTGCTTTGATTGAATTTGTGTAAAATGTAGTCATTCATAGTCAGATCATAATTCAAATGCGCCCCTTTCAAATTTTGTTTCACTAACTTAAATCGCTTTGTGGTTATTTGCGTTCAAAATTTAAATCTCTCGAAGTTATCAAAAATAACCGAGTAACGCCATCGCATAACAGTTTACAATAGCGTCAAATCTCAACACTTTTTACAAGTTCTAAACAGTTTTTCACTCCATTTGAAACAACTTAAAGCGGTCTTTAAAATTCCAGCGACTCACAAGCGAATTTCGTTACATCAACCAAACTTACAGCCATGTGTGGCGTGTCAAAACGGAGCGCGCTCCGATTGCGGTTAACCGGCTCGACTGCGCAGCCTTGTGTGAGCAGGCGTGAGTTGTTGATTGGATGTAGGTTGTTGCGCAGATAGCGGCTGACGTCGGGGTCACCAGTTGTGGCGTGTCTAAAGGGAGCTCGCTCCGTTTGCGGTTAACCGGCTCGACTGCGCAGTCTTGTGTGAGCAGGCGTGAGTTGTTGATAGGATGTAGGTTGTTGCGCTGATAGCGGCTTACGTCGGGGTCACCAGTTGTGGCGGGTCAAAGGGGAGCGCGCTCCGATTGCGGTTAACCGGCTCGACTGCGCAGCCTATGAGCTGCTATGATCTGTTGATTTAAGAAGCCATCTGTTAGAATTATCTTTCGTTCGTGGTTATTTCCACGCTAGTTTCCTTATCGCCACTGGATGAAGCAGAAACTGCGACACATGTATGATTCTGAAAACGCTGTTTCGCATCGCAATCCAACATATTATAGTATTGGTATGCCCGTTGTTTCGAAATTAAAGCTCCCTCCTCAACAGCATAAACTAAAACAAAAAGTGCTAAAATTATGCAAATTTAAAACAGGCATTTATTCAAGTTTTTTATTAAATCGTTTATGTTTTTGCCCCATAGACTGTATTCTCGAATGGTATAATTTGATATATTGCAAAAAAAGGAGATTCAAAATTTGTTTTCCCTAGTTAATGTTTCACTCACAACTTGTCACAGGTCGATAAGAATAATTTGGTAAACTATCCCAGTTTTCTATACGCCCTTTAATTAACACGATCTTTCGGGCTAATTATTGTTCAGCATGGCATCACCAAGTTTTGCATATTTTGTCTTTTTCCAATATTAGCCTATCCGTACTTTTAAAATTTGATATGTAAAGCTGGAGTTCTTCGTATTTAAGATTTATAATTTTAAGGGGCCCATTTGGCAAGGTCTCCTCAATGAGGCCCACCAAATTTTGTTATCTATATTTGATTTATACTAGCCTATCCAATAGATTTAATTCGTTTAGATTTTGTTGCTAATGGGGGGAGGTGTCAACATAATTGGAGGACCCCTAGAGTATGAGATCCTCAATATTTTTTCATATTAAATTTTTACTTATCTTGAAAATTTATTTTTCTAGCTTGAGTGGACAAAAATTTTGAAGAATCCGTTGGAAGAAGACCCTCCAATTGTGGCATCTAGTCATATTTTATTTACCTATTCTGATTTTCTTTTTCTTTTATGTTTACCTATTCTGAAAGTTTCATGTGTCTAGCTTGAATGGTTGAAAAGTTTGAATTTTGAAGGACCCAACTGAGGGACTCCCGATTTTGGTACTTCAAATTTTGTCAAATTTTATCTTTCCTTGATATTTGCTTATCCTGAAAATTTGCTGAGTCAATCTTAAACAATTAAAAAGTTCGAATTTTGGCATCCTCGTTTGAGGGGAACCCCTATTGTGGTACCCCCAAATTTTTTCAAATTTTATCTTTTCTTCATATTTACGTATTCTGAAAATTTCATGAGTCTAGTGTGAGTGGTTAAAAAGTTTGAATTTTGGTGGCCCCTTTTGAAAGGAACACCCTGATTTGGTTTCCCCAAATTTTGGTATATTTTATCTTTAACTTATATTTATCTATTTTGAAAATTTTATTTCTCTGACGTGTGTGGTTAAAAAGTTTTGAATTTTGGCGGCCTCGTTTGGGGGGGACCACCATTTTGGTATCCCCAAATTTGGTCAAATTTTATCTTTCCTTTATGTTTACTTTCCTTAAAAATTTTGTTGCCTAGCTTAAAAGGTTAAAAAGTTTAAATTTTTGGAGGACCTGTTTGGGGGAAAACCCCCATTGTAGCACCCCCAATTTTTGTTAGGTTTAACTTATTTTTAATGTCTCGCTATTCCGAAATTTGGACACATCTAGCTTTAACGGTTTAAAAATTCAAAATTTTGGAGGGCCCGATTGAGGGGGATGCTCCCAACCTCGAACCCTCGATTTCATTTCCGCACTAGTCCTCCTTGATATTTCTAATCACTCAAACTTTAAATATTGTGCGTTTAGCGGTTTAAAAGTAGATAGCTGGAAAAGAAAAAGAAAAGAAAAAGTAAGAAAAAAGAAAAAAAATAGTATTCAGGTTGGGGTAAACGAACATACCAAAAAGAAAGGTGGTTGATAGTGTACTCAAAAAACACAAATCATTTTCCATCAAAATTGGTAGTTACCCAAATATATCGGTTCAAAATCGTCTACTTTCTGTCCATGTTTGGCCGGTAACATTTTGATCACGTGACCGGGCGCTTTCAAACTCGGTTAGCATAAGCACCAGATTGTTTACAAATTTCAGCTTTGCACGCCAATGGTTTTTGAGTTATAGGCGAATTAATAAACTTTCAAGCCAAAAATCGCAGTCTTTTATGTTTTTTTGTGTGTCAATTCACGATCAAGTGATCTAGGATCCCCAAAATTGGCACACATAACGCAATCATTAATTTTCAGATTGAGTCCAAATTTCAACTTACTAGGTTTTACCGTTGCTAGTTATGAGCAAATCAATTTTCATCTGCCAAATTCGCGAACAAAAACAAAGGAACTACGCGCTCACGCAAAGTCCCAATTAGCTGTTTCATACTGAGTGGGGATGTGGAAGCGGAAGCAGAAAGCGGAAGCGGTGGAAGCGGTTAAATTTTTGTGGAAGCGGAAGCGGAAGCGCTTTGATGTAAAAAACTAGAAGCAAAAGCAAACTCGGAAGCGACTAATTCTATTCGGAGCCGGAAGCGGAAGCAAAAAATTCCAAAAGTGAGGAAGCGGAAGCGAACTCGGAAGCAGAAAACTTCAAGAGGAGCTGGTAGCGGAAGCATTAAAAATTTGACTGCTTCCACATCCCTGGTACGCTACTGTTTGGGACGCTTGCACTTGTGATGACATTTTCTAGTTGCCGTTCGCCCTTATTTCGCCCGCTTGCGATGTCATTTTCTTGTTGCAGTCCGGATAGACAGCTTAGTCGGCATATCGCAAGCTTTTTGTATCGCAAGCTAAATACAGGGTTATTACTGGGTGCCTCTTTTCCACTTCTCCTCCCTACTCCTCCTTGAGGCCCAACTCCCTCCTCTAAAGTTGACTCTAGAACATCAGGCCCTTTCTTCCTTCGATCGTGCTTTGCGTCTCCCCCCAGACTTCCCCAGCCTCAATGCCCTGGCAACAAGAAACGTGCCCTGTCGATTAAAGAAGAAACCCTCCTGGAGATTATTCTGTTCTTCGGCCACACAATCATTCCCATCTCCACGTGAGACTCTGATCATGTGCCCCCCTTTTCCCTCATGGACTGTAATAAACCCACTTCACCATTTCCCCCTTCATTACGGACTGCACAGGCAACAGTAGGCCTACAACCAGAATCCAGTCTGCTTCAAACAGACTATCTTCCCTCCCCCCTCCTGATATCCAAATATCGACTGATGGTTCTATCCAAAATGGGCACAAGTCCGTTAATCGTTAATCCGTTAATAACGAAGCTAACGTTTTCATTAACTCGTTAATCCGTTAAAAAGTTTTTTCATGTTAACGGACTAAATTAACTTCCGTTAAGTGCTGTTAACGGACTAAAGTAACTTTCGTTAAGTTCTGTTAACTTCCGTTAAGGTTTTTATCGTTACGATCTTGCAGCTTCGTTGGGCATTTGAACTTGTTTTGATCTTGAAATTAGGTTAGACTGTAAAATGTAACTTTCAAAACACAAAAAAACCACCATAGCGATAAATATTTCCTTACAATCAGCTGAACAGCGTCAATACGTGTTCTAGAAGCGAGTGAATAAAACGAAATGTAAATTACACGCAAAATGTTAACGGATTAACGGACTTCATTAACTTCCGTTAATTACAGCTGAAAATAACGGATTAACGTTAACGGAGGTGTGAAGTTTGTTAACGGACTAGTGGTTAACGAAGCTAACGTTTTGTATTAACTTGCCCATCTATGGTTCTATCCCCTCCTTTTTTGGTCCTGGTGGTGCTGGAATGTATGTCAAATGCTCAAAATGCCACACATCCAAGTCCCTGTTCTTTTCTTCTGGTCCAATTGCCTCCAGCTTCACAGCTGAAACCTTTGCCCTCAAGTAAGGTCTTGATTGGTGTACTAAACATTTGTTGACCAGCAAACTCCAGTCAGTCCTTTTCCTAACTGACTCCCAATCGGCCCTCTCAATCCTTTCATCAGCCCCTCTTATCTCCTGCCTGAGTCCCTCTGGAATATATGGTCCCTCGCCTCCTCTCTCTCCAACAACACCACTTTGAGCTTCTAATGGGTCCATGGTCACGCTGGTCTCCCCGGAAATGAAAATGCGGATTTACTTGCCAAAGGTGGTGCCTCCCTGCCCACTGATGCGATGCCACGCCCTCTCCCCCAGTTATTGCCAAAATCCGTTATCTCCAGTACCACAATTGGAGACGTTACATCTCCCACTCCTATCTTAGCTGCCAAGTCCCCAAAGTCTTTTCGGAGGAACTGCTCTTTTCTCGCCCTATTCGCTGTGAGATTTCCCGTCTTCGCTGTCATGATCACAGCCTTCTTTTATCCTCATATCGTCGCAGGATCAGTCGGAAGGAGAATTCTGTTTGTGTGCCTGTGGACACTCTCTACAGGACCTCAATCGTCTCCTCTTCAACTGTCCTGCCTCTGAACCCCTTCGTAAATCTATCTTTGGCTCTTCTCTCTCTATTTTTGACGTATGGTCTAGACCTTGGGGTGTGGCCCGACTGTTGGGTTTCCGCGGAGTTCCTCCGCGCCCCCATCCTTCGGAAGAGATCGGGTAGTACAACCACCACCAGCAGCTATTCAGCCGACTGGACTGCAGCCGTGCAACCAGAAAACCTATCTTTTTTCTTCAATAAGCGAAATCGAGTAGAGCTGGAGCTTGGTTTCCAGCAAGGGTTTGCAGCAGTTCAAGTAGTAGCCTAGTGCAGCATTAGAAGTTGTCAAGGCGATAAACGAAGTAAAAAGTAGCATATTGTAAAAAATACAAATTAAATGATAACTTTGTTACATGCCAACGTTAGCAAGTTACGGTGATTTAAAGGCCACCTAATGTCCGCAAAGCAGCGCCCTTAAAATGATATAAAAATATTGCTAATCAAATGCAGTAAACCCGGTTTAGATACACGTTCTCAGTTTCAAGAAAATGAATAGCCAGGGGCGTTTTTGTCGCCAGGATAATATAATTAGCATAGAATAGTATGCAAAATTGCGGCATTCCCCCCCTCTCCCCCCTTTGCAAGTTGGGCAGAAGCTTTGATCACACAAAGGGTATGTTTTATACGTTTGTTTTAGGCCTGCACCCAACTTTGGGCAAACAATCGGACTAAATTTGGGTAAAGACCTTTTTTTTGCTCTTCACCTAAATTTGGGCAAATAAATCGGACTGATTTGGGGTGGAACAATTTCTTATTCTGATCTTTGTTCTTCTCAAATTTTCTGAAGTTCCTAGCCCCACCTCCCCTTTTCAAAATCCTACGTACGCTACTGTGAATAGCCATTATTACCTTTCGCATTTTTAAAAAATGACTGACGTCATTAGACTCAGGAGTTTGGTACCTTTTAGAGTGGAGCTTGGAGCCGGAGCGGAGCCGGAGTGACGATTAAAAAAAAACTAAGAGTCGGATTGGAGCCGGAGTCTGACTTTAAAGTAGTCTTTTAAGCTGCAGCGATAGTTAGTAGTAAAATGAGTAGGCTAACTATTTTTGCATTCTGGAAATGAAATATCAGAGTATGTAGCTAGGCTAGGTTTATCCCAGGCTATTGAGCAATATGAAAAAAGAGTTTGAATTTTTTGTCGAAGCGTATTTTTGTCTCGGAGTATTTCGGAGCGGAGTGTTTTCGTAAATTTCGGAGTCGGATTGCATCCGGAGTCAGTTAAGAAATATCGGATCGGAACCGTAGCGGAAAAATTTGCCACTCCGCTCCACTCTCGTGCCTTTGACTTGATTATCACTGCCAGAGGATAAGCGATTTTGAAAGGGCATGTGATAGCAACTTAATAGTCAAAAAGTGTTGCACAGAAAGGCGTAATTAGCTCAAAGTAGTTCCATTGTGAAGTTCAGGTGTGAATTACCCAAAGCAATCAGCTTTCACTTCAAGTATTGAACAGTAGTTTTACTACCAGCAATGACTCTATCACTCTAAAAATTCCAACAGGCCTAGGCTACTAAAGCTTTTGGATTCTAAGGTATCTGGCATATCCGTACCCAATACCGATGGGCTACCAAAGTGTAAAAAAGAAAAACTATTGAAAGCTTATATTGTAATTATGTGACAATATATTACCCTGTTAATAGCCTACCAGTAGGCTACCGCTACAGTTCTGTTCACTGCGTAGGATTAGGAATAGGCAGTGTCTGCTGCACCGGCCCGGTTTCCAACATCTAATCACTGCTACATCGGCGGCGGCGGTCGTTTTCTTTTGCTGTTCAATTTACTATCTCTCAGGCTGGCATCGCCGCTCGAACCCTACCGGTAACTCTAATAATAAGATTTTAGAGAAAAAAAAGGACTTTGAAGGGAATTACGTAGCTCTCTAGCGCTATATTTAATAAGCGTGTCCTGCGGGTATCAAAATCCCAACTATCTGCATTGCAGCCAAGCATACTAACCACTACGCCATCAGGGCTTCGAATTCGATATGTTAAAGTGCTGTATTTAAATCGAATCAAAGCGAAAAACGTAATCCGGTGCACCAGTGATTGGATGTCTGAAACCGGGACAGTGCAGTAGACACTTCCTTAGAATATACCGTACCGGTAAGGATGTGCACAGTAAAAATGGTACTGGTACCAGTACCAGATCAGTACTTGTTTGGGCTTGTTGTTAGCTGATGGTGATGGTCTTGTGTTTTGCTTTTCTGTTGTTTTTGTTTTTTCTTTTTTCTTGCATAATAAATAAACTTGCATAAAAAGCATAATAAATACATAAAAAGCATAATAAATAAACACGCCCCCATGAAACAAATGTCTTGCAAAGAATTAAAACTGAGACGCAAACCTTGGATAACTACAGACATAATAAGAACTGGTAAGAACAAAAATATACTATTCAAAGAGATGCTCAGGAATAAGACCTCTGACAATATTAACAAGTACAAAAAAAGCAGAAACCTTTTAACCCACATGAAAGAGCTTGCCAAAAAAGCTTACTATAAAGATCAACTTGAAAAAAATTGTCTTGATACTGGATTATTATGGAAATCTATTAACGACATAGTTAAGTACAATCAAAAATCCTCATCTCTGCCACCTAAAATCATAACTTTGGATGAGCATGATATTTCCAATTCATGTGAAATTAGCAATGCTTTCAATGATTATTTCTCGACAGTAGCCAAATCACTATCTGATAATATTCCAAATTCATCAGAAGCATATGACTGTTCTCCTTCAACTCTGATAAAGAATTCTTGCTATTCTTTCTTCTTGAAACCTGTAACAGAAGAATAAATATTATATCACTTGAGAAACCTCAACCCCTCCAAAAGCTCTGGCATGCAAGGCATTCCGATTAAATTCATTAAACCTGCCAGTATTTTATTAGCACCTGTATTAACAAAGCTCTTTAATATTGAAATTGAACAAGCCACTTTTCCTACAAGTTTTAAAACAGCTGAGGTTGTTCCAGTTTACCAAAATGGTTCCAAATTAAACTGTAGCAATTACAGGCCCATATCCCTATTATGCCCCTTTTCCAAACTTCTTGAAAAATGTATCTATGATCAGCTGTATCATTATCTGAAAAGAAATCAACTACTTTATGAATATCAGTTTGGATTTAGAGAAAATCTATCTACTGAATTGGCTATAAATCAGATATATGAAAATTTTGTAAGAGGTGTAGAAAGTAAAGAAATGACATGCTCAGTTTTTTTTAGACCTCAAAAAAGCTTTTGATACAGTTGATCATAATATTTTAATAAAAATATTAAATTGTTATGGAGTTAGAGGTTTGCCTCTAAAATTCTTAAGCAGTTACTTAACAAACAGACAGCAATATACTGTTGTTCATCAGGCAGAATCTTCTGTAAAGTCAGTGAGTTGTGGTGTTCCTCAGGACTCGACATTGGGGCCACTACTATTTCTCATTTATATCAATGATTTGCCCAACGTTTGTAATCTTCGCATTCAACTTTTTGCTGACAATGCAAGTTTAACTATGTCCAACAAATCAGAATCGTTGTTAGAAAATCATATGAATAATGAGTTAATCAAAGTAGACAAATGGTCAAAAACTAACAAACTATCTCTAAACTATGACAAAACTGAATTTCTAGTAATAAACAAATCAAAGTCTCTATTATGCCTTAGCTAAATTATATGCCTTAGCTAAATTTTTGGAATATGCCTTAGCTAAATTTTTGGATAACATGATTAAGCCATATTTACCCCAAACTCGCATGCTGAAATCAACTGATCACTTTATAGAGGAATTAAAAGAATTTAATCCAAACAGTCAAAATACTATGGTAAGCTTTGATGTGGTTTCGCTTTTCACAAATGTCCCTTTGGCTGAAACAATTGATATAATTATTAATCGATTATATGATGAGCACAACAATAATTCTATTCCGATTCCCAAAGATATCTTTAAGAAATTAATGCTTCTCGCCACGCAAGGAATTTTTATGCACTACGAACGGTTTTATAAACAAGTTGAAGGAATCATAATGGGCAATCCGTTGGGACCAACAATGGCAAATTTCTTAATGGCTCATTTAGAAGAAAAAATTTTTGCAGAAAAGTCTAATGGACCAGTTTTACCTAAGCTTTATCTTCGATATATTGATGATGTGTACGCGATTTTTGATAGCAACCAAAACTGCGACGAGTTTTTTCGATTTTGAACGCACAGCATCAAAGCGTGAAATTCACAGTTGAAAAGCTACAGATTCATTGCCTTTTCTTGACGTGGAAATAAAGTTTGACGAATTCGGTTTTAAAACTAGTGTCTGGCGCAAACCTACATATACGAGACTGTTGTTAAATTTTCGATCAACTTGTCCAAACGCTTGGAAATCTGGCCTAATTACTTGTTTATTAAAACGTGCCAAAATCATATGCTCTGATTATGAATTGTTTAAAGATGAAATCACTAAGCTAAGATGCATTTTCGCAAAAAATTGTTATCCTAATTGGTTTTTTAATAAATGCTTGAAAAAATTTGAAAATAATAACAAACCAGACTCACATGATAAAGAAGTTGATGATTATTCATACATACTTGGCTTGCCATATTTTGGAAAACCATCTCGTAAATTTGCATCCCAATTGTCTACCTTACTAAAGCAAAAATTTGATGTTCGAATTTTTACTTATTACACTTCGCTAAAAACTGGGTCATATTTTAATCTGAAATCCAAAACTTCTGCTGCTCTATAATCCAATGTGGTATATAAATTTACATGTTCGCGTGATGTGAACATGACATACATTGGTATGTCAACGCACCACTTGGTGACTAGGGCCAGAGAACATTTGCAGCTTAACTCCAACTCTGCCAAAAGTGCCATAAGCCAACACATTTCTTCCTGCCAAACTTGTCAAAATTCTAATTTGGATGTTAGTTCGTTTAAAGTTATTAGAAACTGTCACAATGAATATGAAACCAAAATACAGGAGGCATTATTGATCAAAAAGCTAACACCACGATTGAATTCACAATTATACGCCAACGGTTGTTCTTTTCTTTTGAATGTGTTTTGAACATTTTTTCATGCGTGTGTGTGTGTGTGTCTAATTGTCTACATTGTGCCAAATACAGTAATGTTATTTCATGGTGTTGCTTTATTTTTTATTTATTTATTTTTTTTTTCTGACTTGATTTTACTATGGAAAAGGTATAACGTATATGTCACAATACCAAATGTATGAAGTTATAGTGGTTGTTATATTGTAACATTTGTGTTTTGCCAATAATATTTTGATAACCTTTCATTTCTAAATTTTAAAGTTACTGTAAACTGCTTTTTAATTTGCTGAAGAGAGCCATATAGAAAATGCGCCGAAAACGTTACAGATAAAATAAAAATGCTATCGGGAATCAAGTTTCTGCTTATATGCGCTTTGTGGTTTAAATCAAAGTCTAAAGGTGGATCCTTAAATATAAGAATAGGAAAGAATGATATTGCTCAAGTCAAGCATGTAAAGTATTTGGGAGTATTGATGAAGATCTCTCGTGGAAACCACATATACATAGTCAATGCTCAAAAATTGCGCATTGTAACTGGGCATTAACAAATTCAAGAAAATATGTTAATTTATCCACTCTAAAGTGTGCTTATTATGGATTGATCTATCCTCACCTTCAGAACTGTTTTTCCTTATGGGGACAGGCAAGCAAAACCTCTCTAAAACCTGTTCAAACCCTTCAAAACAAAGCTTTAAAAATTACGACCAATACTCGTTGGCATCATTCTGCTTCCCCTCTATACCAAACATTGCAGTTTTTAAAAGTTAGTGATATTGTGAAGTTGCAATTAGTTAAATTTTGCACTCTGTTCACAATAATAACATTTCAAATTTGTATTTTGGTTTCTCCAAGGTCGAAAAGTTTTATCATTATTGCACTAGAACTTCTACTAAGTCAAACTTTGTCTAAACTTCTGCAAGAACTGAAAAAGGCAAATCAACCATTTCTTTCACAGGCCCAAAAATATGGCGTGAGGTACCCAGTGATATGAAAAATCTTTCTAATAACTCCTTTAAATATCAATATAAGAGACGATTGCTAAACTGCTATACTGAATAATTAGTGATGGAAAATTGATTTGGCTTGTTATTAGCATTTGGTCTTCTGTTTTGCTTTTCTATTCATTTATCATTATTTTTTTTATCATTATTATTTTTATTTGTTATTTATTTCTTCTTTTTTTTGTTTAGTTTGTATATGATTTTTTGTTTTTGTTCTCTTTTTTCTTGTGATTTTTTTTGCTAATTATTCTGTGTGCTAGGTTTGTTTTTTATAATGTTCATTGTTTAATATTTGCTAAAACATGATATTTTTATTTGAAAAATCTCCAAATTTACAAATGTAATCGGCATCAAAAGTATTTATTAAAATATTAACCTTTAGTAGGGTGGCAGCTGACACTGATGACCGTATGGTCTTTTCGTTGTCTCCCATTTTTTTGTATTTATCTGTGAAGTGCTTAAATTTAGTATGAGTAAATAAATCTGAATCTGAATTCTTGGGATTGTTTTTTTTTTAATTGTTTTTGTGTGCTTTTTGTTTTCTCATTATAATCTCCAAATTTGTTGTAATTGACATGAGTAGCATTTTTATTAAGTTATCAACCGGGAGTAGGGTGGCAACAGACTTTGATGATCGTATGGTCTTTATGTTGTCTCCCATCTTCCAATATTTTTCAGTTGCGTGTTTAAAATTTTGTGGTGTAAATAAATAAATCTGAATCTGTGAACATTTGTATGTAGATAATAATATAAGTTTGCATTATTGATCTTCAGGCTCTTTAGATGGTGATACTGCCATGGCCATTGAATCAACTGAAAAACAGAGATCAACTGCAAGTAAGTACCACTTGCTGTTTGTTATGGTACTATTTTATTGGAACGACCAACGCTCGCGTCGCGTGTTCCTCTGTTTTTACTTGGCCATTTTCCAACTAACGAGTGTGAAATTTCAGACTTTTGCTTATAACTTGAGAACGGTTGGGTCTAGCAACATTAAATTTTGACAGCAGTTTGAGATTAATGAGTTATATGTTTGTACCAAATTTCGAGGCAAAAGGTCTCATGACTTCGGTTTTAGAACCCGAAAACTGCCCCGCAAGTTTGGCGTAAAAAGCGGTCTCAGTCAAAAACGGCCTAAGTGCGGCAAAAATATTTCATATAGTTGTATGTCTCAAGATACCCTTTCATCCCAACCAACCCACGTTTTTCCGCGATGAGGTTTATTTCTTTTTTTTTTCCTTCTTTTTCCTTTTTTTCTTCCTAATTTTTGTACGCTCTTTTTCTCCTAAACCACAAGACATCGAAATCTAATTTTTGTGTAAAGTTGTTGAGCTGCAAATGCAATTTTTTTCTTCCAAAATTTTTTTGGGCAACTCCACCAGGAACCCCCCCAAAATGGGGCCCCAAAAAATCAATTTTTAGAACGGCTCAAGCTAGGGTGCTTGTTCTTTTTGATATCAGTAGATATTCAACAGATAAATATTTTGACATAGTTTGGGGGTGCCACCCCCCAAATGGAACCCCAAAAATCAATTTTTTGAACGGCTCAAGGTAGAGCTCTACTTTTTTTTGATATCAGCAGATATTTAACAGACAATCATTTTGACATAGTTTGGGGGTGCCACCCCCCTAATGGACCCCCCAAAAGTCAATTTTTTGATTGGCTTAACCTAGAGTGCCAGTGTTTTATGATATCAGGAGATATTTAACAGACAAATATTTTGACATAGTTTGGGGGTGCCACCCCTCCGGTGACCCCCCAAATGGACCCCCAAAAATCAATTTTTTGGATAGCTCAACTTGGGTGCCATTCTGTTTTGATATCAGCAAATATTTAACAAACAAATATTTTGACATAGTTTGGGGGTGCCACCCCTCGGGGACCCCCCAAATAGACCCCCCAAAATCGATTATTGAACGGCTCAAGCTTGGGTGCCAGTGTTTTATGATATCAGGAGAAAATTTTTAACTGAGAAATATTTTGACTCTACTTTTCTGGAGGTTCCATGATCAGATATTTTTGAATAATTGCTGATTTTACGGTAGACAAAAAGTACTTTTAAGTGTCACAGCATTAGCTATGCGTCGGTCGTTCACTGGGTTTGCTGGGAAACTCCCATTTAGTTGATAATAACACTATTCGTTCTCAGTTTTATCTGTTTCGTTTTTTTGTTTATTTAGTGGCGTCAATAAACAAACTTGAACTTAAAGGCGGTGAATCATCCAGCCAATTCCGGTGGTTTACAATAGCTAAAATTAAACTATAATTTTTGATATTTTTTGTTTTGGTTTTGGGTCTGCGGTTTCAAAGATATTCAACAAATACAAAAAGATATTCCCCAACAAAAAGTTTTTGGAAACTCTGAGTTTTGTTCTTCTGGCCAAAACCACAGTTCTCTAAACTATTAGGCCTACTGTAATCTCTAAAGTATTAAGCCTACCACAGTTCTCTAAACTATTAAGCCTACTGTGGTTTTGGTGGGAAGAACAAAACTCAGAGTTTCCAAAAACTTTTTTCGGGGGGATATCTTTTTGTTTTTGTTGAATATCTTTGCAACCACAGTCCCAAAATTAAAACAAAAAATATCAAAAATTATAGTTCAATTTTAGCTATTGTAAACCACTGGAATTGGCTGGATGATTCACCGTCTTTAAACATACGGGTGGGATCTGTGTATTAACCTGAGGCATACCCTGATCCAGAGAATGAGTGATGCCAGCAAGGGCTCTTTGCTTCGAATAACATAAGATCCGAGATTTTTAGAAAGAGACATCAGAAAACATAAAACCTAATATTGATAAAACATGGAATGTAGCACAATTTTGTTGACTTTCTCTAAATTGTCCCCAGGGCCACCAAGAGAGAGAGCAGGGGGGGACAATGACCCTGGGGCTCATGGAGTTTAGGGGGCCCATGAGCTTGAGAGGAGGCTCATCCAAATGACATTGAGCAGTGAAGAGCTTTATGTCTTTTGCAGATCACCTAATCTTGGCTGGAAAAAACGCTGAAATCTCGATACCGGTTTGGACCTATTTTTTTTTTTTGGAGATCACTTGATTTCAGACGGAAAAACGGTAAAATTTCAATGAAGACCTTTTTTTTAAGATCACAACATTTTTCGGACCAAACAGCGGCATTTTCTCCGTCTATTTTGGACTTCACAAAACCAGAATTCCATCATATTTGAGCTGGCCCCAGGCCCACGTTCGGCTTTCGGCGCCCCTGATTGTCCCAGCAAATATGTATAACATTATTGGAACAAACAACGCTCACGTCACTTGTTCCTTTGTTTTTACTCGGTCATTTTCCAACTAACGAGTGCGAAATTTCAGACTTTTGCTTATAACTTGAGAACGGTTTAGTCTAGCTACATGAAATTTTGACAGCAGTTTGAGATTAATAAGTTATATGTTAATACCAAATTTCGAGGCAATAGATCATGTGACTTTGGTTTTAGAACTCGAAAACTGCCCCGCAAGTTTGGCGTAAAAAGCGGTCTCAGTCAAAAACGACCTAAGTACGGCAAAAAATATTTCATATAGTTGTATGTCTTAATATACCCTTTCATCCCAACCAACCCACGTTTGGCCGCGATGAGGTTTATTTCTTTTTTTTTCTTTTTTTTCTTCCTAATTTTTGTACGCTCTTTTTCTCCTAAACCACAAGACATCGAAATCTAATTTTTGTGTAAAGTTGTTGAGCTGCAATTGCAATTAATTTTTTTCTTCCGAAACTTTTTTGGGCAACTCCACCACAAGCCCCCCCAAAATGGGGCCCCAAAAAATCAATTTTTTGATTGGTTAAGCTGGAGTGCTACTTATTTTTGATATCAGTAGATATTCAACAGACAAATATTTTGACATAGTTTGGGGGTGCCACCCCCCCAAATGGACCCCCCAAAAATCAATCTTTTGAACAGCTCAATTTAGAGTGCCAGTGTTTTACAATATCAGTAGATGTTTAACACACGAACATTTTGACGTAGTTTGGGGGTGCCACCCCCCGGGGACCCCCCAAAAATCAATTTTTTGAACAGCTCAATTTAGAGTGCCAGTGTGTTATGATATCAGGAGATATTTAACAGACAAATATTTTGACATAGTTTGGGGGTGCCACCCCCCCAGGGGACCCCCCAAAATGAATTTTTTGAAGGACCCTAGCTAGGATGCCAGTGTTTTATGATATCAGGAGATATTTAACTGACAAATATTTTGAATCTACTTTTTTGGAGGTTCCATAATCAGACATTTTTGAATGATTGCTGATTTTATGGTAGACAAAAAGTACATTTGAGCGTCACAGCATTAGCTACGTGTCGGTCGTTCACTGGGTTTGCTGGCAAACTCCCATCTAGTTCAGTTTGCACTTATGAGTATGATTACTTTGATTAGGGAATATGTATTGGTCAATTCATTACTAGTATTTTGTTGCTTTTTTTTTTTTTTGTCAAGTACCGGTATTGCTTTGTTTCATTTAGTTTTCTTGATTTGCTTCATTTTGCAATATTACATAACTTAGTTTAGTTGAAGGTATTTATATTGATTGAATTCAAGCATCCTACACAACAGTCATTTAGCGTCTCGAGTTTAGATATTTATTGTTGACAATTTTGTTGTGGAATTGCCTACAGACATTTTTGAATTAGCAACGAGCTCAACTGGTGTTGGAGGCTAGTCTCAAAAAATCATCAAACTGCACTCAAACACTCTTATTACTGATATTTCAATAGTTAAAAACACATGCCTTATCAAAGCATAACTAGATCGTGACATTGCTAGCAATATCTGCGGACTTCGTGGCATTATCCCACTTTTATTAAACTTAATTGAGCTTTAAAATAGTGACTCGATTGCTTTGAACAAATTTGTAAAAAATGTGGTCGTTGATAGTCAGATCAAGAATTTTAATTCACTCCTTTCAAATTTTGTTTCACTAACTTTAGCAGTTTTGTGGTTATTCATGATGTCCCAAGTGTCAGGGTGTCTATGTCATCAGAATTCTTTAAGTGAGTTTTGTTAGGTCGGTCGCGTCAGGATGTCCTGCTTTGTCGAAATTAATGGAGTGTGATCAATCAAAAGACTTGCATATCAGTTATCGATAATAATACATTGTCAAAACTCAGCACTTTTAATACGTACTTAACAATTTACAAACCGAACAGTAAAGTAGGTTTGGGATAGCTAAGAGTTAGTTTCAGAGACTGGGTTAATCATATTTATAAGTTAAACTTAGCACCTACTCTAGTGATAACTAGCTAGCACTAACTCTAAGTCAAAGAATAGCCAAACACAGAATTGGTCTATGACGCCAGATCTGACTGTAACTGGTGGTTAGGAAATGGTATGAAATGGAACGAAAATTTTGATCTGGAATATGGACGGTCTACGACTTTTATGTATGGGACGTTTAGGCGCCGCCGATTATGCGCCAGGACTTTTAGGTGCCAGAGGTGAAAAAAAATTTTATGTCAAAAAGAAGTATTTTTTCCAAAAAAAAAATTTTTTTTGTTTGAAGTAACTGTTTTGTTTTTTTCAAAAAAAAAAGTTTTTCAAACAAAAAAGTTTCATTTTTGGTTAAAATGTTGATATCTTGGAAGCTTTTCATATGACACTTGTCAAGAAGAATCGTCAGAACAGAGATCACAGGAAAAGGAGCGGTTATAGAAAAAAGCCGAGCTGTGACTGGCAGGAAAAGAACCAATGAAAGAGGGTCATTTTGAGTACGATATTTAAGCTGTACACAAATTGTTTTTGTCCGCAGAGAGCGGGGTAAAAAGTTTTGATAAAAGTAACTTCAAAAGCAAATTGATTTCTTATTGCATTTTTTTTCAATAATTAAAAATGTTTTACACTACATGTTTGCAAAGTTTTCCTACGTAATGCAGACGAATGCAGTCTTCAGCCCACGGTCTCAAATTTTTTGGCGCCCGAGTTGCTTGCATAATATTGGCACATGTAGCAACCTGTGAGACGTTTCATGTTTTATGTTAGTTTACCTCTACTAAACAACACAGTACAGGCTTTTTTAGAAGCTAAGGGTTCATCTATCAGCAAATTAGTAAAAACATTGTTTAAATGGATATTTTGAAGTTTAATCTTTACACATTGTTGTAAATAAGCTTATAGTAAAACCAAGGTTAAATTCTTGCAGTTAACTTCTTCAGAATTGCTTCAAAAACTTTTGGAAGTTGAACAGGATTGTATGCTGCTTCAAATTATTGTTTTGCTTTTGAAATATTTTTTGCAACGCAACTCAGAAACATCACTCCATTGATTGTGTTACTAGGCTATTTATTATTTTCAGTGAGGCTAACTTCATATTTAATCGAATGTTTTCGGCGTCTTACAAAGTGCACTCATCAGAAAACTAAAAACTACAGTAAAATTAATAACTAATATCACTTTCAAATAAACTGAAATATAGTTAAAAGTCCTTTTCTCAAGTTACAATAATAATTTGGACAAGCAACTGCATCTGGCCAAACTCATTTTACATTCAGGAAATTTAAAATTGCCAATTGATGAAAATACGATTATGACGTTAACCACGAAATGGTGACTTCACAAACTATTATTAGTTGTTAGGCTATCACAGTAAAAATCACTGCACACTTAGAAAAACATTAATACACACTCAATGAAAAGGAGACCCCATTAGCCTACATTTGTTATTGTTGCATTCTGCTTTTTTATTAGGAGGGCTTCATGTATTTTCGCCTCATTTGCATTATTACGCTAAACCAGTCTAATAGAAATTTAGGGTTTTCATCTAGGCAGACAGATGTTGCAATTTAAAATGTGGTTTTTGCTTGCACTTTTGTTTAATTTGCAGTCACGAATATGTTCCTTCGCTCTTCTCATCAAATGCCATGCTGAATAATTTAAGTAGGTTACATTCACATCACGTGAATGACACCTTATTTACAGTCAAATGTCGTGTTATGTTCACGACATTTGACTGTAAATAAGGTGTCCGGCTCTTAATCATTAAAACAGCCAGAAATTTTGGTGGTTTTGAATATGGGTGTGATTTCTGTGTCCAATTTGCTTTTGATTAAAACCAGTATAATTTTGAAAAAAGTTGCTGACTTTTTCCCCGAATACGGCACTGTAAGAAAGAACTTTCTTTCTTGCGTTTTAGATGACTTCAAATCTTGATTGCATGCGCCATTATTTTGAGTCAAAATTTTTTGCAGAATTTGTTTGAAAAACGATGTACGATATCCATTTTTGCTAAATAATTGTCTCCAGTTACGTACCGGTAGTTCGTTTTGAAAGAGAAGTTTTGTCGATTTGTACTGTAAATTGTTTTATATTTTTTGTACTGTGACTTAAATTAGAAGGGGCTGCAAACTCGACATCCATTTTCGACAATTTTTCATGTAACGTTTCTTGAACAAGTGCTACATAGTTTAATTTTATTACGCGCACTGAATTCAGGGATCACCCAGAAATTTTTAAAGGGGGGGGGGTAATTTTTCAAAAACGTACCTGTACCCAATTGTGGTTGATTTATTTTTACCATTAATGAAAATGCACGCTATTATAGTTAAACAGGGTTTTGCGGTAATAATTGCATTTTGTTACAACATGTGTTTATTAAGAACCCCTGTAATGACAATTTAGTTGTTGGTTGTGAAGGTTGAGTGCGAGAGATCAAGTCAGCACTATAGGGGCCTTGGAACAAAGCCCCAACCCGCTGGCCAATTATTGAAATTTTACAATAACCATGCTAACACCATTTGAATGACATTTTGCATGTTTTTAGAGCATTTCGAAAAAGCTAAATTACGAAGATTTGTAAGAGTTTGAAAGAATTTATTATGGTCAATTCAGTCAGTCCCTGCACTCTTACTGATCAGGTCCAAAATACGTACAGAGTTTTTAAATTCAAAAAACTCATTAGTGGTAGAGAATAAGCTTTTAATAGCGCTGGAGCAATCATTTCCACTCGAGCAATGAGTAAGTAGCCTTGAAAAAGGCTATTTTAGATTGCACGTTTTCATCCAGCTCTCTTCACGAATCTGCTCTGGAATGAAGAAATATTAAAATATGGTGGGATACATAGAGTTTTGATGACATTGAACTTGATAATGAGTTTTATGACCTATGATGCTGCAAAAAATCACCTGAAATACTATAAAGTTGATGCAAAAATATAGAAAAATACTTGCAAATGATAGCTTTGACATTTGATTATAATTTTGTTGTGGTTTTCATCTTCAAACGGCAGATTTGTTTGCTTTTTTTTGCAAAAGTGCATTTGGCCTAGTAGTTTTTTTCAAACAATGGCGACTTTTTTCACTAAATGGTCATAGACTGTCTCTTGTTAGTGTCAAGCTCTGCTCTGTTTAGAAGTTTTTGGTTGGGTGTAATATATCCATTATTCAATATCCATGGATGTATTAAATACACATTAGTTACACAATGTTTCTGTCAGCACTATTGTAGGTGAGATAAATGCAAAATTTTCATTTGGTTAGTAAGTATCGCACAAGATCAAATTACGACCGTAAAACAACATCTTAAGGAATTATTTAGTGAAAAGTAAATATAGCAAAGCATTAGAAACTCCGTTATATCAGCAAAATTTTTGCTTTTGTTGCTGCGTGTGCCAGTATTACGCAAGCAAATCGTGCCCGTGCACCGCAAAATTTGAGACTGCGAGCTGGAGATTGCATGCGTCCTGGTTAGGTAAGAAAAGTTTGCGAACACGTAGCGTAACACATTTTTAATTGTTGAAAACAATGCAATAAGAAATCAATTTTTTGTAAAAGTTTTTACTGCTCCCCTTCCATTCCATCTGGTTTTAAAGTCATTTTTATCAAAACTTCTAACCAGAGATGGAATCGAGGACACAAGGCTGAAGGCCAAGGACACAAAAAAATTCCGAGGCCAAGGACAGACCCTCTCGAGGCCTAGAACAGGAATGCTCAAGGCCAAGTACCAAGGACACAAGCGTAATTGTTTCAGAAAAAAAAATTTTTTTTCAGGCAATCTCAAAAAAAAAGGTCTTCAAAATTTTTTTTTGCTAGTGCTAGAGTTACATCACGGGGCTTTTATGTTCAAACCTATGCTGATGATCTAGCAGTTTTGGTCCTTGGCACTGATATGCTTTGGATCAGAGGTATGGCCCAGAAAGTAATAAATATTGCTGCAAACTGGGCTTCGGAACAAGAGCTACAGTTTAGCAGCAAAAAAACAAAATTGTACTGTTCACTCTCAAACGGAATCGAGGTTTGGGTTTCTTGTCAATGAATGGTTCAAAACTTGAAGTTTCCAAGGAAGCAAGACTGTTAGGTGTTACTCTGGACAGCAAGCTAACTTGGAAACCACATATTACCTGAATTACCCGCAAATCAACTACAGCATTAATGCAATGTAGACAAATCGTGGGTAAAACGTAGGGAATAAAACCTTCTCTGTTGATATGGATATACACAGCTATGATACGTCCAATCATGTCGTATGCGTTTGTGTCCTGGGCTGGCGATCTCAACAAAAAGTATATAATGAGGAAACTTACAAAGATGCAGAGACTTGCTTGCCTGATGATTTCATCAGCTTTTCTTGGCACCCCTACTGGTGCTCTGGAAATTTTGCTCAACATAACTCCCATTGAGTAATTCTTACTGGCTGAGGTAGTGCAAGGATCATACAGAATCACTGTTAGTGGACTGTGCCATGTCAACCCAGTTGGTTCCTTTGGAAAAACGAAATGCCATGGTGATGTTTGCAATGAGGCTAGAAAATTCGTATTTCTGCTGCAAATGCCAGCTCACCCAATAAAGAAAACCAAGGTATTCGAGAGAAATTTTGAATGTTAAATACTGGATAAAAAGAATGCTATCAGATCTGAAAGTGTTCTAAATCAGAACACTGTCAAGGTTTACACCGATGGTTTAAAACTAGGTGGGAGAGTAGGTGCAGGCTTTTATGCAGAATACCCAAGCAACTCCCCTAAACAAGCATTTTTCTACCTTGGAATGTACAGTACTGTGTTCCAAGTAGAAGTCTTAGTTATTTCAGAAGTGGCAAAAAACTGCTTTTGGAAAAAATGTACAATCAAACTATTGTTGCGCTGTTTGATAGTCAAGCAGCTGTCAAAGTACTCGTAAAGTGCACTGTAACATTAATTACAGTGTTCAACTGCATTAAAAATCTAAATCAGTTAGGTAATCAAAACCACGTCAGTTTTGCCTGGATTTCTGGTACATGGTAACAAAGTGGCAGACTATCTAGCCAAATGTGGATCTAAATTAAAAATGCATGGTCCTGAACCTTTTATTACAGTCCCGTATGCCAGCTGTGTTAGCACAATTAAGGACTGGTCCACAGATTGATGGAAATCTATGTGGAATAAACGAAAGAACTGCTTAGGATGAAGCAGTCTGTAGGTTGGACGTCTTCTCAACTAACGATACGTCTCCTTAACCTTGAGAGGCCTCAATTAAATAGAGTACGGTAGTGCAAGTTTTAACTGGGCATTGCAATCTACAGTGACGCAAGAAAACCACAGGTTGTGCTGAGTTTTCTTTGCCCAGAATGTAGTCTGGAGAATGAAATACCAAATCATCATGTAGGCAATTGCAAGCTTTACCAAGAAATTTGTGTTAAATTTTCTGGAATTACCAAAACCACTGTTCACATTGTGGTAACAAAATGTAACGTTAATAAACTGGCGCCATACTTAAAGGAAGCTTGAAGGCTTTCTGAGTTCAACTAGTAACCAAACAAAACAACAATAGCATAGCAGCTACAGTTGCAATAGGCCCAACTGAGCCCTACACAATGTGTAGGTGGACTTTACCTAACGGTAGCAGATTTGCTTGCACCGTTGCCCATTAATAATAATAATAATAACATTTTCAGGTGATCTCCAATGGCAGAAAACAAACAAGGTCTTCACAAATTTTCCTCGAGGTTTCTGGCGTTTTCAATGGTCCAAAAAGTAGTGCTGTCCTCGAGCCGAGGACAGGGCAATTTTTGAGGACTTGAGGGTTCTAGGCCAAGGACTTGAAAATGTGTCCTTGAGGACTCCTCCTCTGCTTCTAACCCCACTCTCTGCCGACAAAAACAATTTGTGTACAGCTTAAAGATTGCACTCTTTTCCTGCGAATCACTGCTCGGCTTTTTTCTATAGCCACTCCTTTTCTTGCGATCTCTATCCTGACAATAATCCTTCTTGACAAGTGTCATATGAAAAGCTTCCAAGATATCAACTTTTAATCAAAATGAAACTTTTTTGTTTGAAAAACTTTTTTTATTTCAAACAAAAAATTTTTTTTTCCAAAATAAATTTTTTTTCGAAAAAATACTTTTTGAAATAAAATTTTTTCAATTTTGGAAAAAAAATTTTTCACCTCTAGTGCCTAAAAGTTCCAGGTGCCTAAAAGTCCTGGTGCCTAAACATCCATGCCTAAAAGTCATGGTCCGAATATGGAAGGTTTCAAGAATGGAATGGAAGAAAATCTTGCTTACTTTCATACCAATTCCATACTAGATTTTGCGCATAATATTTACAGAAAATTATGTATGGATTAGGGTTGCAGGTGCCCTAATTTTGCTGAACAATTTTTTGGTATTGTAGTTTGATCAGTAGATCATGAATACGAAGTTTCCAAAATTTTCATCAATGTTTACCTTCCCCGCCAGGCCAATTTTGAGGCCCGCTTTTCCAAAAATTTGCCTTTCTTTGCCATTAGAGGGCGATATGGACAAGTTCTATTGGTTGACAATGTTTTTAAAAGATTCCTTATCTTAGGCTCCATTTTTGAAAAAAAATTGAATGAAATTGAGTCATCTTATCTAGAGACATAGCTATTTTATTGCACTTTTAATAAGCGTTGCTGCCACTGAGTTGTGAAAATTAAAGTTGATTATATCAAATATCAAATTTTATTTAATTATTTTTTCATCCCTGTCTATTAGCCCACTTGGTCCCCTGTCCAGAGTTGTTTTTTTTTTTCAGGTTACCATAGACACAATTACGATTATGTTTCACAATCATTTGATTTTAACTTTATGGGCTAGTTTACTCAGATTTTGAATTTCGGTTTGCAGGTCAGCTTAGTTTAGCTTTTGAATTTCGGTTTGCAGACAAGCTTAGTTTAGTTTTTGAATTTCGGTTTGAACGTCAGCTCTGCCGATGAGGGTTGGTATTACGCAAAACTCGAGTCCAGAGCAGTACGTGGGGAAAAAAAATAGGTCAGCCTTTTTAGCTGCTGAAGTTACGAGATGAAGACAATAGCCTCTACCGATAGCTTAGTTATTCAAATTTACCGGTTGAGTTAGCCTAACTCAGGGATCAAAATTCTTTGCATTGTGTCGACTCCTTTTCACGCTGATGATGAAGTCAGTTGACTTCGAAACACAGGAATGCTCCCGCAATTGTAGGATTGTAAGTCGTGATGTCTCTGTGAACTATTAAGTTAGTTCTGCCTATTTCACTTCAGGAATAGTTTAACTTGTTAAGCCTTTTGATGTTGAATTTCGGTATATTATTTGATTCAAAACTGCAGAAGTACATTTTAACGCAACATTTGGTGAGAATCAAATACTGATTTATAGGTATTTTAGTAAAAATTTGTTGGTAATGTTTAGTTTTAAAAGATTTTAATTGTTTTTGCAAAGCATTTCGGTTGGGTTGGGGTTGTTACAGCGTCTTGAAGAAAATTACTATCAAGTAGTTCAAAAGTTCTTTCAATAAGCAATTTATTTAGTTTTTCAAATGCAGAACAGAATCAATGGTAGTTCATGAACTATGCTTTTTCCTAGACTAAACTACGATTAATGAATGGTGCAATTGCACTGTATGGGTTTATTAGTTCACATGCAATATGAGTGCCCAAAATACTGATAACAAACTGTATCTTGCTCTGGTTAAATTCCTCATTAACTCAAACAAACGTTTTCTTAAAGCTCAAATGCTTTAGTACATGCACTATTAATGTATTGTACAATAATGTGGGGAGCCACGTATCATGTATGTATGCAAAAATTAAATTCTTACTAAATTAAGGAAAAAGAGGCATTGTTGGTGCTCATTTCAGACTCAGTGAACCCATATTACTCACAAGTTTAGATTCTGCAAACTAATGGCTTATTCAATTTTAATATGATTGTTGATTGGAAAGATCCAGTGAATCAAACCCAGATCGAAGAAGTACAAAATGACGATTCATTAATAAATGAAACATTATGGCTCTGCGCTTTTGTTTTCAATCTTTTATGCAGTGACTTCATTTTGTATAGCAAAGTTCAGTGATGAAGTAGTCATACTCGGAACCCCAGGTACTCAGTTGGTACTCGTACTCGAAGGTTAATGTACTTGGTCAAAAAAAGCGCTGAGTACTCGAGTACATTTGGCCTTTGCTAAAAGTAATAAACAAAATCAATTTTGGATAGCAAACTGCAGCCAATAAAACCCGCTAATTTAATGTATTACTTTTGCTTGAATCTGTGCAGACCGCAGCTGAACAAACAGCTTTTTAATGGTGAGAATGAGCAAAATCATGCGTTAGAATGTGGTAAAGTGATTGGGTCAACAGCACATAGTATTGTTTGACAACAAACGCCTTTCTGCTGCAGAAAACGTGTGAAAGTTGCAGCAAATTTTATTTATTTTGCTATTAAAGTTACATAACGAGCCACGCGTGTTACAAAGACTGCATCAGTTGGGTTAGCATTTTACAGTTTCAGCTCAAATGTTGATAGAATATTTTCTACAGTAGATGTATTAGTTGTATTACTGTAATCTCCCAATCCCAAATATTAGTTTTACTGTGGTGTTGGTAGGGGTATCTGAAAAAGCATGGAGTTAGATTTGGAGGCAATATTTTTAGTGTTAAATTTAGGTCAGATAGACATAGCTTAGTTGCATAGTTATTCTGTAGCTGAGTTGCAGCTGTAGGCAAAATTTTACTTTTTTTGCAAGAAATTGATAAAATAATAAGTCAAGTCTTTTGATAACGCATGTAAAATGCATTTGAGATATTAATGTGACTAAGCACTAATTAGGATTATGTTATAAAAATGAATGTTAGATCTGAAATTAAATCATAGAACAGTAAACAGGTAAATATACAAATTAAAAATACTGCTACAAATTACAGTAGTAGATAGTAGCTGATAGTAAATTGCAGCATTATTTTATGCTTACTTTACTTAGTTACCTCCTTTGAAATGCAGCATTATTTCAAGAACGTTTACTACTTCGTCATTTGCAGTTCTGTGTTACAAGTTTTAGATAGTCTTTAATTAAATGCATAGTAGGACACAAATCCTTTAATCCGTTAATCACGAAGCTAACTTTTTCATTAACTCGTTAATCCTTTAAAAAGTTTTTTCATGTTAACAGACTAAATTAACTTTCGTTAAGTTCTGTTAACTTCCGTTAAAGTTTTTATTGTTAATATCTTGCACCATTCATTTATCATAATGGTACAAACCAGTTTGCGCTGGTAACAGTTGTTGCGTATTAGCACGAGCTTTATAGAAGAAAGCGAAGAAAGGAGGTCTTTTTATGGCAAATAATAAGCTTCAGCCTCATAAGTCTATTAATTATTGCTGTTCGCAATTTCCAAAGATTTTCCGACCGCAGCTTCATTAGTGCATTTACAGGGTGCAAATCTTTGTTGAGCATTGGGGGGATAATTTGCAATTTTACCCCAATTTTTTCCTATTTTCAACATTGGGTGGGATGAACCTCGACCACGATTTTTTTCAGGTGAGCAAATCAAGTGAAGACCAAAAAAAAAGTCTTCACCAAAAATGGAACATTTTTTATGCCCAAATTTAAGTCGAGACCTGCGCTCAGATGTACACCAAAGTCAATTTTTTGGACAGGATGCAGATGAAGACCATACTCAAATTATTGGGGAGATACAGTCAAATTATTGGGGGAATATATTATCCCATTTCCCCCGGGTTTCAGTACCCCTCTGCATTTGAACTTATTTTTGTCTTGAAATTAGATTGGACTGTAAAATGTAACTTTCAAAACACAAAAAGACCACCGTAGCGAAAAAGTTTTCCTTACAATCAGCTCAACAACGTCAATACGTGCTCTAAAAGCGAGTGAATATAAAGAAATGTATATTACACGCAAAATATTAACAAATTAACAGACTTTGTTAACTTCTGTTAATTAGACCTAAAAATAACGGATTAACGTTAACAAAGGTGTGAAGTTGGTTAACGAAGCTAACGTTTTGCATTGACTTGCCCACCTATGATTAAATGTTAATTGAATATAACATTAAATCACAAAAGCTCTCAAAAAATTGTTGTGGGTAATCATATTTGGAGTAGAGGACTTTGAAAGCTTATTTTTGATTGAAAGAAGCATACGGTATATGAGGTGTTGCTATTAAATAACAAGACTGGTGACATAAAGCTATTTTATTGAAGAAAAAAAAGTCATTATATTTTGTTTCCCCTTTGATGTATTCTCCCTTAGCATCAACACAGCATTTCATTCAGATTTTCATAAAAAAAAAAAAAAACATGACAACACCCTTAACATAAAAAAAAATCAACTTTGCCTTGAGTTTTAATTTTGCTTTATTTTGATTACCAAATTCGTAGTGAGTTTGCAGTTTTCCAATGCATGAACTGCCTCTTTGTCTCTGGGTCGTACTGGAAAATTCATCTTTCATCGCAAATACAGTAATCACACTGTCTAAAAATTTAGGGTTTTCTTCAATATGTTTTAAAATGTCAGTGCAAATCTCTTGGCGTTTTACTTTTTGATTGTTAGTTAAAAACTTTGAAACAACTTGTGCTCAGACCTTTGTCATATGCAGATTGTCATCAGTACTTGCCATACTGTTTCTTTGTCAATGGACATCCTCTCTGCTATCAGTCGAATACTAAGCCGACGATCTTCTCGGACAATTTTTTCAATTTCTCGGATATTGTTAGTAGTTTTAGATATGGTTGGGCGTCTTGAACATTCGTCATCTTCAACATCAGTCTGGCCTTCACAAAATTTTTTGTGCCATTCATAAGCGCGGGTTCTTGACATGCATTCTTTGCCGTAAACTTCCATCAAAGTTTGAATTTTACCAAAAATTTCAAGTTAATTCTTTGCTCAGTTTTAGAGTTAAACATTTTTCTGCAGCTGCAACAGAACTTCTTGCAACAATGAGCAATTTGCAGCTTTTGCAAGCCAAGGTTTTTTCCGACGCGCAAAAAAACGTGCACTTGCTTTCAATGTCAAGGTTCCTAATTTGTTTAAAATATAACAGTAATTTTGTGTCTAACTTGTCAGAAAACTGTCGTCCGCAGTTGTGTGCCTTCGTAACATCTCACTCACAGAAAAAAACGTATGCGTTGCCGTTTATGTTTTTGCAACAAATTTTGAGCTGTTACTACTTAAAAACTTCTTTTGCTAAACTTGTAAATGTACTCGTATTGGTACTCGAACTTTTTAAACAAATTTTTCAATATCAGTACTCGCACGCGAAGTTTTTTGCAGTGCTCGTACTCGGAAGTTGAGTACTCGACTCCATCACTGGCAAAGTTTAGAGCAGGGTTGTTGCACTTTTTTGTAGAGCTCGACCAATATGACTTTTAGGCTGATACCAATAATCGACATATTAACTTATTGCTACCAAACTTTGTCACTATTTTTCAACTAACTTGACACTAAAAGCTTCACTAATTCCCCTCCAAAGAAAGAATATTGCAAACACAAGTCACACTCCAGTACTATTCATCAAAAAAACAAAAAAAAATACAACGATATGGTAATCAATAGTCAAGAGCGATTGTGCTTGCTCTCAAAAATAAACTGTTTAAGGAAATTGTGCTGAGCCAATATTTTATCTGTGGTAGACACTGATACGATATATCAGTTTAGCCCTGATATTGGCCGATATATCAGTCGAGCTCTACTTTTTTGTCCTGTTTTAATTCTCTAACCTACTTTTTTTTTTCAAAAACTGTTGATGATCTTTTGAGACCGAAATCGGCTTTGTCTTTAAATAAATTTGAGTGCTTGTTAAGAATTTAGTATTGACTGATTTTGGAAATGTACTCCATTGTTCAAATTTGAAGTTGCTAAATTTGTGTATCGTTTTTCATACAACAAAACTAAAAATTCATTTCACAATTGCAGAGGTGGGCACAAATAACATTATATCAAAAGCGCAACGCAACAAAGCGCAACGATCTTTTCAACCAGCAAAAGCGCAACGCAAAATGCGCAATTTAATTTTTTTGCTTTCTGAAGCGCAGCGCAACTTCCGCAATGAACTTTTTGATTCAGTTGAAGCGCAACGCAATTCCGCAATTGCGGAACGGTATTTTTGTACCAAGTTAAAGCGCAACCTAACTTCCGCAATCGAAATTTCACAACACAATGCAAATACTGCGTTTTTTGCAATTTCAGACTGAAAAACAGTAAATAATTTGCTAAACAAGCCTGAAATTTATCAATATTACGATGGAAATAGAGCAAAATTAAGTTTAATGTATAGAATTGCGCTTTTAACCGAAAAAAATTTTGAAAGCGCAACGCAATTAAAGCGCAACAAATTTTAAAAGCTTTATTCCGCAACGCAACTTCCGCAATGTTTCAAAATAAAAAATTAAAGCGCAACGCAACTTACGCAATTGCGGAGGTTGCGGAAGTTGCGCTTTGCGCTTCTAATTGCGCTTTGCCCACCTCTGCACAATTGTGATTGTAAAACTATTGCTCGTTCTAGTCAAGCTATGAGCAGTTAACTGCCTGCAGCAATTAACACATTCTTCATTTCTGCACAAAATTAGTAACATAGGTGTATTTAGTATCAGGAGTCGAGATTTGGAATTGCATTCTTGCAGATATTAAAGTATTCTTGTACAAAAAGTTGAAATTTTGTTACAAAAACTACCGTATCTCATATGCAGTTTACATGTTTCTTTTTATGTTACCGACAGTTCTCCGTGTACACGTAAAGATCCAGTACATACTCACGACAGGCCATAGACTTAAAAAGTCTTCAAAATGTTGCAATTCTAAGACAAAGTAATTCAAAACTTTCATGATACGAGCATGAATTTCCTCTCTGATAAAGAGAGTGATTGCTTGACTTAATGACCATAAGGTTATTAGCAACTTTCCTGTTGCCTTCTTAAACAAATGCTGATTACTGTATTTTTCGGCTAATAAGCCGATTTTCTGGACCTATTTTTTTTGACGATTTTTCTGGGGTCTGCTTACTCAGCAAATACACCTTGAACCAGACAAAACTGGAGATCAAAATGTCACTGCGCATAAATTCACAGGACTTCCCACTATTTTGCACTTTGTCCTACCTATTTACACTTTGCTCTGCCATATTTTGCCCTTTGCATGATTGGTGTCATATTTGCACGTGCGATTAAATCGGATAAAATATGCGTTTTCTGCTTCAAATTGCCACAAAATATCGTAACGCCGAGCGCCGGATTAATCTGGTGCTGTGCACATTGATCAAATTTTCTGCCTCGGCTTATTGGGCAGTTATATGGTAAAACCCTCATTTTAAGGTCTAAAAGTTGGTCTCGGCATATGTGACAGGTCAGCTTATTAGCCGGAAAATACGGTAGTTTCTACTTCACGCTGTTTCCAAGGGATGAAATAAATTTATTTAGTCTTGCTTGCACTTGAAGGCCAGTCATATCTGGAATTTAACTCTAGAGCTTGTTCCCTTAGCCCCGTAAGATGAGGAATTTTCTTTGGCATATAGTGACTCTAAATGCTGACAGAAAGTTTTTGAAAAGATGTTGTGCAAAATTTCGTAAGCTGGTGATGCTAAAAAGAACTTGAACAAAAATTTGTGTGTGGTTATGCCATGGCAAAGGATGCTATCTACAGCCTGCGAGTTTGCAATGACTGCACAGTAAAAGTGATCTAGCTGGTTACTGATTTTTTTTACTTGCTACACTAGGAAGAAAATCTACAAATGTGTATTTGTTGTGGAAGACAATCTTGGAAAATTCCTTAACCTAGAAAAACATCCTTTCCGATTTGTTTA
The DNA here is from genome assembly GCA_963965965.1 of Trididemnum nubilum. NCBI lineage: Eukaryota > Metazoa > Chordata > Ascidiacea > Aplousobranchia > Didemnidae > Trididemnum > Trididemnum nubilum. The sequence continues at coordinate 2,155,169 of OZ014488.1, read as the reverse complement.
ATGTGGTGCTTCTGTATTGCTGCAGAATACTTTTTACTCTTTAAAATATGGGAAGAATATATTGCTTTGCCAGTCAAGTCAGTTGAGTTGAAGATCCAAAAAGCTATCTCAAATTGATGGATTATGGACAGTGGTTCACCCAGGGAAGGGGGTTTCGGGAGTCGAACCCCCTCCCTTTTGGAATTCAAAAAACAACGTAATTTTGTTGATATAACGCAGTTTGTAACACTTTGTCATATTTACTTTTCACTAAATAATCAATAAATAGCCCGAGCTTAAACGGATTTATTGGTACCAATTTTATTTCGATACGAAAAGTACAACGAAAGCTATGTCAAGTTACGTCAGGAGCATGACAGTCGTGAAAAATGCAGCTCTTCAATGTTTAGGGTCGTAGAAAAAGAAGAAGGACTTAACTCCGTTAGGTGGAGACAAAATTCATAAAATTTCAGAACAATTGCTTTCATTTGGTATAATTCGATTGCGCTCCCGATATCACTATTATGACGTCATTTGACTCCAAAGTGCTGCTTGGCTCTCAAAAAATGCGGACCACGTCATAATCGAGTGAACCTACTGATATATTTTTATACTGTGCCACTAGCGTGTATTGTTTCGCTGATATTTGGGTTGAAAAAACGTTTGCAGCAAAAACCCAAAGTGAATCGTTGTAACGCAGCAATGGACATGAGTTACAATCGAAAAATAATTTTTAGTAACCATGATCGAAAAAGTAATATATTACGTTACATTAATATAACATTCGCGCGTAAAAACTTGATTCTATTGAAACAAGAATTTAGCCACGTTGCGTTTTTGCAACTGACACAGGGAGAAACAAACCTGGTAGAGTCTGAATGCTTGTATTGTGAGTGTTGATATTTCATGAAAATGTTCGATCCTCTTTGCGTAGCCCGTATTGCGGTGTCTTTCAATGATAATGTCTGGTCAGCATAACGCATTGCTTTTGCGGGAGAACGCGAACGAGGCAGAAAGCAGCACGATTTTGCACCAAAAAACGCAATCCATTTTGTTTCAAAACTCATCATTTTCCAAAGTGGAACAAGTAGAATCAGATACTAACGTGAATATGGTGCGGCCAAGATCTGACGTGTATGAGTCCACAAATTAAATTGCCACCTTAGCCAAATCGTATTTCGACCCTAATAAATTTCGAAAATATTTAATTGAAAACATTCTGGAAAAAACACTAATTGCACAGAGCTGTTTCGAGCTTTTAGCTCTCATCTTCTCTAACAAAGTTATTCCCCAGCTGGACAAGACTCTTGGCCGAACTGGACAAATCTTAAGGGCTTGCACAGCAGCAGAGAGCTTCTAGGGAATAAACGATTTTTCACTTGTGGTACTTAAAATAAACAAGTGAAAAAATCGCTGAACCCTTGCAGTAAGGACAGCCATAGGCTTGTCTAGCTGGGGAATAACTTTGTTAGAGAAGCTGAGGGCTGCCGATGAGAGCTAAAAGCTCGAAACAGCGCTGTCCAGCTCTGTGCATCTTATGACTCGAGCTGCTTTGTAGCTGCAGTGTTGGTGGTTGATCTGGCCACCTAACTGCCAGTGGAAGTCGTTATGATTTCCCAGGAGTCGACCACGAAGGACGTCAAACTTGTCAGTTAAAAACACTAATTGGTGAAGGAAAGCAAATCTCTTCTAAGAGAATGGCCTCTCCATATATTTTTAACGTTGAAATTGATTTTTTATTATGCTGTATTAGGTTCGTCATTTGATTGCATGCATTTTTCCTGTTTTTCTTTTTTTTTGCGTTTACGTTGAAAAAGATATCACACGTAGTTGGTCAGAACCGCTTTATGTAGGCCTACATTTAGACCAACAGCCTAGAGAGCCCGTTTACCTGAAAAATGGTGGAAATCAATATAATATTGCTCAAAAAGTTCTTGTGGTTTACCAAAAACGTAACTGCGATATCAGCTTGATCCTTTAATTTTAGTTGCAGCTGGGATTGGGAGAACAAGGGATCGACTGGTTTGAATTAATCTTACAACTTCAAACTGTGCGATGTCAAGTGTCTATTAAAGTGAATAGTACGCCGATTTCAAATCAAATCTTTTATTGTACTCGCTGTAATACGCCGAAGCGTGCGGTAGCGTAGCGGGGGCTACAGCCCCCCCATTGGCCTGAAAAGTATACAAAATCGCATGTTTTTAGTGCTTTTGAGGCCGGTTTTTGCTCCAAAAATGAAAACAGCCCCCCCAAAGGGATTTGAGAGCCAAAGTTTTGAATGAGTTGCCGTGATTCGGCTGGAAGAACTGTTTGAATTTGTGATTTCGGCCGAAAATTCCGTCTCATTTTCGGTGAAGACCTTTTTTTTGAGATCACCTGCTTTTGGACGGAAAAACCTTCTTAACCTGATTTCAAAGCAATGAAAATTTTGGTCAAGGTCGCTGACAATTTTCCCAACCTTCCAAAAAAGCCCCCCCCCTCCTTTCCGAAATCCTGGCTACGCGCCTGGAAGCGTGTAACGAGTTTGTGGGCCCATCTCCGCGTCATTGCGCCTGGGCAACACAGCTTCTTTTGAAGAAATATCGCAGCGGTGGCAAACTGTTGGCAACACTGTGTCCGATTTGACCGGTCCGAGATTTGAACCTCAGACCTCCCGCTCCAAAGACAAATGCGTTACCGCTCGACCAACTGGCCGGTCCCTACGCCAATTTATTTTTAGGAAATCTTTTTCGATAATTTCCATGTCCGCATATTGTTTGTAACAGTGTTCTCATCTATCAGAGCAGTGAGTCCGGCGACGTAGTCCAAATTGTGTCGAAGTCTAAAAGCACTCTGATTGGTTGCAAGCAAAAAGTCGCGCAGGCGCCGTCCGCCTAATTCCGATCTACACTGTGCATGAAATCGTGAGCGCAAAAGCTCGTCTTAAGCTTATTTTAAACCGAAGTTCGGTGCGCCCACGTATCGCCCTACCAGCGTGCAACTAGCCAGTTGTTTTAAACAAACTAACGATACGCCCGTACGTTCATGATAATAAGCACAGTGTAAACCAGGCCAAAAAATTCGCTCTGGAAGCATTCTTAGCAGTTTTCAGCGCCAACCAAATTTCGTTCGCGGGCTTGCTGTACAAATAAAAGTTTATGAAATTTCGTTGCGACCATTTTTCAGCGATAGCCGCGTTCAGATTCGCATCAGTTAATTGAGACAATTAGCCGTACATGGGGAATGGTCGATCACTATTCCATTATTCTTGCTTCATGCTTAGATCCGTATTTCTACCAACAATAATAATTACAGTAGAGTACAAAAACCAATTATTATCAGGTGTAGGCGGGGGTTCTTATGTTTTTGCGAATTGCACACCTCAGTTGTTCGTAATTTGTTAGAATAAACTGCATTTGAGAGTTGAAATTACGCCAGCTTGCCTGAATAATACCGGCAATCTGCGATTTTCTCGTATGGCCTACGACCCAGTGGCGTCGCTAAGGATAGTGACACCTGGGGCGGAATTTCGTGATGTCATCGTTCATAATGTATGGGAATCTGTAAAAGGTTATATTTGAAAGATAGCGGTACTGCTTCATTATTGTAGATAGCGGTTGTTATTTGACAAGCTCAAAAACTTCTCATTCTAAGGTTCTAAAACTTTGAAGTACGAGCCGCAAACGTCGCGTAACAAACACGTTACCAAAAATCTGCAATAGGGAAAGGGGCGTTTCGGGGATCTTGGGGGCTTAGCCCCCAGCACTCAAAAAATTTGTGTTGTTTTGCAAAAATAACTTAAATTTAAGCTTATCTTTATAAAAATTAATGCTTTCAGAACATGGCATAGAAATCAGAAGTGCAAAAACATGATTAAACTGGGTTGCATAAATGAGCAATGGCTATGTGGGAGATGGCTAATGGTAAAATTTCAGTTCTCCTATTTACAAGCTGTTAAGTCATAAAATCTTATAGTTCAGTGAAACTCGCAAGGAGTGATCCATTTCGTCTATAAGAGAGAAAGATAATTTGGGAAAGGGGGGAAGAGCTAATGAAACGATATTTAAGTCGAAGGGATTGGTAATCAACTAATATTATATAGCCACCCCCCTGTTCCTGAGCTCATATCTTTTTTTGATAAAACCTATATTCAGCATGTTTCATCAAGCAATGCTTAGTTTTGGCATTTTTCAATGTTTTCACTAATTTGTAATTTATGTTTTTGGCAAATTAGCGCCCCCCTCCCCCTCTAAATAAATGTTTTAAAAGCTGCTTAAAATCATTCTTTTGTTCATTCCGGTGTGCTAAACGTTTCCAGTGCTATTAACGAAATTCTGATTTTCTTTTTTGTTTGGTATCATAAAATTTTGTCACCCCAAAATGGTGACACTCGGGGCGGGCTGCCCCCCTTAGCAACGCCACTGCTACGACATACGTGAAGAAAACTTTTTTGCATCCGCTGTTGCATCGTCGAATAAAATAAAATTGTAAAAACCAGGTGAAAACTATAGATCTATTCTCTTTCATTTGGTTATTTTTCTATGGGTCTTTTGCATGAACGACGGCAAGACTCTTGCCTGTTATCGCTAAAACTTTGTAATTTGTTACAATTTGCCTAAAACTTTCCGATTTGCATATGCTTTAATCATACCAAAAATTTTTTGTCCCCCTCCTTTTTTTTATTTCTGGATCCAGTGGTTTTGTCTGGTTTCGATTTTTTGTTCAGTGCTGGCAATCCAACTATATCTAGTTTTACATGAATCTTTTGAAATAGCAACGAAAACTAGAAGTTACCTTGTTAACAAACCCTCAGTTTAAGGGACATAAAACTAACCAATCATTTGAACAGTAAAACAGGTTAAAGTTCCGTTACATGAATCGTGATTGTAATGTTTTAGTTGTCTTATTTATTTATTTAGAGAGGCGAAAGACCAAGAAGCCGAAAGTGAAATGTGTTAGATGTGGTTATTCAAGTCGAAACTCTGATCATATGAACGACCATGTTGTGTAAGTGATGAGTTGATCATTATGACGGATTGGTTATCGAAATTGGAGATGTAAATTTTTGATAGGACAGGAATAAAGCGGAACTGTCGGAGTAATTCTGGCCAGAAGCGAAATTTTTTATGATTCTTTATCAGAAAAAATCTTTCTATTTTAAATTGCATGTCCATAACGGGTTTCTTGCCAGCAGACATTTCGTATGAGATAACACATCAAGTGAATTTACATGGCAATAGTACAGGGTTCGAAATTAACGCTTGCCCGAGGCCAGCTGAAATCGCCTCGGACAAGTTAGTTTTCGTATTAACTTGCCCGACGGGCAAGTTAGCAAAATACAGCGTATTAAACATCAAACTCGATTATTTAGAGATGCAATTCAGTTCCGCTTTTGTTGCAGTAAAATAAAATATTTAAGTACAGAAAGCTGGTGCTTATTTTAGTTAACGATAAATTATCAGGTTTGTCAAAAATCAGCTCCATATTTTAATGCAATCACAAACACAAAAAAAATTGTTTATACTGGTACAAATTTATAGACCCTGGTGAGACCCTTGGGCAAGGTCGAGGCGCGTCGCAATAGCTCAATTGCAACTGTATAATCTATAAATTTGTACCAGTATAAACAATTTTTTTGTGTTAGTAGTTGCATTAAAATATGGAGCTGATTTTTGACAAACCTGATAATTTATCGTTGACTGCCTTGTGAGCGACCACTTTGTGTAGGTCCCCTAAACTTTTGAGAATTTGGCAAGTTCTCACGAAATTTTATTTGATCTTGTCTTTATAAGTCGCCCTGTTGTGTGGTCACATGCAATGCTGCATTTGTGCTTTTTAGCCCAACCCTTTACTCTGGCAAACTTGCCCGTATTTGGAGTTGTACTGCAGGTTTTGATGTAATTACTTACGCGCTTGTAAAACAAATTTTCCAGTGCTGTGCTTACCTGACTTTTTGGAGACTTTCATAGTTTTTTTTTTGCCTGGTGAGACCCTTGGGCAAGGTCGAGGCGCGCCGCAATAGCTCAATTGCAACTGTATAATCTATAAATTTGTACCAGTATAAACAATTTTTTTTGTGTTAGTGATTGCATTAAAATATGGAGCTGATTTTTGACAAACCTGATAATTTATCGTTGACTGCCTTGTAAGCGACCACTTTGTGTAGGTCCCCTAAACTTTTGAGAATTTGGCAAGTTTTCACGAAATTTTATTTGATCTTGTCGTTATAAGTCGCCCTGTTGTGTGGTCACATGCAATGCTGCATTTGTGCTTTTTAGCCCAACCCTTTACTCTGGCAAACTTGCCCGTATTTGGAGTTGTACTGCAGGTTTTGATGTAATTACTTATGCGCTTGTAAAACAAATTTTCCAGTGCTGTGCTTACCTGACTTTTTGGAGACTTTCATAGTTTTTTTTTTGCCTGGTGAGACCCTTGGGCAAGGTTGAGGCGCGCCGCAATAGCTCAATTGCAACTGTATAATCTATAAATTTGTACCAGTATAAACAATTTTTTTTGTGTTAGTGATTGCATTAAAATATGGAGCTGATTTTTGGCAAACCTGATAATTTATCGTTGACTGCCTTGTGAGCGACCACTTTGTGTAGGTCCCCTAAACTTTTGAGAATTTGGCAAGTTTTCACGAAATTTTATTTTAGTTAAGCACGTGTAATCATTACAATTAACACTTTGTTTAGTCGTACGCGCAATATTAATCGCAATTAAAACTTCTTAGTCGCATGCCGATATTTTAGTACTCAGACGTGTTTAGCAAAATGCTACTTTTTCGTTTTCTAAGGAAAAAATCCTCACGCTTGTCGCGTTAACCGTAGTTTCAGATATCACAAGTACTACCCTGCGCTGCAAGAAGACAACATCAAGAATTTTGCAATTTTTTGTAATGATTATTTTAAAGATTTTTTAGCTCCTGCAACTTTTGCAAAACATTTCGATTTCTAGCTGGAATTTTAAAAATTTTTCGAAATTTCCAATCTCAACCGAGTTTCCAAAATATTGGTGATTAAAAATGCGCTTGCAATAAAAAGCAACGTTTTTGCAACTAACTGTAACGTAATAATTGAAATGAATACAATTAACAAATCAATTTTTTAGTAAAGCATGGTTGGAAAAAATTGCTTGTACCCTACGCCACAGCAACATCTGACATAACTCGCGCACAAAAACTTGATTCTCGAAATAGGATACGCCACTACGCTTATTTTGCAAACTCAGTGCTTTTTGCCAAGAAGTACATTGTGCAAGTTCTTTCCAAAGAAAGCCTCAAAACTTATTGTACTTATTTTTTCTGGGCAAGTTGAAATTTTCTCGGGCGCGTAGATACTTGATATCAATTGCCCGACGGGCAAGTGGTTAAAAAAGTTAATTTTGACCCCTGCAATAGTAACAAAGATTATTTTCAAGAACAGCTTGAGTCCTACATTACTTCTGTTGTTTCCTAACGTATAACCATAAATTTTTATCTTTTGTAACCAATTTAAGATTAAGTTGTAATGTAATTAAAAAAGCTTAAATTGCTGCTATCCTTTTGCCCCTCTGGCCGTACCAGAGCAGTGAAATTCCGGCCGGAATAAATCCTGGAACATCCTTAGCTTCAACTGTGAAGTGCATTTAGGTGTATGTCTGTTTTGTATTCTGTCAGTGGTATGAGACTAGTTGGGGTACCACTCATAAATGAATGGCATATTGACAGTACACAAGTTGTGTTCCCCAAGTTTCTAAGAGCTTGTTTCCGAAAATGTTTTGTTCACCAAGTCCCAGTCTGTAATTTATGTGTTTGTCATATCATAATTCTGCTTTAAACACCTAATGCTTTGGCCGCTATGCGTTAATTACCTGTCCACAACTAGCAACTAAAACATGAAAATTGAAGAATGTTACTCATTTTCAAAAGAAGTAGCTACGTATTGTTGGATCGTAGGATAACGGGTTATCATGCAAAGAGGGTGTTGATTATGTAAAATGGTGTGGCTTGCTCCTTTCATCTTATTGTAGCCGATTTCTCATGCGGAGGGCAGCACTAAAGATTGAAGCACCGCACTTAAGGACTTTTCAACGCTTCTTTCATTTTGCTCGGACGAAGTTGTCAGTGATTCTACACCTGATCATTAATGTTATGAAGCCATTTTCTTAGTGGTGCATGAGAAACTTTTTTGAGGCATCTGAGTACATTTTTGCATGTCATTCTTCTTATCTTGTAAAAGAACTGAATCCCCGCTGCCAGCAGATACTTAGAACTTTAGTTACTTGTACTTTTACTTCTTGTTTGTTTTAGAAATTTCCACCTCCAACTGAAAACCTACAGCTGTGACAAATGCCGAGCTACCGCCGTCAGTAAGAAATTGTTGGCCAAGCACAAGCTCAGTGTGCACGAGAAGAAGCTTGAAGAGAAAAAGTAAAATCTGACTTTATCTGTATCACTGCTATCTTTACTCTGCAGATTTGCAAAACTACTGAAATTTAGTTGAGTTTTGCATGTATTCATTAAAAAAATAAAAATAAAAAAACGTTAAGTTTCGAATTTTGAAAACAAAAAAAACATCATGATTAGTTAAACAAAATTAATAGTGGTGTTTCTTGGAAAAAAAAAGGTAAGCTTTGTTATACTACTTGCTATATCTCAGGTGGTAGGAACTGGAAGTCACTAGGGCTAGGCAAGCTAGTTTGGAACTGGCTTAAAGGTTAATTAGCTCACATGAAATATGCATTTCGATGATTAATGCAAGACGATAATTTTTTTGAAAAGAGTTTGGTTATTTGGTCGTTTATTTCAATGACAAAAGCTTGGAGCGCTAAGCGCCAAAGATGAAGTAATTAAAAATTTACCGAAAGTAAAATTTCCCATTTTCAGTGCTAAAGTTGTGTCTGGTAATGGATTGGTTGATCTAAAATCATCTCTTGCGTTTTTACATTTTTTCCACTTCACTTCCGGTCAAACAGATTTGAGCCCAAGTTTTAACATCAAAAAAACTTTGTTTTGTCTAGTCTGCTTGTGCCCGAACAATCAGTAGTTTTTCTATCGTAAAAACGGAAAGATCTAAAATGGCTCGGCTATGGTCAACAAAAAAACTTTGTTAAAAATAATTTAGTTGTGATGTTTTGACGTTTGCTGGCCAGAAGTTGTAATATTTAATCCTTTGCGTGCTATCTGGCCTAAAGGCTACCAGCACGGAAGCCTATGGAAGAGTCGCCATAACGGCGACTACGTAAAAACAACCAATGCGAAAAAGTTGTCTTCCCGCAGGAATCGAACCTGCAGCCTTTAGAACATTAGCTCCCTGGATTCTTTTATTGCCTGATATTTTTCCTCTTCTTATCCTCGACTATCTTAGAATTTAAAGTCATCTTTTCAAGATGAACAGAGGTGGTTACTGTCTCGAAGACCACACGGCCCCTACGCAGCTTCTCTGTCGCTGCTCTTGTTGATGTTTGTGTAGTTTAATTTTAAAGGCAAAGGTGTTGGTTTTTTTTTCTTAACTTGAGCAGTGTTATGTAATAAACTTGAAACTTGATTTCCGGTAAAAGCAGTCGACCGATAATCCAAAGACTGCAGGTTCGATTGCTGTGGGAAGACAATTTTTTCGCATTGCTTGTTTTAAGTAGTCGCCGTTCTGGTGACTCTTCCCTAGGCTTCCGTGCTGGTAACCTTTAGGCTAGATAGCACGCAAATGATTAAATAAAAAACTTTGATGAAGTGATATCTGCTTGGCTGCGCAGAGTTAAGCACTGGTTAAAGTGGTGTATCGTATGCAGAGCTTCCCGTCAGCGTACTTGCAAGTGCGGATACACGACCACCTCCTTTGCTCTATTTCGCCGCCACTTTCGGTTCAACCATCTCCAGCAGTTTCCTTGGACCTGTTCTCTTTGTGCTTACGTAGCTGCGAATGAGAGTAACCTCAAGGAACACGTCGCTAAAAATCACGAAGAAATAAGCTCGTTCATATGTGGATTGTGCGGTTACAAGTGAGACATATATATCCAGACATGTTAAAGCTAAAATGTGACTGACGATTTAGGCATTAGACAGTAATGTTGTTCAAATTTCGCAGAAACCGGTTCTCTCAACTTAACAATCTTTTTGTTCGGGAAAACAGCACAAGATATTCATGAAAACCACTTTCAACAACCGGTTCTCTAAATGCAGGAACCGGTGCGGACCGGTAGAATAGCACACCTCTGGATTTGGGTTAAAATTAGATTTCTTTTTTGACCTCGTTTTCCCGTTTTTAGTTTGTTGTCTTGAACGCAACGCATAGCGTTTGACAAAGGTTGTCTTATTAGTGGAGAAACACACCTTGTTATCATCTTGTTAGGTATGATCAGTACCGTCACCAGAGCAAACGAAGTGAGGGGGCACTAGCCGAAAGTGAGGGGGCTCTAAGATAGACTGAACGTTTGCAAATAAAAACTGATATTGTGCAGTTACAAATTTTGCGCAATTTTTAAAATTCTTTATTCATGTCTAAAAAAAGAAACATATAAGGCCGGCAGCATTTCTTACCTTGTTTCGTCTGCGACCTATAATCGCTTGAAAAATTTATTTGCAGCTGTGAATGCGACCAGACGAGCAACCAGGGTTTTGCTAAGAGGTAGGCTTGAACCAAAAGTAAATTTTTTTAGCACAAAAATTGTCTAATTTGGACCCCGTGCTGAATTAACTGATGCAACTCAAGCGCGTCACAGGCGAGAGTTTGGGTCGGAACTCCAGCCGCTGGGCAATTTTTGTGATTTGCGGCAAAAAATAGTGATTTTAACGCTATTTTAATCACATTTCGCTCGTTTTTGAAGCCTTATGAATAACTAAATCGCTCAAATACTCTGAGCATTTTTAGTACAGGAGGTAAAGCCAGAATTAGGATAAAATTGTTCACTTTCGGGATAAAGTGTGAAATATGGCACAAACCTTCCTCAAAATGAGTGTAACGATTTGTGGAGGGTAGCCAAAAAGATGGGTAGGGCAACTCATGCAAACGGCCTATAAAGTTGTGCTCTAGCTCGAACTAGTGGTTTACAGGTTTGCAATATCCTGGAAAAGTCCTTGAATTTTGTTAATAAGTCTTGGAAAATATATGGAAAGTTTTCCCGTGATTTACTAGGACAGAATGTGAATTTGTTGTTTTTTATAATAACTGGTACCTTGTAATTGTACAAAGCTAATTGTTGAAATAATTTGCTTTGTGAAGGTTCTTCTAAAAGCGTTGTTGTATTGTTAAAAGGCAGAGTTTATTTGTGCGCTCGCGCACAAATAAAAAACTCGCTATCCTAGCCCTAACCTAACCCAAACTGTAACCCTAGCTCTAACCCTATCGTTAATCCTAACCCAAACCCTAACGATAATCAAAAAAATCAAAAAGAGTAAATGAGCGCATACTCTTCATGCTCTTTGCTCTCTTATACTGTTTTAAACAGTTCTTACTTGTACGCTAGCGTGCAAATAAGCACTTTCCTGTTAAAATGCCAAAATTTACACTTTGCAGTATAGTATGTATAAATTATTGAATATTATTAGGTAGTGAATTGGCAGTAATTTATTGCAATGAGATACTCTTACTGCTAGTAGCGTAGCGGCCGATAGGCCCTTCATTGGCCGGGTGATCAAAATGCCCAATAAGGATAATATAACGATTTTCGCACTATAGGCCTACTTCTGAGTCAGTTTTTTGCAGTAATATGAACTCTAAAGTAATTTAAAGCCACTTTTGAAACATTATTTAGGGGAGACGCTAATATTGGTCAAAAATATAATCAGTAGCGATTGACTAAATAGATAAAGATAAACAATCAATTCGATGACTTGATTGCAAAATACGTCACATAGGCTTCATAAAAAAAAATAAATCGGGGGGTGATCAGTATTTAGTTCAGTTAATTACCAATCCCTCTCGCAAATCTCGTTTCATTATCCCCTCCTCCTAAATTGTCCTTTCCTAACGTTATAAAATACAGACGATTTGGATTAATGCTTATGAGTTTAAGTGCCTATTTGCACTCTGGTGCGCAAATAAACTCTGCTTATAGAGTATAAGACAGCAAGAGTGGGAGCTCATTTGCTCATTTACGCTTTTATTTTTTAATTATAAACGTTACGTTTATAGCTGGGGTTTGAATTTGGGTTAGGTTTAGGGTTGGGGTTAGGGCTAGGATAGCGATTTTTTGTTTGTACGCTGGCGTGCAAATATTCTCTGCCTTTTTCAAATGATAGGATTTTATGGTTTATTGGCTGGAAATAAAGGTAGGACTGAATCATTGGTTATCGTCCACATACTGTAGCGAGAAGTGGGCAGCGCAAGTAATAAAAGTTGCGCCGCAAGCACACGCGCAACTACTCTTAAAAATCTTGCACCGCAAGCGTTTTCTCAAGCCCAAAAAAATAATTGCGCCACCAGCGCACGCGGAAGTCTGACGTTTTGAAAAGTATTATTCTAATTGACTCGCTGCTCAAACTGCGCTAGGCTACGGTACGAAACCAACAATCAAAACAAATTATGCAAAATCATTGTTTTCCTTTGAAAATGCGCATCGCTTAACTTTTTTGGGCGAAGAACGTCTATACCTAATGAAAAAAGACTCTCAACACCCGCACGTAAAGGAATCCAGGTGGTAAAAAATTCCACTTCACACTTTGGCATCTCTGACTACGACTTCACTTCGAATAATTCGCTGTGCAGTCTCAGCGCAGTCTCCATAGAGTCGCAAAGCATTGCGAATCCTCTGCGAATGGATCTTGCTTTTCCACCTTGGTCAAGCAACTTACAAAATTTATAACGTCCAAGTTCAAGATTTTAGACGTGTTTTGAACTTGATCTTTAGCTGCAAGAGAAGACTGAACAATTTAATTTTCTCAATTGGCTTTCAAATCTTAAAAAATTAGTTATTTCAAATGGCTTTAAAGACGTTCGAAATGAGATCCAATTGGCATTAAAATAGCTATTTTTTTCAACAAAATTACAAAAAATCGCCTAGCGGCTTGTCCCCATACACCTGTCTATGATACGGTTTGGTTAAACAAGTTTGCTCACCACGTCTCCCAATTTAGCCAATTTTCGAAGTTATTTTAACTGTTGGTTCTAGTCCTTCTCCTTTAGCAAAACCCTGGTTACATGCCAACCCAGGCTCTGGCTTCTGATTCTCCATTCTACGTTTTCTTTGTCCGATAAAAAGTCTCTCTTTTCGAAAATGTTTGGTGACGTCATTACGTTTGATTTGCAGTTGACCCTCCCCTATAATCAAAGATTTTGTTACACTTATATACCTCGCCAATGTTTTTTCTAAACTTTGATCGTAGTTGATTGTGAAAAACAATTATTCCTAATCGCATTTGAATTGCGATTGCGCTCAAAATTACTAAAATACTTAAGGCGCAAGCGTCGGCGCAACCGTTTAAAAATAATTGCGGCACAAGCGCTATCGCAAGTAAAATAGTTGCGCTGCTATAATTGCGGCGCAATTGCTCACCTCTGACTGTAGCCAGGGGCGTCCGCTGGGGAGCACTTGCCCCAACCCCCCGGAAATGAAGATGTCAAGTATTTTTTATGTTCAAATTTCCATAATAAGTCAAAATATATCTATCTAAACTAAAAAAAAACCTTTGTGGAGATTTTTTTTTTGACTTGGTGCAGAGGGCGAGGGCAGGAGGAACAGGATTGCTTATTTTACGTGAATTATATTATACGGCATTTTCTTAAACGCGAAGGTAAGCAATACTTAAGGATTAAGCATTAAACTGCTTGATTAAATAATCAATATCAAAAGTTTCAGCGTCTGTCATTGAGCTCTTATTCGGATCTAAATGCAATACAGTGTTTAGTATTTCAAATTTACGCTGTGTTTATTTAAACGCTAAAATATTAACTACTCCGCTATTACCTTAATTTTGCTCAGAACCCGAAATCGAAACTAAACTTGTAATAATAACGTAGCCAGGGGGCTGTGCCCCCTGCATTTGCGTGTGGATCAAAGTGCACGATAAGAAAAATGCCACAATTTTTTCCGTTCTGAGGTAGTCTTTTGCAGTAATATGGCATCTAAAGAGGTTCAAAGCCACTTTTAAAACGTTTACTGTTATTATTATTTATTTTTAGGAGGGGAGTTGACTTATTTGTCAAAAATACAGCTTTCAAGTTAATCGATAAAAACTCCCAAAACCTGGCTAAATTTAGCAGTCAAAATTGATTGCTTAATGCAAAATGCTTAACGTAAGCTTCATAAAAAAAAAAGAGTATAGTGGGGGGGGGCTATTCTGCATATAATTTATTTAACTACAACGAGTTTTGGATTTGACGTATGAGTAACGTGAGAGTTTGAAGGAGCTGAGCTATTTAATTCAAATTGTATCAATTTAGTTTTTTTTAATGGCTCTAAAAAGATGCGAAATTTGATTCGAATTGCGTTAAAATGGCTTTTTTTTTTCTGAAATATCACAAAAATTGCCCAGCAGCTGGGGTTTTGCACAACGACCCCGATCTGTGATATGATTTAGTTGCATCTGTTTGCTCCGCACGCGGCCTAATTCAGACATTTTGCAAAAAAATTTCAATCTTTAGATTAATCAAGCCCCTCACCCTGCTTAACAAAATTTAGGTTGCAGTCAGTGGCGCAACCAAGGAGGCTAAGGAGTTTAACGTCCCCTTCTCCAAGTCACTTGAAACTTTAATTCACATACAGTTGCGTAGTCAGGGGGTCTGGGAGCTATTGCTTAACCCATCCCCCCACCCCCACCCAATGGCCTGTCGACCAAAATGCAGAAAAAGGAAAATACAACGTTTTTAGCTTTTCTGAGAGTGTTTTTTGCACTGGAATGGACTAAAAAGTGATTTAAAACATCTTTTAAAACATATCTTCAGGGGGCTAATTTGTAAAAAATGGAACTCACAAATCAATAAAAACTTTGAAAAATGCCAAAAAATGAGCAATCAGATTTGATCGCTAGTGCAAAATTGCTGAACATAGGTTCATCAACAAATATAAACTCAGGAATAGGGGGGTGGAAGGACTATTCAGCATTTGTTAATTACCAATCACTTCTTTCAAATATCTTTCCATTAGCCCCCCAATTATTTTTCTCTGTAAAATATAAACGAATTAGATTACTCTGTGCGAGTTTTATAAAGCGATAGGATTTTATGATTTGGCAGCATGTAAAGAAGAGAACTAAAATTTTACCATCAGCCATCTCATGCATTGTCCATTCATGCAACCGGTTTAATCATGCTTGCACTGCCAATTTCTGTGCACGTTTTAAAAGCATTACTTTTGATCAGAATCGTCCTAAAATTGTTATTTTTGCAAAAAAAATGCAAAAATTTTGAGCGCTGGGGGCTCCCCCCCATACCCCCGTGCCTCCGGCGGCTGGAGGCTTTGCCCCCAGACCCTCATCCTCCTGTGGCTGGGGACTTCGCTCGCAGACCTCCAGAGGCCTCTGCCTGTACAGTTCGATAAAACAGCCCCCCCCATTGCGAAATTCTGACTACGCGTCTGTTCGCTTATGCGAACGTTTAAACGTGGTTTGAAATTACTCTGGAAGTAAAGAGGATTGAATGGGCTAGGGCAATGTAAGAATTTCAAGTAGATTCTTAATCTCAGCAACTTCGTTCTTTCCACTGTTCTTAAAAACGTTCGAAATGTGATCCAAATGACGTGAAAGTGGTTATTTTTTTCAAATTGCGAAAATTGCCCAGCGACTGCGGGCTTTGCCCCAAGACCCCCCTACAAAGTACACTTGAAATGCATCAGTTTGCTCAACATGCCGCCCAAATTATAGCATTTTTTGAACAGGATCATTTTAACTATTGGTTCAAATCCTTTAGCAAAATCTTGGTTGCAACTGCTCGGTTTTATTTGATCCAGTAGATAATAGATTAGTCGCTACCCCTCCCCCCCTGAAAAAATTTCTACGGGCCCCTCTGACTGTAGCCCATTTATGCAACCAGTTTAATCATGTTTTTGCTGTGCTAATTTCTATGCCACGTTTTTAAAGCGTTCATCTTTACCAAGCTAGGCCTAAAATTAAGTTTTGTGTGTTTAGCTTTGACTTTGTTTTGCTAATGTTTTTTTTTGCTAAGGTTAGTTTTGCTAAATTAAACAAACTTTTGTGTTTGTTTAATTCAGCAATTGGGGGTTCGTCGGCTCACCCTCTGAGCATAGCCTCCTCATTGCAGATTTCTGGGTATGCACCTGGCTACTTTGAACATAAAAACCTTACCTTCCACATGTGCTACGACTTCTGACCATGCCCCCCTTGAAATTTCTCTCTATGCCACTGAATGTAAGGTTCTTTCGCGGTCTCGTGGTCAAGGTATTTAGTGAATAAAGCTGCATTTACAAATTTATTCAAAATCATTGTCGCGACCTTCAGTTGTACACACAGTTAACAAAAACCACTTACGCGAGTTGTCTCCATTTTTTTGTGTTTAAAAACACCATGACATCGTGCTTCTCAAAATGACGTCAAGCAATTTTTGAAATCATGCCTAATTTCAGCCTCGTATGTCGTCGGTTTTATTTTATTAGTTTAGAACGATTTTTTCATTGGTTCCTTCGATCATGGCTGCATGGCCTATAAGTTGAAGCAGTTCAAATCAGTTAAGTTTTCATTGACTAACAAAGTGCTGAACAACCAGGAATGAAGTTGCTGTATCAGAAATGCACTGTGTACCGATGCACTTCAAAGCAGCGATAAAAGTTTGAAAATATGAAGACATTTTTAACCGTTTTTGAGTTCGTCAAAAGGCGAGTGTCTTGTGTAATGTGCATCAGTGTGTTTGGAGTAGGCTGTACTTTGCAAAGCCATGCAATTTTGTGGTATGTCAACTGTCTAGTGAGCTGCTCTCAATGAAACTTTTTTGTGTTGTTAGAGCCGACAGCCGGGGTGGTGTTAAAGTCCACATCATTCGCAAACATTTGACGTTCATGAATGCGAAGAAACCGCGTACAACTTCGAAAGACTAAAGAGAAGGGAAATATTATTGAGCGAGTGTGGTGCAGATGTGGAATTACTATGAAGCACACTGAAATTAGAAGAATGTGACATCACAATAATTCTATTGGGTTGGTTTTGTGACGTGTCAGACAAGATGTTATGTTTTGTTATACAGTTTTTGTTTAGAAAGATATACAGCAGAATCAGTTTGAACTGATGCAATAAAGTCTAAAACTGACCATCGATCTCTGAATGAACAAAACTTTGTTTCATTGCTGCAAATTTCGTTCCATGGTTTTGTTTCTTAAACTTTCAATCAGTGAGAGTTTAGAAGATTTCTCGACGGTTTGTGGTAGGCTGCCCGCACAATCGCGAAGAGCTTAATGTTAATTGTCTCGGTCGAGGACTGGCAATCAGGGTTGGATAAAGAATTTGGCAGCCAAGATGAAGTGAAGGCTTGACTCCATGTTCATGCCAGGTGAAAACGTTTTTCTTCACTGGTCAGCCATCGTTTGGCTTTACAAGAGCGCTGGTTGCGATACCTAAACAATTAATTGTTATCGTATGTTTTTCACTGGAATGTTTATTGTACCCAAACACGAAACAGTACATGCGTTTAGTTTTGTGGAATTTCGTCGCCCCCAACTGCGGTATGGTTAAAATGCAGCCGGCTGAGTATATGGTTTTTTTTCAGGCTGGCCGCTACTCGATTCGCGACTGCTTACAGTACATGTTAGATGAATGATGCTGTGCAAGCATAATCACTAAATATTTCAAGCAGAGATGGCAATCACATCTCATCGAACTTTTTTTTCCAAAAAAAATTCATCAAAATACGCAAAAAAACACATTCATTAACTCATCTCAGAATTTGGACAAAAAAAAACAGAATATTTCGGTAATACGTCATTATTTCTGTTGGTTTTTTCTGTTTCGTCGTGAGTTTTGTTTTGAGCAGAAGTTTGAGAATGTTTTGGCATCTGTTGCGTAACAATCACGACATGTAATATTAATTTAAAGTTTTGCGCTGGCGTAGTTCCTAGGGGTTAATACAGTACGGTATCATTTTCTGTAATTGGCACCTCTAAAAATATGCCGTACGGTAATTCTGTACCATTGGTTTGCGAAGCTCATATTATTACCTGCTGCGCGAATTATGGCTCAGATTCAGATAGTTGTAAAGAACATTGTTGATTTCTTGGGCAGTAAAAATCTCTTCGATTGCGAGAGGTGGAAACAATTGCACGTGTACCGATCAATGGTTGGTTGAGTGGATGGAGCGTTTGCAACTGAAATTGTGTAGGAAGAGACACCAGACTTGTTTACCGCTAAGATTTATTCGGTGTCTCCTGGCCTTAATTTTCTTTATCTGTGTATTGTTGTTTTGTATGTAACTTGTTTGAAATTTGGCAAATAAATAAACAAGTTATGTATAGACTCTGGTTTCATTCGAGTCGCGTCAAACCAAAAACTTTACGGCATTTAAGTCAAGTTTTTCACTGTTGACCAAACTGTTGAGAAAAGCCAAAAGCGTTTTCTCACCCAATTTCGACTACGTCTTCACGTGATTTTGCTGCTCAAGATTGAACGGGTAAAAAGATGTTGGATTTTGGTTAAAAAGTAAACAATTCTAAACTAGGATATTTTCTAAGCTTTGCACAAAAAAGTTATTATTGTTCGTTACGTCGTTAGTGACGGACATCATTTGTCTTTCTGTTGTACATTAAACATTATTTTTTGCATTTTTATGTATTTTTCTGTTTTGTTTAGTTTAATTCATATTTGTGTCGCAATCAATGCATATGTTGAAGCAGACATCCTGCTTGTCTTAACGTATATCGTTTAGCTGCTTCTACCTTTTTCTTTACCCCTGTTTTGAATGTGATGCTTTGAATGAACGCGAGGTCACGAAATAAACCAACTGAACTGAAAAAGGAGAAATTTACAGAACTGATTTATGCAATTCACCACTGTAATCCTGGTAGATTAATGCGCCTCATGGGATTCGATGTTGCGTAGTGCAAAACGAAGCGAAGACGGTGTCTATCTAGTGTCTACGCAGCGAAGGCGCCGTGGTGCCGAACACTGCGTCTGTCGTTAATCTTAAAAAGTAGGGTTGAGATTTTGCGTATTTTAACCCCTTTCCGTAAAGAAAAAAAAACATAAACCAATATTTTTGGAAACTGCATTAAGCCTAAATTTCACACAAAATAAGCATGGTCCAGTTGTAAGGAAAACCCAGCAGAATACTTACGGGGGGGGGCTTTGATCCGAAGTTTAAACTGTTCGAAAATTATTTTTAAGCGGAGTGCTGAGCATAAATTAATGCAGCTTAGCGGATCACAAGCAGGGCCGCAACTAGGGGAGCAAAAGGGGCGGCGACCCCCCAAACAAAAATTTTGCCCTCCCCAAACTTTCCTCCCTTGCGGCAGTTTCAAGATGGTGTTGTTTTTTTTGGAAACCAACAGAAAACACAGCGAAAAGTAGACCAAATTGGCGCCATGACTTTTTTTTTTAGCAACAGAGAACTTGGTGAAAACTAGTCCAACCCAAAAATTTTGGCCCTCCCAGAAACAAATTTTACCCCCTCTAGAACAACGTTCTAGTTGCGGCACTGAGGTCAAGGTGGTCTGGGGGCGAAGCCCCTAGCCGATGGGCAATTTTTGTGATTTTTTGAAAAAAAAGCCATTTTAAGGCCATTTGGAACAAATTTCGCACGTTAGAGCCATTTCAAAGAACTCCATTGTTAAAATCGGAAGTTACCATCATATGATATTTTCACTATACTCGCTGCATTACGCAGAAACTTGTAACGAGTTTGCGGTACCCATTTTCACGTTATTGCTCCCGTGCAACACAGCTTCTTTTGAAGAAACGTCCCTGCGGTGGCGAGCCGTTGGCAATTGTGTCCGAGCCTCTTCACCCCCTTCTTAATAGACAGGTGAAGTCCCAAACACATTTAAATCTTTGTACGTTACTGCAAAATTTTCTAGATGACTTGTCGAAGGAGGGGGGGTTGAAGCCCTCTTAGCCTCCCTGGCTGTGCCACTGCTTTGAATATGTACGCAAAAATATTGGTTTCTAAACCGCCGCAAACAATTTTTGCGGCATTCGGGTCATTTAAATGGGGTTCATATTTTGCTTGTTTTAACCATATTCTCCGCCAAGAAAAACTCCCATAAATCTATATTTTTAGGAAACTGGAACTGCATTAAATTTCATACGAAATAACAAAGGTGGAGTCCTCGAGGACGTCCCCGAGAAATAACAAAGGTGGAGTCCTCGAGGACACATTTTGAAGTCCTTGGCCTTGGCCTCGAAGCCTCAAGTCCTCGAAAATTGCCCTGTCCTCGGCTCGAAGACAGCACTATTTTTGAACAGTTGAAATTTCGTTGGAAAACTCCAGAAACCTCGCAGAAGATTTGCGAACACCTTTTTTGTTTTCCTCAATTGGAGCATAGGCGTAGGCAAGGGGAGGGAGGCAGGCCCCCCCTAATTGTAATTTCACTAATGACAAAAATGTGACAAAAAAGCCTATTGTTTCTTCAGTTTCTTTCTAGCATTTTTCGCTGACAACAGTATAACTAATTTACAATATTAAAGACCAGAGGCGACGGGTCCCACTCAATTCAATTTTTGCCAGCCAATTTAAACGTATAACCCGGAGAAAATGGAGAGTTTTTGTCTTAAAAGTTGCTATCTCAGGCCCACATATAGCTTTTTGTGAACGTAATGCATTAATCAGGGCCGTATTTACCATAATATGACGCAGTACCAGCTAGGGGCCCCGAGCTGAAATCGTAAGATTTTTTTGGTCTTCACCTATATTTGGCAGAAAGATGCTGCGAAAATCTCCAAAGTGCCTGGGGCCTAGCGTGATGTAAATCCGGCCCGGCAATAACATGGTTAGTAGACGTAACCATCTATTGTACCATTTTTCAAAAACAATTCAGTATTTCACCTCCAACCTCGCAGGCTTTTACGTATAAAATAGTTTTTTTTTAAATAAGCCCTGGAAAATGCTGATTGAACGAATCATTGAAGTTCAATTGAGGGTCCTGGGCCCCCTGGCGAACAGGTACTCCTATAACTGGTTAATTTCATGACAACACAAAAATCTCTTAAGAAAATCTTCGAGTGGATTATTATTTACTGCTAAAATGCAGCCAGAGACAATGCACCTTACTTCCCCCTACCTGGACCAAATCATTAACAATTAAAATTTAACTCCAAAATGCTAGATGTTAAACGTGTTTTGGACTTAAATTGCGAGTAAAAGGAGGATTAAACAATTTGATTTTTTCAATTGGCTTTCAAATGTCAAAAATGTAGTGCTTTCACATGGCTCTGAGCACTTGCGAAATGTGATCCAATGGCATTAAAATAGCTGTTTTTTTTCCAAAAAATTACAAAAAATCGCCCAAAGGCTCCGGCGGCTGGGGGCCCCGCCCCCAAACCCCAGTCTGTGATACATTTGAGTTACACTAGCTCTCTCAACACGTTCCCAAAGTTAGATATTTGCATTTTTCAACTATTAGTTTAAGCCCTCTTCCTTTGCAAAATCCTGGTTACGTGCAAACAGGCAACAACGATTTCAGATCTTTCATCCTACGATATCTTTGTCCCGCAAAAGCTTCCTCTTTGGAAAAATTTTGAAGACGTCATATCATGTGATTTGTGGTTTAGGCCTTCTTTAATCAAAAATTTTGGGTACGCCAATGAATTGGAGATCGCCTGAGAAATATTTTTGCAGACCTTTTTTTTAGAAGAACGCTTGTGCCTGTGTCCTCGGTTCTTGGCCTTAACCTCGAGCACTCCTGTCCTTGGCCTCGAAAGGTTTTGTCCTCGGAAAGGCTGTCCTTGGCCTCGGATTTTTTTGTGTCCTTGGCCTTGGCCTCGAGCCTTGTGTCCTCGACTCCACCTCTGCGAAATAAGCCCCGATATGGGCGTATTTTCTGAGTGTTCAAGGTGTTTATGAACAACTGAACACCTTGCGGTCGCTGCGAAGCACCGGTGTAATTATTAACCAATATGCTTTCAGTTTTACGTTTAGTTTTGGAACATTGTCTCTGTTTTATTTTCCTTGCAGTTTTAAAATAAATAAATTGATTCGTGACGCTGCTTCGGTTTAGTAGCTTATCGTGTACTGCCTTTTTCGTATCGCGAAGGTGTTCAATGAAAGCCTGTGATGTCCATGTAAAAATAAAGAGACTGAAATGAAAAAAGAGGAACTCGCAAAAAATCGTATGTAAAAGGTGCGACCAAGTGGTTCACACCAGAGATGGACGGAGTCAAAAAAATTTGACTCCAAATCCGCTCCGAGTCCAAAGACTAGTAGAAGCTAGTCATGCAAAAGTCACGAAGAGAGCCGCATTTTCATTTCGCAACTGCATTGCTGCGTAGTGTAGTGGTTAAAGCGTTCGCCTTCAAACCATCGCATCTGAGTTCGATTCGTGCTTGGGTTACAAATGCATGGAATGGAAGTATACGGAGAAGCGATCCCAGCCTGAGGGATAGCAATTACGTGGTTGCAGCTTTTTCGCTTATGAAAGCGATGTACCGTTACGCTTTAGTGCGGCTCCGTGAATAAATTTTGAATGAATAGCTAGTCATGCTAGTTTTGAATGACTAACGGTACATCGCTTTCGTAAGGGAAAAAGCTGCTGCTACGTAATTGCTACTTTTCAGGCTGGCAATGCAAGGTTTTCAAGCAAAAAAATATTGCGTCGTGCATTTCCTTTACTGCGTAGTACTGCGTCCATTTTCCGTATACTTTTGTTCCACTCGTTCGTAACCCAAGCGCGAATCGAACCCGGGTGCGATGGTTTGAAGGCGAACGCGTACCACTGCACTACGCAGCTCGCAGAAATGCAATGTCAAAATGTCGTATTTAAACCAAATGCATGAGAAAGAGGCAATACAGGGTTACGCTTAAATGCGGCTGCCTATGTGACTTTTGCATGACTAGCTTCTACTCTGAAGACTTAGATTCCGAATCCGCTCCGAAACTTGTTTGTCCACAAATTTTTGAATCCGCTCCAAGTCCGAAAATTTTTTCATAGCTTAAATTTCGGATTATAAGGCACACTGGTATATCTGATATAAGATGCAGTATTTACCAGATATTATTTTGAATAATAACATTTATTTCAGACTAACGGCAGTCTGTATGAAAAATACACACACAAAAAAAACACTCCAAAATGTATTGCTTTTATTTTGGACAATGTGCACCGAAACGTAAGAGGCTTTTAGTTTTAATCGAATCCGAAATGCAACTTAGCGAAACCCAACACAAGTGCACAGACAAAAGGCCCCAGGACATAAGGGCGCAAGGATATAAGGGCCCAGGGATATAAGGCGCAGAGACGTAAATCTGCAATTTGCGCAAACATTTTCGTACTTTGGAAAATAATTTTTTAATCAAAGAAACGAACTTGACTAATGAGTATTTTACTTAATTTTTAAAAGCCAAGTATTGAAAGAAGTTTTTTGTATTCACTTTCTGCCTTATGGGCTCCGCTAACTCCTCACACGAATTCGGTGGAATGAAACGAGAAAATAAGTGATTTAAATTTGATTTGGCTTCTCGCGGGGACAAAAGACTAACTATAATTGTTTGCTAAACGGATTAAGTACAATCGTTACATGACTGCGTTGAAAACAACCGCTGACGCGCTTACGTACAGCAAATAAACTCATTAAAAATAAACATTTCTTTTCAAAGGTTTGTTCAAGATTAGTGTACGGCGACTTAAAAGCTGTTTAAGGGTAGTGCTTTGTGCGATAATTGAGAACTTAAAAAGAAAGCAAATTCAAAAAACTTCTTTCAAAATTTGACTTTCAAAAATTAAGTAAATTACTCATTAGTCAAGTTTGTTTCTTTCATTATATTATATTTTTCGAAGCACGAAAATGTTAACGCAGATTACAGATTTACGTCTCTGCGCCCTTATGTCCTTGCGCACTAAAGTCCCTGTGCCCTTTTGTCCTGGCCCTTTGTAGTTGTAAGGTCTACTCGCTGTTCGTATATGCTGTTCTCCGGTCCAAATTCACAGTTTAACTTCTGTTAGACGGTATCAAAATTCAAACCACGCACATAATCATTACTGCTAATATCCAAAATATCCCTGTAGAGGAAAACATAACGAACACGCATTTTTTATCTCCTACTGCTTAAAACTGGGGGTTTCCCTCAACCGAACTCCGTACTGTATGAAACTAGCGGAGTAATACTATTACTGTAGTGCCGGTATGGATAACCAGGCACTACAGACTTCCCCCTTCAAGGAAAATTAGTCCCAAAACAAAGGCAAAAAAAAAATCAAAATCTCTCACTTTACGAGCAACGTACACAACATTATGCAGACGAGATTACAGTATAGCAGTTGCATTTAACAAACCATTACGTTATACAGGAAAATAATCCTAAGATAAGAGGGCCATTATCTTAAGGATGGGCAAGGATATACATTATTACAATCTTGTATACAAGTAAAAATTATGATGGAAAAAAAATCCATGCTTAGGAATAGTTATGGCCATTAACTAAGCCTAATCACGAACAAGGACAACAAAAAGGGATCAAGTATCTAAGTACCGGTACTGTAAAATTACGCATGCAGTCGTCGCAATGTAAAACATTATGAGCATGTAGAAAACACACCTTCATAACAAGATGATGATATTAACAGATAAAAAAACTGAACTACTAGCAGACAACATAAGAGAGCACAAATGTGTTAATGTAATAAAAGAAAATGCAGCAAAATAACGAAGTGCCTACTTATTGTTGCTACAGCAAGACAGCAAGGTTACGGCACACATGCACTTCCACCTACGACATAACAAAATCAGGAAAGATAGTAGGCCGTGGAGCATGTCTCAAATTGTAATCATGTGTGTGATGAGTAGTTGTGTGTGATGAAGGCACATGTGAAGGAGCTGTAAGCATGAAAGGAAAATCAAATGTTGCACTCACCGGCGAAGGCAAAGAAAAGGCAGGTTTGACATTGTTGATGGCAACAGCATAAAGTGTATTGTTACGTAGAACATGGAAGGTTTTGTTGGTTCTGGAAACAACGAAAAAGGGGCCATCATAGGTGGGGGTAAGATTAGCCTTGATGGGATCATTCCTTATGTAAATGTGAGTGCAATTTTGCAATATGTGAGGCATGTGCTCAGATGTCAATGGAGCAACACGGGTATCAGTAGGCTTGCACGCATTAGCGAATTTTCTCATGGCTAGAAGCATGTCACTTGGGTAACTGACTCGAGGTTTGGGAGTATCATAGCATAAATCACCTGGAAGGCGAAGAGTCTGTCCGAAAACTAACTCAGCACTGCTGGATTTTAAATCTTCCTTGTACATATTATTGATGGACAAGATGATTAGCGGCACGTATCTTGTCCAGTGATTCCTGTCTAACTTGGCGGTAAGAGCCGTTTTGATAGTTTTAATGTATCTTTCGCAAAGACCATTAGACTGTGGGTAGCGAATATTGCTCAAGTGATGTTGAACACCCAAAAATTTGCAATACTCTTTAAAGGTCGAAGAAGTAAATTGGCATCCAGAATCTGTGTGGAGTGAAGAACATCTTCCAAAGGTTTGAAGATGCTTGCCAAAGGCTGTAATTACAGATTCAGTAGATTGATCACTCATGGGATATGCCTCGACCCAACGGGTAAAACGATCAACGCAAACCAGCAAATAACAGTTGCCTTGTGAAGGTGGAAAAGGCCCACAGATGTCGGCATGAATGGAATCAAAACGACTAGAGGGCATAGGAATGGGATGGATGGGTGATTTTACATGGCGAGTGGTTTTGGAACGCTGACAAGCAATACAACTTTTAACCAGGTCGCGTATCTGTTTGTGCATGTTATAGAAAACATAACGTTGCTGAATGCACTTTTGAGTAGCCTTGATGCCAGTGTGTGCAAGGTTGTGGTAATGCCAAATTAACTTATCTTGCATAGATGGTGGAATAATGGGCCTGGGAAAACCTTTACTCACATCAACAAACAGAGACAGATCACAGTCAGAAATGGGTTCTTCTGAGACGGAAATGGAGGAATCCGGTGGAAAGTCAAGCAATGCAGGGTACTTGCGTTGTTCAAGAGCAATGTCAACAGCAGAAAACGGAAGTTGATCTCGTTGCAAAACATGTTCAATTACTACCCGAGATAGGCAATCAGCAGTTACATTATCTTTACCAGGAAGATGAAGGATATCGCAATTAAACTGAGTTAAGTAGCTCAAATGTCGAACTTGACGTGGAGAATGAGTTTCAGATGGCTTATTAAAGCTGTTGACAAGGCTTTTATGGTCAGTGTAGATCACAAAATGTCGATCATACAAAAGATGCTCAAAGTATTTAACACTGAGGTAGACACTTAGTAATTCCAAATCGTACGTAGAGTAACGTGTTTGAGGACCATGTAATGCTTTTGAGAAGTAACCTAAGGTCTCCACTTTACCATCACGAGACTGCTCGAGAATTGCTCCAACTGCAACACCACTTGCATCACATTTTAATTGTAACTCGGCTTTGTCATCAGGATGAGCCAAGGTAGTGATGTTTTGCAAGGCCATTTTGGTGTCAAGAAAAGCAGCTTTAGCAGAATCAGTCCAGTTTATGAGGTCAGTGTTCCTCACTTTGCCCTGCAAAAGGTCATTGAGAGGTTGCAAAAGTCCAGCTGCATTTTTGAGAAAACGTCTTTGATAAGTGACCATTCCAAGAAATTGGCGTAAAGACTTGACTGTTGTAGGCAATGGAAATTTTTCAATGGCAGTGACTTTGTTTTGCAAAGGTAAAATACCTTTAGGAGACAACTGGTAACCAAGTACTTCTATTTCCGATTGAGCAAGAGAAGTTTTAGACATGTTTAAAGTGAGACCATAAGCATCCAATCTGTTGGCAATGTCAAGTAAATGAGCTTTGTGCTGCTTTAAGTCTTGAGAGAAGATGAAAATATCATCAATGAAAGAAAAACAGAAAGATTCAGTTCCTCGCAACACGTGGTTAATAAAATGCTGGAAAGAAGAAGATGCATAAGTTAATCCAAAAGGCATTTTGTTGAACTCAAAATTTCCACGGTGCGTAGAAAAACATGTGTATTTTCTATCACCTGCTTTAACATCCAATTGCCAAAAGGCAGATTTTAAGTCCAGACAGCTAAAAATGGTGCAGCCATGAACATTGGCTGTAAAATCCTGAATCCGAGGAAGTGGGTAGTTCATTTTCCGAGTATTTTTATTGATAGCTCTGTAGTCAATAACTAAGCGATAGGAATCATCTTTTTTTTTGACAAGGTGAACTGGGCTGGCCCAAGGGCTAGTTGAACTTCTGATAATGTTCAGTCTCAGCATTTCGTCAAGTTGCCTGTTAAGTTCTCTTGTTTTCTCTGGGCTCAGGCGTCGAGGTCTAAAGGTGATTGGCGGTCCTTCGACATCAATAGAATGTTCAAAAGGGTGAACTTTCTTGTTCACATGAAGTTCTCCAGATATAAGATTAGGATACAAGGCTAAAATGTCCAATAAAGAGAGCTTATCAAGATCTACGTTAGGAAGAGGTGGTTTCTGAGTAAAAGAAGTTGATGGTTCACCTAGGGAGACTGTGTAAGAATGTGTATCAATGATGATGTGGTTATTGTGCAAGAAATCAAGTCCCAAAATGGGATGTGAAATGTCAGCAAGAATAAATGTGTGTACAAACTTATTGTTGGGCAAGGTGTCAAATGACAGAGTGAGATCCATCTCACCAGCCTGAGTGAGTGGCTTAGCGTCTACGGCAAATAAGTCACAGGATCTAATCCCATTATGAAAATCCGGAAAAAGGTGCATGGGGATCAGTGAACGTGGGCTTGCAGTGTCTATGTGAAATGTTATGCCGTTGTGCTGATCATGTAACAATATGTATGGTGTTTTGTTAGGCGACGCATCTAGCGTATTGATCGAAAAGATGGGTGGTGAAATCTTGATACGCCGCCGTTGGAGTTTAAAGAATTGTGATGCTTACAGCCTGCAACACAAAAATGAGGGTTCTGGGGATAGTTACGATGATAATAGCACAAGCCATTAATAATTGTAGTGCGATCAACAGATCGATTGGCCGGTTGAACAGGGGCAGTAAAGCGTGGTAGAGAAATGCGATTGGGTGGAGGTTGGTGAACAACAGACATAGGGAGAGAAGAATGATGGGAGGACAGCAGTGAAGAGCGAGGTGGTCTTCGTGGAGAAACAGAATTCAACGGTGCTGGAAGAAGTGAAGGGGCCGCGGTAGGGGGGTGGAAAAGAGGTGGAGCAGCAATAGGCGGTTGGAATGAAAAACCAGGCATGTACTGCAAGGGCTGGGAAGGAGAAAGGGAAAACCGATTAAAAAATCTGTCCTGGAGTAAAGCATCAGCTTTAGATGCAATAAGATCAAGTGGCTCATCTTGAAACAAACATAGAATATGCCGTATATCATGGGGCATTCTATTCAAAAATTCACTAAGCAGGAGCATTTTGGCAGTTTCATCTGCAGAATCATCTTTACCAAGCGTAACACGTAAATCATTAAGAAGTTCTGATGGAGCACGATCGCCCAAGCCTGGAATTTGAGAAAGATTTAACTGTCGCTGTGCAGCTGGTATGTCATAGACTTGCAGCAAAGCTTCTTTCAAAGCAAGGAAGGATGGAGGTTTATGCTTGATTAGATGAGAAATCCGATGAAGATGGGCGTCTTCCAAGCAATTCAAAAGCTCATAATAAAGCTCTTCATCAGTTAAGTGAAGTTTTCGATATCGAGCATAAAAACGTTGAAACCATAAAGGAACATCAGCAGTGCTAAACTTTAAAGGGGCGGGAGCAGGAGCTGTAAAAATGAATGATGGAGAAGGTGCAGTAGAAGATGAAACAAAAGGTGAAGTAATGCTCGATTGAGGCATGGTAGAAACAAAAATCGGAGAAGCAACAGAAGTTGAAGGATGGGTAGCTAAAGCATTTAATGGCGATACAATGTGTGGGTAGGTACCCATAGTGCATTGAGAAAAATGCTGTGTTAAAGGTGAAGAAGCAGATGTAGCAGTGAATTGAATATCTGTAAAAGATGAGCCTAAATTAGCTTGTGTTGGATTATTATCATTGACTGCTAGTGGTGTACGTGACGATGAAGGAGTGACACATGATGTGTTTATAGCAAGTGTTACAGATGATGTACTAGCATAGGTTGCTTCTGATCTAGTGTGACTTCTAGTGTTGGGTTTAGACATACTGGTAAGGTTAAGCAGAAAATGAGGGACTACAGCACATAAATTTAAATCAATAAAAAGGTAGCAAACTCCAAACACTATGATAAAACACACCAAAATAGCAGAGAACTTAAGGTTAATATTATGAGCACTCATGCAAAGTGTAGCTGATCACAAAGTACTAGCCTACTGCTATCCAATCACAAATTATCGGTTATGAACTATGATGCTGAACTTTATTCCAACACAGAAAATTGTACCAATAGGCTAAGCTGGCAAACTCAATAAGGTACAGTTAACAGTTCGGTAAGCAATTAATGTTTCAGTCTATAGGCTATCAATATCAAGCCAAATTCCAGATGAAAGTAGCCTATGCTTTGTCCCACAAGCACAGAAATGAATTGTTCTTGGGAGTTGAAGGTGTAGGCTAATGAAACAACAGCCGGGTAGTTTATAGGCTAGGCTAACTTTGATAATCCAGAAGTCCAGTCGTATTAATGTTGAAATGATCCAATGATAACGAGTAGAATTGAAAATTGGAAGAAAATCAGTTAGGCTGGTAGGCAGGCTAGGCCTAGTCGGGGGTCACCACTTTGTAGTTGTAAGGTCTACTCACTGTTCGTATATGCTGTTCTCCGGTCCAAATTCACAGTTTAACTTCTGTTAGACGGTATCAAAATTCAAACCACGCACATAATCATTACTGCTAATATCCAAAATATCCCTGTAGAGGAAAACATAACGAACACGCATTTTTTATCTCCTACTGCTTAAAACTGGGGGTTTCCCTCAACCGAACTCCGTACTGTATGAAACTAGCGGAGTAATACTATTACTGTAGTGCCGGTATGGATAACCAGGCACTACACCTTTTATCTGCGCCCTTATGTCGTAGATCGGCAACTTAGAACTTTAAAAGCTTTAATTGAACTCTAAATTCAATTGTAAAGTAATAAAAGGCCTACTGGAATGGT
Source organism: Trididemnum nubilum (assembly GCA_963965965.1). Lineage (NCBI taxonomy): Eukaryota > Metazoa > Chordata > Ascidiacea > Aplousobranchia > Didemnidae > Trididemnum > Trididemnum nubilum. Next base: position 2,125,070 of record OZ014488.1, on the reverse strand, counting down.
ATAACTTGATCCATGCATGAGGTGCATCTGAGTATAAGGCGCACCATCAATTTCTCAGAAATTTTGAATAGGCCTATTTAAATTTTAAACCATTGTCTTTATCCCACCGTATTTACATGCAATGATGAAGGCCTACTGCTTTGTATTGCATAAAGACAATGCTCTAAGTTGGCCTAAACGCAGCGTTTGCAGGTACTAAGCGCTATTTACAGACAGAGTATTTGAGTATTAATGGTGAACTAAACTAATCTGAAACTTCTGAATCTACACTTTATATCATCGCCAATATATCTTAGAACTTAGATAGTCAAAACCCAAAATTGAGCCAAAATCTATGATAAATTTTGGACGTACGGAATGGAGTAACTAATGAATACGACGAGAAGCTAGTTATTCAAAACTTACGCATGGAGCCGCACTAAAGCTTAACGGTACGTCTCTTTCGTAAGCAAAAAAGCTGCTGCCACGTATTTGCTATCCCCCAGGCTAGCATCACTGCGCCAACCCTAACTGTAATGCAAGGTTTTCAAGCAAAAAAAAGATTGCTCCGTGCATTTATTTCCTTTCCCACTCTTGCATACTGCGTTAAATACTCCGTATACTTCCATTCCACGTGTTTGTAACCCAAGCGCGAATCGAACTCGGGTGCAATGGTTGGAAGGCAAACGCGTTAACCACAACACTACCCATCTCGCTGCACTGCAGTTGCGAAATGTCAAATTTAAACCAAATGTATGAGAAAGAGGCAATACAGGGTTACGCTTATGCGGCTCTCGACGTGACTTTTGCACGACGAGCTTCTACTATGAATACGGAAAGGAAGGGAGCAAAAAAGTTAGAAATTTACGAAAAATTTAGAAAATTTTTAGGACAAATAAACGTTTTAGCAAAAAAAAATTGAAATCCGCTCCGAATCCGGCTTTATGTAAAAAAATTAAATCCGCGATCCGGAAAAATGTAGCCGGACTCCGGCCCCGCTCTCATCTCTGGTTCACACAAGTATGTTGAATAGGGCAATGACTAAAAATTTTTTTGCAGAATTTGAAATTGCCTGCTATGGCATGAGATGAGCTTTTTATTATGTATGAAAGATTTCAAAACAATTTTTGAAAATTTTACAAAAAGGTCTTCCACCAATCCAATTTTCTAACCCCACTTGCCAAAATTTTGGGTTTTCTGGTTTGCCGTGCACGACAGCGACAATTTGCAAGCTTAAAAACCCTTTAGGTGGATGAGCCTTATGACTACACACAGTTTGAAAAAAGTTTGAACGGAATCGAGCAATAGGGTCAAAAGTTATGAGCTATAAAGGGCCAAACTTGTGAAATGCTGCCTCTAGGGGCAGAAATGCAAAAGTACAATAATTGGCTTATTATAGTGTAAAATTGATGTCAAATTTTATTTTAATGGTTAGAAAACAACTAAAGCAAGCATTTCAGTAAATTTTTGTCATTTAAAAGCAATGCAAATGATTTTTTGTGCTTAGGTTGACATACTTTTAACTTGTTTAGGCTTATGATAGTTTCAAATTCCAATTTTACGTAGAGATACTCTCAACGTTGTTCTATTTTTTCATTATGTCTTGGCAATCGTCTGCACAAAAGTTTACTGTAGAAAACTAAAACCATCATTTTTCAAATTTGCACACAAAGGAACTTAAAACTCATTCAAATTATTAAAGACATTACGACAGATTGCTGTGAACTACCGTACTATATACATTGTTTTTCTTCCTCACAAAAACACTATCATTAACTATACCCATAGGCGGGTAAGTTAATGCAAAACGTTAGCTTCGTTAACCACTAGTCCCTTAACGAACTTCACACTTCCGTTAACGTTAATCCGTTATTTTCAGCTTTAATTAACGGAAGTTAATAAAGACCGTTAATTCGTTAATACTCGTATTTTTCGTGTAATTTGCATTTCTTTTTATTCACTCGCTTTTGGAACACGCATTGACTTTGTTGAGCTGATTGTAAGGAAATATTCATTGCTATGGTGGTCTTTTTTGTGTTTTGGAAGTCGCATTTTACAGTCTAATGTAATTTTAAGATAAAAATAAGCTTAAATGCTCTAATGAAGCTGCGATCGAAAAATCTTTAAAATTGCGACTAGCGATAATTAATAGACCTATGAGGCTGCAGCTTATTATTTGCCACAAAAAAAGAGCTCCTTCGTTCGTTTTTTCCTCTATAAAACTCGTACTAATACGCATCAAGTGTCACCAGCGCAAACTAGTTTGTACCGGTACGATGAATGAATGGTGAAAGAAACAAACGATAAAAACCTTAACCAAGTTAACAAAACTTAACGGAAGTTAATTAAATTTAGCCTGTTAACATAAAAGCTTTTCAACGAATTAACGAGTTAATGAAAAAGTTAGCTTCGTTATTAACGAATTAACAATTAACGGACTTGTGCCCACCTATGACTATACCCAAACTTCAATGTTAGTAGATAATCTAATCAAAAGCATAACGTTTCGTTTTTTGGAAAGTACAACGATTTCTAATATTTGAAGTACCCAGATTAGCAACCCAAGTAGATCCATATCCAAGCGAGGTTGAGCAACATCAATCTAAATTTGTTCTTTCCCTGTGTTGAAAATTCAGTCAAAATACGCTGCAACACGCAACCAAAAGCAAAAAAGAGAAGTTTAAACTTCGTCACTAGCAGACCTTAAAAACACTGCCTTTAGCGTTAAGTTAAATTTTAGCACAAAAAGCATTAGAAAGTGACAATTGTTGACATAAAGTTTCAAATCACCGCTTTGCAACTAAAAGATTTGTTACAAAAATATTGTTGCATAAAACCACACCTATAACACTTCAAGAAAACTGAATTGTACAATGGGCTTTCTTTTGAATGATGCTGAAAATCATGAGAATTCTTTTAGCTTTGGATGACGAAGGGATCACTCTCAAGCTTCATTCACAACGGCAACTTTTAGCCAAGCTCGTAGCCAGGAATTTGCAGTTGAGGGGGCTGTCTCGGAGGTGTGAAACCAAACTGAAATAGTTTACATTTGGAATTGGAACGGTTTTTTGCCCGAAATTAGGTGAAGACCACAAAAAAACGAAAAAAAAGGTCTTCTCCCGTGTTGGGATCGAGTTTTGCGACCGAATTCTACTCAAGTCCAGAGTCAAAGCAGTCACATTCTTATTGCCAATGACAATGAGTGGGCTATTTTTGCTTTTAGAGCAAAATTTGGTCTCAAAAGTAATATAAAAAGGGTATTTTGCATACTCTGCTAGCTAATGAGGGGGGGCAAACCCCCTTCCGGCGCTCCTGGCTACGCTACTACTTTTAGCTGTGAAAATCGGCATTTTGCCTTTTAATTTTTCCTCAATTGCTTTTGTTTTTTTCTTTCTCGATTTGAGAAAAAAAAAGGCAAAATGCCGATTCTCGCAGCTAAAATTCGCCCATGTGAATGTAGCTTCAGATATATTCTGCTCAAGGTCATAGCCAAAGGGAAGCCGGCAGGGACAAGGCCCTTCCTGGAAATGCTTTAGCCTCTTTGGCAATGGCGCAACTAGTGATTTAAGTCAAAGGGGGCAAGCTTCACCGTATATTTGCTACATATTTTTATTAATTTTGGTGGAGAAAACAAAAGGTTTTTACCCTAAACTTCATGTTTTTTTCTGCCAGATAATGGTGAAAACCAAACTAAAGAAGGTCTTCACCGAAAACTCAATGCTTTTATTTGTGTCATTTTTATTTTTAGGAGAAGATTTTGCTCATTTTCGTCATTTGCTTTTCTACAGAAATTTGCTGCACCTGGGGGCCTATATCTACGCGAGCTTCTGTGGAGCACCTGGAGGACGATATCTAAGCGAGCTTCCGTGGAGCAAGAAAAAAAACAAGAGCAAAAAATAAAGTTTCAACAAAAATTTGCAGATTTTTATTCTTTTCTATATCTCCGAATGTAAGATAAAGCTACGAATACCTGTTATAATGTTACAAGTCCCCTGTAATAATGTACCCTGAGGTTTGTCGCTAGCCATGTGTCTGAACGCAAGCAGTCGTCTTTTTAAAGCAGTTCACCATCAAAACTAATTGCTACTGTTTGGCACATATGATTGCGTTTAATCTAAATTTTGAAAATATTTCGAGTTTATTTTGCAAAATCTCATTATTAGAACAGTAATGTTTTCCTCTTTATTCACAACAGTTTATGAAATACTTGCTTTAAACAAATTCCACCAAAAAAATAGAATTTGGTATCAATTTCACACTATAATAAGCCAATTACAGTACTTTTACATTTCTGCCCCTAGAGGCAGCATTTCACAAGTTTAGCACTTTATTGCTCATAACTTTTGACCCTATTGCTCGATTCCGTTCAAACTTTTTTCAAACTGTGTGTAGTCATAAGGCTCATCCACCTAAAGGGTTTTTAAGCTTGCAAATTGTCGCTGTCGTGCACGGCAAACCAGAAAACCCAAAATTTTGGCAAGTGGGGTTAAAAAATTGGATTGGTGGAGGAGCTTTTTGTAAAATTTTCAAAAATTGTTTTGAAATCTTTCATACATAATAAAAAGCTCATCTCATGCCAAAGCAGGCTAATTTTTTTTCTGCAATCATTTCCCTAATGTTGAACCACCTAGACTCCGACAGTTCAAAAACATTTGGAAACAAATCCTGCTGTTACGCAGCAAGGTTATCGCTACGGCAAGTTTTATTAATCCAAAATCTAAATAAAATTGGCTTAAAAACTTAAAACAATATGCCTTGATTGATATCACAATTCACTAACTTAAATAAATCTGCTAACTTACAGAAATATAATTTTGTTTGACTCGAAGACCGCGTAGCAGTGCTTACCAGCTTTTTGTCAATGCACTAAACTATATATTGATCGCAAATTCGCTGTGCTATTTTTATTTTTGATACATTGCAATAAATTCGTTCAAATTAAATAGAAATCTGTTATTTGAGGTTTTGTATTTAAACAAACATTCCATCAATTCAAGTGCACAAATTACAAATCAACGATAAACAAAACCAGAAAATAAAGAACACAAACTTGCATATCAAATATACACAGTAATAGTATACAGTACATGTCATATGCGTGGACAGGGGTCCCCCCAAATTGAAATGTTACCAGTGATAAAAATGTGACAACAATGCTTAATGTTTTTTTAGTTTCTAGCATTTTTGTGTACAGCAGTACTCGCGTACAATAGTAATTAACAATAATTGACAACCAGTGGACCCGGTTTCCCTCGATTCAAATTTTTGCCGACCAATTTAAATGTAGATCTCAAGAAAAATTAAGGGGTTTTGTTCTAAAAATTGCAACCTCAGGCCCTCATCTAACCTTTTCATGAACGTCACGCAATAATCAGGGCCGAATTTACTCTATGACACAGTGACATGGACCCCACGCTCAGAAGGCAAGACTTTTTTTGGTCTTTACGTATATGTGGCAGAAGCAGGAAAATGTTGCAAAATCCCCAAAGTGCCAGGGGCTCAACGCAATGTAAATCCGGCTCGGGCAACAACATATTTAGTTGGCCTAACTATCACTGTATCATTTTTTAATAACAATTAACCTCCTTCTCGCCAAATTTTAAGCGATAAAATACTTTGAAAAAAATTTGGTTGGGGAAATGCTCATTAAACAAATTATCGAATTTAAATTGAGGGGGCTTGAGCCCTCCGGTCGCGCATGTACTCCTACAATTGGTTATTTTCAGGACATAAGGCAAATTTTCATGTGGATTATGTTTACTGCGAAAATATTGAAGAGGCAATGTACCCTACTTATATCTACCTGGACCAAATCACTTACAAATTTAACCCCCAGAATACAAGATTTTAAACGTGTTTTGGACAAAATTAGTAAGTAAAAGAAGGATTGAACAAATCTTTTTTCAAATGGCTTTCAAATGTTAAAAATTTAATTATTTTAAATGCCTCTAAAAACGTGCAAAATGCAATCCAATGGCATTAAAATAGTAATTTTTGCAAGAACCTACAATAACTCGCTCAGCGGCGAGGGGCTCTGCCCAGTACTTAAATTGTAAAATTTTGCATGGGGGACGCTTTTGCAGCCTTGATCAACTTTACAAAAAGTTTAGTGGAAATGAAGAATTTCCGTCGCCGAAATTGAATGTAGACCAAAAACCAGAAAAAGGTCTTATTGGAAATTGAAGTCATTTTTCCCCGAAATCAGGGGAAGACCAAAAAAAAAGGTCTTCGGCGCAATTTGCGATCATTTTTGGCAGCAAATTTGTAGGATCTTTTAGTCGTGGTTGGCTATTTATCCTCTGGTCATCCAGCGCTCAACTCTCGATGGGAGGACGCCTAAATCTCGATGTGGAGACGCGTCCCCCTACAATTCAAGTACTGGCTCTGCCCCCAGGTCCCTGTCTATGGTGCGTTTGAGTTACACTAGTTTGTACACAACTCTCGATGGGAGGACGCCTAAATCTCGATGGGGGGACGCTAAATCTCGATGGGGGGACGTAAACTCTCGATGTGAAGACGCGTCCCCCCGCGTCCCCCTAGAATTTAAGTACTGGCTCTGCCCCCAGGCCCCTGTCTATGGTGCGTTTGAGTTACACTAGTTTGTACATTACATCTCCCAATTGAGACTTTATAACTTTAGGTTCAACTCCTTTTGCTTTAGAAAAATCCTGGTTACGGATCTTTCATTCTAATTTTGGTTACATTTGTCCCATACATAAATTTCTTTTCGCAAATTTTCGATGACGTCATTGCATGTGATTTGTGGTTTGCCCCCCCAATCAAAAATCCTGGCTACGCCTATGGTACAATTGGAGAATACACAAACTGCTTGATGCGTTTCCAGTTTTACGTTGAAATGTCTAATTCAAGAGCGGCGACTGAAACTGATATAAGCAATTGGCATGCCCTGATAAAGTTCTAACCAGTAGGCATAGGCGTCGGCAACGGGGGGTAGGGCCCCTCTGGATTTTCACACTCTCACTCTCAAACCTCCCAAATTTCAAAAATTATTTTATGTCTAGTAGTTAATAGTGCCTCTATTCTTATTGCCCCCTGAAAAATTTTCTGCCGACGCCCTTGCCAGTAGGGGTACCAAAAGGATGTCAAGACGTTAGAGACAGCATTAGCATGATCGATTGCACCAGTCGAGAAACAAATGACAAAAATTGCGCATCATTTTGCGTTGATTATTTTGATGCGTTACAATGTTTTATTTGAGATACAACCCCGTGGGCACAAAATTAGTCAAATAGACTTTTGAACGTGGTCTAGATTTATGCAGAAGACGTTATTTAAATGATTTAATTTTTGTCTGAATGTGGTCTATTTTGCAAAAATGCATGTGGTTGAAAAGACGTCATTACAAAGACGTCGAATATACGTAACTCATAGACCTCGACACGTTGCTTAATTTTGCGGAATTTTGAGGTCTTTGTAAAGACGTCTATTTAACTTTAAGCATTTTGCAAAATAGACAATCTGTAGACCAATTTTCGTTTTAGACGTTTTTTAGTCGATTTGTGCCCACTGGGAAAATTATCAATCTAGCATTGTAAGTATAAAATTCAATAGATTCTATGGCATTTGTTACAGTTGTATTTGAATGGGCTATAGGCCTTACAAATCTGACTTTTTGTTGACCTATCAAAATGACAATAAATGTTCTCTTAATTGTTACTACCAAAGTATTACCAAAAATTAATTATATTGAAAACAATTTCTCCTATTAGTTTGTTTTTGCTTTAGAATAACATACAGCGCGTTGGCGACAATAGCCAAATTAATGTATTCGGAAAGATTCTTATCGTTGTTTACATTATTGTTTACGACAAACCATAGGGTTTTTGGTGTAAAAATTCGTAGTAATGACTTAAGAATATAAATAGTGACACAGATGCGAAATCGGCATTTCAAATTTCGAAATTGAATATCAAATTTTGAAATTTCCATTCTAATTCAATTTGATTTTGATTAAAAAATTTAATTCCAAATTGGCATGGTATCGAAATTTTAAGTCATAGCTTGTAAGTTTATGCTTCAATTTTGAGTTAGTGCTAGCTTGGAAGTTTCACCAAAATCGGTGACGCGCGGTCGCTGAGCTTCGCGATTTTTAGTTTGAATTCGAAAGTTTTCTTCGCTCTGGCGTCCAATTGAATTTAATGGTATAAATGTCGAAATTCGGAATTTACTATACCGTTAGTTCAAACGCTTTGAACTTGCGCTCATCCTTAAACACGACAAAGGCTCTAATCCAATGAACAATTCCACGTGGGGACCAATTGGGGCCAAAGTGGGCCCCACTTGATTTTGTCCGCTTGATAAAACTGGGCAGTCTATTAATTTAGTGGGCGAACCCATCCGCATCCCATGCTTTTACCACTGGAGCAGAGATGGAACCGGTCAGGATTTTCTCGACCCGACCCTACCGGTAAATTTCAAAATCATCGCCGGTTGACCGGCCGGTCGACCGGCTGGTTGACCGGTTTCTGACCGGCCCGGTCGACCGGTTTTTTTACAGAAGTTTTTTCTTCATTATTCAATGTATTTAATGAAAAATTTTCAAAAGGGGGGGAGGCATGGTTGAGGTGTTAAAATTTGTGACTTTAGATGGAGGTCTCTGAAAAAAAGCGCAAAAAACTTTTTGCGTTTTTTGTAAAAATGACTCAATTTTAAGACCTTCTTTGGTTAAGTTTCGGTTTGAAAGACCTGTTTTGAGCAGCGCAAAATGTGTGCAAAATAAGCATAAAAAGCACTGGAGGGCACAAGCTAAATTATTAAACGTTTTTTCTAATGATATTTTGCGAAAGGCCAAAAAATAAAGTTACAATTTTTTAGCTATTGGTGACAGATTATTTGCAATTTGCCGAGCAGCAAACACTAAACTTTTTTTCGGCAGTGCTGCCTTTGCAGTTACAAAAAGATAAATGAGAAAAAAATAACAGCAGAAGACAGGCAACAGTAAAAACATATGAACATCACAATACTTGTACTATTATACCCAAAAACATTAAATGATGGACGAATAACATTAAATAATATTGAAAATTATGTCACTAACAGCGTGAAAAAAGGAATATTGAAAAATTATGTCAACAACAGCGTGAAAAAAATTAACAACTACAAAAATAATATTCATAACAACTAGGCTGCTTCACTAACAGTTTGAGAAAGTATGAAAAGGATCTATCGCAAAACATTACGTACTGGAAAAGGTTTTTAGCTCCACAGAGATTTATATTAATTGTTCCGTCCGTATATAAAGGTTTTTAGCTCCACAGAGATTTATATTAATTGTTCTGTCCGTATATAAATCTCTGTGGAGCTAAAGACCGTTTCCAGTACGTAATGTTTTGCAATAGATCCTTTTCATACTTTCTCAAACTGTTAGTGAAGCAGCCTAGTTGTTATGAATATTATTTTTGTAGTTGCTAATTTTTTTCACGCTGTTAGTGGCATAATTTTTCAGTATTCCTTTTTTCACGCTGTTAGTGACATAATTTTTCAATATTCCTTTTTTTCACGCTGTTAGTGACATAATTTTCAATATTATATAATGTTATTGCTCCATCATTTAATGTTTTTGGGTATAATAGTACAAGTATTGTGATGTTCATATGTTTTTACTGTTGCCTATCTTCTGCTGTTATTTTTTTCTCATTTATCTTTTTGCAACTGCAAAGGCAGCACTGCCGAAAATTGTTCTGAAGAAGCTTCCCGGTTAGGGAAGCAAAACGTCAAACCAATAAATAAACTCATCGGTAGTACGAAGTCGTTATGACCAACTATCCCGATGAACGCAGCGCGTCCGTTATTTTTATTGAAAACACCAAACTCTTACGACATTGGCTAGAAAACATTCGAAATATACAGTAATGTGCCCCAGCAGTTTGTAAAAATGCTGCTACTTCAGAGCAAGCAGCCATGGCTAGTTAAATATAAAAAAATAAGAGCTACAGTATGTCTTTGTTACCCGGTGTGGAGTGTGGTAAATTTAAGTTGAAAAAAGCTTTTCTAAGCGGCAAGATTTTAGCATGTAGTATAAAAAATATGAAATCTGCACCACTCTACTCTTAAGCTGATTGAAATGATGCTAGATAGCGCAAGCCTCTTCCACATGCATGCTTTACTAGAATCTGATTACGCGATTTTAACGTATATTTTGCACTTTTTTGCTTTGTACCGTGGCCCAAAGTGGGGGGGGGCATGGCACAATACTCCCACCCTAAATACGTCCCTGGATGTGCATGTCTTAATGGTCACACCATATTAGTCACAGCTTGAAACCATTTAACAAGTGTTTTCGAAAGATGTGGTTTGTAAATACTGTTTTTTTATAAAAAGTTTTACTTATGATAAAATATATAAGTATATTTCGGTTGGTGCTTAGATGTCTTTTAGTTGCCAGAAAGGAGAGTTTGACCGGTTTTTCAACCGGCTTGACCGGCCGGTCGAAGAATCTCGACCCGACCGGCAACCCGACCTGCCGGTCGACCCGACCGGTTTCCATCTCTGCACTGGAGTTTAACTACTGTAGGTAGCCCATTAAGTTTAGCGAGCAAACCTACCCGCATCTCATGCTTTAGTACCCGACATCACAAGCGGTTAGACCTGGTGCAACAATAATCACAATCATACAAAAACACTAAAATTATCAAAAATTTTGTTTTTTATTTCCATCAACTTCAAAAAATTACCAAAATCACGCATAACAACAATACACGGAAAAGCAAATACATTTTGAATTGTATTTGACCACGAGCTGGCGCGGGAACGCTTTCTACTCTCCTTCTTTTGGACCGATTTGGAAGGGAGATCACTTCTTTCTTCAATGCCCGCTTTTCCGTGAGGACTGCAAGGACAGCAGGTGAAGATTAAACCTTCACACTTCGCGGTCTTCCATCACATCGATCATTTCGCTTGGGTGAAGTCCTAAACGATTCCATCCAAGATCCTCAATGTAATTGGTCCTTCTAGTTCTAGGTCGTCCGACTGATCTTCTCCCATTTGCTTTAGCAACTAAAGCTTGTTTGGGGAGTCTTTCTTGAGACATTCTTCTTGCATGGCCGAACCGTCTAAGCTGAGATCTTTCAATTCGGAGAAGTAACAACTTGATGTTAAGAGATATTTTCGAATTTCAGAGCTTCGCACCTTGTTAAGTAGTCTAACTCCTCCGAGTTTTTGTAAAAACCTCATTTCGGACACTAGTTTGCACTTGTGATCGCTCTCTTTTGATCATTTAAGGGAAGGGGGGGTCGCAAAATATAGTAGGCATAATACAGCAATTTCCTGTTTTTCTATAGTATCCAAATCGCAAAACGCAATTTACCCAAGCTAAGCAGCTAAAAACCTTTCACAAAAAATGACAACTGATCACTTCAATCCTTGCTAATCACTATTATCCGCCAAGGCTTCCAGCAGGATTAAAATCACAAAGCAGTGATAGCACTTAATGGTATATCGCCTTCTTCTAGGACCCAAGAGTTGGAAATTAAAAAACAAAAGCTGCCTGCTGTAAACCTAAAGTCATTTCGAAAAACAAATCATGCAGAACATCTTCTAAAACAAAGATAACAGACGCGTTAATTAGCACCTTATTTTTTAACAAACAATAATTACTCAGTAATTTGACTTGGGCGCTAATTAGACAATGACAAATAATTTTTTTACATAAGTCATAAGATTGCGAAAGCCAATAAGTAATTACTGTAAACAAAACTGCACAAACAAAGATTATATTGAAATTGGGTCTTCAGTCACGTGGGGATCAAGTACATGGCAAATTATTTTTTATGATTTTAACAGGAACATCGCTAAATAACTTTTGTATTAGTCAAAAAATCTAAATGATTAAATTTTTTAATTTTCGTTTTAAATTTTCAAACATTTTTGACATCATTTTTCAATAAAAATGTAAAATCAGAGGTTAAATTCAAAACATTTAAAATAATTTTTTTAGTCTAAAATTTTAAATTGTTGTTGACATTTTTGTTTTCTATACCAACTAAAATTCAATTACAAAAATTAATACACGTCATAAGAATCTAAATTTTACACCATACAAAACTACAGCCATGATTAGAAAACAAAAAGTACAACAGTGATTAGAAGACAACCTCGGGTAAAAGGGGGAATAACGTAAGCACGCTAAATTCAAAAAATTTCAATTTTGTTCGTTTATTTTGTTGCGACAAAAACTGAATGGTTATTTTTGGGTTTTTAATAATCAACGGAATATATATTAAACGCTCAAAAAGATTTTGAAGAAGCTCAATTTGAACCAAGCTAAGTCCACTTGGGCCCCAGTAAAATGGCCTAAGCAAAGCCCAGTTGCCCATCTAAACCCCACATGGTGCCCACGTGGGCAAGTTCACTGGGAAACGTTTGCGCATATAGACTCCATTTGAGTAACGTTGAAATTGTTATGAATTTATGACTAGAGCTATTGTTTTCTTTGAAAAAAACTAGACTTGGATTGAATCATTTTTTGTAAATCAAGAGGCTTCCAATTTGTTTTCATAAACTCAAGTTTTGTGTCATCTATCATTTTACAGGTTGTAGTCTTTGAGCACTAAAATTTATAGCTAACTGATTGCATTTGAGTTCTTTACTGATTATTATTACGAAGCGTTGAAAATACCTCAACAATTGAACCCCCTGTAAACTCTTCACCTTACGCCACTAAAGCCCGCCCCCCCTTGAGTTCACAACACATGGAAGGAAAATCCAGTAAATACTTTAAATATCCAATAGACCGTATGTTGATCCTCGGTAGTGATTGCACGGCGGTTTTAATTTGATTGAAAACAGTAAAGCCTTATTTAAAGTAGTAAAACTTCTCAACGTTTCGGACTAATATCCGAAAGCTGTGTCCATCACCATTAAAATTAAAATTTAAAGTACAGTAAAAAATGTGAAAACAGGTGTCGAATGAAAGAAGCCTCACTGCAATGCAAGCTGTAACATGTGCTACAGCAACTACGTAAAACCTCCTGTTGATTTAAACAAGCTTCTGTGCCACTGCTAAACACACTGAGTATCCCTGCGATACAAGCGGGGAAAAAAAATGATAAAGTGCACTGAATGAGAAAAGAGGGAAAAAAACAATATCACAGCGTTGAACAAATACAAAGTTATCGATGACTGATCAACGTTTATGTCCGGTTTTAGTTTGTTGATGCTTAAAGTTTCCATAATGAAGAGCTTACAGTAGTTCGGTTCCTGGCAGTTCCGAAAAGTTTAAAAAATTTTACTATTTCAAATAAGGCTTTACTGTTTTCAATTAAAGTATATTGATCGATTCTGAGCAATTTTAAGCGATTTTTGACTAAAGTCTATTCTAACATATGTTAAAAGTACGCACGCAGGAAGCCGGGGAAAGACCATGCGGTCAACTGCACCAAATAGCAATACTTGAACGAGGACTGAAGGCAAAGCAATGCGAGTATCTAAATTTTGTGCAGTCATATTAGATTAGCGTCAACTCCATTATTTTTGACCCAGCTGTTCCAGATCAACTCTACTTCAAACACGATGTAGGGACCTCCAAAATTCCAAGGTTTATTGGCAACCCTGACGCTTCAATGCAGTAGCCCAGCTCAAAGAGGCCTATATTAACCCTGGTTAAAAAGGCTATGTCGCTTATTGGTTAAATATTGGTTAAAAAGGCTATGTCGCTGAGTCTAATTGCAGCGTTGCCTTTTAAATAGAGCTAAGATATCATCAATGAGGTTAGCAATGTCAGGGTTGCCAACAAACATTATGATTAGGGAGACCCCAACGTCGTGCTTGAAGTAGATTATCTCTAAAACGGCTGGGTCAACGTCAATCTAATTTAATACGATTCCCCTAACTTTAGATACCCCCATTGTTTTTGCCTTCAGTCCTTGTTTTAGTGTAGGCTAAAGTACCCTTCATTTTCTAAGCGCCACGACAGAAGAATCAAAGAGCCGCAGGTTGCCTACCCCTGGGTTACCTGATTGCGTGATTGTGGTTCGAGGCCAAAAACTCTGGAAAAAATGACCATTTGCACTATCGAAATTTTATTAATTCTCTTATAACTTAAAAACGGGTGGCAGCTGAAATTTGGACACTGCTTTGTATTGGTCAACCAATTTTGGAGGCCCGCGGTCACGTGATCGCAATTTTATAAGCCCCCCCCCTAAAAAAAAAGTAGCCAACTTTAATACGGTACGAGTATATCTCTGTAAGTAACAAAATTGATGAAAAAAATTCATTTCTGAACACACTCCATTGACAGCCTTTGATTTGGCGATGCCGGACAGCTTTCTTATTTGTTTGCTATAAATTTTATAAATTATACAAAAAATGCAATACCGGGCATTCAATTTTACGATCTTGGGTAGAAATGGCAAGGTGGAAGTAGTTCACTTTTTTTGCAGTTACAATTCAGTTCTCACTTCTACACCCCTGATATGGGGCCGCAACTAGGGGGAACAAGAGGCGGTGCCCCCAAACCCCAGAGCGACTATAGGAGAAAATATTGGTGAGCATTGTAAGCCTGTTGATTAATGATTTGAACTGATTCGAATTACTGCGCTTCCCAAAGCTTTTATAATCGGTACATTAATTGTGATGGCACCCGGTATGCATATTTGCAATCCTTGCTTGATTTAGCCGACAAGCTAACAAATTGTTGGGAAAAAGCTGTTTAGTAACTGTTGCACACCGCGCTTTATTGAGTCTTAATTGGCGGTGATGGATGAGTTTGCCACGAGTAGTAGTAGAGACCCTCACTCCGGTCCGAATCTTGCTTCTTCTTAAGCTACCGATACTTCTTCCAATTCCTTATATGCAAATCCTACAGATGTAAATCCTTCTGGCTCCTCTCCGTACAAACTTGAATTCATCCCCGTCCAGAAAGGCAAAAATAACCGCTGCTTTCGTCCAGGATGTACAGTCTCAGGATGTGTCAGCGAAAATTGGAACGTATAGGATTCGAATCCGCACCAGCTAAAAGCTTTCTAATTTCCAAAACAAAACTGCGCAGCATGCTCGTATTGTAGAAAATAGTGGTAATTTTTTCGTCCCCTTGAAAAAATGTTTCCCTCCTCCCCCCTAGAACAATACTCTAGTTGCAGCAATGCCCTGATATCATGCTGTAAGATTAACAACGGAACACTAAGCGTATCACATGCAAAAAAAACGACCTTTCAATTAGGACACTCTGTCTAGCGTAACAAGTGGTCCTTTATTCAATCACACAATGAGTCTTTGCCTACCATAGGCAAATTTATTCATAACATAACATGAATAAACCGAACGAAAGTCAACAAAATAATAAAAGGAAAACTTATAGATTAAAAATTAGTAGATAATTTCAGTCTTTAGGTGTGAGTTTCGGTAAATGCCCGATGTTTGCATCTGAAACGCCTTGAATCTTTGCATAATTTTTACCTGTTTTAAAAATAATATTGGTTTTAGTTTTTAGGGGTAAATCTGGAATTGCGTGAGTACAAGACTCAAAAAGAGGCTGGGTAGCGGCTAGCATTGTTGAGTAGGCTACATCGTAGTCACACGCCAAGCCTGCGTATGTTACGAAGTGGGTTTCGATTGATAGTTTGTACGAGTTCAAGTTCTACTTCATGTTCAGCTAATTTGATGAAGTTCGAGCACGGCAAAAACATCGAGTTTTTTTAGTCCCAGTTCAAGTTTCGTGGAAATGGAAGTTGCCAAAACCCGCTTACATAATAATAAATTACTTACTCTGCAATTTGCATTAAATTTGTTTATTGAAAATGCTACTATAATAATAAATTGTAATGCCCTTAGCAACCAAAAATTAAAGGTTTTATAGGAAAAAATGCAGATTTTATTATTCTTTTTTTCGTGTCATCAACTCAAGACATTTTAAATGTGACTAATGATTTTGAGTTCGAGTTCAGAAAAAAGCTTCCGAAACAAGTTCCGAGTTCGAATCCTTGCCTGCCAGTTAGACACACGATCTTAAATTAGGCGTTTTTCGACAATATTCTTTGTCTGCGCTGCTCGACCAACTTAGCTGGCTAGAAATTGCTTTCAAACAATTTAGCTGGTGCATAGATTTTGTATCTGATTCGTAAATTCAGACAACAGACTTGGCCTTGGCTTCATTTGCTTTGTAGCAATTTCATGAGAGACAGAATATTAACTTTGCTGATCGAGTAATACAAGAGTCTCACAGCATGACGTCACGTACCACTGGCGCATAAATATATAACTCAATAATCAAAAAACTCGCCAAACAGCTGCTCTTTACTGGAGCTTTTTAAATAAATATACCGCAGAGTTGGATAATTTGGCATACAGTAAAACTGCAGTACGCACCTGATAACGAAAAAACTTCAGCAGTCCGGGATTCGCTTGAGCAAATTTCTGAAATAGATGAAAGCAATTTGTTTTCATTTACAGAATTCGAATTTCCATCAACGTTTTCTTTCATCAAAGAAGGAAATTTCGGCATTTCTTGGCTCATTAACTCTGGAGTTGAAATTTTTGAGCTATTTCCGCTGAAATTTAGTAAGTCTGCATTTAGTTCCGGAAGAGAAGCGGGCAAGGAAATGGATGGTTTGGTCAAAAGCGCTACCGGTGTCGTTATCTGGCACTTTTTCTCAACTGTCTCACTGCTGCCTTTTTTCTTTGCTTTTTCGGGGCGAAAACGTCTAGGATCAGTCAGTTTATTTACATTAGCAGAGCCAGCTTGCTGAGAGGTGGACGGGCAATTTTGAGAAATAGTAGTAATTTTTCCGCTGAGTTTCGCAATATTTTTAAAATGAAACTCCGGTATAGTAGCTGAAAACTCTTTCTTTGAAGCACTGTGATTCTTCCGTGGATCAAAATTAGCAACTTCAGGGTGGTTTGAAACTTCCTCCAAAGGAATATCCACAGGTTCTTTGCGTAAACCACAGGAATCGCCGACACACTTTTTCGTCTTCAACGCTAGTTTGAAGCTCTGTTCAGTGCTAGGTGTCGTCTTAAGCGCTGGGACGAATAAGGTCATTGATGACGAGGTGGAAGACGTCACAACGGGTAGGCAGTTTGGAAATGCAGTTCGATTGACATACGTTGCTGATTCTGTAGCAATAGATGCAAATTTAATGAATCTGATTAGCAATGGATGACTAATCTGTGCTCGTAACTCAAGTGTGAAATCGCGGCTGACATGGCAAAACAAAGAACACCTCTACTTTAATGCTCGCTACACTACCATAGAATGCAGGCTAGATTGTTTCCAGCTTTCAACCTCACTGCTGAAAAAACAGGATTTCTGCGACGCTCAATGAATATGGCGTGTCAATAACGATAGATAACCGTTACCACCGTTACGTGTCTGCCAACGAAACGTGAGACTGCATTCGATTCAAAGTCTAATTAAACATAGTACTCAATTATTGGGTGTTTACAAGCACAACTTACTTGCTTGGCGTTCACTCTCAAAAATGAATAGTATGGAGCCTCTAACATTTGGTTGAAATGGTGGCAGTTCAATTAAAAACCGTGCAGTGTTTTTGCAATCTTTGGTCAAAGCAACTTGTTAACTGCTGATACCGATATTCACAATCAACGAAACAATAACCAACCTCTTGATTTGGCTGGGCTTAAGTCTATAACATCGGCAACTTTCGACAACAGATTACTGTCGACTAAAGTGATGTCTTCATTTTTCTTCTTCGAGATGATGTCGATGATGGACTGCACCGAGCTCGAAGCAGAGGAAGCTTTTTCATTGATGACCAATCCCTCGTCGCTGGAATAACTCCATTCATCGTCTGCAGATTAAAACATTTTTTTAGATTTCATTTTGGGCAGTAGGCAAATATAGGCAGCAATCAAACTTCAATTTAACATTTTTCCTTGAGGTTTATTGCCAGTGTAAAATACCGGCCGTTTGATTTACAGTAGATCGGTTGCCAGATATTCAGGTAAATAAAGCATCTGCAACTGAAACGGTAGACGCGATTTCGATTGCAGGTCGGGTCAAACTAAAGACTATAGAAATTGGTGTTCCCAGCTTTCCTGCTTGATGCTCAGCAATTAAAAGCACAGTGTGAAGCCTCCACAGCGTGTGGTGGACAACAGTTGTGTAACCAGGATTTTGCTAGGGGAGAGGGGGCTTGAATCCAAACTTAAAAGTTTTTGTTTGAAAAACATCTTTATCAGTCCGCCTGCTGGGCGAACTTGTTCAGCTCTAGCGCAACACAGACGGGGGTATGGGGACAAAGTCCTCATCCGCTGGACGATTTTAGTGGTTTTTCGAAATTAAATCGCCATTTTAATGCTAGTGCAGAATTTGAATATGACTTTCAATAAAGTCGTTTTTATTTTGCTTTCACAATAAGCTTTTCGGACAGAACTCTTCAGTTGCGATCTCTGTCTGGTTTGGTATAGATCGCTACTGAAGAGTTCTGTCCGAAAAGCTTATTGTGAAAGCAAAATGAAATCGACTTTATTGAAAGTCATTATCAAATTTTAATGTTAGTATTCGAATCAAATTTCTCACGTTTTTAGAGCCATGTGAAAGAACTAAATTGCAAAGATTTGAAAGACAATTGAAGAATTAAATTTTGCAGCCCCCTTAGCTCCCCTTTTCTTACAGGTCAATTCCGAAATACTTTGAACGCTTGCATTTTGGGTTGAATTTTTTTAGTTACTTGGTTAGAAGAGGGCTGGAGCCTCTTAGTCCCCGTGGTTGTGCCACTGGTAAACACCGTGTTGCGGTGTTATTAAGTGATTAAGATTTAAGAGTGATTAAGTAATCCAACAGTATAGACAAAACTGGTTTTGTTGCGTTCAAAGTGAAAATGGTGTTTTCCATTTTTGTTTTTTCGATTTTCCTATAATTTAAGATGAAGACCATCAAGAAAAAGGTTTCCGACAAAATTTTGTTGCATTTTTCTGTTTTCTTTCAACTTTAGGTGAAGACCAGTGGAACAACCAAGAGGGGAGAGGTCTCGCCAAGTCACTTAGAAAATGTAACCAAAATTGCAAGGGTTTAAACGTGCTTTGAACTTGACCTGTTAGTAAACGGAAGATGAAAGTGTTCAGCAATTTAATTCTTCGACTGGATTCTTCACCTTAACAATTTAATTCTTTCAAATGCTCTAAAATGTGATCCGAATGGCGTTAAATTGCGACGGTTTGCTCAGTTTTGAAAGAATTTTTCAAAAAAAAATTTAAACTTTTGGTTCAAATCCCCCGCTGAGCAAAATCCTGGTGGTGCACCCGGTAAATAACGAAAAAAATCAAAACATCACAATTAAATTATTTGTAAAAAAATCACCGCCAAAGCTTCGAAGCATTTTCCATTAATATAAGATGGGGAGCGAAGACAATTAATAAGTTTAGAATACAAGCGCGGCAAAACAGTAGAAAGCGTTCTTGGGTGAAACCAACAAGAAACTGGGTAGGGATTGGCCAACCCTTGAAATGAGTGGAAAATCTCAATCCAAAGGATCGACAAGAGTGGTTTTGTAGCGTCCAAAATGAAATGTTTTTTCCAAAATTGCAATTCCTTTTTCTGTTAATTGTAGTTGAAAACCAACGCAAAACATTCTCTTCAAAATTTATTTGCATTTTTCTTTCAATTTGAAGTGAAGACCAAAAAGATAGCATTCACCATAATTTTGACAACAAGAATAAACTAAAATTAAGTTAAGATAACAGCTAGGCGTAACAATTCATAGTCTACCCTAGCTAAAAAAAGGTGGTAAGCAGAGCGTACCCTGTTACGGCAGCACTGATCGAAGGAAACTCGGGGTCTTGGTTATCTGGTCCTGGCCGGTCCCATGAGAGAATGTCACCTACCTAGCAGTTGAACCACAGACTCTGGACTGGAAAGTGACAGTTTTGAATTTTTTTCTTTGCGGTTCATTTGTTCTAAAATATGCTGATTCGTGCAATTAGCGTGAGTTTTTTCTTTAAGGTTCACTTGTTCTACGAATATGTCCAATCAAACCAGTCGATTACGCGTGACCGCAAGAAAACTTAGCAGCAAGATCAAAGTTTTTTTCTTCAATGCTCTTTTTTTTCTCCGCGCGTCTGTTTCTAGTCTACTAAATAGAGTATATGGCTGAACCATATCGCAAAAACCTGCGCCAAAAATTAAATGAAAATGAAAAAAAAATGTTCACTTTGGGAGGCCCGGATGCAATTCTACCCCTTACCTTGTGATGTTCAGGAATCAACTGAGTGTTTACCACTCTTGTGGTAATAGTTATAAAAGCATCTTCATTTAGTAAGTTTGGATGAGGGTACAACCAGCTGGCTGAAAGAAACTTGCCCGGATATTTGACGAGATGCTCAAACGACCGAATGAACGATGTACTAAATTGTCTTGGCTGAGGGACAACGAAGAGCCCTGCGATCTTTCGAGCTGGCACCAACACACCTGTTCACTGGCTCACACACGGTGGAGGCTTTATATGTCTCTTTTGATGCTGAACGTTAAGAAGGGAAAGCTGTGAATTTCTGTCTGCACTGTGAACTTAAAAACGAAACTTTAAAATATTTTTAAGTCTTGTTTTTTTAATACTTAAATTTTGTTTCACTTGTGCGCTGTCTTCCCAGTTTCCAAAGAACTCAATGGACATGGGCCAGAGCCAGTTGACGGTACAGAAAGTTTTTTTAAACCTTGTTAACGGTACAGGAAGTGTTAATTTTGTTAAACCTAATCATATGAACAAAAATGTAGCAAGTATGACGCAGCACCACTATCCGAGTCGAACCCGTTTTTAAAATGTTTCAAATGGCAACACTGAGCCGATTAGCTAGAAAAAGTTGATTCTATTACGTTCAGTGCTCACCTCCGCCAGATACAGCAGTTGATTTGCTCGGATTGCAAGAGGAATTCTTCGAAGCACCCGGCAAGCCAGTGCAATACCGATGCAGGTTTAGTGGCGCCACAGAAGTTTCCAACGATGTACCGGTATCCGCTTTCCTAGAATCCGAGGAAACTGAACAAATAAAGAGCGATGTTACAGTTTTGGCTCGCGGGCAAAACCAAAATTTTCATGTGTTTAAATTACCATAATGCATTGATGCATAATAAAAACCAAAGTTTTGAAAAACACACAAATTGTTTATTAAGAACAATGTACTGAAAAAATTAATAATAAGCTATAGGCAGTATACAGAGTCTTATAGGCACAATTAAATCTTTGATTAACAGCCAAAGACATACTGTTTCGGAATCGACATTCGTCTTTTATTCCTCGTCGGTATAGCTACAACTACTGGTATGAACATGAGCATAGAAAGGCCAAGAATCGCATATTAACCAGATCATGACAAAATTTTTTTCCCCAAAAATATAAAGTAATCACAATATTACAAGAGATAATTCTAATAGTTCGATTCAAAATAATTTCCAATAGCATGTCTTAGACAGCTGTTTCGCCCAATCTCAGGCTCATCAGTAAGGCTAACAAGGCCTACTGGAGAAATATCACCAGTGATAAAAATCTTCAAAATCGGCATCTTTACCAATTTATCAGTCAATGAATAAATCTTTATCGATTAGGTTTATAATACATTATAAATCTTTACCCATCATTCAGTCAATTTTTGCCAAAATAAGTTAATCCTAACTGAAAAATCTTTACCCAATGAAACTAAAGCTATTAATTAAATCTTTACCCAATGAAACTATTGCTATAAATCAAATCTTTATCGACTAAAGTACAAATCTTACCTTGCATCTCTCAGAAGAACGATAGGCTTGCTAACTCTCTACTCTCCTCATAGCTCGCCTTAAATGGCTACGTCTCCAGTAGGATGAAAAGTTCAAAACTAGTGCCAAATTCAGACTAGAGCTAAACTAGGCTAACAATCTTTAGAAATGAAACGCTATCAATACCCACTGCTCTCCTCGTAGCTCGCCTAAAATGGCTACGAGTCCAACAGGGCCGAGACTGCTTTAAACTAGAACCAGAGACTCGCAGTAGTATGTACACTAGGGCAATGACTAAAAATTTTTTTGCAGAATTTGAAATTGCCTGCTATGGCATGAGATGAGTTTTTTATTATGTATGAAAGATTTCAAAACAATTTTTGAAAATTTCACTAAAAGGTCCCCCACCAACTCATTTTTCTGGCCCCACTTGCGCAAAATTTTCGGTTTTTTTGGTTTCCTTGTACGACAGCAACAATTTGCAAGCTCAAAAACCCTTTAGGTGGATGGGCCTTATAATTACACACAGTTTGAAAAAATTTTGAACGGATTCGACCTATAGGGTCAAAAGTTATGAGTAATAAAGTGTTAAACTTGTGAAATGCTACCTCTAGCGGCAGAAATGCAAAAAGTACTATAAATGACTTATTATAGTGTGAAATTGACGTCAAATTTTATTTTAATGGTTAGAAAACAACTAAAGGAAGCAGTTCAGTAAAATTTTGTCATTTAAAAGCAATATACATGATTTTTTGTGCTAAGGTTGACATACTTTTAACTTGTTTTAGCTTATGATATGATAGTTTCAAATTCCAATTTTGAGTAGTAAAACTCTTAACGTTGTCCTATTTTTGATTATGTCATTGCAATCGTCTTCACAAAAGTTTACTGTGGAAAACTAAAACCATCATTTTTCCAATTTTACACAAAGGTACTTCAAACACATGCAAACTATCAAAGATATTACGACAGATTACTGTGAACTACCGTACTACATTGTTTTTCTTCCTCGCAAAAGCACTATCATAAACTATACCCAAACTTCAATGTTAGGAGGGAATCTAATCAAAAGCATAAAGTTTTGTTTTTTGGAAAGTACAACGATTTTTAATATTTGAAGTACGCAGATTAGCAACCCAAGTAGATCCATATCCAAGCGAGGTTGAGCAACATCACTCTAAATTTGTTCTCCTCCTCTCTTAAAAATTCAGTCAAAATAAGCTGCAGCAGGCAACCAAAAGCAAAAAAGAGAAGTTAAACTTCGTCACTAGCATACCTTAAAAACACTGCCTTTAGCGTTTAGATAAATTTTAGGACAAAAAAGCATTAAAAAGTGACAATTGTTGCCATAACGTTTCAAACCACCGCTTAGCAACTAAGAGATTTGTTACAAAAATATCTTTGCATAAAACCACACCTAATATCTTTGCATAAATATCTTTATCTTTATTAAAAAATATCTAAAAAAATTTAAATATGTCTAAAAAAATTTTAAAATATCTTTGCATAAAACCACACCTTCAAGAAAATTGAATTGTGCAATGATCTTTCTTTTGAATGATGTTGAAAATCATGATAATTCCTTTAGCTTTGGATGACAATTTTTCGTGCTAAAATTGACATACTTTTAACTTGTTTAAGCTTATGATAAGTTTCAAGATAATTTTACCCTTTTTACCTCTCAGGCTGCATTCACATGGGCGACTTTTAGCCAAGAATTTGCAATAAAGGGGGGCTGTCTCGGAGGGGAATGAAACCAAACTGAAACAGTTTACACTTGGAATTGGAACGGTTTTTTGCCCGAAATTAGGTGAAGACCAAAAAAAAAGTCTACGCCCGTGTTGGGATCGAGTTTTGCGACCGAATTCGCTTCAAGTACAGAGTCAAAGCAGTCACATTCTTATTGCCAATGACAATGGGTGGGCTATTTTTGCTTTTAGAGCAGTCTCAAAAGTAATAAAAGCAGGGTACTTTGCTTACTCTGCATGCCTATGGGAGGCCAAGCCCCCCTCCCCTCGCCGCCCCTGGCTACGTTACTGCTTTAAGCTGTGAGAATCGGCATTTTGCCTTTTAATTGTTTCTCTTGCTTTTGTTTCTTTCTTTATCGATTTGAGAAAGAAAAAAGGCAAAATGCCAGTTCTCGCTGCTACAAGTCGCCCGTGCAGTGAATGCAGCTTCAGATATATTTTACTCAAGGCCGTAGCTAAAGCAAAGCCGGCTGGGCCTAGACCCTTCCTGGAAAACTGTAGCCTCCTTGAAAATGGCGCAACTAGTGGTTTATGTCAAAACCGGCAAGCTTCACCGTATATTTCCTACATTTTTCTATTAATTTCGGAGGAGTTTTCAAAGCAGTCCACTATCAACGCCAATTGCTGCTGTTTAGTATATATGATTATGATTACGTTTAATTTAAATTTTAAAAATATTTCAAGTTTATTTTTCAAAATCTCATTATTAGAACAGTTATGTTTTCTTCTTCAGTCGTAACAGTTTATGAAATCCTTGCTTTAAACAAATTCTATCAAAGAAATAGAATTCGACGTCAATTTCACACAAAAATAAGTCAATTACAGTACTTTTTGCATTTCTGCCGCTAGAGGCAGCATTTCACAAGTTTAACACTTTATTGCTCATAACTTTTGACCCTATAGGTCGAATCCGTTCAAAATTTTTTCAAACTGTGTGTAATCATAAGGCCCATCCACCAAAAGGGTTTTTAAGCTTGCAAATTGTTGCTGTCGTACAAGGCAAACCAAAAAACCGAAAATTTTGCGCAAGTGGGGCCAGAAAAATGAGTTGGTGGGGGACCTTTTAGTGAAATTTTCAAAAATTGTTTTGAAATCTTTCATACATAATAAAAAACTCATCTCATGCCATAGCAGGCTAACTTTTTTTTCTGTAGTCATTACCATAGGTGGGCAAGTTAAAGCAAAACGTTAGCTTCGTTAATCACTAGTCCGTTAACAAACTTCACACCTCCGTTAACGTTAATCCGTTATTTTCAGATTTAATTAACGGAAGTTAATAAAGTCCGTTAATTCGTAAACATTTTGCGTGTAATTTACATTTCGTTTTATTCACTCGCTTCTATGACACGTATTGGCGCTGTTGACCTAACTGTAAGGAAATGTTTATTGCTATGGTGGTCTTTTTGTGTTTTGGAAGGTACATTTTACAGTCTAGTCTAATTTCAAGATAAAAATACGTTCAAATGCACTAACGAAATTGCGATCGGTAAATCTTTTTGAATTGTGAACAGCGATAATTATTAGACCAGTGAGGCTACAGCTTATTGTTTGCCCCCCTTTCTTCGCTTTCTTTCAAAAAATTTGTGCTAATACGCAACAAGTGTTACCAGTGCAAACTGTTTTGTACCGGTACGATGAATGAATGGTGCAAGATATTAACCATAAAAACCTTAACGGAAGTTAACAAAACTTAACGGAAGTTAATGAAAAAGTTAGCTTCGTTATTAACGGATTAACGATTAACGGACTTGTACCCACCTATGGTCATTACCCTAATGTACATTGTGCAGTGACTGAACAATGACAATTTATTAAGAACAATGTACAGAGAAAATTAATAATAAAGACATGCAATAGGAAATTATTTTGAATCGAACTATTAGAATTATCTCTTGTAATATTGTGATTACTTTATATTTTGGGGGAAAAAAATAAAATTGTGTCATGATCCGGTTAATTTGGGATTTTTTGCCTTTCTATGCTCATGTTCATACCTGTAGTTCTAGCTATACTGACGAGGAATAAAAGACGAATGTCGATTCCGAAACAGTTGTCTTAGGCTGTTAATCAAAGATTTGATTGTGCCTACGTATAAGATACAAATTGTAATATTGAAAAAGTGGTTCGGAAGTATGAGTGGTTTACACTCCTTGCCAATTGAAATTATAATTGCATCTTTATTTAGCAAGTTGTTGTCTCGACCAAGAAGCGGTGAGGGAACCTTGTGATTAAAGCTGAGCTGCCCTCCGCCCGCCTGTATGTTACTTCAAATAAGTCAAGCAAGAAAGCTGTAAATGTGCTATTCAAACGGGAATCAAACCTAAGTCTGTCAATTCAGCGAGAGACACTGTGTTTACTCAAACATTGATCCATTAAAGGAATGAAAAAAAATAAAAAAGTAGTAGAGCAGTGAGATGCTTATATCATGAAAACAATCAAAAGTGTAAAAACAAAATCTTCAGGAAGCTCATATTCACAGGCTTATTCATCAATCGGCAAAATATAAATGTTTTTATTTCCGACTTAATAAAATCATAATTTGAACAACAACAACTAACAAGTAAAAATAAATCAGAGTAGGGTCAATACCAACGTAACAGCCAGTAGCGTACGCAAGATTTTGAAAAGGAGGGGGGGCAGAAACTTCAGAAAATTTGAGAGGAACATAGATCAGAATTTGAAATTGTCATACTCAAATTTCGTCCCATTTTTCTCCCAAAATTAGGTGAAGAGCAAAAACCAAAAAACTAAAAAAAGGTCTTCACTCAAATTTCGTCCCATTTTTCTCCCGAAATCAGGTGATTTCGAGCCCAAAGCCTGATGCCCAACTTGCAAAGGGGGGGGGGGCCATGCCTTAATTTTGCTCACTTTTCAATGCAATTTTGCAATCCTGGCGACCCAAAGGGGGGGGGCCATGGCCTAATGCCCCCCTCTAAATACGCCCCTGGTAATAGCTGAGCCAACTAAAAAGCTTGTCTATTCGGCAGCGTGGCAGAAAGGGCAAAGGCGTGGTTTTACGACGATCCTGATCCGCACGATCTGGGTTCAATCCACGCCCTGGTCACGTCGTTGCGTCCTTGAATAAGGTGGGTTACAACGATTGTCTCTGCTTGGTATAGCTTCGAAAAATTTAGTGGACAAGTATTTGAAGAAATCCACAGGAACGTTGGATCACTGGAAACTCAAAGCAGTTTACGACCTTATAGCGCAAAAAGGAAATGAATATTGAAAATTATTCCTTTCAGTGCCTTTCTTTAAAATCGGAATTAGGTGGGGCAAAGCGTCAAGAATTTGCAACGTCAAGGGCGGGCTAAACGTAAAGCCAAAACGAGACCAAATCATGTGAAGGTTAAAAAAGGTCTTTAGTTGTTTTGAACCCTGTTATCGGGCTAAAATCAAATGCAGACCATCAAAAAAGGTTTAGCGTGCTTCCAAACCCAATTTTCGGGGTCACGTTACGTGATGTCGAAAGAAGAAGTAATAGATTTTTGGTTACGCAAGAGCCTTTTAGGGTGGGAAAAGTTCATCCCAAAAGGTCTTAAAAAGGCTTTACCCCTTACCGCTTATGACGTCAGGGTCATCTAGCGAAATGACATCCTCACTCTTTTCGTTATCGCAATTATCGTTTTCATCAGTGGTGGCTTCTTGACTCACTCCCATCTTGGTGGTGTCTGAAAATAACCATTATGAAGCAATAATTGTTACATTTTTCAATTCCAAATTTTTGTAACTGCTGCCAACAAAAATATTTTAGTAGTGGGAATAGAATTTAAAATTATCGACCGGCAAATAGAATACAGGCATAGAAAAATGCTTACGACCTGCCAGTTGGTCGAGCAATAACGCGTTCGTCTCTGGAGCGGTAGGTCTGTGGTTCAAATCTCAGGCCGGTCAAATCGCACACAGTGTTACCAAAGGCTCGCCATCGCAGCGACATTTCATCGAAAGGAGCTGCGCTGCCCACAGGCCCAATGACGCGGAGATGTGCACCGCCAACTCGTTACACGCTTCGGCCCACAAAAAATGCTTAAGTCCAACAAATATAAGCAATAGCCTGTTGCTGGTTGAAACCAAGATCAGATTTACTCAGGGCTGGGATTTCTTTTTATTTGTTTATTTTTTCAGTGAGTGAGATTGCAAATTGTTCCTGCGAAGGGCAGCGTGGTATCAACAATCCTAGCGAGCTAAACTTAGTCATTCAAAAATCAAAATAGCAAGCTTGTAATACCTGTGTAGTCATTCTTTTTGCCTTTGTTATTGTTAAATTTAGGGCTTGTAGCGGGTGCAATCTGCGCGGATGGGAGAACAGCAGGGGGAATAGGCAGAGGAGGAGGAATGAGTATATTTGGACCGCCCTGTTGCTTCATCGCCATCTGCTGAGGAAGCCACTGAGGCGGAGGAAGTGGTCGCACTGCTATAACGCAATTATCACGTCAAATTGACAACATAGTGACAATAGCGAAGATACGAGGAAAGCAAGGTGGCTGCTTGACTCGAAGACCGAAAGTTCCATTTGCAGCCTTCCTTTGTTGCTTAACACCTACGGGGTAAGCAACTTTCAAACCTATTACTTACTGCGATTTTTTTCTCGCTTCGTGGATGTGTATCCGAAAAAAAAAATTCAATTCAATTCATAAATGATGACAAAAACTGTGCTCTTCCAGCCTCCTTACTGGTCACCTGAAATCCACAACCGTCAAGCCTCACACAATCATAAAAAACTAAGATCGTAGAAGTGGAAAACAATTTCGCACGTGTCATCCAAATATTTCGACCGGTTCGGTTACACTTTTGAAAATTCTATTTACAGGATAGGTCGGGATCGGTTTTAAATAATTTTGGGCACAAGGCAACTAAGTTGCTACAAAATTAAATGATGTGAGCAAAACATTTTAAACTTGGATTCGTCTGAACGATACCCGGGCACGATGAAAAAAATAAAGAAAGATGATATTTTTGCTGGAAAGCAAAAATATCATTGTTTTACCAGTAAATAAACAGACTAGATCACATTGTAAGCTGCATGGGTTTAATGAGTTCCTACTTTAATGTATAAACTTTTCCATGCCCAGCGGAAACAGCGCTTTACTTTTGAGTTTTTTTATTCAATTAGAACAAGACACTTGGTAAAGCAAGTGTAAAATTTGCCGACGCTAGTGTTCACGAGTAGAAGAAATACTACAGCCACTAGCAGCTTGGAGTAAATTTTTTGTCTTGACCATCCGACGAGTTGCTCATCGGGTTTTTACTCATCACCTGGGGACATTATGTGCGACATTGGTGGTCCTTGGCGAAGAGGAAGTGGAACCATTGGGGGCGGTCTTGATCCAGGGGGAGCCATAAGGGGTAGTATCGAAAAATTTCTAATCGGTGGTAGCCTAAACATTTGGGTGTCGGGCACATGGAGTAACCCATTTCCCACATTAGGCAATGTCGGAGGTGGAGGCATGTTGAATGGGGCAGGCATCTCTTCTCGGGGATTTCTGTCAGCAGCTAATCTGAGCAAAAAGAAAATATCAATGAAACTTCCGATTGGTCAGTTGACCTAGTACATTTAGAGCATCTATCTGGCTGTTTTATTGAATTGGTAACGATATTGAGTTGGGTCAATCATTCTAAACTCTACGATTGGTATTTAAAAAACCACTGTTTCTCATTCAACATAAACCAAGTTAATTACAGAGTCTCCGACCGCAAGCGGCAGAGGAGACGACATTTTCACTCAAAATGTAATGAACATAACCATAGATGGGCAAGTTAATGCAAAACGTTAGCTTCGTTAACCACTAGTCCGTTAACAAACTTCACACCTCCGTTAACGTTAACCCGTTATTTTCAGCTTTAATTAACGGAAGTTAATAAAGTCCGTTAATCCGTTAACATTTTGCGTGTAATTTACATTTCGTTTTATTCACTCGCTTCTAGAACACGCATTGACGCTGTTGAGCTGATTTTAAGGAAATATTTATTGCTGTGGTGATCTCTTTGTGTTTTGAAAGTTACATTTTACAGTCTAATCTAATTTCAAGATAAAAACAAGTTCAAATGCACAACGAAGCTGCAAGATATTAACGATAAAAACCTTAACGGAAGTTAACAGAACTTAACGGAAGTTACTTTAGTCCGTTAACAGTACTTAACGGAAGTTAATTTATTCCGTTAACATGAAAAAACTTTTTAACGGATTAACGAATTAGTGAAAAAGTTAGCTTCGTTATTAACGGATTAACGATTACCGGACTTGTGCCCACCTATGAACATAACAAAGCACAGGTCACAAGTAAAAATCAAAAACTTTAAAACCCTTGAGGATGAAAAGTCGTTGGGTTCAGAAAAATTCTTCACCGCAGTTTCAAGACCGAAAAAAAGGTCTTCACCGCAATTTACAGGGAATTCCTGCCCAAAGAAGTGTAAAGGTCTGAACTTAGGTCCAATGGTAGACCGCGGTCTGAATTTAGCGCTCCGGAGGTCCGGATATGGACCGCTGAGTAGCCATGCCCTGGTCTGTTTTACTCATAATCGAGGTCATCAGCCGAAAGAAACACAAAGTTAATTTTGAAAATAAATGCGATCTACAATAATGTTAATTTATTAAAGATTTTATTTTTGTCAGAGTTGCAAATGGACCGACTAGTTCAGGGCTTCAGGCCCGCATCCGAAAAACGATTTAAGCTCAAAGCAGACAAAAATCCGGAAGTTGTGGTTAAAATTATTATTATTCAAATTATCATTAAAAAAAATTCGTGTCTGCTGTAACGAAATAATACGACTTATTTATGACAAATTTGTGATGCAATAATAATAATTGTGTGCTAAAATCGTATTGATGCTTAAATGAAGTTTTCATTCAGTTTTGGAAAGTTATATTGATCTTGTTTTTATAGCACCCAAGACACAAAGCATGTAGCAGGCCTCAATTAAGACCAAAATTATGTCATTTCAAGCCCAAACCGCCCACCTTCCCAACACCACCCGAACATCCGGGCCCAACTTCCAACTCCCGGATTTGTTTTACAATCACTCAGTTGTACCAGCAAAGACAAAAAACTTACTTGGAAAGTAGTAGTCTGCTGGCTTCCACCCATTTCTCATCCTCAATGCTGCAATTAAAGTTAGAATTTAATCTTCGTTCTTCATACTTGTTCAAGAAAAAACTACACGTGCTTATTTTGGGCCCGTAGTAAAGCCGCCTACTAAACGGAACATATGAAGCAACTAGCTGGTACTTATCAGCTACGATTGCCAGTGTAGTGACGTAGTACCCACTCTTCTAGAGCAATGACCACTTTTCTTCCAGGTTCCCTAGCACATCGCTGGGGCTGTATGGTGTGGCATTCCGTGGCACCATTTTGTTTCAACCAACAGGATGTTATGTTTATAGAAAGAAACATAAAAATTTAACAAGTTAGCTGGTAATTATTTTAGCAAAGAGCACCGGTACAGGAAATACAGGTTAAAACTTAATGCATAAATTTACGAGGTCACAATAGCAAGAAATGAAACACACGTAAAACGTAACTTCAAATCCCAAGTGCGCAATACAAAATCAAATAACACAACACCTGCCCGAACAAGATAAAACGAACACGAAGGGAGTTTTAATAATCAGTCAAAGTACAACCATAAAAAGTTCTTTGCTTTCGGGCCCTCTTCGATCTTCGTGGATCAAATGGCCCTAAACGGGTGAATGTGCCAAAGTGTTTGTAGATTCTTGGACTGAAGATTCTGGTGCGTCTTTGAGTGGAAGATTCTGACTGATTATTGTTTTGCTCAGCATTTGGGGGGGTGCCAATCTTAAAGCTGTAGCCCTTGCTTGGTTCATCATCTTCGGCTAAAGAACGTCGTGGTCGAAGTTCAACACTGTGACGTCGCCAGCTGCCACATTTGGGAACTGCCCGAACTTGACCAGTGCGAGTGCCAGTTTGTTTGAAAACCAAGGCTGGAACTCATTTCGGATGTTTAGTTTGTTTCTGACCAGAGTAGAGAGCGTAGTAAGGATCACCTGTTTTAAAGTTGTGGATTGGATGACGCAAATCATCATTTGAAGAACCTTCTCTTGTCTGCTTGCCTTGCATGATGTTAGCAGGTCAGGGTTAAATTGCATCCTATTCCGAGCGTATTTTTTTGCCATAACTAGCTGGCTGGGAGAGAATCTACATCTCACGGTGTGCGCTTGTGCTGACGCGAAATTCAAGCAAAGCTTTCTTTGAAAGTCGCGCAAATTCCCGCAGAGCTTGTTTGAAAGTCTACACCAAACGCTCTGCTGCTCCATTGGTTGACAGGTGGTGTAGAGCTCCCGTATTTGGATGTAAAACGCGGAGCATTGTCAATGACGATTGTATGTGGAAACGGAAATGTGAAAAGTTTTGCTCTAATAAGTCAATGGTACTCTTCGTGGAAATTGACTAGGTGAGGTGGAAACAAGGGTATTTTGAGTAAGCATCCACTAGTACCAACCAATTTAAACCCATTATTAACGGCATGGTCCAAGTGCAAGCGACTCCATGGCTTTTCTGGTACCATCCACCGATGAACTGGAGGCTAAGGAGATCGATTCCGATATAAAATCGTCATCAATATTAGGCCAGCAAAACAGCGGTTCTGACAAGCTGTTTCATTCTCTAGATACCAAAGTGTCCTTCATGAAGTAACTTGAGCACTTGAGGGCGAAGCTTCCTTGGGATCACAACTCTGGTACCATACACCAAACATCCATGTAGTGTGCTCTGGGAATCTGCAGGTTTATGATATTTCTCAACATCAACGTTGTTGCTCTTTTGCGGGAATCCTTCCCTTGTGAAGTGCATTACTTGAAAAATGACAGCATCCCTTGCTGTTTACTTTTGCAGGACCACTGGATTCGGTGTTTCCATCTGAATAGTAAAAGTTGAAATGGCACAAACAATGTCAACATCACCTTCACTCTCCTCCTTGTCAAAAAGTTCATCTTCTTCAAGGGGAAAACGACTCTAAGCACTTACATTTTGATGGTCAGCAGCCCTTCGATACTCAATCTGAAAATCATATTGGTTTAAGTACAATCACCAACGGGCAACAATACCTGAAGACTTCTTGTTGCCATAGATGGCAAGTCAAAACTTGAGGACAGCAACCAGAATAAAACTTTTTTGACCAAACAAATAATAAAAAAACTTTTTGACAGCAAACATAATTGCTAAAGCATCTTTCTTTATGGATCTGACTGTAATTTTGCTGGAACTTGTGGAACAAGGAAATTAGCGTAGAACTGAACCAAATTTTGAAAAGATTTAGATGTTATGTCTGTAGGTGCAGGCAACTTGAGTACTGCATTAATCTTGGGACCTTGATGGATGCCAGCTCTCTTTAGCATATGATCCAAGTAATCAACTTGAGGTTGCGCAAAACAGGATTTCTCCCTCTTCCATTGCAAACCTTTGTCATGTAAGCGATCCAGCAGTCATTGGGAGATTGTGGTAATGATCCTTGGCATCTTTTCTGCTAAGACGTCATCCAAATAAACCGCAACACCAGGAAGATTAAAAGTGAGGTCATCCATGATCTTCTGGAAGTAACCTGGAGCTGATTAAAATGCCGAGTGGAAGAACATTTTGTAACAGTTACAGCGTCGGCCAAATCGAGCAATGGTGTAAAAAGTACTCAAAAATTGTACTCAAGTGAAAGTTTCGTTACTGTCAAAAAAAGTACTTGAAGTAAAGTACAAAGTACTGATCAAAAAAAGTACTTGAGTAAAAGTAAAAAAGTAATCATTTTAAAACTACTCAAGTAGAAGTATTTCTGAAAGTAATCACGCAAAATAAACAAACTATTCAATTGACATATGACAACTGTTCGACTACCTTCACATCACTGCCACAAGCAGTACTTAATTTGTAGGGGGGACGCGTCCCCCCATCGAGAGTTAGCATCCCCCCATCGAGATTTAGCGTCCCCCCATCGAGATTTAGGAGTCCCCCCATTGAGATTTGAGCGCTGGAAGATCAGATGAAAGAGACCTAATTCTTCACCTAATTTTGGCGAAAAACCACTTCAATTTTCAGCGAAGACCTTTTTTTTTGGTGTTCATTTAATTTCGGCGACGGAATTACGTAATCTTCACTAAAGTACATTCGCATGCCAAATGCGTTTCGTCAAAGCTGCAAAATCGTCCCCCATGCAAAATTTTACAATTTAAGTACTGGCCACAAGCGCTTGATTTTCAAACCCCTCACTAGCTTAAGAAGTCATGAGATATTAAGTGTTGTTGGTTTTTTGGTACTATACTCGAGAAATCAATTCATAAAATATTTGCTCAAATACTCATTCACTGCCATTGTTAAATTTATATGCTAAAAAGTAAAAACAGCGTGGAAGTGCCTTGTCAGAGAACAGCCTACTCTATCTACAGGGTGCCCAAAAGTCACGCACCAAAGCCAATTCAG
This sequence comes from Trididemnum nubilum, assembly GCA_963965965.1. Lineage (NCBI taxonomy): Eukaryota > Metazoa > Chordata > Ascidiacea > Aplousobranchia > Didemnidae > Trididemnum > Trididemnum nubilum. The sequence continues at coordinate 2,091,258 of OZ014488.1, read as the reverse complement.
TAATCTGCGATAAACTTTTTTTGGATTAATGAAGAAAAACTTTTTGTGAATTTTTTTTAATTGATTTTATTTCACGACATGTGAAGGCAGACAGAAACCGGTCGAAACATAACTGAAACGGTTAGTGAAGCACAGTTATTCATTGATTGATACCAGTGTCCTGTCACAGCATTAGTAGGTTTAGACTGCAGCTTAATTTAATTCCAATTCAATTTACTTGCTGCACTTTAGAAAACCTGCCTAGACAAAGTTTATCATGCAATTCCTAAATTTCACCATGTTTGTTTTCAGTTTTACTGATTTATTCACCGTGTTGCCTTGACCAGGAACCGGCAAAGTGATATTAGGGTTGTTGAGGCAAGCTGCCACCTTACTACCATACAAAGGTGTAAGCACTGAGCAGGATATTATCACCTTCAATGCAGAATGTCAAGCAAGAAAATGTGAATACAGTTTGCAGTAGGCTACCTATTTTTAAGTCTTTGGCTTGACTGGACCCGATTTGAACCTAAATTTCCAGCTTGATATACAGATGCTCTAACCACTAGGCTATACCATCTTGGCGGCATATTTATCAGTTTAACCCCAGGCCCTCAAACTGCAAGACGCTGTTCTCAAGAACAGAGAAACTAAACATTTCATCAGTTTATTACTCAATGACGAAGTTTTACTGCTACAGTGCTAGTCAGCAGAGGTAGAGACCTCGAGGACGTCCTTGGCCTCGAGGACACGTTTTGAAGTCCTAGGCCTCAAAGCCTCAAGTCCTCTAAAATTGCCCTGTTCTCGGCTCGAGGACAGCAGTATGTTTTGAATTGTTAAAATTTTGTAGATCGCCAGAAAAAAAAAATTTGAAGACCTTTTTGTTGGAGATCGCCTAAATTTGGACCGTAAAACCGACTCAATCTGCGTTAAAACTGATTAAAATCTGGAGTAAGATCGTTTGATGTTGTTTCCAGCCTTTGAATCAGACCCCAATTGCAAATTCCTGGCTACGCGCCTGCCAGGATCTCATATCTCCACTTATTAACAAATTTTTGCAATTGCCTAAATCCTCTAGTCCTACAGAACAGCAAAACGCGAATGGACCTTTCACCCCAATTACGTACAGCTCGATTGTAAATGCACCCTAACCTACTAACTCTACTTATGACTTCAGGCAAAATTACGACTCTATTGCATTTTATTAGTGTTAAAATGGTTAGGTTTACCTAAAGTGTTGCCGGCTAACTATTTGGTAGAGCTTTGGTTCCTAGTCTCGATTAAGAAGTCGATGTAAGCACTAAGCAAGCACAAATCTTATCCTGCTATTTTATTGCTTGCGTCATGTCCAACAGCTTACCTGATTAAAAAAACTGCAATCGTTTTCAAAAGCATATCAGCGCAGTCAAGCGTGGAATTTAAAGAAAGGAGAAAGGGAGAATAGCCTGACCGTCTATGGCCTGACTGCGCTTTAACGAATGATTGACTGCAGATGCCCGCAGTCACAGTGCAGTCAACACTGCAGCTCAAATTTTGAAACTACTTTGTACTTTTATTAAATAAAAAGTACTTAAGTAGCGTTACTTCAGACTAAAAGTACTTAAGTAAAAGTAGTTAAAAAAAACTACTCAAAAAAGTACTCGTTACCGAAAAAAACTACTCAAGTAATCTACTCAAGTAAAAGTACTTCGTTACTTCACACCACTGAAATCGAGTTTCGTAAAACCATAACCTCTTCCAAGCTTTCGAATTAGTTCTTCAGGCAGTTGTATAGGGTGACGGGTGTGTACATCCAACTGCGGGTTTACCGTCACAGAATAGCCTCCGCAAATTCTTACCTTGGCTTATCATCTCCTGGTGTGGAGGTTTTTCGTCAATCGCCTTCACCGGGTTCGTACTAAATCGCTGCGCTGTCTTGCGACAGACCTTTTTCAAGTGACCAGTAATTTTGCAGAAATTACAAATAGCATCTTTGAAACGACATCTAGGAAGTACGTGATTAGTCTTACCGCAGCGAAAACGGGCAACGAAGATCGGCCAAAATCCTAGCTGGTTGAAGCGGTCTTTTTGCTAAATTTATTAACATTGACTTTATGAAGGGACTGTGTTGGTTTCGGACAATAAACCGAATCTTTGACGACCATTGCTGCAACCTCCGTTTCGACCTCAATTTTAGTTCGATTCGTCGTCATTTACCTTACACAGTGCTTTCAACACTGCCTCGTTGTTCACTGACCAAAAGAAACGAGTACGTTGGGCTTCGTTCAAAGAATCTTTAATAGCTGTAAAACCACAAGTTGCGGCAGCTTGCCGAATACGAGCAGCTAGTTCTAGAACCGACTCACGCGGTTTGCGCTGCATCTCACTCTAAAACCCAAAACGTTCTTAATGAAAAAATCAGCCTTTCGATCGTTGGAAGCAGAGTGAGCGCTGACAAACGTACAGAATCTTGCCCGGTAATCTTTCCAAAGCTCTGATGATGGGTCGAACTGCACAAAACTCGGAGTAGCACCCTGCCAAGAAGTAGAAGCTACAGGGTTACTTTTATCTACTGCACTCAAGAGAGCTTCCATTTGAGCCTTGTAAAGGGATTCTTGGCGTTCAAGTTGTTTCAGAAAACGCCGTTCTTGATTCTTCATCTGCTCTTTATGATTCTCCATCTGCTCCTTTTGATCCGTAATCTGTTGTTGCATTAGCTCGATCAGCTTCTCCATGCACTAACCATCAATCGCTCGAACACTTGCTGCTCGAAGAAAATCGTCGCTCGTACACGCTGCAGAACTTCGACGAACGTCAAGCTACACCTCCGACATGGAGCAATTAGAGCATCCCATTCTCGTCGCCAATAAATCTGTTATGCTTTTGGAAAGAAACATAAATATTTAACAAGTTAACTTGGTAACTTAAGTGAACTGAAGATATGAAAATGGCACTCGCTTGTATAGTAAAATACGGGGCAAAAATTCTGCAGGCAACACGGAAAGTAGCTAAAGCAAAAAAAACAATAATTATTTTAGCAAACAGCACATCAGTACAGGAAATACAGGTTAAAAGTTAACGCAGAAGTTCACGACGTCACAATAGCAAGAAATGAAACATACGTAAAACTCAGGGTTCGAATTTCAAGTGCGCAATACAAAATAAAACAACACACTGTCAAGTTGGTTTGCAGTAGGGCTAAGTCAACATATGAAGTCGAGGTTAAACAAAGACCGAAAACAAAATCAATGGGGTATCTAAAGTTAGGCCAATCGCATAAGACTAGATTGTCGTTGACTCCATTCTTCTTGATCTTGCCGTTTTAGAGATATTCTACTTCAAACACAACGAAGGGGCCTCTAATATTAAAATTTTATTGGCAACCCTGACGTTGATAGCCTTAGCGTCGTTAGCTACGCCATTCCAGTTCTAACCTAAAGCAATGCCACTATTAGGCTACTGCATTGATTCGTTTCGCAGCGCACTAATCAGTTTGATCTTGATAGCAAAACAGATCCGAACCGGAAAAAAAAGAGTAGACTGTACGTACAGTAGTCTAGGTAACAAACGCAAGAACAAACGAAAGTAACTGTAATTGAGTAGTAGGTTGTTGTTTCCAACTTAGTAAGAAAAACTTTTTCTAGGGTAACAAAATACTGTAAGCAAATACATTAGGCCTACGTAGGTGCTAGTAGTCTTATTATCAAGTATGACTTTGCACTTGTAGCCTAGTAATAAAAGTGTTATTGCTAGGCTATGGTTTAGACCGAAATGTATCTGACAGCTTGATTTTTACTGAGATCGCTGTTCACTAGGCTACCAAGCAGTTGACTCTTTTTACCAGCTTGGATCTGTTCTGCTTTGTTCGTATGAACAAAGCACTCGGCGTCTTTCTCACTAACGCAGAGCACCTTTTTTTGGGGTCTCAGGCTGAACCACCACAACGAGTAGACTGGTTGGTCCGAAAAGAAAATAAGTGTGAAGTGTCTTTCCCAAAAACACAACGACGCATTGCCAGTTCGAGAATCGAACCAGGGGTCAGCATCCTTTCGATCACTACCAAGGCCTCAGAGAGAAATTTTTCCAGGGGGTACGAAGGTCGATACCGGGCCCCCAAATCTTACTGGGCCCCCCAAGCCTTATCGGGGCCCATGTCGTTAAATCATTTTTTGTCCGATGGGTGTAGATCTTCATTTAAAAGTGAGGGGATAACGATATACGCATAGTTAGGACCTATGAAAAACACTAGACATAAAATTGGTTTAAATCCAGCTAGGGGGTCTGGGGGAGCGCTGTGAGCTCCCCCAGCGGGATCCGGGGCAGAACCCTGGAAGCTTTAGTACTTTTTAAATTTTACGTTAATTTTACTTTAGCACTTTTTGTGTTTCTCGAGGGTAAAATACAGCATTTCATTGACATCCCAGCACCAAACTTGCTAAAATTGACAAGCAGAAAACGTGATATACATGAAAGAAAGTATGTGAAGTGGGGGATGATGACATTGACTCAATATTATACAATATAATGACTTTAAAGGCGGTGAATCATCCAGCCAATTTCGGTGGTTTACAATAGCTAAAATTGAACTACAATTTTTGGTATTTTTTGTTTTGATTTTGGGGCTGCGTTTGGAAAGATATTCAACAAATACAAAAAGATGTCCCCCCCAAAAAAGTTTTTGGAAACTCAGAGTTTTGATCTTCCCGCCAAAACAACAGTTTTCTAAACTATTAGGCCTACTGTAATCTTATTAAACTATTAGGCCTAACTATCTCTAAACTATTAGGCCTAAACTATTTAGAAATAAACTATCTCTAAACTATTAGGCCTACCACAGTTCTCTAGTCTAAACCATTATGCCTACTGTGGTTTTGGCGGGAAGATCAAAACAAAGAGTTTCCAAAAACTTTTTTCGGGGGGACATCTTTTTGTGTTTCTTGAATATCTTTGCAACCGCAGTCCCAAAATTAATACAAAAAATATCAAAAATTATAGTTCAATTTTAGCTATTGTAAACCACTGGAATTGGCTGGATGATTCACCGCCTTTAATACTGCAAGTCGAAATATTTTACTGATAAAAGTTTTAAGAAGTCACCTGCAATCATATACTTCACAAACCCAAATACCTATTAAACTCATACAGATAAGAATGAGTTACTTAATGATAGTAGTATAGTATGTCAACTTTAACTCCGCTCTCTGAGGTTGAAATGCTTTTGGATCTCTGGAAATGTGGGCCCTCATACATTGTTATACCGTAGAATTAGGGCTCTCAAGTCAGGGAAATGCAACAAAACGTTAATTTTGGTGCAAGTGTATGGCTTTTGATACATTTCTCTCTATTTTTAATCAAAATCGGCCACTAATGAATGCCCTAAAGACTGTGTAGCAAAAATAGCGACCAATTACCATTACTGAATAGCAGAGGTAGAGTCGAGGACACAAGGCTCGAGGCCAAGGACACAAAAAATTTCGAGGCCAAGGACAGACCCTCTCGAGGCCAAGGCCAAGGACACAGACGCAAAGGACACAGACGCAAGTGTTCTCCAAAAAAAAAGGTCTTCAAAAACTTTTTCCAGGCGATCTCAAAAAAAAGGTCTTAAAAACTTTGTTTCAGGCGAAAAAGGTCTTCAAAAAAAATTTCTTTAGGCGATCTCCAAGTGAGGAAAACAAAAAAAGGTCTTCGCAAATTTTACGCGAGGTTTCTGGCGTTTTTCAACAAAATTTTCATGGTTTAAAAAATAGTGTTGTCCTCGAGCCGAGGACAGGCAATTTTCGAGGACTTGAGGCTTCAAGGCCAAGGACTTCAAAATGTGTCCTCGAGGCCAAGGACGTCCTCGAGGACTCCACCTTTGCTGAATAGGCTGACTGATATTTTTGTTGTAGGCAAGTTTGATTACATTGTTACGGTGCGATACCAAAACTTAACGCGGAAATCTGAACTCTTCCGGGCCCCCTTAGGCCCGGGTACAATGTACCCCCTGAACCCCCCTCTCGCAGGTCCTAATCACTAGTCCTACGCTCTACCACTGAGCTATCGCCACCGCATCTGTTCTGCTATCAAGATCAAACTCATTAGCGCGCTGCGAAACGACTCAATGCAGTAGCCTAATAGTGGCGTTGCTTTAGGTTAGAACTGGGATGGCATCGTTAACGACGCTAAGGCTATCAACGTCGGGGTTTCCAATAAAAATTATATTAGAGGCCCTTACGTTGTGTTTGAAGTAGAATGTCTTTAGAATGGCTGGGTCAAAAAGGATAGATTTAACGTCAATCTACTCCAATACGACTCGCCTAACTTTAAACACCCCATTAATTTTGCCTTTAGTCCTCGTTTAAATTCTAAGATTAAAATTTATTATAAAAAGTCAGCTGTTCCTACTTACTGCTGCTTTAATGTCTGTTTAAACGTATTGATGGGAGTGTCAGGGGCTTCCCGATGGGGAGGCAAAGATGCTGGTGGAAAAGTAGCAGATCGAGAAAGGGGGGATGGTTGTTTGTCGCTTTCCTGAAGAGTTTCTTCCGCTTGAATTGCTTCAGCGTTCTCTTTTGGTTTAGCTTCATGGACTGGCTTGTTTTTTTCGTTGCGTGTCGAGTCAATACAAGAGCGAATCTAGCATAAACAAATAAAGAATTTTCCATTTGAAAAACAAGAAAGTGTATCTAACTCCCTAAAAAGGCTCTCTCTGAAATGATAAGGAATGCGAATGCTTGCAAGCTTCTAAAGTACCTGTAAATACAATACACTGCTATAATTGTCACTGTATTATTATATCGCACTGCAATCTGATTGCTCAGAAACTATAATTAAAATTCAACTGAAAATTGAAAAGAGAAAAAAGTATAAAGTTTTGCGAAAAAAGGAAATTTTTTAATTATAATTTTTCCTGCCTGACGAAAGGCTTGCAAATAGCCAACCCAAAAAAGTTGCTCAAGCGTCTTGCTCATACGAACGAACGAACGTTTGCAGAGGTGATATCCTGCTGCGTGGTTCGACTAAAAAAATTACGCCTGGGAAAAAATGGGTCATTATTGAACGCTCTGTATTTAAAAGTATTTTGCAACGTTTTAGTCGGCAGCGAGCCCGAGAGATAAAGGCGTCGTTTTTACGACGACCCTGATGGGATGATCTGAGCTCAACCCGCGCACCCTGGTCAAGTTGTTGCGTCCATGGATAAGACGCTTTACGATGATTATCTCTGCTTGGTGGCTTCGAACAAGCAGCGAATTCCGTGGGCAAGAATTCGAAGAAATCAACAGAAACATTGAATCATCGGAAACTCCTAAACACGTGCGGATTCCTCCAATCACGAAGTAGTCAATGCAATGAAAATTGTGCGGATCGTCCAATAAGGTGACAGGAGGATAAATATGCGCTACAACAACAACAATTCTTTTTTAACAGAAAAACATCTCGACGACATCTTCTAATCTTCACAAAAAGCGTGCATTATGGGACTCCTGATTCTCTCAACACCTCTCACCCGCATTAAATCGTGTCTGCGTTGTTCGTCGCAATCACGTGGAACAAAGATTCTGGGGCGTGGCGGAAAAAAATCGGGTGGCGGATGTCGGCAAAAACAATCTGAAAAAGTAGCAATTTGCACATGAGTAGAGTTAGCCAAAATGCATAAATTTGTTAGGTTAAGGATTAAAGAAACAAAAAATCGTCAACAAAAGTATTCGCACTGCAACAAAGATATTGCAGCAATATTATATTAAGAGCAATTTGATAGTAATTCGCTGTAAGATAATCTTATTGGTGGCGGAACTGGGGGGGGGGGGGGGTGGCAGAACTTAATTCCATAGATGGCGAAACTAAAAGAAAACGTTTACTCAAACTTTTTAACTGGTTGAGGGTATCAGCAGTAAGCCTATACTCCATCCACTGAATTGTAGGACAATCACTCAAAATAAATATTTTTATTTTTTTATTCTCGTAATGAGCCTTCCACGGGATCGATTTCAGTCTCGATTGTAATTGGAGTGCGATGCCTTCGGTTTAGGTTTGATAGAGCTGTCATTTTAGCAACTATGATGTTTACATTATTTTCTTAGATATAGCCCATTTGCCCATCACGATGTTTTGTAGAAAGGTTAATAAGCGTTTCAAGTTTTGTTTGCTTTTGCTGCTAAAAGTGGTATTTATTGATATCATTTACATTTTACTATCACGCGACGAATTTACAACCATCATTCGTTATCATTTACAATCACACTTTCCTAATGATCGCAGAATCACTAACTGGAAACTCGTTTGTACGAGGATCATAATCACTAAATAAAAACTCGTAGTATAGCCCAAAACAACGTTAAACAGTTAAACGACAGATTTTGAAAATGTTATCTTTTTTCTTACGAAAATCCATAGATGGCAAGTTAATGCAAAACGTTGGCTTCGTTAACCACTAGTCCATTAACGAACTTCACACCTCCGTTAACGTTAAGGCGTTATTTTCAGGTTTAATCAACGGAAGTTAATGAAGTCTGTTAATTCGTTAATATTTTGCGTGTAATTTACATTTCTTTTTATGTACTCGCTTCCAGAACACGTATTGACGCTGATGAGCTGATTGTAAGAAAATATTTATTGCTGTGGTGGTCTTTTTGTATTTTTAAAGTCACATTTTACAGTCTAATGTAATTTTAAGATAAAAATAAGCTCAAATGCACGTACGAAACCGCGATCAGAAAAGTTTTGAAAATTGCGAACAGCGATAATAAATAGACCTATGAGGCTGCAGCTTATTATTTGCCACAAAAAAAGAGCTCCTTCGTTCGTTTTTTCCTCTATAAAACTCGTACTAATACGCATCAAGTGTTCCAGTGCAAACTGGTTTGTACCGGTGCGATGAATGAATGGTGCAAGAAATAAACGATAAAAACCTTAACGAAGTTAACAAAACTTAACGAAAGTTTTAAAATTTGCTGTCATTAAATTTGCTGCTGGGATAAATAATAAAGTAACAGGTTTTTTGATGATGATTTCATAATTACGATTTGGAATGATGTTTATGTGCGCATTGCGCACTCTAATAAATCGAATGTTCTGTAATCTGTTTTCTTTAGAAACTTTAGTATACTTATTAAACTGCAATAGCTGGTGCTAAAACAATGAAAATCACGTTAAGCTTATAGCTACACTCAGTGAGGCAACCAGGAGGTCGGGTAAAGGGGCTTTAGCCTCTCTTAGCTAAGCTATTTAAAAATTTTATCCCAAAAGTGCATATGTTTGAACATGTTTTAAACTTGACCGGTAAGTAAAGGGGAGCTGAAGAGAGTTTAATTCTTCAACTGGTTTTTAAATTTTAGCGGTTAAGCTGTTCCAAATGGCTCCAAAACGTGTTGAACATGATCTTAACTGCGCTAAACGAATATTTTTTCTAAAAAATTCCAATTACAGGCTTCCGGTGGCTGGGGCTCTGTCCCTAGACCCCCGTTTAAAGTTGCGCCAGTTTTCTCAACAACAAAAATTATTTGAACTTCGGAATCAAACCCTTACTTTAGCGAAATACTGGTTGCTCGCCTAGCCACACAATAACTGATTACTGCTTTTGTTCCCACCCCACACTTTAAATATGGTTCCGAAATCGCTAGATAATCCACTCATCTACTCGATCAACCTACTGCATTCATAGCTTTTTTGCGAAATAAAATAGCAAATCACCAGTGACGACCTCACACGACCAAACACGTAATATGTACAGTCACCATTTTTTGCAATCATGTCATGCTCATGCGAGCATTCTTTCTACATCATTGCATACCTTTGCAATTTGGTGATTCTCCTAAACCACTTACTTGTTGGTAGGGATGGGCATTTCAGAATACCGAGTCCAGAAGCATCCGAATTCCAAACTATCCGGAATCCAAATTGAAATATAAATCGGATAATTGGAACCGGTTTTAAATCAACACAATTACGTTGGTAAAAATTGTTTGCAGTTAATTAGGACTTCGCGCTAGCGCGTAGTACCTTTGTTTTTTTCGCGATTTTTGCCAGATGAACATTGATTTGCTTATAACTAGCAAACGGTAAAACCTAGAAAGTTGAAATTTGGACTCAACATGAAAATTAATGAAAGCGTCATGCATGCCAACTTCGGGGATCCTAGGCCACGTGATCGTCAATTGAGACACAAAAAAACATAAAAAATTGGCGATTTTTGGCTTGAAAATTCATTAATTCGCCTATAACTCAAAAATCACTTGACCTGCAAAGCTGAAATTCGGACACAATGTTGGTGCTTATGAATGCTTTATGCTAACTGAGTTTGGGGGCGCCCGGTTACGTGATGACCAAAACTTTACCGGCCGAAAATGGGCAAAAAGTTAACGAGTTTGAACCGATATATCTCGGTAATTACCAATATTGATGAAAAATGGTTTGTGATTTTTGAGCACACGAGCAAACCACCTTTCTTTTGGTTATGCTCGTTTACAGCAACTTGAGTACTATTTTTCTTGTTTTATTTCTTTTTTTCTTATTTTTTTTTCTTTTTTTTTTCCTTTCCGTGTTGTATACTTTTAAACCGCTAAACGCACCGTATTCGGGGATTGAAGATATCAGGGAGGACTTTTGTGTAACAGAAATCTGGGGTGCCAGGTTGGAGGATACCCTTCAATCGGGTCCTCCAAAATTTCAAACTATTAAACCGTTAAAGCTAAATGGATCAAATTTTCGGAATGGTTCGATATTAAAAATAGACTAAACCCAAAAAAACTAGGGGTTAATGGGGGTCCCTCTCCTAACGGGTCCTCCAAAATTCAAACTTTTTAACTTTTTAAGTTAGACACACGAAATTTTTAAGGTAAATAAATATAAAGGAAAGCTAAAATTTGACAAAATTTTGGGGTACCAAAATGGGGGTCCCTCGCAAACGGTACCGCCAAAATTCAAACTTTTTGACCATTCACGCTAGACACATAAATTTTTTGGATAGACGATTTTGAAGAAAAGATAAAATTTGACAAAATTTGGAGGTCTTGAAATAGGGGGTACCCCTCAAACGGGGTTGTCAAAGTTTTTAATTTATCACTCAATGTCATGCACTGCAATAAAGTGCTGCTTTAATTAAGCAAAGCGCTGATTAATTTTTTTCTGAATATTGGTGGTGGTTGACTGGTTGTTCACTTTTTCAATTTAAACCAGAATAGGATTCGATACTCTGGATTCAGTTTTAGCTATTCGGAATAATTCTGGAATAGCCAACTATTCTAAAATGCCAATCCCTACTTATCGGTCTGTTTATATCGCACTTCGAACACACGATTTGAAGACACACTTTACCTTCAATTTAGCACCAGAGCTCTACACAACGACAATTTTTTTAAATACCATTTGTGATTTTTGTTAAATCTCAAATTGACCAGACAAAAGTTTCATCAGCCAATGAGACCTTCTGGATTCAACTCTCATGTTCGAGTGGCTTTGCGGAATCTCACCTTTTGGATGACGATGATCAACAAAATCGTCGAAACGATGAAATTCTTGAAAATGAGGATGGTAAAAATCTCTTCTACCCTGCTCAGGAAAATCATGAAAGCGTCTAAAGCGATCTTCAACATAATCCATTGGGTGAAAATCTTCCTGAAAAAGATTATCGAGCTGTATGTAATTATCTGAGTTGATTTGATTGGAACTGCAACTAGTGTTTACGTAATGGCTCTATCTTGCGTTGGAGTTTACTCAGACATTCAAAATTGAGATAAACACAAATTTTGCTAGGATGGTGGAGGTCAAGAATAACAAATGAAAGAACAAAACAAGGCGTAAAATCGCAATCATTTCGCGAACGTTTTGCTTCAACCAGCCATACGTTATGCTTCAGCAAACATACCCTTTCGCTGCGAAAAAACGGTTCTTTTGGAGGTGCAGATCGCCTGTGGGTAGGATGGTGCGGTTCATGCATCGGGTGACAAAGATCGTCGTCCACATACACACATTTGCTGCTCGCAGCACTGCCACTCGCCTCATTGTGACTTAGGCAATCATGGCGTTTCTTAAGATGCATCTCGAGTTCACTGTAGCAAGAGTCGGATCCAGATGAAGAGGTTTTCCGGCGATTTTCGTGCCCAAAGAATGGGGTGCTCGTCCTGAACGGCGGCATACTCAGTTTAGAACTTTTTGGTAGATTGTGCGACGATGCGATAGCGTTTGATACAGACTCGCAAATGCTCATGTCGGACTCAGTTATCTCGGGAGATTCAGAGAATCGACAGATACCCGGTTCAAATTCGCGAAAGGTCATCTGCTTCTTCGGTTTCACAGCCTCGTTTCTTTTCTTTTTAAGCAATGGTGGACTATCATTATCTTCATTGACACTGGCACTCTAAAAATACTCAAAATAAAATTTTTATTACTTGTTGTATTCATCGAAGCGATTTCGGGTGTTGTGGTCCATGTACTATGTTGTCTCCTCATTTCTAGACACCTAACGTTTAGGTAAGGGAGCATACCACCATGTTGGGGCGGTGGGATGCTGATGTAGACGCCAGCAAGCACCAAATTTTTGTTTAAAATAAACAAACTATAAGCTGTACGCTTGAACGTTCACAATTTACGTTTAGTATAAAAATGGCCTAAAACCTGATAGCGTAAAAGCAATAGCTCATACTGCTACCGATCGACTCGATACACTTGGTCTATTATGGCTGATAGCAGCGTGGCCGAAAGGATAAAGGCGTCGTTTTTACTAAGATTCTGATCGCATGATTTGGGTCCAACCCGCACCCTGGTCACGTGGTGACGTTCTTGGATAAGACGCTTTACGATAATTATATCTGCTTGGTGGCTTCGAACAAGCAGCAAAATTCAATGGACAAAAATTCAAAGAAATCCTTTAGAATATTAGATCACTGAAAGGTCAATTATTGAAAGGTCAAAGATCGATTCAAAGAAATCTCAGCAGGTTCGGATTTCTCCAAACGCGAAGTAATTAATGCAATGAAATGAGCACGGATCATCAAATAGTTATTGTCTAACTTTGTCAAGTGGCAGAAGGATAAATATGCACTTCAACAACAAGCATCAATAGCTAATATATCTTATTCACCAGAGGTGGAGTCCTCGAGGACGCTCTTGGCCTCGAGGACGTTTTCGAGAACGCATTTTGAAGTCTTTAGCCTTGGCCTCTAAGCCTCAAGTTCTCAAAAATTGCCCTGTTCTCGGCTCGAGTACAGCATTATTTTTTGAACCGTTAAAATTAGTTTGGGAAACGCCAGAAACCTCGCGGTAGATTTGTGAAAACCTTTTTTGTTTTCCTCGTATAGACATTGCCTGAAAAATTAGTTTGAAGACCTTATTTTATTTTTGGAGATCGCTTGAAAAAAATTTTAAAGACTTTTTTTCGGAGAACACATGCGCCTGTATCCTTGGTCCTTGGCCTTGAGAGGGTCTGTCCTCGGAAGGGCTGTTTTTGGCCTTGGCCTCGGATTTTTTTTGTGTACTTGGCTTTGGTCTCGAGCCTTGTGTCTTCGACTCCACCTCTGTTATTGACCATCGAATATGCCATAATCACATTTCAAAATATGTTATTTGGAAAAACAATAAATTTAATTTTAACACTTCATTTTAATGTATCTGTTAAAAAGAGGTAAAGCATTCAGATAAGATTATGTGCCAAAGATAAAGAATAATCTAAAATATATCTTGACCAAATATCAGCTTTCTACGATATATCGTTTCTGGAGGTATTTCTTTTCAAAGGTTAGATCACCCCAACAGGGTTGCCAGGTGAAAACGTAATTTTCTAGGAATTAGACATCCCTAAATACAGTCGTAATTTGCCAAAACACTTCTGTAGCAACGCTAATTCATGCTGAAGCTTTGCATTCAGATGCTTTCAAACCAGTTGCGAAAGATACTTGAAGGATTACTTCAGACGACAAAAATTTTAATTAGAATCATAGTTGGGAGATCTCATAAACTTTGAAATGAAATCTTTCGTAAACAACAAGTTGTAGATAGCTGAAATTTGGGGAAAATATGTTCTGCATTACTCTTTATTTTCAGTACTTAACCCTAGCTGGATGTTTCACCCCCTTTAATATGCTGGAAGTTGAGCACAATCAACTTGTCACCTTTGGTCTATTTGGAATAGAATTTTTGCTTTTCATTCTTGAACTCTTATGTTTTCGTTTTTGTCCCCGATGACGACGACGTTTCTTTGCTCGCCTCTCTTCCTTGTTTCCTTTTAGTGAGTTTTTGCCAAATTCTTTCCCCGTCAAAACCTTCTCAGTTTTGTTGAGGCAAGGTGACTTGTAGTCTTCACAATCAATACTTTTACAAAAAGATTCATCATCTAACTCCCCTTCTTCCAAATGCTTTTCATTTTGTACTCTCTTCTTGAACTTTTTAGAGTTTCCAGCTATTTTCCGTGTTTCCAACATATTCACGTTAAGCAACAAAAGTTCATAAGTATCGTAACAACTAGAACTAAAAGTCTATAACTAAAGCTTTATAAGTGGTTATTCATTAAATTTGTGTTCTATATGGATCAAAAGTTATCAAAGAAATTAGAAGACAAAGGCAATAGCTGGAACAGCTTTAGAAAAAATGACTACAGGTGGGAAACAAACCCATACCCTAACAACCAAAAACGAGCGCTCGTTTCAAAGTTGCGGCAGTCCTTGAACGCAGGACAGGCGTTAGGACACTGCTACCGTAGCCAAGTGTTGAAACGAGTATACTAATACATTGGAATAAAAGAAATTGCGGAAGTTCTTCTGGAGTTGTAGGCTAACTTCGAGAAATCACTCAAATGCTACTCAAAAGATTAACTTTGTTGCTAACGTTTCACTAATTAGGATCAACTAGCTTTATCAGAGCATAGCTATCAGTAGTGATAGTAAATCGTCATTAATTAATGATAACAAAAAACAGAAAAACGATACCACACATTGCTGTAACAGAACTAGCGAAAAAAATTCAAAACAAGGCTCCGAAAAAATTCACTGTTACGATAGGCTACGTCATACAGACATTAAAGGTGCGTATAAAAATGAATGAAAGCGGTTCGTACAAAAATAATTTCTCCGAATTAACATTGCAGCAAAATACGGTAAAATTAGCACTAAAAAAGATTAAACCAGAAAAAATTTTGACACTGGAAATTAATCAAATCAAACCTTTCATTATACTCGCTGTACTACGCCGAAGCGTGTAACGAGTTGGCGGGGCCCATCTCCGCGTCATTGCGCCCGGGCAACACAGCTCCTTTCGAAGAAATGTCGCAGCGGTGTCGAGCCGTTGGCAACACTGTGTCCGATTTGACCGGCCCGAGATTTGAACCACAGACCTCCCGCTCCAGAGACGAACGCGTTACCGCTCGACCAACTGGCCGGTGGAAATTAATCAACTTTCTATAAATTAATCAACTTTCTATAAATTAATCAACTTTCTATAAACGGAAGGGAATGCTAACCGATCGTTTCTGTTAAGGACTTGATGCTTTTCATTGATATACCAACTTTCAGTTAAAAAATGCTTCGAGTAATCAGGTTCCATTCAGTGCCTTCGCCAGAGCAAATTAAGTGAGGCCGTGAGGGGGCACTAAGATAGACTGAACTTTTGCAACTAAAAACTGATATTGTACGGTTACAAATTTTTGCAAAATTTTAAAAACTCTGTATTCAAGTTTGAAAAAAGAAGCATAATGCCGCAACATTTTTTAGCTCGTTTCGTCTGCGACCCATAATCGCTTGAAAAATCTATTTGCTGCCGTGAATGCGACCATAGTGCGCAACCAGAATTTTGCTAAGTGGGAGACTTGAAGCAAAGGTAAATATTTTTTGCACAAAAACGGTTTAATTTAGACCCCGTGCTGAACAAACTGATGCAACTCAAGCGTGTCACAGAAGAGAGCTTGGGGGCGGAGCTCCCAGAAGCTGGGCGATTTTGCACGCCTTTGAAGCCTTTTGAATAACTAAATTGCTAAATCGAAATAATTAAATTGCCTAGCCCCTTCAGCCCTTCCCCTTACTTCAGATCAAGTCCAAAACACGCTTAAACGCTCGTATTTTGAGGTTAGATTTTTTAAATAACTTGGCTAAGGGGGGGCAGAAGTCCCCTTACTCCCTTCCCTCCTGGTTGCACCACTGACTGCGACCTAAAAATCTAGAATGTACTCTAAAAAATATTTGGTCTCTAAAAAATGTTTTTAGGTGTTGTTCCAGGTCATATAATCACTAAAGAAGCACCGGCAGTGATGCCGGAACGGGGGGAAGAGGGGAGCTGGGGGGGCAGTACTGCCCGACTAAACTGACCACTCGCAAAAAAGTAGTGGAGCTACAAGAAACATTCTAGTGATTAAAGTTTGGTGAGTTGTGAACCAAAAGAGCCCTTTCTAGGAATAAAACGTAAAAATTTTTCGTCCATCCAAAAACACATTACAATTTTCAATTTATGAAAAAATATCTTTTTTAGTTATAAATACTCCCCATTAAGTGGCGCTAAAAAGTTCATTAATAATAATAACAAATTGAAAGAGACTATGTCACCGAAAATTTTAATCTAGTTTTTGTTAATTCTAACCCAAATCTCACCCAACTCAAATTCTTACTTTTAAACAAAGCCCCAACCTAACCCTAACCCAAATCCTAACTCAAACCCTATTCTTGACCCTCAAAACAACAAATGAAACAGCACAAATGAATATTTCTCATTTTCGTTTTGTTCTATTTAACTTGAAAAATTTTGGTGACATAGTCACTATACCCAACAAATTGCGTGTCTTAAATGATTTCTAAATAACATAAAATAAATGTACCATCTAGTGGAATGCATTTGGTTAGCTTGAGACATCCGATTTATTTCCGTCGGTTTAAACTGACACTAGGAAGAAAGGGTGCTATAAAATTTTTAATTCAGAACTCAAGAATCCTAAATTTGAATTTTTTGAAAAAAATTCAAAGTTGACTAATTGGCTTATTTTAAGGATATTTGTCAACTTTGAATTAGGTAAATTCCTCCATCGACACTTCAATGATAAACTTCCTTCGAATTTCGAAAATTATTTTGTTGGTTTAAATCAAATCCACAGAATAGACACCACATGACAAGTGATTGGTTGCTATTATCGCAATTTTGCTAAAATAGGCCTAAAATTAGGTTGTTTTTTTATATTGCAAAATTTCGGAGTGCTTGAGGCTCTGTCCCAAGACTACCTTGCCTTCAGCAGCTGAACCTGCCCTTACTTAATTGATAATTAATAATTCGTTTGTTGTTATTTTTGAGTGTTTATGCAACTACTCAGTACTCTGGCTTTGTTGAAGTGCTTAACTCTTTGGCAGTATCAGAGAGCAATGTTTGTGGTAAGGACTGTACGTACAGTATTGAAAGTGCCCTTTGAAAAAGCTGCCTCCTCCTTGCCCTTCCGACGTTTTTAATGATGTCATTAAAGATGAAAGAGTCCCATGTGCAGTTGCTCGTGTAGAGAGCGAGAACCGGTTCGAGAAGAGAAGAGAGATATTTGGCCAGCTGGTGTTGCGCTGAACCGGTCGTAGACAGGATGGGTCGGAGTGGAACATCTTTCTTGTGTTTTTTTGGAAGGCCGTACATGCGCGGCTGCTGAGAGTCAGTCGGTCAAATGAGTTCGTATAAATTCTTAGGGAGCACATCTTCTTTGTTCAACTGCAGGAGGCGTTGTAACTGGGATTTGATCTTCAAGGTGTTGTCATTTTTGGTGGATGTAGGGGACCAAGAGTCAAAAATTTGCTCTCATTTTCAAGAATAGAATTCTTTTTTTATGTAGTCGGTTTTGTTCAAAATAACCACGCCTGACTCCTCGTCTGGTTGGTAATCAGGATGTTACTGTTTGATCGCAGAGATTTGATAGCAATGAGGCATTGTCTATGCATGAGAAAATTGCCAACATCAATAGGCGTGCCGTAGTAAGCGTGCGCCAGATCGCTCATGTTGCTTTCAAAGCGGAGAGTATTTCGGGCGACTCGACAGACTTATGGATACCCAGAGCATTCTACAAAATAATGGTTACCGGAACACGTTATCAAGTTGTTTATGGCTAAGAAGATGAAGCATTTTCATGTTTTGTCTAAATTTGGACCCGAAAGAAGCCCCGTCTATCTATACGCCTCCCATAGCCCGGTTCTGTTTCTTCACGGTTTGATGAGCAAGTAAAATCTGTTGTCAAACAGTGCTTTTCCCCTGTGGAATCAGGTGTTGTTTACTCAACCAATCAGCAAAGCTTGTTTCCGCAACCAACAAGGATGTACTGCCTGCTTTATATTATCTTTATTTTATTTTGTTCCATTCAAAAACAAAAGAATAAATAAATAAGCAAACTCTCATGGACACACACGAATATAAACAAATAGAACAGAAAGCTGCGAAGGATCTTAAACATATGGCTAAAAATCAGAAATGTAGGTTTACGCCGCATTTTAGCGCCGTAAACGTACGGCGTAAAGTTTTGGTTTACGCTGACGCCAGCATTTTTTTGAATAGCTTACGGAAGAGGATACGTCGTTTACATTTTGGCCGTTTTTAGCGTACAGCGTAAACGTAGACTTTTTGATTCCTCATCTGTTGTTTGCGTTTTGTAAAACGTTTCGAAACTGACGTGTTTAGCCGGTGGCCACGGTTTAGCTCGTATGTGACAAAGATCTAAATTAATCCTTGCGAGACGCTTTTGTGTATTCGTTACGTCATTCGCGCAGCAGCGAATAAGCAAGATGTAGTGAGTTGCAGCTCGTCACAGAACGATCGTTCGTCTGTTACGTAACAAAAAAACATATCAAACTATCTTTAGAGCATAATGACTAGAACGTTTAAGTAATCTTAATATAAAGCAAAGAGCCAATACATGAGCGAACATTTTTTATTGAACGTTTCAAGACATTACTAGTCTCATCATCAGCAGATAAATGATATACGCAACAGCAACTTGTCACGAGCCAAGCACAGGAAAAAAAAGGAGGGGCAAAGCAATGACGCATAAAAAAAAAGAAAAAAAGAAGGAAACGAGCGTAAAATTAAAAGCAATTATTGCTTTCACACGTTGAATAAATATTTCCACTCGTTGAACGAATGTTTTTAGTTTATTCACACGTTAAATAAATAGAATGGAATTGAAGTTTTGTCGGAGTTTAGATCTGGATTTCTTTGTTGAATCATTAAGGTTTCTTTGATTTAATAATTTTCGCCAATGGTCAGATCTAGCCAGGATGATGGGTTTATTAAAACAAGCTGTGTGATTAGGGTTATCGGTCAAATGCCGAGTGACGTCCGTATCCTGTGGCGTTTTAGAAGAAGGATCGTGGTTATTGATACGGGTAATTAGATTTCGTGACGTTTGGCCAATATACGAACTGCCACAGTTACAACTTATTTCGTACACAACGCCATATTGATGGAGAATTTGTTGTTGTCCTTTATGTTTAAACAAATTTTTAAAACTATACGTATCGTTAATTAATAAAAATTTGGTTTCAAAATCAAGCTTGACAAAAAAAAGAATTAATTTCTTTTTCTGTTAGCGGTGAAATTTCGCGAATAAATGGTAAACGCATAAAAAACTTTTTAACTCGAGGGTCCTTGAAAATATTTTCTTTGGGATGTCTTTTCCGTAGTGTTTTTCCATAAAACGGTTAATGTGCTTGTTTAGAAAGTTTTTGGGGTAGCCATTTTTTTCCAAAACTAAAGAAATTTGATTAAATTCTTTATGAAGCAATGTGAAAGAACTGCAGATTTGATGAGCTCGATGCAATAAATTGTTAATTAGATTGCGTTTGTATTTGGTTGCTTCTTTTTTTCTTTTTTTTAAGCAATGTGAAAGAACTGCAGATTTGATGAGCACGATGCAATAAATAGTTTGTTGCGTTTGTATTTGATTGCGTTTGTATTTGGTTGCTTCTTTTTTTTCTTTTTTTTTTATGCGTCATTGCTTTGCCCCCTTTTTTTTCCTGTGCTTTGCTCGTGACAAGTAGCTGTTGCGTACATCATTTATCTGCTGATGATGAGACTAGTAATGTCTTGAAACGTTCAGTAAAAAATGTTCGCTCACGTTTTGGCTCTTTGCTTTATATTAAAACTATCTTTAGTTCAATCAACTAAAAGCTACAGTGATTACAGTAGGCTACAGAAGATAAAGAAGAGAGTTTAAGGAAAGCTAGTTTCCAGGGAATTAGGGATTCACAGGTCGTAATTGCAAACGATCTTATATAAAAGACAAAATGATACCTGACTTTGAAGCTGTAGGAAACGCAGAAAAAGAAAAACCGATAGAATAACTTTGATGAAGTAAATTTGCCTACGATGTTAGTTTTTTGTAGTCCTCTAGAGGTGCCGTTGAAGCGACTTCTACTGACATAACAATTTTAACGTTAATCTACGGACTTCTATTTAGCTTAGGTTACATTGCCTACTGTAAAACTACAACACTCAAATACCATCTAGTGCTGGGGTAGAAAGAATGTTTTCCATGGGAAAAGATGTTTTAAAGCCAAAGCGTAGTAAAATGTCTGACCAGCGTTTTGAAATGCTGGTTTTCCTGCGGGGAAGTTTGAAATAAAATTGTTTGTTACTGTTTCTACTGCTCACGAAGTTTGGACGCTAAGCTAACATGAGTCTACGCTAGAGTTTACGCTTACACCGCCAACTTTTTGAAAAGTTACGTTGACGCTTACGGCGCAAAGTTTTTGGAACGTTTACCTTTACGCTGACGGCGTCAAAATTTTTTGTATGCGCTGACATCACTGCTAAAAATCTGGAACCATAGGGCTAAAAATCTGGAGAACGATACTACAAAAGCGTTATTAATTGCTTCAATTTACAAGAACCTAAGTGAGGATATCAACCAATTCGTTCGTGACAATTCGGACTGTCTGGAGAAATTATAAAATGAGAAAACCAAACTTTTACATTCTTGGTGACATTAACATGAATGGAACCAACCAGTTATCTCTCCCTCCCCAAGCTGAAAAATACCTACAAGCAGTAACCAGTAATGGAGCCTTTTCCCTCATTACAAAACCTACTCCTGTCACGGCAAAGTCAGTAACGGTAATTGACCACAGTATCATAAACGATGTAGAACATATAGTAATACCCTTTGTAATACTAAGTTCAGTAACTGATCACTACGCACTTACGCAGTTACGTGTAAAATTAGTAAAATTCAAACAAGTATGATAAAACATCACCTCCGCTCTATGGAAATAAAAAAAATTGGGCTGAAGCTTTTTCTGATGAACTAGACCAGGAACTAGGCAACCTTGTTGCGAATAATTTCCCCTTGAACCGCAATATTTTTGACAATGTCTTTGATCAGTTTGTGAATGTAATTTCAAAAACAATCGATAAGCATGCCCCGCTCGAGCGTATGAGTCGTAAACAACAAAAACTTGCAGGAAAACCTTGGATAACTACAAAATATTAACTTCTATTAGGAAAAAAATTCAACGTTTCGAACTCATTTCACTGCTGGTAACACGGTGCAAAAAAGCTTCTTTCGGCGTAACTCGAACATGCTTACAAAAATTAAATCCTGGTCTAAAAAGATTTACTATTACTCTGAATTTGCTAACAACAAAAAAACTTGCATAAAACGTAGGAAATTTACGTTTAGTATTGCCACATAAATCAACCCGCGAGCCCTCACTACCTCTTAAAGTTAATGATCACATTACAGATGACCCTAACACCATTGCAAATCAATTTAATAATTACTTTTGCACAATCGGCTCGAACTTGGCAGATACCATAAATAGTGAAACAACTAAACAAGCTCAAGATTTCTTTTAAAAAAGATTGTAGACTCAATTTATCTTGACCCGCCAAGTACCAACGAAATCCTAAACCAGATTACATCTCTAAAAAACAAAGCGGTGGGGCACGACAACATCCAGCCATTTTTTCTCAAAAGCTGCCACAAACGTAATTGCATCGTATTTACGTTTATTTCTCAACTTTGTATTAACGGAAGGAATCTTTCCCCGAAATTGCAAAATTGCTAGGATCAGTCCTATATATAAAAGTGGAACAAAAGAGGAAGTGAATGATAATTACCACCTTATACCCATTTTACCTTGCTTTTCAAAAATTACAAAAAACTTCCTGTTTGTGCGACTTAGCAGTTACAATGTATTATACGAAAATCAATACGGTTTTCAAAGTTGGCTAACATTTCCGCATCACATGCGATGTTGGACGTTGTCAGTTCATCCTACGATAACATTGATGATCAATCCTCTACGGGATTAGCACTTGTCGAATTAAAAAAAAACATTTGATGTAATATCGCGTAACATTCTCTTGACAAATGGCATTCGAGGCATAGCACACACTTTAATCCACTCCTACCTTGATAACATACAACAGTTTGTATCTATAGACAAAAGTCAATCCAACCTAAAACCAATTAGAGTTGAGATTTCCAAAGGTTCGTCACTAGGTCCTATGTTTTTCCTCATATACGTTAACGATCTACATAATTAATGGAAAGCGAACCAAGATTATTTGCGGATGATACTTGCTTCTTAGCAAAATGTTCAAATTCCGAACAACTTATGATTAATCTTAATGCAGAACTACATCATCTCCATTTCTGATGCAGTATTAATTAGCTATCCGTCAAACCAGCTAAAACCAATATCGTAATCATTCCACCTAAACGAAATGAAGTGCCCATCTCTCATTTAATTAAACCTATTAAGTTACGGAACTCCAGCAAATATAGTCAGTAGCGCCAAATACCTAGGAGTTATCATTGATGACGAACTTAAATGTCATGCGCAAATTAAGATAATGGAGGGTAAAAAGGCGAGCTTAGTTGGAATACTAAATAAACTAAAGCAAACTCGTCCTCAAACTGTTATGTTACAGCTCTCCTATCCAGTAGTACATCCGTTACTATTGTACGGTATAATTATATGGAGAGCCACAAATCCTACTTATTTACAGAAATTAAAATCCTAACAAAATTGAGCGATAAGAGCCGTTGTTGGTGTTTATTTTCGAGATTCAGTAAACCCATACTACTGCCGATTGAAAACTCTGCAAATTGATGACTTATTCAAATTTGAAGTCGCCAAATTTGTTTATTGTTCCTTATATGGAGTGCCGTTTGCGTACCCTAATTTGTGCAATGTTTTTTTGCATATTTAATTAAGTAGTCATTTTAATCAAAATATACAAAAATAAATATACAAAAAAAACACTTGCAAAAATAAACATGCAAAAATTTTTGAACATTTATTACACCATAATTTGCGCAACGTTTTTTTGCATATTTAGTTAAATAGTCATTTTAATTAAATATACAAAAATATATGCCGCCGAATACACCGTTGCAAAAATAAATAGACAAAAATTGTTACACAAAAATTTTTTGCGCAAAATTTTTTACAAAAAGTTTTTGACACAAAAGTTGTTGTTGCAAAAAGAAATCCACAAAAATTTTTGCGGTTTTTTTTTGCAACATTATTTTTTGCATCAAAATTTTTTGCATTACAATTGTTTGTGTTAAAATATTTGTACATTTATTTTTGATAGCAAAGAAACAACACACGCCGAAATAAACGTGCAAAATTCTGTGACGCAAAAAAATGTTGATGCAAAATTTCTTGTCGCAAAAAAAACGCGTGCAAAAATAAATCGTCAAAAATATTTGATATTTAGTTCGTGTCCATAATGATAGAGGGTTGAAGTTATGCGGGCGGGAAGGTACAGGTAAATAAACCTTCATTTCCCAGCCCAACGAGAGGTCTCATAAGCGGGCTTGTACCTTACAACAGGTTGCCGTACCTCCCGAAGCTTTCGTCTTGAAGTTCCAGTTTTATACCTTGCCGGTACCTTCCCGCTACCTTCCCGCTCGCATAATTCCAACCCTATATCATTATGGACACGAACTAAATAGTCAAATATTTTTGACGATTTATTTTTGCACGCGTTTTTTTGCGACAAGAAATTTTGCATCAACTTTTTTTGCGTCACAAAATTTTGCACGTTTATTTCGGCGTGTGTTGTTTCTTGGCTATCAAACATAAGGGTACAAATATTTTTGACACAAACAATTGTAATGCAAAAAATTTTGATGCAAAAAATAATGTTGCAAAAAAAAACCGCAAAAATTTTTGTGGATTTATTTTTGCAACAACAACTTTTGTGCCAAAAATTTTTGCGCAAAAAATTTTTGTGTAACAATTTTTTGTCTATTTAATTTTGCAACGGTGTATTCGGCGGCATATATTTTTGTATATTTAATTAAAATGACTATTTAATTAAACATGCAAAAAAACGTTGCGCAAATTATGGTGTAATAAATGTTCAAAAATTTTTCGTATTTATTTTTGCAAGTGTTTTTTCGTATATTTATTTTTGTATATTTTAATTAAAATGACTATTTAATTAAATATGCAAAAAAACATTGCACAAATTAGGGTACACAAACGGCGCCCCATATCCTTAAACAACAAAACTCCAAATTCATTTCGCTGATATTTCTGTAAAACTAATGACCGCTCAGGTCGAGCTACGAGCCATTCCACTGATTGTAGCAATTTACACATACCTCTTTACCGTACTCATAAATTACAGAGGCGTATAAAGTGTCGAGAAGTCAAGGTTTGGAATTGCATTACCACAAATATTAGGGCATTCGCGCACAAAAAATTCAAATCTTGCTACAAAAACTTTCTTTTACTTTCGTAGAAATATTAGCAGTATAATTAAACAGATGTTTGCTTTGGTGACATGAACAACTTCATGCTGATGACGGGTCGTCATTTTATTGAAATCGTCAAAATGTCGCAACTCACTTAGACAAAATAATGAAAGCCATCCAGGATACTGGCATAAATTGCCTCTCTGACAAGAGGGTGGTTGCTTGACTCGATGACCGTATGGTTCTTCGCAACTTTCCCGTCGCCTTCTTAAACGAATACTGATTATAATTTCTTCTTCGTGCTATTACTGAGCGATGAAATACATTTGTCTTGTCTTGCACTCAGCTGCTTCTGATTCAGTCATTGGACTTCATCTATTACAAAATCCTGTCTGTGCTCAACCTGATAGTGACAGTAAATTCTCTATTCTTGCCAAACGCCGCTCTTCTTTCCATCTATCTGCTCGTGAAGCTCATCAAAATTTCTAATCCCGCCCTCTGCAGGCAAAAACAATTCCTGTATAGCCTAAAGATTGTTCACTAATGACGATCTCTCATTGGTTTTCTTCCACCCAATCACAATCACGGCTCGTCTTTTTCCCGTAGATAACAGTTCTTTTTCCTGTGCTCTCCATTCCGACGATTCTTCTTGACAAGTGCGGTCAGACGAAAAGCTGCGTCGAAGAAACGAAGATTTTGATTAAAGCAATTCTCAAATTCTGTAAAATCAATCAAATTCTGATTTTTGATTTTTTTTTGGAGGGGTGGTCTTTGTTTATCAATTTTTTTTGTGTCTGTAAATATGCGATCTTGAAAGTTTTTTCAAAAAATTTTTTTTGGAAAAACGAGAATTTCTTGACAATCGAGTAGCAAAATTCAAGTATTTTACTGTATGTCAAAACTGATCCTCAACCTGATCTCCAATTGGAAAGAGACAATGAGAATCAAGGTCGTACTAATAGGGGGTGGGTAGACAGAGACAAAAACGAAACCAAAGGGGAAAGAATTATCACTTCGTGTTGAATATAAATTAATTGTCGAAGTGCACTTCTGTGGCAAAACAAAAACTATCTATCTATCTCCTCAAACGGCCCTTTTTGAAGAGTAATATAGGTCTAATAATATAATGGTTTGAAATGTCAAAATAACTGTGATTGTTACCATAATGTAGTGTACTTATGTGATTCTATTAGAATAGAAATACTGATGAGCCGAAAAACGAAATTGGCAGTATACGGGGTTTTTAGTTTATTGTTTTAAAATTTTAATTTGTATGGTTGGTAAATGATCGACTTTGTTCATATGCAGCATTTTTTATTTTACGTATTCTCATATTTTTTTAATTCTAAGAGAAATGGATCTTTTTTCTCAATGTTTTTATAGGTAAATGCAGTCGACAATTTCCCAACAATTTAAGTCACAGCACAGTATTTTCGAAACACAAATAAACCAACATTTTTATAACTTTAAGCAAACAAGTTAAAAACGGCCATCGTTTTAGAAGAAAGTCACGAAAATCGCTCACCGACCGCTAGGGATTCTCTTCTTGTTTGCTTATCCGAAAAAGATGTGAAAGATGGTAGATATAGGCTTGAATCTAGATTCATTCCCACACACGTGCATCGAAAGCACATAATTTCTGCAGAATCCACACTCAGATAAGTTAGTTGTGTTTTATCATCAACAACATCGTTTACCACTTGAACAGTTCCTAGACCTTCCCCCATACCTTAATGGATTGATGGAAGCGCAACATTTTTGGCCGCAGCGGTAGTTGAAAGAAATCCAGAGTTTGATATGCTGAGCAAAAATCAAGGTGAGAAAATTGAAGTTAACAGGTGTCCAAGTGATTAAATCCAATGTTTCATTCTACTCACAGTATCACGCCGAAGCGTGTAACCAGTGGGCCGAGCCTGTCTTCGCATCATCACGCCTGCACGCAGCACAGTTTCTTTCAAAATGTCGTGGCCATAGGCGTAGCCAGGATTTTTGATTGGAAGGGGCCCAAACCACAAATCACATGCAATTACGTCATCAGAAATTTTCAAAAAAGATATTTTTTGTAGGGCAGAGATATCGTAGAATGGAAGATTTAAAGCCGTAGTCTGATGGCGCTTAACCAGGATTTTGGTAAAGGGAAAGGGGGAAAACTAATAGTTAGAAAGTGCAAATGTCTAGTTACAAAGTGCAAAAACTAATAGTTAGGAGACTTGTTTAGTAAGCTAGTGTACTCAAACGTATCATAGACGGGGGTCTGGGGGCGGAGCCCCTAGCAGCCGGTGGCTATGGGGGTCTGGGGGCAAAACCCCCAGCCGCTGGGCAATTTTTGTGAGTTTTTGGAAAGAAAAACCTATTTTAATCCCGTTGGATCACATTTGGCACGTGTTCACAGCCATTTGAAAGAAGTAGATTTTTAACATTTGAATGCCAACCGAAAAACTTTAATTGTTCAATCCTTCTTTTACTTGCAATTAAAGTCCAAAACACGTTTAAAATCGTGCATTATAGCGTAAAATTTGGTTGTAAGTGATTTGGTCCAAGTAGGGGGAAATACGGCACATTGCCTCCTGCAATATTTTAGCAGTAAATAATAATCCACTCGAAGATTTTCCTTAGAGATTTTTTTTTGTCATGAAATTAACCAGTTATATGAGTAACGTACGGCCAGGGGGCCCAGGCCCCCTCAACTGAAATTTAATAATTTGTTCAATCAGCATTTTCCCTTGCTATTTTTTCAAAGTATTTTGTGCGTTAAAACTGCCGAGGTGGAGATAAATTTTAATTGAAAAATGGTACAATAGATGGTTACGCTTACTAAACATGCTATATCCGGGCCGGATTTACGTTGCATGGGGCCCCTGACACTTTGGGGATTTCTGCAACATCTTCCTGCCAAATATAAGTGAAGACCAATAAAAGTCCTACGATCTGAGCGCGGGGCCCTGGCACGGTGCCATATGGCAAATACGGCGCTGATTATTGTATTACGTTCATAAAAAGTTTAGTGTGGGCCGGAGGTAGCAACTTTTAGGCAAAAGCCCTTCATTTCACCCTGGTTATACGTTTAAATTGGCTGGAAAAAATTGAATTAAGGGGGTGCGCCGGGCCCCCTGGTCGTCAATATAATTTATTGTTAATTACTGTTGTACGCTTGTACTGTTGTACGCAAAATTGCTGAAAGAAACTGAACATAAAGAAACAAGACTTTTTTTCAAATTTTTGTCAGTGGTGGCATTTCGATTGAGGGGGCCTGGGCCACCCCCTGGCTACGCATATGATTTTGAGATAAGATCGCGCCTTTAAGTTCTTTCATAAAAAACAAAAAAAAACATTCAAAGCAAAATTAAAATAACTTTTTACCAAAACGTTGAGGACTCAAGTCAAGTCACTTGACAGTTTTTTGAAACCTCAAAGAATTGCATGACATTTTTATGACGTAAACATGTGGTCGTCATAATTATTACTTACTTTTGTACGCTTAAATCCTAAATTAAAGAAACTGCAATTCCGGACAAGGACAACATATTGGCTGTGCTCTCATTACATTTATCGTTGGCAGTATTTCAATTGGGGGTTTGCATTACCGCCTGTCATAGGCGTAGCCAGGGGGGGGGCCCAGGGGGCCCGGGCCCCCCCCCCCCCAATCAAAATACCACTGACGACAAAAAATTATGACAACATAGCCTAGCGGTGTTTAGTTGCAGTTTTTTTTTCAGTAATTACTCACATAACAGTAATTAAAAATAATAATAATTACAACAAGGGAGTCCTGGGGCCCCTAACTAACAACCAGGGGAACAACTAAGGAGCCCTGGGGCCCTTAACCGACAATCAGGGAGCCCCGGAACCCTAACTAAAAACCAGGGGGTCCATAACAGAAAACCAGGGGGCCCCAGGGCCCCCAACTAACAACCAAGGGGCCCCTAACCAACAATCAGGGGGCCCCGTAATTCCTAACTGACAATTAGGGTCCCCGGGGGCCCTAACCAACAACCAGGGGGCCCCGGGGCCTCTAACCGACAACCAGGGGGCCAACAACTAGGGGTCCCTGGAGTCCTTAACTGACGACCAGGGGGCCCCAGGGCCCTTAACTCACAACCATGGAGCCCCAGGGCTCCTAATTAACAACCAGGGGGCCCCTAACCGACAACCAGGGGGCTCCAGGGCTCCTAACTGACAACCAGGAGGCCCCAGGGCCCCCCTAACTGACGACCAGGGGGCTCCATGACCCCTTAACTAACGACCAGTGGGCCCCGGTCCTTTAATTAACAACCAGGTGGCCCTGGGGCCCTTAACCAACAATCAGGGGGCCCCGGAGTCCCTAACTGACAACCAGGGGGCCCTGGGGGCCCTAACTCACGACCAGAGAGCCCCAGGGCCCCTAATTAACGACCAGGGGGCCCGGGGCTCCTAACCGACCACCAAGGGGCCCCGGGGTCTCTAACTGGCAACTAGGGAGCCCCAGGTCCCTGACTGACAACCAAGGGTCCCGGGCCAGGAGCCCTTTAATTCAAATTTTTACAATTTATAGGCAAAACCTAGCTGTGAGAAATCTAAGAGTTTTGACCTAAAAGTTGCCACCCCAGGCCCTCGTTTAACGTTATTATAAACTTAATGCTATAACACAGGCGTTAATGCAAATCCCCCAATTGAAATACAATGATAAATATGAAGGTAGCATAGCCAGTGTATTGTTTCTGTCCGGAATTGCAGTTTTTTAAATTCAGAATTTAAGCGTACAAAAGTAAGCAATAATGATAAGAACCACATGTCCACGTCATAATAATGTCATGCAATTCTTGGACGTTTCAAAAAACTGTCAAGTGACTTGACTCGAGTCCTCCTCGTTTTGGAAAAAAAGTTATTTTAATTTTGATTTAAATGTTTTTTTTATGAAAGAACTTATTCGGGGAGCGATCTTGTCTCAAAATCATTGGCGTAGCCAGGGGGTGGCCAAGGGAACCCGGGCCCCCTTAATCAAAATGCCACCAATGACAAAAATTTGTCAAGAAATCCTTGTTTCTTCAATTTCAGTTTCTTTTAGCATCCTTGCGTACATCAGTACACGCGTACAACAGTAATTAACAATAAACAATATTGACGACCAGGGGGCTCGGCGCACCACCTTAATTCAATTTTTTTCCTACCAATTTAAACGTATAATCAGGGTGAAATCAAGAGCTTTTGTCCTAAAAGTTGCTACCTCAGGTCCTAATCTAAACTTTCTATGAACTTAATACAATAACCAGCGCCGTATTTGCCATATGGCTCAGTGCCAGGGCCCTGCCCTACGATAGTAGGACTTTTTTGGTCTTCACTTACATTTGGCAGGAAGATGTTGCAAAAATCCCCTAAGTGCCAGGGGCCCCGCGCAATGTAAATCCGGCCTAGGAATAACATGTTTAGTAAGTGTAATCATCTATTGTACCATTTTTCAATAACGATTCACCTCCACCTCGCCAGTTTTTACGCACAAAATACTTTAAAAAAATAGCTAGGGAAAATGCTCATTAAACAAACTACTGGATTTCAATTGAAGGGGCCGAGGCCGTTTATGTACTCCTATAACAGGTAAACTTCATGACTAAACAAAAAACTCTAAGGAAAATCTTCGAGAGGATTATTATTTACTGCCAAAGTATTGCAGGAGGCAATGTGCCTTACTTCCCCTTACAGACCAAATCACTTACAATTAAAATTTTACACAATAATGCAAGATTCTAAACGTGTTTTGAGATTTAATTGCAAAAGGAGGATTGAACAACTAAATTCTTTCAATTGGCTTTGAAATGTTGAAAATCTAGTTTTTTGGAAAGGCTCTGAACTCGTGCGAAATGTGATCCAATGGGTTTTAATTAGCTTTTTTTTCCAAAAACTAACAAAAATTGCCCAGTGGCTGGGGGCTTGGCCCCAAGATCCCCATAACCACCGGCGGCTGGGAGCTCCGCCCCCAGATCCCGGTCTGTGATACGTTTGAGTACACTAGCTTACTCAACACGTCTCCTAAGTTAAACATTTACACGTTTTAACTATTAGTTTTTGCCCTTTCCCTTTATCAAAATCCTGGTTAAGTGCCATCAGGCTACGGCTTCAGATCTTCCATTCTACGATATCTTTGCCCCCAAAAAAGTTCCTTTTTCGAAAATTTCTGATGACGTCATTGCATGTGATTTGTGATTTGGATCCCCCCCAATCAAAAATCCTGGCTAAGCCTATGCCGCTTGTGTTATAGCATTAAGTTCATAATAACGGTTAACGAGGGTTTGTGGTTGCAACTTTTGCGATAAAACTCCAGATTTCTCAGAGGTTTTGCATATAAATTGTTAGAAATTTGAATTAAGGGGCCCCTGGCCCGGAACCCTTGGTCGTCAGTCCGGGGCTGAGGGCCCCCTGGTAGTCAGTTAAGGGGTCCGGGGCCCCCTGGTCGTCGGTTAGGGTCCCCCTGGTTGTTAATTAGGAGCCCGGAGATCCCTGGTTGTTAATAAGGGGCCATGGGGCCCCTTGGTTGTTAATTTGGGGCCTCGGAGCCTCTTGCTAGTCAGTTTGGGTCCCCGGAGCCCTCTGATTGTCGGTTAGGGTCCCCCTGGTAGTTAATTAGGAGCCCTGGTGCCCCCTGATTGTCAGTTAGGGGCCCCGAGGCCCCTGGTCGTCAATTAAGCGTCCCCTGGTTGTGTTAGGGACCCCGGAGCCCCTGGTTGTTGTTAGGGACCCTGGTCATTAGTTAGGCCCTGGGGCTCCCTGGTTGTTAGTTAAGAGCACCGGGGCCCCCTGGTTGTTATTTAGGGGCGCCAGGTTGTCAGTTAGGGGCCTTGGGGAGTTAGGGGCCCCGGGGCACCTTGGTTGCTATTTAGGGGCCCCGGGGTTCCCTCGCCGTCATTAATATTGTTAATTACGGTTATGTGTGTAATTACTGAAAAAAAGAAACTGCAACTAAACATCGCTGGGCTATGTTGTCATAATTTTTTCACCCCCCCTGGCTAGGGGTGGCGATTGAGCTGTTTGGTCGTAGGGGTGGCGATTGAGCTGTTTGCAACACTATGCTCGATTTGACCGGCCCGAGATTTGAACCTAAGACCTACCGTCTTAAGAGACCAACACCGGTAATTTTGTTTTTTTCCTAAAACAAGTGTGAGATTTAGATACAGAATTAAATGCTTCGGAGCAGAAGTGGATTCCAAAAAAACGAACTCTACCATCACCTCTGCTATTCGGCATTTGGCCGCAGCGACATAGTGGCAACTTTTTCAGTTTCTAGCTCATTGTAATAAATGAAAGCGAAAACAAGCAGTGTTGCCAAATCAAAAACCCAAATTAGATCAAAAAACATTAGTGTTTTCCGACAATAAACCCTAACTATTTTGAATACAGAAAAATCTGTCTTGAGATTTGGGGTGGAGACCAGAAAGTCTTTACATGCTCGCCTGAAGTCAAATCCGCCCCGAATTCTTTGTCGTTTCCGAAGAAAAAATACGTCGCACGGATTTTCAAAGAACCCCAAATATTTCCGAAAACCTCACCTGAGTCCCAACAAGAAAAACCAAAAAACATGTTGTTTTCCAATTTTAATTCCCCTCCCCCAAAACAAACAAATCGGGTAGCAAAAACAAAATTAGGGAAACACAAAAATGGCCACCATGAAAACAAGACCAATCTTGCAGTAGTTAAAAGTGTCAACGAAACAAAATTGGCAACGTGCCTGGAAATCCTTCAATTCAGTAGATCAAGGTGAAAATTTTAATGGCCGACTCAGATTATTATTTATAACTTTCATCCAGTACTGTATCTACGCTTAATTAGCAAAGTGAGTTAATCACAAGAAGCTTTAGAGCTGAGGAGCTAAATTAGCCTAAAATGCCAAACCAAGCTGACAAAACACAGGCCTAACTTTCGAAATACGATGGTGCTTGTACACAGAACGTAACGCAACCAAAATGTGACGTCATCGACTACTTGCGAAAGGTTTCAACCAGTCGCGATCTTAACGAACGGTTGCTTAACTTCATTCAAACGAAATTATTGATGAATGGCAGGCCTATTTTGAGCATGTGACGTGAACGACAACTAGCGAAGGTTGCCAGCCTCCGCGTCGCATCCTGTGTAAACGCACCTTAAGAAAACGAAAAAAACGCCAACCTCTTACATAGCAGGCCTTTCACAACCACAATTTTGTTACTTCCCGCTCTAGTGATCTTGCAACAGCTGAACAGAACGCAAAGACATACAAAATTTTTTACCTATGCTGCGGTAACTAATGATAATTTTAGGCTCGGTTTTTCACCATTCCGTCCAAGTTTTCCACGTTTGACTTGCTCAATTCTAACCACATTACATCTATTCTATTCCTGCTGAGCTTACTACAAACACGTCTACGTACACAAGGCTTATTTACAGTCGCATTAATCAACAAAAACAGCTCTATCTTACTCATTCCTTGCCACGCTTTAAGTCGCAATTTTAAACTGGAAAAGTTTAATTGCGGTAGCGTATTGTTTGAATTTTTTTGTATTGTGAAAAACAAACAATTAATTTCCCGTTGTTTCATCATAAGTTCATAACTTGGCTCTTTCTACATGCAACAATTGTCACTCAATATTACCAAGAAACTATGATGCAACAGCAAAATTAATAAAAATACAAGAACAACTACGGAAATCTTAATTAATATTGAGTTTTAGAATAAATAAATTAAACAATAAGCTTAATACATTTCAATACACACCAACAACAAACCAGGTTACAAATGATACAGCATAGTAGTACTTCCTCCTTTTTCTCAAGTCAAAAGCATCAAGCTGCAAAGCCGTGTCATTTGACCTTTGCTTCGAGCGCAACTCAAAAAATTTTTTGTGGATTTCACGCGGTTCATCAACATTCAAAACTTCCGTCCGATAATTGCTTTGCAGCTAGTTACAAACGTCAATAACGCATCATTTTAATCGTATTAGTGATGTAGTTCTCGAGACCGGTCTCGGTTCTCGAGACTGTCTCGAGACACATTTTTGAAAGTCTCGTCTCGGTCTCGCCTCAGATTTGAACTTCAAGTCTCGATCTCGAGTCTTGGTCTCGAAAAGTCATGGTCTCGAAATATGAGAAGTCTCGAGACTCAAAATCTTGGTTAGGCGTAGGAGTAAAATTTTGAATTTAATTATTTAATGCAAGCAACGCAAACAAAGATTCGATTGACTTTCTAGGTCTTAACACCTTTTTAATTGCTTTCAAACAATCTCCTTTATTTATTCATTTCGGTCACTTTTCATTTATTTCCGTCAATGTTTTTAAACTGAGATCGTGAGAAACAAAGTTTTGCAATAAAACCTCAATTTTTGATAATTGGCTACTCAGTGGGAGATACCTGAGTTTCGAAAAAACTCAGGTAGAGCCGTGGGAGAAAACTGCTCGACCTGTTATTCATTATTATCTTTGTTATTTACTTATGAAAGGTGTGATGTAAAACAGTCCGGAGGGGAAGAAGCCGCTTAAGCTGTATTATTTGATGTTGATCTTTGTTGAAGGTGCTAATTGCCGCTGTCTACATTTTTGCTTTCTGGTAGTAAACGCTCTAAACCTTTTTCTCATTCAGGTTCCTTGCACGTGGACCGAGTTAGAGGTGGTAGCATGGCAATGCGATGAGGTTTGGTCAAGGAAGGTTAATCAGGACAGCTCAGACCTCAAAGTGGTTGTTTTCAGTCTCATTCTGTTGAACAGATCTTTCGTAGTATGATACAGTTAAGATTGCAGACTCAGAATGATGAACTTAAGTCTACTTTACCACTGCTTTTTTGTAAATATCAAACGTTAGAAGTAACAATTAGGTCCAGTGAAGATTAAAATAGCTTGAGGTATAAACCTGAGGTATAAACATGGGCCACCGAATGGGGAAGACGCGTGACCCCAAAAGATTTTCAGGGCGGTATCGGAGAAATAAAGTCTTGATAAAAAATAATACCGTAACTCAGATATTTGTTATACATTAAGGTGTTTGCCGTGTACTAGGACCACTAGGTTACCGAATCATTCATCTTGATGTCTTGTTTATGAAAACACAATTGCGCATTCCACCATAGCCTTCTTGTCATTAAAATAACTATCTGAATGCAACTGCTTTAGCAAGCCCGCTTTTTTTAGATTTAAACGACCGGTCAGCGTTAGTAGTTAAAGACACCGCCATAGGAGCGTGAGGTCTGCGTTTTGATTCTTGGTCCGGTCAAAATCGGACGCAGTGTCGCTAACGTCTCGCCCCGCTGCGATGTTTCTTTGGTGCAGTGTTGTTCATTTGCTCAATGCCCGTGCACTAAGCCGCGAGTTTAAGAAAGCTTTTATTTTAATTTGATTTAGCAACTCGCTTCGAAATCGAATTCCTCTAGATTGGTCCACGATCAGTTTGGTAATGAAACTTAAGCAAATTTTAGATGCATTTTATAAGAAATATCTTTGTAATACATATTGTAAGAATATCTTTGTAATACGAGTGACAGTTGTGTCTAGTTTGAGTTAATTCGTTATAAAGTATTATTTCATTTTTTACGTTGAAACAATTTGCATTATGTCTCGTAATTCGGCCTTAATAAAATTTGGGTATAGTCATCATAAAGAGTACGACGATGAAAAAGCAGGAAATAAAAAACATTCTGCAAAACGCAAGTTTTGCCCAACATCGACAACAATCTCTGATCGTTCAGGCACAACCTCTTCGTTTGTTCGGCACATGAAGAAATGCCACAAGTCACGGTAAGCTATTGCATTATTTTTGAAAGAATGATTTAATGCACTAACTTTGTTAGGTTGTAATAGTGGATAATAATTGTGTGTTTTTGTATGTTATTTATTGATATTTTTAACGGTTGTGTGCCGAAGTGAACAAGTTTAATTATGAAACGCTCTCCAAATCGAAGCTAAATTAATGTACTGCACGTCAAACCTGATGGCATTTTGCATTCCAAGTTCTTGAATTATTAACCCGACACTGGAGGGTGCTATTTAAAGTATCACCACTTCAGTTTCTTTTGCTGTTGTAAAAAATTCTAGAAGATAACAAATACCCGTAACCCCCATCAGCGACGTGTAACTCAACAACAACTTACAATGTACAGCTATATATATTGCATCGACCCAGGTTGTAAGGTTTTTTATTTGTGAGTAAACTTTTATATCAATTTTTATAACTTTGCTCTCGGCCAGGAGCTGCAAACGGGTCAACAACTGTAGTTCAGCCCCTAACACAAAAATAAAATGCCGGAAACTAATGTGATTCGAAGCCCAATGAATAAGAAATCGCAAGTGAAATTTGATATACAGGGTGGGCCAGAAGTTAGGGGGCAGTGATACACAAGCACTGATTGTATCACTGCCCCCTAACTTCTGGCCCACCCTGTAGATCGAAAGCACTAAGTAGCGGCTTCTAGCTGTGGGCTTGTGCATGCTAAGCGACTCGAAATCCATGACGGCTGCAAGTGGTCTTTCTCAGCTTACGTCCGTCTGTGTAAAGAATGCAACAAGATAACAGTTAAATCGACGCATTTTATGTCATTATTGAAATTGAATTGTAAAAAGGCTGTATATTTTTTGCAGAAAAGATTATCCGCTCGGCCGAAAATTTAATACATGATATGGACGTGGAGGGAAGCACATCTGAGTTGGCGAATCGTGGACGCTCGGAGGAAGAAACGGCACAGCTAAGAAACATTCCACGTCTTTTCAGCAAATATTCGAAAATTCCAAATAAAGCAACTTCCAAAACATCAACAAGCGTTCGATGGCAGTTGCTAAAGTATCTCGAAATCACCAACAATGGTGAACATTTTAACGAAAATATTTTCGAATTTTGGGAAACCATGGAAAACCAACTACCTGCCTTATACAAACTCGCGATGCAAGTTCTTTTTGTGCCAGCGTCATCGGCTCCTGTGGAGCGTATTTTTAGTACCGGAGATTTGATCATGAGACCTCATCGATCTCGGCTTT
Organism: Trididemnum nubilum; assembly: GCA_963965965.1. Classification (NCBI taxonomy): domain Eukaryota; kingdom Metazoa; phylum Chordata; class Ascidiacea; order Aplousobranchia; family Didemnidae; genus Trididemnum; species Trididemnum nubilum. The sequence continues at coordinate 2,054,714 of OZ014488.1, read as the reverse complement.
CTTCAGTTAATCTAGAAATGCTGGTTGCATTAAAATGCAATCACAATTTTATTGTTTGATTTTGGTATAGGCTTACTTTTTACGATTGCATTAATTTTTTCTGGTGTGTTTCGTGATTATTTTTGCTTGCAATAATATGCCATTCAAGATTTTTTGGCTCTGTTTCTAATCTGTAGTTACTGCAAGCTGGACCACTGCGATAGTTTGAACACAGGAACGCATTGTTCAGTTTCAGTTGGCATCGAACGGCAATTTCTCTACTTTAAGGTCGGGCGCTTGACAGTAGAGGCACGCCGTCACCTCTTTATGTCCTTGTGAATAGCACGTGGCCCAAGTTCGTTTTTTGGTTTATGGTCGTTCTACTGTATTGCGATTGGCCGTTTGTTTAAAGAAAAACCATGAAAAGGGTTGTCAATAGTCAATACAAATAAGTTTTGCTTCTAAAATCTCGGGTCTCGAAGTCTCGTCTCGGTCTCGAAAAACTCACCGAGTCTCGATCTCGGTCTCGAAAATTTTTTCAAGTCTTGGTCTCGGGTCTTGGACTCGAATTTTTTCCAAGTCTCGGTCTTGGTCTCGGTCTCGACCATCAGGGTCTCGACTACATCACTAAATCGTGTCATTTTCATTGTTTAATCAGAGAGGCAAACTTAACCACAGAATCATTAGTAGGTCTGTACTAGCGCTGTAAGTTGTTAGATTAATGCTGGCTACACGTTTCAAGAAATACTGTACCTTTACAATTAACCCCAGGAAGCATCCCCAATATGTTAAGACAATAACAGTTGATTGATATCTTACATACAGGAGCGCCCGCATGGGGGGCAATGGGTGCACTTGCTTCCCCTGGAAATTCAGATGTCAAGTATTTTTTACGTTTAAATTTGCAAAAGTTCACATATATCTATCTAAAGTAAGAAAACTACACTTTGTGGAGTTTTTTATCATTTTTGCCTTGGTGCAGAGGGCGGGGTAGAAGGAATAGGATGCCCGTTTTACGTGAATTATCATACAGCATTTTTTTTTAAATAGAGCGTAAGCAACACCCTAGAATTAAGCATTAAATCTTTTGATTAAATAATCAATATCAAACGTTTAAGTCAATGTCATTCAAATGTCATTAGAGTAGCATAGCCAGAAGAGGTGGGGGCTATATAGCCACCCTCCTATCGGCCTGTCTATCAAGATGCTGAATCAGAAAAATACCACGTTTTAGCACTTCTGAGACAGTCTTTTGCATTGGAACGGACTCAAAAATGATTTAAAACCTCATTTGAAAAATAATGAAAGGAGAAGGGGGCTAATTTGTCAAAAATAAAACTTACAAATCAATAAATTGTCTGAAAAATGGCCCAAAATAAGCAATTAAATTTTATCGCTAAAACAAAAATGCTGAACGTTGGCTTTATCAACAAATATGCTGCAAACTCGCATATGGGGGTACGGGGGGGGGTAGGGGCCATTAATATCAGTTTATTACCAATCACTTCTCTCAAATCTCTTTCCATTAGTCTCCCCCCAATTACTTTTTCTGAATAAAATATAGACGAAATAGATTATTCGTTGTGAGCTTAATTGAACTATACGATTTAATGATTTACCAGCATCTAAATAAGAGAACTAAAATTTTAGTCCATTAGCCACCTCCCACATAGCCCATTTAGGCAACAAGTTTAATCATGTTTGCACTGCCAATTTCTTTGTCACGTTTTAAAAGCTTTATTTTTTTTTATCAAAATAGTCCTTAAGTTAAGTTATTTTGCAAAAAATGCAAAAGTCTTGAGCGCTGGAGGCTTCGCCCGCAGACCCCCAAAACAGCGCCGCCATTACAAATTTCTGGCTACGCGCCTGTGTCATTGAGCTCTTATCAGGAACTAAATACAACACAGCGTTTGGTATTTCAAATTTACGCTGTGCTCATATAAACGCTAAAATAATAATTACTCCGCCATTAAATTAATTTTGCTCAGAAACCTAAATCAAAACCGAACTTGTAATCAACAGTGAAGTCAGGAGGGCTGTGCCCCCTTGCATTGACCTGTAGACCAAAGTGCACGATAAGGAAAATACCACAACTTTTGCCCTTCAGAGGCAATGTTTCTCAGTGATATGGCCTCTAAAGTGGTTCAAAGCCACTTTATAACATTCATTATCGGCATTATTATTTTAGGGAGGAGGGGTATTAACTTATTTGTCAAAAATACAGCTTACAAATTAATCGATAAAAACGACAAAACATGGCTAAAAATAAAGCAGTCAAAATTGATTGCTTAATGCAAAATGCTAAACGTAAGCTTCATAAAAAAAGACAATAAGGGGGGGGGCTATTCAGCATTTAATTTATTTAATTTCAAGGAGTTTTGGACATGACGACCTGTGAGTAAATTGGGGGTTGCAGGGGCTGAGCTATTCAATTCTTTCAAATGGCTTTCAAACTGTATCTATTTAGCTTTTTTAAATGGCTCTAAAAGGATACAAAATTTGAGTCGAATAACATTAAAATGGCTACTTTTTTCTGAAATATCACAAAAATTGCCCTGCAATTAGGGTTTCCCGAGACCTCGGTTTGTGATATGCTTTAGTTGTAACTGTTTGATAGACACTTGCTCAATTGAGGCATTTTTCAAGCAAAAACTCTCAATCTTTCGGTTAATCAAGCCCACTCACCCCCTTAGCAAAATTCAGGTTGCAGTCAGTGGAGCATCCGAGGAAGCGAAGGGAGCTAAGTCTCCCCTTCTCCTTATTCAAGTCACGTGGAAAACTTAACTCACATAATTATGCGAGCGTTTAAACGTGGTTTGAATTTGATCTGCAAATAAAGTAGGCGGAAAGGGCTGGGCAATTTAAGAATTTCAAGTAGATCTTTAATCTCAGCAACTTTGTTCTTTCCGATGGCTTAAAAACGTTCGAAATGTGATCCAAATGACGGTAAAAGGGTTATTTTTTCAAGAAATTGCGAAAAATGCCCAGTGACTGGGGGCTTTGCCCTCAGACCCCCGTTAATAATACGCTCGAATTGCATCAGTTTGTTCAACATGCTGCCCAATTGCAACATTTTTTGAAAAGGATTATTTTAACTTTTAGTTCAAACCCATCAGCAAAATCTTGGTTGCAGCTGTTCGGTTTTATTTGATCCAGTAGATAATGGATAAGTCCCTAGCCTCCCCCAAAAAAAGTTTCTCCGGGCGCCTCTGCTTATATACTCTTTTTTTTACCAACAATTTTAAGAGAACACGAGGCTCATTTTCGCTCAAAATTTAAGAACAAATCAAAAACAATGCCAGTCTAAGCAGCAAAATCCAAATTAAGAGCAAACGAAAACGAAGAAAGTTCAATTCAAAAAAGAAGCTAGTTTTTGTGCTTATTCAAAACGATGATATCTTAGAGATTTTCCAGCATTTTCAAGAAAAATTGCAACAATTCTGAGATCATATATCGCTTTTGCGCAGTGCCCTAGCAACTGAGAAAATTTTTGGCTGTCGTTCAAATTACAAAAACTCACTTTTTCGCTTTTGCAATTTTACGATGCTGCAAAAAGAGCAAAAAATGAGTTTAATCAACTATACAGAGCATTGGTAATAAAATACAGTACTCTCATAAACATCGCCACTAAAGTTGATATCAATGTTTGTGAAATTTAAAAACTAACTAATGATGCCAAAAAATGGCAAAAAAGTTAAGAACAGCAAGCCTCAACTCAAAATGTACTGCTTCTCATAAAAAAAAAAACAGTGCAGTCCTTTGATATGCATATTTTCATTTATCTGCAGTAGAGTGCAATCGCTGAAGGCTGCTGCCCAGTGGTGGCCTTAGAAAAGGGGGGGGGGGGGCTGTGCAAATTAAATGGTGGGCCCTTTTCTTTACACACCACTTTAATATGATTTATCTGCACTTGCAATTAAGCGCAACAATGCATTTCACAAATAACAAGACCAGAAGACAAATGCTATTGCAGCCCTAATTAAATCAAATGTTTGTTCATAAGTTCCACTCATCTAGATTATCAACTCTATTAATTGCAGTAAATTAACGTAAACTTTCAGCAATTGTTTTCAGTAAGCTAGTGTTATTACAGAATATGTTTAAGTACTTTGCAATAATGTTCGAATGCTTTATACTGCTTAGCATATGATATACTCAGTACTTAAATTGTAAAATTTTGCATGGCGGGACGCTTTTGCAGCCTTGACCAAACGCATTTGGCATACGAATGTACTTTAATGAAGATAACGTAATTCCGTCGCCGAAATTGAATAAACACCAAAAAAAAGTCTTCGCCGGAAATTGAAGTGTTTTTTCGCCAAAATTAGGTGAAGACCAAAAAAAAAGAATTTCGCCGGAAATTGAAGTGGTTTTTCGCCAAAATTAGGTAAAGAATTATGTCTTTTTCTTCCGATCATCCAGCGCTCAAATCTCGATGGGGAACACCTAAATCTCGATTGGGGGACGCTAAATCTCGATGGGGGGACGCTAATTCTCGATGGGGGGACGCGTCCCATTTTTTCTGGACGATTTTTTGATTTTTCGAAATTTTTTGGAAAAAAGTAGTTTTAATACCATTGGATCACATTTTGCACATTTTCAGAGCCATTTGAAAGTACTAGATTTTTAACATTTGAAAGCCAATTGAAAAAAATTAAGTTGTTCAGTCCTCCTTTTGCTTGCAATTTAAGTCTAAAACACGTTTATAATTTTGCATTTTGTGGTTAAATTTTATTGGTGAATTCGCCCAGGTGGGTGGAAGTAAAGTACATTGCCTCCTGCAATATTTTAGCATTAAATAACAATTCAGTAGATTATTTTCTTTATACTGTATATTATTGTTTTGTCTTGAAAACAACCAGTTATAGGAGTACATATACGGCCAGGGGCTCAGGCTTTCTCAATTCAAAGATTTGTTCAATGAGCATTCCCTTTCCTGTAGCAAATTTTTTTCAAAAGTATTTTGTTGCATAAAAACTGGCGGGGTGGAGGTGAATTGTTACTGAAAAATGTACAACAGATAGTTATGCCTACAAACCATGTTATTGCCCGAGTCGGATTTACTTTGAGTTGGGCCCCTGGAACTTTGAGATTGTTGCAATATTTTCGTGCCAAATACAGATGAAGACCAAAAAAAGTCTTATCTGAGCGTGAGGCCCCTGCACTGTGCCATAAGTTAAATCCGTCCCTGGTTATTGCATTACATTCATAAAAAGGTTAGATGAGAACCTCAGTTAGCAACTTTTAGGATAGAAACGCTAAGTTTCACTCGGGTTATACGTTTAAATTGGTTGGCAACATTAAACTGAAGGAGCCCTGGCCCCTGAAACAGTATTATTGTTGGGGGCCTATTTAAATTGGAGGGCATATAAATATTCTTGCAGGGGGCCCATTTAAATTGTTGACAAAAATTAAATTGAGAGGGCCCGGGCCCCCTGGATCAATATTGTTGTAGGGGGCCCATTTAATTATTATTGTAGGGGGCCTATTTAAATTGGTTGATAAAAATTAAATTGAGAGGGCCCGGGCCCCTGGCTCAATACAATTGTTAGTTACTGCTGTGGGAGTGTAATGTTGTATGCGAAGATGCTAAAAGAAACTCAAGCTGAAGAAACAACAGTCTTTTTTGTGACATTTTTATCACGGGTAGCATTTTAATTGGGGGGGGCAGGGTTACGCATATGGCCTGAGTAGCCTAACAGTAGCAAGCAAAAAAAAGAGTAGTAAGTTGACTTTACCAGTAAACTTTTATTATCTGTTTACTAAAGCTCACTTAAAAGTTAAAACTAATTTTGTCTTGGGAAAGGGGATATGTGTAATAGCATTTGGAACAAGCGCATCTTGAGGGAGGGGGTACATATGTAATGACACTTAAAACAAATGCATAAACTTTTTGTCATAAGTTGCTATAGTTTTTCATAATCAAATTTTTCTGCGCGCGATAGGTCAAATGGGGGCCCCCAGAAGTGGGGGGCTCCTGCGCATATGCACCCTTTGCACATTCCTTAGGCGACTACTGCTGCTGCCCTCAAATACCGGTACTTTTGATTGGTAAAATTTAAGATGTCAAATATTTTTTTATGTTTAAATTCTTTAATTCTTCGATCAAGTCTTCTTTAATTCTTTCTTCATGGCCCGCTTTTCCGTGAGGGTTGCGGGGGCATCAGCGCGAGATTAAGCCGCCACACTTCACGGTCTTCCATCACATTTTTTTTTTTTTTTTTGCGAAATGCAGCAAATTAATGCAATAAATGACACGAAGATAAACAATTGAATTTAACTTTGATGCGCTTCGCCACAGTTCCCATGAGAAGTCCAAGCAGGTGACTTATAAACACCTCCAAAAGTAGAGGTGGAACATGGAAACTGCGACTTGAAAACAATAATTAAGAAAATGTATCAGCATAAAAAAAAAGCAAAGGCAAACAGAAAACAAAACATCCATCATTTCGCTTGGATGATGACCCAAGCGATTAAATCCAAGATCCTTAATGTAATTGGATCATCTAAAGTTTTAAGTCGTCCAACTGGTCTTCTCCCATTTGCTTCGGTAAGTAAAGCTTGTTCGGGGAGTCTTTCGAGAGGTATTCTGCTTACATGGCCAAATTATCTAAGCTGAGATCTTTCAAATCGGAAAAGTAACGGCTCTATATTTAGAGATTTTCGAATCTCAAAGTTGCGCCACCTTGTTAAATAGTGTAACACTTTCACAAAAAACTCATTCGACGCCTCGCAAAACAAGTCTAAACTAAGAAAATAACCCTTAGTGAAGATTTTTACCGTTTTTACTTTGGCGCATAGGGCATGGACAAAAGGAAAACGATTGCATTTTACATGAATTTTAAAGGTGGAGTCGAAGGCCAAAAGTTCAAAGCCAAGGACTCAGAAAAAATCCGAGGCAAAGACAAAGGATTGATTTTTTGAGGACAGACCCTCTCGAGGCCAAAAGCAAGAAGGCTCGAAGCCAAGACCAAGGACACAATTTTTCTAAAAATTATGGTCGGCAAATTTTCTGAGTTTTTATTTTTTTACCGCGAAAGTGTCTAAGATGTTGGATTTCGTTAAGTTTTTAATGATAATTCAAGAACAGTAATTTTTGAAAATAACGAGTGTTATTTTGACGTTTAAAGCGTTTTACGCGCTTGAGAATAATAGAAAATTTGCGCTTAGAAATAATAGAAAATTGAAAGTTTTATGCGCAGCACTGTTGACTACGTTCCGTCCGTAACGGTATCGTGGCAATCAAGGATGGCAGTACGGTACGTTCAGAATTCGGGTACTACGTACCTCGCACCTTGAACCGTTCCATACCAGCGTACCGTACTTCATTTTTTTTTTTCGGAAGCGTACTGTACCAACGTACCTTACCCGCATCATTACAAAAAAGGCGTGACGTACCAGCGTACCGTATTTCTTAGAAAAATTTCGGTGTACCGCATCGTACTGTCATCCTTGATGGTAATGAAACAATTAAGGCCGTAACTCGTGAATGAGAATGACTGAATTCTAAACGTGGAAATGATCAATTTTAAAGCCTTTAAACTTCATCAGTTTGGGCCCTAGTGCAAACGTCCACTGAATATGGATTCCTACATTTTAGTAGTTCTTTAAGCACAAATATTATTGTTTGGTAAAACGACTTCTTTTCACAAAATTTTTTGAATGCTTTCATAGTTTTTAACATTACACAGCAACTATGATATTACTATCTAACAGTATAGCAAAATATTGTATAAATCGGGTGTCGTAAACCTTTTTATACTGCGGACCAGTTAAAAACAGAAAAATTTTCGCGGACCGGCTTTCAAAGATAACACAAATGTTTAGCAGTGTACTTCCTGTAAACTTGAATAATTCAAAACAAAATTGTACTACTTTCTGTAAACTAAAATCATTTCATCACAAGACGTGAAAACTCGAGTAATAAATTTTTTTTCATAAAACTGTCCAAGCGCAATTGCGTTTAACGTTATAAATGTATTCCAAAGTTTCTACCTGAAAAAGTACACGACCGTGCATAGGCGTAGCCAGGATTTTTGATTGGGGGGGCCCAAACCACAAATCACATGCAATGATGTCATCAGAAATTTTCAAAAAAGGTACTTTTTGTAGGACAAAGATATCGTAGAATGGAAGTTCTGAAGCCGTAGCTTGATGGCACTTAACCAGGATTTTGATAAAGGGAGAGGGAGGAAATTAATTGTTAGAAAGTGCAAATATCTAACTTAGGATACGTGTTGAGTAAGCTAGTGTACTCAAGCGTATCACAGGTGGAGGTCTGGGGGTGGAGCCCTCAGCCTCCAGTGGCTTTGGGGGTCTGGGGGCCAAGCCCCCAGTTGTTGGGCGATTTTTGTAAGTTTTTGGAAAGAAAAACCTATTTTGATGCCATTGGATCACATTTCGCACGTGTTCACAGCCATTTGAAAGAACTAGTTTACTAGTTTCTTATTATTTGAAAGCCAATCGAAAAAAATTTAATTGTTCAATCCTTCTTTTACTTGCAATTAAAGTCCAAAACACGTGTAAAATCTTGCATTGTGGGGTAAAATTTTAATTGTAAGTGATTTGGTCCATGTAGGGGAAAGTAAGGAACATTGCCTCCTGCAATATTTTAGCAGTAAACAATAATCCATTCGTAGATTTTCGTTAGAGATTTTTGTTTTGTCATGAAATTAACCAGTTGTACGAGTACATGAACGACCAGTTGGCCCAGGCCCCCTCAACTGAAATTTAATAATTTGTTCAATCAGCATTTTCCACGGCTAATTTTTTTTAAAGTATTTTGTGCGTAAAAACTGGCGAGGTGGAGAAAAATTTTAATTGAAAAATGGTACAATAGATGGTTACGCTTACTAAACATGTTATTCCCGTCCCGGATTAACATTATGCCGGGCCCCTGGCATTTTGGGGATTTTGGCGACATCAATTCCTGCCAAATATAAGTGAAGACCAAAAAAAGTCTTACTATCTGAGCGTGATGCCCTGGCACTGTGCCATATGGGAAATACAGCGCTGGTTATGGCATTACGTTCATAAAAAGTTTAGATGAAGACCTAAGGTAGCAACTTTTAGGCAAAAACTATTGATTTCACCTTGGTTATACGTTTAAACTGGTTGGAAAAAATTGGATTAAGGGGGTGCGCCGGGTCCCTGGTCGTTAATATTATTTATTGCTAATTACTGTTGTACGCGTGTACTGTTGTACGCAAAGATGCTAAAAGAAACTAAAAATGAAAAAACAAGGCTTTTTTCAAATTTTTGTCATTGGTGGCATTTCGATGGAGGGGGCCCCGGCGCTCTGGGCCATCCCCCTGGCTACGCCAATGATTTTGAGATAAGATCGCGTCCTTACGTTCTTTCATATAAAAAACAATCAAAGCAAAATTAAAATAACTTTTTTTTCAAAACGAGGAGGACTCAAGTCAAGTCACTTGACAGTTTTTTGAAACCTCCAAGAATTGCCTGACATTATTATGACGCGGACAAGTGGTCATTATTATTACTTACTTTTGTACGCGTAAATCCTAAATTAAAGAAACTGCAATTCCGGACAAGGACAACATACAGGTTATGCTCTCATTATATTTATCATTGTTAGCATTTCAATTGGGGGTTTGCATAACCGCCTGTGTTATAGCATTAAGTTCATAATAACGTTAAACAAGGGCGAGGGGTTGCAACTTTCAAGACAAAACTTTTAGATTTTTCTCAGGTTTTGCAAGTAAATTGTTAAAAATTTGAATTAAAGAGCCCCTGGCCCTGGACCCTGGACCCTTGGTTGTCAGTTAGGGGCCCCGGGGTTCCCTGGTTGTCGGTTAGGAGGCCCGGGGTTTTCTAGTTGTTAATTAGGGGCCCTAGGGCCCCTTGGTTGTCAGTTAGAGGCCCCTGGTCCTTTGGCTGTCATTTAGGGGCCCTGGGGGCCTTTGGTTGTCGGCTAGGGGTCCCGGAACCCCCTGAAACGTCCACCAAAAATGTTTGCTGACGTTTTGGCTCTGTGCTTTATCTTGAGATTATTTAAACGTTCCAGTCATTGTGCTCCAAAAGAAAGATATGATTTAATCAAAGAGCAACAATGGATATTATTTCGTAATTTTGTAGCATTGTAGCTATCAGATCCTCATTAAACTGGTAGAAAATAGAGTCTAAATCCGAATATCAACGCTAAAACAGCTAGTTTGCAATTTTACATCATAGAAAAAATATCCTTTGCTGATATTGTGATTTGATAAACAAAAATTTCATTGCGGAGCGTAAGCAAAACTACTAGGCGCGTAGCCGGAAATCTGCAGTGGGGGGCTGTTACGGGGAGCTCGGGGTGGAGTTCCCAGTGCTTGAAAATTTTGCTTTTCAGCAAAAAAATTTAATGAGGCCTATTTTGATAAAAATTAATTCTATTAAAACGTGGCAAAAAAATTAGCAGTGCAAAAAAATGTGATTATACTAGTTGCACAAATGGGCTATGTGGGAGGTAGTTATTGCTAGAATTTCAGTTCTCTTATTTACAAGCTGGTAAATCATAAAATCCTATACCGGTAGTTCAATAAAACTTTCAAGCAGAAATCTATTTCGTCTATGTTTTATAGAAAAAGATATAATTAGAGGGGCTAATGGAAAGAAGCTTGAGAGAAATGATTGGTAATTATCTAATACTGAATAGCCCCCCAACAATTCCTGAGCTTTTTTTTATGAAACCATGCTAAGCATTTTTCCTTAAGCGATCAAATCTGAATATCAATTTTTGCCGTGTTTTAGTGTTTTTTGCTGATTTATAACTTTTATTTTTGACGAATTAGCCCCCTAAATAAACGTTTCAAAATATGCTCTAACTGATTCTTTGGAGTCTATTCCAGTGTAAAGGACAGTCTCAGAAGTGCTGAAAACGGTTTTTTTTTTATCCCGCATTTTGGTCGGCAGGTCAGTCGGGAGGGTGGAGCTATAGCCCCCCGACTCCCTCTGGCTACGCTACTAAACACCACAGGATTAAGCATTAAATCGCTTTATCAAACGTTTTGGCGTCTGTCATTGAGCCTTTATCAGGATCAAAATGAAATGCAGTGTTTAATATTTCAAATTCACTCTATGCACATAAACAGTTAAACACTAAACATGACTAAAATCATTATTAATCAGCAACGTAATTACCAGAGGTAGGGTCGAGGACACAAGGCTCGAGGCCAAGGCCAAAAACACAAAAAAATCCGAGGCAAGGCCAAGGACAGCCTTTCCGAGGACAGACACTCTCGAGGCCAACGACAGGAATGCTCGAGGCCAAGGCCAAAGACCAAGGACACTAGCGCAAGTGCTCTCCAAAAAAAAAAGGTCTTCACAAAAATTTTTCAGGCGATCTCCAAAAAAAAAAACGTGCACACAAAAATTTTTCAGGCGATCTCCACCAAAAAACGTTTTCCAAAAAATTTTTCGGGCGCTCCACAGAATTTTAACAATTCAAAAAATAGTGCTGTCCTCGAGCCGAGGACAGGCTAATTTTCGAGGACTTGAGGTCTCGAGGCCAAGACCAAGGACTTGACCTTCGAGGCCAAGGACTTCAAAATGTGTCCTCGAGGACGTCCTCGAAGCCAAGGACGTCCTCGAGAACTCCACCTCTGGTAATTAATTTCGCTCAGAAACCAGAGTTAATACCAAACTTGTAATCATTGCCAGGCGTAAGGCACCTTTCTTTTGTTATATCAAGTTTGTATTTTATTGTACAGTGCATCCCATAATCTTTCAATGGTATTTGCACTGTTAAAATTATTATATGTGACACATATTAAAAATAGGAGCAGAAATATTATTCCCATTTTTAACATATTTTTTTCAACATGAGTATGAGTTTGACATTTTTCCTCTCAACTCAAAAATTGCAAAAGTCATTCCTATATTTAAATCTGGAAATAAATCTTCACTTAACAATTACCGACCAATTTCATTATTAGTGTTAGAAAAGCTTATTAAGCTAGATTAATGAATTTCTCAAAAAAAAAACGTTATTCATTATTTTCAACATGGTTTTCGAGATAAAATTTGCACTACCCAAGCTTTCGTTGTAATATTGTGATTGTGATTGTGATTACATATTATTCATTTAGTTGCCTTGGCCAGGAGACAGCGAAAGGACCTTTCGATCTTCGAATCAACCTGCCACCTGTCTACCACACACGGCGTAGGCTTAACACTGTCCCTTTAATTGCTGAACGTCAAGTAGGGAAGCTGTGAATACCAACTTTTAGTCTTTGATTTGACCCGACCGGGAATCGAAACTGAGTCTACCGCTTCAGTAGCAGACGCTCTATCCACTTGACATTGTAACTTTTTGTTTTGATGCAATACAGCAACAAGAATACTGTCGCCTTCTTTTATTAACATTAAAAAAGCTTTTGACACGGTTTTTCACAAGAGACTATCAATCAAATCTTTCACTATACCGCTTGTATTACACCGGAAAGTGTAACGAAATTTTAAGGCCCATCTCCGCGCTATTGAGCCCGGGCAACACAGCTCCTTTCAAAGAAATGCTGCAGAGCTGGCGAGCCGTTGGTAACACTGTGTCGGATTTTACCGGCATGAGATTTGAACCTCGTACCTAACGTTCTGGAGACGAACGCATTACCGCTCGACCAACTGGCCGGTTTTGCATAAGAGATTAAATAATAGTCACAAGAGACTATTATATAAATTACAACACTCTGGAATACGTGGCAATGTACTGTATATAATCTTTTTGCTAGATTTTGGCAAATAGACAACAATAAGTGTGTATTAACAATCAATGTTCAATTTCTAAAACTGTAATTGCAGGTGTACCGCAGAGATCAATGATTGCGTCCCATCCTTTTTATTTTATTGCAACTGCAATTAAAGGGATAAAATCTGGAAAAGCTGCTGGTGAAGATGAAATCAGACCCGAGATGTTGAAAGCGCTGACTGGAGAAGGAATTCTCTGGTTAACGCGAGTCTGTCAAGTTGCGTGGAAGCTTGGCAAAACTCCCCGAGATTGGCAAACAGGTGTGATTATTCCGATATTCAAGAAAGGAGATCGCAAGCAATGTATAAACTACAGAGGGATATCACTGCTTAGTTTGCCAGGGAAAGTATATGCCAAATGCCTTGAAAGGAAATGCCGAGAAATAGTGGAATCAAAACTGGAAGATGGTCAGTGCGGTTTTCGTCCGGGTCGCAGCACCACGGACCAAATCTTCACTCTGAAGCAAATCTTCGAGAAATCTTGGGAGTATGGCAAAGATCTCTTTGCATGCTTTGTCGATCTTGAAAAAGCATACGACCGAGTTCCTCGGTATAAACTTTGGAAGGTTTTGCAGGAGTATGGCGTTGATGGTCAATTGTTACGCGCTATTAAGTCATTCTACTGCAGACCGGAGGTTTGTGTTCGGGTAAATGGCAAGCAATCAAAGCCGTTCCATGTGGGCGTTGGACTCCGGCAAGGGTGCGTTTTGTCACCTCTCCTTTTCATTGTTTACATGAATTGGATCGACAAATGCAGCCAAGCTGATGAGTGTGCCACGATTGGAAATTGCAAGATTAGTCGTCTGCTATTCGCTGATGATTTGGTTCTGCTTTCTTCCACAGACTCTGGCCTCCAGCGCGCATTAAATAGCTTTGCAGATGCATGCAACACCGCCGGAATGAAAATAAGCACGCCCAAAACTGAGGTACTTCATCTTTCAAGAAACCCTGATCAGTGCGTATTACAAGTGAATGGAGCGACACTGAAGCAGGTAGAGAAGTTCAAGTATCTTGGGGTTGCATTTACGAGTGACGGAAGGCAAGACGAAGAACTGGATACCCGAATAGGCAAGGCTAGTGCAGTAATGCGAGCTTTGCACTACTCGGTTGTCATGAAACGAGGATTGTCGAAAAAGGCAAAACTCTCAATTTTCAAAGCAGTTTTTGTCCCCATTCTCACTTATGGTCATGAATCTTGGGTAATGACCGAAAGAATGTGATCACAAGTGCAAGCGTCCGAAATGAGGTTTTTACGAAGAATCGAAGGAGTTGCACTGTTTAACAAGGTGCGTAGCTCTGAAATTCGAAAATCTCTTAACGTCGAGCCGTTACTTCTTCGAATTGAAAGATCTCAGCTTAGATGGTTTGGCCATGTAAGCAGAATGCCTCAGGAAAGACTCCCCAAACAAGCTTTACTTGCCAAAGCAAATGGGAGAAGACCAGTCGGACGACTTAGAACTAGATGGACCGATTACATTGAGGATCTTGGATGGAATCGCTTGGGACTTCGCCCAAGCGAAATGATGGAGGTGATGGAAGACCGTGAGGTGTGGCGGCTCAATCTTGAGCTACTGCCCCCGCAACCCTCACGGAAAAGCGGGCAATGAAGAAAGAAGAAGATGGCCTAACTAACACTCTTGATAACTCCCTCCGATTGTAAGCAGATGATATCTTTTTTGTGCTTCAACACAATGATATCAACGTTTTACAAATCTCGCAAACGCAAAACTAAAAAAAAACTATAGTGCGATGCGAATCGTCTTTCCATAGATCCAAGCAAAACCTCAATTGAGTAAAACCTTAATCCGAATAAAACCTCAATTGAATAGTTCTAAAACTCAAATCCTTCCTAACCCCATCAGCTCTGCTTAAATTGTGTTACGAATTAGTACATCCTCATTTACTCTATGGTCTTCTTGTATGGGGTACAACCTATACATCCTACTCAGCTAAACTCTGTATCTCGCAAAATAAGGTTGTCCGACACATTGGTGGTGGCAGCTACCGCGAACATCCAACCCCTTATTACTCCAATTTAAAGATTTTGAAACTTCCCGACTTATTAAAACTTGAAACAGCTAAGTTAGTATTTCGTCACCTACAGAATAATTTTCCCCCTCTTATTTCAAATTTATTCATCAAAACTAGCGACATCTCGGTCAGACGCACTAGATCTTCGATTCCATCCAAATCGCTCAGTCTTTACTTACCTAAATATCACTCTACGAGATTACAAAGGTGCGTTCGATATCAGGGAGTGAAAATTTGGAATGGCATTCCCTCAGATATTAAAAACAAAACCTATAATTTTCTCAAACGCAAGTATAAAAAATACCTTTTAAATCAATACTAAGACTCTCATCTTCTTCTTCAATTACATTTAATTAGGATGACTTGAATTTGCCTATAGTACCGCATATAGTGTATGTTCATTTTCTCATGGTTGATTACAATCTCATTCTGTCTATGGGTGGCTGCTTGACTTGAAAACCGAAAGGTTTGTTTGCAGTCTCCCTTACTGATTGACTAATATTTTCTAATATTTTCGTTTGTTTGACCGTTTGTTTGTTTGTTTGTTAACCAGTATTGAATAAACTGAACCGAACTGAACTGAATTGTAGTTATTTTACCCAAATTAAATCAAACACATATAAATGTTAATATTCAAAATCATATTCGATCTATTTCCAATGTGAAAGAAACCAAGTATTTAAGCTTTATGATTGACTCAAATTTAAATTTCAAGTACTATATCAAATTACTAAAAAAGTTTGCAGAGCAGAAGTGCACAATAATGTGCAATGCCATAGGTGGGCAAGTTAATGCCAAAAGTTAGCTTCGTTAACCACTAGTCCGTTAACAAACTTCACACCTCCGTTAACGTTAATCCGTTACTTTCAGCTTTAATTAACGGAAGTTAATCAAGTCCGTTAATTCGTTAGCATTTTTCGTCTAATTTGCATTTCTTTGTATTCACTCTCTTCTAGAACACGTATTGACGCTGTTGAGCAAATTGTAAGAAAATATTTATGGCTATGGTGATCTTTTTGTGTTTTGGAAGTTACATTTTAAAGTCTAATCTAATTTCAAGATAGAAATAAGTTCAAATGCACCAACGAAGCTGCGATTGGAAAATCTTTGGAAATTGCGAACAGCGATAACCAATAGACCTATGAGGCTGCATGCAGCTCATTATTTGCCACCAAAAAGAGCTCCTTTCTTCGCTTCCTTCTATAAAACTCGTGCTAATACTAATACGCTACAAGTGCTATCAGTGCAATCTGGTTTGTACCGGTACGATGAATGAATGGTGCAAGATATTAACGATAACAACCTTAACGGAAGTTAACAGAACTTAACGGAAGTTACTTTAGTCCGTTAATAGAATTTAACGGAAGTTAAGTTAGTTCGTTAACATGAAAAAACTTTTTAACGGATTAACGAGTTCAAGAAAAAGTAAGCTTCGTTATTAACGGATTAACGATTAACGGACTAGCGCCCACCTATGTGTAATACCATTACACGCACTACGTCACTATATTTTGCGTTTAGTCGTTCTCAATTATTATATAGAACCACTGTTTGGGGATGTGCTTTTACTTCCTATTTACAAAAGTTTAAATCACTGCAAAACAAAGCTACTAAACCAATCCAATTCGCACCTCAAGTAGGTGTGCTTTTGCTATACACAACACACAAAAGTTAAAAATTCTAAAAATATATGATCTGTGCAATTTTGAAACTAAACTTACGTACAACATCGCAACTAATGCTTCAGTAGAAACATTTTCAATATTTTTCTACGATAGACTCAATATATGCCTTAAATACTCGGAAATCGAAGCAGACCATACAGTTTCAGTGGCAGACGCTTTATCCACTCAACCACTGAACATCCCATGCAATGCCTCCTTCTCCGCGAATCGTGCCCCCGACAAAATGAGCCAGAATACAACTCCACGGTTCCATATCAGGACTGAAAACACCGACTCATCCGAGACCAAGACCAAGGCCGCAAAATTTTTCCGAGACCATGACCGATCTCGGTCTCAACTTTGGCTTCGAGACCGAGACCGGAAAAAATGATGTTATCAAAGGTCTTTTCGATTTTTTGAAAAAATTTTGGGGCTCCAATTTGCTCATAAATTAGTTTTATGATTATTTAAATTGAGTCACATGACAAATTACTTTGGTCGAATGATTACGTCATCAAAACGTTTTGACGACGTCATTTTATGAAGATTTTCACTGAAATTATTTTTGAAGAGTGCCTTCAACTGAACTTAGTGCCTCTTACTCAAAGATCGGAGCACGTTCACTTTTATTTTCTTCAGGAATTTTGAGTCAATAAAACTGACCAAAACTTAATCAAATAAAATTATAAAAAAGAAAATCGTAATAAATAAGCTCATTGTACTGTATATTTGAAGTACCGTATATACGTAGCTACAAAAACGCAGCCAAGATGTTTGTTTGGGGGTTTTGGAGAATTTTCAGACGCGCAACTCCGATTACGCTATAAGAGGAAGCTTTAACCAAGCAATAAAATTTTTAGCTAAAAAATATATAATACCTAGTTTCTTGTCGTCGTGCTGAGCCAACTGGAGTACATTATTGCATCACAGCTGCATGGAGGTTTGCGTCTAGTCGCGAGGCGATTTTTCGCAAAAAATAGCCATTTTTACGCCATTTGAATCGTATTTAGCACGTTTTCAGAACTATACTTGAAAAAACGTAAATGCCAAGATTCGGAAGCTGTTTCAAAAAATTAAATTGTTCATCCCTTTAGCCTCTCTCTTTTATCTATACAGGTCAAGTCCAAGACACGTCAAAACGTTTTTGTTCATGAATTAAGTTTTCAAAGTGACGTGGCTAAAAGGAGGAGAGCTGAAGCCTTTTTTGTCCTCCTGCTTGCGTCACTAACCATTTTACATTTACTTTATACATCATAAAGAACCAAATTTACTAATTCTAAAGTGGTTGGTTTACTCGCTGTTGGAAAAGAGACAAAATATATACGTTGTTATCACTGTTACCCATAAGCGTAGCCAGGATTGGTGATTGGGGGGGGCAAACCACAAATCATATGCAATGAGGTCCTCAGAAACTTCGAAAGAGGAATTTTTTGGGGGGGCAAAGATATCGTCGAATGGAAGTTCAGAAGCCGTGGCCAGGTGTTGGCACGTAAATAGAAACTCGTTTAAAGGAGGGAATTAAACCAATACTTAAAATGCGAAATCGTCTAAATTGAGAGTCGTGTTTGAGCAAAGAAGTGTACTGTAATTCAAATGTATGAAAGACGGGGGTCTGGGGGCGAATCCGCCAGCCGCTGAGCGATTTTTTGTAATTTTTTGGAAAAAAAGCTATTTTAATACCATCGGATCTTATTTTGCACGTATTCAGAGCCATTTGAAAGTACTAGATTTTTAACATTTGAAAGCCAATTGAAAAAAATTAAGTTGTTCAGTCCTCTTTTTGCTGGCAATTTAAATCCAAAACAGGTCTAAAATTTTGCATTTATGGGTTAAATTTTGTGAGTGATTTGGCCCAGGTAGGGGGAAGTAAAGTGCATTGCCTCTTGCAATATTTTAGCAGTAGGCTAAATAACAATCCAGTCGAATATTTTCGTCAGAGATTATTGTTTTTTCGTAAAAGCAATCAGTTAGAGGAGTACATATACGGCCAGGGGGCCCAGACCATCTCAATTCAAAAATTTATTCAATTAGCATTCCCCTTACTGTAGCTAATTTTTTTCAAAAGTACTTTGTTGCACAAAAACTGGCGGGGTGGAGGTGAATTGTTATTGAAAACTGTACAATAGATAGTTACGCCTACCAATCATGTTATTGCCCGGGTCGGATTTACATTGAGTTGAGCCCCTGGTACCTTGGAATTTTTGCAATATTTTCCTGCCAAATACAGATGAAGACCAAAAAAATCTTATCTAAGTGCGGGGCCCCTGGCACTGTGCCATATGTCAAATCCGTCCCTGGTTAACGGTTATTGCATAAAATTCATAAAAAGGTCAGATGAGAGCCTCAGTTAGCAACTTTTAGGATAAAAACGCTTAATTTCACTCGGGTTATACGTTTAAATTGGTTGGCAAACATTAAATTAAAGGGGCCCAGGCCCCCTGGAACAGTATTAGTGTTGGGGGCCTATTTAAATTGGAGCCATTTAAATATTATTTTAGGGGGCATTTTTTGATTGTTTGGCAAAAATCAAATTAAAGGGGCCTGGGCCCCCTGAATCAATATTATTGTTGGGGGCCGATCTAAACTGGGGACCATTTAAATATTATTGTAGAGGCCCATTAGATTGGTTGGAAAAATTAAATTAAAGGGCCCGGGCCCCCTGGATCAGTATTATTGTTGGAAGCCCATTTAAATTGGGGCAATTTAAATATTATTGTAGGAGGCATTTTTAAATTGGTTGGCAAAAATTAAATTAAAGGGGCTCGGGCTTTCTGGAACAATATTATTGTTGGGAGCCTATGTAAATTGGGGTCATTGAAATATTATTGTAGGAGATTTTTAAATTGGTTGCCAAAAATTAAATTGAAGGGGCCCAGGTCCCCTAAATAATATTATTGTTCTGGGGCCCTTTGAAATAGGGGCAATTAAAATATTTTTGTAGTGGGGCCCATTTAAAATGGTTGGAAAAATTAAATTGAGGGAGCCCGGGCTCCTGAATCAATATTATTGTTAGGGGGCCCAATGAAATAGGCCCCCTGGACCAATTTTAATTTTGGGGGGCCATTTAAATTAAGGGTCATTTAAATATTATTGTAGGGGGCATTTTTAAATTGGTTGGTAAAAATTAAATTGAGGGGACCCGGGCGCCCTGGATCAATATTATTGTTAATCACTGTTGTACGCGAAGATGCTAAAAGAAACTGAAGCAACAATAGTCTTTTTTGTGACATTTTTATCATTGGTAGCATTTCAATTGGTAGGGAGGGCGGGCCCCCTGGCTATGCCTGTGCTGTTACCAAAAATCAACAATAAAATAATATGAAAATAACGGACGCGTTGCGTTCATCGGGATAGTTATTCATAGCGACTTCGTAGACTACTAGTGGTACTACCATATATTTTTAGAGTTAGGCTTTTCATAATAGTTATTCATAACCACTTCGATAGTTATTCATAAATAACCTCATCGGTAGTAGAAAATGGTTACGAATAAAATAATATCCATATATTCACTCCCAATAAATTTTGGGATGTGGTTAGCTGTCCTTAATTTTTTGCCGATTTTCAATCTCATTTGTTTTTAATTTGTTCTTAAATTTTCATAGCATCGACGTCAATTTTGGCGACCATGTTTGTAAAACTGCTTAATTCCCACTGCTCTCTGTCTGCTTGAATAACGGCTTTTTTACTGCTTTTGGAGCATCGTAAAACTGCAAAAGCAAAAAGAAGAGCTTTTTTTAACTGTCTTAAACGACTACCAAAAAATTTCTGTTAGTTGCGCAGCGCTCTATAATCTAAAAATAGAAGCAATTTTGCTTGCAAACACAAAAAAATCACTGAAATTTCATCGTTTTGAATCGGTACAAAATTTAGTTTGTTTTGAATCGATACAAAATCGAGAAAACTGTGTTTACACATAGCGGTTTTTGCGATCAGGAATGAAATTTCAGCCATGTGTAAACGACTTTCCACATCGTGAAAGCAGGTTTGGCACCTTTATTTACCTAGCAGTTTTCACTCCTGATTTTGCAATTGTCAATTTCAACCAAATTTCTTTCCCTCCTCTACAATTCTCTTGTTATACTATTCGCTCATTCACCCCCACCTTATATTTGGTCTACCTTTATGGGGAAACACCAACTCATCTTACCTAGCTTCAATGCCTTCAAAATAGGGCCGTTCGTGTAATAACCAACAGTGAGCTAAAAGCGTCAATTAATCCTCAATATTTCAAACTAGGAACATTAAAACTACCTGAACTTCATAAATATTGGAAATTGCTAAACTAATGCAACAACATTATAGGCAAAACCTTCCGCATTGTTTCGTAGAAGTTTTCTAACTACTTTTTTCTGTACATGAGCGTGCCACCAGATAAAAAATCACAAAACAAACTTTATTTAGCAAAATTTTTGACCTCATGTCAAAAATCTTTCAAATATCATGATGCTAAAATTTGGAATTCCATCTCATTTGAAGTTAGAAAGCAACCGTTTAGTACATTCAAAACTAATTTTGAATAAGCGAAAACAAAGTTGTTTTCTCTTTTTCATTTGAATCGCTATAGTTCCCCGCCCGGAGGTGTGATATCTCTAGTACCCTTGTTCATGTACATAAGAAAGACTCGATCAAGTTGTCCCTTGGTGATTTTATAAAAAATTAATTTTAACCCTTTGCGGTCCAATAAATTTTCCCCAAACTTGCGCACCAGGTCCAATTTTTTTTGCAGTTTATGGTAGATTTTTATGCGCAAAAACTGATTTCAATAGTTTTGGTCGCAAATTTCCAAAATCACCTTGAAATTTTTTAAATTTTATTTTGTGGTGGTCAAAAGTCATCCCACAGATGATCAAAAAATTTGTTTTTTAAAGCACAAAAGAAAATTTATTAGCTGCACAAAAGCAACATCAAACAAAACATTACCAAGTTGTCATACTGCACTCAAAATTTTTCATGAAATATATTTGTGAAGACTTAGAATCCTTAGTCCTAAGTCATCCCAAGAATGATTTTTCAGCGTACAAACAAAAACAACCCACAATGCAAATTCGGCCAGCAATTTTTTAGTCTTACAAACAAACAGTTTTCAATGCAAATTCAATCAGGCAATTTTCAACCAGCAATCAAAATACTGTGAAGCAATCAAAATACTGTGAAGCATTCTACCATGTAAAAATCAACCACGCGTTTCTCTTATAGTTTTTCAGAGAAAGATATTTTTGAAGTACTCTTCTGGATAATAATTGCATCACTAAGGGGTTTGCAAAGATGTAACGTGCTGGACCAGCGCCACGGGGGGACATTTCGGGGCCGTGTCCCCCATATCACTGCTTGTGCCCCTAGCGAGAATTGTACCCTCCAAGAGAAGATTGTGCCCCAAAATAAAGTAACAGGCCTGGTGCCATTGGAGTGCATTTCGGGGCCTGTGCCTCCCAAAAATACTGCTTGTGCCCTCTCCCACGCTTAAGCAAACTTACGTTTTAGGACGAAAATACGAGTAAACGTCATGACAAAGTCTTAGATTTCGCAACAAAGGCAGTAGCGTAGCCAGGGGGGGGGCGGGGGGGGCTATAGCCCCCCCCATTGGCCTGCCGACCAAAATGCCGAATAAGGAAAATATCACGTTTTTAGCACTTCTAAGACTCTCTTTTGCACTGGATTAGACTAAAAAATGATTTAAAGCATAGTTTGAAACGTTATTTGGTGGGGGGGGGGGGGCTAATGGACTGCCGACCAAAATGCAGAATTAGGAAAATACCACGTTTTAGCATTTCTAAGACTGTCTTTTGCACTGGATTAGACTATTTTGAAACGTTCATTTAGGGGGGGGGCTAATGAACTGCCGACCAAAATGAAGAATTAGGAAAATACCACGTTTTTAGCCAGTAGCGTAGCCAGGGGGGCCGGGGGGCTATAGCCCCCCCCCCCCCCCCCATTGACATGTCGACCAAAATGCAGAATGGGAAAAACACTACATTTTTAGCACTTTGAGACTGTTTTATGCACTGGAGTGGACTAAATAGTGATTTAAAACATCTTTTGAAACATATGTTCAGGGGGGGGGGCTAATTTGTCAAAAATAAAACTAACAAATAAATGAAATCTTTGATAAATGGTAAGAAATAAGCAATCAAATTTGATCGCAAGTGTAAAAATGCTGAACATAGGTGTCATCAACAAACATACTATAAACTAAGGAATAGGGGGGGGGGGCTATTCAGTATTTGTTAATTACCAATCATTTCTCTCAAATCTCTTTTCATTAGCCCCCCCCCAATCATTTTTCTCTATAAACTGTATACGAAATAGATTACTCCGTGTGAGTTTTATTGCACTATTCGATTTTATAATTTACCAGCATCTAAACAAGAGAACTACATTTTACCATTAGCCACCTCCCAAATAGCCCATTTATGCTACCAGTTTAATCTTGTTTGTACTGTCAATTTCTAAGCCACGTTTTAAAATCATTATTTTTTAATCAAAATAGCCCTAAAATGAAGTTATTTTTGCAAAAAAATGCAAAATTTTCGAGCGCTGGGGGCTCCGCCCCCAGACCCCCGTGCATCCGGCGGCTGGGGGTTTTGCCCCCAAACCCCCAGCCTCCGGCAGCTGGGGGCTTCGCCCCCAGACCCCCATTGGCCTCCGGCGGCTGGAGGCTCCGCCCCCAGACCCCCCAAACAGCCCCCCCCCATTGCGAATTTCTGGCTACGCGCCTGAACAAAGGCCCTTTTTTTGGTCTTCACCCCTGAATCTGTGGGCACTGGGTAAGAGCCGAGATTCACACCACAGGATCCCGTCTTGCCCCTCACATGCGAAGACCGTGCCCTTGAGCGAACACCGTGTTTGTGTCCCTCCCTCCCCCAGTCACGCTACTCTGGTGCCGGGTCTGGTAAAGTGAATGATATGCTGGAAGCAAGCTATTGTCGTATAGTGAACATAGTTCATCCTACCGTTTATTTATGGTAATAAGATCACAAATAAGCATATTTCACCATTTATCAATCCTGCGATGATTTTGGACTAGGCAATAGGGTGGAGTAAAAAAACTTTTTTTGGGAATCGAAAAAAGTGTAGTTCTCAAATCCCGACAAATGGTTCAAAACTTGCTTAAAATTTGTTTTTGAGGGATTGCCCCCATTTTCCAGCCGGCAACCCCCTAATGTAATCGCGACAGTTGGCGTGGGGGTAATTCGCATATCTCGGTAACCACTGGTCGTAGAGCAATGATATATGGCTCAAAATCTGCGGAAATACCATGTTCCTATCTGTGCTAAGAAGAAAGTTTTCTCGATTTTCAACACAAAAGAAGTTACAGTAGAAAAACAAATAATGTGGCCGTTTTTGGTAATTTTTTTGGAAAATTCATCAATGTGTAATTGTGTAAGAACCACAGTCTTTACAGTAAAAAGAGCAACAAAATTTTGAATTGGTGAATGCGTTGTGCTTTGTTGGGTACAAAGATGCTAAAAGGATAGTGCAAGGCCCAAATAACAAACATAACCGATCTGTGCAACTTGAGGAGCGCTATACTGCAGTTAGTGGACCAGGCACTTACTATCTCTCTCATTTTTCTCCTGAAGATGGCAAAGGCCGAACTATTGCAAAAAAGCTCTTTGATTTGTTTAAGGATAAGGAGTTGGAGCTCAAGCTAGCAATCGTGGAAGCGAATGGTACTGCTTCCTTGACAAGGAAACAAAATGGCTGCCTTTTTGGATTGGAGGAATTGTTAAATAAGCCTCTTCAGTGGATTGTGCGTTTGCTCTATACTAATGAACTTCCTTTACGAGTTGTGTTTGGAGTTCTTGATGGTTCCTTAAGTGGTCCAGATACTTTTGCGGGGTCAATTGGAAAAAAATTGCAAAGGCCTGTGTCAAGTTGGACAACTACTCGATTCTACCATTGTTAGTGCCTTCTTCGTTTTTTCCTATTCTTACAGAGCAGGTTGTCAGCGACTTGAGCACGGATCAAGTTTATGCTTATAGCATATATTGGGCATGGAAAAGTTGATGGTGATCTGGCTTATGTGAAGGTTGGATCCATTGTTCACTCGAGATGGCTCACTTTAGGATGAAGAATTCTGTGCTAGTATGTGTCTCTGGAAGAGCCACCTCTGAAGCTGGAAATTTTAGTTCGTTATTGTTTAACAGTTTCCAACTTGGTTTGAAATGAAACAAAATAATCAGATAATCCATGGATCCAGCAACTTTTTCAACTAGGTTCAGAGGATTAAGAATTTTTCAAACAAACGTGTTCAAGAAATTGCTTTGAGTGTGGTGGAATGGAATGGTTATACGCACAGCCAGAAAATCTTTTGACAGCGATGTTAGGCCGGAAATGATAAAAAAAGTGTAAGAAATGTGGTAGTGGCAAAAGTGCTACCACTTCGGAAACAAGTAGCTGAAGAAAGTGCGAAAAACGATGACTGGCCTCATTCACTGAACAGCAGTTCGATTCGGTGGTTCAATGTACCAACTCTGAACTTGGAAGCAAATGCTTACTACGAATTACCTCCAGCAATTGCAAGCCTTACAGATAGAGAAACTGTTGGTATTACACCACCCACGTCATAAGCAATCTGTCGAGCAGCACATCAAACTTGTTGCCGAAGAATCTGCACAAGTTGCAGGATTTGATACACGACATGGAGTCATTCGCCAAAAAAACAAATCTCGTAAACTTATGAAAACATTTGCCACCAAAAAGCAGTTCAAGTAAAGTTTTTTAGTTAACCATAACTCTTGTGCAACCTCTATAAGCCAGGTGGTTCCAAACTCATCTCAAAACAGTGGTGTTTGCTCTGAGTTTTTTTTATTTTACCACATAGGTGCACCGCCGCACCAAACTTCTCGAATTTGTCACAACTAGACCTTATGAGGTTGACATCATTTTTTGGCTGCCAAAGACAGCCATTTATTTCATCTTGTATTATTTTGTTGTGAAGTCAGTTTTGACACCACCCAGCCTATATATGTTACAATTTTTTTGTGTTCAAATAAATGAGTCTTTATTAAGGGATTCTGATATTACAACAAATTGCTAAAAGTACATACTAGAGTTGTTTGTTACTGCAAATTATCGGTAAACCGTAGTTGCTTTTAACCATAACATACTAGAGTCAAATTTCATCCCATAGGTAATAAACCAAAACCATCCGTCATTAACCCTCTTCTAGCTTTATAACTGATTGTGCACTACTACCCAGATGGAAATTAATTGCTAAAAATTAGTTTTTGGAAAACTTAAGAGCGGATTCCTTCAAAGTTGTGGACAAATATACAAATTATAGTTATAGCGTCGAAACCATGCTATAATTGCTCTGTGCTACTGCTACATGGCTTCTCTGTTACCTTTGTGATTTTATTGTATTTCAGTGACTTTTTAAGTGGTATGTGTTTTGCTAATTTAAAGCAATTGTTATTACTCATTCAATTTCTGGCAATTTTAACAAAGCTGTGTATTACTTTTTCAGTGTTTCTGTACTATAACTTGCTACCTAATGTAAAATTTTAACTCTCAGCAAGAGTAAAAGTTACCATTTGTCCGTTTAGTGGTGCAGCATATCACAAACAGCGTTAATTAAGTGAGAGGAACTAGTTTCGCTGATCACAGTTAAATGACTGCGCTAACACATAGATGAATTTTCCGATAAATTAACCAAAATAGCCATATTTTTTGTTTTTCGGCTGCTGTAACTTCTTTTGTGTTGAAAAGAGAGAAAACTTTCTTCTTAGCACAGATAGGAACATGGTGTTTCCGCAGATTTCGAGCCATATATCATTGCTCTACGACCAGTGGTTACCGAGATATGCGAATTACCCCCCACGCCAACTGTCGCGATTACAGTTGGGGGGGTTGCCGCCTGGAAAATGGGGGCAATCCCTCCAAAACAAATTTTAAGCAAGTTTTGAACCATTTGTCGGGATTTGAGAACTACACTTTTTTCGATTTCCAAAAAAAGTTTTTTTCACTCCACCGTACTAGGCAAAGCCGAAAAATACTGAATTCATCCCAGGAATGATTAAGGACCAGTTTACATAAAATTATTTTTCATCCCAGTAATACACTTGGACCACAAAGGGTTAAAAAAAAAGTCTCCTCGAAAGCTTTCCCTAAATATCAAGTATCTTATAGATAAGCCAAAATACAGCATGTTGTGTGTATTTGCAAATTTTCTTTAGCGTCTATTTTCTAGTATGTCGTAATTGCAATTTCTGGGCGGCTGCTTGACTAGAGGACATGAAATATTGGTCACTTCGCAGTCTCCTGTTGAGATTGTTTTGTGTGTCATTCTTGATGTTTTGGTTCATTTTACTCAGCGTATAAATTAATTCTGTCTGTTTGTCATTGTGTAAACGCTTTGACACGAAAACTTCGATCACATGTGTGTATTGTATGGGATTAAAGTAAGTCGCGAAAAAAACTGAGGCACCAAATTGAGCAAGAACTCTTTTAAGTTTTTTGCCTGGACTTTTTTTATTTTTCATTCATCAATGCGTTTCTGGTTTGAAAACACCAAAAATATAGCAGGTTTTACAGCTAGTTTTTGCTACTTTAGACCAGACCGTTCACGCATGTGTAAGATTTCGTTTCGTTCTTCGTCATCAAAACTACTGCGTCAACGACTTCTTTTCTCGAGTGTAAACGGGACAGTTTTAATCTCCAGGTTCGAAACCTCGTAGTCAAACCTATAACGTAAACGCAGCGTTAGCCTCTTACGAAACTATTTTGTTGTACTGGCAAAAATTACCTGGGCACAATGGTTCGAGACCAACACAGAGACCGATGCCAAAGAGACGAGACCACAAAAAATCGGTCTGGAGACCTACAGCCCTGCTCCATATTGTGGGAAAACAAAATTTGATGAAGAGACAGAAGTCATCGTAATATTGAGTACAGGCAGGATATCAGGCGCGAGGCCAGAATTTCGCAATGGGGGAGCTGTTTTGGGGGTCTGAAGGCGGAGCTCCCAGCGCTCAAAAATTTCGCATTTCTTTTGCAAAAATAACTTTATTTTAGGGCTACTTTAATAAAAAATAATGCTTTTAAAACGTAGCATAGAAATTGGCAGCGCAACGTGATTCAAGTAGTCGCATTAATGGGCTATGAGCGAGGTGGCTAATGATAACACTGTAGTTCTCTCGTTTACGTACTGGTAAATCATCAAATCCTATTATTCAATAAAACTCAGACGGAGTAATCTATTTCGTCAATATTTTAGAGAAAAATAATCGGGAGGGAGAAAGGGCTAAAGGAAAGATATTTGAGAGAAGTGATGGGTAATTAACTAATACTGAGTAGTACCCCCTCCTTATTCCTGAGTTTCTAATACATTTGTTTATAAAACCTATGTTGGGCGTTTTTAAACTAGCGATCAAATCTGATTGCTTATTTTGAGCATTTTCAAAGTTTTCATTGATTTGTGACTTTTATTTTTGACATATTAGCCCTCCCCCTGAATACATATTTCAAAAGATGCTTTAAATCCCTTTTTGGTCCATTTCAGCGCAAAAAAAAAACAGTCTCAGAAGTGCTAAAAACGTGAAATTTTTCTTTATTCTGCATTTTGGTTGACAAGCCAATGAGGGGCTATACCCACCCTACGCTACGGCAGGATATTGTCAACAAGGAAGTCAAAGGTTGAATCAGAAGCAAGAGACTGAGTACAAGTGAGTAGTAAGCTGGGTCGAAGATTTTCACTCACAGACAAGCATACGTTTTTAGAACCACAGTGAATTGATTTGGAAACGTGTTCCTACATATCGGCTGTCACAGTGGCATGCCAAGCGACAGTTAGTCGGAATAACTCGGCGACTTATGTAGACCGTACCATTGTGATAGTCCGTACAAGCCGTGCCTAATGAGGACAAATTTGCGTCACTTTCGACGAAAATGT
Organism: Trididemnum nubilum; assembly: GCA_963965965.1. Classification (NCBI taxonomy): domain Eukaryota; kingdom Metazoa; phylum Chordata; class Ascidiacea; order Aplousobranchia; family Didemnidae; genus Trididemnum; species Trididemnum nubilum. The sequence continues at coordinate 2,026,400 of OZ014488.1, read as the reverse complement.
GGTGACATTACGTTGCTTATCATTATGCTGAAAATTTAAAACACAATTCATAACAAAGAAATAATAGATTTCTTTTATTGCAAAGGCAATATTCCACATTTCCATGTTGCAAGTCAGGATTCTATCGGGTCACTGTACAATACTAGGTGAATTTTTACTGCGCCAAGGCATTACGGATAAAACTTCAAATGCGAGTTATAACTACCGCTATTGCTTCATCAACTTCACAACAATTGTGAGGAAGTTTTGAGTCAGTAATTAATGTAGTTTGCAGTTGCTATTTATATCGGTTTACAAGAACAAAATTGGTTACGAATTAACACGAATACAGCAAATTAAATTTCTCATCAAGCACAAGTCATAATGCAAGTTTGGAGATGAAAAAAACTTGTTTTCCAAGCAAAAACAATTATGTTCATTACGTTATCTCCTACAATGCTTTTGATGGTTTCCGCCACAAATCGTATAGGATAAAGTGGATGATTTGGCGTAAAGTCGTTGTAACAAAAAAAAAAAAATAGTGTAACCGGGATACAACCAATAAGCCTGTAAAAGTGAGAATTCATACCACATTCTTTCAGCAAGTATAGGTATCACGGGAACTTGTTTTCCAGGTAGTTTCAATCAGTTTGCCCTTAGTCTTTGCGCGAAACACTAATAGCTGCATTGCTGCAAGGCATTAATAAAGCACGTAGCATTTTGATAGAATTTCTTAAGAAAGTTCAAAAATTGGCCTAAATTTGCAAAGACGCTGAAACAGTTTTCGTTTTTGGGGGATTGGCCGCTTCTTTCTGCAAACTTACGATTTTAAAATCATAATACCAATAACTTTTGGCTCGCGTTGAAAGGCGGCCGGCCCGAAGGGTGGATAAAACTTGAACGCATGAAGCTGTAACTTGGACTGACATCACGTGATCAGGCAAACTTTATCAAAAATGTCATTTTTTATTTATAAAGCTCGAACCCTCCATCCATTGAAATTTTTATTGGAGGCTCTCACTCTCGCAACAACACAAAGAAGGCTTTGATCCGATGATGACACTGCAAGAGCCAATTTTATGCGTTCACCTTAAATCGAAAACCCACCCTTGCCCTTTAACAAATCAACACAGGCACAAAAATGCACTACATATCCAGCACAATATTGACGCTAACACCGGAAGAGATATTGGTAGAAAATGGTATTGGTACCTGGTGGACACGAGATTTTGTCAAAGCAAAAGCCATACAAATTTTCAAGTTCAAAATTTTAAGCCCAAAAATTGGAGCGTATTGCAGTGAAATTCTATTGAACAAAATAAACTAATTTCTGTTGAGTATTGATGTTTGCAGTGGGTGATTTTCAGTCAAGGACTGGTTTCACTCACAATTACAGTAGCGTAGCTTTGCAGCCCTAAAGGTTTTTACGATCAGTCCTTAAAATTCTTCAAAGAAACATTTTAATTTAATTCCGTTTCAGATGCTTCAAAGGTAGAACAGTAACAAAATTACTGTCAAGTCATACGTTTCGGAAGCTGGTACCAAAGAGCAGAATGATTAAGCGAAAAGTTTGTTTTACACCACCAAACACCAACTAGTCGTATCATCAAGTAACGCTGCAAATTCGAAATTGCCAAACGAGTAAATCGAATCGTTTACAGTTTAATTGAAGATCGCACAAAAAGTAATGAAAACGCGAGTTTTAAAAACTGCACTATCAGCAGTGACGCGGTGTAAGTTTTAACTGACAAACATATCCAATATTGCAGCAGCAGACAGGAGCAGTGTCGAGTCACGTGATAGAAACAAACAATTTCATTGATTCCATACTGCACAGCATAAATACGAAACGACAATAAAAGCACTTTTCGCACACACGCACGCGGAAAAAGTTGTAAACAAACAACACGACAAAATGTACGCAAATGAGTTACTGCATGTGAAAAACGCTCTGATGACGTCATCAGTTCGGGGAGGCGCGAAGTACCGTTTTACTGTGTGCAGATGAGAAAATCTCAGTAGAGCAAAACAGGACGGAATCACGATTCAAATCTGCTGAATATCTTTGCTTTTGGCCGGCAGTTTCAATGGAAAAGCAGCAAATGTTGAGTGCGAACTGGCTGGAACTGGTTTAAACCGTCTCACACCGTTTTAGCAGTCTCAATACGGTGTAAAGCGGTGATTGGTTCTTGTGTAGGCGATCGCAGCCTGTAAAAAAAGATGTGAGTATACAAACTTGAAACACACTTGTGCCAACCACTACCATAAAAATGCTGCTTCAACTTTTGAAGTGAAGCAAAATCACAAAACTTCACTTCACGAACTGGAATGCAGCTCAAATACGTGGAATGCAGCAAAATCAACTCAAGTAAAGTATTTTTTTAAATTCTATCTTTGATGATGCATTAATATGGCTAAAAATTCCGTCATTAGCCGCCTTTATCTCACTTATACTCTTAGCTAGTTTCACATTTTTATCATTCTGCCTTCGCGTCAAATTGACCTGTCAATCGCCGGACGAAAGTTATTTAATGGCTTGCAACATTTGGGGCCACATTCAATTTTGCTTCTGCAAAAAACGTAGATGAATCAGAATCACCTTGCCAGTGCTTGCAAACGAATTCAGTGAGGCTAAGTCCATGTTCTAAAACATAACTTTTTTGGAGCTTCTGCACTATTCTTGACAACATAGACACACAAAAATTCTGACTATACTTTCAAAACTGCTCTTTATCCGTTAGCGTTGAAAACTAGATTTTCGGTCGCTCGACTTTAAGTATACAAGTATGATTTACTATCATTAAAAAACTTCAACCGCAAGAAAGTTGTCGTATTTTTTTAACGTTTTTCAGCTAAGCCTCGACATTTCGTGCCATTTCTAATTAACATAACGAAAATTAACAGCATGGGACTCGAAATTGTGCTAAATGCAAGGGGCAATACAACAAAATCATTTCCCTTCTGCTAATCAGAACAAGGTAGGCATATTCATTAAGCACCAAATAATCTATGCAAATCGGTGCCGCAAAGTAAAAACTGAAGAATTCCGCCGGGTCTCAGTTCGTGCACACTGGTGCAAGCTAGGCAAATTACAAAATCGACCATTCTCAAAATTACGTACAATTCCATTCATGCTTTAAAAAACAACAATCCAAAAGCATAGTGATTAATAAATTAATCCAGAAGCATGAGTTATTTAATTACGTGATAGTTTATCCTCCTAAATACTGTATTGTACACATAAATTTTTTTCAACTTAAGTGTGCGGTAAGTGTTGCAGAAAAGCAGTCAGTACCTTTGTACTTTGGGCAGCTTTTCATTTAGTTAGCTATATTGCAAGGCCCAGAGACTGGTTTTGCTGCATATATCAATTGCTGACATGTGGTTCCTCGTACCCCCACACGAAACGGCCTTGGCTGGTAAGCTAAATTATGTCTGGTAGGCTAAATTAGGTCAGAATACTCCCGCGATGGGAACTTCACCTCACCTGCGTCACTAGGGGTTAAAATGATTGCCAATTTAGAAGTGGAGACAGCATTAAGGTGTTGCCAAAAAAAGCAAGATTGTAAGACGTGATGTCTCTGTCAACTACTACATTAGTTCTGCCTATTTCCCTTTAGGAATAATTTAACTTATGTCAGCACAGCTTTGTACCACGTTAGCAAACCGTGAGAAAGACTTGCGTCTCGAGGCCACTCAAGTTTTCAAACTGAGGTTGAAGGTATGCAAGGGCATGCTCTACGTAGAAATTTTATGCTCCAAGTAAGTATGGTGGGTGAATGAATGAAAAATCAAAATCTCAATTATAGCAGCGTAGGAGTCGGTCTCTTGGGCAAGCTGTCTCGCTCGGTCGGTTGAGTAATCAATCCAAGGTAAAGTGATTGTCAATCTGCACTGATCATCAATTTGCAACCTGGAGCGCTCGGGCTTTAAGCAGAGGGACTCGTTCGAAAAATAATCGACATTCTCCAATTAGATTTGGAAGCTCGGACTTAAAAGTCTGCGGAAGAGGTGCGAAGGTATGTGAAGAGATGAGGAAGAGGAAAGTGAATGTATGCGGCAGACTAGAGGATGAAAAACAAGGGTACTCGGTTTCTTGGTGTTTTCAGACGAAGCTACAGACTGTGGTGATCTGGAAATAGCTCTGATATCGGAGGAGTTGGAATTTTGGTTAAAAAAAAGCTGTGTGAAAAGGTGGCAGATGTCCGAAGAAAAACTAACAGAGTTATGGCGGTGGTGTCAGACGTTGGAAAGTACGTGAATCGAGTATTAACGGCGTATGGACCACAAGCAAATCCACTTGAAGAGAAGCGCAGGCTCTAAGATGAATTGACAGGCGAATAATCCCAGTAAAGTGGTATTCGGACTTAATAGTTTTTATGGAAATGTTGGTAAAAAATTTAGAAGATTTTGAGGGCGTTCACGGAGGAAACGGAATAAGCAAGAGAAATACGGAAGGAAGAGTGCTACTTCAGTTTTGCAACCAAAGGAAATTACGTGTAGTAAACACGTGGTTTAAGATGGGCAAAAGAAAGATAACGTTTAAATCTGGTAAATAGTGAATCTGAAATTGATTTTGCTTTGGTTAGCGAGGAAAACAGAAAAAGTTTGAAAAACATAAAGGTTCATGGAAACTGCAACATCGATTGCTGGTTGCTGATGTGGATAAAAGGAAACCGAGCAAATTTGTCAAAAAGAATCGAAGTAAAACGAACGATTTGGAAATTAAAATAAAACAAATGCCAGAAAAATTTAAAAAAATTTGAAGAATTAGTTGAGGTTAAAATAACAAATTTGTGGGAATCTTTTAAGAGGTGGAGCTCTGAAGACATGTGATGACCTATGTAGGAAAAAATCAGAAAGAAAAGAGGAGATAAATGGTGGTGGAATAAAGAAATGGTAAGAAAAAAGCATTTAAAACGTTTTGCAAAACTGGGTTATAAAAACTCAAAAAATTAAGAAACTGATTGCTAAAGCAATGAAATTGGAAGCTGAAAGGGAGAATTACGTGAAAAACTGAACAAGATTTTCACATTTGCAAAATTAATCAAAAGGGATGGAAAAGATGTTGAAGGTGGAAAATGGATCTAGGGTAGAGATGGAAGAATTGGTTTCAGTTAAAGAGATAGATGTAAAATATGGAGGGAATATATAAGGGAAGATATGGAGGGAATTATGAGGAAAATGCTTGGAACCACAGTGTGGATGCTGATGTGGTGAGGGGATAAAGCTGTAGAGAAAGTCATTTGCAAGGAAGCGATCAGGGCGATGAAGCAGGAAAAAGCTGCGGGGCTCTCAAAGATAACTATGGAAATGATTACTGCAGAAGACAGGATTGCAGAGGCAGTGATGCTGCAACTTTGCATACTAGTTTTGGATGAAAGAATCCCGGATGAATGGAAACAAGGATTGTGGTGCCAATTTTTATAAGAAAAGGTGTGATGAACTGAGTCTTTTTTAAAAGAAAAGACGTATAGAGGAGTGAAGTTGCTGGAACATGGCATGAAGATTATTGAGAGCATGTTGGAGAGATGAATATGAGAGCATTAGTCGATTTTGATGAAGTAGTTTGGTTTTATGCCTGGAAAGGGAAGGACGGATGCCTATTCTTAGTACGAAGGATGCAAGAAGAATATCGATGTACATGACTGTGTTTTGTTGATATGGAAAGTCATTCGGCAGACTACCAAGAAAAATGATGGAGGAGGCTATGAGTAAGGTGGGCCTGAAATTATGGTCAAGGCATTGATAAGTCTTACGAAAGTTAGAGTTGGATCGAGACTGTCAGAAGAATTTTCTTTAAAAGCTGGTGTGCAGTTGGTGAACCATGGATCTTTGCTGTCACCTTTGCTGTTTACAATGGTAGTGGATGAAGTGACGAAAAATGCAAGAAATGGCTGGAAGAAACAAATTTTTTGTGCGGACGATCTGGTCATAATGGAAGAAACTAAGAAAATAGAGAAAGGCGTTTGAAAGCAAAAGAGATGAGATTCAATCTTGAAAAGATAAAGTTGATGGTGAGTGGGATGGAGGAAGAAACGTTCGACAGTAAGACTGATCCTTACAACTCGGTGTTATGCAAAGGATGTGGTAAGTGGGCGCACGCAAGATGCACGGTCAAAAACTTGAAAAACAACGTTAAAATATTGTGAACCGCTTAGAAACTGTTACTAAGTTTTCTTATCTAGGTGACAGAATGAATGCAACTGGTGGATGTGAAACAGCAGCAACAGCTACAACAAGAATGGTTCATACAAAGTTCAGCAAATGAAGTGAAATACTCATAGACAAAAGGTTTTTATTAAAGTGGACAGGAAAGGTTTTGTAACATCAAAAGTTATGTAACATCTGCTATGTTATACGAAAGTGAAACGTGGTGCTTAATTGGAAGAGATGATAATTTTGAGAAGAATTGAAACAGCGATGATGTGCGTGATATGTGGCGTGAAGCTTATACATCCAACAAGCACTGAGAAGTTGATGAACATCTTGGGTATGCAGGAGCCTTTGAAGAGGATGGCTAAAGCATTGATTGGTACAATCATGTTTTGAGAAAATTGGATAAAAACGTAATAAGGCTTTGGAATTTGAAGTGCAGGAAAGCAGAAGGACGACCAACACGAACGTGGAATAAACAAGCAAAGGATGAAATGAAAAAAAATGGACTGTGGAAAAAGATTGAATGAAGTCCGAAGAAATGGCGAGGCATTGTAAAGTCAATAAACATTCGAAATCCGACCAACTCCGTCGAGGGGAAACAGAGATCAAAACTGAATTGATGATGGTGATCCCTTCACTAAAATTTAAAAACAATGGTAGAAAATTCCAACTGTACTTTCTCCGTGAGTGATTATTTCATGGCTGCATATAAACGAATTGTTATTTAATACTATTTTACACGGGCTAAACCCATTTTCACTTATGAAAGCACCAAATTTGAAACAATGACTGGTTTTCCTAATCTTTTTTTTAAAACTAGTCATTAACTTAAACTAAATTGCTACTGTTGTTAACTAACTTGAAGGTTAATAGATGGTGCAAGCACGCAACAAAAATTGTCTATTCTATAAACACCCAGGAGTTGCTTAATAATCAACAAATAATTAATGATGTAGCCGGTCAAAAAAGACAAAAAAACTTACACGCAGACGCGAGCCAATATAGCAGGGACAGGAAGAACATGCTGGCATGCAAATATGATGGGCAAAAAAATAGGCCTTTCACAAGTTCAAACAGTTCATACAATCGAAAATTAATGATAAAGCTGCATTACTAATTCACTTAAGAAACCGTTACAAAATTAAAATTGGAAGTTATCATTATTTTTATCTTTGATAAACCTCATTACAACATATTTACAACCATAAAAGTTGCAAAAACACATTTGATTATTGGCGGGAGAAAGAACCGGAACATTTTGGCCAAGGCGTTTAAGTATACGCGCGCCTAAAAGTCCTAGATCGACAACAGGTTAGTAGCCAATGCAACTTCTTGGATGGCTTGCATAGTTCGTTTGATAAATTAGTGGCAGATAGCCAGAGTATACATACATGCAATGGTGGCAGATAGCACACATCAACTTTCTCTCAACAAAGGCTACATATTTATTACTCGTAAACCAGCAACCCCAGAAGATCCCGTTGGTGAAACAGACTGCAGAGTTTTTACTGTTTTATCAGCAGTGTGCTAAATATTCAATTAGTGCTGGTACATATCTATCCCAGATTAACACACACAGCACAAATATTAGCGGAAGATTGTGTTTTATTTAGAACCGATCCACACTGTTACCTCTAGACTTGCTATACAAGCTCTGTGGTATAACCACGAAGGGTAAAATGATAAAAAAAGTCTTGTGAAAATGTTCAGTATTGCTCAAGCATGTGATAATTAGGGCAAGTTTTTGCAACTTTTTTTTACCGCATCCGACAGCTTCCTAAATACTAATAACTTTTGTAATACACTATTCTAAGCTGTTTTTTAGAATTTTATATTGCAACTTTTTTCTTTTTTACAAGCTATTTTCTACGGCAAGTTTCATTTAAGAATGGCGCAAAATGTTAGTACGATTTAAAAAATGTGCTATAAAACTATTTCAGCACAGTTCTATTGTCTTTGATTTGCATAGCACATAGCTACGTGACGGATTAATGCGCCTCAATGACGCAACACTTCGCTTATTACTTCGTGCACTGTAAAGCGAAGTTTTAGCACGCTACGCAAACTGTTGGCACAAGATCGCCATTTCTCCCTTAGTAATGTTTGCAAATATTTGGCATTATATGTAAACAAATCGTTTGAATAAATCACTGTCTTTTTAATGTTTGTGCATAAACGCAACTTTTTGCAACTTTCGTTTAAATGCAATTTTTTTTCAATTTTTTAGTGCAACAAAACTTGCCCTAGTGATAATTAAGTGATGAACCTCGCATAGTCTACGAGCTCGTATGGCTTGCATAAAAATAAAAATTATGTGTAACTTGAGTTCTTCGGAGAGGCTATCCTAGATGTGAAGTTTCTCTCGTGACAATTGATGGCAGTTGGTTCAGGTAGAAAGCAAGATTTAATCAACAAACAATCAGCAAAATTAAGAAGCAAATAAATCGATTTTAGCACCGAATAAGGTCATCACCAGTCTAACATAAAAAAAAATACACCTGAAATGGCAAAACAATCAGAAAGTCTGGCACCAAGTCGCCGCAACCTACCCAAAATTTAAAGCTAGCCAACGAAAGCCAGAGAGCCGGAAGTGGAAGTCAGGTGAAGAAAAAATTTCGAGTCAAAAACAGCTGTGTTGTAAACTGGCAAAAAGCTGGAGTAAACTGATGCAGAAAGGCATAAGTACTACGGTAAGAAACTGCTGTCACTAGTTATACATCAGGCACAATTTGGGTGGAAAGGTTTTGTTTAGATTTATCAGAGCTTTTAGTTTACTAATCCATTTGCTTTCACACACATCTACGTAATATTTACCACAAAATACGCAATTACTGCATGGAGAAGAAGAACCATCAAGTTTTGAAACGGATGATAATGTGTAATCGACTTGTAATTTGTCAAGAAGATTTTAAGGAATTTTAAGATTTTAAGCAGTTTTTGCCGTAATACTTATGCCTTTCTGCACTAGTTTACTCCAACTTTCTAGATGTTTACAGCACATCTGTTTTTGACTCGAAATTTTTTCTTCACCTGACTTCCGCTTCCGACTCTGTTGGCTTTCGTCGGCCAGCTTTAAATTTTCGGTTTGTTGCGGCAACTTGGCGCCAGATTTTCTAATTGTTTTGCTATTTTGAGTTTACATTCTTTGTTTTGTCTTAGAGTGATGATCGCCCAGCAAAAAAATGCATCCCTGGTGTGATAAACCAAGACACAGATAAAACGATGTATTCGGATGGCAACAACATAGAAGTTGTGGACAGGTTCTCATATGTCGGTGATGTGTTCAGCACCGAAGGATCTCAAGAGGCTGTGATAGTGTGATATCAAGGTGAGAGTGTGATATCGGAGAAAATTTAAATTTAAAGATGTTTGGAATGTTATATGCAAAAAAAACAACATATTATTGAAGGTTAGAGGCATCTTACACAAGAGCTATGCCAAAAGTGCTCTAATTTATGAGTGTTGGGCATTCAGAGTAGACGACCAAGGGAAGTTGAAGACTACAAAAATGAGAATGGTACGAATGATACGGGGAAAAACCTAAAGGATCAAAAAAATAACGAGACGATTCGAAAAATAAATGGTGTTGAGAGATGGGAAGAGTTTCTGAGAGAACAAAGGTTGCGATTACTGGGGTATGTCGTGAGAATGGATGAAGAAAGTGGCCTGTAAAGGTACTAAACATACAAGTCGATTGATCAAAAAAAGGAAGACTGAAAAGGATATTGAAAGAAGTGTTGAAATGTGACATGATTCCTAGAAGTTTGCAAAGGTTGGATGCACAAGATCGTGCAAGATAGAGGCTACGTTGCTAAAACCGGTTGCTTTCTGCGTATGGAGAATATCTGCTGGGTTTCGGGAATACAAGATACACACTCTTGAACTAAAATGGTGATGACTGATGATGGACCTATTCGATGCCGAAATCAATTTCCTTTCATTTACTTTAATTTTAATTTTGGATTGTTGTTTGTAAATTAAATCTTACTTTTTACACTGGTAATACATCGTTCCAACAGTCTTGCGACTCTAATCAAAGAAACTCAAAAGGACTGAGAAAGTTCTTAGGCTGGCAACACATTTCCTGCTACTCCAAATCTCACCGCTTCAACGTGGTGGCGCGGCCGCTTACCCTTTTTTTGCGAATATTGAGCCAAAATGGAAAAACCCTGATCGTTTGGCCGCCTCCAGCTCTGCACGAACAGAAGACTTTAATTCAATAATTGCACGATTTTTGATCGAGATTCTGATTTGATCAATCACAAGCTAGCAAACGAGAATGTAAATCATAGAGACAACTTCATCAAGCACGCACATTCCCCAGGTCATGCGTTGACCTTTCACCTTACTACGTAACAATGAGTTAATTTCGCACTAAGTTGAATGAAACAAATCACGTGCACAATCAAAGCATACGACGGGTTTTAGATGAAAATTTCATTCCAAACCTCAAAATCGCACGAGCAGGGTGGTCGTGAAAAGTGGGAACACAAGAAACTATGCGTCAGCCTTTTTTGACGTAAAAATCGTTTTCAGCAATTATGAAGTCATAATGAAGATTTAAAAATGAGCTAGATAATTTCAAATTCTAAATCTTGAACTGTCTAAAAAAATTTGAACTGTTAAAATGTCTCTGGCAATCACAAACATCAACTGTATGATGGAGGCGAACCTCTAGTACAAACCTTATAAAGCGCGAGAAGATAAGTTCTTTCAACAACATAAAAAATACACAATTTAAAAGTTTAATTAAACCATCTAAAGTTTTTTACAAGTTGCCGTTTTTCGAAGATCAGTGTTTCCAAATGGCACGACCAAGCTTCTAAGAGTGAAAACTTGAGGATACAGTGATCCGCATCGCCCGGGCTAAGCAAGAAACATCAACAAAACGTTCAAAGCTTAATGTGAAATCGTTACAACAAAATTTCACTTTTCATTCCTGTATGACAAGCTCCGTTTGTGAGCAAATAATGATGTTGTTTTCACACCGGCTCAAGTTATTTGTCAGCGCGTCACTTGAAAATTTGCATGCCAGCATGCGTCTTAGTGAACTTACCCTGCATAGAATCAACCAGCGTGTCGCTACACCATGGGTGTGACGGGGATCGGAGACTGGGTATCGAAAAAACGTTTGTTAGCCGAATTAACAACACATACTGCATCAAGAATCAAGACTACTACCGCAGGCCTTCAAATCTAATTAATGATGTCGTAATCAAAATAAGTGCACTAAAAAAAAACGCATAAAGCGATGAAAACGAGTACAATTTAAATTTCACGCACTTTAAACACTGCAATTCGAAGCGTTAAAGGGGTTGTCAGCTTTTCAGAATTAATTTTTGCATTCTAAAAAAAATTCAGAATCGAAACATAACAGAATTGGTACATCTTACTAAAAGTTTTAAGCAGCCTTGAAGTGTGAAAAAATTGCTATTCTTGGACGCTTTTTGCGTTCATATCAACGTTTTCAGCGATGCTGAGGCATTTAAGGAAACTATCGAAAAGAGTAGCTCGCTTGAGGCTTTAATCTACTGTGCTCAAGTAACAACTCGCAGTTTCGTGAAATTGTGCAATACCGGTACGACTTGTTTTTTTAACTAAAATCTTTTTTTCAATGCATTATAGTATGATTTTAAAGTTTTAAGTTTCAAACAAAAAACAGTTAAATTTGAACATAGGCAAAAAACGAAGTAAAACGGAAAAGAATTACTTTGGTTCTCGATCCATAGTTAGTTACTGTTTATACGATAGATTATTGTGTGAAGATACTCCTCCTACTTCTGACACATTAGAGCCAATTCGTGTATAAGCACTAACTATGACTAAGCTTTAACGTATAAACGCAATTGTTGTATTATGGTGAGTGAATGGTTCTGCATCATGTAATGTGTCAAAACTTACCCCATATGTGTTTGGCAGGGCAGCTTGCTGGTAGGGGTCCAGTAGTGGGGTCCCTGCTGCGGCGTAGGTTAGTTGTTGAGGGGCAGCCACCGCCCCAGTGGCAGCGGTGTACGCGATACCAGTCTGTATTTGGGCGGCTGCTGCTGCTTGCGACGCGGGGGTGGCTTGAATGTACCTTGTGGTGGCATACTGAGGTATGGTGTAAGCGGTGGCTCCAGCGGCGGGAGTGGCAGCAGCAATCGCGGTGCCGGCGGGTTGCTGAACAAAAGGTTTGATTTTTCTAACGTCGATTGCATCAAAAAGCAGCAATTGACAGGCTAGAGAAAGCGACAACACAAATGACGTCACTTCGATGTGCCTTTAAAGTAACAAACGCTTTTATTGCTACTTATAACGAAGTCTGTTAAAAGTGCCACTGTGTGTAATATGTTATTGTTGTTGTAACGCATATATATTTATCCTTTTTTCACCAGTCAGCTTCAGACGCTAACTATTGGACGATCCGAGCACTTTTCATTGCAATGACTACTTCATGCTTGAATAATCCGCACCTGCTACCATTGACCCAATGCTCCTATGGATTTCTGTAAATTCTTGTCCACTGAATTTGCTGCTTGTTCGAAGCTATCAAGCAGAAATATTCATCGTAAAGCGTCTTAGGACGCAACAACGTGACATGGGGACGTGTTGAACCCAGATCATGCGATCAGGATCATCGAAAAAACGCGGCCTTTGCCTTTTGGCCACACAACCGACTAATTCGAGGTGGAAACTGAATGCTGATCACGGCTACATTAGAATCGTTGTTTCTTTGCAATAACATCGTTCATATTCAGAGATACAAATTTGACTGTATTGTTTTTCTCTTCATTCTCAATCTTCCACCTCTGGTTCAATCCTTGGGAGGGTGGCTTGATTGTTGGGTTTAGCGCCTATCAAAGCAGTCAGGTAGCACCAGCATTAACAATTCGACCGTGTTTTTCTCATCTCTGTGTTTTCTTACCCACACAACTTGTCCTGTGGCCGACAACGCGGACAAATCGTATCCAGCCGGCGTGGCGGCAGCATAAGTGGGCTGCTGTGCATACAACGAGCCAGTGTCGTACACAACCCTGCAACATAATGAGCTCGATTAGACTATTTCATTAAACGTGTTTAATATTACATATATAAATTACACGGCAATTGGGGAACAACTAAAACTATTTTAATTTTACGAAATACAGATATTCCCTGTATTGAACAAGCTTTCTTGTTCTAAAACTAATCTAATTTAAAAGAAGCGAGTTTGGAAGCTGACTTCTGCGCACATCATCGAGCCAACGGAGTTTAAATTGGACATACAGGAGCATATCCTTAATGAGAACGATCATGTTCATAATGCGAGGAGCGAAACTTTACACGAAGATGTAAAACCAGCAGGGCTCCGAAGCCAATTCGAGTAACGAATTAGCAAGTTTAATGTTAAGTCTCCTGGAAGCGTCTGCAGTAGCTGGTTGGCTGAGGTGCTGAAAATTCGTCACCTTTTCCTGACTTCTTCAGGCCAACGTTTGCCTATGTTCATTGTTCAACAAGCAGTCTGCATGATTGCACCATCCCTTGTTGGCCAGTACCCGCAGAGATTGAGACAAAACGCACGACCTACTTTACAATGGCGATTCTCTGAAGATTTAAAACTAATGCAAATGATATGGGCTGCAGCAAAATTGTAAACGGACCAACCAGTACAGTGGTTTTCGGCCACAGAGCATTTTGGTTTGAAAAAGTCGTTTTGCATTTTTTTTTTTTTTTTTTGGAGATCACCTGTTTTCGGCCGGAAAAACCGTTTCAGTCTAATTTAAGACTGATGAAAATTTGGGTAAAGTTCTAGAGCAATACTTTGAGAGTAGGGCCATGGAAATTTTTCAAAATGAAAATGGGCCACGGTTACAAAAAGGTTGGGAACCACTGAACTAGTCAAGCCTAAAACTTAAACTAAGTCTAAATCATGTGTAAGATTATTGATCGTATGCAATCAACTTCTTACTGTTGAAACTTGGGATGATGCTTAAACAAGGACTAAAGACAAAATCGATGGGATATCTAAAGTTAGGCCAATCGCGTAATACTAGATTGGCGTTGACTCCATCCTTCTTCACCTAGATTAGCTGTTCCAGAGATATTCTACTTCAAACAGAACGTATGGGCCTCTAATGTTATAACTTTTATTGGCAACCCTGACGTTCGTCATCCCACTTCTAACCCAAAGCAGTGCGGACCATTAGGCTACTGCATTGAGTCATTTTGCTGTGCACCAATCAGTTTGATCGTGTCAGAAGGACAGGTCCGAGTTGGAAAATATTAGACTGTACGTAGAGCAGCCTAGGTAACAAACGTCTAAGAACAAACGAAAGTAAGGGAAGTAGAATAGTAGGCCATTGTTTGCAAAATACTGCACGTAAATACAACAGACCTACTCAGGTACTGGTAGTGCTATTATCAGATATGAATTTGTACTTTGTAGCCTGGTCATGAAAGCCTCATTGCTAGGCTAGGCTATGATTTACACTGAAATGTATCTGACAGCTAACTTTTACTGAGATCGCTAGGCTATCAAACAGTCTAATCTTTTTACAGCTCGGATTTGTTGTGCTGACAAGATTAATCTGATTAGTACGTAGCGAAACGACTTAATGTAATATAGCTTAATAGCGGCGTTGCTTTCGATTAGAACTGGGTTGGCGTCGCTAACGACACTAAGGCTATCAACGTCAGGGTTGCCAATAAAAATTAAAACATTAGAGGCCCCTACGTCGTGATTGGAAGTACTCGTAGAATATCTCTTGAACGCCAGGGTCAAGAAGAATGGAGTCGGTCAACACCATTCTAGCTGGACAAATACGATTCGCCTAACTTTAAATACCCCCATTGATTTAACCTTTAGTCCACGTTTAAACAAAGTTGTGATTTAGTGTTGAAGAGTTATTTTAATTACGTTTATCGTAAAAACATAAGTTCGTTTATGAAGCCCGAACTAAGCCCGACATTACGTCAATCTTATGCCCTAACCCAACGCAAAACCCCGACCCGACTTTCGGCTCAGGGCTGCAGAAAGTGGAGATACTACGGTATTTCTTAACATAACAACCGCCAAATACTAACAAAAGCAGCAACTTACGGCACTAGAGTTCCGTTTGCTGCTTGAATCGCTACGCTACCGGTCGCACCCAGTGCTGCTGGTTGCCGCAAAATTATTCCTCTGCCTCGTCCCCGAGCAAGCGCTATCTGTCGTCCAGCCGCCGTCAACGGATTTACTAAAGCTGTGGCAGCTAAAAGAACAAAAATAAGTTGAAACGACACAGATTTTACATGGAAAAGTGAATATAAGATCGTCCTTCATGCTTCTGCATTAAACAAAATACAATAATAAAGTTTAAAGGTTAGGCTTCAAGCCGCGATGTTTTGTATGTTTTGTTTCATTTCCTTCCATTACATTTGAAACCTTTTTTTTTATCACCAACATGGAAAAAAATTTTAACGCAGTTTCTCAAATCATCAGCTGCTAACGATCATTATCGTACAATTTAGATCGTACAAATAAATAGTGGTTAAACACGAAAAACCAAATCATTTTACCAAACTCGAAAAAATAATTTTCTGAATTCGAACTTGAACACGAATAAAACTCTTCGAGTTCATTAAAAAAAAATTTAAAGATTAAAAAATTGTTGGAGAAAATATTCTTTGTTGGTTAAGCAGTGTAAATTGAGATTGCATTTATCCCAACAGCTGCATGTCGTTCACTTGTTTATGCCGTGGCGACCTAGAAAAACAGCATGTATACAAAAAGAAAGTACAGAAGTACTGATTACTGAAGTCGAAAATCGATGTAATACTCCTTTTTGAGTTAACTGAATGGGAGCTTGCTGAAAAGCAAGCCCAGTGAACAATCGGAGCATGTTGAATAATGAGACTCTCAAAAAAAAGTTCGCTTTCTCGTTAAGAGAGCGATTAAAAATACTTTCTTTGGATCACCCAGGAGGCTTTGGAATTTCAAACAGTGTCAAGATATATATTTTATCGATCACATAGTGACGGCTAATAATAAAAGGCATTCTGTACTATGTTAAGCCTGTAATAATCAATTATTGAGGTGCACATTTGGGATTTCCTTAAGTGTAGCGGTGGCCCTCAAATGTTTATCTCTTAAATATTTATAAACATTAAAAGCATTTTGCTCTCTAACATTTTGAGGATTCATTTGCTCAAAGTCGAAAAAAAATCAAGCAATCTAAGACATGATGTCTGAAAAAAAAAAAAAGAAATCAGGAAGTCGCAGAGTTAGAATTTTGCATAAGATTACATGATTCATCTAAACTAGCTATTTAACCCTGAACGTGCGTACATCAAAACTAATAAAACCTCAATCGCTGTTTGTTTTGTTTCACAGTGTGTGTTCGATACTGCCAAACCGTGATCAAAAACAAAACATCATTTTGCTTTTGAATTTTATCCGAGTAGAATTTGTATGTTAAACCTTCCACCATCTGCACTGCTAAAGCGTATATCTTGACTTAAGCAAAAATTAAAAATGCGTACAAAGCTGTTGTCTAATGTCAACTACATATTTATTTACATAAGACACTCTGCGCTGTAAGTTACTCCAACTGTCCAAGATCTATTTTTTACGTTAATAACAACAGTTCTAAACTTTTATCTCCAACAGAATGCTAATCGTATTTTAAATTTTTTGTCTTTTCAAATATCAACTGATATCGAGAAAGAAAATACTATTTTAGCTCAAATTAAAACTAAAGATTTGACGATTCTCGGGAGGGGGTGTCACCTCTAAACCATGCCAAATATTTGCTATTTAAAGACCGACTGATATCAAAAACAACTAGCTCTCTACTAAGTCATTTAAAAAATAGATTTTAGGGGGTTTCCGAGGGAGTGACACCCTTTAATGTCAAAATATTTGTTTCTTAAAGGGGGTAAAGCATTCAGCCAATTCCGGTAGTTCACAATAATTAAAACTGAAATATAGTTTTTGAAATCTTTCGTTTTCATTGTTGAGCTGCAGTTGCAAAGTTACCCAACAAATTAATGCAAAAAGATTTTTCTCGAAAAAGTTTTTGGAAACCCTGAGTTTGTTCTCCCGGCCTTGAATTTCATGAAAAAAGGGGGCCAGTTATTGGATAGGTCATATGATGTTACGGGAAAGATAAATATTATTTAGTTTCTCTTTTTCCTTGGAAGTTCCGGCAGAGAGAATAGACTGGATGCTTCACCCCCTTCAAATATTTACTAATATTAAAATAATTAGTCCTTCTGGCTTAGACATTCAAAAAATTGATTTTCGGGGGAGGGGGGTCCATTTGGGGGTGAAACCCCAGGTTCTGGGTAACTCCAAACTATTTCAAAGTATTTTGCTATTAAGTATCAACTCAGAACAAAAAGAATTGGCTTCCTAGCTCGAGCCGTTCAAACAATTAACTTTTTTTTGGGGGGTCCATTTGTGGGTTCCCGGTTGGGGCACAACCAAATTATGTCAAAGTATTTCTCTTTTAAATTTCAACTGAGATCAAAAAAGAATTACCCCTCCAGCTTAAGCCATTGAAAAAATTGATTTGGGTAGTCCATTTGAGGGTGGTACTGCCAAACTATGTCAAAATATCTTTGTCTCTTCAATATGTACTGATTAAAAAAAAAGCTAGCGCTCTACCTTGAGTAGTTCAAAAAGTGACTTTTTAGGGGTTCATTTTGGGGTTTCTGGGGGGTGGCCCAAAAAATTTGGGGAGACAAAATTGCGTTTGCAGTTTAACAACTACAAACAAAAATAAGATTTTGGTCAAACCAAGTTTATTAGCTCAACTGGAGGTGAACTCAAAAAGTGGGTTTGGGGGGCCTGTGGTTTTTAATAACGCTAATAAACTTGACTTAATATTTATATTCCTGGTGACAACAATTGAGATGTATAAGATTTCGGTGTTTTGTGGTTTAGGAAAAGATCGTACAAGGTTTAGGAAGAAAAAAAAAAATCATCTTGGCCAAAAGTGGGTTAGCAGAGATACAAGGGCATCTTAAGACATATAACCACGTGAAATATTTTCTGTGGTACTTCAGCCGTTTTTGAATGAGACGGATTTTTTCGCCAAACTTTTAGGGCGGTTTTCGGATCTTAAAACCGAAGTCGACTTACTGCCTCGAAATGTGGTGCAAACAAACATCTTACTAATCTCAAATTGGCGTCCAAATTTTATGTAGGTACACCTAACTGTTCTCGAGTTGTAAGTAAAAGTCTGAGACTTCGCATTTGTTAACACCTTGACATAATTTAGTTGTGCCACAACCCGAAACTCATCAAATGGACCTCCCCCACAAAAAAAAAGTTAATTGTTTGAACGGCTCGAGCTAGGAAGCCAATTCTTTTTGTTCTGAGTTGATACTTAGGAGCAAAATACTTTGAAATAGTTTGGAGTTACCCGGAACCTGGGGTTTCACCCAAATGGACCCCCCTCCCCCGAAAATCAATTTTTTGAATGTCTGAGCCAGAAGGACTAATTATTTTAATATTAGTAAATATTTGAAGGGGGTGAAGCATCCAGTCTATTCTCTCTGCTGGAACTTCCAAGGAAAAAGAGAAACTAAATAATATTTATCTTTCCAGTAACATCACATGACCAGGATTGGAAGTCGATGCTGTTTAAAAGCAAAGACGAATCGATATCGAGAGTTCACATAAAACGCAAAGAATTGTCAATAGTCGATATTAGAAACAAAAAGCAAAGACTAAAGAAACAAAAAGCAAAGATATCAAAAACAAAAAGCAAAGATAATAGTAATCGATGCCGAAATGCGAACAAAATTTTTTATTATATTCTTATTAGGATGCACTAAAATTTTTGCTGCATTGACCATTGAATGAAACTTGTGAGTGGAAAAACCATCATTACCGTACAATAAAGGATATACAAAAATACACTTTTAGGATAACTATAATGTAACCTCAGAGTCAACAAGAACAAAAGTAAAGTTTACAGGTTTGACTAATCGATAACATGTAAGCAAAAAGCACAGAAAAGACGATAATCGATAGAAAAAATTGAAAGCAAAGCATCTGCGATAATCGAAAACAGAAAAGCAAAGAATATAGTATCGATTACTAATCGATATTTCCAACCCTGCACATGACCTATCCAATAAGAACCATAACCGGCCCCCTTTTTTCTGGAAATTCAGGCTGGGAGAACAAACTCAGGGTTTCCAAAAACTCTTTAAGGGAAAATCTTTTTTTGTTAATTTGGGGGTTCCCAAACTGGGGTACATTCTGACTTTTTGAAGGGTACATTAGATTAAGTATAAGGATATTTTTCCCATAATTTTTCATTTGCATTAAACTTTTTTATCACCTGATGTTAATAATTTGAAAGATTTAGCAAATTTACAGGGAATGTAATAGATTGGCTATAAGTTACAGAAAATATGTTGTGCGTTAGAGCAAGTTGAGCTTTGCAGCTAAAAATATGAGAAAATTTTGGGGGTAAACGAGCGAATATATGAATTGGTCAAAGGGTACCCATCAACAGAAAACTTGGGAAACTTTGTACTAAAATGATTAACCGGTAATCAAACTATTTACTTCATAGGTTTCAATTCGTTAAGACCGGACTGATTCTGTGAGTTGTTGTACCAGTATTAAACAGTAGGTGATGTGCTAGCCACATTTTCAAAGGTGATGTAGTAGCCTCAGAGAGTCACAGCTTCTTGTCCCAATTGCATGCTGTCTATGGATATTTAACAAGCAGCAAAAGGCCGCTGGCACCGCAAAGCCCGGTTCTAAACATGCCAAGCGAGTTCTAGACAATTGCAAGAGTTCATTTCATAGCCTAGCAAGGTAGTAGAGCTGGGCGGTAGAATTTTTGTGAATGTTTGCCGAAATTGTTCGAGGGGGCAGCCATTCTGGCACAGATAGCAAGACTTGTAAAATGTTTTGAACAAGTAAATTCATTTCATTTCCACTGTTCCAGGTCGGCTGGTGTTTTTTTATTGCCAGATTTGAAAAGACTTAAGTAATTTAAAAGCTTGTATCCGCTGACATTCTCTGGTGGGGAAATAATTTTTTATAATAAAACCCCCATTAGCTGCAAAGAAAAGTGCGCTGTGTTTATGTGGTAACACAGACCGGGCTGTGCCTAGACCATACCCATGAACAAAAGAAGCCCAATCGTTAGTATTCGGCGGTATTTGATAGAAATCTTGCAGACCTGAAGCGGAGGAAATGCTGAATAGAGAAGCTAATCTTTGTGTTGTTGAAAGCACAAAATTACCCAGAGCATGCAAAACTTGTGCAAAATATAACGTCAAAAATTTATAGTAGCATAGTAGTAAGCTATGGTAAAACTATATTAAGCTATTGATAAATCGCTACAATAACACATGCAGTAATGATAAAGCATGCAGTGACATTACATACCCAATGGGTCATACAGCCCTGGAGTCACCAATTGAGGCAATTTCAAACCTAGTAAGAAGTAGGCTCAAAATCAGAGTGCAATTTTAAAGCAAAAGACACCGAAAAGGAAGAAAAACAAAACAGAATTAACAAAAATAACACAAACATATCCTATCACCAATCACAGTAATAGGTACTATGATGTTCAACATAAAAGCAGTTTTGCAACATAAGAACATTCTACAATGTGAAAAAACTGACTAACACAGTCGAATTTGTGAGAGGCATAGTGCATTAACCTAAAACGAGTTTTGCATTTTAGTTTGGCAAAAATTAATTACATTACATGTACGCTGGCTAGTTTTCCCGAGGGATGACCAAGTCGAGCAGTACTACAAGATGCGTGATACCGTCATTATATTACGAGGTTGCTCCCAGCTTTGCTGCTGATCACTGATACGTCGCGGTTTTAATTTTATTGTATTTCTACAAATGACTTTCTTGCAAAATGACCCAGGCTACCGGTAAGTATTTTAAAGTCTACATTCTAATTGGTAATTGTGTCTTTGGTACAATAGTGCGATCAAAGAGTTGTATAAGCCAAAGTTGGTATGCCGAGTCTCTAAGCATGCAACTTGTATCACTTTTATTTGCTGCAACTGCTTGCCTTCACAAAAACATTTAGTAATTCAAAAAAAACGCTTTTTTAAACGTTATTTTACTGAAACCGGTCAAGATGGCCCTATTGAGCGAGATGGAAGCTGACGCCTTCAATGCTCCTCCTCAATAAGAGCCTTGTACGTTGTACCATTCAAAGAGCTCAAAAATCTTAAGATCAGCAAAATCAAGAAAGTTCAAACTATTGAATTTTACGGTATATTAATGAAACTCTTTCATTACTGCTGTGAAGCTGAGATTTGAAACTTTTGTATTCATTAATTCAACTGCGCCAAATCTAAACCCCTACTGGCAATTGAAGTAGTCCGCGCCAATACGCTCAAATTAAGAATGCCGAGGTTTAATTACATTTATTGTGCTCCTTGTCCGTTTAATTTCTCGGCCAACAGTTTGGCAAAAAAACAAACACATTTTCATTTTTGGCGATAATTGCCGAAGAAGAATCAGTTACTGAGCATCATCGTTTATCGAATACTCGAAAATTGTGTCTATAAACAGTATTCAGTCAAAACTGAGTCTTGCTTTCAGAAAATTTTACGCAACTACAAAAATATCTTGATTATTGGATACAAAAAAAAGAACAATTTGAACGTGTATCACACTACAAAAAACTATCAACAAGCACAGCAAAAGTGCTAAAACTTAAAATTAGCAAAATGAAGTGCAAAACACAAAGTAATGTATTTAAGTTCGTTTGTTCGTATGAACCAGAGACTCTGCCTCTCTCCAACCAACGCAGACCACTTTTTTGGGGATCTATTTGCAAGTCCTTTCGTCAGGCTGGGCCACCACAACGAGTAGACTGCTTTTCAAGCGCAAAGTGTCTTTCCATAACGATACATTTCCAGTTCCGGAATCGAACCGGGAGTCAGCAACCTTTCGATCACTAACCCCACGCTCTACCAACTGAGCCGCTCCCGCTATGTATTTTAGTTGATCGCACGTTTAGTGAACATTGACTTAAAAATATTGAAACTTAACCCCTTAATTGAACAACCAACGAACCCAGAGTTTAAAGCAGTGGTTTTCAACCTGTAGGTCATACAAGTATTTTGCGGTGGGCCCCAGAACTATTTGAAAAATTGGAAGTTTGGTAACCATATTTTCACCACCAGAATGGGGGACATGTTTTGATACTGACCAAATTTTTGGAGATCACTGCAGGACTCGCAGAAGCTTGAGAGTTTTCGACGAGAAGACCTTTTTTTTTGAGAAACATCTCAGGACTCGCACAAAATTCAGGCATTTCGATCTCATCACCTGACTAGCCGTTTGATCATTCCCAATTTAAGCAAAACTTTAAAACATGGGCCATGGAAAATTTTCAAATGAAGTTGGGCCACCGTTATAAAAAGGCTGGGGACCCCTGGTTTAAAGGAATTAAAAGCAAAATTCATAAAGTTGTGATTCAACTTCAAACTCGTGTTCTAGTTTTTGTGAGTAGAAAGGTGCTGTTATACTAACTAATTCAAAGAAACACACTCTCTGCAAATCAAATGTTTGTTATTTCTGATACAATATTAATTTAGAAAAATAAGTATAAAGAGCTACAGCATCCATCCAAACATACATCTTCATAATTCTAGGTTACCAAACTCGGTTTGATTACAAGACAAACATTTACATGCAGTTAAGTTCTAACGATTTTTGAAACGCAGGCCTATGCAATATTATAAACACGCAACAGGCAATGTCTTTTATGCACTGTGATTTTGTGGCTTCATAATCAAGGTACAGATGTCTCCAAATTCATTCGAATTTGATAGACACATAGCAAGGAAGTTGTTATAATTTTATTTTGAAATGAGCGTTGAGCTAGCAAATCTGAATAGCCACTATATCAGGGGGGCCCTAACTTTTTCGGCGGAAGACTAAATTAAACCCATCGAAGTTGCGCGCGGGCTATTCAAGTCCACGAAAAACGAAATGAGAGTAAGAACAGTTTTTCAAGTAAGTAGTGGCATTTTGCAGCGTAAGAAAAGAAGGTGGAGACCAAAGCAGGTCTTCGCCGGTTTTGGCCCTATAGTTTTCCCCAGTGTTATTCGATGAAAACCGAAAATGCGATGGCTATATGCCAGTGTTAGTTCTTTTGTTTACAACTGGCAATAAATAACTTTGGTAGCTGCTCGCAATCTCGACACGGGTCAAATTAATTTGCGAGCCGAAAAGGAGCCACGGGCGGCACTTTGGGCACTCCTGCACTATATGATGAAAAGTCGTGGTCATCTCAGGTGGTGGTGGCCTATGGATGGGATTGTCTCGTTTCTGCATGTAGCAGCTAGTAACCAGGTGAGAATTTTGAAAGTGAACCACAATAAACAAGAAAGCTGCGGCAATGAAAACTGATGGTTTTCAGCGAAACGTCAGTAACCGAAACAATGTGCATCATTGCCGATTTAAGAATTTGGTTTATGCGCAGACACTAATCGCTCAAAAGGTTGCAAAATTGGAATCTTTTCATTTCAGAAAATGAAGGTGAACAACGAATCAAGTGCACGAAATTAAACCAAGGCATTAAGAGTAAGTGAAAGCTACGCATGCAGGTCGGTCAACTTACCGTTTATGATCGGGACGGTGGGCTTTTTCGTTTGGACTCGCGCGGTGGCATCGTTGACCTGAAAAAGAAAGCGTTTTGCTGCAAGCCGTAGTTGACATTCTCTTGGATGTTGCTGGCGGCATGCTCACCACCCAACCGCGCTACTTCATTTTCTATGAAGCGTAAATTTAAAAGAATTAATTTAAACAATTCGCAAAAACTGCAGCTCAAGCTTCATTTCAATCAACAACCGAGAGTTGAAAAAATTGATAACCAAAGCAAAAAGGGCGACAGGATGTAATCACGACGAACCTGACGAGGTAAAAACTAAGCACAAATTATTTGGGCGAAATTTTTTACACTGAATTAAATTTATTTAAGACAATTGCAATTCAATCAGCTATAATAAAACTAGCAGATTTCCTTATTTAGACTAAACAAACTTATCTGAATAAATTAGTTCAAGTTGGACAAAAACTAATTACGAAATTATATCTTATCGAGGACCACCAAGAGATTGCCCCATGGTGACTTATCTTGTGCCGCTTTAACCCTTCTGCTCCTACACCTCGTTCCTGGATTGGTACAGTTGAATTACAGCACGAAACGCAGTAATTATCAGAGTATATTCTGATGTGTGACACGAAAGAAAAATTCTAGAACAACCGTACATGCTGTACATGTAATTCCAGTGCAAATAATGTTAACAAGCTTTATCACCATGAAAACATAAACGCTACAGTCTACACTAAATCTACTCTCACGTCCTGTCAAAAATATGCAGCACCTCAACCTCGTCAATAACCGTAAGTTCGTGATCTTTAATTTTAAATATTAAACTATGAGTTTCTTTAGTGAATCGGTGCATTACTGCCGGCAATTTTCCGAAGTTTGGGGTTTTTATTCGAAGAACATTTTTAACCCCAAATTGAATCAATCTGTATTGCACAAAATCAATAAAAAATAGGTTTCAACACCGTATTAAACCCGTCATTGAAAATTTCATGTTTTTTAGAAATGGCTTGAGGGGTTGTTTTCTGAAGCTACTGCGACAATACTTAACCTGAAACAGTACTGATTGACCACTCGAACATAGTAAACCAACTTTTCCACTACACTACCAGCTGTAAGGCACAGGTTATTTTGCTAAACAAACTACAATTCAAAATCTAATCAACGTCAATCGAAAATGATGATTTTCCTCCTCCCAAAATTTATTTTGCAAAAAACCACAGCAGCATAGTAGAGGTGCAGATATTTTTGACAAGGTATATTTTAAAAGCAGGTGAAAAATTAAAAGGCAAATGCAACTGAATCTGTGAGGAAAACGTGCGTCGGACGCAAGTTTAAAAGCTTGCTTCGTTTACGCGTCACATGCACAATACACTGAATCTCAAATTCGCACGAAAGACCGCAGCTTTATCAGAAATTAAAATTTTGTACATATTTCACAAATGAATAGTATTTGAAAAAGAATTGTTATAACACAAAACCATTTTCGTATCTAGTGCTCAAACTCTGGGGTAGGAAATGATTTTTCAGGAGAAAGCAGTTTTCTATTTCTCTTCAAGTGGCAAAGTCAGGAGTTTCCACTTAAACATAAGGACACTGCTCAGCGTTACGCGTTTTAACGCGGGTAAATGCGCAAGTCATTTTATCGTATGCATTTTGCTTTTTAGCATTTAGATTTAAACAATATCGCGCGCTACTTCTGCACGTAAATACACATGGTCAAGAAAAACCGCTTAGAAAGCGGATTACCTCGTGAAAATCGCAATCCGTTTAGCATTAAAACTCAATTATTTGCCAATGTGAATTAATACAATGCATAAATCATTAATTATAAAGACGGCTTTGTCTGTCACGGCGAATACTACCGTGTTGCAAAAGTTGTACCTTCTTTGAAATTTTGATCTTGATCAATTTTGAGAATACTTTGAGAGCAATAACTTTAGAGAACGACTCTTTATTTCTTTAATGTCATAACTGATTTTTTAATATGCACCATTTTTTATAAGAACAATGCAATAAATACAAGAGCCAAATTAAAAAAAAACATAAAAACTTCTATTTGGCTGTTCTTCCTACAAGGGCCCAGCAATTTTTCACTTGTTTTGTAAAGTATTACAAGTGAAAAATCGTTATTCCCTAGAAACCTCTGCCACTGTGCCATCCATTGAGGTACGTCCAGTTTGGTCGAGAGGTTAATCCAGCTGGGGCATACCGTTGGTTAGATATGCTGAGGGCTGCTGATGAGAGCTAATAGCTCGAGACAGCGACGTCCAGCAATGGGCATAAATGACTCGAGCTGCTTGCGGCTGCAGGGTTGGTGGTTGATCTGGCCACTTAACTGCCAGTGGAAGTGGTTCTGACTTCCCACGAGTCGACCACGAAGGACATCAAGCTTGTTCAGTTTTAATTTTCGTGGTCATGCAAAAATCAATTGTCTACTATAAAATAATAAAACTCGTCTATAAAATCAATTGTCTACTACATCTAGAACTACGTTTTTAAAGTCAAAATCAAGCGTACCTCAGCGAAAAAAATCAACGTCATTTTCGCCGAGAATCCCCGATATTATCCAAAATAACCACAAATTAGGTGGAAACATAGGCTATTCAGCAAGTTCATTAATTCAGGATTCCGAAAATATAAGTAAAAAGATACGTCTTTTACTGGCTCGTGAACGCTCGTGGCAGCTAGACTAGCTCAACCATTCAGCATTCTCAATTTAGGCTGCGTAACCATTTAATACGTCACCGCACTGATAAGGGCAAACAGAACATTGATGTAATCCAACGCAGCTATATCATGTAACATAAGGGCATAGAAATTTAACGAAAAAGATTTTAAAATATATTTAAGTACTATTAACTGCAGTAAACATTTAAAATTGTATAAAGCTTGAAATCGATTAAATGATTTCAACCTGCCGACCGCTTGTTTCTACGACCCTTTAACATTTCATCCGATATTAAAATTAAACGACTATGCTTATATCAGAGGTGGAGTCGAGGACACAAGGCTCGAGGCCAAGGCCAACGACACAAAAAAAATCCGAGGCCAAGGACAGCCTTTTCGAGGACAGACACTCTCGAGGCCAAGGACCAAGGACACAAGCGCAAGTGCTCTCCAAATAAAAAAAAAAAGGTCTTCACAAAAATTTTTCAGGCGATCTCCAAAAAAAAAAAAAAGGTCTTCACAAAAAGTTTTCAAGCGATCTCCACAAAAAAACGTTTTCCAAAAAATTTTTTAAGCGCTCCACAAAATTTTAACAATTCAAAATAGTGCTGTCCTCGAGCCGAGGACAGGCCAATTTTCGAGGACTTGAGGCCTCGAGGCCAAGGACTTCAAAATGTGTTCTCGAGGACTCCACACCTCTGGCTTATATCGTAGTTACTACTTTGATGAAAAACAAAAAAAATTAAGCATTATATCTCATAAAATCATTTTCGCCATTTTTTAGTCACGGTAAATAAACCCATTCCATTTTAGAATCTAAACGACCATTATGTAGTACAACCTTTTTTCCTTACAAGCAGTAAAATTTTGCAGATAGTTTTTAAATGTTCACTAATTCTAGACTCATTTGTTCTTAAATTTTATTGGAGTTGCACAAATTTATTTTTACCTGGTTTAAAACTGTGTCTTGCTATTGATCCTGGTTATTGAACAAAACAGCATAATCCACTGGCTCTAATTGTTCAAACTGGTTACCACTTTGTTGCGATACAGTACTGAAGAAGAGAAATTATCGCTTTTCTTCCATTTGACTCGTATGTTTAATTATTTTTGTATGCCGAGGCAGGCATTTTTCTTAAATTTTGAGTGAAAACGAAACTGATGTTTTGATTTGGCTCTTGTTTTTATTTATTAAATTGCTCTCAAAAAAAACAGTGTATAAAAATCAGATACATGACATTAGAAAAATAAAAAGTACGTTCTCTTCAATGAAATATAAAGAGAAGTTCTCTTCCCTTAAATCACATTAAATAAAAAAAGTGATTGCTCTCCAGCAATTAGAGCTGTTTTAAATGTTGTCCTCAATTAAAATATTCTCAAAATTGACCAGAACCTACACTCCAAATAGGCTAAACTTCTGCAATATGGTGTAATTCGGCGCGACAGACAAGCCCTCCCTATAACTGATAATTCGTGAACTATAATCAATGATACTGGCAAACGATAGAGTTCTAATACAAAACGGATTGCGGTTTTTCACTCAAAAAGCCACTTTCTATAAGAACCGCGGGTTCGCGCTCGGTGTAAATAGGCCTTAAACGAGGACTAAAGGCAAAATCAATAGAGGTATCTAAAGTTAGGCCAATCGCATAAGACTAGATTAGCGTTGACTCCATCCTTTTCGACCCATCCGTTGCAGAGATATTCTACTTAAAACACGACGTCGGTGACTCTACAGCAATGTTATAAATTTTAATAATTATTACTGGCAACCCTGTCGTTAATAAGCATTAGCGTCTTTGCGACGCCTTCTCTGTTCTAACCTAAAGCAACAATAAGGCTAGGCATTGGATCGTTTCGCTGCGCATTAATCAGTTTGATCTTATCAGCAGAACAGATCTGAGGTGGTAAAAAAAGTAGACTGTACGGTAGCCTAGCGATTTCACTAAAAATCAAGCTGGCAGATACATTTCAGTATAGATGCTAGCCTAGTCAAGCAATGAGGTTTTTATTACTAGGCTATACAGTACAAACTCCTAACTTTAGATACCACTACTGATTTTGCCTTTAGTCCTCGTTTAAGGCTCGTTTCACATTGGCAGCAACTGGTCGTATCTTGGTCGGAATCAAGACGCAGGGCGATGCGGCCGAAATTTGTGTAGTACGACCAAATGTTCGACCTAGACCAAAAGTGAAAGGCGCCATTCAAATCAAAGCAATCATCTGGTTTGACTTCTACTGTCGCACTAAATCTTCGCCAAAGTGAAAAGAATAGTTTTTTCTCTTCGGGCCGTTTAGATTTGATATTTATACAGTTTGGACGCTTTAAACTTTTTATTTATGCCAGATAGAGGGATAGCCTGCGTTATCTGCATTTACACGTAGCAAAGGTTTTGTTACCTTAGTTCTTTTCCAGTAGCAAGCTTCCATTTAACAGCAATAGCAAGAATGAAACTATTTCACTGGCAAATTTTCAAATCGAAACTACAGTAAGGGCGTAACTGAAAATTCTAATCCACTAATGAAACGGGTAAACAACAATTCGACAGTTGATGTGGTTATTGTAAAAGCAATGCTCTTTGCACACTTGATCACTTTCCTAGTTCCAAGGCAGCAGTTGCAATTCCTAAGCCATGGTGCAGACAACGAAAAATGAATTCCGATATCAACTCCACCTCCAGTGATGGATGTTACTAGCAGAACGCTATGTCTAACCACTCAATCGCACAGCGCCATTATTCAGTGTACAACAGCACTTGTAATTTACAATGCCTTTTTCGACGAATACCAATGGTGCTTCACGAAGCCAACTCGGATTCGCCACCAGTGAGACCCCAAGAAGCTTAAACATCGAGATGGCTCTCATAGACCAAACCTGAAAACCATCAAAAAAATTTTTTGCCCTGTTTTATTAGACAATGAGTCTGTCTGCAAATGGGTTAGCAAATGACTCAAGAATAATTCGTCTAATGAGCGATGCTTTTAATCGTACAGTGATACCCCAGGCGTATTGAAGTCATCATCTGTCATGCTGCCTCTGCATATGATTGCTAATGGCAGTACAAACGATATAAGGTTTCCTGTACGTGCTGTCAGTTTATCTAAAGTGGATTGCCTGCTGCCTTCAAAGTGACACACTGTTCCGCCAGACAGAAGTGGCTTAATTGGGACTTTGCGCGCGCGTAGAACCTTTGTTTTTACTCGGTCATTTCGATAGATGAGCAGCGAAATTGATTGATTTGCTTATAACTAAAAAACGGCTGAACATAGAAAGTTGAATTTTGGATATAATACAATAATTAAAAGCATCATGGATGCCAATTTTAAGGGACCTAGGTCACGAAATTGAGCATCATGGATGCCAATTTTAAGGGACCTAGGTCACGAAATTGAAATTTAGGAACTCCAAACTAGCGAAAAAACGACCATTTTTGTCTCGAAAATTTATTAACTTGCTTATACCTATAAATATGCTGAACGTGGAACGCTGAAATTTGAACACAACCTGGGTGCAGATAGAGATTGTATGTACACGAAGTTTGGGGGCGCCTAGTCACGTGATCGCGATTTCAGAGACCGAAAATTGGCAAAAAGTGGACAATTTTAAAGTTCATATTGTTATCATACTTCAATTAAGTTTGGCCGCCAGCTACTGGTTTTCTCAGATATATTTATGTAAACCAATGGTAAAACACGACAAGATTTGAGGATGCAACGTTGAGGCGATGTTGCCAAATTATCTTCTTAAATTTTAAACTACTTCAGCTGGACATAATAAGTTTCTACAATTATAGGTTAATAACAGGTAAAACATGGCAAAGTTTGGGAATGTCATGTTGAAAGATTAGTCTTTAAACGGATCTGGAAAGTTTGAGATTTTTATCTCAAACTTATAGAATATGACTGCAACTATGTCCATCGAGAAAAAAAAGGTTGTCTGCAAACTAAGAAACTTGGTTACTTGTTTCGGGGTCCTGGCCCAAGCAGAGGCGGCCCAAAGTGCGCCCAACCAGCAACGAAAAGCCAAACCATCCCCTATTCGAACAGCCAAATCCACCTCAGAGTCAAACCCGAGGCTTGGTATCGAAACTCAGATAACAAATAAATATTCAACCTTGGAGTAGTTAACTGTATAAAATACCGTCGACACAAGACTACGGATAAGTTCTCTTTGCATGTTAACTTTTTCGCGCCTTTTCAAAAGTGCTTGTTTACCAGCCGTTTGCAGAGTAGCCTATACTAGACTACTAAGAGTGCTATGCTTGAGTGTATGCTTCTATCTGCAGCCATATTTTTATATCAACAGCGTTAATCTTTTATGCAATAACTACTCCAAAGTTAAATATTTATTTATTTGTTATCTAAGTTCCAATGCTGAGCCTCGGGTTCGACTCTCAGGTGGATTAGGCTGTTCGAGTAAGAGGGTAAGTTCGGCTTTTTGTTGCTGGGTAAGCTGCACTTTGGGCCGCCTCTGATTGCGTTAGGGCTCCAGCATCGGAACGAAAAACTAACTATCATGCTTCACTCATACACATTCAATTTTTAGCCCCCTGATTTTAATTTTAGGTTCAAAACTTTCGGTCATTTTGACAGACACCCCTGATGACCCCGATTACGGGTGAAACAGACTGCAGAGTTGTAAATTTTTGACGTGTACTGTGTTATGATATCCGCTCTGGCCTTTGCTGTTGAACACTTTTTCGAATCAGTCAAATCCAAGCCCTTCTCATGGTAATTCCAAATTGTTAAGATACAACTGCCTAGCAGAGGCCGCGTTCGTGACAACCAATTAGATTTAACTGAAAACACAAAATCCGAGTTTGGCAAGCAGTGACGAGTTTGAAAGAAGTGATTAGCCTAAAATTGTCATAGTTGGTTGGACGAAATGGTTGTACGAAACGTTAGTATCAGGGCCGTTGCAGCCATTGTTTGCTTGAAACGTTAATATTGCGCTTTCAAGAAAATAACATCCGCAATTCGATACGGTTAATGTAGTAAGAATACGCATACTCTGCCACAGCCTCAGCGCACGAGGCCTAGAGTCTATATCCTGCTTTCACCTATCTAAAACGTTATCTATGGCCCTATATTTGTTTGCTGGACAAATTTTTTCGCTGTTTATCAGTTCGGCCTAAACATAAGTGCTCCTCAATCGGTGTAACCACAACAATCTAACGCTCTAGTTCCGCCGCCTGCTTTGTGTCCTTATTATAGCCGTCAAAAATGGGCGAAGCTCTCAATCTTTCAAGCCCACAAAGATGAGTAAAGCATCTGTTATCAAGCCAGCTTAATCCTACAAATTTAACAGTTTAATCAGAAAATTTTCAAATTTTACACTTCGATTCGACGAATCTCCAGTTCCAACTTTGGTAGTCAATAGCAAATGCCAAGTGTGCAGCATCAAAACGAGAAATACTAGGCGCAATAATGTAAAATTTGGTTTGATTCAAACTAGAATTGAAATCGAAGCACCAACAAGCATAGAAAGTTTAGCTTTACGTCTTAAATTACCAGCAACGCCCGAGGCTATGCATTAATATTTATTACCGAGCTTTCATTACCTTGCGTTTTTGTTTGCTTATGTTAAAGCAGCAATGCCATTAAATTTTAATGCAATCTTTCCTGCACAAGTACCTATCTCGATCACTTTCAACTCAATTTCCTAAGCTTTCTTACAAAGCCCAACAAAAGACAAATACTTAACAGTTCTGCACCTATTCTATAATGGACTATATATATAATTTTCCCTCAAATCACAACGAGTGAGATAGCCAGTGCCAAAAGATCTGAAATTTTAAGTTTTACAATATGTTTTTATAACCTACGATACCTCTTCATTCTTCAATTTACCCCATCATTGCGGCATAATGCAGTTCGCGTAAGATGAGGTGATCCCCAACTGCAATTCCCTATTTTTAAAAAAATCTACGAAACCCTCAGTCATTTAAATCTTGCGACAACACTAACACGCTAACGTTCCACCACGATGGACCCGAACAAGGTTTTTAAGCCTAAAAGAAACCCAATATTCAAAATCCCCTCTCGGTCACACTGAGTGGGTCCAGTAGAGTGTGGACTACAACTAGCTGGCTACAGTTCCCAGCCTCCTAAAGGGTTGCTAAATTGAAAACATTCGCGATAACCTGCTTAATGCTTGTAGAGTTCGAGATGGCGCAGCCTGCAAGCTTGTGCTGATAATTTAGCAACAGCAGAATGAACCTGCATAGTACATAACCTGTAGCAACGTTGCTCCTAACCTCCGCAGCAAAACCACTACACCAAGTTCATCGCAACGGGCAACAAAAAATAGTGGTTGGCTTCCTCAACAATTTCAAAAGCCACAGGATATTTTTTTGAAGTATTTGACATTTTTTGCTTGCATCATTTCTACTAGTATATTCATAGTTTTGCGTGTCATGCAAAATCTATAACCGATAGTTCTATGAGGTTAGTTTAAATCGACGACCAAATATCGAAAAATACAAAAATGCAGTTTCAAAAACAAGTTGTGGCTTTAATGCACTGACGCGGATGGATGTAATTCCACGACTTCGCCGTGGAGTTGTACAGCAACGAATTAAAGCGAATCGATTGTGACTCTTTGGCTAATTAACCGTTTTGATATTTAATGTGGGAAAAAGCGGGGGAGGGGAACAAATATCAAATAAGATCCCGAGCAACGTTTCAGCGCATCGTAGCTTACAGTATCACGTTACCACAGTATTGTTAACATCAACTTTAATAAAAAAGGTGGTTTGTGGTACACGAGTTAAGCGTCGCATAATTTTTACGGATACCAGTTACTGTATCCAGTGAATTACGTAATGGTCGTCGCAATTACGTCGTAATTTCAGCCACTGTGATCACAGAAGAAGATGACGTAATGCTTTTAAATAATGGATGCATCTGAACAGCAGGAGTTGAAAAACAAAGCAAATGTTAAATTAAATTCACCGCCCCAACTGCCTCAATGCAAAACGTGTCGAAGTTATACCGCAGGAACGCATGGTGGGAAAGTGCCAACTAAATTCAACTTTTCACTTTAAAACCAAGTTTATGATCTCCGAAATTAAATTATCTAAAACCGGTATCACTGATGCATAAATTAGTTATGTCAATAAATTTCAGAAACAAAAGTAAAAAACCTAAAACGGTAGACAACGCGGGATGGGTTGGCGACAGGTCGGATTTAGTAAAAACAGAGTAAACGGAATTTTCGTCCATACATATGATTTTCTTCGGTTGTAATTTCGTTGAAAAATTGAATTTACATCATGCGTTGCTACGTCATTTGCATACTCACCTGTTTGGTATAGCTGGTGAAGCTGGGCGCTTATTGAATCAACAACTCAAATTACATTGTTAGTTCTAAGCTTATACCAGAAATGCTGATAGCTACTTGACAAACGCAAACGAATCAAGATACATTAATACATGCTTGGTAGAATTTAAAAGAAGAAACACAGAATTGAAAAAGCTCATTCAATAGACATAAGAGCAGTCAACAAAAAGCCACCCACATTCGAAATCTACCCAATAGGCTCGAACCTTTGTGATCCATCATCAGCCTGCGGAGCAGTAAACCGCATGGCAACTTTTGCACTGACGCAATGTAGACTTGAAATGAACCTCAATTATGTCATTTATCACTCGAACTACAGATGTTTTACTTTGACAATTTAGGCCAATGTGACCAAGCAATACGCCCAAAATTACTGCAGTTGTACACTGCCCAGTAACAAGTTGATTAGATTTTAACGAAGAAACAAAATTTTGTCGAAATATGAAAACGGATCCACAGCAAATGCTATAGCATTAACTTAGCAGTGTTGCTGCTTAAAACTAAAACTTTAAATTTCGGATCCCCTTTAAGGCCATTTTAATCACCCCATGGTCACTTTCACCTAATATTCGTTGAATGCTAAACCCGCTTTCCAATTTTATCGCTTTCTCTCGCAAGTATATTTTGTTATATTTATGATTTTAGGAGTGACAGACGGTATGAGGAGCTATACCCCGTATGCCAGACTAAACCTAAACTATTTCGTGAGATCGTATTGATTGATCCATATTTAACCTCCACTCACGAGAAGCGACGGTGGCGATTTGATTTTGGACGAATCGCCACCCGCTTAGGAGTTGACCGGTTTCCAAGCTTTCAGGTTGACTTCTTTCCACGTAAATTTGCTGCTTGTTCGAAGCTACGAAGGACATATAATCATCGTAAAGTATCTTATTCAAAGACGCAACAACGTGACTAGGGTGCAGGTTGAATCCAGATCATGCGAATCAAGATCGTCGTGAAAACAACGTCTTTATCCTCTAGGCCACGCTGACGGCTAAGTTTAATCAGATAATGGACATTGTGAATCACAATAATGCATTCCTAGCTCAATTGTGATTGCAATGGTTTGTCGCTTTCAAAAAAATAAATGGTTCTACATAATTGATGAGTAGATTTCAACACAGTACCAGAGAAATTGGAAAAAGAAATTATGCTGAAACATAAACCAGGCAAAATCACTTTCTTTCTTCATTTAACAGGCAAGATTATACATAACCGTGGAATGCAGATGCTGTTCATCAATGACAAGACGAACTCAACAAAACAACTTCAATCTTTAACTCGACCACATTTGGAGCAGTTTTTTTGGAGAGCCGACTTTAGTTGGTTTAATCGACGAAAATACAATTTCGTGAATTTTGTGGACGGACACTTAAAAACCAAGCCAGAACTTAACAACATGAAAACTTGGTAAACACATTGTTGGAAAGATTAAGCATAGTTTTTCGGCTAATTCTATTTTGATTTCTGCTTCAAATAGGTTTTGGTTAAAAATTGAAGTAAACCGCTAGTAGCGTTGATACCATGGATACCATGTGCCAAATATTGCCATGCCCAAGTGTTCAAGCCCGGTATACTTACCCATTAACACTTTTCCCTTACAGATAGCCATCTGCTTAAACAGCATTCACTGAAAATTAAACTTAAAAAAGCAAATAAAAAAATAAATTATTTTCTTTACTATGAAATGCAAAATTATCTTCAAATTTTATATTTAAAAATGCTACTTTTAGCTGCCTGTTTTCTGCGTTAACGAAAATTAGCAGTATGGTGGTTTATAAATACGAAATGCTTTTTAAATCACACCACAGTAAAAGACAGAGAAGTGCGAGAGGAGTAAATTTACCTCAATTTTGCGTCCTTCAACTATAGTACCGTGCAGTGCCTTCTTCGCTTTCTCTGCCTCTTCTTTCGTTTCAAACGTGATGAAGCCAAAACCCTGAAGAGAATCCAATTTTAAAAAAATAGGACATTGCACAAGCGAGCTGATTGGATCCTCGGTAAAGGGTTGTCCAACAATGCAGTGTAGCTATATCATCTCCAACTGTAGATATCCACCGGTTCAATGATACATGTGACCATGCTCTGTGTGTAATTGTGTAAGTCTTCCTACACCAAGTATCTCTCCTTGGATTACGTTTGCATGTCTTTTGTCAGGCTGGAGTATCATAGCGCGCAGGCTGCTAGGCCATAATAGCAAATAAACGATGAATGTCTTTCCAAAGAACATAGCGGCGCATTATTATCATTCGGCAAATAAACAGAAAGCTAGCAACATCAGATCAACTGAGCTTCGCCGTCACCATATCAGCCAGTAATGGATCACAACAAACAGCTTTCACCACTTGGTTGAATTCAAATCTGCTAGAAAGGCTCACGGATCAGAGTTGTGTGAAAGCGCTTGACAGCATGGGGAAACTACGCGGAAGACCATCAAAGGGACCATCCCATGGCTTAAGAATAGACCGTGACGTGCGTGTAATCTCAAAACTGGTGATGTTATCTCGGCCTCTGCCAAATACCTGTGCAAAACTGCATTAAGACCATTCCGAAAATCAAACGGCTGACATAATGCAGAAGCATATGTCAACTTCTAATAAGAGCGTCACCAGGGCACCAAGAGGCCAATCACTTACTTACCTTTGAACCACGTTCGTTGAAAATTATTTCCACATCTGTTATGTTGCCGTATTTCTGAAAAAAAAAATTTTTTTCAGTATTTGACTTAAAATCTTAAACACAATGCTACCAATGGTGGTCCACAAAATTTTCCCGATCAATCTTCTATAAAACTGGGCAACTCAAGGATTCGAAAAAGGCTAAAATATCTCTAAAGACTTAACTTATTCATTTAACTTGAATTAGCAGGTTTAGATAGTGATAACACCGAGAAACCGAATATATGCAATTCAATTCATTGGGGCAACCGACGTTCGCGTCGCGTGTTTCTTTGTTTTTACTTTGCCATTTTCCAGCTAACGAGTGTGAAGTTTCAGACTTTTGCTTATAACTCGCGAACGGTTGGATCTAGCTACAATCTACATGCTATTTGGACAGCATTTTGATATTAATAAGATGTTAGTTTTGTACCGAATTTCGAGGCAATAGATCGCGTGACTTCAATTTTGGGACCCGAAAACTGCCCCGAAAGTTTGGCGTAAAAGGCGGTATCATTCAAAAACGGCTTTGGTTAAATGTCTTGAGAAACTCTTTTATCCCTACTAGCCCACTTTTGGCCGAGAAGAGTTTTTTTTTTGTTTTTTCCTTTTTTTTCTTCGTAAATTGTGTACGCTCTTCTTCGAAACACCAAAACACCGAAATCTAATTTTTGTGTGAAGTTGTTAGACTACAAACGCAGTTTTTCTCCCAAAATTTTTTCGTCCCACCCCCCAGAAACCCCTTCAAAATGACTTCCTAAACTAAACTTTTTAAACGAAGACTGAAGGCAAAATTAATGGGAGTATCTAAAGTTAGGGCAATTCTATTAGACCAGATTGGTGTTGACTTCATCCTTCTTGACCCAGCCGTTCCAGAGATAATCTACTTCAAACACGACTAGGAGCCTCCCTCATTAAAATTTTCATTGGCAACCCTGACATTTCAATGCAGTAGCCTAGCCCATAAAAGTCTATATTAACGTATATATCGATTAAAAGGTCTCTGTGGTTTAGTGTAATTGCGGCTTTGACTCAGAATGGAACTAAGATGGCGTCGCCGATGTTATCAACATCAGGATTGTCAATAATAATACTAATAATGATTAGAGAGACCCCTACATCGTTTTGAAACAGTATATCTCTGAAACAGCACAGTCAAGAATGATGGATCAACGCCAATTTAATACGATTGCCCCAACTTTAGATACCACATGGCCCATTGATTTTGCTTTTAGTTTTCGTTTAGAGCGCTAATTGTTTTTGCTCTCAGTTGAGAGTTAAGAAATTAATATTGGGATTCCACCTCCCCCCTTCCCAACCCCCTTATATAGCCCACCTCAAATTAAATTTTTGAACAGCTTAAGCTAGAGCGCTGATTTTTATTGGTTTTAGTTCATACTTAAAAGAAAAATATTTTGAAATAGTTTGGGGGTGCCACTCCCCAAGAAGCCCCACAAAAGAAACTTCCCAAAAGATAATTTTTTGAATGGTTCAAGCTAGGAGCTAATTATTTTCTGATATTATGAAAATATTTAGACGACAAATATTTTGACATAGTTTTGGAATGTCACTTTTAGGTAGTCTCCCAACAATTGATTTTTAAATATCTTAAGCTAGTAGTAAGGTGCTTTTTATTACGGTCAGTCACTACGTGGTTGATAAATACATTTTAACGCTGTTTGTGGATCTCAACCTCCTTAGGGCTCCAAAAGAAAATATTTTGGAATTGCTCTCTAAACAGGAAAACAAGAAGCTTTTTTGAAAATCTCATTATTCAACAAGCGTCGGTCGGTCATCGGGCTTGCTTCTCAAGAACCTCCAATCTAGTTTCGAGCTGCAGCTGAGAGCCTTGGCATAAAAGTAACGGAAAAATGGAGAGGCCGACACTGTTTGTTGAAATCTGTGACATATATGCTGGTCAATGACAGTGGTATGGAATCAATATTCTGCCAATATTTGATAAACGACCGTATTTTCAACCTTTATCAAGTTAAAAAACAGATCATATCTTCCAAGAAGCCTTTAGACTCTTATTATCAGAAAAAGGTGTTCTCCGATTCGTCACAACGCCATTTGCATTTTGCAAGCTGTAGCTTCAATGCGCAAACCTACCGAGCCGCACCACCCTGGTCGCTTTAATCGACCATCCGTGTTTACGTGGGCGCAAAGCCCTAGGAGGTCTTCACACGTTTGCGAGGACATGGCGAGGTATGCTGCGCGGAGAAAACGTTGATTGTTGCGTTACGAGGAATTGATCGTGACCGCGGCACTTGTATTTACCGACAAATCCGTACTCGTTGAGGTGTTTTCAACGTTTCAACCATCCCACTTCATTGTATAAACTCCTACAATTTGAAAAAGCCTTAACCAAAAACCCTACAACGCAATTACGTTCGGTGTTTTTGAGATCATAATGAACGGAATAACTACAGGGTGTTTCAAAATTTAATACCCTCTCTACAGCATAAACTAAAATACAAAAGCAGTAAAATTATACGGATTTAGAACAGGCATTTATTTAAGTTTTTCACAAAATCGTTAACATTTTATGAAGTCTCCACCAGCCTGGCCCCATAGCCTGCATTCTTGAGTACTATATAATCTAAAAAAAAGTGTAAAAAAAGGTGGAAAATCAAACTTTATTTCCCTAATACTTTAGTCACAAATCGCCGCATATCGATAAGAATAAATTGATAAACTACTGCAGTTTCCTGGACACCCTTCAATACGATTCGTTGGGATGGCTAACCATGCTTCAATAAAGATTTGAGTAAAAGCACTCAGAAATGCTAAGATCGCAACCTTTCCGGCTTTACCCAGGTTTGTCGGTTTGTTTTCACCGCCAGTTGGTTGATTAGTAACGCGTTCGTACCAGCTATTGATTCATTTAGACGCAAACGCATTCGTACCAACGTACAATGATTACCATCGCTGTATGTTGTTTTTAAATGCATAAGCGTTGCCGTTATTACCTTGATGCTTTGACCAGCTGCTACATGAAAGGGTTTTCGGACCCAGTGAGGTTTTATTTTCAGTGGTTTTTCTTACCTCACCATGTTCCGCTGAGCTAAACATAGTATTGGGCTGGTTGCACCACCCATCCACCTACGCAACCGTGCCTGGCCTCACACTGGTAACTAAACTATCTTTTTCTTTCTCTATCAATTAATCGAATAACTATTCCATCCGTTAGATTTATTTACGTCTTGTATGCCTGTATGAGGATGTTTGGAGAGTAAAAGTGACTGGTGTGACAGGTGCAGCAACCATCCAAATAAAAATCGCTTGTTTTGACTTCAATGTCCTCTGCATGTCTTAACGTCTGATGTTGTGTCACTACTTCCTTTTCTTGACACTACGTGTTATTGCTGTGTTACTATAAATACGCTATAATTGCGGTGGTCAAGAATAAAAAATGAATAAAGGAAGACCGGTCAAATCGGACTCACTGTTGTTACCTGCTCACCACCGTTGCGACATTTCTTCGAAAGGAGCTGTGCTGCCAGTAGACGCAATGACGCCGGAGATGCTGCCAGTAGACGCAATGACGCCGGAGATGGGCCTCGCCAGCTCGTTACACTCTTTGGTGTATTACAGCGAGTATAAGGAAAGCTTTGATTTGACCCAGGTTTGTTAAAAACTTATTTATTAGGCATGAAAAATTTAAAAAATAAAAAATTCCAAGACACCTTCGTAGAACTTACAAACGAACTTCAAAATGGACTATTCAAGAAAACTTCGTAAAATTTTCAGGTCAACTTCGTAGGGGGCCCTAATTTCGAAACATTCTGTATGCTTTAACGTTTTTGATGTAGTCGAAAGACGACCAAGAAGTTGGGTGAATGCAAAGATTTGCACATTCAACTCACCCCAAACATCTGCCGTAGATCAGGGTCCCGAAAACGGAACGGGATGTTGGAAACGTGAAGTCGCTTGTGTCCAGCTGATTTGCTTGCGTCATCATTCGTTGATGACGTCGCCGCAACGTCAACCTAAAAGCATTACAGCACTTCATATCATTTGTCGCAAAATTTACCAATTACACAATCTAAGATCTTTAATCACTTTTTTTTGGCTTGATAATAACGTACTGCCACAATGGCGAAGCTCTCAAATGTTACCATTTAATGCTAAACGCCAGACAGAAAAACAGTGAAGTTTGATTTTGAAAAGTACTAAACGATTTCCCGCGGCCAAAAAAACAATATTATTTGGGTTTGGGTTCGTTAACATCATGAATGCTAACCTTAGTGTCCCTTTAATTTAGAGTGTAGTTACGACGCGTTTCCGTTAAAGGAAAAAGTTAGGAAAAAAATTGCAAAATGTCAATA
Organism: Trididemnum nubilum; assembly: GCA_963965965.1. NCBI lineage: Eukaryota > Metazoa > Chordata > Ascidiacea > Aplousobranchia > Didemnidae > Trididemnum > Trididemnum nubilum. Next base: position 1,985,698 of record OZ014488.1, on the reverse strand, counting down.
ATGTACGTAGTAGTAGACAGTTAAAGTTAAACTACTGTCACAATACTGACCAAATGGCAACACTGAATTAAGGGGAAATTGTTGACTTTGAACTTCAACGGCTTGAAAACGACAAAACGTAGAAAGTTCAAATTTGGTGAGAAGGCATTTTAGATTTTTCCCAAAATTTTTGCCAAAAGTGAAAAATTTTACTCAAATTGCGCTTTTGAAAATGAAATGAGGAATATGCTACAGTGCCTTGAAAAGCTGATTAACAGACAGAGAATTTTTTCAGTTCTTTTCTTCTCAAGCGTGTCAAGATAATAATTAATTTTCTTCAAAATAAAAAGATCGGCTGGATTAAATCGTATCGATTAGCGAATTCGGATAAAAGTCTGACCTGAAATCGCAAGACTTCGCGCTAACTTACTTGTCGGAGATTAATTCTTATCGATTGGTAAAGTTGGAAAATAAAATTTTATGAAACGAAAACAGTTTTCCTTTTAAAAAATCGATAGTGAATGAAGAAAGTAGGCGCATCGATGTCGCACAATTCGAAAGATATGAATTATTAATTACGCTTAGGTCGACTTCGCTTCGTCCAAATTAAGACAAAACAGACAAGTTAGAAAATTTGTTCAAGAACAAAACTAATTCACCAAAGGTGATAACAAGCCAGCTACAAAACTTTAACTAATTCAATCTAGCTCCATGTGAGGAGGTTTTAACACAGCAGAAGAGCGAAGTCGTTAAAAAAGATAATATTATTGATAGAAATTGGCGTTCTGCTAGTGAAAAGTTATCAGTTACAAACACACCGATGTTCTTGGTGTTTAATTTTCATTTCTTAGTTACCTGGCGTTTCGTCCGCCAGGTCGTCAGACATATTGAGAGCACTGAATATACAACCAGTTTACAGCCTACTTTAAGCTGAAGTATACTCATTGCTCTCAAGTTGCTTGCCGACCTGGTAGACAAAACGTCAGCTAAATAACAAATAAAAATAAAACGCCAACAATATCAGTGTGTGTTTGGATGACAAATTTTCTCCAGCAGAAATCAAATAATTTGAAAATGCCTGGTGAACATCATCAATAATAAGATATATTATATTCGACTCTTTGTATATTGCGAATTTTCAGCACCGTTTTCTTTATGTTTGCTGCTCCTTTTGCAGAGAGGTTGTAGGCTGAGTTTGGTATGGGTAATCGACCGAAGGAAATTGCTCATGACATCCTTTTGTCTTCCAGACTACGACCTTGCTTGACCTGTACCGCGGGAGGGTCACCCAGGTCGTCGGCAAAACGAAGAGGCCAAAGTAGTCTCAGGAAACATTTCTCATCGGAGATTTTAAAAACACTAACTAAAAACGATGTTTTTGAAAGAAAATCTGAAAAAGGCAACTGAAAAGTGCTTCCTACACAAACCACTAGTACAGTATAATGCAAACAGGCTAGCTACCCCACGAAAAATGTTTGAACACAATTTGGTACTTTTCACTGGGTCATCATTTGAAATAATTTTCATTTAAAATATTCAATCTAACTTACTACGACCCATATTACTGCAACTCAGACAAGTCATTGGAAGTAAATAACAACCAAAAACAACACTCACAGAAACATTGCTGGCTGCAGGGTTTGTAGATGGCAAGGCTAGTGTCTGCACTCCGGTGGGAAGAGCTTGAACACCACTCGTTACCATGGCACCGTTAGCTACCCCCTGGCTCGGATCCATCATGAGGATTGTTTGTCCAGGAACGGAGTAACCTACGGACGAAGATGGGATTGCTCCGTCGGGAACAGCTACTGTCTGCACCTGAATCAAGTAGCGTGAAAACAAAGTCTTGCAACAGAACGTACAAGCGTGCTAGGTAAGAAGCCAATGAAAACGAGCATTTTCACTCTTCACCCACTTTTTGGTAAAAATAAAAGGTTTAAATTTACTCAACTTCGGCCAGGGTCCACGACTTTTCGGCGCTAACTTTTTCGGCGCCAATGTTCAGTGCTTTTTACTAACCCTAACCCAAAGCCCTAACCCTAACCCTAAACAAGTGAACTGTCAAAGAGCACCGAATTGGCACCGAAACGATCTGCGCAGAAAACGTCCGGCACAGAAATAGGTGGCGCCGAAATGATCGCACCGAAAAGACTTGATACAACTTCGGCCTGCGTAGTTAAAAATACTTTTGACTACATAATAAAACGAATCTTATTCTTCGTGGTTTCACGAACAAGCTAGAGCAAAAGACTGTCACTGAATTAAATCAATGTTTTTTCCAAAATTTAAAAGTACCATACAAGGGTGTTTCCATAAAAAGATAGAATAATTTTTCACCTACTCAAGGTAGTTTCTTCATACTTTCAAAAGTTGTTGAAGGCTTGGGCAAACGGTATAGTTAGGAGGAGGCTAATATTTTAATCATAAAAATTACACCCAATGTGATTGAGATTAGTGTATTTCGAACGTTTTGGCCCTCTGCTGGTGCCATTATCAACAAACCTTTTTTCATCCATATCGATATTTACCGAGATACACCGGTTTAAACTTGTCCACTTTTTGCCGTTTTTCGTCCTCCAAAATTGCGGCCACGAGACCAGGTGCCCCCGAACTAGGTTTGCATAAAGCCTTCATTAGCACCCATGTTGTGTCCAAATTTTGGCTTTCCAAGTCCAGTGGTTTCTTTGATTTTTAGCAAATTAAAAAATTATTGACAAAATCGCCGTTTTTACCCAGTTTTTGGTGTCCTGGTGAATGATCACGAGACCTAAGATCCTTAAAATTGGCACACATGATGCTTTTATTTATTCTAACATTCAGTCCAAAATTCAACTTTCTAGGTCTAATTGTTTCATAGTTAATAAGTTTTGCCGCTCATCTATCCATAAATATGGCCGAGAAAAAACTGAAGTGCTCTGCGCGCGAAATCCCAATGACACTATTTAACTCCGTGGACAAAGATCACGAGAAGTTGGGGCCCGAATCTGTTTCAATTTGAGCGAAATGGTTCTATTGTTACAATGTCGAGTGAGAAAAGCTCTTGCTTCTTGAACAGCTATGTTATCGCTTCACCTTGCTGAAACGAAAGTGCATTAAAACCGATTCTGTCACTCTCATTTGGAGCTTGTTAGATCTGAATGCGATAAGGAAAGTAATACTGATCAGCTCCAAGAGTTCTGGGAGCATTGTCGAGATCTCTAATTCTTGTGAATGCCTGCACAATCATGTTTAGGACTTTTTCAGCGCAGCACCATTCTCAACTGATCGACCAATTTTAATTTCATGCATTCCACAAAGATTAGAGCCATTTGGTTTAAATTTTTTCATGATCGGACAAATTATTCTAAAACTTGGATGATGCATCCTATATTCTTGCGTCAAATTCTGCACACACTTTCCTTTGCACTAGCAGTGAAGATATCGATCAACTCTAAAGCCAAATCACTATCTTTGATTTTCGTTGAGTTGTGAGCCTAAAACAAGTTCTGAAAGATGAAGAAATTACCGTATCTCAAGGGAAAAAATATTCTCAATCAAAACGGTAACTTTTTTTGAAACATCCTGTATTTGCAAATGGATAGAAAAATAATTGTTTTCGCTAGTATAATGTGAAGAGGGGCTCGAGTCACTTACATCGCATGTAAAGACAAAAATTGCTCGTTATTTGAGCTAAGAGCGGCAATTAAACACTTGAAGGTTTTAAAGTGCAGCGAAAGTATTTGAGGAGCTACTAAATAACTTAAACAGCTTTGCTGAATAAGTGAGGTATTTGTTGCAGGCAAAAATTTAGAGAAAACTGCATTTGGGCGCGCCATGTCGAAGTATACAAAGTAAGAGTAAAGCGACACTTTCCACATTAAGCAAAAACTATACGAAGCGGTCCAGTTACTCAATAAAATTCATAGTAAGTAAACATGTTTAAGTAGTTTATGTTTGCTTTACCTGGGCTGCTGCTTGGGCTTGCACAAAATCAGTGGTGGTGTGCCCGTTCGGTAGCAAGTAGCCCTGTGGGAACATCCCAGCGTGCTGGGTGAGCTGGGTCACTGCCACGTCCTTGATCGGACCAACAAAGGGTATGGCCGAGCTCTGCGAGGCCTCAGCCTCTTGTTTGACTGGGTTCTGCATGTACGCGGACGTAGCGGGGACACTCGAGATGCTATGGTTGTTAACAAATGTCTCTGTAACTTGTGTACCGCTTGTGGATGGGATGATTCCAGTGTTGCTGCTCCCTTCCTGCAATAAAAACACATGTCAAATCAATCCTAACACGAGAGGTAGCAGCTATGATGCAATCGATTGACTAAAACTCTACGATAAGTTGTACCAACTATGCAGTAATGTTCATGATAGTGTGCGATATGTATATGTGAAATGTGAATGCTGATGATTTGTCCTGGCACGATATATACCTACGAAGAAGTGAGTGCTCTGTAATCCTTAAGTAAACATTACTGGAATATTAGTAACGTTGAAATGGAAATCTTGAAATCCAATTAACAAATACAAAACTGTTACGACTTCAATGCATTCAAGTATGTTATAAACAAAACCTGACCCAAAATCAAAATACAGCATTAGCACATGATGATAACAATTGTGCAAGCTTAAAGCGGGATTGCAGCATATTACGAAGATGTCAACCTAGTTCATTCAGCGCAACAATGTGGAACTGAACTGACTAAACTTTTAACCATACACAAACTACGTAATGTTTTTGCCTCAGCATGTCAACTACCGTCATTTGCACTAAGTTTATTCATATTATTACCGTGAGCTGAGGATAAAAGATGAACTAAATATAACATGTATCAATTCAAGTGAACTGAAACCAACAAAAGCCTTTTGTCTCTTTATAATTAAGTGCTTTTAAAGTGACTAAAACTCAATAAATAAAATTCAACTTTAAATCAGCCTAGTTGGTTCGGCTACAACGTTTAGCATTACTTGATAAGTGAACAGTAAGAACACGTTACCCAGTTTGCAGTGGTTGTTACAGCTGTGGTGGAAATGATGTAAGATGACGGGTAAAGAATCGAAACCCCAGGCGCTGGCATCACTTGCTCGTGGTGGGGCTGCGAAGATTCGAGCTTAACCTTTTCAGATGCCGCTTGCTGCCGAGTAAAAGCAGGCGCCAATGTTATCAGCACTTAGAAAAAACTTCTGATGAGACTCTCTTGTTCTTCCACTTCAATAAAAGCGATATACCAGTACTTCCAGAAGAATAGCTCAAAGCAAGAAAAATCACTACTTAGAGTCAATACTGACAAATGATTCGCGCTGGTAAGATATGTACCAGAAGTTTAAAACAGCATCTGATAGTATGAATACAAAATATTAAACTTCTTACTAACCACTAAACATCTTACCAAAGAACATTCATTAGTTTGGACCATTATCAACTGAAAATTTGCAATAAAACTGTGTAAATTTTCAACTTATTTCAACCAGAGTTGAAAACAGGCCGACTACTTCAGGCCCAAACCCGAAAAATGATTAAATAACTTTAGTCTGCTGTGACCAAATAAAACTACATATTGATAAATAGTGATGTAACAATTATTGTTCTATTAATCGAAGTGATGCTTAAATGAAGTCTTTATTCAGTGTTGCAAAATTAGTTTGATTACGTTTTATATCACCTAAATCACAAAGGACGTATCAGGCTCCAATTAACAACAAAGTTTTGCCAAACTTAGCCCGAACTCGACCCCAAAAGCCCGATCCGACTCAAAGTTGTAAACGAGGCCGGGATTTTTGGGTCGGGTTAGGGCCGGATACGGAATTGACAAAATGTCGGGCTCGATTAGCCTCATGTTTTAGACTTTCGGGTGCTATAGAAGCGTAATTAAAAGAACTTTGAAACACTGAACGACGACTTCATTTTAGCATCCATACGATTATTACAACAATCATTATTATCGTGTCACAATTGATCACCAGTAGAGGTAATTGAGGTTTTATTTCAACTGCACAGCAGCAATAACCATACATACTTTTTTAGACCTAACTTAACTTTCGGGTATGATTTTGGCTTTAAATCACTTTTCGGGTTAGGGCTCATGTTTTCGGGTTAAAGCTAGTGTTTTCGATTTCAGGACTGTACAAGTCACCTGTTTATAACTCTGGCCCGACTTACAACTCCGATTTCAATCCATTAAGCTTTGAACGCTTACAAAGAGTAATTTGTTGACATTCTTACAGTTAGCTATGGCTGACCAAGGGACGAATAGTCTCAGCGACGAAGATTTTTTACCGAGCTGAAAGACAGACAAAAACAAATAACGCTAAAATACAAGCTACAGATCTCTTTAAACTTGATCCTTCGTGTTGCCTAATATTTCACGCCAGTACATTAATAGCTAGGATTCGGAAATGTCATTATAACTCGCAAACAAAATCCCAACATTTAATTAACAAGTTAGTGACACCAACATTCAGTAAACTTTGAAGTTAAACGCGCAACCCTTACAGTCACGTTACTGTAGCTTTAAATCAGACGAATGCGGCTACTGCGACTCAAGACTTTAAAGGGGTTGACGTCGGATACTAATTTCAATTAGCAACTTCAAGAGCAATATTAGGGTCTAACTCTTGTACCTTGGATCTACCCGAATCAACATCCATTCAACACGTTTCAAGAACATCTTATGGATCTCAGCTCTTCTTCTCCAATCCAGGATATAAAAATATTCAATACATTTTGCTTAACTATGATTCTACATATATAATCAAGATTGATTCATTTGAATTTGTTGGTGCGCTAGGGTCTAATGTTTATTTAACACGCGAAGCAAAGCTGTTTTCATATACATTACCTATTATTCTAAAATTTCTAAGCATCTTCTTTCTCTCAGGCCGGGATTCTCGTAAAACTTCACTCGTTTTTACTATGTTTTTTGCGTGGGCTACGTCAAGCTGTCTTCCATCAATAAACAAATAGCTGAGCCTTATTCGCACAGAACAGCTGGCACTAAGAAAGAAAAAAGGCGTAATGGAATTAGCAGCGACGTAGGATCGCTGGATGACTGAAACTACAACAGCGATCCGTTCGTTTTTTTTTGCAAGGTTTTGCCTAACGGCTGTTGTCTCTCTTAAGCGTCATGTCTCTGTAGAATTAATAATACCATCTATAAATTTGAAAAAAGAAGCGATGGTGTCATGGGCGTGCCTCAGGCTAGCTTAAATAGCAGCTGATGTAATGAAGGAAGGTCACAAGGTACGCAGCCAATACCTTTTCGCTTTTCCAACTACGTAATTTAACATTTTCAAATGACTTATTCCACTACTCTTAACATTTCTTAGCACTTTTCAGCTTAGCATTCAATTTTTTTAATTAACCAAATAATTAATAAAGCATACTATGCAAAGCCTCCTTGGTGTAATTTCAACTTAATTTATGTACACTGCTGCTACAAATGAAACGACATAACTAACAGGAAGTTGTCATAAATTGATAGGAGACCATAAAACTACAGATAATAATCAATGCATTCTATTGCAGTCCATTAATCTATCAAACGATCAAAGAGAGAATTATGTTGTATTAATGTAAGAATAACATCATAATGGGAAAATTAATATATGAAACGGTATGAAAGCTATTGTTTAATAGGCTGAAAGCAATGTTGCAATAGCATTTTCTTTGCTTCTGCTCCCAATTGAAAACACTTTTTTTGCTGAAAAAAAAAGCATCTTGGGACAAAAATAGATAAGTCAACACAAGGAACTGACGACATACGTAACTACAACAATAATCGGAAAACTAAACGAAGTCATATGCAATGCTTATTCACACCGACACAAATCAAACGAATTCAGGACGTAAACACATTACTCCGCAAAGGATTATGGTTATTCTCAGTTCTCACACCTTAATGCGATTTGGCTTTTCTTTCCTTCAACATTTCAATTTCAAAGCAAAGCTGTATAGCTATACGTCGGACACTAGATGAATGAAATAATCAATTATCCTATGCAAACTGATTAGCTGCATTATTTCAATTCAGGTTCAATTTCAAGCGATATATTCTTTTTAGCTTTAACAAACACCAATATTTTCATAAAGTACAATTTTTTTGCTCAGGGGCTATTCAGCTCAACAACTTTTGTAACAAAAGCGATTTATGATTTTATGACTAAGTAATCAATTTTCTTCCTGTTCATCTTTTTTACCGGCGCCATCTGTAAGTAGTAAAGGTCAATCAGGTCAAAGGTAATTAGATGGTCATGGTAATAGTTAAATGAATCTTTTTTACCAAAATTCTTAGTTCTTGCAAAGTTTTTCCAAACTGTATTGCTAACCTATTTAATTTTAAATCAACACATGAATAAGAAATTTCTCTCCGTTTATATTTTCCTTAACTCAATCTTGCGGTTGCCAGAGGTGCCGATCCAGGGGAATAGGAAGATGCATCCCCCAACATCTGGCGTCGGCCGTCGGTGCAGTATTGGTTCGAAACAGGTTTAACTTTTGTTAACGTTAATGAAATACAAACAATATTTCATTTTGAGCGATTGTGCATTATTCATATTTACTACTCGCCAACTGGCGACTGCTCGAAATGCACATCTTGATCTCTTGACCTTTCTCCGACACATCTTGATCTCCGACAAGCGATTAAGTTGCAATAAATCTTGCAATAACACGAGTTTCAAGTGCTGCAAGAAAACGCCATCAGACTGACTTTTATTCTCCTTTCATTTCTTTTTCTAGTATAAGGTAGTCTAACCAAATTAATCGTTGAGTTCGAAGTCCTTCAGTGATGCTGCAATGTACAAGTACACGTACGGTATAAGCAGGCCTGGTTTCTTGTGTGTTGTAATTAATGAGCCACAAATTAGGCTCAGTTTTATCAGTTAGCACTATCGTACTATAGTGTTACTGTGCCTTGCAGTGCCAGACTTGGCAACGCTGAGCTCGCCCTCTTATGCACCAGTAGGTCCCTCACATTCAAACGTGTTTGCTGTTTATCTCGTACGTCCAAGTTCAGTCTAAAAAACGTGTTTCTTCAATAAAACACCGGTAGCGCAAGGCAAAACCAGAAACTGACAGATTAACCAGAGCAGCGGCAGGCTTTTCAGTTTCAAAATTTCAGATATTGTTATTCCTGATAGCAATATTTTGTTATTTTTGTTAGCTTTCTCCTGCCGTGTTGCGTGAAGTTTTGTGATGTTTTTCGTTGTTTTTTTTTCTTGTTTTTGTAATTTTATGCTGCTCTTCACTGAGGTCTCTAGTATTAATTTAAAAGAGTTATTACATCAGTAGTCTAATGCCGTCGAGTGCTGGTGAAGATTGGAGTTGGCAAGTGGCAGTCTGATATAACTTCAAAACTAGCTAACTGTACTTCGAGCGGTATACCCCCTAATGTTCAAAACTAACTAAAAGTAGGTAAAATAAGCAAATCATCCCCCCTCCCCAAAGCTCAACATGGATCGACAGCACTGGTAATTGCTTTGCAGACCTTCCGGTTTTAGCATAACAGGTCTAATAAGCTCATCGCAAAAGTTCAAACCTCTAATTATTGTTTAACCTTACATTACCCCCTGACGATCCCGCGAGGGTGAAGCAGGCTTTGCTGTAGGGGTTTCCTATTTCGCAGATTACTGCAATTTGTATTACAGTATCGCTGAAGATACACACAAATAACTGTTGCACTTTTTGCATCAAATTACACGTCTACAACAATTGCAACAGTTCTATGTATTCCATCAGTCTTTGCTTTGGTTTGTAAACATATTGGGAAGACACTAGCACCAACACAGGTAAGCTCCTTTGTTTTGATTGAATAATGAGGTTTGCTGTAAGCTAAATCCAAGTAATACCATCCTGCTACAAGTATCAATCACAGACTAGGTTTAGAGAACTGGAAAGCATCACCACTGTTTACTAGATTTTCAACAGCTGTTCCTTCATCTGATGATCAAAACAAAACTTCGCACTAAAATGTTTTTCTGTTTTAAACGTTATAACTTGATTAGCTTGTCTATCTCGAATGCTTTAGCGATCAGCATCCTTTTCCAAAAACTTTAATAGTGAATGCTACGCGATGTGTTAACAACAACAGAGACAACTCTTAATTTCCTGCTAAGTGCCAAGTTATGAAATGTCCATTAAAAGTTGGTGTCATTTTACACGCTAATTGGGTTTCCAGAACCTTTTAGCAGCAACGCAGATATCATACAACATGAAAGCTTCGTGCACCGTGCACGCATGTAATAGCAGTGAATTTTTAAACGAGTTTCAATGTATGTAATTGATTTGATAGAACGAACTTCTCAAACAATCACAGCCTGGAATGTAGCAGAAATATGTTGTAAGTTTAAAGCCAAAACTGTCAGTTTGTAAGGGCAGTCTAACAACAATCGAATCTAAATTTTAACCTCTTCTAGCCACGATACTTTCACAATTCACATCCTAACAGAGGTTGATAAATTTGCCCTCAACTCCCGCTGTTGATTTGACGTTATTGAAACGTCCAATGATGTAAACCAAATGACGTTTTGATCAAAACATAATTTTGGATGGGTGGCTTCAGCAACTCAAAATAGTTTCAGTCATGCAATCGCCTTTGAAGCCAACCTCTGGCCTAGAAATACAATGTTTAAAAAACGGCGACATAAATTTCTAAGCGTATTGTTAGAAGTCTTTAGGTGTCATTTAATACTGAAAAAAAAAAGATAAACACGCTATCGATGATGTCATTGATGAGAAAAAAATAGCAGAATTGAGCGTAATCGATGTCAGTTGGTATAGCGGTGGTCGATGGCTGCTAAAGACCAAAAATATACTTTCAGCAGCTGATAGACCATCGCTATACCATTTAACATCGCTTTGAACGATTTAATTTTACTACCAATGACGTCATCGATATCCTTAACGCAATTTTCTTCAAAATTACATGGAGTCGAAGATTTGTTTTGCAATGAGCTTAGAACTTTCCTCTTTTTTTAATATGCAAGTTGTCACGACTAAAATAAGGCTCTGAATCTCAAAAAGACTTTCGGCTTTGACTCGGTATGAAGTTGCTACAAAGAAATATTTGACCCATTCAAGCTATTGCAAATCACAGGGCAAAACGAAATTTCAAAAGTTTATTTTATACAATTTAGTCAGTTTTGGATGAAGCAATAATATCTAAATACTGTTTTTAAGTCATATAACTGAGTAATGTAATATTTGTAGAACGTAGAAATTTGACGCCGCCTTGCTAACTTTCGCACTCCGGTGGGATTAGCAAAGCCGTGCATCCACAAATGCTATTAACAAACTGTTCAACGGTCCGCCGGGATTCCGCACCACGTATTAAAGCCAAACCAACATCGAACGGAAAGCTAGACATCACGAATCCAACAAATAGCCTCCTCAAAGAAACACAAATTTCTTTATCGCTGTGCGCTAATTGAAATCCTAAAAATTAAACTCGTAGTTGAACCACGGGAAAACGAATAAAATGCTTCCAAGCAATTTTCAGGGAGTCAAAACCATCATTGCAGCTGGTTTTTATGAAATCAAGAACACTCGGTGCTTCGAATCCGCAAATTCTATAAATAATTGTCCGTAAACCATTAAACCAAAAATAAAGACGTGCAAGAGAGCAAAACACGCTTTGAAATGCTCAGCGAGCATTTCTCAGCTAGAAAACTAAAATCAATTTCGGACTGGGACGTTTAGGCGTAAGGATACGACGAGCTGCTAGTTCTGGAATTAAAGGGGCATTCAAGTCAAGGTTTTCACTGTTAATCGAAATGCTGAGAAAAGCCGAAACAGCATTCTCTCAAATTTGAACTTTTTACGTCTTCCCGTTTTCAAGATATTCCAGTCCAAAATTAACAACTTTTCTCAGACTTCAGTGTTGCCATTTCGCCAGTATTGTGACAAAAGATTTAACTTTTGGAAAACTGACTTACATTTATACCTAAAAAGCAGTTAATTTACAATTCTGAACTTTTACTTTGTCTTCACAACAACTCAGTTGCATTGCTGCAAAGCAGTTATTCAAAATGAGAAACATGCATTAACATTTTAAAATTTTTGTTTCTAATAGGCAAACCTGGCAAAATTTCTAAGGGGTAAAAACCTTTCTCAGGAAAAATCCTAACTGTTATATCTCGGGAAAGGAGGTCGTAGAAAGCTCAAATAAAAATTTTTTGCGGAAAAAACGAGCAAAAAAATTTCCCGATTGAAAGCCCTTTTAAACTGGAGCCTGAAACCTTTCGGGTCACTAACTTGACGCTCTTTAATTGAGCAATCTATTTATACCACGTTCCTACGGTCCTCGGCTGTACTGCAATATAAAAATAACCCCAGGAAGTTAAACCGATCACAAAGCCACGTTAATTCCTAACCAACTTAACACGGAAGCACAGTATTAATTGAATCTGCAAACTATGATGAGGCAAATATTCATTGATTAAAAAAGCAGCCAATGACAGGTTTAGAATTTCGATCCACAAGTACGGTTGCCAATGCTATTAAAAATTTAACCGGTTTTGCTACTTGGCTACCATACCAAAATTTTTTCAGCGATTCAAATTTAAACCTTTGGCAATGTCGTGAAAAAAGATCGTTTACAAGTTTGTCTCATATTTTGAATTTTGTTTATTTTTACAAAAGCGCACATTTAGTTCGTCTTTTTCAGCGCAGATTGTGTTGATATGAAGTGCTCCAAAACCCGGGCGCTGGTCACTATTATAAATGCAGGGCACTATAAACAGCATAGTGGTAGCGACGACCTCAAAAAACTAGACACGTGAAAAAGAAAAATATAAGAGTCTGTTGTCTTAGTGAAGTTACCACGATAAATAATTTAGTAATTCTACACCCTGCTAAAACGCCAGCTGAAACAAAAAACAGCTCTGCAGTGCTTATGGACTGACATATAAAACGGAAAATCATAACCTAAAACAAAGCAAGAAATATTTAGCTCCCATTTTTGGTTTACAATTTTAAGTGTTTAATTTTTGGTTTACATTTGAAGTTTTAAGATCCGAGCTGCAAAAAGAGTATACTATTAGGTAGCCAAGCGAATAGCAATCTCGGTAAAAATCAATCTGTCAGATACATTTAAATCTGAATCATAGCCTATCCTAGCAATAAAGCTTTTATTGTTAAACTACTAAGTACAAACAGTATACTCTTTTCACCAGCGCGGATCTGTTCTGCTGACAAGATCAAACTGATTGGTGCGCAGCAAAACGACTCAATGCAGTAGCCTAATAGCAGCGTTGCTTTAGGTTAGAATTAGAATAGCGTTGCTAACGATGCTACGGCTATCAACGTCAAAGTTTCCAATAAAAATTATAACATTAAAGGCCCCGACGTAGTATTTGAAGTGAAACATCTCTGGAGCGGCAGGGTCAAGAAAAATAGAGTCAACGCCAATCTCGTCTTAAGCGATATTCCTAACTTAAAATACCCCCATTGATTTTGCGTTTAGATCTCGTTTAACGCTCATGTTCCGTGTAACTAGAAATGTGTAAAAAAGCTGTAACGCCACTTAACACAGCGGATAAAACAGAATAAATTTAGTAACAACTTTGCGTTGCTGGCATAACCAGAAGAGTGCTTGATGATCGCGATAACGTGTGAAAGAGATCTGTAAGAAATAAATAGTATTTCATTTATTTTGGCAGCCATAAGCCTGTTGATAAAATAGATGTTAAAAATTAAAAAAAAATAGCCTGGCATTAAACAGGAAATATCGCATACACTAGCATTATAAACGCTAATTAATTCTCGTTCGTTCGGCCTTTTGAGCCTTTCGTCTAACATCCGGGAAGCTTCTTGCAGCCAGCTGGCAGTATCTTCATCCGATCGGATCAGTTGATCAGTACTGTGAGGCGTAAAGTAGAACAGACTGTCTGTTGTTATGTCCGCCTGGTTCTCAGCGCCGCATTCACATGCTGCAGTTCTTGCCATACCCCAATTGCGCAGAGAAGAACGGAAACGTCGACCACCAATGCGTAGACGATTCAGCAGGACTAGGAGCGTCTTGGGAGATGCATTCCTGATGGCAGAACATCAATGTTGGAGATGAACTGATGAAGTCTTGTGTTGCGATTGCTCCATCCAATGTTACAGAAATGTTCCGCCCAGTCTGTTCAGTCGGTCAGAGTCTGCCACTAGATCTTTACCAGCAGGCACAAAGCAGTGTCTCGGTTTCAAGCGTTCAGTATGCCGTTGATCTGTACAGATGATCTAACTGTGGAACAAATGCCTTACCTCCAACGCTAGGCGGGCTAGGGAGAGTGTTGCTTGTCTACGGCGAAACTAAGCTGGTATGATTCCCGAACGTACTGGTTGATATTCCGTTGGTGTAGGATGCAGGCATCCGGTCACAGCGGGTAGATAATAATAATAATTGGATAATTAGACGGGAATGGACACTGCGGCATCAAGCAGGTGCACATTCCTCTACAGTCAGGAGAGGAGTAGTTGGTTACAAATGCCCTATTTAATCAATCCGATAACGTTTACCCAAGCGCATTTTGTTGGAAGACCAACTGGCAAACTCTCTTGCGACATCACACGATTAAGCAAATTAACTGTTCGTCAGTTGGAAGAAAGCCATTGAATGATTTTTATCATCAACATTCCATGGAGTGGAGGATAGCGCAGCGATAAAGGTGTCATACTCTGATGCAAGCTATGTTCGACTCCTTGTGCCGTTGTAAATTTCGCAAGTGCATGTAAATAATAATGCTGAAAAAAATGTCCTGCGTTGGTGTGAAATTTATGTTTGTCCAATTTTAAAAATAAAAATTTTAAAAATAAAAATTGGGCGTATGCTAGATTAATGTACGCCCCACATGATACGATTTTAACATCTCTTAAAGGGGCATTGAGGTCTAATTTTTGAATTTTAACCCTAAATACGTGAAAAATAATTGACTACCGGTACCAACGTTTTTGTCCCGTTTTTTCATCGTTTGACGTAGATACGAGTAGCTTTAACGGGAAGATTTTTCACTTGACGGAAAAAATTCGGCTGTGGCGACATAGCAACAACAAATTTGCGTTAGTGACTTTAAACGACCTTTGTCAGATTGTGGATCTCAGGGTAGGATATAGGCTTCTACTAGGTTTCTGCAGTGACTTCGATGAGGTAAGTTGCTTTTTAAATGTAAAAATACACTTATCGGTTTGAATTTGCTACTTTTAGCAAAAACTTACGCTATTTGCTGGGTTTGGGAAGAAACAAAAATAGGCCTAGATTGGTAGGCTAGCATAGCCTACTTATTAATTAAGTTAGTTTAGTAGTAGTTTGTTGCAATTCTAAGGTTAAAACCTTGTCTAAAAACACTTAAGCTAGACCAGCATAAAGTCTACTGGTAGTGGTAGGCTGCTAAAGCTGGTAGGAGCTATAATAATAAGCCTACAATTGATAACGTTCAACCTTGCGTCCAAACCATAGCAACAAGGGTAGTCATGGATCAGTGATTCAAAAATTCTTTTTAAAATGAAAGGAATGCAACAGATAGCGGGAGAAATAAATACAAATTTGTTTTGATCTAGAAGTGGCAGAATTTTGAAATTAGTTGCGAAAAATGTCAAAAACATATAAAATTTTGCATGACAATATGACATACAGTACATGAGTTAAATAAACTATTGATGCCCCTTTAAGGTTTAGCAAGTTTAATTACAAACTAACAAGAAACATCTAATTTGGCTCAAAAAATTTAATTTTGAGGTGCAGAAGCGTCAACAAACTGTTTTGAAATTCTTGCAACATGCCGGAGAAATATCTTGACAAACTGATAACTACCAAATGCTATCGTTACAACGAACTCAACGGCAATTTTTTGCTTCTTATTGTTAAAGAGCTAATATCAGAGGGTAAAAAGTTTTAAGAATTCAATGCTGCGGTGCCAATTAACGGCATTAAAACTACAGAGTAAGTCAACAGTGACATATACTTTACAGGCTACAGCAGTGCAAGCGATACTACTGTATACAATGGGTGGAAAAAGTTCGTTTAAGTATAAGTTCGTAGAAGCCTTTCGTTTCATTTCAACAAAGCAGTGATGTGAAACCAAGCGTATTTAGTCTTTTTCCATATCTATAAATAACGCAAGATAGCCAATAAATAACTCATGCTGTTGAAAAGGCTATCTAAGAAGCATAAGATGAAACCAAAATATATAGGATCGTTGCCCATCGACTGTAAGCCCTCAATCGCCCAACATAACTTTGACTCGCCAACTAAACCTTTGAAAGCTACTAAAGTATAAAGTATCATGGTGTATACAGCAAATCCGTTTCAAAGCAAATCTTTAGCTACGATTGCATCGAAGATAGAAGTACTCAGGGTCGGGACTGCCGCTCATTCCTTGAATTTAATGAAAA
Organism: Trididemnum nubilum; assembly: GCA_963965965.1. Classification (NCBI taxonomy): domain Eukaryota; kingdom Metazoa; phylum Chordata; class Ascidiacea; order Aplousobranchia; family Didemnidae; genus Trididemnum; species Trididemnum nubilum. The sequence continues at coordinate 1,969,371 of OZ014488.1, read as the reverse complement.
TCATGAGCACGAAAATCACTGATCAGGCGGGCTGACGGCTTTGACTTGAAAGACCGCAAAGTTCCTTGATGGCTACGAGCCAATGAAACTACAATGTGACATATCAAACGATATCCGGAAACTTCGTGAATCGTGACAACACCCAACTTTTACTGAACTTTATTAAAGCTTTAAAATTGTGATTCAATTGCGTAAAATTTTAAGTATGTAGTCGTTGAGAGTCAAAATAAGAACTTAAATGCGCTCTTTCCAAATTTTGTGGAGCAATAACTTTAACAGCTTTGTGGTTATTTCCTTTCTATGTTTAAATGTTTCGAAAAGTTATCAAAACAATTAAGCAACGTCAATCAAAAAGCTCATCTAACAGTTTACAACCTCGAAATTCAGCACTTTTTATGAGTTAACAGTTTTTCACACCATTAAGACTTCGCGCGCGTAGGACTTATGTTTTTACTAGGTCATTTTGATAGATATGCAGCGAAATTTATTTAACTATAAAACGGTTAAACTAGAAAGTTGAATTTTGGACTAAACGTAAGAATAAATGAAAGCGCCATGTGAGCCAATTTTGGGGATCCTAGGTCACGTGATCGTGAATCAGGACACCAAAAACTGGGTAAAAACGACGATTTTTCTGTCAATTTTTAAATTTGCCTATAATCTATAAACCACTAGACGTGGAAAGCCGAAATTTGGACACTGTTGTGATTTTTTTGCTCATTTGCATAATCCTGCTCTTTTCTGAACGCTCAACATTTGCGGTTTAAAACCGTCTTACTCTTTTTCATCAGTTTATGCCAATACTTAACTAAGTTAACTGTTTAGTGCAGTTTAGCAAATATGTGGCAAAGTACTGCAGATTGCTTAATGCTTTAGCGTTTGAGTTTAAACCGTACTGTACTATTTCTATTTTTATGTTCAGATATTAGTTTGCATTTAGTTTATTAAAACCTTGAATGGGATTATGAAGTTGTGTTGTGATATCATTACAATTTAATGAACTATATGAAGAAATGGATAAGCGATTAAGACCTCTAATATTTAATACTAATACCAGTAACTCGGAAAGTTCGAGCAAGTGTGGAAGCATAGGAAAAACATATTTTAAAGTTATGTTCAGAGAATCGCGGATATCTCTGGTCAAGACAAGTTTGATATGCTTCGAAGTTTACTGGATGCTTCGGTGTATGTGCATATCAGCGAAAGCCAAAGTTACAAAAGAAGCCATTCGTTTGCTAGACAGTGCATATATAAAACCGGTTCACAAAATATACGCTCGACATCAATTAAATACTTCGAAGCAGAAAGGGGTAGAGTCATTACAAGATTTTTATCAAATGTTGAAGAAGTTGAGTGCGGATTGCAACTATGCTGCAGTTTCGGCTGTTCAAAACCGAGAAGCAGTAATTAGAGATGCCTTCATTGCTGGACTTTTCTCGGGATATATTAGACAGCGTCTGCAGGAGGAAAATGCCCCGGAACTCCGTACTGTGTTTGCCATTTGATTTAGACAATTGAACACTTTAGGAATAGGTAGATGCAAAGAAAAAGAAAATTAAAATTTTCGGGTAACACGTTAGGAGTGTCCATCCCAAACGGGCCCTACAAAGTCTTTTTTTTGAGTTGTTCGGGCCCAACAAAGAAAATTTTTCAGAATAGATAAATGCAAAAGAGAAATCAAACTTGACAGAATTTTGAGAGTGTCGCGTTGGGATGACTATGGTCATCCAGCCAACAAAAACCGGATCCATTGTTGCTTACCTACGTACAATAACCACAGCGGAATAATGATTAACATTAAACTGTCTCGTATGATATTTAACGAAGTAGTCATTTAAATGTGGGCGTATCGTATAAAGCTAAAAAACGTATTTTGTAAGCCGCAATATCACTATGTATGTTATCAACCTCAAATGTGTAGTGCAATGACTTTCATATGGTTTTATTTAAAGTTTTATAGTTTAATTTTGAAAACAACGAGTGTGCTTCATCAGATCAGGGCCCGCATTACAAAAATTTTTATGGTCGCATTAATAACGAGTGTTTTTTATAAGAGACGCTACCAAACGAAATAATCGCTCAAGGCAAGAAGTTAATTTTGCACGTGCACATAGGCGTCGATTTTTTGTTAAAGAAAGCAAATTCGAGGGGGGCGAAAATGTTTTGTGTGAAATGTTTTTTGAAAGCGTTTTTACGGCAGTGACAATAAATATGGTCTTTGTGTCCTTCCGACGAGTAAAATCGTCCCAATCTTAAGCACTAGTACGGTTTGTCGATGTGTTCGCAGCATTACGATATTTTCACGGTGACGACGTTCAGCATAATCGTTTATTCTGGCACTGCGCTGACTTAACTCTGTCAGCAAACATCGCAACGCGCTGACTTAACTCTGTTCATAATTAAATTGATCTAATCAATAATGCAACAATGTTGCGATAATGCTGTTCAATTTTCACAAATTGAGTATTTCTTAATAAAGCTCGGTCTACACTCCTAACTGCTTAAAATCGTGAGCATTCAAACGTGTCCTTAGATTAATATTTTAACCAATAAGCAGCTTGTACGCTGGTAAGGCATCTTACCGGGCCAGAGTTGCAAGTCGGGTTGGCCTTTTCGGGTCGGGTCAGGCTTAAGATTGACAAAATGTCGCGCTTAATTCGGGCTTGATATGCGTATTTGCCTTGTGTTTTCACCTTTTGGATGCTATAAAAGCGTAGTTAAAATAACTTTTCAACACTGAACGACAACTTTATTTAAGCATCAATGCAATTATTATTACACAATTATTATTATTCCGTCACAACTTTTAACAATAAGCAGTTTTATTTTAACCGCATACGAGCAATAACCGTACACCTTTTCATATCTAACCTAATTTTCGGGCCTGGTTTTGGCTTCTAATTACTTTTCTGGTTCGGACCCCCCGGGTTCAGCCGTATGTTTTCGGGTTCGGCCTGTGCTAGTCGACCCGGCTACAACTGTGCACTGGGCGTACTGAATTTTTACTTAAGAGTAATCTAAAAATACGCTCACGATTTTACGCACAGTAAAGACCGGGCGTGAGCGCAGCAATCACAGATTTTTCGAAGGGAACCAATGTGATAACTGCAAAGCGTATAACATAAAAACCCAACCAAAAATTTAAATACTTTTGCCAAATCGTTTTGCGCTTAAAAGTACATTATATTTGAAAATTCTCAACATCATCCAATCAATCCAAGCTGCTAAGATGAAAACTAAGCAAAATCGACTTTAACATCTTCTTGAACGCAGATTTGTGGAGCAGTGAACCGGTGTAGTTGCCACTACAGGCCCACAGGCCCAGTCCTTACTAGGCGTATAAATTGCAAGCGTACGCGTACCCTTTGTTTCAAACATTTAGCACATTAGCAAGCGGCACGCAGGGCGAATGAAATTTCACTTTAAACTTGGAATGAAATTGCATGCTGTCGAATTACAAACTTACGCCCAGTGTAAAAACCGTGTCTTAACGATCTTTTTGAAGTTGTTTGGAAATCGAAGCCAGATAACATAAAAATGCTAATACATATCTGAATTTTAAAGTTTTTGATTACGCACACAAAAAACGTAATGCGTAAATATACTATTTAAAGTAGGACTAAAGGCAAAATTATTGGGGGTTTTTAAAAAACTCCATCCTTTTTGACCCAGCCATTCCAGAGATATTTTACGTCAAACTCGACGTAGGGGCCTCTAATGTTATAAGGTTTATTGGCAGTCTTGACGTTGATAGCAGTTACATAGCAGATTCCAGCAGTTACCACCTTAAGCAACGCCGCTATTAGGCTACTGCATTGAGTCGTTTCGCTGCACACTAATCAGTTTAATCTTGTCAATGGACTGTTTGGTAGTCTAACGATCTCAGTAAAAATCAAGCTGCCAGATACGTTTAAGTCTAAATCATAGCCTAGCAATAAAGTTTTTATTACTAGGCTACAAACTCATACCTGATAATGAGACTACCAGTAGACTATCTAACTAGGGACCACTGTATTTGCCTGCAGTATTTTATGACCCTAGAATAAACTAAGTAGTAACAATAGCTTTCTACTGTACTACCCTTTCTTTCGCTCGTTCTTAGACGTTTGTTATCTAGGCTAACAAACAGTCTACTGTTTTTCCACCTCGGTCTGTTCTGCTAGCAAGATCAAACTGATTAGTGCGCAGCGAAACAGTTCAATAATGCAGTACCCTAATAGCGGCGTTGCTTTAGGTTAGAACTGCTGGGATGGCGTCACTAATGACGCTAAAGCTATCAACGTCAGAGTTGCCAATAAAAACTACAACATTAGAGGCCCCTACTTTGTGTTTGAAGTAGTATATCTCTGGAAAGACTAAAAGTCACGAAGGATGGAGTCAACGCCAATCTAGTCTTATGCGATTGGCCTAAGTTTAGATAACCCGATTGATTTTGCCTTTAGTCCTCGTTTAAGCTCGGTCAACAGTGTCAAACAACACGTACTAGCGAATAATACTAATTTGGTATGCGATTGAAAAGTAGAATCAAAAGTAGGTTGAAATAATAAATGCATATGCCAGAGTAGCATTCGTTTCAAAAATGCAAAAATGTCATGAGAAAGATTTTATTGGATTATTTGTGGTTTTTGGTTTGTTCAAACAGAAGTATCTGAGTAATTGTAAACAATTCAGAAGCCTTTCCTGACTATTCTTCTGCTTTTGATCCAAATCGGGAAAGCTGGTTTGATTTTTTGAATAAATAGGGTATAATTGTTATTCTATTGGCATAAAAACGACCGTATTTAGTGTTATGTTATTCTTTGCTTTTTCAGCGCGGCAAATGCAGCATAAGTTCTATCATTTTAATTTTTTTTATTATATTGTAAATTGTTTGTGCGATCCACTGATTGCAAGTTGCTTTCCCTGCTTTTTTAGTAAACTTTTAAATATATAGTAAAAGCACTCAAGAAATTTCACGTTACAATTAGCATCAAATACTTTGAAATTACTGCAGCTAAAGTGTGTAATTTGGAGATTGGAGACCTAAATTTTTCTTCGCAATAATTAAAACATCACTTCACCAACTTGCCTTATACGTCATTTTCACAACACATGTCTGAAAGTTGTATTTTACTAACCCGCTCTATTATGTTTTGGCGAAAACATTTGTTCCCACTAACAAAGCAAACTCAGAAGTTTTTATCATTTATAGTATAAACTAAATTTTTTCTACCATAACCTCAGACTTTTTATAACTCGCTAGCGCAGCAAGTAAACCATTCAGCAAAATCGAGGAGGTCAGAGACATTTCGCTTGTACTCATTACTCATTAGCAATCACTGTAAGCTAAGACTCTTAACGCTTGGCCTACAAAATGATTTCATAATAGAAGTAATTATTACGTACTAACGCAGGTTACGTAACATCTTGCAAAGAAATTCGAGCGAACACTTTTAACGCTGGTTGGGTGAGACAGTTCGGAAATAGCATTTTGTCTAAGCTAGTTTTTCGTTCGTCAGCAACTTTCAGCCAGCGAAAATGACCTTAACGGGCTCGTTAATGTGAGCCCTGTTCATCTAATTAACAAGGAAAGAGTAAGTACAGCTTCACTGCTTCAAGGGAAGCAATTTATAGGTTTCAAACAATATGGGTTAAATAAAACTGGCTAAGCCCAGAACACCTAGTCTAGCCGCCCAGCCTACCGCTCCAACACTTCGAAAGTACAATACATTTTAATTAACTGCCGATCAAGCTCAAACAGTCTAGCACACTAACCATAGTGGTCTACATCTAACTTGAATACCGGTACAACTCAGTTCAGCAAATTATGTGCGGAAGCGGACAAAAGAAGCGGACAAAAACGATCTACGACATAAAGCGCAGGATATAAAGGCGAAGATATAAGGGCGTAGACATAAAGGTATAGGGACATCAGGGTGCAAGGACAATGGGCAGAGGGACATAAAGACGCAGAGACGTAAAACCACGAAAAATCAAAACCACAAAAATGAATACCGTATCAAAATAGCGAAAAGATTGTTATCTAGTATTTTTTAAATAGCGAATATCATTGCAGCCATTGAGCTCCATGGAGTGGACCACGTGTGCTCTCATGTGTTTCGCACATGTCTCTGCTTATTTTATGGGTCACAATAAATACTTTTTTATAATTAAATTTAGAGCACAAAATGGGTGAATTTTCACAATAAATTTAGTACACAAAATGGGTCAATTTTTCTTATAAATTACAACAAGTAAAAATTTCAAAAAAAAAAGCAAAAAACGAAAGATTCCTCTAAACTTTGGATAATGACTGCCTTTAGTACACGTACACGCGATTAGGAAACGCTTTTGCTTCGCAGCGGCGCAAAAGACTAATTATATTATTACCGTTTGCTCAAACAGATTAAGTGCAACCACAACATAACTGATTCCCTTAAATGATTGTGGGTGAAAACAATTGCTGACGTGTTAACCGTTTTTTATGGTTTGAAAAAAAAAATTTGATACCCAACGTACCTTTTCAACAAAACCCAAACTTTAATTCGGAAAATGCTCAAAACTTGACTTGATCCAAAATTAAACACATACTTATTAAAAAATAATCAAGCTCGTTTCTTTGATTACACACTTATTTTTCGAAGCGCAAAAAACATTAGCACAGATTCCACATTTACGTCTCTGCGCGCGTATGTCCTGCGGTTTCGATTTCATGAGTTTCGATTGGAAACGTACACAAAATCTGCGGATGTGCTTTCGTCTGGACTACAAAAAACAGCTGTGCGTATGCTGTGCAACTAGAGAAAAAAGAACGTATGCGCTTTCCGAATATACAAACAACGCACAACACGGATACTTCGTAAAACCATCTTTGAGTTCGGATCGGAACAATTCGCTCAGGAACGTTTAAGTGCCAGAGTCAGTTAATAACTTTTTTCAACTTTTATGTGACATTTCCTTCCTACGGTATTTTGGTTACAACCAACCTGCATTTTTGGTTCAAACTTTCAAACTTCAATTCAACCCTGCACTAAAGTTGTTGGGAAGGTCGCAGTATGAAAGCAAAGCATTTTGAGCTAAATTTTTGTCCAGCTTCCAAAACCAACGATCCAATGAGTTTTTGAGCTGCTAGCCGTTTTTGAGACCTAATTCGGGAAGGTCAAAGAAAAGTTCTATTCCACTTCTGCGGCACAATCAAGTTTTGGTCAGTTATGGCAGCCCCATCGAAAAATCATTCTAGTAAAAATTGGAAAAAGAGTTTGTGTCTAAGGCCGTACTCGAAACACGATAAAAGTACTTAAAAAATTCCAAAGTAATTTATGGGGTTAAGATAAAGGGATTGTGACAGACTGCTATACCGATAAAGCGATTATCACCGTAACAGCTTTAATTAGTACCGATACTCTGACGTAACTCCGAGAATCGACTAACTTTCACTCTCAACAGGCATCGCAGCAACGCAGACCGGTAGTGATCGAGCTTAGCTGTGTGGAAATTGGCTGGAGCCAATGCTTAAAACGAGCAAGTATGCTTGGCTGCATAGTGACAACATGGTTTGAAATTTGTGGGTTATTACATTCGTTTACGCACAGTATGCTGGTAGGTATTAGGTCAAACGCCTATCAGCACTCACGTTTCTCTTATGCACGTTTACTACAGATGACGTCAAGCTTCCGTTGAAACTTAGCAGGCAGTAAAAACAAGAAAGAAAAGCTGGTCGGTTATAACGTCGCATCTATTCGCGGTTTCAATGGCTTATACAAACAAACTTTGCTTCAAACTGCCCGGTATTGGAAAGCGGCCATAGCCTGAAATATTCTATTCCAAAGGCCGTTTGTATGATGTTTACTTTAGTCTTGTGATGTATATATCCGATTCAAAGTGTTCTTCAGCAAATAAAAACGTCAAGAAACATCAGTCAAGTGCAAAACAGTCACGAAATTTATCAGAAATCAAAAACCAGCAGCACACGAAATCTTGTGCCAGTATTTCAGCTACACAAAAACGCAGTTTACAGCAACACAAAGCAACAAATATCTATGAAAAAAATTGCACCGAAGCGATCGTTTTTCAACAAGTGACTGCGTAAGCATTCATTCGACTAATCTTTGAAATAGCCAAATTACAACAGTAAAAAGGCTACCTGAAACCTCAGTATAGATTCAAAACTTCCAAAATAAAGCCCGTCGTTGACGTGCCACCTGAAGTACAATTAACTTATCGTAAGCATTCACTAAGCAACTGAAACTTTTGATCAGGCGAAACCAACTACATTTCCATAAAAGTGTGTAAATCTTTGTAGCACCATTTCAAAACCTAAAATGACACAACTAATATTTATGACCTTGAACCAAAACAGCAGCAATGTGTGTTAATACTCTGTGTTACTACTGCTGTTAAAAGCAGCAGCAATCAGTGACTAAAAACGGTAAAAAAATAGCAAATTCTAAGAAAGCACAAATAGGTAAAGTCAGTCGTGCGTCTCACAGAAGTCAATCCAACGGAAATTTCCTGGCAAGCTAAGCGGATGTAATTACAACATGCACGACATTACCGTCTCAGTGTAGAGCCATCTACGGAGATTCTACGTAATCGAATGAAAGCTTGTTGACTTCAAATACAGTAATACGTTAGTCTGTATTTATTTTTATTTTTTTTGGGGGGGAGGAAAAATCAAACTTAAAGCTCTTTTAAGTCGACATGTTATAAAAAATGCTTACATGCTGAGCCAAGTTGGATTTATGATGAACGTAACCCTACTAATTCAAAGAGTGGTTCAATAAACTGTAGCTCAGTGTTAATACTGCTGTTAAAAACTAATCAAAACAACGCAGAGCATACCTTTCAACCTCTAATCTAACGCTCTAGTACCTAAGCTATCGACGCCAGGCATCCAGTGAGTACCCATCGATGGTGGACGCAGGTGTGGCGATGGGGAGCCCACTTTTTCGGTACCCGGTAGAAGGAAAATGGTAATTTTATTCTCTTGGGTTCTTCAGCCCAATGAAGGTTCTATGGTGTGGATTTTTCGAAGCACAATGTTGCCATTCACTGCATAGAGCCGAGCAGCTTCAACCAGAAGATGGACGGCATCAACGCTTATTGGTTTACACTAATTTAGTCCATCCACCTGATGACGACACAGCAAACATTTTCAAACGACGATGACGACAAAAGCTAAAAAACTGTACTGCGCAAAGATGATAACCCATAAAACCGGCTATCCTTGATACAAGAACATCAATTCGGAAACTAGTTGATTTTTTCTTTAGCAGCATTGGGGCGCCAAATTACCAAGAAAATGACACCATAATAGCCTTTTAGCTCGTAAGTTGGTGAGGCAAACAACCCGGTATCAGTTGCTATTAGTCCTCTGGCCGTGCGCTTATGATTTTATGCCAGTACATCAGGTCTGGGATAAAGATGAAAAATAACAATCGCTTGTGACAAATTAGAGTAAAAAGTAGAAGCCAGCCATTGAACAGAAATAGTTGCAAGTCGCAATTTCGAAGTTCGCACATAAAAAAAACAAAAAATCGTCGCCCTTAAGGGCCTGTCTACACCGTGCGTAAAATCGTCAGCTTACGAGCGTAACCTTAGTTTGTTTTAAAGATAATTGCGTAAGCCCAGGCGTACCACCTTACAAGAGTGAAATTGCCAGCGAAAAAAATTCGCCAACAGAGCAAATTTTTTAAGTTGGTACGCTTGTAAGATCGCGATTTGCATGAATTTCAAAAAACAGGTCTGCCAGGTCTCGATGAAGGTTAAATCTAGCTTCATAAGTTTTTGTAAATTAAAGTTGATTTTCAACCGTGAAAGTATGCGTGTCGGTTTTAAATAGCCTAATTAACCATGAAAATGATCAATTTGCGGAATTAGAAAAGAGGCCCAGATTGATAGGCCCAAAAGTGAATTATGATGAATTATGAATTGTTTGCTGTAATGTAACATTGGTTTAGCCTAACCCTAGTAAAGAAATTTGAAAATTAAAACCGATCTGTGATGTGGCAATGCAGATCAAAATCCATGGGGGACTAGAAATGAACCACAACCAGTTGCAAGTAGGCCTATGTCTGGTGGGACGGGTACCCAGCATGTATTATACCACATTACTTAAAATAAAAGTAGACTGGTAAACCTAGCCGGATGGTTGCAGTAGGCTAGTTTACTTTGAAAAGTTTTTAAAAGTTTTTACTTTGAAAAGCTTTTAACCTTAACTTGGTGAGGTGGCAGTAGACTTAGATGACCTTTCGGTCCTTCGCTGTCTCCTCACCAAGTGACTAAATATCGCTTTGACTCTGCAAGTTTGTATGTTGGTTTCTAAAGGAATTGTATATTTCGATGCTTTGGTGATAGACCTAGAAAAAGTTGCAGTTTTTTCTTGTGATATGACATCACTTGGTAAATAAATAAATATGATGATGATGTTTACCACATTGGTGCAATGGCGTTGTAACCTATCTGCTATAACAAATAGCCTAGTTTAAGCAAATACCTTAGTAAGATGATAAACAAAGTTTAAAAATTTGTCTGCCAAAAAAGTCTAGGCCAGTGGTTCCCAAACTTTAAAAAAAATTCACAACGGACCCCTTGCAATTTTTTTAAATGTTTGACAGCCTTTAGAGCAAGGCTAAAAGCACAGGTACAAAAAGACTAAGCTCAGCTAGGCCACAGGAATAGCTGAATATAGTAGTAGCGGCCGATAAACTGAACTTTTCTCTTTGTGATGTCATAGGGGAGTCAGTTAGTGTGATCCATAGGGGAGTCAGTTAGTGTGATCACAACAAACGCATAGGAAGCAAAAAATGAAACTCGCAAGCATAAATTGCGTACCTTCTGAACGCACAAGAGTCAGAAGCAAAATTACTAAGCTATGAGCCTAGTAAGGTCTATATCAAATTTCTTTAGCGGACCTTCTGAAAGTGCTTCACAAACCCTAAAAGGTCCACGGACCCCACTTTGGGAACCACTGGTCTAGACTATGATTTTTTATGTCAAATAAAAAAAAATTAAAACTTGTAGGGCCTACCATACCAGTTAACAAAAGCTGAATTGAAATGCAATAACCTAGAGCTTTTCATATGATAGGCCGTGCAGGTAACAGCTACAGACAAGTAAAATTGATTCCATTTAAAGAGGTCCATACTTATCATTTAGCTACCGGTAGGTTTTTATCAGACTTTTACAAACAGTTGAGTTAAATGACAGACACCGTCAAGCCAATAGCCTACAGGTAATGTGATAGCCTAGTGAGATCAAAAATTTTATATTTTAGAATGGTTTTTTAAGAATTCTGAATTACAGTTGAAATGTACTAGCAATCTTTTATTATTTGCGTAGTGACCAAATATTAAATGTGGGTTCTTTAAGAACTGTAGTGTAACAAATTTATCAATGATAGGTACTTTTGAAGCATGCCCAAAAAGACCTATTGATCTGATGATAAACCTATGCAGTAATGTTGATCTTTAATGCTTAGTGTAAAGGTTTTGGGGCTAATGACCAATTGTAAGGTTTTTAAAGGTTACTTGTTGATGCTAATTATGTTCATATTTCTAGGTTGACAATCTTTACCAATACCAGTTTTTTGAGCTTTCATTTTCAAACACAAAATTTGGGTATTTTCATAATGAAGATAAAAAACAAACTTTGCTTCTTGTTTTATCTAAATCATTTGCTTTCAGTTAAAATAATTATCTGACTTGAGCAGTGTGGTGAAGATTATTTTTCACTTTCGAAGTTTTTTCCAATGTGATCACGTGACGAGACACTACTCACATCAGTGCAACCTAACTTCACAATTTTAAGTTTCTTGAAACATACAAGTAGCATTGCTTGTTTTTTTTCGGTGCAACGAAGATTTTAAAGTGCCATATTTTTAGACAATAAGACACACTAATATGCTTAAAAGTTTTTAAAAAATCCAACTTGTGCTTTATACTTTGATGCATTTAATTTATGCGTCTGGTTATGCTCTCTTTACAGTCAATTGGTCGAGGGGTATTGCATTCATCTCTGGAGTGGAAGCTATGAGGTTAAATCTTGGGCTGGTCAATCGAACACAGTGTTGCCAATGGCTCACCACTACTGCGACATTTCTTTGAAAAGAGTTGTGTTGTTCGGGTGCAATGATGTGGAGATGCCACCGCCAACTCATTACATGCTTCGATACATTGCAGCAAATACAATAAAAATTTGATTTGATATCCTTCATGATTTCATTTACAGTTGCTGCATTTAGATTTTTTGTTAATTTTTTAGAGCTTAATAAGTTTGATGTAATGTAATGCACCTTATAATTTGGTGCACTTCGTGTTTAAAAATAAAACCTAAAAAACCAATCTATTTGATGCACCTTATGCTTGAAAATAACAGTTATAGATGCCTTTTATTGATGCTACACAAGTGCATAAAGCCAGGTTATAAGGCGCAAAAAACTGGAACATATTATAATATCTTATAATAAATTATAATATGTTCCAGTTTGTTGCGCCTTATGGCCCGAAAAATACTTAAATTGAATTAATTAATACCTTAAATTGAATTAGGTAATATCTTAAATTGAATTAATTTTGTTAAACTCATATGTTGAAAGTTATTTTTACTCTAATTTTTGTTCTGTAATGTACTTCTTTCCTGAGATTTTAATGTGATCAGTTTGATGCAAAAAGGCTTGACACAGCTGTGATACGGCTAGGGTTTTGCGTCAAACATCTTTCGAGTTGGGTTTGGGTTAAGATTAAAACTGGCCAAGTTAAACCTCTCATGTAAACTGTATGCCTCAAGAAGTCATGAGCTTTTCTCTTCCGAAATGTAAGTGTTTCATGCACATATGGTAGATTTTTGGATATGTCTATTGTTAATTATGGTTTTGCCATTTTGTAGATTCGTTAACTTTTTCTGGTAACAGTATTTATTATCTGTTTTACTGTAGGTCCTCCAATGTGTAAAAATAATTGGAAGATTATTGGAACCACAAGACTGAAAAACAGAAGTAGAGTCATCCAGTTCCATTAATGTTTGTTCTGTATTTCTTCAACTTGCCTCAAGGTCAACACACCCTATTGAAAATTGCTCATGGTTCGGGTTAAGTGCTCTTGGCAAAACTTGTCATATTTTCTTCTTTTCCCACCATAAAATCAACCAAGACATTGGTGATTATTATTATTATTATGCTTCATAGAGTTGCTGATTGCCTTTTCCAAAAGCCAGGCATTATAAATTTCAAATTTTTATAACCGAAATGTTGGTGATGTATTTTTTTAAAAATACCTGCTTTCTGAGACTGATTTGACATTGACATCATTTTTAATCCTTTGGCTATTTTTTTCGTATTTTCAAGTCGTTTCAACTTTTAAGACACATTTATTATTTTTTAAATCACATTTATCTAGCATGCTTTTATAACACACTACGAGTTATCACTTTTTGCATAACATTTGAACTTTTCACCAATTAAAGTTTGTTTCAATTCAAAATTGCTTTGCTTATGCACAAATGGTTGTGCTCCTACATACATGAAAACTTGAATCAGCTCTAGGTCTGATTTGACTGCCTCTAAATATAGCTTGCATGTCAATGCTAATAATAATTGGGTTCAAAATGAAACTAGCTTTAGCTTTGCTAGTAGATTTACTAGTACAGCAGTGTGTTCAAATGCATCACCAACGTATGGAATTCGTTACCACTATCTCCCATGAAATATGAAATTGAAAGTTTGTTTCTTTTTAGGAAATGTATGAGAGCATGAACTTACTATTTTAATGTAGTCTTTGAGGATGTTGCCACTGTTTGATTCCCCGATTTGAAGCTTATTATTGTAGTCTTTATACGTCTGTTGTGTGTAACTGTGTATTGAGTTTAATTCCTGTAAAGCTGTTTTGTTTCGCATGTTGCTATAGCCCCCCAGTCAGATGCATCAACATTTGTTGGTGTTAGTTCGAGGGGAACATGAATCTTTTATTTTTGCGATAAATTAACACTTTGGTGTGTTGCAACCTATTTTTGCCGTTTATATTGTTAGCAAAGCTCTTACGATGAACTTTCCTACAAGTTTTGATTAAACCTATGAGGTACTTTTGGTTTACACTTATTTATACTACAATAGTAATATGTGCTTGTCTAATGTGCGCTGATACCTACATGAAGCGACAAGCAGATAAAAAATCCCTCACTCCCTCCAAAGCATTACAATTGTAAGAGATGCCCGATATGCTACTTTTGGAAATATTAACTGCTTTGTGCTTAGAATTTTGTACTTTTGCTGGCAACAACTTTAGTTTATTGGGTTTTTGAAAATATTCAATACAATTGTACTACAGAAGTTGCAATATCTGCCTTATTGAGCGAATACAAAAGTTCCTCCTCAGAGTACAGTAAACTTATTGAATGTTCTAGCCCCACAAGCAATTTTTTGCAATTTTTGTGGTAATAATATTATCACAGTATAGGATAAATAAAATTTTTTAGCTACCATAGTTTGCCCTATTTTAAATTATGTTTTATGAAAGTGCAATTAGCTGGACATCCATGAGACTTCTCTCAATTTTCAGCTAAATCTAGGATACATAGTTCTTCAAATATGTTTAGGTTTGGCGGACAAGGGATTGATTCCAAAACTTTTGTTGTCCAATTCTTGTGCGTTACCATGATACAAAACTATCAGAGTGGTAGAAAAAAAAAGCATTCAGTACAAGTTTTTGAGTGAAAAAAAAAGTGAATACTGCAATAAGCACTTGGGAGAGGTTATTTTGCCTCAAAATATTTATTTTCTTTTACCTGAGTTCAAAAAGTGTAATTCGTATAAAAAACCTTTTCTGTAAAATATCTTTAAAAACAGTCAATTTCTAGGGGGTCCTCCGGCAGAGTTTCATGAACCATAGTGAAAATAAACAAAAACGCTTAAAACTTCTTAATCATTCATGCTAGAAACTTCATTTTGGGCTCCATACTCACTAATTCAAACCTGAGGATGCTTTTGGAGTAGATTAAATTATGATCAAACTTAAGCTTACTTCGATTCTGGCATAATTTCACAACAGAGCACCAAAATTACTGTATTGCGACAATTCTTCATATTATATAATACAGTACTTTACAGTATTATGTTACCAAATCAATTTTTAGGTAAAATTTTTGTACGAGGTGACACTGGTGAAATTAGAAGTTCTATTGCTTTCTTATCAGTGAATGTAGTTATGGTAGTTTGGTAGCATGGTTGTGTGATAGCCTCTTTCTTCATGCTATGTTATTAGTTATTGAAAGCATAAAAAGATCACTGCAGGCTATGTAGCAGGTTACAGGTAAACTTTTGTGAGAATACTTCAATTTTGAGCTAGCGAACCTAGTATATACAAGTTAAATTGACCGTCATTCAGAAATGTTTCTGTACTAATTTAATATATCTCAGTCTTCTCGTTCTGATATGAAATTTTTGTAGCATAGTTTGACAACACAGTATAATATTTTACAACTTTTGGTTAGTTTGAATTCATACTCACTACGCATCTTTGTTTGACCATTGCTTTAAGCCACTTTCATGCAACATTTCATATTTGTCTTTGTCAAAACAACATAAATATGTCAAAGTATTTTAATGTAAATAAATGTGTAATATTTTGTCAGTTTTACTCTCTTTAGCTTTTATTTGATATCGCAAAGCTGTATTTCTACCCAAGTTCTAATAATTGGTAGTTTCTCTCTTTGTAAGGCTGCATGCAGCATAGCATATGACGATGTGCTATTTAATCACTTTCAAATTTATCAAGATGTGAAGGCTGTAATAAAGATATGAAAGTTTTTTTTAATGTTAGCAAAACTTTAATTTAATATAAGTGGTTATCTGAGTGTTTTACTTACGAATGTAGTTAATGTGTTATATAATGTATGCTACAAAAATGGTTGCACTTCAAAGAAAAACTAGTGATATGCTATACTGTACTTACCAAACTATGTTCTTGCATCTATGCAACAAATGTCAAAATTTAAGGGGTTTTGTGTGATGTTTAGTGATCTTTGCTTCCATTCATTTCTGCTGTGTTGATACTTCGATAAATAAGTCATTAAAGTTAATATTAATGATCTTACCAAACAATGCAAACAAAACTTTATGATGCCAAATTGGTAGCTCACACTAACAAAATTTTCTTGGTAAGTAAATTTAAGTTAAGAAATGATTTATGAAAGGTAGCAGGATTGCCACCTCAAGTTTATTTCAGTATTCGTAAATAGCTGCATCAAAGTTTGGGTTTGATAAAGCACACATCAAAAAATTTAAAATTTTGATACAAAATAAATTTTTAAGTTTTGAAAAGTGGCCCTAACTTCCTTTCAAAAATATTGGTTTTTTAGCAGATGCCAGTTAAAGATGTTAATGTCTAAAATATTTTAGTAGCTGTGCTGGTAAGTTAAAAATGGGTAAAACTCAGGAACCCAAAAAATTTTCTCAAAATAATTTTAAAACGTTATGCATAGTGTGAAAATAGTGCTTGACATGAGATTCAAAATAATTTTAAAACGTTATGCATAGTGTGAGAATAGTGCTTGACATGAGAAAAGATGACATGTTTAATATTTACACATGGTGGGGTATAACCTTAAGTTGAAGCAACTTTAGGTGCCTACCTAAAACTGAATTTGGAAACTCAACAAGCTAACATCGTTTTGAAAAATCAGCTTAAAACATGCATTTTGGAATGACGTAAATAGTATTGTATTATATATTTACATTGTTTAAGATTTGATTTTTTGATAACATGTTATTTTGATAAGATTTAATTGATAATGCTCCATTGGGGTGAAATCGGTTTTATGTAGTACAGTAATAGATTTTAGTACTGTAGTATCAACTGTGACTGATTTCATATGTGGCCAATAATCTGATGGCTGTAACATTTTTCATTTTTAATGACAACATCTTTAGCTAATGCAATTCAAGGCCTAAAAAGATGTCTGATTTTTAAAAAGATATAAACTACACTTGTGTTGTCTTACTCTTAACACTGATTCGAAGAGAAAATTTAAATATTGCAAAAAAGGTTAAGCTTGATTCTTTTATATGTCATATGGTTCGATTTTTTTAGTGTGGAATGTTAGCGAGATAATTGTGGTGATAGAATTTAGCATAAAATACTTGTATGTGCTATTAGGCAATAAGTAATAGACAAAGCTGTATGCTGGATGGTTAAATTATAGGTTAGATTGCTGATTGGCAATTAAGAAACTAAACATCATATTCATAGACCATACAATCTAGAATCACGCACATTATGAACATTGGTAGTGCTGGTATATTGTTACATTTTAGGAATTGCAGTAAAAATTAAATGCATTTGACAGTTTTTCTAAAGAGACACGTTAAATATTATTGTAAAAGGTTAACATAATCAATTTAATATGAATAGCATCAAAAATTATCTTTCTAACAATAAAGACGAAGAAATTCAAACTGTTTTCGCTTATTTTTACAATGATTCATGTAAAGTGCCCGAAGTACCCCCTAAACCTTGTTGGATGACAAAAATTTTTTGTATATCCAATTTTTTTTTCTAAAATGAACAGTTTGGAAACAGGTAAAAAGTAATATGATAATTTTCAAAAAATAGTAAGGCTTTATAAGCACCCTAATAAGCATACAACAAACATTTTAGTTATGAAATCAGAAGTTATAATGCAATTGAAGCTGATTGATTACAAGGAGTAAACACAACCGCTTGAAGGGAGGAGTAAACGAAATAATAATAAAATGCGTGTTTTTTTGCAGAAGGGATTAAATGCAAAGAAGATTGTAGTTCAATATGATATGGCATCACTTATTTACGCATAATACGCAGTCAGAGCGTTTGACGATTCGAGAAGATAACCTATACGTGCATGCTACACATCATGCATCGTCTATTGTGTTTCTAAGGGAGGATTGGATAAAGTTTATATAAAAGTTGATATGGGAGAGATAGAAGAGGCTCAAAATTTGGCTTAAACGGAACATGACAGTTGAATAAACTCAAAAACGATTGAAAGCTGAAAACAAAATGTAGTACCCAGCAAAAAATTGCGACCAGATCTTTGCAACGAGTTACCCTCTGCTGAGAGAAATTCAAAAGAGGATGAACAGGACCTTTGAAACCAGCCTCTAGTGCCCATCGGTGGCCTTTAATTTTTGTAATTTCGTTTTATTCACCAAGTTGCTTTGGCCAGGAGACAGCAAAAGAAATTTTCGGTCTACGAGTTAAGCTGACACTTGTCCACCTGTACCACACACTATAGATCCTTCACAGTCCCTTTTTATTGCTGAATGCCAAGCAAAGAATCGAACCCCAACCTACCGTTTTAGTAACAGACACTCGACCACTGATCAGTGCAAATACTGTTTTTTCTTCATTCAAAAAAAAAACTTCCCCCCTAATAGCCACCACAACACTCTTGATTGGCCAAATTATGTTTTTTTGTGAAGAAGGTAGAAAAAAATTTACGTTTAAAGTACCAAAAAGACAATACCACTTCTCGTGATGCATAATCTGACTCAATTTAATCAATACAACAAAGAATTGTAAATCTGCGATTTCTGTTATCCAATTCAGCACAATATTATGGCAACCCACAGAATACACTTGTAAGCGCGGTTTTTAATAGTGTAGACACCTTCAACGTACGTGCGCTAGGCGTAAAAAATTTGTACGAACAGTGTAGACAGGCCTTAAAAAGTTTCACATGTTTTAGGGCTTTATTTGTGGACTACATAGGATTAGAAACCCAAGTAATATTTATGCAAGGTACTAACCTTACTGCAATTGGCGCTTCAGAATCATACAAAATTTGGAATCGACATCCAACGTTCCAGCGTAATCAAGAATGAACAACCAAAAAAAACTAACACAGTTGCGCACTGTGAGATTTATGCTCTAAGTCCAATTTAAAACAATATTGCAACTGTGACGTTTGTGGCTAATGGTAATAGTAACATGGAATATTAGCAGTGCAATACCCTTTTGCAATCCTTGCCGATACCAAGCCTCAACATACAAGAAACAACTCAGCACTTGCGATGCTAATTGACTAAAACAACAAACCTGTACAGTACGCGTCATTGCAAACTGAATACAGGTGCGCAAACGAAGTACGGTAGAAGATTGTTGTTTTTTAGCCTAGAGGCATCTTGATACGCTATAGATCATTATCCAAAATCTACTCAAATATTTAACTAACATACCTTCCAGGCAATAATAGCAGAATAAACTAGTTTCTTACCAGCAAACAGATGTTACATGCAAAAGCAAAGATGATCACGAAACAGTCACAATCTAAACCTTATACAAGCTACAATCGTTAGCACGAATAACACAACAACAGTGTGTGTCTGCAGATGACTGGTTCAGACCATCATAAACTAAAACCTAAACCTAACAGGGCAGTATCAAGATGGTATTAAAGGTCACCTCCACAAACTTCAATCAAAAAAGCTTCCTCGCGTAAAAACGGCAAACTCAACCAATAAAAAGCACTTTATATCCTTTCTGGTATGCTACGCAGCGCAAAGTACTATACCTTCCTTAACTGGTAAACTTTAACTGTAATTACAGGAATAGCCATTGCACTGATTGCATGTTATGATTGCATGTAATCCAAAGAGTTTAGTCACTAGTTACTACAAAGTCTTATGAAGGTCTAAGCAAAATGATGTCTTAACCTGTTAAATAGGCAATTCTTTTTCTAAAAATCTTTTAAATGTTTGGGGCAGTGTTCAACCATTCCTTGTAATTTACATTTGACATTCGATCTACCTTTCTAATACTACTTCTCTTCAATGTCAATTTTCAGAAGTATAATTTTGTTTCTGTGGCACACTAATATTTTTTCAAGCTGCATAAACTCGATCAGAGATTAAAAGTAATTACACAAGTCCGACTAGCCTCACCAACTCCATAATTACCTTAAAAGATGAAAAAAATGTATTTTTCAAATTCTAATTAGGCAAGACCATATTATGTTTGGCATTAGCCTTGCAACCGGTAGATTTTCTGCCCTGTAGGAGCACAAGAAAACGATCGCCACAAAGAAATGTAAAATAGTGTGTGGTATGTCAGTTTGCAATAATTGTGAACATCAAGCTGGATTAGCAGCTCAAGATGATGTCTCTTGTGTTTAGTCTTAAATCAAATTTCAATCTACAAATACAAACTACCTCTAATTGAGCCCTGAAGTTAAACGACCTCGAACCTACCGTTGTTGACACAATACAGATCCAAGTTCGTCTTAATTCTTTAAGAATAAAATTTGGTGAAAATGTTTCATGCTTTTTTTCTTTGGCTCAACAAACGTTACCTATTCAACTTTTCCATGTCGTCAGGCTGACAACACCAAGGCATAATACTTAATCCTACTTTTTACATACCGTATTTTAAGCAAAATAAAATTGAAAAGCATAATAAGCACAAAGTAAGTTGGATTCATGCTTCAACAGACTACAGCTTTAGCAGTTACGTTTCAAATTAAGTTCAAAACTTGCTACCAAAGTTAAAACAATATCACCCAAATTGCAGCACACCATTTTCATTCTAAAAGCGGGCTTAAACCTGAAAGAGCAATGTATGCAGCTAATTCAATTTTAAGAATATATAGTTCCTAAGCATCCTTGAATTTTTTCTATTCTTGCAACACATCAAAAACACGACCATGCGCCTAAATCATCAGTATCAAAATTCAATTGCTTTACACAGACCAAAGCATGCAATAGTGCTGTTTAGAATTTGCTGTACTATAGCCATGATACCATAATTTTTTATCACTCATACACATCATGCAACTAAATCAATATGGGCAGCCCACAACACAAATTGCTATGAAACAATGCAACTGCATTTAGCTTCTCTCAATGTAGTCCAACAAATATTGCAGAATGGCACCAACTCATAACCATAACATGATATAGGTGCTTATATAGGTGATATAATACGTGCTTCATGTAATTGTAATTACATTTTATTCACCAAGTTGCCTTGGCCAGGAGACAGCGAAGGGACCTTTCGGTCTTCGAGTCATGGAGTTTAATAAATTTCAGTTTTTACTTTTAAAGCAGAACTCAAGCCAAATTTTATATAAAAAAATTGCAAAAAATATTCTATGTCTACAGAACAAAAACGAGATTTTTATTTTATTTACTTTTGAAGAAAAACGCAAAAATTCTCTGCTCCAGGACGTACTCAGTGAAATTTCCAAATGATTTTACAATGGTGATCGTAATTACATTTCATTCACAACGTTGCCTTGGCCAGGCAGGAGCCAGCAAAGGGACGTCCTGTCTAACACACACAGTGTAGGCTCCACAATGTCCTTTTACTTGTTGAACATGAAGCAGGAAAGCTGTGAATATCAATTTTTTATCGCCTGTGATTTAACCTGACTGGGAATTGAGCCCGAGTCTTAGGTTTCAATAGCAGTCGCTCTATCCACTCGACCACTGATCGCTTGGTTTTCAATGGAGTGAATATTTTAAATTGCTGCGTAGAAAAAAATAAGGTTTGTAAGGTTGTGTATTGTGGCGTGGTGCATTACTGATATTTGTGGCAGAATTATTTTGAAGTTTCAAAGTGAAAAGAAGTAAGCGTAGGTGTAAAAGTGCAATTAACCACTCAAACCTACCAGTTCTGCCTCTTGCAGTCAGTTTATTTGTCATTATACTTTGCCATTTTTGCAATATTATGCAGCCATCGCTATTTGCAATTTCACCATTTTTGAGGTTGCTAAACAACGAAAAGTTTATTAGCTGATTAGTTCTTTGCCTAGTCTTTTCGTGATAACCTAAATTTTGGTGGCTAATTGCACTTCTACACTACGTTTACTTCTTCTTTCGCTTTGAAACTTGAAATTATTCTGCCACAAATATCAGTAATGCATCATGCCGCAATAACGAACTTTGAAAACCTAAATTTTTCTTGACAGCGATATGAAATATTCACTACATTGAAAACCAACGTAAAATCACTAAAAAACTCCACAGGGTACGACATAAAGCAAAAAATTCTTGCGTTTTTCATCAAAAGTAAATAAAATAAAAACCTTTTTTTTCTGAAAACCGATTATTTGTTATTTTTTGATATAGAACTTGGCTAGACAGCTTTAATTCTATCGCTACGATGTATTTGAAATGAGTTCATAGCAAATTTGACACAACTAATATCAGAAGTTTTAAGTTCACTACCATCAAGTTCGCAAACTCAACACATTCAATTAAACAATTTTAGACGCAGACTACCTTCTTGGAAATTTTTTTCATAGTTGATAAGCCTACTTAACTAGCCTGGTTGCCGAGAGGTGACATTTCATAAAAAAGCAGCTTTACTAGGCTGTAATATGCCTATTGTTGTGGGTAGGCTATAATGACAGACATGTGGTGTAAGTCATGGGAGGTTTAATTATTTATAGATTCACTTAGAAGCTGTTTCTGAACATTACAAGCAACAAAATTTCAGTAACATTTTTGAAGTTTAAAAAATACGAGCCTAAATCATTTTTGCTAGGTTGTTGCAAAACTATTTAAAGTGCTACGACATAATAATACAGTATGGCTATTGTCCAATGGCAAGAATTGTCGAAAATCTCATCGTTTTGGAAAACTGTGGGCTGCCCAGATATACTTGAACTATTTCTATTTTCATCATCTATCGCTGTTGGAATAATGTCATCTGTTTTGAACTTGGTCACTCCTTCACAACTAGTTTAATACCATCTGACTGAGCATGCTTAATGAAAATTAATAGATGACTTTTGTTTAGCCAAGCATTGCTCAAGTAAGCTAAAACTAATTGTGAAGTGAAAATCTTTTGAATGAAAAATCGATCGAAAAGTATAATTCTTTACTAGCAAGTGTAACATAAAAATTATAATAAACTCTTTCGTCAAAGTTTTGTATGTGTCAAATTTGACAATACATTTAAATCAAATATTATTAGTCAAATTAGCAAACAAACAGGCCAGGCTATCAGATGCAAACAGAAAAACAGAAACCCCATCTTTACGTGCAAAATCCTCCAGGTTTACAAAACCGGATATTGAAAAGCTTGGTTCAAACAACTGCATGACTCTACTTTCACTTAAATGAGGACTGAGGGCAAAACCAATCAGAGTATCTAATGTTAGGACAATCGTATCATATTGGAGTGGCGTTGACTCCATCCTTCTTCCTTCATTCAACCGTTCCAGAGATATTCTACTTAAAATAAAACGTAGGGGTCACCCTAATTGATACAGTATGCTCTTCTACTAATTGGTGCACTGCGAAGCGGCTCAGTGCAGTAGCCTAATTGTGGCGTTGCCTAAGGACTGAACTGGAATATGGCTTACCGATGTTGTGAATAGCAAACCATGCTAACTGACCGCGAACAAACTCACTGTCGCTCAAGCGTTAATCGCGCTGAATAATCAAACTCCAGAAAACTACAACAAGCACAAACGAAATTAAACCAATTGTTGAGTTTTTATGATTTGCTCCATTTTCTTTTGCATTGCTTTATGGCTAGTATCGAAAACTAATTAATACGAAATTTGGAAATCATTACAGTCTTTGGAAATAAACTAATTGTTAGCTTTTTTGCGATTCGCAATTAACACAAAATTAGAAAATCAAGGTTGATTAGTCGCCAAAAATGCTGAACGAAAAATCATAATTAATGACTGGCTGTACTAAATATTTTTACTCTAGAGTGCATTATGAAAGTGATAATGCTATATGATTTCCATTCATTTTTTGTATTAATTAGTTTTCTTTACTTGCCCTAAGCAACAAAAAAAAAACAGCGTCAGTCGTAAAAAGCACACAGTAGTTTATTTCCGAGGCTTGGTGTGATTTCCATTCGTATTTTGTATTAATTAATTTTCTATTCTTATAAAAAGCTAACAATTAGTCTAATTTCGTTGGTACTTGTTCAAGTTTTTCTAGAGCTTGATTTCCTTTAAATGGTCTTTTGTCCTCAGCGCGATTAACGTTAGAGCGACGTATTGTTCAAAGCGCGACTAGTGTAAAAGCACATTCGGTGGTCAGTTGGTCCGGAAAAAAGTTTGTTCAGTGGTCAGTTGTCGTGGACCAGACCAGCATAGTAGACTAGCGATCTCAGTAAAAACCAAGCTGTCAGATACATTTTAATCCACATCATAGCCTAGCAATAAGGCTATTTATTCTATTTCAAGGCTACCAACTCATACCTGATAATAAGACTACAAGCAGGACTACCGTATTTGCTTCTTTAAATATTTTGTGACCCTAGAATGAACTTTCCAACCAAGTTGCAAACAAAGGTCTACTAGCCTTACTTTCGCTTAAGTACTTAAAGGTGTTTGCGATTCACAATTTGGTAAATTAGTTTTTACTGAGATTGCTTGGCTACTGTGCTGTCTAATGTTAAGACTTTTTTTTTTCACACTGATCTGTTCTACTGACAAGATGTACCAGATGAGTGCGCAGTGAAACCTCTCAATGCAGTAGCCTAACTGTGGCGTAAACTTAGAATAGAACTGGGATGACATCGCCAATGTTATAAATGTCAGGATTATTGTTATAAACTACAATCAGAAAGGCCCCTACGTCGTGTTTAAAGTAGAATATCTCTGGAAAGTCTGGTTCAAAAAGGATGAAGTCAACACCAATCTAATCTAATACGATTGCCCTAACTTTAGAAACCCAGTTGATTTTGCCTTTAGTACTCGTTTCAAATGAAAAATAGTAAACGTTAACCTCTGATTAGGTATAACTTAATTGTTTGCATCAAGTTTTCCATGTCCAAGATAATGGCAAAAGAAACTCCGAGACTTCATTGCTGCTTCATTGTCCACAAACCAAGCTGTCATGAGTGATCTACGTGAAAGCAAACAATGCAGCCAAACCATATAGTAACATGTACCAAAAGCCAACCGCAAAATTAAATAAGTTAGTAAAATACAAACAAATGGAGTGGTTAACGATTTGGCAAAGATGTCGATTTTTAGAAAAGAAAAGATGCTAAGGAGGATTTGATCAAAACTACCGCAAACATGAAGCCATGTATAAATGAAGTCATTGCATTCGCCGTGATCAAAGAAATGAGTGGCACAGAATAAATCTTCAGGCAGCATCAAATACAATTTGTTTATTGTGCGTTGTGTCCACATTACCTCATCTTTTAATGCACTTTCTTGATTTTTAACGAAGATCTTTTCTCTAACAAAATGCAAAATTTAACTACTAAGCCTGCGTAGTGTGAAAAATGATTAAGCAAACAACATCATAATAAAAACATGACATACGACAAGTTTGCACTTGAAGGATGCAGTTTTAAATTCTTTGCAAGTAAACTTAAAATAAATGAAAGTTTATCATTTTTTGCACTATACCACAATTCAATATAACATCTACTCCAGCATCATTAATCAATGCAAATTTGCAATGTTGACAGTGCAAATGAAAATAATACTGCTGACCAGTGCAAACATATCATATGTCAGTAAAAACTCAAAAACAGCTATTGTAGAAAAAATATCTACATAAATGAAGCTGGAAGCATATTGCATGAGAAAAAAATTATTTTGTTTTCAATATTTAGACGTATACTAGACGCATTTTATTCAACTTTTCGTCTCAAGTTCGATTACGGCCGCAGATTAGTTGAGTACTTGCAAGCACATTCAATAAGTAAAATTTTATAGCTTGTATAATTGGCCCTAATTTCATTTGCTAGTTCTTATTGAACTGTGTTGCATATATCCCTATTGCAAGACGACAGATTCAAGTCAAACTTTTACTGAATCAGGGCCAACATGACAGAAATTTCCTCGTTCGCTTTATTAACTGAGTTTTTTTCAAGAAGCACTACCGAAAGAAATACTCACTAAATGTAAGAGGTCATTTTTGCACGTGTATGTAAAGCCTTGCAAAATCCATTACGTCATTCTTTCTAAGTTGCTTCAAGCGATTGAGGAAAGCAGTTCGAGTAAAAAAAACGTCACATTTTCCTTGCCAACTTAAAGAGGATCTTGAAGTACTCTTTAAATGTGCGAGAAATGTCATTGGTTCAGAAATTTAACGGCGAAATGTTGAAAACTTTTAACTAAAGCGAATTTTTGCTGAAAATTAATTCAAATCGTCGTCATGTTTGCTATTATCTGCTAAAAGAAAAGTGAATTGCATTGAGAACCATTTGCTGTTGCGACTAATAAAGAAATGCTGAGTAGTGCCAGTTGACAAAAACAGCAATACACTCCTTTTATAAGAACGATTTTCTAAAGCACGAGGCTCATTTTTGCTCAAAATTTAGAAACAAATTAAAAACAATGCAAGCCTCGACAGCAAAATAAGTCAAAACACACACAAAAAAAATTCAAAATAATAAAAGAAACTAAAATTTTTGCTGATTCAAAATGATAAAATTTCAGTGATTTTCTTGTGTTTGCAAGCAAAATTGCAACTATTCAAGATTATAAAGCTCTATTGCTCTGCGCAAGCAATTGAGAAAAACTTTTGGCAGTGGCTCAACTTGAAAAAGCTTGCTTTTTCGCTTTTGCAATTTTACGATGCTGCAAAAGCAAGAAAAAAGCCTTCACTTAAAGTAGACAGAGCAATAGGAATTAAACGGTGTTTCAAACATGCCCACTAAAATTAACATCGATGCTTTAAAAATTTTTACTAAATCAAGAGCAAATGAAACTGAATATCGATACAAAATTAAAAACAGCCAGTCTCAACCCAAGATTTACCGATTCTAAAAAGGAGAGTGTACTTTGACTTGCTTACTTTTGAAAAATTTTGAAACCTAAAGACCTAAAGTTACTGTTAACATATGAGTTTACCCACCAACAACCTCAAGGGCGCTTTACGTTATTTAAAAAATTATAGTATGGTAAAAGGTGTTCTTATTTCACATTGATCCAAAAATATAATGAAATTCTGTTCTTCATTCACTAGTTATTATCAGTTGAGGAATTTGCTTGCTTAGAATAATAACTAGGGCAAGTTTTTGCAACTTTTGCTACATTTTTTTCAGCTTTTAACAGCTTTCTAAATACTAAGAACTTATGTTGTTCAATGTTCTAAGCTGTTTGTAGGAATTTTATGTTGCAACTTTTTGCTTTTTCACATGCAACTTTTTACTGCGATTTTCATTAAGAATGGCGCAAAATGTTAGTGTGATTTAAAAAATATGCTACAAAACTATTTCAGTGCAGTTCTATTGTCTTTGATTTGCATAACAAAGAGCTATGTGACAAATTCCCTGCGTTTCAATGTCATTTATGATGCAACAGTTGGCTTACAACTTCGTGCACTGTGGAGCAAAGTTTTAGCATGTTTTGCAAACTGTTGGCAAAAGATCGCCATTTCTCCCCATGTAATGTTTGCAAATATTTGGCATTATATGTAAAAAAATCTCCGAGTAAATCTCTGCCGTTTTTAATGTTTGTGAATAAATGCAGCTTTTTGCAACTTTCGTTAAAAATAAATGCAATTTTTTCAATTTTTTAGTGCAATAAAAACTTGCCCTAATAATAATGCAGAGCTTCTAGTATCTTTTTCCATAACAATGCAGTACATACAGTATGCTTGAACGCATTACTTCGAACTAGAAATGCATCTGATGTCGTAATGAAATATTTATTACACACTACCACAAATTACGAATATCTCGCAAAGAAATTCGAGCAAGCAGTATTAACGTGTGTTAGGCGAGACTGCTCAGAAATGACAGTTTGTTAACAAAGATTTTTTGTTCATTAGCACTTTTTAGCGAGCGAGAATGACTTTTACAAGCTCGCTAGCACGTTCTGTCATGTTGGCCCAAAACTATAAAAAACAATATTTATTTATCTTATCTATATGTAATCCAACATAAAACCTCAATTAAAAATACAGAGGATCCTGCCTTATTGGACTACACTGAGACCAAGCCGAATTTGTCTAATTAAACAGTTAGTTCCGTTGAGCGAAAAGAATCCATTTCTACAAACTTTGTTCCGTTTTTTTTGTTAGCTAGAAACCTATATGGATTAAAAGGTTTCGGCTGCATAAACTAAGTTTGATTGTTGTAAATACAAGTAACTATAATTACATTAACTGCAAATGCAAATAAAGCTGAAAGATCATTAACAGCAAAACAAAATACAGTATAATTATACTGCTCATGTTCCCATTTCGGTTTAGCGGTCAACAATTTTCAAGCATGGACGATTAGACATTACAGATTATGCACCAGAACTATAACGCAACAGGACTTCCAGGTACTGGAGTCAAATTTTTACAATACTTTTTGGACCATAAGGTGAATCTAAAATACTTAAAATTTCTAAAAAATCCAATGTGCGCCTTTATGTATGGATTTAATTACACTCTTTTCATGATTCAATTTAGAGTTTTTATGGAGTTATTCAGAGCTCTTAAGTTCTATTTATTTAGTGCACCTTATACTTTGATGCACTTGATTTAATAAAAGCAATAGAAGCCATTTATTAGTATTAAACCTTACACTAAGTGTGACTCCCTTATAGCCAGAAAAATACGGCAATTTTTTAAGCCAGAAAAATACGGCAATTTTTCCAAAAAATTTTGTACTACAGTTTTTTTTAAACTTGTGGATTGTATATACTATTTTGGCAAACGGCATAATTGGGAGGAGGCTAATATTTTAATTATAAAAATCACAGCCAATGTTATTGTAATAAGTTTATTGCGAACGTTTCAGCCCTCTTCTGATGCCATTTTCAACGCGCTTTAAAAAACTTACGCGAATTACATCCTGGTATTGATTGAAATGAAAAGTAAAAATAGGCTTATGTCTTTCACACATTAAAAAGGTGGAGTGGGTAAGATGAGGAGTCAAGATTGAGATTAGGTTTGAGGAGTTGGATGTATAGTGAATAGTGATTTTAGGATCAAAAGTTTGTGTTTGTCTGGGCAGGAGGTGAGTATTTGTGGACTATGAAAATCAACTCTGTGGGAAGGGTTGGATTGGAGATGGTTGCAGACTTCAGAGTTGGGGCTTGATTGGTGTTCTTCCAGACGTTTTACAAGATTTATCCAGGTTTGTCCGATGTAAAAAGATCCACATGAGCAATTGAGTCGATACACTATATTGCTTCTAACTAGTTATCGTTGACGGTTTTTAATACCATAATATACCACCTTCCAATTCAACAACAAATTTTACCAACAGCTAGATGGCGTTGCAATGGGCTCACCAATAGGATCTCTAATAGCTGACGCCATAATGAACCATGTTGTCGACAAAGCTCTTGATCTCACTTCCCCTTCCTATCGTTGAAACTTATTTTGCCGCAACATAGATGATTGCTTCGCTACTTTTCCAAACCCAACTTCTATCGACATATTTCTAACCAATCTCAATAATATCAAATCTTTCATTATACTCACTGTAATACGACGAAGCGTGTAACAAGTTGGCGGGGCCCATCTCCGCATCATTGCGCCCGGGCAACACAGCTTAATATCCACAATCAAATTCAATTCACTAAAGAACTGGAAATACACAATTCATTAACCTTTCTCAATGTTTTCATAGAAAAAACAACAGCGGAATCAAGACAAGCACATATCACAAACCTACCAAAACTAACCTACTAACCAAATACACAAGCTTTTCCCCTCTTCATTACAAATGAAATCTAGTCAACAACCTTTTACAACGATTTTACTCTATTTGCAATTCTTATACTTCGATTGATTCTGAGTTCCAATCAATCAAAGACACCCTTCTAAAAAACGGATACCCACTGACTTTATAGACAAATGCATCCGACAATTTTTCAACAAAAAGTTCAACCCAAAATGCCCCAAACAAAACCTTGAACTTAACTACTCTTTAGACTTCACTATCTGGGCTCCATTTCCCACCTTACCCAAATAAAAACATCACCAGTACACAAAAACCCACTTGCCAGATTCTGAGTTAAGGTTTATCCATAATACCAACAAACTTAAACAACAAATTTTGGTTAAAGACCGTCAACAACAACTAATAAGAAGCAATACAGTGTATCGACTCAATTGCTCATGTGGATCTTTCTACATCGAACAAACCCGGATAAATCTTGTAAAATGCCTGGAAGAACACCAATCAAGCCCCAATTCTGAAGTCTGCAACCATCTCCAATCCAACCCTTCCCACAGAGTTGATTTTCATAATCCACAAATACTCATCTCCAGCCCAAACAAACACAAACTTTTGATTCTAGAATCACAAATATATATCCAACTCCTCAAACCTAATCTCAACCTTGACTCCTCATCTTATCCACTCTGCCTCTTTAATGCATGAAAGACATAGGCCTATTTTTACTTTTCATTTCAATCAATACCAGGATGTAATTGGCATAAGTTTTTTACTGCGCGTTGAAAATGGTACCAGAAGAGGGCCAAAACATTCGCAATAAACTTATTACAATAACATTGGCTGTAATTTTTATGATTAAAATATACTATTTTGTTCTCTATATTTTGCCAAATGTACAATTTGGACATTAATTTTTTAGAAATTATAATTTACACAGTTAAACATTTTTTTTTTCTTATTGTAGTTTCGTATGACTGTTATTTCGAATTTTTGAAATTTTCAAGACTTATATTTTTGAGTTTGTAGTTCATTTTGACATGTTTGTTTTTCGCCGAATTCTATTTTTTAAGCTGGACCCTTGCAACCTGCTGCCCGCAATCTGAAATTATGTGGTGCACGAGTGGCTCGCATAGTCTTTTGCATTTATCTTAAGTCTAACAAAAATACAAAGTTTCTCAGGAGCTATGGGCTCATCTCGCACACTCCTATTTATGATAGTTACACTGTTGAAGTCTTGAGTATGGTCAAAATAATGCTAAATAAATATTTTTTAATAGATGTTTGCAGACGTCACTTTTGTTGGGAATGGATGGCTTGTGATCAAGCACTATTTGAACTCAAAAAAAAAAAAACAAATTTGAAGACATAGAGCAGTTCGTAATACTCTACTATATTTGGTTTTCAGAAAATAACCATTTAAGTAGTAGTTGATCACTTAAGACGTAGTTTTAATTTGATCCCAAGATATTTACTCAGCAATTGAGATTGAAGCATTTATTTTACTTACCATATTGCTGACAAAAAAGTGTACTCTCTAAATTTCTGAGCAGAACAAAGCTTGACACATAAAATAGACAGGCCACCATATAGTGAAAAAAGTTGCCCTGGTGTAAAAAAAATTACCCATATTTTTCAAGACCATAAGGGGCACTTGAAATACTAAAAATTTCAAAAAAATGAAGGTGCGCCTTATATATGGATCAGGTTAAACTCTTTTTCTCCTCATGATTTAATTCAAAGCTGTTTAGAGCTTTCAAAGTTGCATTTTATTCAGTGTGCTTTATATTCCGATGCATCTTACATAAGGAAATAAAAGCAATTAAAGTCATTTATCGACACTGCACCTTGTAGTCCAAAAAATACTGTACTAAGCCAAATGAAATTTTTAAAACAAAAAAAAGCACATAAATCTACTGCAAGCATATTCAAGAATTTTAAGTTTTTCTAATCAGTCAAAGTAATCGCAAACTATTAGGACCCACTCAACACTGAGTGTAATAACGTAAACGTACAAGGGTATACTTTGCTTATTTAATTAACTGCAACTCCTATGTTGCTAATGCCACTCTAGGCTTGGTCTACAACTTTTAGACGTGGACGTTAAGGCAAGGGATGTTAAGGTGCTGCTGATTATGCGCTGGAACTTTTACCCGCCCGAACTTTTAGGCATTGAGTCTTTTAGACACCAGAGGTGAAAAAAAATTTTTTGTTCAAATCTTTTTTCCAAAAAACTTTTTTTTTGAAAATTTTCTAAAAAAAATTTGCAAAAAAGAATTTAAAAAAAATTTTTTTTTAAAAAAAAGTAATTTTTTCTAATAACTTTTTTTGAAAAAAAGCATTTTTTTTTAATTTGTGTTTTCAAAAACATAGTTTTTTTTCAAATGAAAGCTTTTTCTCAAAAAAAGCGTTTTTCAAACAAAAAAGTTTTACTTTGATTAAAATGTTAATATCCTCAAAGCTTTCTATCTGACACTTGTCAGAATCAAGAGCGTTAGCAAAGGAGCGGCTACAGAAAAAAGTTGAGTAATAATTGGCTAGAAAAGGATGGATGAGAGAGCATCAATTGTGTACATCCTTTAACCTGTTCAGTGTAAACAAATTCTTTTTGTCGGCAGAGGGTGGGATTAGAAGCTTTGATAAAAGCGACTGCAAAAGCAGGTAGATGGAAAGAGAGCAAAAAAAAAGTTTTACAAAAAATTGATTTCCTATTGTATTTTTTTCCATAAAAAAAAACTTTTTCACTACATGTTCGCAAAGTTTTCTTGCCTAATCCGAACACATGCAATTTCCAGCCTGCGATCTCAAATTTTGGCACGAGTTGCTTGTATTATTGGTACATGCAGCAAGTCGTGTGATGTTTCATGGTTATTTTGAGTCTACCTCTACCAAACAATACAGTACAAATTTTTCAAGAGCAAAGGACTCATCTCTGAGCAGATTCCTATTCATGATCATTACACCTTGCTGTAAAAACATTGTTTAAATGGATATTTTTAAGTTTAATGTTTACACGTTGTTGTAAATACATTTACAATAAAATTCTTACAGTTACATCTTAGGAATTGTACCGAAAACTTTGAAATTGTACAGGATTGTATGCTGCTTCAAATTATTGTTTTACTTACGAATTATTTTTGTAGTGTGAGTTGAATTAGAAGTGGCTGCAGACTCAACTACCATTTTCGACAATTTTTTATGAAAATTTGTATAGAAGTGCTATTTAGTTTAAAATTATCACACTCACTGCATTCTCTTCAATAAAAATAAAAAGCCAACTAATAGCAATGACAGCGAGACTCAAGTCATTCTAATCATTTATTTACAATCAAAAACACAATTGTTTTTACCTTTCATCGGGCCTCTTTAAGTATTAGTTAAATTATAGCCAATTTAACTTCAGATTAACCGGAAAGAATGAAATACAAAATTAAGCGATATGAAGGTTTTGAGTCACTGGGCGTAAAACGATAAAGATCATCAAATGCATTTAGCAGTTTAACAGTTTATCTACTAATGGAAAATAAAGAAATTCGTTGGAAAAAACAGCACATTAATCAACACACGTTACTATCATTAGTAGACATTTAACATTGTTTGAGGCCATGTTTTGGATGAAAATCACACACAGGAGAAGAAAGAAGAAGTCTATTAATTTATTTATTTATCTAGCTCAAATAATATATTTATTTATTATTAGACATTTCACAGAAAGGACGATCCAGGTGCATATATATTATTGTTTATTTGAGCTAGGTTGATGTTTCTTTATTAATAAAGCTTCATGAATTTTGGCCTGAAAATCTGATTTACATTGTTTTCAGAACCTCAAAAGAATTTACCGTATTTATTCGAGTATAAGTCGCATGCGTGTATAAGTCGCACCCCCATTTTTGACATGAAAAACAGGACAAAATTTTTTTAACGTTATTCATTCATTGCAATCTCATAACAAAAAATTAAAAACCAGCAAAGTCATCACTGCTGCCACTGTCTTCAAATAGCCCTGTTTACCTCTGGAACATCCTCATCAGCGTCCATGAGGATGGCAAGTGATGCAACCCATCGTGACTTGTGTGGATAAGTAATAACTAAACGTGTTAGAACGTGAAAAAAAAGGTGGCAGCATTAAAAGTGCAGCGCTACTTGCATAGAAGGCAATAAGTGATATGATCATACGAAAGGAGACAGCGTAGAAATGCATAGCAAGGAAACACCTAAAAAAATTTTGTACGGCATATAATGCACTTCATGTATTCATGTATAAGTCGCACCTGACTTTTTGGGTGATATTTTGGTACAAAAAAATGCGACTTATACTCAAATAAATACGGTAAGTCATGTCGCAAAATTCATGAAGCTTTATTAATTAAGAAGCATCGACTTAGTTTAAACAATTATATGCTCATGGCTCGTCCTTTCTATTAAATGTCTACTAATGATAGTAACGCCAGTTGATTAATGTGCTGTTTTTTCCAACGAATTTCTTTACTATCCATTAGTAGATGAACTGTTGACCTGCTAAATGCGGTTGATGATCTTTATTGTTTTATGCCCGGTGACTCAAAACCTTTATATCGCTTGATTTTATATTTCATTCTTTCCAGTTAGTCTGAAGTTAACATAGCTATAATTTAACGCCTGAAGAGGCCTGATGAACGGCTTGATTGTAAATACATGATTAGAATGACTTTAGTCTTGCTGTTCATTGCTATTATTTGGCTAAATAGTTTAAAAAAAAGAAGATAGACAAAAGACATATTAATAAGAGCTTTCTCAATACTGCACAGTGCACGCTGCTCGGCTTTTTCCTATAGCCAGTAGCCACTTCTTTTCAAGTGCTCTCTATTCTGACGATTCTTCTAGATAAGTGTCAGATGAAAAGCTTTGAAATATTCACATTTTAATCAAAGAAAAACGTTTTTGTATGAAAAACCTTTTTTTTTGGAAAAAGCATTCATTTGAAAAAAAATATGTTTTTGAAAAAAACAAAACAACTGTTTTTTATGACTTTTAGGTGTGGACGTTTAGGCCATGCCAATTATGTGCTAAGACTTTTAGGCATCTGGACTTTTGGGCATCTGGACTTTTATGCACCAGAGGTGAAAAAACTTGTTTTCCAAATTTTTTTTTTAATTTTTTATAAAAAAAAATTTTTCAATGAAAAATTCTTTCCAGAAAAAGTATTTTATCCAGAAAAAATTGTTTGAAAAAAAGTTTTTCAAAAAATTTTTATTCTTTTAAGTAAAAAAAAAAAACTGTTACTTAAAAGAATGAAAATTTTTTGAAAAACTTTTTTTCAAACAATTTTTTCTGGATAAAATACTTTTTCTGGAAAGAATTTTTCGTTGAAAAAAATTTTTTTTGTAAAACATTTTAAAAAAAATTGGAAAACAAGTTTTTTCACCTCTGGTGCATAAAAGTCCAGATGCCCAAAAGTCCAGATGCCCAAAAGTCCAGATGCCTAAAAGTCTTAGCACATAATCGGCATGGCCTAAACGTCCACACCTAAAAGTCATAGTTCGTTCTAGGCATACCAAACTTTTGGTTACATTAAACAAACAATGAGCTCAATGTGCAGGATTTTCCAATTAGTAACTACTGGGTGTAAACAATGTTCAACTGAGATATTGAAGAATTATGCTAAAAGTTGGTGCTTTTGCAGTAAGTTAAAATACATTTGGACTGATGATAAAGTAATTTTAATAAGTTTGTTTTGCAACTGAATTACAATAGGTGTAGATTGTAGAGTGACTCTTGCAATTTTATGTTACTTACAAGTCACAAGTGTAGCACATCAGCAAGTTGACATTTTGCTTCATGATATTGAGCATTTACAGGCAAATAGAATATGCTTTAATGAGTGGCGCAACCAGCAAGGCGAAGGGGCTGAAGCTCCCTCTTAAACCAAGTAATATTCAATTTACAACAAATATTGTAAGTTTCAGCTTTCAAATGTGTTTTTGATTTGATCAGAAAACGTGGGCGAGCAATTAAAATCTTTCAAAAGCCTTTTAAATCTTAGTAATTTAGCTCTTTCTAACTGCTTCAAACACATGCGAAATGTTGTCCAAAGGGTGTTGAAATGGTTTTTTCTTTCAGAAAAGTTGCAAAAATTGCCCAGCAGCAAAGAGCTATGCCTCCAGGTCCCAAGAGTGGTGACTTGTTCTCCTGCACACAATTTTCACAGCAAACAACTTTTGAAATCATTAATACAGTGTTTCAGCATAAACAACATTGCAACAAAACTTAACTATACAGCACAACCCTGTTTGACCATTATAGCGTGCATTTTCATCAACGGTTGAAAGAAATTAACTACAATTGGGTGCTGGTTGCATTTTGAAAAATTACTGGGTGTGCCCCTGAGGCCCTGACTCAAGTGCATAATCAAAGTTATCTTCTACAAAAAATACACTAAGAATATTAGTCAAACTAGCTTTTTAACATCTTTTTTTTATAACTAGTCTAGCATACGTTAACACAAAAAGTTGGCAGCGTGGCAAGTAGGCAAAAGCATCGAATTTATGACGACTGTGATCACACAGTTTGGGTTCAACCTGCACCCTATCATACTGTTGCGTCCTTGGCTAAGACGCTTTACGATATCTCTACTTGGTTGCTTTGAACAAGCACCTAATTATTCCGTGGACAAGAATTTAAAGAAATCCACAGAAACATTGAATCACTGGAAACTCCTAAGCAGGTGCGGACTCCTCCCATCATTGTAGTCATTGCAATCAAAAGTGTGCAGATCGTCCAACAGCTAGCATCTGATGCTGTCTAGTGACAGTAGGATAAACACGCACTACAACAACAACAAAAAACTTTTCCATCATGGAAAATTGTGATAAAAAATAATATTGAAAAATTTCATTCCTTACGACACATATAGTATACTGATACTAATATTTACATGTTTGATCTGCAAAAATTGACTGTAAAATCATATTTAAATTTTGAGGAATTATACAGACATTCACTATTATTTATTAAACAGCTAAAAGTGACTTCAAGCTGAGCTTTTCCGAATGCTTTTATTTAGTCAAGAAAAATGACCAATTAATGTAAATACTGGTGATTAAACCATTTGTTTTTTCGATTCTCTGCTGCCCCAACAAATGATAGAACAATTAAAGCCATTAACAAAAGTGAAGAAAAATGTAAAGAAGCAAAATACGTAGATAAATAGAAAATGTAAAAATTAGAAACTTTAAAACAAAAGTTTTTCAAAAAAATTTGGCTCTGGCACCTGCAAGTCTGGTTGCTTACTAGTCCTGGCACTTAATAGTTGTGGTGCATAATCAGCCATGCCTAATCATTTGAGTTTAAAAGTCATAGTTTGAAGGTGTTACTCATCTTGTCAGCCACACCCAAAAAATCATTGATTGTCATACAGTGAACAATGTAATAAATCATTGATTTTCATACAGCGAACAATGTTAATACTTTATTCTCATAGAGTGAATAATTGTATCATCTTGCACCCAATAAAATTGTTGACTTGCTCAATAAAATCAGCTTACCAGTTATACTGCATGCTGTACATTAGCTACTGAATAAATTCATCAGGGGCATCTGCCTTTCGACCTTATTTGTCTTTTGAATTCAAATTAGAAAATGTTAACAATAAAGAAACAGGAGGGGCAAAATGTCCCCTTTTTTGTTTTTATTATAAATCCCTTGAGAAAAGATCTTTTCAATTCAATTCAGCTTGACATTAGTCAAATTTATTCACATATAACCACCGAAAAATTTGGGGTTTTTTAGGGCATGGGTAAGTTATCCCATGTTCAGTAGGCTGATTCAAAAAACAACTTTTTTGGAGAGTTTGAAGTCTTACCCTGTCCAAAGTGTTCCATTTAATGAAAAAACACCTTTTGTAAAAATATTAAAAACAAATATTGACTTTTAGTGGTTTCCCATCCTCCCTAAAAATTTTCCCTTTTTATCAGAAATTGCTCAAAATTCAAATGCCTGTATTTTTC
Organism: Trididemnum nubilum; assembly: GCA_963965965.1. Classification (NCBI taxonomy): domain Eukaryota; kingdom Metazoa; phylum Chordata; class Ascidiacea; order Aplousobranchia; family Didemnidae; genus Trididemnum; species Trididemnum nubilum. Next base: position 1,931,825 of record OZ014488.1, on the reverse strand, counting down.
AAACTACTTAAGCAAACCTACAAGTGTTTGGGTTCATTTTGATCAGGATGCAAAGCACTACAACTTGAAAAAGTTAAACTACCGTATTTTATTCGAGTATAAGTCGCATGCGTGTATAAGTCGCACCCCCATTTTTGACATGAAAAACAGGACAAAATTTTTTTTAACGTTATTCATTCATTGCAATCTCATAACAAAAAATTAAAAAACCAGCAAAGTCATCACTGCTGCCACTGTCTTCAAATAGCCCTGTTTACCTCTGGAACATCCTCATCAGCGTCCATGAGGATGGCAAGTGATGCAACCCATCGTGACTTGTGTGGATAAGTAATAACTAAACGTGTTAGAACGTGAAAAAAAAAGGTGGCAGCATTAAAAGTGCAGCGCTACTCGCATAGAAGGCAATAAGTGATATGATCATACGAAAGGAGACAGCGTAGAAATGCATAGCAAGGAAACACCTAAAAAAATTTTGTACGGCATATAATGCTCTTCATGTATTCATGTATAAGTCGCACCTGACTTTTAGGGTGATATTTTGGTACAAAAAAAATGCGACTTATACTCGAATAAATACGGTAGTACATAATTTATTGATGCAAGTCTTGATATTTTAATAGAATGCTACATACTGCAATGCAATTAATTTTTATCATAAAACATAAAACAAAACACTAAAAGTCCACAGCATTCCATACTTGGGCTGTTTAAGTCAAACTTCACGAAGAATGGGTTAGTAGAAGCAGTATATACCAGTATTTCATAGGACGTCAAATCATTGTTGCCCTGCTAAGCTGTGCTTGAGAACCTGAGGAAATTTTTTGAGATGTTGGGAAACAACTTATAGAAGATTATTTTGTTGTTCTTCATTAATCTAGTGTCCAGATTAGTCTAGTGCCCAGAAAAGGTTTGCACTAAGGCAACACTTCTTTCAGGGTGGTCATATGTAACTGCTAGAAATGCACAAAATGCTTTAGCAGTTTGGTAGTCATTATTTTCTTTCCATTCAGCAATTGGAAGTTGAAGAAAAGAATCTGGAATTTCAATTTTGTAAACAGCAAACGTGTGTTGGAGGTTGCAAATGATGAGAGTGATCTACTATCGAGACTTTCCAATAGTATGGTGGCCTGTTTCACTAAAACATCTTTCTCTTCTATTGTAAGCATTGCTTGAACTATTTTTCTTCTTTTACATTGGGCATGACATCATCATCAAAAAGAGCAAGACCCACCAATTCTTCAGAAAGATATCACAAATGATGAATCATCTTCCAGTTGCCACAAAAGATATTTCTTTGTCCATGGTTTTGTATTCGCTCAAGCTTTTAAGAAGACACAAGTTACTGTTAGGAGCTTTCGCTGCAAATGGAGCAGTAATCCAGACTTTGATGTAAATGCACGTAAAGAACATGCACAGGTCTAGTAGTTCTTTCAGCTCTATGGCACTTAAAATAAACTGCTTTGGGATCATCCATATCTTGAATGAATGGATGATTTTAGCCATCCACCTAGTATGGTGGTTAGCCCAAGGTGCTTTAAATCGAATCTTTTGAGATGATGCACCTTTAAGAAATAATAATACTTATATCAAGAGTTCGATACAGTCATTAGGTAACTGCTTTTCAGTGGTTAATAACAAGCTGTTGATAAAGTTAATCATACCTTATTTTATGTCAGCGATCCCATGTGCTGCAATCTCATCTGTAAAAGCATTGTTAAACTTTTCTTGGTCATTATACTCCCAAAAGCATACGAAGAGCTGGATTTCTGGTGCAGAAGATGCTGGTATAACTGTTTTAAATGCAGCTCGTGGAATCAATTCAAGTACATGGTGACGACACGAAAAATACAACAGATCTCCACCAAAAACTTGTTCTATGATCACACAAGCTCCATTTATTCTTTCAGTGTTTAAACCTGTTGTATCAAAGTGCAATGCTTCAATGCTGTTTTGCACATTCCATTACTTTAGTACTTGAAATATTGCATGAGCCTCAGTTTCACATGTGCCAGATGGAAGCTTCGGTACTGACAGGAGTTGTGTATCACCACAAGCTTTGGTACCGACAGAAGTTTATGTTATCGCAGAACTCCTTTTTGGTGGAGATCTGTTGTATTTTTCGTGTCGTCACCATGTACTTGAATTGATTCCACGAGCTGCATTTAAAACAGTTATACCAGCATCTTCTGCACCAGAAATCCAGCTCTTCGTACGCTTTTGGGAGTATAATGACCAAGAAAAGTTTAACAATGCTTTTACAGATGAGATTGCAGCACATGGGATCGCTGACATAAAATAAGGTATGATTAACTTTATCAACAGCTTGTTATTAACCACTGAAAAGCAGTTACCTAATGACTGTATCGAACTCTTGATATAAGTATTATTATTTCTTAAAGGTGCATCATCTCAAAAGATTCGATTTAAAGCACCTTGGGCTAACCACCATACTAGGTGGATGGCTAAAATCATCCATTCATTCAAGATATGGATGATCCCAAAGCAGTTTATTTTAAGTGCCATAGAGCTGAAAGAACTACTAGACCTGTGCATGTTCTTTACGTGCATTTACATCAAAGTCTGGATTACTGCTCCATTTGCAGCGAAAGCTCCTAACAGTAACTTGTGTCTTCTTAAAAGCTTGAGCGAATACAAAACCATGGACAAAGAAATATCTTTTGTGGCAACTGGAAGATGATTCATCATTTGTGATATCTTTCTGAAGAATTGGTGGGTCTTGCTCTTTTTGATGATGATGTCATGCCCAATGTAAAAGAAGAAAAATAGTTCAAGCAATGCTTACAATAGAAGAGAAAGATGTTTTAGTGAAACAGGCCACCATACTATTGGAAAGTCTCGATAGTAGATCACTCTCATCATTTGCAACCTCCAACACACGTTTGCTGTTTACAAAATTGAAATTCCAGATTCTTTTCTTCAACTTCCAATTGCTGAATGGAAAGAAAATAATGACTACCAAACTGCTAAAGCATTTTGTGCATTTCTAGCAGTTACATATGACCACCCTGAAAGAAGTGTTGCCTTAGTGCAAACCTTTTCTGGGCACTAGACTAATCTGGACACTAGATTAATGAAGAACAACAAAATAATCTTCTATAAGTTGTTTCCCAACATCTCAAAAAATTTCCTCAGGTTCTCAAGCACAGCTTAGCAGGGCAACAATGATTTGACGTCCTATGAAATACTGGTATATACTGCTTCTACTAACCCATTCTTCGTGAAGTTTGACTTAAACAGCCCAAGTATGGAATGCTGTGGACTTTTAGTGTTTTGTTTTATGATAAAATTAATTGCATTGCAGTATGTAGCATTCTATTAAAATATCAAGACTTGCATCAATAAATTATGTACTAGTTTAACCTTTTCAAGTTGTAGTGCTTTGCATCCTGATCAAAATGAACCCAAACACTTGTAGGTTTGCTTAAGTAGTTTGAAAAATACAGGCATTTGAATTTTGAGCAATTTCTGATAAAAAGGGAAAATTTTAGGGAGGATGGGAAACCACTAAAAGTCAATATTTGTTTTTAATATTTTACAAAAGGTGTTTTTTCATTAAATGGAACACTTTGACAGGGTAAGACTTCAAACTCTCCAAAAAAGTTGTTTTTTGAATCAGCCTAATGTTGAGATTTGCCGAAATTTCTTTCCAAAATTTGATCACTGATCATCCATTGGCTCATATTCAACCGTACACGGTCAACATCATTAAAGGTTTTTGTAATGTAATCACACTGACTAGCCAGACATTTAATGACTCAGTAACAAACCTATACACAAAATTTGAGCTGCCTATAACAATGTTTGAAAAACGACAACATTTTTCCATAATATGGCCATGACATCACTATGATGACATCATAAACTTAGGGGCTAAAAAATTTTGGTTAACATCAACCCACACGCCAAATTTAGTGTTCCCATGACTTTCCACTTCCAAGAGTTGGATAAAAAAGATATTTTTACTTCACATGCAAAAAGCTTTAGTTAAATATTCCAGAAGTAAAATAAGGTTACAGCAAGAGGGTAATCTGTTTCAGCAAGCTGATGGTACCATTAAGCAGAGACTGAAAAATGCATTTGGATTTGAGATCATCAAAAGTCTATGAAGGTGTATGGTCGTACAAAGTGAGATCAGCTGCAATATCTAATCATACCATAGCTTTTTCAAAACATTTTTTTTACATAAAAAAGAAAGTTTGATACTTATTTTACACCTGAGTATAACATATTTTATTATTCTTTAGAAAATTTAACTTCATAATTTAGTTGTGATGTTTTACAAATAAATGTATTAGCAATTAACAAATTCATAATCGTAACTATACACCGGTATTACAAATAATGTCTACAAAGCCAGGTTTAGTGGCAGCAATTACCAGTTTTTTCAGCATATATATAAACAAATATCAACATTTTCACTGAAAACACTAGATCAAAATAAATAAAACAAAGGTAGTGACTATTTCACCGAAAATTTTCAACTTAGAGAGAATAAAACGAGAATGAGAAATATTCATCCGCGCTTTTTTCATTTGCTTTTTTAGGGGTTAAGATTAGGTTTTTGGTTAGGGTTTGGGTTAGGGTTCGATTTGGGAATAGTTTTAGACTAAGCATTTGAGTTTATGTTACATTTGAGTCAGAATTAATAAAAAACTAGATAAAAATTTCCGGTGAAATAAAGCCTTCCTAAAACAAATATATAAAGTTTTTGCTTAAATGTGCACTGCACTAAAATGTGTAAAAACTAACAATGTTCATAGGTGGCAGCAAATTTGTGAAAACCCACCAAGATTGGCTACTGTAGTTCACCGACTTATTTGCTCAATATTCAACTTCAAAACACATCCTTAATTAACAAATCTTAACTTACCGGTAGTTTTAGCAGCTAGTTGGCTACAACAAAATAGTCCAGCCAATACTGTAGCTGCGCTGCTGTTACCAGGTTACAGATTAAAACCTTTAGAAAACCACTTATGATGCAAAAACCAAGGTTTAATGAGATGCAGTCATATGAAATGTGCAGGATGCAGTAATTCCGTTAAAATACAAAAGAAAAAACTTTTTAAAAAAAGAAAAAAAATGTTTTGACAAATTCTTATCAACTTGGCATGACCCTTTATGTCCCATGTTTGAGTCAAGACCCATACTTTAAGAATCACTGCCATAGATGGTTTGACCCATACTTTAAGAAACACTGTCACAAATGGTTTGTTAAGACCTAAGATAAAGAGTTGTAACATGAGCACTTACTACAGTACTAAATCAGACAATACATGTTTGTTTTCTGTTATTGTTCAGTAGACTAATGGAAAAAACTAACTGCCCTGTAGACCTATTCAAAAGTTAATAATATCGACCTTTAGAAAAGAAATTTTCAAATGCACTGATAACTTTTTGAATTAGAAATTGAAACAGCAATATATATGTATACCATACAACATAAGATACAATACTTGAAGCAAGGTATTCAAGAGGTTGCTGCTAATTTTGCCAGTGATCTCATCATAAACTCTGTTGATTTCGCCACAAACTTGAGAGTTAGAGCAAAACGGCTCTGGGATTAGAATTACACTGTGACGAAATCACTCACAACCGCTACAAAACTACACGTACTGGTAGGCTACCCAATCTAGTATATCTGCAACAGTTGCCAGTGATCTTTGATTTCACAGCAAGGTGATTTCTACACTGTGACTTCATCACAAACTGATTTCATGACAGACGAAATTTTGCTTAAAGATACATTATCAGCTAACCACAAAATCGTTGGCTGAAAACGGCATTCATAGAAATATTTTATCTGTAGAGTTGTCTAGTCACAACCCTCACTTTGTGGCAATATCTGTGACAAAATCACTTTGCGATGAGATCATTGGCAATATCTGCAACCACTGTTTTAAGGATATTGTAAGTTGACAACATAATTACAAACCTTGTTCACAAAATACGTATTAAAGCCAGAACCGGTACCATTTGGGTATCGGTAGGTTAGGCCTATTTCAAATTAGCAAATACCGGTACTGAATACCCAGACATTAGAATAAAGCATAATAATTGTCAAACATACCTTCAAATACTGTAGCAAGTTTGCAATAGGAAAACAACGGACACTTTGTCGGAAACAATGGACCCTTTGTTGGCTAAAACTTAATAAATAGCCTACCGGTAATAGGTTCGACAGCTAAGTTTACTTTCTAACAACCTCAGATCTGTACATCTAAACAATAAACACCAACCACACCATAGGAAGCAGTTATGGCAGAAAAATGCGTCTCAAGTCACGTGACTGGATGATTCAGACGTCGCGTAGGCCTAGTGAAAAAAAGATATCCTAGGACTGTCCTACGCTGTAGAGCAGCCAAGTCGAAAGTTGTTCACTTCCGGAATTAGGAGTAGATTGGGCTTGGATGGGGTGACTCCAACAAACGGCTCTCAAAGTTATACTGTAATTTAGTGAATGAAATTAAGCATGACACCTCGTCGCTTTGGAAAATTATAAATAAAATTATTCACTTCAAAAATGTGAAAAAAAAATAACATTCCTAATAAAACGTATGCTTCCAAAAGTGAAAGTGCACAAGGTCCACAGGCCATCAGTAACTTGTTCAATAAATATTTCATAGAGATAGGAGTTAACCTTGCGTCTACAATCAAAACACCAGCTATAATTGATGGCAAATTTAATGCCACATCTTTGATTCAGAGTAGTTGCAATTCGTTTTTTCTAGAACCAATACTTGAAGAAGAAGTAGTAAATTACATTAGAGCTATGAATCCATCAAAAAGTATAGGAAAACATGGAATTCCTGCAAAGCATAGATGGGCAAGTTATTGCAAAACGTTAGCTTCGTTAACCACAAGTCCGTTAACAAACTTCACACCTCCGTTAACGTTAATCCGTTATTTTCAGATTTAATTAACGGAAGTTAATAAAGTCCGTAAATCCGTTAACCTTTAGCGTCTAATTTACATTTCGTTTTATTCACTCTCTTCTAGGACACGTATTGGCGCTGCTGTTGACCTAATTGAAAGGAAATATTTATGCAGCGTATTATTTGACACAAAAAAGACTTCTTTTCTTCGCTTTTTTCAGTAAAACTTGTGCTAATACGCAACAAGTGTTACCAGTGCAAACTGGTTTGTATTGATATGCTGAATGAATGGGCAAGATATTAATCAAAAAAACGTTAACGGAAGTTAATTTAGTCCGTTAACAGAACTTGACGGAAGTTAATTTAGTCCGTTAACATGAAAGAACTTTTTAACGGATTAACGAGTTAATGAAAAAGTTAGCTTCGTTATTAATGGATTAACGATTAACGGACTTGTGCCCACCTATGCTGCAAAGTATATAAAAATGTCAGGCTCTGTTATAGCTCCAGTTCTAACTAACATTTTTAATGCATGCATATCAACAGGACATTTTCCAAAAGTGTTAAAAACCGCTAAAGTTGTTCCAATTTTCAAAAAAGGCGAAAGAGAGTTATGCAGTAATTATCGCCCTATTTCTATTTTAAATCCTTTTGCCAAACTTTTTGAAAAGTGTCTGCTTGATCAACTAAACAATTATTTTGTAAGCAATAATTTGATTAGTCCAAACCAGTATGGTTTTAAGAAAAATTGCTCAACAAATGAAGCTGTTTTAGATATTTACAATAAGCTACTTGACAATATGGATAAAAAGCTCATTACATGTTCTATTTTCTTAGATTTAAGAAAAGCATATAATACCATCAATCACACAATACTGATCAAGAAACTAGAGAAGTATGGAATTAGAGGATTACCATTACAGTTGCTAGCAAGTTACCTGACTGACCGTCAACAGTATACAATTGTAAATCAATATAAATCCAAGTCAAGAGATGTTATTTGCGGTATTCCTCAGGGATCAACTCTAGGTCTGTTGTTATTCAATATTTATATCAATGATCTACCACTTGCCTCAAATTCCACAATTCATCTTTTTGCAGATGATACAAACCTTACTCTCTCCCATTCTAATGTTTCAACACTGCAACAAAATATTAATGATGAATTAGTTAATGTAAGCAATTGGCTCAAGGTGAATAAATTATCAATCAACTTTAATAAAACTGAGTTTATGGTAGTGACAACAAAACAAAATAAACCTGAACTCAAAGTATCAATAGATAATAATCCAATCAAGCAATCACATCACATAAAGTATCTAGGTGTTCTCATAGATGACAATCTAAACTGGAAACAACAAATCAAGGAACAATGTTCGAAGGTAGCAAGGGGATCTTGGGCACTTAATCAATTAAAACACTTTGTAGATGAGCAAACCTTAAGATCTGTTTACCACTGCCTCATATACTCTCATCTACAATACTGCATAAGTAGAAGTAGTTGGGGGACTGCTTCAAAATCAACATTAGCACCTCTCTTTATTCTGCAAAGAAGAAGCATCAGATTGTTAACTGGAAGTGGATATCGTGAGCATACTGAACCTTTGTTCTATCGAGCTAAATGCTTAAAACTCAAGGATATTTACTCTCTGGAAACTGCAAAGCTAATGTACAAAATTCACAATAATGTATTATTTTTTGCAAATTCAGATAAGTTTAACCTAATAAAAAACTGCTATACACATAAGACAAAATTGAGCCACAAAAACAACTTCTTTCTTCCAAGAACTAGAACAAGATTAGGGCAAAAGTCTCTATCATTCGCAGGAATTAAAGTTTGGAATGAAATTCCAGGCAGTATGAAAGAAGTTTCATTCTACAGATTTAAAAAAGCTGTTAAAGCTCATTTTTTATCAAACTATGAAACCGATAAAAGCTAGAATAACAGCTTTCTATCAGCAATGCAGTAGTAAGTACAGGAATCATAGTTGCATATTTATGCTTGAGTTCAACAATAACCTATTCTATTGCTTGAATAGCATGAGATTGGTGCATTCATCTATCACACATTTATTACAATACGTCATCTCTCATTTTGATGTGCCCTTGAATTATTAGTAATTTTGCAATAACTGACTGAGGTTGATATATACTTGTCGCAGTTCCTGCTTCATCCAGTGGCGATGTGGAAACTAGCATGGAAGTACTCACAAACGAAAGATAATTGGAACCGATAGCTTTATAACCCAACAGATCATAGCACCTCATAGGTTGTACAACCGAGCAGGTTAGCCGCAATCGGAGCGCGCTCCCTTTTGACACGCCACATACTGGAATTCGAAATTGTACCAGTGCTAATGACATATTGGCAAACAATACAAACCAAAGCTAGGAGGTTTTTTTTTCGCTGCAATTGCCCACTTTAAATTCTATAAAACATAAATAAGCATTATGAACATTATTAATTTTTTTTCCATCCAATCTGTAGTTATAGTGTTGTTTTTTTTTTAGTATGCTTAGAGTTAGAACAATTCTAACGTTGCATTTTCTTTACATGGTGACAGTGAGTTTTGTGTATACACTGTACAAAATGTACATATCTTTGCAACACTTTGTTCTAATTTGGCGTAAAATTTTTTATCATAGAAAGTAGCAGACTGAGAAAATCTAGAAGCTGCTTTTTTTTAACCTTAACTTAGTGAGGTGGCAGTAGACTTAGATGACCTTTCGGTCCTTCGCTGTCTCCTCACCAAGTAACTAAATATCGCTTTGACTCCGCAAGTTTGTTGTGTTTGGTTTTAAAGGAATTGCATATTTCGATGCTTTGGTGATAGACCTAGAGGAAGTTGCAGTTTTTTTCTTGTGATATGACGTCATTTGGTAAATAAATAAATAAATATGATGATGATGATGATGTAACTCCATCTAACGAATAAAGAAATCTTTGTTGTTGTAAACAAGCTCATAGGACCAACCAAAGTTGGAGTTTTCGAGAACGTCCTTGGCCTTGGCCTCGAAGCCCCAAGTCCTCGAAAATTGCCCTGTCTTCGACTCTAGGACAGCACTATTTTTTGAGCGGTTGAAATTTCGTTGGAAAACGCCAGAAATCTCGCGGAAAATTCGCAAACACCTTTTTTGTTTTCCTCACTTGGAGCATAGGCAATAGGCATAACCAAGCAAAGGGGGCAGGGGGGCTGCCCCCACTTGAAATTTCACCAAAAACGCCTACTGTTTCTTATAGTTTCTTTTTAGCATTTTTCTTACATCCAATGGTGGTCATTAGCATGGGCAAGCCGGGCGGTTGCCCGAGGCCCCCCACTTGATTTTGGCGCTACAGGGGCCCCCCCAAAAAAAGTTACGTAACATATGTTCCCTAAACTTTTGTAGCACATTCAAGCCTACTGTAAAACCTTAATTTGTAGCGGCATTAAGGTTCAGGCATTAGGGGCCCTTTGTGGAGAGCCCCAGTGGAGGCTCCTTTTGGGGGACCTTTACAAAGGGCCCTTATTGGAAGGACATTTTTGGAAAGGCCCTTATTTGTACATTCTTCTGTAAATAAGGGCCCCATTTGTAGGGAGCCTTTTATGGGAAGCACATACAGAGGGCCCATTTGTGGGGGCCGTATGAAGAAGGCCCCTTTGCGGAAGCCCTATGAAGAAGACCCATTTGAGATCATGAGAGGGCTTTTTGGATAGTCTCTTCGCAAAAGGCTCTTTTCGGCTATGGAAGAGGCTCAATGCAGGGCGCCCTCTTAAGGAAGGCCACTTTGCAGAGGGCCCTGTGTGGATGGTTTCTTTACAACTTTTCAAAGAGCTCTTTAGACTTGCAGGACCCCATTTTGCAAAGGGCTCTTTACTGGGGGATTTTTGCAGAGGGTTCTTTGTTGAGCGGTTTGTCAGTATGCAGTATGCCAGCCTTTTGAAACAGTGCTTTTGAGTAAAAACATACTGTAAATAGTGGGTAACATTTTAACATCACATAATGAATATAAGTTTACGTAAGATACCGTAGCTCATAAACAGCCTTGGTAATGTTAGTCACATGTGTTCTGTGAGAATAATGCTATGCTGCTAGTTCTGCGTTTTTTGTTTTATGGTTCGTGGAAATCTACTAATAAGACTAACCGGCAATGTCACATTGATGTCCAGAGGTGGACAAAGTAGTTGAAAAATCTACTTAAGTAGAAGTATTGTTACTTACTCAAAAATGCCTTTCAAGTAAAAGTAGAAGTATGGCGAAGCATTTCCACTTAAGTAAAAGTAGGAAAGTAGTCAAAATTAATTCTACTTAAGTAATGAAAGTAGAAAGCAATTTCGAATTTCACGTGTTTGTTTATTCTTCGAAGGTTTGCTGTTGTGACGCTTACGATCAGTGTTCAAGCAAAGCCATACTTACTGTAGCATATCAAAAAATCAAAGTTTTATTATTCTCTTGAAATTACACCAAAGCGTGTTACGAATACGATTTAGTAGGGACTCTGGGCTCATCTCCGCGCCTGGACAACACAGCTTGAGAAGAAATGTCGCAGCGATGGCGAGTCGTTAGCAACACTGTTCGTTAACCGGCTAGGGAATTGAACCCCAGACGGGCCGCAGCAAACGCAACGCCGTTAACCGCTAATCTTTTTCGTATGAACCAGGAGTAATGCGCATGTCTAGTTTGTCTACTGTACCATGCTAATCAGGGTTCGGTATGTTTTTTTTTTTAGTGAGACTGAGTCAACACCTGGTATTTGATGCAACGCAAAAACACACTACCCTAGATGACCTGTAAATGAATCGGCGTAACTATTCAATAAGTTTCGTAGTACTGTACAGTAAAACAAACTCGATACGTACTTATTGTACACGTTGTGAGGTGGAATAATGTTTACTTCGTTATTGTGTGACGTATGGTTCTAATTGTAAATAATGTAGTAAACTCCGTAAATTATAGAAAAACACACGTCACAATAAACTGTAAATAAAAATATATTTTACTGGACTAATCTCTAACTAACCGAAATAAAATAAATGTAAGCGATTAAACTATAAATAAAGATCAACAAAATACTTGATTTGAAATTGAACTGAAAAACGTCGACGTTGATGAAAAATAAGTTACTGTTGTTGCTTGTTGTTGTTGCTTGTTCCAAAACCAAAAGAGAACTCAAATTAGTTTTCTGCGTCTGAGTTCGGACAATGAGAAAAAGGCAAATGTCACGCCACCAATCAGCGCATGCTCTAAGCAACCTTCTTGCAAACGCCAACAGGGACGCCAAGTCACATGATTAGCATCACAAGCAGGTTGAACAGAACAAGGCTTCGATTCTAGGCGAGGTGACAGCCGTCACAATTGTACACGTTGTGAGGTGGAATAATGGCTAAGAGTTTACTTCTACTTTACATAAAAGTCATTACTACTCAAGTAGCGTTACTTCGAGAGGATTTTACTTGAAGTAAAAGTAGAAGTATTAGAAATGAAAAGTACTTAAGTAAGTCGCTCGTTACCGAAAATACTACTTAAGTAGTCTACTTAAGTAGAACTACTTCGTTACTGACCACCTCTGTTGATGTCACGTTGTAATAGTAATAGCCTATTTAATACAACAACGAAAGCAAGCAATATCTACAAAGCTATTTAGAACCGGTAGGCTATTTTCTTATTAAACAAATACTGGTGCAAATTTGCATAACAAACTGTATTGGCCACAGAGTGAGTTAACAACGTTTGCTTTAAATGATTCGTAATTTTCGTATGCTTATTCCATTATTGGCTTATTGCTTAATTTTAGTACCAATATTACCGACCTACATGGTTTAGAAATCCTTTCACACCATTACTGCTGAATGAGATGGGAGACTACCAGTATGTTTATATGTTTAGAGTTTTGCTTGTACAAGAGCTTTAGTCTGTAAGTACAGTTTTGCAATTTACAGCCGTGAAGAACATATAAAAGCAGCAAAGTTGCCTATCGTTATTGTGGTGGTGCTCTCTACAACGATATTTATGTAGCTGCTGCATATAAGACTGCTTTTGGAATTGGACGTAGATATCTACAGTGCTTAACTGATGCTATCAGCTCAGCAGATAACCGCATTTTAGAAATTTTTTTTTGTGTGCTGTACAACGTGTGACATAGGCCTAAATCTATTGAGCTTGAGCAATTTTTCCAATGTTCAGTGTTGAATCTAAAGTTGTACTGTTTTTAGTATTCCCCACTGTCAGTTTTGACTTTTTATTTTTTAGTTTCTGTCTTAGTGATTAGTACCTTTTTGACCTTATTTTTAGTTTCTAGCAGGAGCTGTTTTTTTTGTTTTTTCGCTTTTGGCAAGCACAATAAGATGTACTACGTCAAAAGCATTTAAATTTCAGCTGTTCAGCATGTTAACACATTAAAGGCGGTGAATCATCCAGCCAATTCCAGTGCTTTACAATAGCTCAAATTGAACTATAATTTTTGATATTTTTTGTTCTAATTTAGGGAATGCGGTTGCAGATATTCAACAAATACAAAAAGATGTCCCCCCAGAAAAAAGTTTTTGGAAACTCTTAGTTTTGTTCTTCCCGCCAAAACCACAGTAGGCCTAATGGTTCAGAGAACTGTGGTAGGCCTAATAGTTTAGAGATAGTTTATTTCTAAATAGTTTATTTCTAAATAGTTTAGGCCTAACTATCTCTAAATAGTTTAGAGATATTTAGGCCTAATAGTTTAATAAAATTTCAGTAGGCCTAATAGTTTAGAGAACTGTGGTTTTGGCGGGAAGATCAAAACTCAGAGTTTCCAAAAACTTTTTTCGGGGGATATCTTTTTGTATTTGTTGAATATCTTTGCAAACGCAGCCCCAAAATCAAAACAAAAAGTATCAAAAATTAGAGTTCAATTTTAGCTATTGTAGACCACCGAAATTGGCTGGATGATTCACCGCCTTTAAGACTACTATAATCTAGTGTAGACTCTGCTACAGTCTACTGTACTGTCTGTTTGTTAAGGGTATGTAATTATTATATTAGTTTATTTTTTGAGAAAAGCGAGTACCGGTATTGCTAGCCAAGATGCAAAATGGGATTGAGGGTGCAATGAAGTAAGTTCGTGGTTAGCTCTGATTCATGATGAGCTAGATCGTGTAGTAGTGACTTCTGTCTAATTTTTGCCCATTGCACTATCTTATTTTTTATTCGTTATAGTAGGAATCAGTTAGTATTCATTATGCACCTCCCTCTCAGTTTGAGTGTTTATGAAGATTAAAGTATTTGCTGCTCCTATATTAAGTTTCCAAGTGCTTTCATGTCTGCTTTTTAGATGCAAGGCAGCCAGTTAGGTGCTGAGTTTTCAAAGTGTTATTACTACACGGTACTGTAACTTCAAAATTTGTATTTAGCTTTTGCATGTCACCCAGCTTGAGTGTCTGTTGATTGTTGGCTGTTGTCATGTTGAGATATGACATAACGTCTGAGTCTACATTTTGTACAGTAAAATAAAGTGCTTACTGCTTACAGTGGTGTAAAGTAACGAAATACTTTTACTTGAGTAGATTACTTAAGTAGTTTTTTTCGGTAACGAGTACTTTTTTGAGTAGTTTTTTTTTAACTACTTTTACTTTTACTTAAGTAGTTTTAGTCTGAAGTAACGCTACTTAAGTACTTATTATTTGATAAAAGTACAAAGTAGTTTTAAAATTTGAGCCGCAGTGTTGACTGCACTTTAACTGAGGGCATCTGCAGTCAATCATTTGTAAACGCGCAGTCAGGTTATTCTCCCTTGGTTTTTTCTTTTTTTAAATTCCACGCTTGACTGCGTTTATGAGCTTTTGAAAACGATTGCATTTTTTCTAATCAAGTAATCAAGCACCCACAGTCCGGCAAACATCAACTTCTTAATCAGGACTAGGAACCAAAGCTGTTTTGAATAGTTAGCCTGCAACATCATAGGTCAACCTAGAACCATTTTAACACCAATAAAATGCAAACGAATCGTCAGTTTTCCTGAAGTCATGAGTAGAGTTAGTAGGTTAGGGTGCATTTACAATCGAGCTGTGAAAGGTCCATTCGCGTTTTGCTGTTTTGTAGGACTGGAGGATTAGGCAATTGCAGAAATTTATTGATAAGTGGAGATATGAGATCCTGGTAGGCGCATAGCCAGGAATTTGCAATAGGGGGCTAATTCAGAGGCTGGAAACAACATCAAACGATCTTATCCCAGATTTTGATCGGTTTTCACGCAGATTGAGTCGGTTTTACAGTCCAAATTTAGGCGATCTCCAAAAAAAACGTCTTCAAATTTTTTTTCTGGCGAACTACAAAATTTTAACAATTCAAAAAATACTGCTGTCCTCGAGCCGAGGACAGGCATTTTTTGAGGACTTGAGGCTTCAAAGCCAAGGACTTCAAAATGTTTCCTCGAGACCAATGACGTCCTCAAGGACTCCACCTCTGCTGAGTAGCACTGTAGCAGTAAAACTTCATCAATGAGTAATAAACTCAATAAATGTTTCTTTGTTCTTGAGAACAGTGTCTTGCAATTCGAGAGCCTGGGGTTGAACTGATAAATATGCCGACAAGATGGTATAGCCTAGTGGTTAGAGCATCTGTATATCGAGCTGAATATTTGGGTTCAAATTTGGTCCAGTAAAGCCAAAGACTTAAAAATATGTAGCCTACAGCAAACTGTATTCACATCTTCCTGCTTGACAATTTGCATTGAAGGTGATAATGTGCTGCTCAGTGCTTACACCTTTGTATGGTAGAGAGGTGGCAGCTTGCCTCAACGACCCTAATATCACTTTGCGGTTTCGTGGTCATGGCAACACGGTGAATAAATCAGTAAAACTGAAAACAAACATGGTGGAATTCAGGAATTGCATGATAAACTTTGTCTAGGCAGGCAGCAGGTTTTCTAAAGTGCAGCAAGTAAATTGAATTGGAATTAAATTAAGCTGCAGTCTAACCTACTATTGCTGTCACAGGACACTGGTATCAATCAATGAATGACTGTGCTTCACTCACAGTTTCAGTTATGTTTCTACCGGTTTCTATCTGCCTTCACATGTCGTGAAATTAAATCATTAAAAAAAAATTTACGACAATTTTTTCTTCTTTAATCCAAAAAAAGTTTATCGCAGACTATAATTTTGGCTGTGGTACGTGACTTTTGGCGGACCCTGTGGACACAGTAGGCTTGATTGATTGATATATCTTTATCCTCCTTTCACGAGAAAGCGACGATGGTGCTATCCTTTGGATGAATCCGCACTCGCTTAGGAGTTGACCATTTTCCAAGTTTTCCGGTTGACCGATGACTTCTTCCCACATAAATTTGCTGCTTGTTCAAAGCCACCAAGCAGAGGTAATCATCGTAAAACGTCTTATTCAAGGACGCAACAACGTGACCAGGATGCGGGTTGAACCCATGATCATGCGATCAGGGTCGTCAAAAAAACGACGCCTTTACTCTCTTGGCCACGCTGCCGACACTCTAATAAGCCACTTCCACGGTGTTGTTGGTTTTTAGCATATAAATTTAACAAACAATGGCAGTGAACAGTAGCGTAACCAGGGGGGGCTCGAGCCCCCCCACTGGCTCGTGAAGTATGCAAAATCGCATGTTTTTTGTGCTTTGAGGCCGATTTTTTGTGAAAAATTGAAAATAGCCACCCCATACGAAAACAGCCCCCCCTCAAACGTCTGAACTTGCTAAATTGGACGAAAAATCGGTCTCAATTTCGGTGAAGAGCTTTTTTTTTGGAGAACACCTGATTTTGGGCGGAAAAAACCTTTGAATTTCTGATTTCGGCCGAAAAATCACTCTCAATTTCAGTGAAGACCTTTTTATTTTTTATTTTTTTGGAGAACACCTGATTTTGGGCGGTAAAAACCTTTGAATTTCGGACTTCGGCCGTAAAATCACTCTCAATTTCAGTGAAGACCTTTTTTTTTTTTTTTGGAGAACACCTGATTTTGGGCGGAAAAAACCTTTGAATTTCCGAGCTTTCCGAGAAATTTCGTCTTAATTTTCGGACAAACCGTCGGAAACTGATTCAAGTTCAATGAAAATTCGAGTCAAGGTCGTTTGCACAATTCTCACTCTTTCAAAATAGCCCCCCCCCTTTTCCAAATCCTGGCTACGCGCCTGGCAGTGAATGAGTATTTGAGCAAATATTTCATGAATTGATTCCTTGAATATAGTAACAAAAAACCTGCACAATTAATATTTTATGACTTTTTAAGATAGTGAGGGGTTAGAAAATCAAGCGCTTGTGGCAGTGATGTAAAGTAGGCAACCAGTTGTCATATGTCAATTAAATAGTTTGCTTATTTTGCGTGAATACTTTCAGAAATACTTCTACTTGAGTAGTTTTAAAATGACTACTTTTTTACTTTTACTCAAGTACTTTTTTTGGTCAGTACTTTGTACTTTACTTCAAGTAGTTTTTTTGTCGGTAACGAAACTTTTACTTGAGTACAATTTTCGAGTACTTTTTACACCACTGACTGCTTACCACTTGAAAGTTTCCACTAAAAATGCCTAGGTTTATGGTATTGAGCATGTATGGCTAGGCCTAATAAGTAACGTGTTATGACAATGCTTTTCACTCTTGAATTCCAGTATGTCACTATCGCGGGTAGCATAGCCAAAGTCTTGTTTTACAAGTTACCATATCATAGGTCTACTAAGTTTAATGTGCTGACTGCTGTGCTAACTACAAATATTTTTTTTTGAGATTCAAGTATAAGAAAGAATAGACTGTAGGTGCATAACACATAAGAACTTTTTGCGAAGTTCTATGATTTGTGATGAATCAATTTAGTGTATTTATGCTTGATAGTATACCAAAAACACAAAAGTCTAAAATTTTGAGAATTGGAAGTCCATCATAAGTTGAACTCATTAGTGTTATGTTACTGCTAGATACGTATGGTATTTGCCATGGTTCTTTGGCTCAGCGAGTATGAGCAGTTGACTAATATTCACTTCACTTTCACTTTTTCAGATCCTGATCTGCTAGTTGTAAGAGTTTTTGGTTGTGCTCACCCTTAGATGAACTAAAACTGATGGTAGGCTACATGCATATACATCGGTTAAGGAAAAACTTTTTGGGGGGGGACAGGCTTGTGCTAAGTACCAACCCGGTAGCGCTGATCCTACACGATTTCAGTAGCATTAGGTGTTGCTTAGGGGGGGCCCATTTTTTGTCTCCTTGCCCGGGGCCCCCCTAAGTCAATGACCACCACTGCTTACATCAGTAACTAGCAGCAATATTGAAGACCAATGGCCCCAGGCCCCCCTCAATTCAATGGTTGCCAGCCAATTTAAACGTATAACCCGAAAGAAATGGATAGTTTTTGTCCTAAAAGTTGCTATCTCAGGCTCACATCTAGCCTTTTTATGAACGTAATGCAATAATCAGGGCCGGATTTACCATAATATGGCGCAGTACCAGCAGCTAGGGGCCCCGCGCTGAAATCGTAAGACTTTTTTGGTCTTTAGCTATATTTGGCAAAAAGATGTTGCAAAAATCTCCAAAGTGCCAGGGGCCTAGCGCGATGTAAATTTGCCCCGGCAATAACACAGTTAGTAAGCGTAACCATTTATTGTACCATGTTTGAAACACAATTCAGTAATTCACCTCCAACCTCGCCAGTTTTTACGTACAACATACTTCAAAAAAAAAATTAGCCATGGAAAATGCTGATTGAACAAATCATTGAACATAAAATAAAACTATAAAAACAAATTTATAATCCTACTCGTATGTCAATAGCTGAATTTTTATGATAAGCTAATCGTAAGTGTAACATAACTCGTTGCTTCATGTTAAGCCATTGTGTACATAATGTATATAATGTCTTTTTAATTGTACAAATTGATGTTAATTGTAAATACTGTACTCGTGCTAGTACCGTAAGTTTTTCTCATTTTCCAGAAATCGTGATTATTTATGACCAAAATTTCAGGACAATTTTAAAAACATAAATTGCGTATTTTGAATTGAAAATGGTACTGTAGGCCTACTGGTCAGCATTTTTTGAAAACTTTTTCGTTATGTCTTATTAATTTTACTTTTATTTGCAAGGTGGTGCATGCATGTAGTCGTGTTACTTAAAGGCCGTGAATCATCCAGCCAATTCCGGTGGTTTAAAATAGCTAAAATTGAACTCTAATTTTTGATATTTTTTGTTTTGATTATGGGGCTGCGTTTGCAAAGATATTCAACAAATACAAAAAGATATCCCCCCGAAAAAAGTTTTTGGAAACTCTGAGTTTTGATCTTCCCGCCAAAACCACAGTTCTCTAAACTATTAGGCCTACTGTAATCTTATTAAACTATTAGGCCTAAGCTATTTAGAAATAAACTATTTAGAAATAAACTATCTCCAAACTTTTAGGCCTACCACAGTTCTCTAAACCATTAGGCCTACTGTGGTTTTGGCGGGAAAAACAAAACTAAAAGTTTCCAAAAACTTTTTTCGGGGGGACATCTTTTTGTATTTGTTGAATATCTTTGCAACCGCAGTCCCAAAACTAAAACAAAACATATCAAAAATTATAGTTCAGTTTTAGCTATTGTAAACCACTGGAATTGGCTGGATGATTCACCGCCTTTAAGTAGTTTTGGTATATCGTTTGCATTTTAATGTTTTCGCGTCTCATGCTATAACGCTCAATGTGTTTTTTGCGCCTTCCTTACGTCTTCGACGTGAAATAAATAAATAAATAAATTGAGGGAACCTGGGCTCCCTGGCCGAACATGTACTCCTATAACTGGTTATTTTCATGACAAAACTAAAATCTCTATCTTCGAGTGGATTATTATTTACTTCTAAAATATTGCAAAAGACAATGCACCTTACTTCCCCCTACCTGGACAAAATCACTTACAATCGAAATTTAACTCCAAAATGCACAATGTAAAACGTGTTTTGGACTTGCTAGGAAAACAACGATTAAACAATTTAATTTTTTCAATAAGCTTTCAAATGTCAAAAATCTAGTACTTTCAAATGGCTTTGAACACTTTTGAAATGTGATTCAATGGCGTTAAAATAGCTTTTTTTACCAAGAAATTACAAAAAATCGCCCACGGCTGGGGGCTTCGCCCCAAGACCCCAAAACCTCCGGCGGCTGGGGGGCCTGCACTCGGACCCCCGTCTTTGATACCTTTGAGTAACACTAGCTTACTCAACTCGTTTCCAAAGATAGATATTTGCATTTTTCAATTATTAGTTTAAGCCCTCTCCCTTTGCAAAATCCTGGATACCTTAGGGTTGCCAACCGTCCCTGAATGCCCGGGACAGTCCTGGAATTGACGTCTGGCGTTCCGTGTCCCGGACCGGCCACGTCTGTCCCGGAATTTACTGACAACCAAGGCGTTCCAACATAAATGGCGTTCTAATATATAAGGATTCTAACATATAAGGCTTCGTTCAAAACTGGAAACGAATGTAATTCAGGCGAATATTTTTGTAAATAAAAACAGTTTACATCATTCTGTATGCGTCAATCAAATAAAAATGAGTTGAAAGTAATGTTGTGGACAAGACGTTTCGTCAACTGTGACGTCCTGATGACATAACAATCAAATGAGTTAAACAATCGTAAAATGGAGGATAAATTACCATTTCCCTTAATTTGAGCCGATCATTCGACTTCGTTTATTGATTGAAAAAAACACAGATACATTTAAAAACAGTTTTGTAGCTGTAAGCGTAAAAGTCAAGTAAAGAAAGCAGTTTAAAAGTAAAGGTGAAGATATGACTAGCAGAGGTGGAGTCGAGGACACAAGGCTCGAGGCCAAGGCCAACGACACAAAAAAAATCCGAGGCCAAGGCCAAGGACAGCCTTTCCAAGGACAGACACTCTCAAGGCCAAGGACAGGAATGCTCGAGGCCTAGACCAAGGACCAAGAACACTAGCGCAAGTGCTCTCCAAATAAAAAAAAAGAAAAGGTCTTCACAAAAATTTTTCAGGCGATCTCGAAAAAGAAAGGTCTTCACAAAAATTTTTCAAGCGATCTCCGCAAAAAAACGTTTTCCAAAAAATTTTTCAAGCGCTCCACAAAATTTTAACAATTTAAAGAACAGTGCTGTCGCCAATTTTCGAGGACTTGAGGCCTCGAGGCCAAGGCCAAGGACTTGACCTTCGAGGCCAAGGACTTCAAAATGTGTCCTCGAGGACTCCACCTCTGATGACTGGACTGATTACTTTGTATAAAGTTAGATAATAGGCCTATTTAGTTTATAGGTCTATGTTACACTGTTAGCGTGAGGCTTATTTATAAACAGTTTTTCATTATTCAGTCAGTTTTCAGGCTTACATGGCCTTCTAATAGGACGCCTTGCTGACAACTCTTTGTCCTAGTCTTTGCGAGAGTTCATTGATTATTATACAGTGTATTCACTATTTCACACGTTTCAAGATTCACTATTTCACAGAGGTGGGCAAAGCGCAAGCTCCGCAATTGCGGAAGTTGCGTTGCGCTTTAATTTTTTATTTTGAAACATTGCAGAAGTTGCCGGTCTACACTGTGCGTAAAATCGTCAGCTTACGAGCGTAACCTTAGTTTATTTTAAAGGAAAATTCCGTTAGCCCAGACGTACCACCTTACGGGCGTAGCACCTTACAAGAGTAAAATTGCCAGCGAAAAAAATTTGCTAAAAGAGCTAATTTTTTTCGCCGGTGCGCTCGTAAGCTCACGATTTGCGTGAAATTTTGAAAAACTGGTTTGCCAGGTCTCGAGGTAGGCTAAAATTAGGTTCATAAGTTTTGTTGAAAAAAAAATTGATTTTCAAAAGTGAAAGTATACGTGTTGGTTTGAAATAGCCTAGTTCAACATGAAAACGGTCAATTTGCGGCTCTATGAGGAAAAACTTGCAAAAAAGAGGCAGGCCTAGGTTGATAGGCCCAAAAATGAATTATAAATTGTTTGTTGTTATGTAACATTTGGTCAGCCTATTCCAAGTAAAGAAACTTGAAAATTAAAACTGATATGTGGTGTGGCGATGCAGATCACAGTCCTGACCAGGGGGACTAGCTTAGGCCAAAACCAGTACCAACAGGCTGACCAGTATGGTACGGTAGGTCTATGTCTTGGTTGTACTCGTACCTAGGGTGTAATATACCACGTTGTTAAAGTAAACTAGTAATCTTAGCCTGATAGCTGCTGTAGGCTAGTTTAGTTCAAAAGGTTTAACCTACTGGTGCACTTTGCAGGTGCAGTGATACTGCATTATACCGATAAAAGGTACTGGTAAGCAAGCAACTTACAGTAATAGCCTAACTGCCTAAGCTACTCTCAGAAAATATGCAAAGTTAAAAAATTAGTCTGCCGATAAAATCTAGGCTGTGATTTTTTATATCAATGAAACTCAAAAATATTAGAGCCTACACTATCAGTTAGCTTACAGCTACAGTAATAAAAGCAGAATTAAAATGCTATAATCTAGGTGTACCCTGGTACTAGCCTACTGATATGATGGGCTGTGCAGTTACAGCTATATAGGCATTTAAAATTATTCTATTTCAAGATGTGCTCACTTATTATTCAGTAACTATCAGGTTTTAGACTTTTACAAATAGTTGAGTGGAATTGCAGACACTGCCAAGCCAATAGGTTTGGCTTACTGTCATGTCAATAAGATACTGAAACCAAAAGTTTTTCTATTCTGCAATTGCTTTTCAGAATTGTAAATTAAGACTCTATTAGCAAGTATTTATTGTAATGAACAAAATATAGTAACTGTAAGTATTTGGAATTGAACAAATTTATCAATGATATGGTACTTGGTCCAGACTCAAAGAGACTTATTGATGAGTTTATGACACAATGTTGATGTTTAATGCTCAAAGATTTCAAGAATGATAACCAATCTAACAGTGGCATTGTCAGGTTTTCAAGGTTAGTTATGTGTATTTCTAGATTGACAATCTTTACCAGCTATTTGAGCTATTATTTAAAAAAAAACTTCAAGCGTTTTCATAATGAATATAAAAAAACAAATTTGGAAGTTTTATGTAAATCATTTTCTTTTACTTAAAATAATCATTTAAAATTAGCAGTGGACCATAGAAAATTTGTCACTTTTAAAGTTTTTTTTAATGTGATTGTGTGACAAGACAGTATTCACATCACTGCAACTTATTTACACAATTTCAAGTTTCTTGTAACATATGAGTAGCATTGCTTGTTTTTCTGAGGTGCAACTAAGATTTTAAAAGTGTGATATTTTTCAAACCATAAGGTGCACCCATGATACTTAAATTTTGTAAGAAATCCAACTTGTGCCTTATACTCTGATGCATTTAATCTGTATATACTTCTGGTTATGCTCTCTTACGACCAGTTGATCAAGTGGTAAAGCATTCGTCTCTGGAGTAGAGGTCTGAGATTTAATTCAGCCTGGTCAAATGAAACACAGCATTGCCAGCAGCTTTGTATCGATGCGACATTTCTTTCAAGACAGATGTTGCTTAGGTGCGATGATGCTGTGGTGAGCCCTGCCAACTTTATGCGCTTCGATGTATTACAGCATATACAATGAAAGACTTGATTTGATTCCATCATCTCATTCAGAGTTAAACCATTCAGATTTTTAAAAAGTTTTTTAGAGTTTAATAAATTTAATGTAATGTAGTGCATCTTATAGTTTGGCGCACATTGTGCTTAAAAACAAAAGCTATTGAAGCCATTTGTTGCGCTTTATGCTAGAAAATAATAATTACAGAAGGCATTTATCGATACTACGACAGCGCGCCACTTAACAGTTGTATGTTCCAATTTGGTGCGCCTTGTGGTTTAAAAAATGCTGTAGTGATATCTTTGCTAGAATTAATTTTGATAGAATAAAGTATTCTTTGTTTAGTTTAAAAAAAAAGTTTTTTTTGCTTTAATTTTGCAAACTTGATTTGATAGCTTTGTTCTGTAGAGCAGTATTGGCGCTTTTTTGAGATTTAATGTGACCGCTTTGATGCAAGAAAATTTGACACCGCAGCGATATGGTTAGGGTTTTGCGTCAAACATCTTTTGGGCCTGGTTCAGACTAAGATTAAAGTTGGCCAAGTAAATCGTCTTGTGTCAACTGGTTGCCTCTGAAAGTTTTGGACTCTTCTCTGAGTGCAACTGTTTTATGCATAATTGGTCCGTTTTTTTGATATGTCTACTGCTAATGATGGCTTTGGCACTTTGCAGAATTTTAAACTTTTTTTGGTAGGAGTAATTATTATTTGTTTTACTCTAGGTCCTGCAACGAGTAGAAGATAATTGGAAAATTGTTGGAGCTGCATGATTGAAAGATTGGAAACCAAAAGTAAAGCCATTAAGTTCCATTAATGTTTGTTGTGTATTTCTACAACATGCTTCATGGTCATCACAGCCTACTGAAAATTGATCCTGATTTGGGTTAAGCGCTGTTGACTAACAATATGACATTTTCTCCTTTAATGATAAGAGTAAAAAGCAGAAGTAAAGCCATCAAATTTCATTAATGTTTGTTCTGTATTTCTTCAACATGCCTCATGGTCAACACACCGTAATGAAAATTGCTCATGGTGTGGGTTAAGTGCTGTTGGCTGAACTTGTGACATTTTCTTTTCCCACCATGAAATCAATCAAGACATTGGTGATTATTAATGCTTCATAGAGTTGCTGCTTGACTTTTCCAGGATCCAGGCATTACTCATTTTCAAGTTTTATAATCAAAATATTGGTGATGTATAATATAGTATCTGCTTTCTGAGACTGATTGGACATTGGCATCATTTTTAATCCTTTGGTTATTTTTTCCTACAAGTTTTGATTAAACCTATGAGACAGCTTTTGCTTTAAGCAAAAACTCTGGAGATGAACTTTCCTACAAGTTTTGATTAAATCTCTGAGGTAGCTTTCGCTTTACACTTGTTTATACATCAATACTATCAATAATAATATGTGCTTGTTTAATCTGCGCTGATATCTACGTGAAGCGACAACCAGATGGAGGGTTCCTCACTCCCTCCGAAACATTACAATCGCAAGAGATGCCCGATGTGTTACTTTTTGAAATATTAACTGCTTTGCGCTTAGAATTTTGTACTTTTGCTTGCAACAAATTTAGTTTATTGGGTTTTTGAAAACATTGAATACAGTTGTATTACAAAATTTGCAATATCTGTCTTACTGAGAGAATTCAAAAGTTCCTCCTTGGAGTACAGTAAACTTACTGAATGCTCTAATCGCACAATCAATTTTCTGCAGTTTCAGTGGTAATAATATTACTGCAGTATAGGGTATTTGAAATTTTTTAGCAACCATAGTTCGCCCTATTTTCGTTTTATGAAAGTGCAAGTAGCTCGACATCAGTGAGATTTCTCCTAATCTTCGGCTAATGCTAGGGTAAGCATTTCTCCGAATAAGTTTAGGTTTAGCGGGTGAGGGATTGAATCCCAAACTTTTATTATCAAATTCTTGTGCGTTACTGTGATACAAAACTACCAGAGTGGTAGTAAAAAAAAGCGTTCAGTAAAAGCGTTTGTGGGAAAAAAGAAAAGATGAATACTGCAATAAGCATGTCAACAAAAATTTTAGTTATGAAATCATGAGTTATAATGCAATTCAATCTGATTGATTACAAGGAGTTAACTCAAACCGCTTGGGGGGAGAAGTCAATACAATAATGATAAAATGCGTGCTGTTTTTGCACAAGGGATTAAATGCGGAAAAGATTGTAGTTTAATGTGTTCGCGCACTCAAACCGACAATTCGAGAGGATAACCACCCCTGCATGCTACGCATCATGCACCGTCTATTGTGTTTCAAGCGGTGGACTGAATATAAAGTTTATGTAAAAGCTGATATGGGAGAGAGGCGAAAGATGCTCAACATTTGGCTTAAACGGACACGGTACAGAGGTGGAGTTGAGAGCACAAGGCTCGAGGCCAAGGACACAAAAAAATATCCCAGGCCAAAGACAGCCTTTTGAGGACAGACTCTAGGGCAAGGACACAGGCGCAAGTGTTCTCCAAAGAAAATAATAATAAGGTTTTCAATTTTTTTTTCAGGTGTTCTCAAAAAACGAAATCAAAAAATCTCCAAAAAAAAGTTTTTCTACAAAAAACGATCTACAAAATTTCAAGGATTCCAAAAATACTGCCGCTCTCAAGCCGAGGACAGGGCAATTTTCGAGGACTTGAAGCTTCGAGGCCAAGGACTTCAAAATGTGTCCTCGAGGGCTCCACCTCTGTAAACGGAATGTATCGGTAAAACTGAAAAACAGTTGAAAGCTGTAAACAAAATGAACTCTGCAAAACATTGTGATCAGGGGGCACATGACAGAAATTTCCTCGCTCGCTTTAATCAGGGATATACTTAAAAGGGATTGCCAACTTCCATTGTTAATTGTTCTCGTCACGCATGAGTAATGCTCAAGTTTCGATCAGATTTCTGATCAAAATGCATTGCTTTTCATGGAACGCGGTGCAGTAGGTCGGATAATTTTTGTTCTATTTTTGCTGGTGGATAGCCTAGGACTCGAACGAACTCGAAAATGGTTTGTTACTGATATTAGGTATCTGAAAATGCGTAAAGCGGAATATCGGAGTAAGAATAATAGTATTGGCGAATAGGCAAACCTATCATCTTGCAATAGCCTAGTATAGGCTAAGTATGAGGACAGCTGAGAACGTTAAAATACTGTCGAAAAAAGGCAAGGGTCATATTACTTTAACCATAGGTAGGCACAAGTCCGTTAATCCTTAATCCGTTAATAACGAAGCTAACTTTTTCATTAACTCGTTAATCCGTTAAAAAGTTCTTTCATGTTAATGGACTAAATTAACTTCCGTTAAGTTCTGTTAACGGACTAAAGTAACTTCCGTTAAGTTCTGTTAACTTCCGTTAAGTTTTTTATCGTTAATATCTTGCACCATTTATTCATCGGACCAGTACAAATCAGTTTGCTCTGGTAACACTTGTTGCGTGCTAGCACGAGTTTTATAGAAAGCGAAGAAAAGAGCTCTTTTTTGTGGCAAATAATAACCTTCAGCCTCATAAGTCTAATTATCTTTATTCACGATTTCCGAAGATTTTCCGATCGCAGCTTCGTTAGTGTATTTAAACTTATTTTTATCTTGAAATTAGATCAGACTGTAAAATGTAACTTCCAAAACACAAAAAGACCACCACAGCAATAAATATTTCCTTAAAATCATCTCAAAACCGTCAATACGTGTTCTAAAAGCGAGTGAATAAAAAGAAATGTAAATTACACACAAAATGTTAACGAATTAACGGACTGTATTAACTTCCGTTAATTAAAGCTGAAAATAACGGATTAACGTTAACGGAGGTGTGAAGTTTGTTAACGGACTAGTGGTTAACGAAGCTAACGTTTTGCATTAACTTGCCCACCTATGACTTTAACCCTTCCTACCCCGCTCACTTGCAAAGTCACAAAGAGAATGAAGTAGAGGCCTAGTTCAGTGCCATTCGCGCCTAAAAATCGGCTAATGCTGTAGACGAATGAGAGAGCATAACAGAGGCAGTTAGTGAGAAGTTATTGCAGTCATCTTGATACCTAGAACCTAAGGTTAGTTGTACACTTAATTGCAGTGAACGCTTCTGTTTGAAGGCGAAGCTCACTGCAATGCGGTGTATACAACTACCTTGAAATATCATCAACCAGGTATCGGATGCAACAGAATCAAGACAAAAATTTCAGTACAAGCTAGCTTTAGAATAATCATGGGTTGCGTTCGATTGCTTTTAACTGCAAGCTGATTTAATAAAATAACGTTTGCATGCAAGTTGGTAACAATCCACTCGATTGCAGTGTTCGCTAGGCTAGATAGGTACTAATACTGTAACCTGTGAGAAATGGTCTTCAATCATTGTCTGATTTTTTTTTTCAGAATTACTGTAAGTCTTTTTGCAATAGCTATGATAGTTCGTAGTTAGATTTGATTTGCTTGACAGTACAACGCAATGGAGCTGCCAACTATATCGGTACCGTACATAAGTTACAAGCTGGAGAATTGAAGAGTGATAAGCTCAAAGATGAAGATCAGCTCCAGGACTTTTCCAAAGAGCAGGTCGTATGCCAATATCGTGGAATTGGTAGTAAAAAAACACGATCAGCCGATATGCTATTAAAGCGTTCATCAAATGCTTTAAACGACATGGTTTTCTTATTCATATGAACAATATATTATAGCTACTTTCTAATATCTTTAGAATTTAATTATTGTAGCTATTTTAATTTGTTGCTTTTCATTTTCTTTATTTGAACATGAACATGAAATAGTACAATCATCATTTAATAAAAGTATGCCCTGAGTTCTGAATAATTTTTTGTACTTTCTAGCCTACGTTTGACTTTCACTATGACCGCTGACAGGCTAAGTTTAGAGAGAGAAAGCATTAAAGAAGTGAATCTATCAGCGGTATACCAAAGATATCTAGACAACTATAAACCGATTACCATAGGTGGGCACAAGTCCGTCAATCCTTAATCCGTTAATAACGAAGCTAACTTTTTCATTAACTCGTTAATCCGTTAAAAAGTTCTTTCATGTTAACGGACTAAATTAACTTCCATTAAGTTCTGTTAACGGACTAAAGTAACTTCTGTTAAGTTCTGTAAACTTCCGTTAAGTTTTTTATCGTTAATATCTTGCAGCTTCGTGGTACATTTAAACTTGTTTTTATCTTGAAATTAGACTAGACTGTAAAATGTATCTTTCAAAACACAAAAAGACCACCATAGCAATGAATATTTCCTTACAATCAGCTCAACAGCGTCAATACGAGTTCTAGAAGCAAGTAAATAAAAAGAAATGTAAATTACACGCAAAATGTTAACGGATTAACGGACTTCATTAACTTTCGCTGATTAAAACTGAAAATAACGGATTAACGTTAACGGAGGTGTGAAGTTTGTTAACGGACTAGTGGTTAACGAAGCTAACGTTTTGCATTAACTTGCCCACCTATGCCGATTACCACTAACAATAGCTAGACAACACTTATTGAATTTGACAAGGCATTCATTTATTTCTTAAATTCACTAAAATCTAACTTACGAAATGATTGCAGTTTTGGTCATGGATTGGAAAGACCATACGATACGGTCCGTAGGCTCGCAGTAAGACAAGTTAATTGTCCAAACGGGACTCAGAAAAATTCAAACAGGGCTCAACATATTTCGTACAAATTTACGAAGACAAAAGAAAAATAAGTACGAGGCAAAAATTTGGGGCCAATTTTCAAACATGATATAGAGAGTTTAAAAATCTGGTCCTAGGCCAAAGTAGCATATACTCTGGTCCTAAGATAATCGGAGACGCTATTTGCTACAAATGTGGCGTGTCACTCGACAGCACCACTATTAAGTGAAACTTTTCCAGACATGGTTTAAGGTTTTCCTGCTTGGCCCTCTTCTCTGCCTACGGCCTTGCAATAACAGCGGACTAGGAAGCATTGCGATCGCGGGGATAAATTAGTAACCCGAATGCAAACGTGATTTTATTAAATCAGCTTGCAGTCAAAAGCAATCGAACGCAACCCACGATTATTCTAAAGCTAGCTTGTACTGAAATTTTTGTCTTGATTCTGTTGCATCCAGTACCTGGTTGATGATATTTCAAGGTAGCTGTATACACCAGGGTGTCGAACCGAACCTGAACCCGAACCGTAAACCCGAATGAACCGTTTCATTTTGGTGAACCCGAACCGAACCTGAACCAGCAAAATTTTACTTCAGTGAACCTGAAGCAAACCTGAACTCTCAAAATTGTGCTCAAGTGAACCCAAACCGAACCTGAACCCCTAACAAAAGTAAGAATATATTTTTCCATATCCGGATGCCGCTGGCGCTGGTACACGCACCATAAGAGCAGTGGTGATCATCAACAGGATCAGCAACTTCTCCTTTTTTTGGACGAAACGAGTAACGACAGTTAAATTTTTAGTCAATGAACCCGAACCGAACCCGAACCAGTAATATTTTACTTGAGTGCACCTGAACCAAACCTGAACCTCGAAAGTGGTGCTCAAGTGAACCCGAACCAAACCTGAACCGCTAAAATATTTTGATCAGGAGCTAAACCTGAACCCGAACCGTTATTTGAAACGGTTCGACACCCTGGTATACACCGCATTGCAGCGAGCTTCGCCTTCAAACAGAAGCGTTCACTGCAATTAAGTGTACAACCAACCTTAGGTTCCAGGTACCAAGATGACTGCAATAACTTCTCACTAACTGCCTCCGTTATGCTCTCTCATTCGTCTACAGCATTAGCCGATTTTTAGGCGCGAATGGCACTGAACTAGGCCTCTACTTCATTCTCTTTGCGACTTTGCAAGCGAGCGGGGTAAGAAGGGTTAAAGTAATATGACCCTTGCCTTTTTTCGACAGTATTTTAACGTTCTCAGCTGTCCTCATACTTAGCCTATACTAGGCTATTGCAAGATGATAGGTTTGCCTATTCGCCAATACTATCATTCTTACTCCGATATTCCGCTTTACGCATTTTCAGATACCTAATATCAGTAACAAACCATTTTCGAGTTCGTTCGAGTCCTAGGCTATCCACCAGCAAAAATAGAACAAAAATTATCCGACCTACTACACCGCGTTCCATGAAAAGCAATGCATTTTGATCAGAAATCTGACCGAAACTTGAGCATTACTCATGCGTGACGAGAAGAATTAAAGGCGGTAAATCATTCAGCCAATTTCGGTGGTTTACAATAGCTAAAATTGAACTATATTTTTTGATAATTTTTGTTTTGTTTTTGAGGCTGCGTTTGCAAAAATATTCAACAAATTCAAAAAGATGTCTCCCCAAAAAAAGTTTTTGGAAACTTTGAGTTTTGATCTTCTCGCCAAAACCACAGTTTTCTAAACTATTAGGCCTACTGTAATCTTATTAAACTAGTAGGCCTAACTATCTCTAAACTATTAGGCCTAATAGTTTAGAGATAGTTAGGCCTAATTAGGACTAAACTATTTAGAAATAAACTATCTCTAAACAATTAGGCCTACCACAGTTCTCTAAACCATTAGGCCTACTGTGGTGTTGGCGGAAAGAACAAAACTAAGAGTTTCCAAAAACTTTTTTCTGGGGGAATATCTTTTTGTATTTGTTGAATATCTTTGCAACCGCAGTCCCAAAATTAAAACAAACAAAATAAAAAATTATAGCTCAATTTGAGCTATTGTAAACCACTGGAATTGGCTGGATGATTCACCGCCTTTAACAATGGAAGTTGGCAATCCCTTTTAAGTATATCCCTGCTTTAAAAACAAGTTTTTTTTAGGAGGCGCTAACGTACGAAATACTCGTTAAACGTAAGAAGTCATTTTTGCACGTGTATGTAAAGCCTTCGTTTTGAAACAAATGGATTGCGCTTTTTGGTGCGAAATCTCGCTGCTTTCTGCCTCATTCACATTCTCCCGCAAATGCAATGCGGTATGCTGACGAGACATTATCATTCCACGGCAACGCGATACGGGTTACGGGATGATCTTATTTTACCAATATTGATGTTTTGAAAGTAACTTCATTTCCATTGCTACGTTAAAAATGATTCACTTTGCCTTTTTTGCTGCAAACGTTTTTTCAATCCGAATATCTCGCAAACAATACAAACTAGAGCGCTGTAATTTGTTGTAAAAGATAACAAGCTAACGACCTTAGAAAAATTTTCAAAAAAATGCAAAAGTTTTGACGTTGTTCATTTGCAACTCTGGGTAGAATTACACTTGATTTGAGCGTTTTTCAATTACCGTAGTTTTTTCACATTTTTTTCACAACAGAGTCTTATAGGTACAATCAAACCTTTGATAAACAGTTTAAGACATACTGTTTCGGAATCGACATTCGCCTTTTATTCTTCGTCAGTATATAGCTAGGACTACAGGTATGAACATGAGCGCAGAAAGGCAAAAAATCGCTAATTAACCAGATCACAGTAGCGTAGCCAAGAGGGGGGGGCGGGGGGGCTCGAGCCTCCCCCATTGGCTAGTGAAGTATGCAAAATCGCACGTTTTTGGTGCTTTTGAGGCCAGGCCGATTTTTTGTCAAAAACTGAAAATAGCCCCCCCCCCCATAGGAAAACAGCCCCCCCTTCAAACGTTTGAATTTCCGATTTCGGCCGAAAAATCAGTAGTCTCAATTTCGGTGAAGACCTTTTTTTTTGGAGACCACCTGATTTTGGGCGGAATAAAGGTTGGAATTTCCGATTTTGGCCGAAAAATCAGTAGTCTCAATTTCGGTGAAGACCTTTTTTTTTTGGAGACCACCTGATTTTGGGCGGAAAAAACGTTGGAATTTCCGAGCTTTCCGAGAAATTATTCAATTTCTGGATAAATTTCTGGACAAACCGTAAGAAACTGATTCAAGAACAATGAAAATTCGGGTCAAGGACGTTTGCACTTTTCTCACTCTTTCAAAATAGCCCACCCCTTTTCCAAATTCTGGCTACGCGCCTGCCAAATCATGACACAATTTTTTTTTCCCAAAAAAATATAAAGTAATCACAATATTACAAGAAATCATTCTAATAGCTCAATTTGAAATAATTTTCATTAGCATGCCTTAGACAGCTGTAGAAAATAAGGTTTACTATGATTTGGCTACCACATTATATTAATTTTCAAATAAGGAAAAGAAACAAATTGACAAGCCAGAAGTCATAGGCGAAGCCAAAGAGGGGCAGAGGGCCCGCCTCCCCTAATTGAAATGCTACCAATAACTAAAAGGATGGTGTCACGTATAATAATTTTGAATGCCTGAGATATAATTATTTGCTGTGTTTTAATGCGTACGTGACTGTTTCTTTGTTTTCTCGCTTTTCTGATTTGGAATACTCGAGATGATTCCTTTTTACTGTAGTGTATTTTACTGTCTTCTATTTGTCACCGGAATAATTAGTTGTTTACGACTTCTTAATTGCTATATCTAGACTTGAATTTGGGACGTCATAATTACATGAAATTTGTTATCGTAAGCTTGTATACTTTTTCTATTGTGACGTATCATGGATTTTTTGGGGATATTCGATAGCTTTTGCTGTAGTATAAATAGGCGGGTCGTTTTGATTCTAATATTCTAAGAGTGGGTGATTTTAGGTATCGGTATTAGTTTCGTAGGCAATTTTGTCGAGTTTGTGTATCTGTGGTTGGCTTGTGTAGCCGTATAGTGGGCGATCTAAATCTGGTCGATCGCAATAATGTGTAGTGGCAACCTAAACCTGGTCGGTCGCGGTTAGGTCTTTTACAATCTGAATCTGGTCGATTGTAAAAAGTGTTAGCGGAGCGATCTTGCTCAGTGAGTGTGGTTTTGTGTTTCAATCTTAAATAGAAGTCTTAATTTAAGATTGGTGTGCTGCTTTCTGAGATTCAAGATACTAAAGAAACTATCAACTGCCATTTTTGATTCGTCAATTAACATCTCAGTCGTTCTCTAGTTTTAGTCGACGTGGACGATTCTAGAGATTAAAGGTTGAACTCTAGCCAAGTATCAACGATCGCGACAGATGGCAACAAAGCCTATTGTTTATTCAGCTTCAATTATTTTTAATATTCTCCCGAACAGCAGTAACGTACTATAATATTAACGGTGACGAACAAGGAGCTTAAGCCTCCCCAATTCAATTATTTGCCAATCAATTAAAAAGTATAACTTGAGAGAAATTCTAGAATTTTATCGTAAAAGGTGCAACCTCTGGCCTTCATCTAATCTTTTTATAATTTTAGTGCAATAACATCATCACAGCACGAACCATCTATCATACCAACTTTAAATAACAATCCACCTCCACCTCGCCAGTTTTTACCAAACAAACTTAAAAAAAAAAAAGCTAGGAGAAAAGTTCATTGAACAAATTATTGAACTTGAATTGAGGAGCCCCAGGCCCCCAAGTTGTACATGTAATCCTAAAACTGGTTATTTTTATGACAAAACAAAGATCTCCCAAAAAAAATCTTCGAATAAATTAGTTACTACTTTCTGCTAAATATATTGCAGAAGGTAATGTACCTTGCTTTGCCTTCACCTTCATTACAAAATTTATCCAAAAAATGCTTGAGTTTAAACGTGAATTGTAAGCAAAAGGAGGACTAAGCAATTTAGGTTTTTCAATTGGCTGTCAAATCTCAAAAATTTAGTTCTTTCAAATGTCTCTAAAAACGTGCAAAATGTGATTCAAATGGCATTAAAATAGCTATTCTTTCAAAAATTACAGAAATTTTCAAAAAATCGTCTATAGCCTACGGCGGCTGGAGACCCCGCTTCCAAACCCCAGTTTGTGATACGTTTGAGTTGCAATAGTTTTTTCACCGCGCCTCTACAATAAAATTTAACACATATTTGAAATCATTAACTTTTGGTGTAAGTCCTCCTCTTTTAGCAACATCTTATTTACGTACTAACTTAGGCCAAGGGCTTCTGATCTTTTCCATTATAAGTTATTTTTGTCCCATAAAAAGCCTCTCCTTTTGAAAATTTATGATGATGTCATGTTGCATGTGATTTGCGAATTGGGGCCCCTCAATCAAAAATCCTGGCTACACTTATGCCAGAATTCAAGAAATTTTTATGTTTGGTTATTTTCCTTTTAACCAATCAAAAAATAGTGCTGTCCTCGAGCTAAGGACAGGACATTTTTGAGGACCTGTAGGGTTCGAGGCCAAGGCCAAGGACTTGAGCTTCGAGGCCAAGGACTTGAAAATGTGTCCTCGAAGCCACGGACGTCCTTGAGGACTCCATCTCTGTTACCAGTAATGTAGTTAATGACTCTTAGCTCTAATGGCCTAGATAGCCAAAAACCAAAACCTATCTCAAAATTGAGAAATACTGAACGAAGTAACGAATGAATGCTACTGCGGAATGGACGGGAGCAAAAAATTACAAAACAAATTGAAAAATTTTCGCAGGCAAATAAATTTTTCAATTTAAAATTTAAAATCCAGATCCGCTCCGAATTCGGATTTACATAAAAAAACTCAAATCCGATGCGGAAAAAGGTAGCCGGATTACGGCTCCGTGCTCACCTCTGATAGGCTCAGCAACGCCATTCCGGTTCTGACCAAAACCAACGCCGCTATTAGGCTACTACTACATTGAGTCGTTTCGCTGCACACTAATCAGTTTGATCTTATCAGTATAACCATAGACTCTTTATAACAGATCCGAGCTGGTAAAAAATAGTAGACTGTTTAGTTGCCTAGCAAATATCGATCTCACTAAAAATCAAGCTGTCTGATACAGTTCAGTCTAAATCATAGCCTAGCCTAGCAATAAGGCATTTGGTACTAGGCAACAAAGTACAAACTCATACTTGATACTAAGCCTCCAGTACTGAGTAAACCTATTGTATTTGCTTGCAGTATTTTGTAACCCTAGAATAAACTTTTCCAAATAAGTTGCAAACAATGGACTCTATATTACCCTTTCTTGCGCTTGTTCTTATGGACGTTTGTTACCTAGTCTGCTCGGGCTACGTTTGTTTTCTAGGTTGCGGGTCCCAGAAAGGCTCAACGCCGTCGATTCCGGCAAAAGCTGCGACTAATTAATGCTTCCAACTGAAGCGGCAAGATCGCACTGACTTAGCGTGGCCATTGGTTACCCATTTCCGTAACGTGAATCCCCTGCTTTCAAAGAGCTCAATTCCTTCTCTAGCAAAGGTCTCCAGGTCCGACAAAGTGTCGCCAGCAAACAGCAAGTCATCCAATTATCTGTTTTGAGTGACTGCATTTAAGGTCACCATACTCGCATGCATGGCGTTTTCAACAGCCAGCCGATTAAGCGTCATGAGTGGTACATGAGGGCTCGAGTTTATATCCTACACTAGTCGAGTAAAGCGAAAGATTTGAATTTCACCACCGTCTATGTCATCATCCTGGAACCAAATAATGTGGAACCAATTTTGTTGATTTCGTGGAAACTTAATTTGAAAGAAGCACTAACCCACACCGGCTAGCAAGTGTATTTTCCCTTGCGAAAGCGTATCAGGACTAAGGTGTAACACTCCGATCAACCTAATGATGCCCCATAGATTTTGGATTGCAAAATGAGCTAGCTTGGCAGAAGAAAAAATTTTTTTTGAAAAAAGTTTGTTTTGGCCGGCCACACTCCCCATTTTTATTTGCGCCCCCCCCGAAATTAGCCAATTTTCGACATCTCGAGTTCCAGTTAAGCTAGAGACCTGATTCTTTCACCAAAAGATGCAGATTACCCAAGTTTATATCTAACTTATTAACATTTTGTATCTCAAAAACCTGTATTTTTTTCAATAATCGTAAAAAACTATTTTTGGAGACAAGTTTGCTTTTTTTTTATGAGAAACTTAGACGCATGGGTACACTAAGTGGCCTTTTGACAGTAACTTCAATATATCAATGCATAAAGCTTTTTGAATGTTTTAAGCAATTATATTTCTAACATAAATACATCAACTTAACCACAACAGCGCAATTCACCAACAGTGCAATAACTCGTGTTCCAGAATTAAAACATCAATAGCCACGCACAGCAAAAGTGAAGACTGAAGTCATTCTAATCAGTTATTTACAACCAAAAATACAAACGTTTTCGCCTTTCATCATGCCTTTTCAGGTATTAATTAAATTATAGCCATGTTAACTTCAGACTAACTAGGAAGAATTAAACACAAAATCAAGCGATATCAAGGTTTCGAGTTACTGGGCGTTAAACCAGTAAGATCATCAATCGTATTTAACAGGACAACAATTTATCTACTAATGGAAAATAAAGAAATTCGTGGGGAAAAAACAGTACATTATTCAACAGGCGTTACTATCATTTGTAGACATTTAGCAGAAAGGACGAGGCATGAGCATGTAATTGTTTGGTTAGACTTGGTCAATGTTTCTTTTTGATAAAGCTTCATGAATTTTGGCCCTAAAGGCTGATTTACATTGTTTCAGAACCTCGAAAGAATTTAAGTCATGTCGCACATTAGAACAAGCAGTACACAAAATTATATGTTGGTTAATTGCACTATTTTCACGCTGGCTGGCCACACTCAGGTGCTCTCCCATTCTGGTACTCAAATGTCGAGTTGACTTACCAATATAGGTTAAGTTCCAATGACACAAACATGTAAATTTGTGATCGACAATTGAGCAGAGCAAGAGAGAAGTGCGCGACTTAAGCTGAAAATATGTTCCCGTTTTGAAGGTTTTGTGAATGGTAGACACCGTGACATCAAATTTGATATGAAATAATTTCGCTAATTGACTAACAAAACGCTTGGATTCTTTTCCAATATATGGTGCTGTACATTCAAGTATACCACAGGATTAGTTTCACTATGGTCACGATCAGATAAATCATTGTCAACAGTCAAAAATCATTGCATCACATCATTCTTAAATACCGATTTTGAGGATCAAATTTTGAGAAAGACAACGACAAGGGTCATAGTCAAGAGATTCCTAAACCGAGAGTGCTCAAACCACTAACACGGTGAGCGTAAATCAAATTCAGTTAAGGGACATCGTTTCACAAAATGAATTATGATTGAATGACAATATGACAATAAATGGATTTGAGCCGTCGCGACGCGTTTCATCCTTGATCAAGGGACTCTTCAGGCGACAAGTTCAATTTTGTTTTATTAACCAAAAAAAGTTTTTGTTCTTTTAGCCAAAGAAAAAAGTTTTTTTTTGGCTAATAAAACAAAATTGACCTTGTCGTCTGAAGAGTCCTTGAACAAGGACGAAACGCGTCGCGACGGCTCAAATCCATTTATTGTCATATTGTCATTCAATCATAATTCATTTTGTGAAACAATGTCCCAATAAGTGCTCTTGTCCTGAACCCCCTGAACTGAATTTGATTTTGGGGATCAAATATTTTTTGCTTAATTTAATACTTCTATTTCAAAGGGCATAAAGCATTAAAATTTAGCAAAAGACCAGTATGAGTAGTTATACGCCTCGTCCATATGTCGCACCATCCTCCTTAACCTTAATTTGTACGTCCAAAAACCATAGGTGGGCAAGTTAATGCAAAACGTTAGCTTCGTTAATCACTAGTCCGTTAACAAACTTCACACCTCCGTTAACGTTAATCCGTTATTTTCAGTTTTAATCAGCGGAAGTTAATGAAGTCCGTTAATCCGTTAACATTTTGCGTGTAATTTACATTTCTTTTTATTTACTCGCTTCTAGAACACGTATTGACGCTGTTGAGCTGATTGCAAGGAAATATTCATTGCTATGGTGGTCTTTTTGTGTTTTGGAAGTTACATTTTACAGTCTAGTCTAATTTCAAGATAAAAATAAGTTCAAATGTACTAACGAAGCTGCGATCGGAAAATCTTCGGAAATAGTGAATAGCGATAATTAATAGACCTATGAGGTTGCAGCTTATTATTTGTCACAAAAAAGAGCTCCTTTCTTCGCTTTCTTTTGTAAAACTCGTGTTAATACGCAAGGTGTTACCAGTGCAAACTGGTTTGTACCGGTCCGATAAATGAATGGTGCAATATATTAACGATAAAAAACTTAACGGAAGTTAACAGAACGTAACGGAAGTTACTTTAGTCCGTTAACAGAACTTAACGGAAGTTAATTTAGTCCGTTAACATGAAAGAACTTTTTAACGGATTAACGAGTTAATGAAAAAGTTAGCTTCGTTATTAACGGATTAACGATTAACGGACTTGTACCCACCTATGCCAAAACCACTTCAATTCTGAACCATATTCGACAGTAAATTTTATGTTTTTGTGTTAAGAATTTAAGATATCTACCAACTTTAAACAAGATTCATTGGTTTCAAAAACAGCAAAAATGCCATCAACATAAAGCAGATACAATGAAGGATGATTCGCAAAGGCAAAGCTCATTATCTTCTTCTCCATTTTTGCCTAGAAAAATTAGCTAATGTTGGACCCAACGACGACCCCATGGCTACACCCTCAATCTGTTGGAATAATTTATCTTTGTGCAAGAACATATCTAT
The DNA here is from genome assembly GCA_963965965.1 of Trididemnum nubilum. Taxonomy (NCBI): domain Eukaryota; kingdom Metazoa; phylum Chordata; class Ascidiacea; order Aplousobranchia; family Didemnidae; genus Trididemnum; species Trididemnum nubilum. The sequence continues at coordinate 1,892,987 of OZ014488.1, read as the reverse complement.
AGCAGCTACTCGTAAAAGTTTTACAAAGACACCTTTATTACAAGGGAGTACGTTTGGGTCTTCTTCAGAATAAATTATATCGGCAATTGATCATTTGAATCGTTTCGTTCAGCAGCACATTGGTAAATAAAGAGGTAACATCAAAACTAACTACATTGTGATTTAATGAAAATTGGAACTGATTTAGCTTAGAGATAAAGTCATCAGTTGACTCCAAACATGTATTTATTGGGAATGTAGTGCTCAATGATCTTGTCAAGAAATTTAATAGCAAGTTTGCATTGAGGACTGCCAACCGTAGAAACTACCGGTCTGAATGGGTTATCTTTCTCATAAACTTTCACTAAACCATAAAGTTTTCCGACAGCACTACTACTGGGCACAAGTTTTTGAATAAAGTTTTCATGATACCCTTTGAAGTATTTTTGAACATAGTACGCGATAGAACGTTCTTTAGCAATGATTGGGAGTGTTTTTTGTTGACATTGACTTCCTCAAATTTGCTCGTATCATTTAATTCTCCTATCATTCAAAAGCATTCAGTTAAACTTTCATTTAAGAATTTCCATACAAAATTGGTTCTTTTTGATGCCGAAACTGTTTTTTGCAATTACTAAAAAAAATAAAGGTTTTAGAAATGTAAAATGTTAATATGTTGTATATAAACTTGGGTATTTTGCATCTTTTGGTAAAAAATTCAGGTCTCTAGCTCAACAGAACTGGAGATATCAAAAATTGGCTGATTTGGGGGATGCAAGCAAAAATGGGGAGTGTGGACCGCTTCAACAAACTTTTTTTTCTTCTGCCAAGTTAGCTCATTTTGCAATCCAAAATCACTAGGAAGTAGCAATTTGAAATAAAAGTATCAAAAGTGTCACACCCTAATCAGCACATCGACCAAGTCATTTAAAAGGTTTTTACCGGCTAAAACTGCCCTGTTCAATGACACGCCACCAGCCGTAGCCGCACAATCACAGACTACTCTAGGCTTAGCCGTCCTCGTGACGAAAAAGGGTAAGTACCATTTTTTATGAAAATCGTTTTCATTTTTATCAGCAGGCACAATTCAATCATGTTTCAACAACTAAACCAACGTATCTGTTAAAGTCTCCTTTAACTGCGAGTTTTTTGCAGCAGTTCGACGCATTGACAACGTTCGCTTCAACGCAATATCATAGTTGCTTAAGAACGTCACTTGCACCGAAAAAGGCAGTTACGAGCAAAATAATAGGTCAATAAGCAATTAAGGCATCTGCCTGCTGTAATCACAGTCGGGCGTCTTTCTCAACGTGGTAACTTCATAAAATTCTCGCACTCAACAAGATAGTGTCTATTGTCAGCCCGTGCACAAACAAAACAAACAGGACGGCGTCCGTTAGCCTTCTTGCTACCACGATTGTGATCTGCAGGTGCCCCACGCCCACCAGCAATCGCAAATCCAGAAGAACACTCAGCACATCCATTCTGAGCTTCTCTCCTGAATTCAAAGCCACCTGGCGGACACGAAACTCACTACGACCACCTTGGGACTCACGTGACTTTTCCTTGTCCTCCAACTTAAAGAATATCTGTGCGAGTCAGACGTAGTCATTTTAATTTCATGCACCTAAATTTACGTAATGATTGATCAAAGCTTGGTTGATTCAGACTTATACCTTTTTTGTCGAGATAGTTAAGATACGGTCGCGTCAAAGTGCTCGGCAAACGGTTAGAAGTATCAAGCAATAATTGCCCTGGAAGTTTGTTGTACTCATCATGGGCATAAGCAAAAGACTTCTGAGGAGTTTAAGTCATAGTTATATATTTTCAGTGAGGAAGCAGTAAAATTTGTTGTAAATAACTTTAGGCTCTGACGGTAAACTACTCGACACATCTTAACGCTGACGGAGCCGGTCAAGAGCCTTTTTGTTACGTTGAGCTGTAGTCATGCTTTCATGGTAGTGCAAAACAGATTCACCATTTCGCGCGGTTGACCAACGCTTGCTGCTCGAAGAATTTCTAATCTACGCGTACCTTCGTCGAACTTTCGTTCTTTAGACAACGTACTTGGTTCTTAAAGAACACCAAGGCAATATTGGTACCGCCATACCCAACTTGGGTAGCAAGATTAATATACTCATTCCCACCTTGGTGGTCTAGATAAGCATTCAATGTTGCGTTAGGATAGCTTTCCGAAGCAATGAGTTTATACACTTTTGGCCAAGTAGCCGCACTAACTCGAAATTGAGGGCAGTTCCCGTACTCATCAGTACTTAGGGCAGTGTCTTGATTACCTGCATCCAACACTCGCCGAGACACACATCTCTGCACATTTCTAGAGCTCTCAGCATAATCATTATTGTAGGCGACCCTGCTGTGATTCCTTAAACCAGACACATGCTGCGGAATAAAGCCCCGAGCTTGGGGATTCAAAACAGTCAATTTATCATTTTTAAACGTAGCATTAAATTTTTCGTTGATAGAGTCAGTAACATTAGTCACAGTAATAGGCTCTTGTTCGAGTTGCATAGGTTGAGGTTCGTTGAATCTTGGGCGTGGCTCCGTCACTGGTGTCTTAAGCGTAGCTCCTTCGCCTTGTGCTCTAAGAGCATTGCTCCGACCTTGGGTTTCAAACCAGCTTCGGTACCATGGACAGGCTCAACACTGCGTTTAAACTCAGCATTTTTTATTAACGAATTTAGAACTAACGGCACTCGAAGTCGAGCGAACGCTGCGTCTCGAGCGTCCGGAAATGACAGAGCCCGCCTCCGAGCCGCACGCACTGCGCTTCTCTTCAGCCTCTAGCGCAATCGCTTCCAAGCGCAACTTAATCTCTTCCTTTTCGGCATTCGCTTCTGCTGCTTTTGCCTCCGCCTCCGCCTTAGCTTTGCGAGACCTAGCCAAATCTTTCAAGACTGGAAGCTTAGAGCTCCTGCGTTCAAGTTCAATCGGCCGTGCCATTTAGGATTTGCTTGACGTTAACTTGCGGCAATTAATGACACACTGCTGGTATCTGCTGGGCCCATATCATTATCATTAAAATCATTTTTGCTTTCATTTAACGGATTGGTCTTATCGTAAAATTCTCTAAGGTTTCAATCAAATTTACACATGCTTTGAATTTATCAGCAATTTCACATAAAAGTTGATTTAATTCGACATCCTTTAGCTCGGATACGGAGCAGACAAAATTTTTATACTCAGATTGTGCAGTAAGGTAAATTGATGTGATTTAAAGTCAAGATCATTTTTAGTGTGGCATGATTCGAGCGACTTAATCAGACGTTTAGTGTTTAACATTAATCGTCAATGAACAGTAAGCAATTTAAGAGGGGTAGTTGCTGCTACTAACCCAGTCATGGCTTCCCTTGAAGTCAGGTAAGTTTTTGTGAACCACTTCTAACCGCCACCTATCAACCTTGTCATTACTCATACATAAGGGTATCGTATCAACACTCAGGGCCTCAGAGAGAAAATTTTCCAGGGGGTACGAAGGTTGATACCGGGCCCCCCCAAACCTTATCGGGGGGCCCACGTGCATTAAATCATTTTTTGCTTGATGGGTGTAGATCTTCATTTAAAAGCGAGGGATTAACGATATTTGCATATAGTTAAGGACCTATGAAAAATACAACTAGACATAAAATTGGTTTAAATCCAGCTAGGGGGTCTGGGGGAGCGCTGTGAGCTCCCGCAGCGGGGTCCGGGGCAGAGCACCGGAAGCTTTAGCACTTTTTATGTTTCTCGAGCGTAAAATACAGCATTTAATCAACATCCCAGCACCAAACTTGCTTAAATTGACAAGCAGAAAACGTGATATACATGAAAGAAAGTATGTGAAGTGGGGGGTGATGACATTGACACAATATTGTACAATATAATGACTTTAATACTGCAAATCCAAATATTTTACTGATAAAAGTTTTAATATATAAGTTTTAAAGATAAAAGTATTTTACTGATAAAAGTTTACGGATAAAAGTTTTGTTCTGCTTGGAGAGATTTTTCTTCTGGTCTTCATTATTCTCAAATTTCTTGGCCCTTATCTTTCGAAAATCCTGCGTACGCTACTGGGCGAGCGTAAGTTAAGGGCGCCATAATCAGTTCTGGCGCCCCTAACCAATTTCTGATTTTGTTCAAGTTTTGCTTTGACGGAGAAATGCAAGCACCAGATTCTTACTTTTAGTGTTTGAGACATTCATGTCAGAAAACATATTACTCTGTAGCAAAAGCTTTCTCAGCCTATCCCCATTTTTCTAATGCTCAAACGATGTCATTTGCTTGAGATTAACTGTTCCCAGTAGCGTAGCCAGGGGGGGGCGGGGGGGGCTCGAGCCCCCCCCATTGGGTTGTGAAGTATGCAAAAACGCATGTCTTTTGTGCTTTTGAGGCCGATTTTGTGTGAAAAATGGAAAATAGCCCCCCCCATTCGAAAATAGCCCCCCCTCAAACGTTTAAAGTTGCGAAATTGGGAGAAAAATCGCCGTGAATTTTGGCGAAGACCTTTTTTTTTTTTTTTTTTTTAGGAGATCACCTGATTTTGGGCAGAAAAAACGTTTGAATTTCGGATTTCGGCCGAAAAATCACTCTGAATTTTGGCGAAGACCTTTTTTTTTTTTTTTTTTTTAGGAGATCACCTGATTTTGGGCAGAAAAAACGTTTGAATTTCGGATTTCGGCCGAAAAATCACTCTGAATTTTGGCGAAGACCTTTTTTTTTTTTTTTTTTTTTTTTGGAGATCACCTAATTTTGGGCAGAAAAAACGTTTGAAATTCCGATGTTTCCGAGACATTTCGTCTCAAATTTCGGACAAACCATCTGAAACTGATTCAAGGCCAATGAAAATTCGAGTCAACGTCGTTTGCACACTTCTCACTCTTTCAAAATAGCCCCCCCCTTTTCCAAATCCTGGCTACGCGCCTGACTGTTCCCACTAGGAATTGGGGCAATCTTGAGCAGTTGTTTTATGCAAATGCCAAAGGTGATGATACGCAGGTGATCGACTTGTGAGAATAAATTTAATAATATTGAAAGTGGTTCAAGTTATTAATCTAAACTTTTTTACAAAAATGAGTATGCTCAGAATATTACGAGCTATTATTTTTTTAATTTCTTAAAATGATCTTTCAAATTCTTTGCTTAGTTTATAATTTCGGACTTTCTAGTTGCCACTCTTATATCCCCTGTTTCCATTGATTCTATTCTCTAACATTCCCCTTTAAGCTAGAAGAAAATTTTGGCATGTTTGTCATGAGGGTCTATGGATAAGAGTATTTGTACTGTCCACATCGAAGAAATCTCTCAGGTCATGTTTTTGTTACTTGTGTGAGCCTAAAAGATTCGTAAGTATTTTAACAAGTTTAATAAGTATCCAAGAATGAGAGTAACACAATATTGTTGCGTAGTGCATGAGGTGTTCGTTTTTGTTTGTTTGTTGTTTTGCCTGTGTTGATAGCCGGGTGGCGTGAGCATGGCAGTCTCTTTCTCTATTGTAACTATATCATATTTTATTGCTATGATTTGGTTTTTGCCATGTTATAACGTAAGTTTGCGTTTTTCTTGCGTCTCCTTTTTTGATGTCAACGTTGTGACTTGGCAATTGGCATTCAAAATAAAACTCAGAAAGAAAGAAGGTGAGATTTTATCTAGTAATTAATACTTGGCAACTTAAATGATTCCAGTCAAACTGATTGAAGCAAACAACTTCCGTCTACAGAAGAAGACATATAAAAAAAATATGATGTATAAATAACTTGTACACTGTCTCCCCAGTTTCTAAAGTGTTCAAAGGACTGGTCCTCCAGTTAACAGTACAGGAAGTTCAGTTAAAAATTAGAAATATAAAAACCCCACTACAGGCTGTTTCCCCGAAATGGGTTTGTCAGGTGGAGTGGAAACTAAACAAAAACAGTGAAAGACCCCAATACACCACCCACGTCTTCTCCGCCTCGCACTGGAAGCCCTGTGGCAGGCGCGAGCCCAACCTATTCCCATAGGGTTAACTGTGGTACGCAGTAACACCAGCCAGGGGCTGCAACCAGGCTCGATGGTGCGGAGCTGCGGCTGGTACAAAACACTGTAAGCATTAACAGTGGAGGCTGAATATCTTAATCAAACGCTGCTGCTGCGCTGCTGCGTATCGGTCAAACGTTGCGAAAAGCACTGTTAAAATTTTAAACACAGTCCTAGATACAAAGTGGCATTTTACGTCACACTGATCAACCGATTTGCGTTAAATGTGGTTTCATTAGGTTGATGATTTTTTGGTTTACTTGGCTTTGTGTCGACATTTTGATAGAATTTTGGTTTTTTGGTTGAGAATGTTAGGTTACATCTGTTAGAACAGTTCTGATAGGGCCGTGCTCGTCTCGTGATGTATAAAGGTATATACTGTAGCATATGAATAGTCTCGAATTTTCGCTGTTCATGTGCGACCTGTAAACTTTAATTTTTTTCCCAGATATTTTGCATATACAGTTTTTTATCGAAAATGAACAAATTTAACCCGGTTCCTGTATAGTTTTCCAAAATTTCAAAATAATGACCACCCTACTGGCTAGTATATTATAAATTTTTAACTGATAAATATTTTTAATTTTTAACTGATATATAATTACTTTCTTTGGAATTCGGTTTGCCTTTTGAAATTTATCGTCTCCTGACCTTGTTGGATTCTTGGATGTTTGGATTTTATCGGTCATTGCTGCGTGAAATCTCGCAGTTTTTGTGATTTTGATTTAAATTCCATTGGCTGGTAACAGAGTAACAGTTTGTTGCATTCCCTCACCTGTTCAACGATTGCATTCTGGTTGAGAAAGATCCATTCTTCTCAATCCGTTGGTTTACTGCGGTTACTTGAAGTTTTTTTTTGTTTTTGGTTAGTCTACAACTTGCAACCCCCTTTTTTGGTTCGTGTCGCCTGCTGTTTGATTATGTAGAGGATTCCAATCCTACGTTCATCAGTTTCTTCTTTTGTCTTTCTGTGGAGATTGATTTATCAATTTTCTGTCTGCGACGATGCAATTCAAGAGTAATCGACGTTTGGAAGAACTGACATGTTTCTTCTGCTTTCATACAAACTGTACAAGGTGACTTTGTTTATTTACATTGAGTGCGACTTTGCCTTCGCTGTAATTATCTTGTATGTTTTTGGATTGTTTTATTATGGCCACAAAAAGCCACATTTCTAAGACATCATCGAGTGTAGACAGGGCCTGCGAGAGGGGGGTTCAGGGGGTACATTGTACCCAGGCCTGGGCCTAGGGTGCCCGGGCTCAAAGGAGCTCAGGTTTTTGCGTTAAGTTTTGGTATCGCACCATAACACCCTAATCAAACTTGTCTACAGCAAAAATATCTGTCAGCCTATTCGGTTCTGGTAATTGATCGCTATTTTTGCTACACAGCTGTTAGGGCATCCAATAGTGGCCGATTTGTGTAAAAAAAGAGAAAAATGTATCAAAAGCCATATACTTGCACCAAAATTAACGTTTTGTTACATTTCTCTGACTTGAAAGCCCTAATTCTACTGAATAACAATGTACGAGGGCCCACATTTCCAGAGTTACAAAAGCATTTGTTTTCAAACGTATTATACTACTATCATTAAGTAACTCACTCTATCTATATGAGTTTAATAGGCATTTGGGTTTGTGAAGTCTATGATTGCAGATGACTTCTTAAAACTTTTATCAGTAAAATATTTGGATTTGCAGTATTAAAGTCATTATATTGTACAATATTGTGTCAATGTCATCACCCCCCACTTCACATACTTTCTTTCATGTATATCACGTTTTCTGCTTGTCAATTTAAGCAAGTTTGGTGCTGGGATGTTGATTAAATGCTGTATTTTACGCTCGAGAAACATAAAAAGTGCTAAAGCTTCCGGTGCTCTGCCCCGGACCCCGCTGCGGGAGCTCACAGCGCTCCCCCAGACCCCCTAGCTGGATTTAAACCAATTTTATGTCTAGTTGTATTTTTCATAGGTCCTTAACTATATGCAAATATCGTTAATCCCTCGCTTTTAAATGAAGATCTACACCCATCAAGCAAAAAATGATTTAATGCACGTGGGCCCCCCGATAAGGTTTGGGGGGGCCCGGTATCAACCTTCGTACCCCCTGGAAAATTTTCTCTCTGAGGCCCTGAGTGTTGATACGATACCCTTATGTATGAGTAATGACAAGGTTGATAGGTGGCGGTTAGAAGTGGTTCACAAAAACTTACCTGACTTCAAGGGAAGCCATGACTGGGTTAGTAGCAGCAACTACCCCTCTTAAATTGCTTACTGTTCATTGACGATTAATGTTAAACACTAAACGTCTGATTAAGTCGCTCGAATCATGCCACACTAAAAATGATCTTGACTTTAAATCACATCAATTTACCTTACTGCACAATCTGAGTATAAAAATTTTGTCTGCTCCGTATCCGAGCTAAAGGATGTCGAATTAAATCAACTTTTATGTGAAATTGCTGATAAATTCAAAGCATGTGTAAATTTGATTGAAACCTTAGAGAATTTTACGATAAGACCAATCCGTTAAATGAAAGCAAAAATGATTTTAATGATAATGATATGGGCCCAGCAGATACCAGCAGTGTGTCATTAATTGCCGCAAGTTAACGTCAAGCAAATCCTAAATGGCACGGCCGATTGAACTTGAACGCAGGAGCTCTAAGCTTCCAGTCTTGAAAGATTTGGCTAGGTCTCGCAAAGCTAAGGCGGAGGCGGAGGCAAAAGCAGCAGAAGCGAATGCCGAAAAGGAAGAGATTAAGTTGCGCTTGGAAGCGATTGCGCTAGAGGCTGAAGAGAAGCGCAGTGCGTGCGGCTCGGAGGCGGGCTCTGTCATTTCCGGACGCTCGAGACGCAGCGTTCGCTCGACTTCGAGTGCCGTTAGTTCTAAATTCGTTAATAAAAAATGCTGAGTTTAAACGCAGTGTTGAGCCTGTCCATGGTACCGAAGCTGGTTTGAAACCCAAGGTCGGAGCAATGCTCTTAGAGCACAAGGCGAAGGAGCTACGCTTAAGACACCAGTGACGGAGCCACGCCCAAGATTCAACGAACCTCAACCTATGCAACTCGAACAAGAGCCTATTACTGTGACTAATGTTACTGACTCTATCAACGAAAAATTTAATGCTACGTTTAAAAATGATAAATTGACTGTTTTGAATCCCCAAGCTCGGGGCTTTATTCCGCAGCATGTGTCTGGTTTAAGGAATCACAGCAGGGTCGCCTACAATAATGATTATGCTGAGAGCTCTAGAAATGTGCAGAGATGTGTGTCTCGGCGAGTGTTGGATGCAGGTAATCAAGACACTGCCCTAAGTACTGATGAGTACGGGAACTGCCCTCAATTTCGAGTTAGTGCGGCTACTTGGCCAAAAGTGTATAAACTCATTGCTTCGGAAAGCTATCCTAACGCAACATTGAATGCTTATCTAGACCACCAAGGTGGGAATGAGTATATTAATCTTGCTACCCAAGTTGGGTATGGCGGTACCAATATTGCCTTGGTGTTCTTTAAGAACCAAGTACGTTGTCTAAAGAACGAAAGTTCGACGAAGGTACGCGTAGATTAGAAATTCTTCGAGCAGCAAGCGTTGGTCAACCGCGCGAAATGGTGAATCTGTTTTGCACTACCATGAAAGCATGACTACAGCTCAACGTAACAAAAAGGCTCTTGACCGGCTCCGTCAGCGTTAAGATGTGTCGAGTAGTTTACCGTCAGAGCCTAAAGTTATTTACAACAAATTTTACTGCTTCCTCACTGAAAATATATAACTATGACTTAAACTCCTCAGAAGTCTTTTGCTTATGCCCATGATGAGTACAACAAACTTCCAGGGCAATTATTGCTTGATACTTCTAACCGTTTGCCGAGCACTTTGACGCGACCGTATCTTAACTATCTCGACAAAAAAGGTATAAGTCTGAATCAACCAAGCTTTGATCAATCATTACGTAAATTTAGGTGCATGAAATTAAAATGACTACGTCTGACTCGCACAGATATTCTTTAAGTTGGAGGACAAGGAAAAGTCACGTGAGTCCCAAGGTGGTCGTAGTGAGTTTCGTGTCCGCCAGGTGGCTTTGAATTCAGGAGAGAAGCTCAGAATGGATGTGCTGAGTGTTCTTCTGGATTTGCGATTGCTGGTGGGCGTGGGGCACCTGCAGATCACAATCGTGGTAGCAAGAAGGCTAACGGACGCCGTCCTGTTTGTTTTGTTTGTGCACGGGCTGACAATAGACACTATCTTGTTGAGTGCGAGAATTTTATGAAGTTACCACGTTGAGAAAGACGCCCGACTGTGATTACAGCAGGCAGATGCCTTAATTGCTTATTGACCTATTATTTTGCTCGTAACTGCCTTTTTCGGTGCAAGTGACGTTCTTAAGCAACTATGATATTGCGTTGAAGCGAACGTTGTCAATGCGTCGAACTGCTGCAAAAAACTCGCAGTTAAAGGAGACTTTAACAGATACGTTGGTTTAGTTGTTGAAACATGATTGAATTGTGCCTGCTGATAAAAATGAAAACGATTTTCATAAAAAATGGTACTTACCCTTTTTCGTCACGAGGACGGCTAAGCCTAGAGTAGTCTGTGATTGTGCGGCTACGGCTGGTGGCGTGTCATTGAACAGGGCAGTTTTAGCCGGTAAAAACCTTTTAAATGACTTGGTCGATGTGCTGATTAGGGTGTGACACTTTTGATACTTTTATTTCAAATTGCTACTTCCTAGTGATTTTGGATTGCAAAATGAGCTAACTTGGCAGAAGAAAAAAAAGTTTGTTGAAGCGGTCCACACTCCCCATTTTTGCTTGCATCCCCCAAATCAGCCAATTTTTGATATCTCCAGTTCTGTTGAGCTAGAGACCTGAATTTTTTACCAAAAGATGCAAAATACCCAAGTTTATATACAACATATTAACATTTTACATTTCTAAAACCTTTATTTTTTTTAGTAATTGCAAAAAACAGTTTCGGCATCAAAAAGAACCAATTTTGTATGGAAATTCTTAAATGAAAGTTTAACTGAATGCTTTTGAATGATAGGAGAATTAAATGATACGAGCAAATTTGAGGAAGTCAATGTCAACAAAAAACACTCCCAATCATTGCTAAAGAACGTTCTATCGCGTACTATGTTCAAAAATACTTCAAAGGGTATCATGAAAACTTTATTCAAAAACTTGTGCCCAGTAGTAGTGCTGTCGGAAAACTTTATGGTTTAGTGAAAGTTTATGAGAAAGATAACCCATTCAGACCGGTAGTTTCTACGGTTGGCAGTCCTCAATGCAAACTTGCTATTAAATTTCTTGACAAGATCATTGAGCACTACATTCCCAATAAATACATGTTTGGAGTCAACTGATGACTTTATCTCTAAGCTAAATCAGTTCCAATTTTCATTAAATCACAATGTAGTTAGTTTTGATGTTACCTCTTTATTTACCAATGTGCTGCTGAACGAAACGATTCAAATGATCAATTGCCGATATAATTTATTCTGAAGAAGACCCAAACGTACTCCCTTGTAATAAAGGTGTCTTTGTAAAACTTTTACGAGTAGCTGCTATAGATATGTTCTTGCACAAAGATAAATTATTCCAACAGATTGAGGGTGTAGCCATGGGGTCGTCGTTGGGTCCAACATTAGCTAATTTTTCTAGGCAAAAATGGAGAAGAAGATAATGAGCTTTGCCTTTGCGAATCATCCTTCATTGTATCTGCTTTATGTTGATGGCATTTTTGCTGTTTTTGAAACCAATGAATCTTGTTTAAAGTTGGTAGATATCTTAAATTCTTAACACAAAAACATAAAATTTACTGTCGAATATGGTTCAGAATTGAAGTGGTTTTGGCATAGGTGGGTACAAGTCCGTTAATCGTTAATCCGTTAATAACGAAGCTAACTTTTTCATTAACTCGTTAATCCGTTAAAAAGTTCTTTCATGTTAACGGACTAAATTAACTTCCGTTAAGTTCTGTTAACGGACTAAAGTAACTTCCGTTACGTTCTGTTAACTTCCGTTAAGTTTTTTATCGTTAATATATTGCACCATTCATTTATCGGACCGGTACAAACCAGTTTGCACTGGTAACACCTTGCGTATTAACACGAGTTTTACAAAAGAAAGCGAAGAAAGGAGCTCTTTTTTGTGACAAATAATAAGCTGCAACCTCATAGGTCTATTAATTATCGCTATTCACTATTTCCGAAGATTTTCCGATCGCAGCTTCGTTAGTACATTTGAACTTATTTTTATCTTGAAATTAGACTAGACTGTAAAATGTAACTTCCAAAACACAAAAAGACCACCATAGCAATGAATATTTCCTTGCAATCAGCTCAACAGCGTCAATACGTGTTCTAGAAGCGAGTAAATAAAAAGAAATGTAAATTACACGCAAAATGTTAACGGATTAACGGACTTCATTAACTTCCGCTGATTAAAACTGAAAATAACGGATTAACGTTAACGGAGGTGTGAAGTTTGTTAACGGACTAGTGATTAACGAAGCTAACGTTTTGCATTAACTTGCCCACCTATGGTTTTTGGACGTACAAATTAAGGTTAAGGAGGATGGTGCGACATATGGACGAGGCGTATAACTACTCATACTGGTCTTTTGCTAAATTTTAATGCTTTATGCCCTTTGAAATAGAAGTATTAAATTAAGCAAAAAATATTTGATCCCCAAAATCAAATTCAGTTCAGGGGGTTCAGGACAAGAGCACTTATTGGGACATTGTTTCACAAAATGAATTATGATTGAATGACAATATGACAATAAATGGATTTGAGCCGTCGCGACGCGTTTCGTCCTTGTTCAAGGACTCTTCAGACGACAAGGTCAATTTTGTTTTATTAGCCAAAAAAAAACTTTTTTCTTTGGCTAAAAGAACAAAAACTTTTTTTGGTTAATAAAACAAAATTGAACTTGTCGCCTGAAGAGTCCCTTGATCAAGGATGAAACGCGTCGCGACGGCTCAAATCCATTTATTGTCATATTGTCATTCAATCATAATTCATTTTGTGAAACGATGTCCCTTAACTGAATTTGATTTACGCTCACCGTGTTAGTGGTTTGAGCACTCTCGGTTTAGGAATCTCTTGACTATGACCCTTGTCGTTGTCTTTCTCAAAATTTGATCCTCAAAATCGGTATTTAAGAATGATGTGATGCAATGATTTTTGACTGTTGACAATGATTTATCTGATCGTGACCATAGTGAAACTAATCCTGTGGTATACTTGAATGTACAGTACCATATATTGGAAAAGAATCCAAGCGTTTTGTTAGTCAATTAGCGAAATTATTTCATATCAAATTTGATGTCACGGTGTCTACCATTCACAAAACCTTCAAAACGGGAACATATTTTCAGCTTAAGTCGCGCACTTCTCTCTTGCTCTGCTCAATTGTCGATCACAAATTTACATGTTTGTGTCATTGGAACTTAACCTATATTGGTAAGTCAACTCGACATTTGAGTACCAGAATGGGAGAGCACCTGAGTGTGGCCAGCCAGCGTGAAAATAGTGCAATTAACCAACATATAATTTTGTGTACTGCTTGTTCTAATGTGCGACATGACTTAAATTCTTTCGAGGTTCTGAAACAATGTAAATCAGCCTTTAGGGCCAAAATTCATGAAGCTTTATCAAAAAGAAACATTGACCAAGTCTAACCAAACAATTACATGCTCATGCCTCGTCCTTTCTGCTAAATGTCTACAAATGATAGTAACGCCTGTTGAATAATGTACTGTTTTTTCCCCACGAATTTCTTTATTTTCCATTAGTAGATAAATTGTTGTCCTGTTAAATACGATTGATGATCTTACTGGTTTAACGCCCAGTAACTCGAAACCTTGATATCGCTTGATTTTGTGTTTAATTCTTCCTAGTTAGTCTGAAGTTAACATGGCTATAATTTAATTAATACCTGAAAAGGCATGATGAAAGGCGAAAACGTTTGTATTTTTGGTTGTAAATAACTGATTAGAATGACTTCAGTCTTCACTTTTGCTGTGCGTGGCTATTGATGTTTTAATTCTGGAACACGAGTTATTGCACTGTTGGTGAATTGCGCTGTTGTGGTTAAGTTGATGTATTTATGTTAGAAATATAATTGCTTAAAACATTCAAAAAGCTTTATGCATTGATATATTGAAGTTACTGTCAAAAGGCCACTTAGTGTACCCATGCGTCTAAGTTTCTCATAAAAAAAAAGCAAACTTGTCTCCAAAAATAGTTTTTTACGATTATTGAAAAAAATACAGGTTTTTGAGATACAAAATGTTAATAAGTTAGATATAAACTTGGGTAATCTGCATCTTTTGGTGAAAGAATCAGGTCTCTAGCTTAACTGGAACTCGAGATGTCGAAAATTGGCTAATTTCGGGGGGGGCGCAAATAAAAATGGGGAGTGTGGCCGGCCAAAACAAACTTTTTTCAAAAAAAATTTTTTCTTCTGCCAAGCTAGCTCATTTTGCAATCCAAAATCTATGGGGCATCATTAGGTTGATCGGAGTGTTACACCTTAGTCCTGATACGCTTTCGCAAGGGAAAATACACTTGCTAGCCGGTGTGGGTTAGTGCTTCTTTCAAATTAAGTTTCCACGAAATCAACAAAATTGGTTCCACATTATTTGGTTCCAGGATGATGACATAGACGGTGGTGAAATTCAAATCTTTCGCTTTACTCGACTAGTGTAGGATATAAACTCGAGCCCTCATGTACCACTCATGACGCTTAATCGGCTGGCTGTTGAAAACGCCATGCATGCGAGTATGGTGACCTTAAATGCAGTCACTCAAAACAGATAATTGGATGACTTGCTGTTTGCTGGCGACACTTTGTCGGACCTGGAGACCTTTGCTAGAGAAGGAATTGAGCTCTTTGAAAGCAGGGGATTCACGTTACGGAAATGGGTAACCAATGGCCACGCTAAGTCAGTGCGATCTTGCCGCTTCAGTTGGAAGCATTAATTAGTCGCAGCTTTTGCCGGAATCGACGGCGTTGAGCCTTTCTGGGACCCGCAACCTAGAAAACAAACGTAGCCCGAGCAGACTAGGTAACAAACGTCCATAAGAACAAGCGCAAGAAAGGGTAATATAGAGTCCATTGTTTGCAACTTATTTGGAAAAGTTTATTCTAGGGTTACAAAATACTGCAAGCAAATACAATAGGTTTACTCAGTACTGGAGGCTTAGTATCAAGTATGAGTTTGTACTTTGTTGCCTAGTACCAAATGCCTTATTGCTAGGCTAGGCTATGATTTAGACTGAACTGTATCAGACAGCTTGATTTTTAGTGAGATCGATATTTGCTAGGCAACTAAACAGTCTACTATTTTTTACCAGCTCGGATCTGTTATAAAGAGTCTATGGTTATACTGATAAGATCAAACTGATTAGTGTGCAGCGAAACGACTCAATGTAGTAGTAGCCTAATAGCGGCGTTGGTTTTGGTCAGAACCGGAATGGCGTTGCTGAGCCTATCAGAGGTGAGCACGGAGCCGTAATCCGGCTACCTTTTTCCGCATCGGATTTGAGTTTTTTATGTAAATCCGAATTCGGAGCGGATCTGGATTTTAAATTTTAAATTGAAAAATTTATTTGCCTGCGAAAATTTTTCAATTTGTTTTGTAATTTTTTGCTCCCGTCCATTCCGCAGTAGCATTCATTCGTTACTTCGTTCAGTATTTCTCAATTTTGAGATAGGTTTTGGTTTTTGGCTATCTAGGCCATTAGAGCTAAGAGTCATTAACTACATTACTGGTAACAGAGATGGAGTCCTCAAGGACGTCCGTGGCTTCGAGGACACATTTTCAAGTCCTTGGCCTCGAAGCTCAAGTCCTTGGCCTTGGCCTCGAACCCTACAGGTCCTCAAAAATGTCCTGTCCTTAGCTCGAGGACAGCACTATTTTTTGATTGGTTAAAAGGAAAATAACCAAACATAAAAATTTCTTGAATTCTGGCATAAGTGTAGCCAGGATTTTTGATTGAGGGGCCCCAATTCGCAAATCACATGCAACATGACATCATCATAAATTTTCAAAAGGAGAGGCTTTTTATGGGACAAAAATAACTTATAATGGAAAAGATCAGAAGCCCTTGGCCTAAGTTAGTACGTAAATAAGATGTTGCTAAAAGAGGAGGACTTACACCAAAAGTTAATGATTTCAAATATGTGTTAAATTTTATTGTAGAGGCGCGGTGAAAAAACTATTGCAACTCAAACGTATCACAAACTGGGGTTTGGAAGCGGGGTCTCCAGCCGCCGTAGGCTATAGACGATTTTTTGAAAATTTCTGTAATTTTTGAAAGAATAGCTATTTTAATGCCATTTGAATCACATTTTGCACGTTTTTAGAGACATTTGAAAGAACTAAATTTTTGAGATTTGACAGCCAATTGAAAAACCTAAATTGCTTAGTCCTCCTTTTGCTTACAATTCACGTTTAAACTCAAGCATTTTTTGGATAAATTTTGTAATGAAGGTGAAGGCAAAGCAAGGTACATTACCTTCTGCAATATATTTAGCAGAAAGTAGTAACTAATTTATTCGAAGATTTTTTTTGGGAGATCTTTGTTTTGTCATAAAAATAACCAGTTTTAGGATTACATGTACAACTTGGGGGCCTGGGGCTCCTCAATTCAAGTTCAATAATTTGTTCAATGAACTTTTCTCCTAGCTTTTTTTTTTTTAAGTTTGTTTGGTAAAAACTGGCGAGGTGGAGGTGGATTGTTATTTAAAGTTGGTATGATAGATGGTTCGTGCTGTGATGATGTTATTGCACTAAAATTATAAAAAGATTAGATGAAGGCCAGAGGTTGCACCTTTTACGATAAAATTCTAGAATTTCTCTCAAGTTATACTTTTTAATTGATTGGCAAATAATTGAATTGGGGAGGCTTAAGCTCCTTGTTCGTCACCGTTAATATTATAGTACGTTACTGCTGTTCGGGAGAATATTAAAAATAATTGAAGCTGAATAAACAATAGGCTTTGTTGCTATCTGTCGCGATCGTTGATACTTGGCTAGAGTTCAACCTTTAATCTCTAGAATCGTCCACGTCGACTAAAACTAGAGAACGACTGAGATGTTAATTGACGAATCAAAAATGGCAGTTGATAGTTTCTTTAGTATCTTGAATCTCAGAAAGCAGCACACCAATCTTAAATTAAGACTTCTATTTAAGATTGAAACACAAAACCACACTCACTGAGCAAGATCGCTCCGCTAACACTTTTTACAATCGACCAGATTCAGATTGTAAAAGACCTAACCGCGACCGACCAGGTTTAGGTTGCCACTACACATTATTGCGATCGACCAGATTTAGATCGCCCACTATACGGCTACACAAGCCAACCACAGATACACAAACTCGACAAAATTGCCTACGAAACTAATACCGATACCTAAAATCACCCACTCTTAGAATATTAGAATCAAAACGACCCGCCTATTTATACTACAGCAAAAGCTATCGAATATCCCCAAAAAATCCATGATACGTCACAATAGAAAAAGTATACAAGCTTACGATAACAAATTTCATGTAATTATGACGTCCCAAATTCAAGTCTAGATATAGCAATTAAGAAGTCGTAAACAACTAATTATTCCGGTGACAAATAGAAGACAGTAAAATACACTACAGTAAAAAGGAATCATCTCGAGTATTCCAAATCAGAAAAGCGAGAAAACAAAGAAACAGTCACGTACGCATTAAAACACAGCAAATAATTATATCTCAGGCATTCAAAATTATTATACGTGACACCATCCTTTTAGTTATTGGTAGCATTTCAATTAGGGGAGGCGGGCCCTCTGCCCCTCTTTGGCTTCGCCTATGACTTCTGGCTTGTCAATTTGTTTCTTTTCCTTATTTGAAAATTAATATAATGTGGTAGCCAAATCATAGTAAACCTTATTTTCTACAGCTGTCTAAGGCATGCTAATGAAAATTATTTCAAATTGAACTATTAGAATGATTTCTTGTAATATTGTGATTACTTTATATTTTTTTGGGAAAAAAAAATTGTGTCATGATTTGGCAGGCGCGTAGCCAGAATTTGGAAAAGGGGTGGGCTATTTTGAAAGAGTGAGAAAAGTGCAAACGTCCTTGACCCGAATTTTCATTGTTCTTGAATCAGTTTCTTACGGTTTGTCCAGAAATTTATCCAGAAATTGAATAATTTCTCGGAAAGCTCGGAAATTCCAACGTTTTTTCCGCCCAAAATCAGGTGGTCTCCAAAAAAAAAAGGTCTTCACCGAAATTGAGACTACTGATTTTTTGGCCGAAATCGGAAATTCAAACGTTTAAAGGGGGGGCTGTTTTCCTATGGGGGGGGGGCTATTTTCAGTTTTTGACAAAAAATCGGCCTGGCCTCAAAAGCACCAAAAACGTGCGATTTTGCATACTTCACTAGCCAATGGGAAAGGCTCGAGCCCCCCCGCCCTCCCCTCTTGGCTACGTTACTGTGATCTGGTTAATTAGCGATTTTTTGCCTTTCTGCGCTCATGTTCATACCTGTAGTCCTAGCTATATACTGACGAAGAATAAAAGGCGAATGTCGATTCCGAAACAGTATGTCTTAAACTGTTTATCAAAGGTTTGATTGTACCTATAAGACTCTGTTGTGAAAAAAATGTGAAAAAACTACGGTAATTGAAAAACGCTCAAATCAAGTGTAATTCTACCCAGAGTTGCAAATGAACAACGTCAAAACTTTTGCATTTTTTTGAAAATTTTTCTAAGGTCGTTAGCTTGTTATCTTTTACAACAAATTACAGCGCTCTAGTTTGTATTGTTTGCGAGATATTCGGATTGAAAAAACGTTTGCAGCAAAAAAGGCAAAGTGAATCATTTTTAACGTAGCAATGGAAATGAAGTTACTTTCAAAACATCAATATTGGTAAAATAAGATCATCCCGTAACCCGTATCGCGTTGCCGTGGAATGATAATGTCTCGTCAGCATACCGCATTGCATTTGCGGGAGAATGTGAATGAGGCAGAAAGCAGCGAGATTTCGCACCAAAAAGCGCAATCCATTTGTTTCAAAACTCATCATTTTCCAAAATAAAACAAGTAGAATCAGATACCGGCGAGAATGTAGGGCGGCCGAGATCTGGCGCGTATCAGTACACGAATTAAATGTCACCATAGTCGAATCTTATTTCGATCCAAATAAATTTCGAGCGAATGTGGAAACACTAATCCGAAGAAAGAATGTACAGTATGTGCCTGATAATAAAATGCAATGCAGTTACCAGGGATGGCCTAAGATATATTAAATATGTTACATGTAATGTAGCTCTGCTACAACCAACAAAACGTTACTTGAAAACGACAGCTATAGTTCTGAAAATACGTTAGCGAATATTGCAAAGAATTTGTTTTAAGAAACGAAGAACAACTGTAATTTTTACGTTTCAACAATTTGTGGAGTTTTTGAAGAATGGCCCCAGGGCAAATGTCTCCAATGTTTTTTTCCTTAATACGGCCTTGCTGGGATTCTCCGGTTAGTTTTTGCAGTTTAATAATTTGCGTTAAATTTTACAAAATAGCTCTTGACGGCCGAAACGTATGCGCTCATTCATTGATAGCCACGATAAGCATTATTAAATGAAAGATTATGGAGAAACATCTCATGCACTGAAACGTAAAAAAAAGATTGGTTTAGAATTAGGATTGTAAAAATGTGGGAAAACTAAAGTTTTTTTTTAATTTTTACGGCATCTTCTTTTTTCAAATTGCTTTGAAAATCAAATCGTGTAATTTCCAATAAAAGTCATACAAATTGCTATTTTTCTGAAAAAAAAAAATTGCTCAACGGAGGCATGGGGACTTTGCTCATGCACCAGGACCCATTTTTTCCAAAGTCTTGAGCAAGCAAGTACGGTATATTTCAAAAATACATATTCACATTATTTTTCAATACTTTTAGATAATAATATCATAGTCGCTATGCAATATTTAAAAACTATGATAATATTTAAAAATTTCTGTGAAAAAAAGTGTTTAACGTAGCAATAAGGTCTGTGTTTGAAAAACTACTGAAAAAGTGGGGATCCATGATCAATGGAAGTTTGCACTGGGGCTCTAACTGATGAAATTAAGACCTTAAAATCGACCATTTTCACGTTAAAAATGTATAGCTTTAGTTATTCCCATTTCCAATTCACTAGTTACGGCCTTAATTGCTTCATTAACACGATAACACTACGAAACTTTATCAACATTCCTGCTAACGTGAAAAGCTTCAAAATGACATTCATTATTTTTTAGAAACTACTATTTTTGAACTATTATCAAAAACGTAACACAATGCAAAATCTTAAAGACTTTTGCCCTTAAATAAAATATATAATCAAAATATAATGGAAAATTTGCCGACCATAATTTACAAAAATTGTGTTTTCGGTCTTTGGCCTTGTCCTCGACCATTCCTGTCCTCGGCCTCGAAAGGGTCTTTTCTCGAAAAGTCGGTCCTTGATCTTGACCTCGGATTTTTTTTGATTTCTTGGCCTCGAAGGTTATGTCCTTGACTCCACCTCTGCCTGGTAATACACAAGTTTCAGGATACTGAATACTGGATCTGTAAAAATAGCACTTAGTACTAGCACTTAGTACTAGCACTTAGTACCATGTTGCAAGTAGGCCTATTGTCTTCATACTGTTTACATGAATAACATATAGCCTACAGTGCATCCTCGATTATTCGGTCAAGTTGAGCAACCTTCTTCCAAACCCTTGCCCGGATAAGAAAACTATCTATCGTAGGGTGCCCACCGCCCACCACAGGCGCGTAGCCAGGATTTCGCAAAGGGAGGGCTTTTTTGAAAGCTTGAAACCACGGTAAACGAACTTGACCCAAATTTTCATCAGTCTTGAATTAGATTGAGGCGGTTTTACTGTCAAAATTAGGTGATCTCCAAAAAAATTTAAAAAAAAAGTCTTCACCGGAACTCAAAAGGTTTTTCCGACCAATATTTGGTGATCTTCAAAAACAAACAAAAAAACAAAAAAAAAGGTCTTCACCGGCTTTGGGTGAGATCCAGGACAAAAAGCCTCCATTATTCTGATCCAAATAACGGCAAGTCCTTCACAACTTCTGATCCCAAATCCTGTAGGGGGGGCTGTTTTCATTTTTGGAGCAAAAATCGGCCTCAAAAGCACTAAAAACGTGCTATTTTGCATACTTTTTAGGCCAATGTGGGAGCTCGAGCCTTCCCTCCGCCCCCCTTGGCTATGCTACTGGTCCACCACCTACACCACTCTCAAAAAACTAAAGAACGAAAAAACGAAACTAGTACTGGTACTGTGAGATCAAGCTTAGCGACAAAACAATTTAAATGCTAAAAGAAACAAAAACTTGGCTGAAGTTGATATTCTCATAATTTAACAAAAATAGGTTATTAAACAGTTTAATTTTCATCAGTACTATTGCTGTACCTACCTGTTGAATGCGGCCGGTAAATCAGGGCTGAATAATCGAAGATGCACTGTAGGCTAATGATATGCACCCAGTGTAGGATCAACATCAACATGGTGACCAATGCATTGTACAAGTGTACAATGCCTACTGTAATCTTGTACTACTAACAAAAAATTGCTAAATCTGAGCATTGGAGTAATTACGGTAGGCTCTAGGCTACAGCCTATCAGATATTTATGCTTTATGGATTAGAAGTTGTTGTTAGAAACCTACTATATCTTATATTGTAATGAAGTACCTAATATTGGGTGGTTAACTGCACCAAGATACCACAATAACATTATATAGGCTACGCCTACCTACATTGGGAACCAGAAGCCATATTTTTTGGACCACAAGATCAAGGTGCACTTTAATAATTGCTTTTTCATGTAATACTGTCCTATCAAAGACAATGCCTGGTTTAAATAATAAATAGACTGGTAGCCTAAACCTACACTACTTAAAATTTCAGAGAAATTGATGGTGCGTTTTATACTCAAGTACCCCTAGTTATATAGAGTTCAATTAAAGTTTTTAGAGGTTTGCTCTTTTTGGGTTGTATCTTATATTTCGATGCACCATAGAAGAGAAAAATAAAAATCAAACCAATACAGTACATTCAAAAGTATTGCTGCACCTCTCCTATGTCCTATATACTGCGTCTTATACTCCAGTGCGCTGTATAAGTTATACTGTAGTCCAAAAAATAAGGGTACTTTTTTCGGACTCGAAGCGGATTTTAAAATTTGTCCACAAACAGGTTTCTGAGCGAATTCAGAGTCTAAGTCTTCGGACTTGGAGCAGATTCGAAGTCAGATTTTTTGGACTCTGCCCATCTCTGAAGGCAATCAGCGTCAGGGTTGCCAGTAAAATTTATAACATCAGAGACCGCTGCGTCATGTTTGAAGTAGAATACCTTTGGAACGGCAGGGTCAAAAAGGATAAAACCAATGCCAATTTAGTCTACTACGATTCGCCTAACGTTAGATATTCCCATCTCGATAATTGTTGTCACCAGGAATACAAATTAAATCAAGTTTTTTAGCTCAAATGGTGAGGCAGAAAATTTTTGGTTGCCAACGTTTCGATATAGGCTATTCTCAAGACATGTACTACCTATCTTTTGTCAGGGCTAGAATGCGAACTTAAAAACGAGCCTGCGATAAATGAGAAAATCACGTGACAGTGAATCATACGTTTACCCAAAAAAATTGCTACAAATTGGAAACAAAAAAGTGACAAATTGGCGAAGCATGAAAAACAATAATATAACGTCATGAGGTTTATCAATAAAACAGAGGAGCCGAATAAATGGCCTTTGTCCTTAACAACAGTAGTAATTAATCTTATTTTACACGAGCTATTTGATCAATGCACGTTACACGAGGGAGGGCAAAAATGTCCAGCAAGCTATCTCCTCTACCAAAGTAATGGGAACACTAAATTTTGCACGTGGGAAAGTGTTCACGATAATTTTTTAGAAAAATTGGTTTTGAGTTAATTAGGTCATCGTAGTGATGTCATAGCCACATTTTTCAAAAATGACTTTATTTTTTTCATTTCATTTTTTCAATGACGTCTTGGCGGTTCCAATTTGGTACATGTGTTTATTTTTGATACTAAGTCATAAAATGCCTGAGTCAAAGTAGTCAGTCACGAAAACACTCTACTACGTCATTTTAGGTAAATACTTATTAGCGAAATGCTCCGATGTCGGAAAGTGACTTAGGTAAACCTCAAAGTTGGGAAACTTTTCTTAACCTTAGCAACTTCAAATTTTCGGAGTTATTTGTTAATGAATTTGACTATAAGTCAAGTTGGTTTGATAAAAAATCTTATTTCTGAAGGAATTTATCACGAAAAATCTGGGATGGTGACGTTCGTGTAAAATAGGGTTAAGGACAGGCTGCTAAAATCCATTCGGATACTCATAATTGCGACAAGTTGAATGTTGTGCGGGCAAAGTTTATATCTGTTTAAAGTTGTAGAGAAGCCAAAATTCAAAACTGAAGTCGAAAAGAAAGTTTTCAATGACTTTGCAGTTTAGAGCAATAACAGCATAAAAAATTATTGTAAACTACTTTTTATTATTGGTTAATATAATCAGACATTTTTACAGTAAATTTTCTCGCTAATTTAGTGCAATCAAAATCAAGCAACAACTGTTTATCCGAAATGACCGCGCTGGAACTGTTCGATGTTGTAAGATCGTCAGCACTTCACCCGTCTTCGTTTGACCTTCCTTCTTCTTTGCCGAGCATACCGATGGAAGGGAGCTGGCGATGTCTTCCGTATACGCTTTGCGGAGAAGCTTCGTCCTCCTAAACATTATTTGGGTGATAGAATTAGTTTTCTTGGATTATCTTGAATTGTTCAAGTTTCTTTTTACGTCAGTAACGTAAAGTAAAAAATAAATGGTAGCAAAGAATATTGCTATTGTCGGGTCAATCTTTTAGGCTCTCACTATGCCCAGTATTGCTGGGGGGACGCTCCCCTTTCGCGAATTAGTATCTCTCTATCAAAATTCAGCATCCCCTTCCGAAAAAAAACGTTCTGGATGCAATTAGGAGTTTAGAATGCGTTCTTTTGTCAACTTTTTACACTTATTTATTTATTTATTTATTCGATTGCAAAACCAATCGCTTTAACTCAGCTTTTTCTCTTGATCAAAAATTCATCAAAGATCAAAAGTAACGTTTTATCGATCAAAAATTCGCGTTTAGCGAGGTTAAATTCCAATGGACGTAATTGAATGACGTAATTTATTGGTTTGACCATCAATCCAACGAGTACAAGAATTAGTATTCCTTGTTTCCCTGCTTGGCATTCAGCAATAAAATAACAATCTAAAGCATCATCACTTCCGTAATCAGGGAGGCTTAAGATTCCAGAAATTTTAACCCCAATGCAGCATGCTTTTAAACGTGTTTTAAGCTTCACCAGGAAGTCAGTCAGCAAGAGACTAAATGGGATACGTAATTTAATTTTGTCAAAAAGCTTCCAAATCTTCTCAATTAGTTTATTCAAATGGCTTTATAACTGAAAAATACAAAAATCGTCCAGCGACTGCGGTCTTTGCCCTCGGGCCACATCAATCTTCGGCGGCTGGGGCGGACACAGACAAATTTTAACTTTGGGTGCAAGCCTTTCCTCTTCGCGAAATCCTGGTTAGGCACCTGCCTCTATCGTGTGTGGTAGACAGGTGGGTAGGTGGCAGTTTGACTCGAAGACCGAAAGGTTACTTCGTTATCTCTTGCCAAACGCAACTTGGTGAATAGCGATGTAATTATGGTAAATAACGGTGATGTAAATTACGGTGAAAGTTATGGTAAATAATGGTAGAAATTGATAAACAACGAAGTAATTAGAATATTAACCATATAATTGGAATCTCAGTTTGGCAATGCTCCTCCAGCTCTAACTCTAATGCAAGACTGTGCAGAAAAAGAATAAAGTACGTAACGCAAATCGACCTCGAACTCTAAAATTGTTAAAGAGATACTGCTCGATATCGGTATCATTGAAGAAACAAGAACTACTTGAGTTAATAAAGGAGTTCTGTAGCTCATTTCATACCCAATAACATTCAGAGGGTTTGTGTGCCATAGATCTTCCTTCCATTATTTAATTGGGCCAAAGCACAAAAGGTTAAAAAATCTGCAACCACGAAACAATTTAGGGGGGCATTTTTTCATATTGCTCTTACTTGGATTATAACCAGTACTTAAATTGTAAAATTTTGGATAGGGGACGCAATTTTGCTTGTATTTTTTTTTTCTTAAAAAGGAAAAGAAATGTCTTATCAATCAGTCCCCAAACTCCCGCCCGCTATCCACGTATGGGTGTTAGTGGACTAATTGGTGCACACAACAATATTAAAAGTTCGGGCCACGATCAGTGGTATAGTCAGAAATTTCAAAAAGGGGGGACATAACATTGTTTATTTTTGTCGCGACTACAACACAGTTTCAATTGATATCATCACGAAAAAGCAAAAAACAAACGATCAGTAAAAAAGGAGTTGTAAAAATTTAGGCAATTCTGCGACAGGGAGGCTACGAAAATACCTGATTGGTCATCGAGTCAAAGCAGCCACCCTATATGTCAGCAATGCGAAGAGAATTGTTGAACATCAAAAAAAAAAAAAACAACAACAAACTTTAAGTCTATCAACTGCTTGAGTAAAATGCGACAACAGATGGTCAAGCTCATCACCAGATGTACAATCGTAAAAGATATTCTTTGATTTCGACTTTAAAGGAAAGTTTGAGTCGCGATCGTTCATACTTGGCTAGAGTTCAACCTTTAATCTCTAGAATCGTCCACGTCGACTAAAACTAGAGAACGACTGAGATGTTAATTGACGAATCGAAAATGGCAGTTGATAGTTCCTTTAGCTTCTTGAATCTCAGAAAGCAGCACACTAATCTTAAATTAAGACTTCTATTTAAGATTGAAACACAAACCAACTCACTGAGCAAAATCGCTCCACTCACACCTCTTACTAAATGGCTATACGAGCAGGGGCATATTTAGGGGGGGCATTGGGCCATGGCCCTCCTTTGGGTCGCCAGGATCGTATAATTGCATAGAATAGTATTCAAAATTGCGGCATGTCCCCCCCCCCCCCTTTGCAAGTTGGGCATAAAGTTTGATCACACAAAGGGCTATGTTTTGTGCATTTCATTTAGGCTTGCAACCATGTTTGGGCGAAAAACCGGACTAAATTTGAGTAAAGACCTTTTTTTTGCTCTTCACCTAATTTTGAGCAAAAAATCAGACTGATTTTGGGTGGAACAATTTCTGATTCAGATCTTTGTTCTTATCAAGTTTTTTGAAGTTTCTGCCCCCCCCCCCCCCCCCCCTTTTCAAAATTCTGCGTACGCTATTGTATACGAGCCAACCTCAAATACAAAAACTCGGCTTAACTGCCTACGAAACTAATACCTAAAATCACCCACTCTTAGAATATTAGAATAAAGAATGAAAAACGAACCGCCTATTTATACTACGACAAACGCTATCAAATATCCCAGAACAATCCCTGATATGTCACAATAGAAAAAAATACACGAGCTTACGATAAACAAATTTTGACATAATTATGACGTCACAAACTTCAAGTCTAAATATAGCAAATAACAGTCGTAAACAACCCAAACATCGATAACTGCAGAAAATAGCAGAATGTACTAGAAAGGAATTATTTCGAATATTCTAAATCAAAAAAAAAGCAGCAAAAGTAGTAAATCAGTCACGTACACGTTAAAATACTGCAAATAATCAGTGCTGGGGCACCGCAAGTTTTTTTTATAGTACGCAGTCCGCAAATCCGCAACCGAATTTCAATTTTCTTAATCCGCAACCTCAAGTTTGCAATTGGATGTTTAAAAGCTTACTCCGCAACCGCAAGTCCGCAACAACATTTCAGAATTCTTGAATCCGCAACCACAAGTCTGCAACTTCCTAATTCTTGAAGTCCGCAACTGCAAGTCCGCAACTTTGCAATATTTGAAGTCCGCACCTCAAGTCCGCAACTTTTTATGAACCGAATAGAAAAGTTTTGCAATCAGCCATGTCCCGAAGTGATCTGCTCAAAGTTGATTAGCAAAAATAAGTCAATATTTGTGACTTGTGGGAAGTATAGCAAGCGTATGGTGGATACATGCCACGCAATAGAAGAAATTACTCACAATCGTTGATTGTAGTAAATGTACCACAGCATGACTTGTTAGTAAGCTGCTTTTTTGGATGGTAAACTTAAGAATTGCCCAGCCCCTCTTATTTTCCGGTCTAACTCAAAACAGATTTAAGCGCTTGTAATTTTGCTTCAAGTTATTAAGTGACTTGGCTAAGGGTTTGTAGCCCCCAGCCTTCCTGGTTGCGCTACTGCATATATTGTACGTGCCTAAAGTGCATGGAAGCATAGTGCACAACCCACCGACGAATCCTTAAAAATGCTACAATGAAGCTAGGGATTCGGAGATTAAAAGCCATTGGATAACAGTGAGAAGCCATTAAATAGCAAAGCACAATCCGTATTTCCGCTTGCAACAACATATTCTAAGAAAACAATTTTTTTCGAGGCAGGAAAAGGCAAAGGCAGTAGAAAGCAAAAAAAACATATCACTAATCGTATTACTAAATTTTTAGTCCCTAGTTTCAATAAATGCTCTAGGAACGAGATAACCACACGCTACCAGCAGTGCCGTCGCCAGACCAAACGAAGTGAGAGGGCCCTAGCCGAAAATGGGGGGCACTATAAAATGGACCGAACTTTTGCACGTAAAAACTGATATTTTAAAGCACCAATTTGGTATTCATCTTTGAAAAAAGGTACATATAAGCCCAGCAGCGTTTATTACCTCGTTTCGCATGCGGCCTGTGTAATCGCTTGAAAAATATGTCTGCTGGAGTGAATGCGACCAGAAGCGCAACCAGGGTTTTGGTAAGAGAGAGGGGGCTTGAACCAAAGTAAATGTTTTTTTGCTCAAAAGTTGTCTAACTTAGGTCCCGTGCTGAACAAACCGTTGCAACTTAAGCGTGTTACAGAGGTGCCAGAGCCCCAAGCTGCTGCGTGATTTTTGCGATTTCGCGGGAAAAATAGCGATTTTAAAGTCATTTAAATCACATTTTGCACGTTTTAAAACCATACCAATAATTACAGTAAATCGCTAAAATTCAGAAGTCCTTGAAAGATTTAAATTGTCTAGCCTCTTAAGCCCCATACAGTAGCGTACGCAGGATTTTGAAAAGGGGGGCAGGAACTTCAGAAAATTTGAGAAAAGAACAAAGTAAGAAATTGTTCTTCCCGAAATCAGTACGATTTTCTGCCCAAAATTAGGTGAAGAGCAAAAAAAAAAAGTCTTCACTCAGATTTGGTCCGACTTTCTGCCCAAAATTAGGTGAAAAGCAAAAAGGTCTTTGCCCAAAATTAGGTGAAGAGCAAAAGAAAAAGGTCTTCACTCAAATGTAGTCCGACTTTCTGCCCAATGTTGAACATCACACGTCTGCAACATCGCCTTTATGTGCTCAAACCTTCTCTCCAACTGACAAAGGTGGGGGGGGCATGCCGCATTTTTGCATACTATTCTATGCTAAATATACTATCCTGGCGACCCAAAGGGGGGCCATGGCCCTATGCCACCCCTAATTACGCCCCTGCCCCCATATACTTCAGATCAAGTTCAAAACACGTTTAAACGCTTATTCTCTTTTTGATTATATTTTCAGAATGACTTAGCTAAAGGGGGCTGATGACCCCTTAGCCCCTTCCCCCTGGTTGCGCCACTGACTGCGACCTAAAATAAATCTTGAGTGTGCTCTAAAAAAAAACAGCTGGTCTTTTAAAGAAATGTTTTCACGTATTGTTTCAGGTCATAATCACTAACGAAATACCGGTAACGCTTCTATAGGCATACATCCCTATTCCGCGAAACATCCGTTAAGGCGTGTTAATAAGATGGATTAATTGGGTCACATTTATGCAAAGCAGTTGGTGGCCAGCAATTTTGCAAACAATCGAGAAAACTTCAAATGAGAATCATGTTTGAAAATTATTATTCCTTTTTCCATTATTGCCTGTTGTCTTGTCGTTACGTGATGCTCCAAAAAAGCATTCTGAGTGAATCGAAATGGGGGGCACAAGCAGTCGTTGGGGGGGAACAGTGCCCCTGGCCCCACCGTAGCGACAGCACTGGCTACAAGTACAAAAAATGATACCCTAGTAGCTAATTTTGTGAACTCACAAAATTACAACAAAGCAACAAAACAACAAAGCCATACTTTGAACCAGGGCTGCAAATTCGAACTCAACCTCAAAAAAAGTCGGTTGTTTTGCCAAACTCGAAAAAACAGTGTTGACTCCAATTTGAATCAGGTTAGACCGCTTCTAATTGCCTGTCTTGCCACGCTCCGTATCCTTTATATTTCTGCAGTCATACCGCACTTTGGATATAAATACAACAATGTTATTTCTCACGGAACCCCAAAATTTGATTCATCTAAAGGAGCACGGCAAAACAAGAAGTCATTATCAGCTAGTCAAATCAGTATCAATTAACTAAAGTTTACTTGACCAAAATTTACGCTATTGATTATACTAACACTCTGCTAGACCATACTATTAAAAAACTGCTTCGAGGTCGCACTATAGAAATAGAAACATCAGCACGTTAACATTTTACATAACAACTTACTACATAGCTAACTTGATACACTAAACTACGAAAATTTGAGACACCATATCACTCGTGCTGTCGAAGACTATCTAGTTTGAGTTATAGCTGCAGACTTAAAGATTATGAGATTAAAGGTCTAAAGACAATTCAGTTAAAATTACCACAAAGACAGTTCTTAAGAGATTCTTAAAACAAGCACAAAAGGGAGTTCTAAAAAGTTCTAAAAATTAACCAACCATTTGCATAAAAGATGAGAACGCGGCATGTATTCGTTTCTCACGTTACCAAACAGCATGTCAACAAAAAGAAAGCGATTAAGTCGAAAAGTAGGCTTATTATTTATGTCAGCCTGAACTCGAAAAACTTGATTTTTTTGCCGAACTTGAACTCGAAAAAATTAAATTGATTTCTCATGTTTGACTGGGTAAAAACATAAATATTTTACAAAAATAGAAAGGAATTTCAAAGTTTGTATAAAACATGCGAAATTGCGGACTAAAATTAAAAATAGTCCGCAACCGCAAGTCCGCAATTTAAACTGCTAAAGTCCGCATGTCCGCAACTTTTTTCGTTGGTCCGCAATTGCGGACTTGTGGACTAACTTGCGGACTTGCCCAGCTCTGCAAATAATCATATCTCAGGCATTCAAAATTATTATTCGTGACATACCCCCCACCTTAAGAATATTATTGCAAATGATATTCCAAAACATCACAAATAATAATTGCCGAATAAATGCAACCCTAATCTACGCTTCTATCCTATTTATGATCGTCATTTCACAAAAAATCTAGAAAAATCACATTTAACCTCAGTAAAAACAAATCCTACTAACCAGTGCACAAAGAACAAGCAAAAGCACAAAAAAATATATACACCATCACACTTCAACCAATTATCCAACTTAAGTAGTCGGCAACCACATTGTCTTTGCCTGGGATATTCTCAACCTTATAATCATATCCTTGTAATGCTAGGGCCCACCTCATAATTTGATCGTTTTGGAATTTGGCATGATTTAAATACGATAACAGTTTATGGTCTGTTTGCAGTATAAAAGGCTTTTCTGCTAAATGCAATCAAAATTTAGTCATTCCCCACACAATCGCTAGGCATTCCCGTTCTAAAGTTGATTACTTGCATTCGGCTGAAGACAGTTTTTGCTGGCACAAGCCACAGAGCACAGTTTATCATCATGCTCTTGCATAAGCGATGCTCCGAGTCCACAATTTGACGCGTCTGTCCGCAAAATAAAAGGTTTTCGATAATCTGGAAGTTTCAAAATGGGATTTTTCGGTAGGCATTCTTGCAAAGTCAAAAAAGCTCTTTCTTGTGCTTCGCCCCATCGAACTTTGTTCGGTTGCCCCTTCCGAGTAAGGTCGCTTAGGGGTGCCGAAATGGCAGCAAACAATGGAATATGAGCGCGGTAATAATTCACAAGTCCCAAAAATGATCTAACCTCTTTCTTTGTTGTCGGTCGCTGTACCATCCTAATTTTCTCAAGACTATCGTTGTTGACCGTGATCCAATCAAAGCCAACTTGATGGCCAAGAAATTCAATTGATTTGGCCCCGAAAACGCACTTAGTCGGACGAGCGGTCAGATTTGCTTGCTGAAGTCGATTCATCAGTTCATCAACACTCGAATGTGGGTATCCCAGTCTTCCGTATAAACAATCAGGGCGTCGATGTAGCTATCCACGTTCTCAAGGTCGGAAATTAGCATTCTCAGTTTCCGCACTAAGGTTGCTCCTGAATTCTTCAATCCGAATGGCATTCGTATTAACTCGTATTTTCCGTCAGGAGTGATAAAAGCCGTCTTCTTCATTTGGTGAAACGATGATAATTGGAGAAGCGTACATCGAAGCAGAAGCCCGAATTATTCCAAGATCAAGCATTTCTTGAATTTCAGTCTTCAGGTACTCTCTGACAGGATAGGGCAAAGGATAGGGTTTAGATCGAATCGGAGTGCTGTCAGTCTACGTGATTTGGTGTTGAATGACATTGGACTTCCCCGACACATCTGTGAACACACTGTCGTAGGCTCCCAGAACTTGCCAGACATTCTCTTCCTGAGATTTGGTCAACCCGAGACCCAGCTTCACATCCCTTAACGTCTCTTTTTGGCCGTGGCTCCCCAACTCTAACAGCTCTTCCTCATCAACACTGGGTTTGTCGTCGTAGCTGTCAGATTCATGTACCTCAGAATTGCTCCATGTATGGTTCCCAGCAATACCAACGCTGGCTTGGATGGTTTTGGTTCCTTCCGGTTTCGTGGTAGTATTCCCAAAAGATTCAACATCGGACTTCCTTTCAAAATGCGGCTTGAGCATATTTACATGATGTCTTTATCCTTTTATTAACCTCTACCGCAAAATTGTTTCCATTTCTACATCTCTCAACTACAAATGGACCGCGCCACTGCAGCACCAACTTATTGTTGTCAGTGGGTAGTTGAATCAACACCTTGTCACTAACTTGAAACGCTCTTCTTTTGGCCCCCCGATCATACAGTCTTTTATTCTTCGACTGACTTCTCTTCAGTTCTTCTAGGGCAATTTTCATAGTATCATCCAGCCTCTCTCGAAGTTCAAGCACATATTGGTAGCTGGTCTTTACTTCCGGGACATCAGTTTCCTTAGTCCACAATTCCTTCAGAATCTGGACCGGCCCCCTCACTGTTCTTCTTTAGAGCAGTTCAAAAGGAGAAAATCCAGTGGCTTCCTGAGGAGCCTCTCTATAAGCAAACAAAAGTGGGTTTATGAAACGATGCCGTTGTGGCTGCAGAGTCTTCGTAGCATCTTCTTTAGAGTACCATTAAACCTTTTGACTAATCCGTTGCAGATAGGATTGTATGGCGTTGTGGTCAGTCGATTGATGGACAGCAGTCGTGACACTTCCTGCATACAACTTGACACAAATTGAGTTCCTTGATCGCTTAGGACCTCTTCCGGAATTCCGAGGCGACTATACATGTCCAGCAAAGCTTCAGCTACAGTTTTGGTGTCGATATTTTTTTAGAGGCACAGCTTCTGGATACCTCGTTGCGTAATCCACCAAGGTAAGAATATGTCTATGCCCTCTTTCGCTTGCTGGTGTTATCGGACCAACTAAATCCATGGCAACTCGTTCAAACGATGTATCAATCAACGGCATTTCGCCGAGATGAGCTCTGGCAACAGTCCCCTTGTCAACGGTCTTTTGACATACATCGCAGGATCGGCAAAATCCACTGACGTCATTATGCATTTTAGGCCAATAGAAGTTAGTCTAAATTCTATCTTTAGTCTTCTTCACCGCCAAATGTCTGCCAAATATCGAATCATGGGCGACTTCCATAACACGAATCCAAAGGCTTTTAGGAACCATGATTTGTCACGTTTCTCCTAATCCATCAATCCTGCGGCGAATCCGGTAAAGTATTTCTTGACGTTTCTCAAATTTCACTTCGAACTTCCCACGCTTTGTAAGATCCTTTTTTTTGGAAAAAGTCTTTAACTCGTCGTCTTCGCTTTGCAATTTACAAAGTTCCTACCTTGACACAGAAAATCGAGAAGAGATTTCTTTCACATTCAGTGCCTTTACATTATCTTCTAGTCGAGCTCGCGCCCGAGTGATCGCTGCAACAGCAAGTTTCCATTCCGGATGTGGATTGTCTGCTTCCCTGGCTCCTGTAATGTTGCCAATAACCAAGTTAGCAACTGGCTCCTGGATACACAATGCTTCTACTTCTCCCACGTAATACGGAGTGTCCACCTCAATTTTGGCGATCGGTGGTCTTATTAGCAAGGTTTTGTCAAAGGTTGTAACATAACCTTTTTCGCCAGCTAGACGATGCACCAATGGTGGAGGCTTGGATCCGTTTGGTCCGGGACACTGTGTATGGTGATTGTGTGGCGTAGAGCGACAATCTCTGCACCAACGTCCTGCCACCTCAACGTGGTGGTGCGGTCCCTTCCCCAATGGGGATGAGTCGAAATGGCAGGACAGATCTCCTGAGGGGCTCGACTGAAAGGTCGCCCCCATTGTCTCGGACTGTTTTTTCGCTGGGCCGCTCGTTGACCGGTCACAACTGGGCGGCTCCTCTTCTTCTTATTGACCGGACCCCCTTTCGACGTCTCCTTATCCTGACATTGCTCCTTATTAGTGGCAATGTCCATCCCAAACCAGGCCCCATCAGCAACCATCCTCAACCCAGGTACCCCTGCTCCATCTGCCATCTGGATGTGGGCAGAGATTCTCTTCAATGCTCTGCTTGCCTCAAGTGGGTGCATTTCTTTTGCTCCTCTCTCACCCGTGCTGACTTTCGCACAATCTGTGCAACTGGCACTGCAGTGGGCTGGCGATGCCCAGCGTGCCATACCCAAAGGAAAACTGACTTCCCCACTCAGACCCGTCTCCTTGTTATGCCGCCTGCGTCCCCTCCACCCCCTCCCCCAGGGTTCCCCCCACTACCGCCTGGCTTTTATCAATCACGTCCACCTCGGGGCCCCCCACGTTACCCTTGCTCCATTTGCTCTCTCGAGGTAGGTAAGGATTCTTTAAAGTGCTCCACCTGCTCCAAGTGGGTGCACTTCTCCTGCTCCTCTCTGACCCGGGCTGACTTTCGCAAAATCTGCGCGACCAGCTCCCTCATGGGTTGGAATTGCCCTGCTTGTCTCAATGGGGATCTTGCCTCTCCCACCCACCAGCCAGCGTTCCCCCGCCCCTTCTCTCCAGCTTTGCCCCCACCCACACCCCCTCCACTTACTTGCTCAGATCTCGTGGATTCATCTCTACCTCTCCTCTCACATCCTCCCCTCCTTAACACCTACCCTCCTTCCGCCTTTACCCTACCTGCCTCATCACCACCACCCACAAGCTCACAACCAATCCACAACTTGCCACCTCACCCTCAAAGAAATCCATGCCTCTCTCACAATCTCAGACTTCTGCAATGGAATGCCGGCGGTCTTTTCTCCTCCTGCCGTGCTGAACTAATCGCCTTTCTTTCTGGAAACCACTATGACCTCTTTTTCCTCCAAGAAACCCATCTTTTGTCAACCAAAAAGTTTCAAATCCCTGGTTATTATACCCTCCGCACGAATCGGACATTCGGTAGACAAGGCCCTGTTTCCTCCGGTACTCATAACACTGGTGGTAGTGTCCTCACTCTCATCCACTCTGACCTGGCTTTCTATCCTGTTTCTGTCTCCTCTCTGCCTTCCCAGGACCCTTACTCAGACTACACCTGTGTTAAAGTCCTTCTCTCCAACCACTCTCCTCTTCAATTTCTAAACCTCTACTCCCCTCCCATCAGAAACACTCCTTCTGACTCTCGCACCAGGACCTTCTATCCTGACATCCTTCCTAACTCCCCTGACACTTTTATCCTCGGAGACTTCAATGCTCACCACCGAAGATGGGACAGACTCATTCCCCCTAACCTGCTCGGAAATGACCTGTTTCACTGGATCACTTCCTCCGGTCTGGAAATTCTGAACGACCCCGCCTCTCCCACGCTCCTTCACCATTCCACTGGGAGCCGTTCTTCCCCTGATATCTCGTTAGCTCCTGCGTCTCTCGCTCCCCACTGTGAGTGGCGCACTCTCCCTGGCCTTGGCTCGTACCATCTCCCCATTGAAATTGTCCTCCCCCTCTCTCCAGTTCGTCACCCAAACATTCGTCCCCCCAAATTCAACTACAAAAAGGCTAGTTGGGATGTTTACCAATCTTATATTGCTGAGCATCTTCCCTCTCTTGATTTTGATGCACTCAACATACACCAGGCTGCCCATTCCTTTTCCCTATTCTTAGCCGAAGCTGCCAAGGCCTCTATCCCCTTTGGCCGCCTTGGTCGTTCCCCCAAAGCCTGGTGGTCCCAGGAAGCGGAATCTGCAGTGCGGGAACGACGGAGGGCCCGCTCCGTGGCACATCGATCTGAGTCGCACCGCCTCAGATACATAGATGCTTCTCGTAGGGCGTCCTCAGTCATTTCTAGAGCCAAATCTGCAACCTGGCACGCCACCTGTTCTAACCTGTCTCCCCGTTCTGATCTTTGTGCTGTCTTCAGGCTTCTCAATGCCATCTCGGGCAAAAAGAACACCTCCCAAGACTCTTCTTTTCCCAATTGCACTTCCCCTCTTGACACTGCTAACCACTATGCCTCTTATCTTCACTCACATCTATTTCAAGCGACACCCCGTTCCTCGCGAAGGGGCTGAACGACAGTTCATGAATGAACTCCGGAAAGCTAGCTGTGAAAATGCTTCTTCTCTCCATAATTCTTTCTGCTCCCCCTTCTCCCTCAGCAATCTCTCCTCTTCCACTGCGTCTGGCCCTGACCAGATTGCCTACCCTTTACTAAAGCACCTGCCTGAGCCAGCACAACTCCTCCTTCTTTCTCTTTTTACCAGGTCCTGGCACTCTCACACCTTCCCCTCTTGTTGGAAACCTATCACTATCATCCCCATTCATAAACCTGGAGAACCCACTTCCTCTCCGTCCTCTTTCCGCCCCATTTCCCTCACCTCCTGCATCTCCAAGCTTTTTGAGCGCTTGATTCTTTCTCGCCTAACTTTTCACCTTGAATCTAATCATCTCCTCTCCACTTGCCAGGCCGGCTTTCGTCCTGGTAGGTCACCCCTTGATTAAATTTTAACTCTGTCTCAATCAATCTGGGATGGCTTCCAAAAGAAAAAGCCTCCAGACCGAACCATTTTGGCTTCTGTTGACTTCTCCAAGGCTTTCGACTCGGTCTGGCACTCTGCTCTTTTTCACAAACTCCTTTTGCTCAAACTCCCCCCTTGCTTCGTACATTGGGTATGCTCCTTCCTTTCTGATCGTAGAGCTAAAGTCCAGGTTGGTGGTTTCCACAGCCGCTCCTTCCGCATCAGACGTGGGGTCCCCCAGGGCTCAGCACTTGGTCCAGTCCTCTTCATTCTGTTTGTTGATGACATCACTAAGGATTTATCTTGGGGTGCCCATGCCTCCTTGTATGTTGACGATCTGGCCATCGATCTGTCCAACTTATGGAGACTTCCACTCAATCCAAAGAAGTGTGAGTCGTCCTTTTTCTCTACAGATCCCCATCAAGCCACTTTCCAACCCCGGCTGAACCTCTTGGGCTTCCCTCTTTTGTTCAATCCCACCTCTAAATTCCTTGGTGTGACCTTTGATCGGACTCTATCCTTTGTGGCCCATGTCCAATCCCTGTGTTCCAAATTCTACCCACGCCACAAAGCCCTTCGCTCAATTGCCACTGCCTCTTGGGGTCCTACAAAAAAATCTCTCTCCTTACTCTACAAAGCCTTTGTCCGTCCGGTGCTCACATATGCCTCTCCTGGATGGTTCCCATTCCTTTGCAACACTGCAACCAATCACCTGGAAGTTCTACACAGAGCTGCATGCAGGGTCATTACTGGATGCCTCTCTTCCACCCCCTCCTCACTACTCTTTCTCGAGGCCCAACTCCCTCCTCTAAAGCTGACTTTAGAGCATCAGACCCTCTACTCCTTTGAACGTACTCTGCGCCTTCCCCCCGACTTCTCCAGCCTTTATGCCCTGGCAATTAGAAACGTTCCCTGTCGACTAAAGAAGAAACCCTCCTGGAGATCACTCTGTTCTTCAGCCACACAACCACTCCCATCCCCACGTGAGACGCTGATCACGTGCCCCCTTTTCCCCCATGGTCCACTACCCACTTCACTGTTTCCCCCTTCATTCCCCACTGCACAGGCAACAATACAGCCCGACTCCAAACTGCTTTAAGCAGACTATACTCCCTCCCCCCGTCTGATATCCAAGTATGGACTGACGGATCTGTCCCCTCACTTTTTGGTCCTGGTGGTGTTGGAGTGTATGTAACATACTCCAAATGCAACACATCCAATTCCTTATCCTTTTCCTCTGGTCCAATTGCCTCCAGCTTCACAGCTGAAACCTTTGCCCTCAAGCAAGGTCTTGCTTGGTGTACTAGCCATTTGATGACCTGCAAATTCCAGTCAGTCCTTTTCCTAACCGACTCCCAATCAGCCCTCTCTATCCTTTCTTCAGCCCCCTCTTATCTCCTGCCTGAGTCCCTCTGGAATGTTTGGTCCCTTGCCTCCTCTTTCTCCAACAATACCAATCTGAGCTTCCAATGGGTCCCCAGACACGCAGGTCTCCCCGGAAATAGAAAAGCGGATTTACTTGCCAAAACTAGTGCCTCTCTCCCCACTGATGCGATCCCAAGTCCTCTCCCCCAGTTATTGCCAAAACCCGTTATTCCCAATACCGCAATTGGAGACGTCACATCTCCCACTCTCATCTGAACTTCCAAGTCCCCGAAGTCTCTTCGGAGGAACTTCTTCTTTCTCGCTCCATACGCAGTGAGCTCTCTCGTCTTCGCTGCCATGGTCACAGTCTTCTTTTATCTTCTTATCTTCACAGGATCAGTCGGAAGGAGAATTCTGATTGTAGTGCCTGTGGACACCCTCTACAGGACCTCAATCATCTCCTCCTCGACTGTCCTGCTTCTGAAACCCTTCTCAAATCTATCTTTGGCTCCTTTCTCTCTATTCTCGATCTATGGTCCAGACCTAGGGGTGTGGCCCGACTGTTAGGTCTCCGCGGAGTTCCTCCGTGCCCCCATCCCTCGGAAGGGGTCGGGTAGTACCACCTCCACCACCACCACAATCTCTGGCTTCATGCATATAACCGCCACACTTCTGGCATGAAAATCTCCTTTCGTATCTTTCTCCCTCTCTGCAACGCCCATCTGGCATCCTGGATACGCATTCTGTGGCACATGTCTTTCACCACCACATCGGAAACACTGCACCGCGCTGCGGGGTCTTTCCGAGTTTCCCCCTCTGCTTCCATTCTTCACATCTTCTCGTCTTGATTGCGAACTAGAGAGCTTTTTATTATGAGCCATTAAATATTGCTCTGCCCATGTCACTAGCTCATCTAAAGTTTTTGGACTCCTCTCATTCAAGTACACTGACAGCCCCTTTGGACACGCGTTAGTAAATTGTTCTCATACCATCAATTCCACCACTCCATCAAAAGACTCTTCAACTTTAGCCAACTTTACCCACTTGGTGAGGTAATTTTTCAATCGTATTATAAACTGGCCTGGGCTTTCTTGTCCTTCTGGCTTCGCATCACAAAATCTTCTACGTTATCCGAAGTCCGTAAAGTCGTACCTCTTCAACAACGCCAATTTCAGACGTTCATAATCCATCGCTTCGTCTTGTGACAACCTTGAATAAACTTCCAAAGCACAGCCCGATAACGACGGGCTCAGATGGGTGGCCCACGCCTCCTTTTCCCAGCCTGCAACTGTAGCATATCTCTCAAATTGTAAGAGATAATTATCTAAATCTTCTCTGCCATCAACAAAGGCAGGCAACTCGGGCGATCGTGCAATTCTAGCACTTCACCGTACTACTTATTCGGCGATCCCTGCTGGTCGAGCTGCAGTTTCCAGCCTCTTGGCTTTTAACTTCAGTTTCAGCCGTTCCAATTCCATGGCGGCTTTTCTTTCTTCTGCTTCACGCTCAGCCCTCTTTTCTTCCGCCGCAGCTTTTTGCTCGGCCCTCTTTTCTTCCACCTCTCGCTCGGCCCTCTTTTCTTCTGCTGCAGCCTCTCGCTCGGCTTGCAACCTCCTTTCTTCCGCAGCAGCTTCTCGTTCAGCTTGCAGCCTCCTTTCTTCGGCCGCAGCTTCTTTCTCAGCTTGCAGCCTGCTTTCTTCGGCCGCAGTCTCACGCATTTCTCCATCAAGAATTTACTCTTGGACTTCTCATCTAAGCCCAAAGACTCCACTTGCTTCTTTAATTCTTCGAAAGCTTCTGAAACAAACTTCACCATGATGATAGTCAACCAACAAAAAAATCCCGGACGAGCCCCCTCTCCCCAGATGTCGCGATCGTTGATACTTGGCTTGAGTACAACCTTTGATCTCTAGAATTGCCCACGTCGGCTGAAACTAGAGAACGACTGAGATGTTAATTGACGAATTGAAAATGGCAGTTGATAGTTCCTTTAGCTTCTTGAATCTCAGAAAGCAGCACACTAATCTTAAATTAAAACCTCTACTTAAGATTGAAACACAAACAAACTCACTGAGCAAAATCGCTCCACTCACACCTCTTACTAAATGGCTGTATCAGCCAACCCCTACAAAAACTCGGCTTAACTGCCTACGAAACTAATACCTAAAATCACCCACTCTTAGAATATTAGAATAAAGAATGAAAAACGAACCGCCTATTTATACTACGACAAACGCTATCAAATATCCCAGAACAATCCCTGATATGTCACAATAGAAAAAAATACACGAGCTTACGATAAACAAATTTTGACATAATTATGACATCACAAACTTCAAGTCTAAGTATAGCAAATAACAGTCGTAAACAACCCAAACATCGATAACTGCAGAAAATAGCAGAATGTACTAGAAAGGAATTATTTCGAATATTCTAAATAAAAAAAAAAAGCGGCAAAAGTAGTAAATCAGTCACGTACATGTTAAAATACTGCAAATAATCATATCTCAGGCATTCAAAATTATTATTTGTGACAGTTTGGGAAAATTTTGTATTTCCATGGGTATTGAGTTCCACACGAAAACACTTTGATACCTGATGCTACGCTGCACACGGTTAGTGCGATAAAGAGGAATACGCAATTTGTTTGAACTAGATCTGGTAAAACGGTGCGAAAGTTGCGAGGATTTTTGGAAAAGATGAAAAAATAAGGAAGGTGATGGCAGTTTGTCATGAAAAAATCATGAACTGGTTTGGCAATTTCAAATTTTTACACATCAGTAAGTTTCAGGATTTTCAGCTGACAGTAAAATGGAGTTGGGCTTTCTCTGGTAGTACCACCACCT
The DNA here is from genome assembly GCA_963965965.1 of Trididemnum nubilum. Lineage (NCBI taxonomy): Eukaryota > Metazoa > Chordata > Ascidiacea > Aplousobranchia > Didemnidae > Trididemnum > Trididemnum nubilum. The sequence continues at coordinate 1,852,457 of OZ014488.1, read as the reverse complement.
ATATTCTGAACAGCTTTATTTTAAAGACTTTCTAATTTACTCATATAGGTGGGAAACGTAAACCCCCCATGCAACCAATCCTAAAGAAGGTGGGGGTGAAATAGTGCGAAATAAATTTTACATAATGCCTCACGAGGCAGCACGGCTTTCAATCTATATAATATATTTCTACCAAAGGTGGAGTCCTCGAGGATGTCCTGGGCCTCGAGAACACATTTTGAAGTCCTTGACTTTGGCCGTGGCCTTGAAAGTCAAGTCTTTGGCCTTGGCCTCAAAGCCTGAAGTCCTCGAAAATTGCGCTATTTTTTGAATGGTTAAAATTTTATAGATCGGCTGAAAATTTTTTTCTAGACGTTTTTTGTTAGGAGACCGCCTGAAAAAAATTCTTTGAAGACCTTTTTTTTTGGAGAACACTTGCGTTTGTGTCCTTGGTCCTTGGCCTCGAGCATTCCTGTCCTTGGCCTCGAGAGTGTCTGTCCTCGGAAGGGCTTGGTCTCAGATTTTTTTTGTCTTCTCGGCCTTGGCCTCGAGCCTTGTGTCCTCGACTCCACCTCTGATTCCTACACCCATAGATAATTTGCTTTCGATAATTTTAATATGGTTCTGAAAATTCAGTTTTAAATCGATCATAACTCCTAAATATTGGGCAGTTATCGAGAAATTATCAATTGTGATATTAACGTTAGTGATTTGGGTGTTTAGTTTTGGGGAGATTAGAATTGCGGTAGGTTTTGATTGGTTTATTGCAGTGTTGCAGAGTCGGAGTCGGGAGTCGGAGTCAAGGGAGTCGAAGGTTTTTACGGAGAGTCAGAGTCGAAAAAGTATTTTGCCGGAGTCGGAGTCGAAGTCAGAGTCGAAAAAAAGATTTTTCCGGAGTTGGGAGTCGGAGTCAGAGTCGATAAATGTGTGCTCGACTCCAAGTGTTGCACAAAAATCTGATTACAATGTAAGCTATGTCCTGTGTCAACGTAACTGTAGTCAAGTTGCATGTAGCATTAGCACGCAATAATCTGGTTGCAACAGTATGCGCTTACATTTAAATCTTCACATTTTTCAATAGGTTTGTATTTAGTTTGCAGCAGTGTTGCAGAGTCGGAGTCGGGAGTTGGAGTCGAGGGAGTGAAGGTTTTTACAGGGAGTAGGAGTCAAAAAAAGGATTTTGCCGAAGTCTGGAGTCAGAGTCGAACGGAAATTAATCCCGGTAGTCAGAGTGGGAGTTGGAGTCGAACTAAAAAATGGCTGAGGGTCAGAGTTGAACTGATTTTGCTTCGACTCTGCAACACTGGTTTATTGTTAGTTTGTTGGCATTACACCAGTTATGAAGTTTTTGAGTTCCACATTTATTTTATCCTGCAAAGTGGCTACACTTTCATAGTTAATTATTAGGCAAGTATCATTAGCAAATAGCCATGGTGGGGTTCCAATAGCCATGGACATGTCGTCAATATGTATCAGAAATAAAACGGGGGCTAATGTTCTTCCTTGTGGGACTCCAAAATTGTTCCGCTGTGTTGTTGAGCTAACGCCATTTAATTAACGAATTGTTCTCTTTCAAGATACGAGTTGATAAGATTTAGCGTAGAACCACGAGTTCCATAATGTTCGGGCTTAGATAATAGGGTCGTCCTGTGACAAACAGAGTCAAAGGCCTTTTTTAAATCAAGAAGTATCGCTCCAGTGCAATGTTTTCTATGGATATTGTCAAAAGTAGTAGTTACAATGTCTAATAGAGGATGTGCAGCAGAAATATTTTTTCGAAAGCCGTACAGCTTCGGAATTAGGATCTTATGGTTATCAAAAAAAACAAAAACGAATCGTTTATGTAGCAAGCCCTCAAAGACTTTTGAAAAACAATTAGTCTAAAGTTGTTACTGAACTCAGCCGTTGGAGGCAAAATTTTTACGTTTTTTTACAAAAATAACTCAATTTTAAGACCATTTTTAGTTAAATTTCGGAAAATACATGTCTTTAGCAGCGCAAACATACACAAAATAAGCATAAAAACAACTGAAGTGTACATGCTACAGTGTTTAGTCAGATAAGTTATTTGCAACTTGCCGAGCAGCAAACGCCAAAGTGTTATTGATATTGATTGGCAGGAAAACATTTGAAATGTAGCCTGGCCCCAGGAGTTGCTTGAGATGCTACTGCATGACAAACCTTTTTTAATACGTCATATCTTAGATGAGAGAGCTAGAGCAACGCACCACGCCAGAGTCAAAGCGCTTTGTGTTATTGATATCGAACCTTTTCAGCCTCTGAATTAGGGCTTAAATGGCAAAGGTGTGACCGGGGCCTCAGAGAGAAAGATTTCCAGGGGGTACGAAGGTCGATACCGGGCCCCCAAATCTCATTGGGCCCCCAAGCCTTATCGAGGCCCATGCTGTTAAATCATTTTTTGTCCGATGGGGTGTAGATCTTTATTTAAAAGTAAGGGGATAACGATATTCGCACACAGGAAGGATCTATGAAAAACACAACTAGACATAAAATTGGTTTAAATCCAGCTAGGGGGTCTGGGGGAGCGCTGTGAGCTCCCCCAGCGGGGTCCGGGGCAGAGCACGGGAAGCTTTAGCACTTTTTATGTTTCTCGAGGGTAAAATACAGCATTTGATCAACATCCCAGGACCAAACTTGCTTAAATTGACAAGCAGAAAACGTGATATATCTGAAAGAAAGTATGTGAAGTGGGGGATGATGACATTGACACAATATTGTACAACATAATGACTTTAATACTGCAAATCCAAATATTTTACTGATAAAAGTTTTAAGAAGTCATTTTCAATCACAGACTTCACAAACCCAAATGCCTAATAAACTCATACAGATAGAGTGAGTTACTTAATGATAGTAATATAGCATGTCAACTTTGTTTCCGCTCTCTGAGGTTGAAATGCTTTTGGAACTCTGGAAATGGGGGCCCTTGTACATTGTTATACCGTAGAATTAGGGCTCTCAAGTCAGAGTAATGTAACAAAACGTTAATTTTGGTGCAAGTGTATGGCTTTTGATGCATTTTTCGCTTTTTTTAATCGAATCGGCCGTTATTGGATGCCCTAAAGGCTGTGTAGCAAAAACAGCAACCAATTACCAGTACTGATAGGCTGACTGATATTTTTGCTGTCAGTAAGTTTGATTAGGGTGTTGTGGTGCGATACCAAAACTTAACGCGGAAACCTGAACTCTTCCGCGCCCCTTGAACCCGGGCACCCTAGGCCTGGGCCCAGGTACGATGAACCCCCCTCTCACAGGCCCTGTGCTCATGGGTCTTTATTAATTGCGATAATTTAAGGCAACACAAACGTTAAAAATTATAGCAGTCATTACAATAAAAATTTTGCATACATAGTTATGTACCTAGAAATAATATTAATTGTTACATTTTACCCCAACGATTGTAGCCAGTTTGAAAATTCGGAAGCGATTGATTTTGAAAAAATTGCTTCCGCTTCCAGCTCCTTTTCAACACTTTCGCTTTTAAGTTCGCTTCCGCTTCCAACCTCTTTCATCAAAGTGTTTCCGCTTCCACAAAAAATTAACCGCTTTCACTTCCACATCTCTGATTGAAACTGAGTTCGTACCGCTGCAAATTATGCGCAATTTAAAAATTCTGTAATAATGTCTAAAAACGAGACATGTAAGTCCGGTAGCGTTTCTTAACTCTTTTCGTTTCCGGCCCATAATCACTTAAAAAGTCTATTTAAATGCAGCAGTGACTGCGACCTAAACAACCTTGAGTGTGCTCTAAAAAAACATAAACAGCTGGTATTTTAAAAACGAAATAAATGATTTTGTTGGTCTACATTTCTACTCTCCGACACACCCATAAACAGGCGTGCAACCAAAACTTTGCTAAAGAAGGGGGCTTGGAAGCTAAAGATTTTTTGTTTGAAAAACGCCTGGACTGGGTCGCAAGCTGAGCAAAGTGGTGCATCTAAGTCATCTCATATAGACAGGGGTATGGAGGCGAAGCCACTGTCGTTGGGCGATTTTTTGATTTTTTCGGCAAAATATAACTATTTCAACGCCATTTGGATCACATTTTGCACGTTTTTAATGCTATTTGAAAGAATTAAATTGCTAAGACTTAGAGGTCAGTGGAAAAATTAAATCGCCCAACCCATTCAGCCCCTTCTTTGCTTACAGGTCAATTTCAAAAAATGTTTAAACGTTTGCGTTTTAGGGCTAAACTTTTTAAGTAACTTGACTAGGAAGAAGCCCCCTTTGCCATCGTAGTTGCGCAGCCACTATATCCGTAAACGCTTAGCGGTCTGTAGCGCATCACGACCGATAGTTGAGAAACACTGAACACTGCTTTTGGGCATAAAATACTTTGGATTGAATGCGATGCAAACGTTCATGGTTTAGAAATTGATATGAGTAACCTAATTACTTGATGACCTATTAGGTTCAGTGGTGTAAAGTTTGATGTTTAATCTGGTGTTTGAAACTTGAACCACTTAACTTTCTGTATCTAAAAACTTTAATATACTGCTAATGTAGGTTACTTCAGTGAAGTAAGTAGGATTGAATGTTATTTTTCTTTTTTGCATGATTGCCGGTTTTCTTGTCGTTGCATGATGCTCCAAAACAAGGATTTTTAGTTACCCAAAATAGGAGGCTAGGCCCCCTTGGCCCCCCGTAGAGACGGCACTGAACTTGCCAAGTGACAAAACTTTTTTCTTCCATCGTAACATAGATTTGTCAGGCCCGGCGCCAGGATAGCATGACTGGGGGGGGGGGGCATAAACAAATTTTGGGGGGGCACGCAAACTTTATTTCTTTGAATTCGAGAGTGTGGTCCAAAAAAAAGGTGTTCATTGCGAAATTCGACAAAATCTGGGGTAAAGACAAAAAAAGTCGTATCTCAACAAAATGCACGAATGTCCATATACGCTCATTTTCATGAATTCTGGGGTGAAACCACAAAAATAAACGATCTTTATTGCAAAATTTTCGAAAAAACAGTTCTAGCTCACGAATTCTGGGGTGATAACCAGTATTTTGGGAGTTTCAGGCCTCGAATTGCACTCCAGTAGCACTGAGCCTGTTAATTTCTTTGGGACACAATCCTCGCTTGGGGGGGCACAATTCTCGTTTGGAGGGGCAGAAGCAGTGATTTGGGGGGTACGGCCCCGAAATACCCCCCGTGGCGCCGGGTCTGAGATTTGTATTTACTTTTCTATTCTCGATTGAGCTTAATTCTTTGTTGTTTTTTTGCGTGCGTTTAAACTTTTTTTAGGTATTTTTGTAAATTTTTTTTTGGCAGTTTGGCTATTCCAAATTTCATAGTTGGTGTGATTACAAACTTGCAATCATTAAACCCAGTCCATACCAGTCAACTAATTGTCTGTAGATTAAGTGGTTGATATTTTCATGCTGAGTGAATTTTTATGTTCGCTCATTACGATGGGCTTCAAATACGGGATGCGATGCATCGTACCATATTGCTTACCTTTGTGAGCGACTACTTGCAAAGGTACGCTTAATGTGCAAAAGTACAACACAAATTACGCATAACTTCCGATCTAAACTTACCCAGGTATGGAAGCATGCAATGAAATATGGAAGAAAATTTTGGTATGGAATGGAATATGGAATGGAAGATTTTTTGTATGGATTGGAAATGGAATGGAAGAAAATTACCCGTATGGAAAATGGAAAAATCGTCTTCCATTCCATACCATACCCTGGTTACCGCGGTGTTCGAAATCAAGCCTCAGAATCTAAAAGCCCAGACGTTGTTGTAAGTGAATCCCGTGACATTAATTCTTCTTCTGTCGCCAATGACTAAGTGCCTCCTTCACCAGAACCTACAGATCCCAGACGTTCCACTCGTATTAGTCGTCCTTCCGAACGTTTTACGTATGATCCTAATCACATTCGTTAATGCTGGATTTTGGGCTTAATTTCTTTTGGGGGAAGTGATTGTGGTAATTTTAGTTTGTGTGCAAATGTGCTTTGGCGTTTGTCACAAATTACGTAATTCTGCGCTATTTTGCTTTTGCTAGTATCTCTTCGCCTTTCAAAGCAAACTTTAGTATAGCATTGTAGCTGTTGCTATAACTGTAGTTTATTAGAATAATGCAGTACAACTGACTACTTTGGAGGTATTTATTTGTATTTCTAGTTTTGCTAATGCTTGTTATGTTTGTAGATCAGCTTTAGTTTTTGTTTATTAAACCTTTACTTGAGATTATGCTATGATTTGAGGTTAGTATGATTGCATCGCGTTTATGAAAGTACAGCAGAAGTGATAAAAATAGTGATATATAAAGTCGAGCAATAACGCGCTCATCTCTGGAGCGAGAGATCTGGAATCAAATCTTGGGCCGGTCAAATCGGACACAGTGTTGCTGGTCAAATCCGTTGAACAATTAACCCCTTCAGTGCGTAAAGCGCATAAACACGTTCTACAAAATTAAGGTAATTACAGCAAAATTCTTTCACAACTTTTTGATGTTCCAACTTAAGCAGCTGTTCTCTTCATTCTAATTAAGCTGGGCTTTGTTCACAATTACACAATTCATTCAAATGACATTGCAGTTAGGAAAGCAAAATTTAATTGCGCATAAACTATTTATCCTGGTTAGAAATGCTTTTTATAATAGTAAAATTTTATCGCAGACCTAAGATTTTCGCCGTCATTTTGTCTCCCCACTCTTTCAGCAAAATTCTCGTTACGCGCCTGAACAGACTAAGTACCAAGTGTACCTGAACAATGCCTGTATTAACCTTGTTCTTAAGCATGCGCCTCTGCGATAACCGCTTACCATTTTATGTTCCTTTTGTGGAGCTGGCTGCAAAGAACTGGTGGTTAACAATTCATCAAGGAAAGATGATTTGGTGGCTGCTGGCTTGGAATGCTGAACTTTTGGGAGAAAAGATTTTGATTTGGGGTAGGTAGTATCTTTACAACTGCAAGTAGGGGTACGGGTCTGTACCAAATGCGGGAGTGCTCTTTGCTTGTAGTAGTTTTCTGACGTTCCGTGCCAGCCTGGCCCCTTTGAGAATCGAACCTGCTTGTGATGCTGAGTGAAACGTTGTTGTCTTCTCTGAAATGAATACGGTATTCATCACTCAGTAGCAGATTGCCCATTGGGCAAACTGGGTATTGGCCCAGAGCACCTCGCTTTTGAGGGCCCGTGCTTTTTTAGTTTATTGCTGCTACCAGTAGATAGTGCATAACATAACAGGGGTATGTCAATCAATGGAATTGCGTCTAACTATTTGAAAAAACAGATTTCAGATTTTTTTCCCATTTGATCCTATTTAGCAGAGGGGTGAAAGGAGCAAAAAATGCTTTCTCGCGTAATTGCTGTGATATGTCATAATTTTTTTTGTTTTACGTCAAATCAACTTGACTTTGAGTCACATTTATTTCTATTTATTTGCAAGTACAGTAACGATATCCTAAAAATTTTGCAGGCGCTGTGGTTGAGAAAAAGTTTCTCACTGTTTGAAGTTCGTCTGCGCCAATGCGGCAAAGTGGGTGAGTTAAAATATAAAAGACGTCAAAACGCGTTTTTGGGCATTATCACTTTGTTTCAGAAATGAAACATTAAAAATCGAAATTTATTCATTTATAAAACAAATCAAATCTTTCATTATACTCGTTGTATTGCGCCGAAGCGTGTAAGGAGTTGGCAAAGCCCATCTTCGAGTCATGGCGCCCGAACGTTGCAGCGGTGGCAAGCCGTTGGCAACACAGTTTCCAATTTGACCTGCCCGAGATTTGAACCTCAGACCTCCCCCTTCAGCGACGAACTGTTCAATCAATTGTCCGGTAATATTAAAAAGATTTGAGTTTACGTTTCAAAAAAAGCATCAGCAGCATTCACCAAAAAAAAAATCAGAAAAACGTACGTGGCGTCATTGCGTCACATTTAACTCAAAACCAATTTTTCCAAAAAAATTCAGTGAAAGTCTACCCACATGTCAAAATTTGGTATTCAAGTAAGAGGGCATTGACCTCTAGGTATAAATGTTTTGAACAATAGCTGTCAAAAAAAAGGCTTCAACAAATCATCTTTCCATATGCTTAAATTTTAATCATTCAAAATGATAAACAAAGTGCGCGTTGGCCTCGACTGTGTAACCAGTCTGGTAGTGTGGAAGATATCGAACTTATACTATGATGCTGCACACATAAGATATATTCAACATGATTTGACTGAAGACTATAGTTTGACAAAATTAAAACTTTACTGTTGTGCAAAAAACTCATCCACATTTAGTTCGAAGGAATTTTGTCCCGAATTAAAATTGTAATTTTAATTACATTTCATTGAGAACAATGTACTAAGAAAATTAATAATAAGCTATAGACAGTATCCAGAGTCATGTAGGCACAATCAAACCTTTGATTAACAGCCTAAGACATACTGTTTCGGAATCGACATTTGTCTTTTATTCCTCGTCAGTATAGCATTTTATTCACCAAGTTGCCTTAAGTGCACTTTATTCACCAAGTTGCCTTGGTCAGGAGAGAGCGAAGGAACCTTTCGGTCTTCGAGTTCAGCTGCCACCTGCCCACCTGTCTACCACATACGGTGGAGGCTTCACCATGTCCTATTGATTGCTGAACGTCAAGCAGGAGAGCTGTGAAGACCAATTTTTATAGTGTTTGGTTTGACCCGACCTGGGATCGAACCAGAGTCTACCGTTTTAACAGCAGACGCTCTATTCACTCGATCACTGGTCGGTTAAGTTAAATAATGTGATAGTGTCTCATTGGTGAGTTCTTGCCGTTAAAAAAATTCGTTTTATAAAATTTGGTTATATGCAAAAATATTGCAAGTAGCTCAGGGTTTGATATCTGGATTCGCTTCATATGCATTGAAAGGTGCTCAGCACCCTCTACTGGTGCTTTACTGCTCAACGATTTTACTCTAGTAAAGATTCAAACAAAACTGCGGCTCACTCTGAACCTTTTCTTTCTTATTTCGCTCTGTCTCCACAGCGGCAGCTCCTCCACACTTGCCACCGGAAAATCCTTCAATGTGTTGCTTTTGAAAAATGGTTTGTGTTGCGAGTCTTTGTCGGTATCTCTGAAAAGTTCGTTACAAATCACTAGAAAAATACTGTAGGCTAACAATTAAAATTTTTTTGAATTTAATTTTAAACCAGTAATGTATACCAGCAATTATGTTGCTTTGGCATTTTTACATCATTGTTTAGAATGATTGAGAACACAAAAGCGCAGTTTACACAAAATATTTTTAAAGGGGCATTAATTGCATCTTAATTTTGAATTTTAACCCAAATATATAAAAAATAATTAAAGAAACCATTTTCCAAAATTACTCGCAAAATATGACTTAATCCGCTTGAATTTCTACGATTGGCAACTCTGCATTTCGCATTTTTGTAGCATTACAAAGCAGATTTTACAGAATTTCTCGCAGGGAAGAAACGCGATTACCAACTGGTAACAATGAGTGACCTAACCGAATCTGGAAACTTGGCTACTGCTATGGGTATCTGTAGATTTAGGCTGCCAGTACTGATCTACAGTGTGATTGTTTTTGGCATCAAATTTAATATCATTCATAAGTTAAAAAAACATGTCTAACTTTGATGCAGTAGATTATATCAATCGTTTGATTTTACTGATAAATTTAGTTTGAATTGGAATCGCTGGTTAAAGCAGAATCCTAGACCTTCCTCATCGAACATCACATTTCTCGTCTTTGAGAAATTTTGCAAAATCTGCCTTTTGTGATGTCACAAAATCGCGAAATGCAAGGTTGTCAATGGTTCGGAGTCAAACGGATTAAATTGTATTTTTGCGAATGAGGGAAATCGTGGAAAAGATTTGGGTCAGCTCTTTATTACCTCAAGTAGTTCTCATTTTTTCAATAAAACCGACTTTGAGCTGTATCTCTGTATAGGTTAAAGAGAATAAAAGAAAAAAAATATTCATTATGCGTTCTTGTAATCAATTCGTTCTGTTCTAACATTATTTTTGCGTTCACACGAGCGCGCTTAGTGGTTGATACAAAAATCATTTTAAAAAATGGCAGGATTGCTACAAATAATGGAAAAACGAAATCCAAATATTTTTCTATGTAGGCGTCGAAAAATTTTGTAATTAGTCTCGAAAATTGAAGAAAAAAATGCAACATTTTGTTTGTCATGTTTTGTTTGACAATAAATGAGTTAAAATTAGACCTCAATGCCCCTTTAAGCTGTGTTTTAAAGAGATACCGTTCGAAATCGATTTTATTGAAAAAATGAAAACTACTCGAAATAACAAAAAGCTGCCCCAAACCTTGTTCTACTATTCCCCATATTCGCAAAAACTGAATCAATCTGTTTGACTTCGCACCATTGGATACCCTGCGTTGCGAAATTTTGTGACTTCAGAAAAAAAAACTTGGTAAAATTTCTTGCAGCAAGAATTTGCCAATTTGCAAAATTTCTTTCAATAATTGAACATCGCGTTGCTTATTCTTCAAGAAATTTAGCGAAGTTTTCCGGGTCTGATGTCACGAAAATCCGAAACGCAAGGTTGCCAATCGGAATGGAGTCAAACAAATTAAATCTATTTTCGCGGACAAGGGGAATAGTGAAACAAGGTTTGAGGCGCCTCTTTGTCACTTCAAGTAGTTCTCATTTCTTCAATAAAACCGATCTCGAGCGGTATATGTCTTTAAGAAATTCGATAAGAAAACCTAAAACTATGAAGTTTTCCAATACGTTAACACTTACATTCCATTTATATCTTGAGGCAGCCATATAACGGGAATAGATTTGAGATAGGAAGTTTTAAACGCCATTAATCAAATCTGTAATCCCATCTATACGCGCTAAAAATACGATATTGGTTATACTGCAGAAAACAGCTATCGTCAAGAAATCTATACGGCAGAACACGGGGTTGAAGGCATAGCATCAGCCTGTCAAAATAAATGCCTAATTCATTTTTTGACATTTTGAGAAAACGCTTAAAACATCTGTTTTTTGTTTTCTTTTTTTTTTTTGAAGAAAAAATATGTTCATATTTCGTATATTACGCGTAAAATAATTAAAACTAATTTTAGTTGGAATTTCAAAATTGTGTCAACAGGTGGTACTTAATATAAATACCAATCACGCAAAAAAAAATTTTCAAAAAGGACTTAAGCAATTATCATAGTAGTCTGACGATAAACCGAGTTTTGTACGCACAGCTCCATTTGAACAAAAACAGCATTGCGCTTCTCAAAAATTTTTTATCGATGCTACTTTTGACCCTTTTGATAGTTAAATTTATACTATTTCTGAGTATTATTTTTACAGCTGGCTACGCTGCTCTGATATTGAAACCTATTACTCAAACCTTTATTGTAAATATCTACATTTAATTCAAATCTAGTAAAAAATTTATTCACTAATATTTTACTTTTAATTTGTTCTGTTTGTGCTGCTGAATCTAAGCATGCAAGTTGTGAATAGGCTACTATTTTTAAAATCTTGCTTAGCTCAGCACAAAATTGGACCCATGTCTACTGATTTATAACCAACGCTTTACAAGAACACATTGACTGATTAGAAAAAAATTTCGTCAACTCTGCTGCAACTTTCATTACAAAATAATTATGTTTCCACAAGTTCTTTCAGCCCAACATCGTAATCGCAGTAGGACAGCGTCATCACTTTTGTTTTTTTCCTTTTTAAACGCCTCAATAGCCCTGAGGATTCAACACTTGAGAGAGATTGGCATTTTTATGAAGAGCAGGCACACAAAAGACAAATTAACTATCAATCAAATTGCTTATGTTTACTCAGGCGTGAGTGGTGTTTATAGCACTTTTACTAAAAGTTTTTTTTCCATTCATTCAATTTTAACATGAACGGGAGATTAATGTTATAAACTTAGTAATTTCTAAAAAAAATCAAATCTTTATCAATTATTACACTGTAGGGGTTTGATCTACTCCTTTTCATCCCACGCCATTCCATTGCGATTGTTCTTTTTTTTCGTGTGTGCAACGTGATAGTCGAATTATGACTTGCTTTCAGAAAAATGAAAAAAACTTCTAAAAAATTGTTTATCTACAAGTGGACGTTGATTGACTCTTTCATTAGGGTGTAGGCAAAAGCGGCCGCAGAAACTTTTTCAGTAGGGGGAGGGGCGAGTGGCTTATCCATTAGGGTTAAATAAAACTTCGCAACGGCAACCAACTGCTCAACCAGGATTTTGCGAAGGAGAGGGAGCGGGCTTGAACCATAAGTTAAAATGCTTTTGTTTGAAAAATGTCACAGTCGGGCTATGTGTTCAGCAAGTTGGTGCTATTCAAGCATATAACGGACGGGGGTCTGGGGGCAGAGCCTTTTCTTTTTGAGAAAATAACCATTTCGGATTACAATTCAAGCGTTTAAAAAACTATTTTAAAGAACAAAATAATTTACTAAGATTCGGAGTTCAGTTGAAAAATTTAAACTGCGCAGCCTTTTCAGCCTTCTTTATTTTCTGATCAAATCCAAAACACACTTAAAGTCGGTGAATCATCCAGCCAATTCTGGTGGTTTACAATAGTTAAAATTGAACTACAATTTTTGAAATTTCTGATTTTAGTTTTGGGACGGCGGTTGCAAAGATATTCAACAAATACAAAAAGATATCCCCCCGAAAAAAGTTTTTGGAAACTCTTAGTTTTATTCTTTCCGCCAAAACCGCAGTTCTCTAAACTATTAGGCCTACTGTGGTTTTGGTGGGAAAAACAAAACTAAGAGTTTCTAAAAACTTTTTTCGAGGGATATCTTTTTGCATTTGATGAATATCTTTGCAACCGCAGCTCCAAAAATAAAACAAAAAATATCAAAAATTATAGTTCAATTTTACCTGTTATAAACCACCGGAATTGGCTAGATGGTTCATCGCCTTTAACGCGCATGCATATTTGGGTTAAATTTCATAGTGACTTGGCATTAGCGAAAAAAGAGGCTGAAACTCTCTCGCCCCGTGGAAGTGCCATTGACTGCAACGTGTTTTTATGTTGCAATTTGGAGTCAACAAGTTACGATTTTCCGGTTATTTGCGAAAATGTAAAGATTTTGGTCTATCAAAGCTGTTATTTATTAGCCGTAGTTACAGTGCAATATTTTCCCGATACTTTGTCAAAAATATCGCAGAAGAAAACATATTGCACCAATAAAAAATCAAGTATAAAAGTTTTGTCTTTGCTTTAAAATTATTGGCTTAAAATTAAATTCAAAAAAATTTTAATTGTTAGCCTGCAGTATTTTTCTAGTGATTTGTAACGAACTTTTCGGAGATACCGACAAAGACTCGCAACACAAACCATTTTTCAAAAGCAACACATTGAAGGATTTTCCGGTGGCAAGTGTGGAGGAGCTGCCGCTGTGGAGACAGAGCGAAATAAGAAAGAAAAGGTTCAGAGTGAGCCGCAGTTTTGTTTGAATCTTTACTAGAGTAAAATCGTTGAGCAGTAAAGCACCAGTAGAGGGTGCTGAGCACCTTTCAATGCATATGAAGCGAATCCAGATATCAAACCCTGAGCTACTTGCAATATTTTTGCATATAACCAAATTTTATAAAACGAATTTTTTTAACGGCAAGAACTCACCAATGAGACACTATCACATTATTTAACTTAACCGACCAGTGATCGAGTGAATAGAGCGTCTGCTGTTAAAACGGTAGACTCTGGTTCGATCCCAGGTCGGGTCAAACCAAACGCTATAAAAATTGGTCTTCACAGCTCTCCTGCTTGACGTTCAGCAATCAATAGGACATGGTGAAGCCTCCACCGTATGTGGTAGACAGGTGGGCAGGTGGCAGCTGAACTCGAAGACCGAAAGGTTCCTTCGCTCTCTCCTGACCAAGGCAACTTGGTGAATAAAGTGCACTTAAGGCAACTTGGTGAATAAAATGCTATACTGACGAGGAATAAAAGACAAATGTCGATTCCGAAACAGTATGTCTTAGGCTGTTAATCAAAGGTTTGATTGTGCCTACATGACTCTGGATACTGTCTATAGCTTATTATTAATTTTCTTAGTACATTGTTCTCAATGAAATGTAATTAAAATTACAATTTTAATTCGGGACAAAATTCCTTCGAACTAAATGTGGATGAGTTTTTTGCACAACAGTAAAGTTTTAATTTTGTCAAACTATAGTCTTCAGTCAAATCATGTTGAATATATCTTATGTGTGCAGCATCATAGTATAAGTTCGATATCTTCCACACTACCAGACTGGTTACACAGTCGAGGCCAACGCGCACTTTGTTTATCATTTTGAATGATTAAAATTTAAGCATATGGAAAGATGATTTGTTGAAGCCTTTTTTTTGACAGCTATTGTTCAAAACATTTATACCTAGAGGTCAATGCCCTCTTACTTGAATACCAAATTTTGATACCCGAGAAAGCATTTTGTGCTCCTTTCACCCCTCTGCTAAATAGGATCAAATGGGAAAAAAATCTGAAATCTGTTTTTTTCAAATAGTTAGACGCAATTCCATTGATTGACATACCCCTGTTATGTTATGCACTATCTACTGGTAGCAGCAATAAACTAAAAAAGCACGGGCCCTCAAAAGCGAGGTGCTCGGGGCCAATACCCAGTTTGCCCAATGGGCAATCTGCTACTGAGTGATGAATACCGTATTCATTTCAGAGAAGACAACAACGTTTCACTCAGCATCACAAGCAGGTTCGATTCTCAAAGGGGCCAGGCTGGCACGGAACGTCAGAAAACTACTACAAGCAAAGAGCACTCCCGCATTTGGTACAGACCCGTACCCCTACTTGCAGTTGTAAAGATACTACCTACCCCAAATCAAAATCTTTTCTCCCAAAAGTTCAGCATTCCAAGCCAGCAGCCACCAAATCATCTTTCCTTGATGAATTGTTAACCACCAGTTCTTTGCAGCCAGCTCCACAAAAGGAACATAAAATGGTAAGCGGTTATCGCAGAGGCGCATGCTTAAGAACAAGGTTAATACAGGCATTGTTCAGGTACACTTGGTACTTAGTCTGTTCAGGCGCGTAACGAGGATTTTGCTGAAAGAGTGGAAGGAGGGAGTTGAACCAAAAGTTTAAATGTTTTGTTTGCAAAATGCCTTGATTGGACGGCGTGCCGAGCAAACTGGTGCAATTCAAAGCTATCATAGACTAAATTCTGGGGCAAAGTCCCAAGCCGCTGGGCGCATTCTGTGATTTTTCGAGAATTGGGTCGTTTGGGTCGCATTTAGGACTTTTAAGCAATTAAAAAGCATTGCTGTTACAGAGTGGAATTAAATTTGCCATTCGATCACTTTTCTTATCTCATTTTTGGTCAGTCTCGAAATGTCGGCGAACATCACACGTCTGTGATAAAACAATAATTTATGCGCAATTAACTTTTGCTTTGCTTGCTGTAATGTCCAGAGGTGGAGTCCTCGCGGACGTCCTTGGCCTCGAGGACGTCCTCGAGGACACTTTTTGAAGTCCTTGGCCTTGGCCTCGAAGCCTCAAGTACTCGAAAATTGCCCGGTCCTCGGCTCACGGAGAGCACTAGTTTTTGAACACTTAAAATTTCGAACACCTTTTTTGTTTTCCTCACTTGGAGCCTAGGCGTAGCCAAGGGGGGGGGGGGGGGGCCCAGGGACCCCCAAATGAAATTTCATCTAAAACACCTATTGTTTTTTCAGTTTCAGTTTCTTTTTAGCATTTTTTGCTTACAACAGTAACTAACTACAATATTGAAGATTAGGGCCCCGGGCCCCCTCAATTCAATTTTGGCTAGCCAATTTAAACGTATAACCCGAAAAAAATGGAGAGTTTTTGTCCTAAAAGTTGCTATCTCAGGCCCACATCTAGCCTTTTTATGAACGTAACTCATTAATCAGAGCCGGATTTACAATAATATGGCGCAGTACAAGCTAGGGGCCCCGCGCTGAAATCGTAAGACTTTTTTTGGTCTTCACCTATATTTGGCAGAAAGATGTTGCGAAAATCTCCACAGTGCCAGGGGTCCAGCGCGATATAAATCCGGCCCGTCAATAACATGGTTAGCAGGCGTAACCATCTATTGTACCATTTTTCAATAACAATTCAGTAATTCACCTCCAACCTCGCCGGTTTCTACCCACAAAATACTTAAAAAGAAAAATTAGCCATGGAAAATGCTGATTTAGCAAATCATTGAACATCAGTTGAGGGGGCCTGGGCCCCCTGGCCGAACATGTACTCCTATAACTGGTTATTTTTATGACAAAACAAAAATCTTTAAGGAAAATCTTCGAGTGGATTATTATTTACTGCTAAAATGTCGCAAGAGACAATGCACCTTACTTCCCACTACCTGGACCAAATTACTTACGATTAAAGTATAACTCCAAATACAAGATCTAAAACATGTTTTGGCCTTAATTTGCAAGAAAAAGGAGGATTAAACAATTTAATTTTTTTGTATTGGCTTTCAAATGTCAAAAATCTAGTGCTTTCAAATCGCTCTGAACACTTGCGAAATATGATTCAATAGCATTAAAATTAGTGATGTAGTTCTCGAGACCGGTCTCGGTTCTCGAGACTGTCTCGAGACACATTTTTGAAAGTCTCGTCTCGGTCTCGTCTCGGACTTGAACTTCAAGTCTCGATCTCGAGTCTTGGTCTCGAAAAGTCATGGTCTCGAAACATGAGAAGTCTCGAGACTCAAAATCTTGGTTAGGCGTAGGAGTAAAATTTTGAATTTAATTATTTAATGCAAGCAACGCAAACAAAGATTCGATTGACTTTCTAAGTCTTAACACCTTTTTAATTGCTTTCAAACAATCTCCTTTATTTATTCATTTCGGTCAATTTTCATTTATTTCCGTCAATGTTTTTAAACTGAGACCGTGAGAAACAAAGTTTTGCAATAAAAGCTCTATTTTTGATAATTGGTATGGAGCGCCGTTTGTGTACTCTAATTTGTGCAATGTTTTTTTGCATATTTAATTAAATAGTCATTTCAATTAAATGTACAGAAATATATAGTCACAGTCAAAATAAATAGTCAAAAAAACTGCGCTCAAAATACACCGTTGCGAAAAAAATAGTCAAAAAAACTGCGCAAAGTAAACTGTTGCAAAAATAAATAGTCAAAAAAACTGCGCAAAAAAAAGCGTTGCAAAAATGCGCTGCTGTATGGAGCGCCGTTTGTGTACCCTAATTTGTGCAATGTTTTTTTGCATATTTAATTAAATAGTCATTTTAATTAAATATACAAAAATAAATATACAAAAAAAACTAGTGCAAAAATAAATATGCAACAATTTTTTGAGCGGACTTTTTCTGACTATTTATTTTTGCGATAAGAAAAAACTGCCGCAGAATAAACTGTTGCAAAAATGGATTGTCAGAAAAACTGCGCGCAAAATAACCGTTGCAAAAATAAATCGTCAAAAAAACTGCGCACAAAATAAAGCGTTGCAAAAATGCGCTGCAGACATTTTTGTATATTTGTTAGTGAAGCGTGACAAAGTGCTCTCGGCTGCTCTTTGATGCGCTATCGGCTGTTCTTTAATGCGCTCTATGAGCAGCCGAGAGCGCTTTGCCACGCTTCACTAACAAATATACAAAAATGTCTGCAGCGCATTTTTGCAACGCTTTATTTTGTGCGCAGTTTTTTTGACGATTTATTTTTGCAACGGTTATTTTGCGCGCAGTTTTTCTGACAATCCATTTTTGCAACAGTTTATTCTGCGGCAGTTTTTTCTTATCGCAAAAATAAATAGTCAGAAAAAGTCCGCTCAAAAAATTGTTGCATATTTATTTTTGCACTACTTTTTTTGTATATTTATTTTTGTATATTTAATTAAAATGACTATTTAATTAAATATGCAAAAAAACATTGCACAAATTAGGGTACACAAACGGCGCCCCATACTGCTGACTTTTGTATATTTGATAGTGGAGCGTGACAAAGCGCTCTCGGCTGCTCTTTGATGCGCTCTCGGCTGGTCTTTAATGCACTCCAAGAGCAGCCGAGAGCGCTTTGTCACGCTCCACTACCAAATATACAAAAAAGTCAGCAGCGCAGTTTTGCAACGCTTTATTTTGTGCAGTTTTTTTGACTATTTATTTTTGCAACAGTTTACTTCGCGCAGTTTTTTGACTATTTATTTTTGCAACTGTTTATTTTGCGCAGTTTTTTTGCCTATTTATTTCGACTTTGACAATATAGTTTTGTACATTTAATTAAAATGACTATTTAATTAAATATGCAAAAAAACATTGCACAAATTAGGGTACACAAACGGCGCCCCATAAATTGGCTACTCAGTGGGAGATACTTGAGGTTCGAAAAAACTCAGGTAGAGCCGTGGGAGAAAACTGCTCGACCTGTTATTCATTATTATCTTTGTTATTTACTTATGAAAGGTGTGATGCAAAACAGTCTGGAGGGGAAGAAGCCGCTTTAGCGGTATTATTTGATGTTGATCTTTGTTGAAGGTGCTAATTGCCGCTGTCTACATTTTTCCTTTCTGGTAGTAAACGCTCTAAACCTTTTACTCGTTCAGGCTCCTTGCACGTGGACCGAGTTTGAGGTGGTAGCATGGCAATGCGATGAGGTTTGGTCAAGGAAGGTTAATCAGGACAGCTCAGACCTCAAAGTGATTGTTTTCAGTCTCATTCTGTTGAACAGATCTTTCGTAGTATGATACAGTTAAGATTGCAGACTCAGAATGATGAACTTAAGTCTACTTTACCACTGCTTTTTTGTAAATATCAAACGTTAGAAGTAACAATTAGGTCCAGTGAAGATTAAAATAGCTTGAGGTATAAACCTGAGGTATAAACATGGGCCACCGAATGGGGAAGACGCGTGACCCCAAAAGATTTTCAGGGCGGTATCGGAGAAATAAAGTCTTGATAAAAAATAATACTCTAACTCAGATATTTGTTATACATTAAGGTGTTTGCCGTGTACTAGGACCACTAGGTTACTGAATCATTTATCTTGATATCTTGATTATGAAAACACAATTGCGCATTCCACCATAGCCTTCTTGTCATTAAAATAACTATCTGAATGCAACTGCTTTAGCAAGCCCGCTTTTTTTTAGATTTAAACGACCGGTCAGCGTTAGTAGTTAAAGACACCGCCATCGGAGCGTGAGGTCTGCGTTTTGATTCTTGGTCCGGTCAAAATCGGACGCAGTGTCGCTCACGTCTCGCCCCGCTGCGATGTTTCTTTGGTGCAGTGTTGTTCATTTGCTCAATGCCCATGCACTAAGCCGCGAGTTTATGAAAGCTTTTATTTTAATTTGATTTAGCAACTCGCTTCGAAATCGAATTCCTCTAGATTGGTCCACGATCAGTTTGGTAATGAAACTTAAGCAAATTTAAGATGCATTTTATAAGAAATATCTTTGTAATACATATTGTAAGAATATCTTTGTAATACGAGTGACAGTTGTGTTTAGTTTGAGTTAATTCGTTATAAAGTATTATTTCATTTTTTACGTTGAAACAATTTGCATTATGTCTCGTAATTCGGCCTTAACAAAATTTGGGTATAGTCATCATAAAGAGTACGACGATGAAAAAGCAGGAAATAAAAAACATTCTGCAAAATGCAAGTTTTGCCCAACATCGACAACAATCTCTGATCGTTCAGGCACAACCTCTTCGTTTGTTCGGCTCATGAAGAAATGCCACAAGTCACGGTAAGCTATTGCATTATTTTTGAAGGAATGATTTAATACACTAACTTTGTTAGGTTGTAATAGTAGATAATAATTGTGTGCTTTTGTACGTTATTTATTGATATTTTTAACGGTCGAGTGCCGAAGTGAACAAGTTTAATTATGAAACGCTCTCCAAATCGAAGCTGAATTAATGTACTGCACGTCTCAACCTGATGGCATTTTGCATTCCAAGTTCTTGAATTATTAACCCGGCACTGGAGGGTGCTATTTCAAGTATCACCACTTCAGTTTCTTTTGCTGTTGTAAAAAATTCTAGAAGATAACAAATACCCGTAACCCCCATCAGCGACGTGTAACTCAACAACAACTTACAATGTACAGCTATATATATTGCATCGACCGAGGTTGTAAGGTTTTTTATTTGCGAGTAAACTTTTATATCAATTTTTACAACTTTGCTCTCTGCCAGGAGCTGCAAACGGGTCAACAACTGTAGTTCAGGCCCAACCACAAAAATAAAAAGCCGGAAACTAATGTGATTCGAAGCCCAATGAATAAGAAATCGCAAGTGAAACTTGATATAAATCGAAAGCACTAAGTAGCGGCTTCTAGCTGTGGGCTTGTGCATGCTAAGCGACTCGAAATCCATGACGGCTGCAAGTGGTCTTCCTCAGCTTACGTCCGTCTGTGTATAGAATGCAACAAGATAACAGTTAAATCGACGCATTTTATGTCATTATTGAAATTGAATTGTAAAAAGGCTATATATTTTTTGCAGAAAAGATTTTCCGAGCGGCCGAAAATTTAATAGATGATATGGACGTGGAGGGAAGCACATCTGAGTTGGCGAATCGTGGACGCTCGGAGGAAGAAACGGCACAGCTAAGAAACATTCCACGTCTTTTCAGCAAATATTCGAAAATTCCAAATAAAGCAACTCCCAAAAGATCAACAAGCGTTCGGTGGCAGTTGCTAAAGTATCTCGAAATCACCAACAATGGTGAACATTTTAACGAAAATATATTCGAATTTTGGGAAACCATGGAAAACCAACTACCTGCCTTATACCAACTCGCGATGCAAGTTCTTTTTGTGCCAGCGTCATCGGCTCCTGTGGAGCGTATTTTTAGTACCGGAGGTTTGATCATGCGACCTCATCGATCTCGGCTTTCTTCAGTTAACCTAGAAATGCTGGTTGCATTAAAATGCAATCACAATTTTATTGTTTGATTTTGGTATAGGCTTACTTTTTACGGTTGCATTAATTTTTTCCGTTGTGTTTCGTGATTATTTTTGCTTGCAATAATATGCCATTCAAGATTTTTTGGCTCTGTTACTAATCTGTAGTTACTGCAAGCTGGACCACTGCGATAGTTTAAACACAGGAACGCATTGCCCAGTTTTAGTTGGCATCGAACGGCAATTTCTCTACTTTAAGGTCGGGCGCTTGACAGTAGAGGTACGCCGTCACCTCTTCATGTCCTTGTGAATAGCACGTGGCCCAAGTTTGTTTTTTGGTTTATGGTCGTTCTACTGTATTGCGATTGGCCGTTTGTTTAAGGAAAAACCATGAAAAGGGTTGTCAATAGTCAATACAAATAAGTTTTGCTTCTAAAATCTTAGGTCTCGAAGTCTCGTCTCGGTCTCGAAAAACTCACCGAGTCTCGATCTCGGTCTCGAAAATTTTTTCAAGTCTTGGTCTCGGGTCTTGGACTCAAATTTTTTCCAAGTCTCGGTCTTGGTCTCGGTCTCGACCATCAGGGTCTCGACTACATCACTAATTAAAATAGCTTTTTTTTACCAAAAAATTACAAAAAATCGCCCTGCGGCTAGGGGCCTCGCCCCAGACTCCCGTTTATGATACCTTTGAGTTACATTAGCTTTCTCAACACGTTTCCAAAGTTAGATATTTGCACTTTTCAACAGTTTAAGCCCTCTACCTTTGCAAAATCCTGGTTACGTGCCAGCAGGCAACGATTTCAGACCTTCCATTCTACGATATCTTTGACCTACAAAAACTTCCTCTTTGGAAAAATTTTGATGACGTCATTGCATGTGGTTTGTGGTTTAGGCCTCCCCCAATCAAAAATTCTGGGTACGCCTATGAATTCGAGATCGCCTGAAATACTTTTTTGAAAACCTTTTTTTTTTAAGAACACTTGCGGCTGTGTCCTTTGGCCTTGGCCTTGGCCTCGAGCAATCCTGTCCTTGGCCTCGAGAAGGTCTGTCTTCGAAAAGGCGGTCCTTGGCCTCGGATTTTTTTTGCGTCCTTGGCCGTGGCCTCGAGCCTTGTGTTCTCGACTCCACCTCTGGTAATGTCATCAGAATAAATTGTGGTGAACAAAGCCCAGCTTAATTAGAATGAAGCGAACAGCTGCTTAAATTAGAACACCAGAAAGTTGTGGAAGAATTTCACTGCAATTACCGTAATTTTGTTGGAGGTATTAATGCACTCTACGCGCTGAAGAGGTTAATTGTTCAGCCGATTTGACCAGCAACACTGTGTCCGATTTGACCGGCCTGAGATTTGAACCTCAGACCTCCCGCTTCAGAGATGAACGCGTTATCGCACGACTTTATGTTTCATTATATTCATCACTTTTTCTATTGTACTTCAATAAATCCAATTTAAGCAGGGGTACCGATCTTTATTGAGCATTGGGGGGGGGATAATTTACAATTTTACTTTCATTTTGTCCTATTTTCAACATTGGGGGATGAACCTCGACTACGATATTGTTCAGGTGAGCAAATTAAATGAAGACCCAAAAAAAGGTCTTCACCAAAAATAGAATACTTTTTTCCCAAGTTCAGGTGAAGACCAAAAAAAAAAAGAAAAAAAGGTCTTCACAAAAATGGAACACTTTTTTTCCCCGAATTCAAGTGAAGACCTGCGCTCAGATGCACACCATCTGGGAGTGATGCAGACGTAGACCATATTCAAACTATTGGAAGGGGGATACAGTCAAATTATTGGGGGTATATATTCCTCCCACCCCCCCGGGTTTCGGCACCCCTGAATTTAAGACATTGGTTTGGATTGATTCGATTTCTTCCGCCTCAGTTTTCCCACCAAGAAAAAGCGACTCGAGTCGAAGGTACTCAGACAAGAGTCAGACTGATTGTGTACTGACCGTCGACTGATCGTCAGATTGCCAAGAAAGTCAAAGTTGTCAAAACGACAAACCTCCAAATCCCAAAGAATTGTTTGATAAGCTGCAAACGCAATTTTGTCTCCCGAAATGTTTTGGGATCATTCCTCCAAAAACTCCCCAAAACGGGACCTCAAAAATAATTTTTTTGATTGCTTAAGCTAGGGCGCTATTTTTTTTATATCAGCAGATGTTTAAAAGACAAATATTTTGACATGGTTTGAGAGGGCCACCCCTCTGAAAACCGTTGAAAATGAAACCCCCAAAATCAATTTTTTTGTATGATGTAAGCTAGATAGCTACTTTTTTTCTAATGTTGGTGGAAATTTGAAGAATCAATATCTTGCAGCGCTGTGTGGTGTGAACTTAGTTGTGTTTGGATGCGGTGCGGTGCAGCTTGCGGATAAGGTTTGCGAACACAGCGCAGCATGCGGATGCATTTTTTTGCTATCCGCGCCATCTCTACTGCAAACGGCTGGCAAACAAACACGTTTGAAACGGCGCCAAGAGTTGAAAAGCAGAGAGAACAGACGGATTACAAGCGACAGAGTGAAATGTGATGAACGCGTTTAAGCGGCGTGGCGTTTGTCATTTTTCCATTAGAATTTTGTCCTGTGTCGGCATTTGTTGATGATTTCAGAACGTTTGAGGGCGTAGGCACAGTTTAAAATTGAAATTCGGTATTTCTCTTCCAGGCAGAGTTGGCGTATGCGGTTTTCAGTTCAAAATTTTTCACAATTTTGGTTTTCATCTCAAAATTCTTGCAATTTTCCACCAATTCCAAAGTGAGGACCAAAAAAAAAAGGTCTTTGTCCCAAAATATATGCGAAGTTTCATGAAATTCGGTGTGAGTCCACAAAAATTGCGAAAAAACAGTTCTTGCTCACGAATTCTCAGGCGATAAGTACTATTTTGGGAGTCCAATACCTCGATTTGCACTCTAGTAGCCCCGAGCCTGCTAATTTCTTCGGGGCACAGTGGGTTCAATCCGACTTCTTTACATTTCTAAATATATTTTGGTATATCCATGACGCTTGCTTTACTATGCCAACAAAATCATGTATGCCAACAAAATCACACTCACGCTTGCTTTATGTAGGTGTTTGAATGAGTGTAAGTGACAGAGGCGGAGTCGAGGACACAAGGCTCGAGGCCAAGGCCAAGGACACAAAAAAAATCCGAGGCCAAGGACAGCCGTTCCGAGGACAGACCCTATCGAGGCCAAGGACAGAAATGCTCGAGGCCAAGGACCAAGGACACAGCCGCAAGTGTTCTCCAAAAAAAAAAAAGGTTTAAAAAAATTTTTTCAGGCGATCTCAAAAAAAAAGGTCTTCTTCAAAAAATTTTTTCAGGTGTTTTCCAGTAAAAAACGCCTTCTAAAATTTTTTTTCAGGCGATCTACAAAATTTCAACAATTTAAAAAAGTGTTGTCCTCGAGCCGAGGACAGGCCAATTTTCGAGGACTTGACCTTCGACGCCAAGGCCAAGGACTTCAAAATGTGTCCTCGAGGCCAAGGACGTCCTCGAGGACTCTACCTCTGGTAAATGATTATAGTAACGGGATTGGAACTCGGTTTCACATGATCCATCGTGCTGGGGCGGATCCAGAAATTTTTGCAGGAGGGGATCCACTCAAGATTCAATATTTTTGCGAACGATTTTGTAAGATTTCCCCTTTTAGTTTATTTGCTTCAGGTGCTACCAGCCACGTGTTATTCCGAAGTAAATTTATGTATTCTGGCTGTTAGTTTAGCCAGAAATGTGCAATGGTGGCAGTAGAGTAGCCAGGGGGGGGTATAGCCCCCCATTGGCCTGTTAACCAAAATGCAGAATAAGAAAAATACCACGTTTTTAGCTTTTCTGAGACTGTTTTTTGCGCTGAAATGGACTAAAAAGTGATTTAAAGCATCTTTTGAAACATAAATTCGGGGGGGGGGCTAATATGTCAAAAATTCAAGTCACAAATCAATGAAAACTTTGAAAAATGCCCAAAAATAAACAATCAATCTTGATCGCTAGTGTAAAAACGCCAAACATAAGTCGTATCAACAAAAATGTTATAAACCCAGGAATAAGGAGGGGGGGTATTCAGTGTTAGTTAATTACCAATCGTTTCTCTCAAATATCTTTCCATTAGCCCCCCCCAATTATTTTTCTTATAAAATATAGACGAAATAGTTTACTGCGTGTGAGTTTTATTGAATAATAAGATTTTATGATTTACCAGCAAGTAAACAAAACAACTGCAATGTATTCATTAGCCACTTCCCACGTATCCCATTAATGCAACCAGTTGAATCATGCTACGCTGCCAATTTCTATGCCACGTTTTGAAAGCATTATTTTAAATTAAAATAGCCCTAAAATTAAGTTACTTTTTGCAAAAAAATGCAAAATTTTCGAGCGCGAAAGCTCAGACCCCCGTGTCTCCGGCGGCTGGGGACTTTGCCCCCAGGCCCCCAAAACAGCCCCCCCATTGCGAAGTTCTGGCTACGCGCCTGAATGAGGGGCTATTTCTCGGAGGCAGCATCAGCGCTTGAAGAGTTTGCAATTTTTTTGCAAAAATACCGTAATGTTAGGACGACTAAAGTAAAAATTAACGCTTAAGAAATCAGCAGTACAAAAACCAGAGGTGGTCAGTAACGAAGTAGTTCTACTTAAGTAGACTACTTAAGTAGTATTTTCGGTAACGAGCGACTTACTTAAGTATTTTTCATTTCTGATACTTCTACTTTTACTTCAAGTAAAATCCTCTCGAAGTAAAGCTACTTGAGTAGTAATGACTTTTATGTAAAGTAGAAGTAAACACCTAGCCATTATTCCACCTCACAACGTGTACAATAACGAAGTAAACATTATTCCACCTCACAACGTGTACAATAAGTACGTATCGAGTTTGTTTTACTGTACAGTACTACGAAACTTATTGAATAGTTACGCCGATTTATTTACAGGTCATCTAGGGTAGTGTGTTTTTGCGTTGCATCAAATACCAGGTGTTGACTCAGTCTCACTAAAAAAAAAAAACATACCGAACCGTGATTAGCATGGTACAGTAGACAAACTAGACATGCGCATTACTCCTGGTTCATACGAAAAAGATTAGCGGTTAACGGCGTTGCGTTTGCTGCGGCCCGTCTGGGGTTCAATTCCCTAGCCGGTTAACGAACAGTGTTGCTAACGACTCGCCATCGCTGCGACATTTCTTCTCAAGCTGTGTTGTCCAGGCGCGGAGATGAGCCCAGAGTCCCTACTAAATCGTATTCGTAACACGCTTCGGTGTAATTTCAAGAGAATAATAAAACTTTGATTTTTTGATATGCTACCGTAAGTAGGCTTTGCTTGAACACTGATCGTAAGCGTCACAACAGCAAACCTTCGAAGAATAAACAAACACGTGAAATTCGAAATTACTTTCTACTTTCATTACTTAAGTAGAATTAATTTTGACTACTTTTCTACTTTTACTTAAGTGGAAATGCTTCGCCATACTTCTACTTTTACTTGAAAGGCATTTTTGAGTAAGTAACAATACTTCTACTTAAGTAGATTTTTCGACTACTTTGTCCACCTCTGACAAAAACATGATTAACCTGGCTGCGTAAATTGCCTATGAGGGCGGTGGCTAGTGGTAAAATTTCAGCCTTTTTATTACAAGCCGCCAAATCATAAAAAATCACAACTTTTACTTGTAACCGAATTCTTCTGCATTTAGAAAAAGATAATTTTGGAGAAGGGGCTACTGGAGTGAGATTTGAGAGAAGTGATTGGTACTTAGCTAAATTAAGTACGGAGAACCCCCTAGTGGTGTCACTACGGGGGGAGCTGTACTCCCCTAGCGGTTGCTTGTGCCGCTCATTATGATTTACTTTAAATACTGTTTTTGGACATCACGTAACAAGACAACAGACAATGATGGAAAAAAGAGTAATTACGTTTAAACGTAATTCTCCTTTGACGTTCTATCGATTCTTGCGAAATTGCTGACAACCAACTGCTTTACATAAATGTGACGCAACCATCCGTCTTATTAACACGCCTTTACTGACGTATCGCGGAAGTGAGATGTAAGCCTACAAAATCGTTACTGGTAGCCTACTTTGTTTGTGATTATGACCTAAAACAATACGTGAAAACTTTTTTTTCAAAGACCAGCAGTTTTGATTTTTTGAGCACAGTCAAGATTTTGAGGTTGCAGTCAATGAAGCCAAGTTACTTAGAAAATTTAACATCAAAATACGAGCGTTTAAACGTACTTTAGACTTGACCTGAAGTAAGGAGGGGACTGAAAGGACTAAGCAATTTAATTCTTTGAAATGACATCTGAATTATAGCAATTTAGTTGTTAATGTGGCTTCAAAAACTGCGATGTGTGTGAAAAAAAGTGTGTAAAATGGCGTTAAAATTGCAATTTTTTTTGCTGCAAAATCACAAAAACCACCCGGCGAAAAGGTTTTGCCCCCGTCCAAATTCACTAAATATTTAGTGATTTTGCCCCACCTGTGACACGCTTGAGTTGCATCACTATGTTTAGCGCGGGGTTTAAATCAGATAATTTTTGTACAATAAAATTTAATTTTGGTTCACCTTTCTTAGCAAAATTCTGGTTGCACGTCTTGGTAGCATTCACTGCTGTACATTTTTCAAGCATTTATGGGCCGCAGACGAAACGAGCCAAGAAACGCTGCTGGCCTTATTTTAAAATTGCGCATAATTGGTAGCCGTACAATATGTGAAGATTAATTTTTATACGCAAGTTTTATTTCAGTGCCTCCTCACTTCGTTTGCTCTGGCGACGGCACTGTAGCACTTCCGCCCTGTATTTTGCTGATACGACTGGACATGAAATGGATCTTGCTCTAGTTATTGCAATAAATTTTTTTGGGGTACAAGTTTTCCTTGTATTTTCGCGGTTTGAGCTGGGGGGTCCGGACCCCTGGATTCGCGAGTGTATTTTTAAACTCAATTTCAAAACTTGTAGTGACCAGTAGTCAATTTTTAGACCAAGCATGTTATTCGTTAAAAATTACTTCCGCTTCAAGCCATTCCAAAAATCATACGATTCCGGCTTCTTTTTATCGAAGTGCTTCCGTTTTCTTAAAAAATTAACCGATCAGTGGTCGAGTGGATAGAGAGTCGGCTACTAAAATGGTAGACCTGGGCAAGTGGGCAGTAGCGTACGCATGATTTTCGAAAGGGGGGGGGGGGGGGGGGCAGGAATTTGAGAATTATAAAGGCCAGAATGAAAAATTTCCAGCCCAAAATTAGGTGAAGACAAAAAAAAGGTCTTCACTCAAATCTAGTCCGGTTTTTGGCTAAAAAAAAGGTCTTCGCCCACCGCTTCTGTGCTCAAACCCTCTGCCCAAGTCACAAAGTGGGGGGCCATGCCGCAATTTTGCATACTATTCTACGCTAATTATACTATCCTGGCGACCCAAGGGGGGGCCATGGCCAAATGACCCCCCTAAATACGCCCCTGGACCTGGGTTCGATTCCCGGTCGAGTCAAACCAAAGACTATAAAAATTGGTATTCACAGCTTTCCTGCTTGACGTTCAGCAATTAAAGGGACAGTGTGAAGCCTCCGCCGTGTGTGGTAGAAAGGTGGCAGCTTGACTCGAAGACCGTAAGGTCACTTTGCTGTCTTCTAACCAAGGCAACTTGGTGAATAAAATGTAATTACAATTACCGCTCCCACCGCTTCCGCATTTCTGCAGCATACAAGTGAAACGTGGTGCTTAAGAAAACGAGATTCGTACAATGAAACGAAACAGCGATGATTCGAGAGCGATGTGTGGTGTAAAGCTGATTAATCAAAGAAACACCGACAAGTTAATGGACATTTTGGGTATAGAGGAGTCTTGAATAGGATGTCGCTGACTGGAAACATAAAATGGCGGCACAGCTACGTGGCAACTCCGTTGACGGAGAAAACCCGGATTACAACTGAAATGATGGATGATTTTTTCGTTTTCAAAACGTGCCAAAGAACAAGCTAGAAAACTGGACGGATGAAAATCCATACACACACAAACTCATATGACAGCTAAAACTCCAAAGCAATCAGCATAAGTTTGTTTCCACTAAAACAGTGCGCTGAATTTTTACAGCATGTAAAAGAAGAAAGGTATTTATTCTGCAAGAGACGAAAAACACACGAGGAAAATTGCAAAACCCGATGGGAAACGACGATGTCCAAAATATCATAAATAACATATCGCTTATTCGTCATTAAGTCTTCAAATTTGTTCAAATCATGCTAGAACTATTTTGACATTTAACAAAATAAACATTTTGTAGCAAAGCTGAAGAACAGTGAATTTGTACAAAGTCAAAACAGGTTTTTATACGGCTTTAAAGGAATGCAACTTCAAAAACTCAAAATATACCTGGTAGAAAATTTATAAAATCACCAGCATTACGTTCAAAAAGGAAAAATTGTTTATACACGAAGCTTGACCTTTACTTTTCAAATATTGTGCAGTGCAAAATAAAAATCACCCATCAAGCGAAAAATATAAAGTAACATACGGAAAACCAAATCGCTTTAAGATCCATTGATGTTCGGTTTTAGCACAGTAAAATACTCGCCAAAAAGTTAGATCATTGATTTAAATACTGTGGTACTCTAGCAACAGTTATTAACTGCAACAAAATAATCTTGAGCTAATGACGTCCACAATACCAAAACCTTTTTGCAAGTTGCTGAAAGTATTAACGTAAACGGTGTGCAAATTACTATCGGCAGAGCGACAACAAAACCGACCACTGCCGCAAGAAACATTAAACATGGGATGGAGGCGGCACAGGCGTAAAATCATGAGCATACAAGCGTAGCTTTAGTTGATTTCAACCGACCGGCAGCTCTTGGGTCAGGCGTACGGAATGTCTGTTTTGAATAATGTCGCTCGTGCGCTCACGATTTAGGGCCTACGTGTTCGTAGGACGTAGTAGATTTGTCGAATCACCGTTCTAAAATGACGGTAATGCAGCGTCGTCATTGTGAAAAAAGTTTGTTGATTGTTAGGTACACAACAGAATTGATGGCAAAGTGCTTTCATTCAACTATGTTTTGGTCGCTAACAACCAAAATGCCTTTAGGAAAAAACAAAAAACTTTTTGATAAAGAACTATGCAGAACGGTCATTTTCACACAGTCATTTTACGGGACGCATATAATTTAGTGCAATTACTTTTGCCATGCCCTTTTGCCATCTCAAAACTGGCGAAGCTGATGTAATTTTAAAGAAAAAACTAAATATTTAATGAATCCACCGCGAATCGAACACTGGTTGCTCAACGTGCAAATCGCAAATAAAACGTATTTTGAGAAAACAAAAAATGCAGTAGGGCAAAAATTATTGTACAAAAAACAAATATGCTTCCGGAACGCCAAATGTGCAAAGATCGCCAGTGGTACAATAAACTAATACAGCGGGGTTAAACAAACACAAAAAGAAAAAATACAGTAGAGGCTGTAACAAAATAGATAATTTGGACCTAAATCAGCCTGCTTAGCTAATACTAGTTCAAAACATGATTTTGACATACGGCAATGTTTCTTGTAAAACAAAACTTAAACAATTTACTGAAACAAAAAGAAAACACTAGCGATCAAAAACTAATCAAATGTAGTTCAAGAAATGAGCAAAACGCTGCAGTACTGGGCGCGGCATCAAGTTTTTAATGCCACAAAATTCCCTTCGTTTTCTGACAACAACCGAAATCGTTGCAAACGACGGCTTCTTACAGCCAACCGTAATGAATCGGCGCAGGGGCCAGGCAGAAGTGGAGGAAAAATACAATTCAATAAAATTTAAATTCAACTTATTGCTGCTCGCAGAAAAAAACGCCACTCTCGAGCAGAGAGCACGCTAACACTATCCTTTTGGAGCTCGACGAGTGAAATGAATCGCCGGCAATTATATGTTGGTTGTCAATTTGCTCACCACTCTTTCCCGGTCCATGTCGAGGGGGCCGGCCCGGTTACGGCCCCGATTCCGTTTTTGAAATTTATTTCCGTCTTTTTCGAAAACCTCTCCCGATCGCAAGGCGGATACGAGATCATCAAACTCTCCGCGTGGATTGTTGTCTCCTTTTTTCAAACCCTTTCCGCCAGATTTCTTTTTCTTCTTTTCGGCCTGAAAACAAGAAAGGTGTTAAAACGATTTGCAAACTCAAATACTAACTATTTCTTTTTACTGCGTATATACTTTAGCGTACCACAATGATAACCGAACATTAAAAAACGTATCACTTCTGGTACCATTTGATGTTGATATCATAACAGATTACATTTAATTTGAATAGGTTTTTAATGACTTTGCACCTTTGACCGCAAGCACGCTGAGATAACACGGCCCATCCAACCGATCTGGGTAAGAGAATGCATCATTTCGCTGCGAATTTTGGATTAAATGTACGATTTTGAAAATTTTTTTGACCTTTTTTGCAAGTACAAACATGGGGTAAGGGTTAGAGCGCAAATAT
Source organism: Trididemnum nubilum (assembly GCA_963965965.1). Taxonomy (NCBI): domain Eukaryota; kingdom Metazoa; phylum Chordata; class Ascidiacea; order Aplousobranchia; family Didemnidae; genus Trididemnum; species Trididemnum nubilum. Next base: position 1,821,182 of record OZ014488.1, on the reverse strand, counting down.
TCATTTTTAATATTAAAGTCTGTGCTGATAGACTAACGTCAATTCCGTCAAAACAGCCAAACTGTTTTAAAAATTTAGGTCGACGATTGTTAAATAACAAAAACGTAAATCTAGCTCCAACTCCTGGTCACCTCCTCTTCTTTCTTCCTCCTCTTCTCCTCTTCCACCTTCTTCTGCCGCATCGCGATGTTGTCCTTTCTGGCCGTCGCAAACGCGTCGAGGAAGTCAGTGAAAAGACCGAAGAAGGCATCGGGCTGCATGCGCACCGGATCCTCCCCGAACATGCGCACCAATGAATCGAACTGAAAAAAGATTGGAAACACTAAGCTTACGCAAAACTTAAAGTGAAAAGGGTTTACGTTACATTTCTTTTTTTGGGTTTAGCTCTGTTAAATCAGTTCACCGACAGAAATCGGATGTTGCGGAGGACAGCACGGTATATTTTAACCAATGAATAACGCATCGCCACTCGACTTTACGATAACTGCAAAACATTACATTTCCAATGTTCTTTTGTGATGAACATCGAATCTGGACCTAGCTATCGGTTTGGTTTGAAGTACAGTCACTTTACAAGTAGCAAGGTGCTAAAAAAAAGTAGCAGTGCGGTCTAAATAAAAGTACATTGTACAATTACCCTTCAACAATATTAAACTTCCTTTAAAGGGTTTGAATTGGTAAATGACAAGTACAACTTGAATTGTAAATTAAGATGCTCTTAGCCTCGCATATGGAATTTTTTAGCCGAATTCCACAAGCACTGGTGCAATAAAATGATGGCGGCTGCGAAGTTTCCACCTTCTTTGTGTAATCAAAAAGGCAAAGTTGAGCCCATTGCAGGAACTGGTCCAACTTCAATCTGCGATGCAAATGTTTGCACAGTGAACAAAGCCAGTATTGTCGCCAAAACCCATTCTCCATTGTTTTCATCCAATGGTTTTCAACCTATGGGTCGTGACCAAAAGTTTGGTCGCCAAGAAATTCTTTTGCGTCGCTTCGTTTTTTTTTTTTTGTTGTAAACGTATTGAAGAGTGAAACTTGCCGATTCGTGGATTACGCGGAGATTTGTGGATTCTCGAAGTGAAGACTTTTTTTGGTCTTCACCTCAAAACCCGCGACATATAAACTTTCGTAAAACACGAGTCTGATCGAACCCGCAAAAATTTGTGGGTTCCGATATGAAGATCTTTTTTGCATTTTTGCTATGGTCTTCATCCTCACATTCCGCAAATGTTTTGAGAAAAATTCTGGTTCTCTAAAAGCTGTCCGTTTTTCTGCCTCAAAAATAAGGTGAGAAAATAGAAATATACATGGGTCGCAGAATTTTACATTCAACCGGCCAGTTGGTCGAGCGGTAACGCATTCGTTTCTGGAGCGGGAGGTCTGAGGTGCAAATCTCGGGCCAGTCAAATCGGACACAGAGTTGCCAACGGCTTGCCACCGTTGCGACATTTTTTCAAAAGAAACTGTGTTGCCCGGGCGCAATGAAGAGGAGATGGGGCCCGCAAACTCGTTACACGCTTCGGCGTAACACAGTCGAGTATAATAAAAGATTTGAATTTTTCAATAAATTTGGGTCGTTTTGAAAAGAGGTTGAAAACCACTGAAAGTTTAATCTATAGCCAAACAGTGAAGCCCCATTTAAGACTGAAATCATAAAACCACAAATCAAACTAAACCTTCTTTTTTGACGTTGTTAGTGCATCTTCTAGTTCAGAAAACCCAAGCGTTGCGATGGTAACAAAGTCGGTCATAACCGGTATAAACTTGTCCTTTCGTTCCGCTTGATTGGTCGATTGGCTGTTCTTCTGGAACTCCAGCTCGCCTTTCAAGTTTTTGAGACCAACTCGCAGGTCGCCCATCTCCTTTTCAACCTCACCCAAGCTGAAAAGTAAAAGCAAAACTGCAAAGTTTTGAATGCCAATTACAAGCACGTACAGCGTAGGTATCCACTATCCAGTGCCAAAGTGATTTGTGAAAACCTGTAGGACTGTAGGTTGCTTGTGCGAGGCATTATGAATTTAAAAATTTGTTAGAAATATCCTATTTATTCAGTCTTTAAAGTTTAATGCAAGGCACTTTTCATTTTCATATATGTATATATTATATAGTTTAGAAGTATGGACAATTTGGTATTACCAGTAGCCACAATATTAGTTTGTCACGGCGTGGTTTCTTTCGTAAGGCAAGAACGTAAAGATTGCCAAAAAAAAAACAAATGCCATATATCCTTTGCAAAGAAAAAAACCTTTACATTTACTTTTTTAAAATTGGTTCAACACAGACACGTACCGAGCCGGATATTTCAGAAGGAGTAAGCGCAAAACTTGAAGGACCAATATCTTTTAGCTTATCTTGACGATTGTATGGTTTTAAAACCAATAGCTTTTGTCTTTAATGAAACAGCTTTCTGATATACAGGGTGTTCCAAAATGGTTGACCCCATTCTAAATACCCATATCTCGGAAACTACTTGATGGATCGTAATGAAACTTAATACACTTTATGTTGAAGGTCATAAGTTTTATTGGCTAAATTTACAAGGAAAAGTACAAATATTTGTTGGTTCTATGACAGGTTTTCATAAATGTTCAAGATGAGCGCCGCCTGTGACTCTGCACACGTTGAGTCGGTATTCGAGCTCGTGTTAAACTCGCTGTAGCATGTCTTCGGTAACAGTTTCCAGTGCAGCTGTAATATTCTCTCTTTCATTTCTATTTAGAATGGGGTCAACCATTTTGGAACACCCTGTATAATAATTTTAGTTCAAGTTAACGTTTCGCTCCTCAGTCCGGGGAGTATCTTCAGGAGAGCAACACGTTTTGATAACAATGTTTTGCTAATTCAATTTGCAGAAGTTTTGTGCTTGTTTCTTATCACTACGAAAATTTTCAATCGTGCTGCCTTAGGTCACACATCTACATGCAACGTAAAATATGACATACAATAACGTCTCATTCTAATTGTACTGTGCTGGAACAGAGGATCTTTGTGAGATTGCAATAACAAGCCTTTAACAAAACTTTAAAAATATGCTGTTAAATTCTTCATTGTTACCTCATAAACACTCTGATCCACTGGACGATAATTGAATGCCGGTAAGACAAGATACAGTACGGATAATCGAGGAAGCACTGTATTGACACTTTAAGTCAGTGCTTTGAGCGAGCAAAAAATTTGGGGTTTTCAGAACAATGTCGCCGGGATTATAAATGCCATTATCTTGAAACATCAGGATCCTGCGTGGTTGCTGTGAACTAGCTGTGATTCTTGATGCGCGCAATAATGTTTGGCACAGTTTGCTCACCATATTGTTCGGAAATACATCTTCTAATACGATTTCTTAAACACCATACTAGAAAGATTTAAAATAACTTTTTCCATATTTTTAAAGCTGTAGGTGACATGCTCTCAAGTATTACATGAGTTTAGTATTACAATATCAATCAATGGTTTATTTAGAATTTACCAAATGCCCAAAAACACAGTAAATTTCAATAGCAATTTAACTTCTTAATAAATTTCAAACAAAGGAAGCAATTAAACAGGAAACTGCGAAAGGTCCTCCCGATCGTCCAGTCAAGCAGCCTCCTATTTTACACAAAAATAGTGCTATTTAGCGTAAGTTACTAATTTTAATGAAATAACTTCTAGTTTTCTTTATTTCTTAATCGTAAGTAGATAACAAATACTTTTTATATTTCATTTTAAATCGGTTGAACGGCAATTTTTGTAAGTTTTCTGGGACCAAGTTCCATATTTTGACTCCTTGATATTCAAAACCTTTTTGTAATTGCTTAGTTAATCTTGGAATGTACAAGCCATGTTCCATCGACGCCAGTCTCGTTGTTCGCGTGAGTACCACTTTTACAGGAGTAATACATGAAGAAAATTGAGGTGGTAATTTATCATTTATAAGCTGGTGCATTAATTTTGCAATTTCAAATTTGTATAGATCATCCAATTTCAATTCATTCAATTTTGCGTAATTCTGAGTGGCATTGTCTAACCAATTACCTACTGCAATTTTTCTCAACGCTTTATTTTGCAACACCGACAATTTTCCTAGATATGTTTTGAAAGTAGAACCCCAAATTACAATTCCATAGAGGAGACGAGGATGAATCATTTAGTAATACAAAGTTCGTGACGCTGATGCAGGTAAGACATGTTTTAGTTTCGAAATAATCCCAATAGATCTAGCTATTTTAGATTTTAACGCCTTAATGTGCAAATTGAATTTTAATCCCGAATCAATTGTAATGTCAAGGTATTTTACGCAGTCCTGTAAAGCTATAATTGTGAATTGTTGAAGCATATTTCAATGTTGCAAGTATTGTTTGTTGTTTTTGGAGGTATTACCAAAAAATATGATTTTTGAGGATTTACTGTAATTTTGTGAACTTGGGTCCATTTATGTACATTACATAGCTTAGCATTACATGACATGTATTACTAAGCTATAGACAGCAGGACTCGTGTAATACTGCATACAAATTTCACCTCAAAAGTTCAAATGTTTAATATTTAGTATCTTAGCAATATCCACGTTTTTGATAAACCTTTGTTGATAATTAGCGAACTATCAAAGTGAATTAAAAAAGAAACTGCCGGTATATTGGTCGAGTTAAAAAAGAATGACACGTTCGCACCGGTAAATTGGTCGAGTTCAAAAATATGCGAGTGCAAATGATACATATGCGATATGCAATCAAGCCAAATGACTCTTCTTCCTACTGCGTATTTTCGCTTTACCTTACCTTACTATAAAGCCAAGTGAGATTTGTTTGGAGGGGAAGACTACGTGCCTGGCTCAACAGGACACTACTCCTACTTGCGACATCACAGACGCGTTGGAGTGTACTTCCAACACATTAAATAAAACCAATGTCTCACCTCACTCTGGCGGCCTCCTTGACGCTGGCGAGGTCGGAGGAAAGGTTGATGACGTCAGGGCTGTTCTTCTCCAACATCCCAATGAGGAAGTGCATGAGCGTCACGTTTCTAAACAATAAGATGTGAAGAAAGCACCGACCCAGATATGCTCCGACTGTTGGATAACATGAATTTGTCGTACCTAAACTCAGTTTTCACTGCTTTAATAGTTTTACCGCTCGTTTGATTTGGAATAATCGAGACAATTCTTTCCAGTATGTTTCACGATCTTTCAGCTGGAAAGTTTGTAGTTTACGATTTGTTAGTAGCTATACATAGAATCCAAATTTGTGACGTAATAACTATTTTTCTGGGATATTCTTGAGCTTTTGCCGTAGCACTTGTGCTATAACCTACACTTTCTAATTTTATAATTCTTGTCGGCAGCGCGGAGAGAGTTAAAACGTCGTTTTTACGACGACCCTAATCGCATGATATCTGCGTTCAACCCGCACAACACTGGCCACGTTGTTGCGTCTTTGGACAAGATACTTTACGATGATTATATGTCCTTCGTAGCTTCGAACAAGCAGCAAATTTACGTGGAAAGAAGTCAACCTGAAAGCTTGGAAACCGGTCAACTCCTAAGCGGGTGGCGATTCGTCCAAAATAAAATCGCCACCGTCGTTTCTCGTGAGTGGAGGTTAAACATGGATCAATTTAAGAATCGTAGCGCTCGGTATATTATTACTTTCGTAATGGTAGTAAGTTGAGGCAGTTCAGCAGAGATTGCGTATTTGTGACTGGCTTGTATAGCCGTAAACGAGGACGACAACAAAAGCAATGGGGTATCTTAAGTTATGACAATTGTATTAGATTGGCGTTGACTATATTCTTATTGACTTCCACTGATCGGATCTATCGGTTATGTTTTCACTGTGAAAATAGGCAGCGGAAAGGGTGGAAGCGGGAAAACAATTACCGCCATATTAATATTAGTTGAAATTGATATTGTTGATGACATACAGTACGCCCGCGAACCGAACAAACCCGGCACGCTTGCGACTGATCAACGAGCGATTTTGGCGATTTCAAAACTTTATTGCTTATTCTTTTTTCGTTTATTTTTTTGAACGGCGATCAAATTTTATTTAGTGACATATAGTTTTGTGATTTTTATTAAATGTTTTTTGAATTCTTTCTTAAGGCATTTATAGGAATATTGTTCTAAAGTTTACATAATAAAATTTGATCGAATTCTTACTTTGTTCAGTCTGAGTTAAGAAATAATTTAGCTTTAATTAATCGCATTTGATGGATTTATTAATTGGCGTGTATAAAGTAGGTTACTAGGCTATTATGTCGCTAACGCGTTTTAGATGAAACTTTTGTGTTATCAAGGAAAAAAACTTCTCCAATTCAAAATTTGTTGTTATCAGCAATTTTTATTTCGTTTAAATTTTTGCTATACCATATTATTGGCAACAATGTTCTTGTCAAAAAGATTGATCAATTTCTTGTCCATGACACTGTAAACGAACAAAATGATTAAAAGATACCGATAATTGCATTTTCGCAACTTTTTACACTGATCGACAATAAAATATTGTGTCAAGACTGATAAAAATAAAGTTAATGAATGGTTTATAGCAGTGTTTATTAACCTTTTCAGGTCGCGGACTCTTTTTGCAACAGCCTAAATCTTCGCGGACTTAAGGTACACAACTACACAGCCATCATGCAAGCACTAATTTTAGCGAAATTTATTTATTGCCCACATTCTCACATTTCAACAGGAACCTTGGTTCCTGAACTTGCTTAACAAGTTAGTCGAAATTGGGGTTTATGGTCGTCAAAGCGCATCTAATGTCGTCTTTTGGGTGTAGTAGGGTGCGGTACATGGTTTTAATCATAGCTAGTGCTAAAAAACCAGCTTCACAGAGATATATAGCAGGAAAAAGCAAAAGAGCGTTTGTTGCCTGCAAACAGAGCTCAGATAGATTGGGTTCCACAGACTGGACGTTTGCCCAAACTTGAGTCAAAGAAACTTTTTGGTATTTCTCTTTCACAGCTGCCGACTTTTCAGTACAACCAACTGTTCACCAATGCAATCAATTTCTGGATGAACGTGTAGCGCTGGCACCTCGAAGGGAATTCGCACAACGTTAAATGCTTTTTTGAAACTGTGGGAAGGGATACATTATCTAGCTCAGATGGAAATGAAGTAAGGTCCTCAAGAAAAATTCCAAGAACGCTCTTCAAATCAAATTCTTCTTCCAAAAATACATTTACAGTAGGAAAAGCAACTATCTTTCCATTTTCCATTCGATGCATCCACAATTTTACTTTTTGGCTTTAAATGAGATAATGTCCTCCGATGCATCCAAAAAACTGTTATTTCTTCCCTGCATACTGGTGTTCAGCTAATTTGAATGGCTGAAAAAAATTAGATAAAAACAGCAATTTGACAATCCACTCATTGTCGCTAAATCGTTCGCAAAGTTCTTTAAAAAAAGCACCGATTTCGTTGCGCAGGATAGCCAGCCTCTTCAGCACTTTTCCTCGTGATAGCCAACGGATGTTCGAATGGAATAAAAGTCCACTGTGTTCTGCCCCCATCTCGCCACACAACGCTCGAAACAAACGCGTACACAAGGGGCGAGATTTGATGTAACTAACCACAGATACCTCTTTGGAAGACCATGGCTAGGTCTTCTTGAATCCATTATGCTGCCAGACTTTTTTGGTGAAGAAGACAATGAATTACTAAAATGTCTTTGCTTTTCTTTTTCACAAAACTTATGAAGTCTTTTTTTATTCCCATCATTGACGGAGCACCATGTACACAAACAGATACACAGTCAGTCCATGAAAGTTGATATTCTTGAAAAAAGAAATCCAATTTCTGAAACATTTCTTCTGTAGTATTTTTTTGTAAGTGGACGGCAAAAAAGAAATTGTTCCGCGTAGTGTTCACTTAAACAGTATCGCACAAACACCATAAATAGCGCGTCGTTACCAATCTCAGTAGTTTCATCCAACTGTTAACTAAATTTTCAACTTAGTTTTACAAAACCAATAGTCTGTTGCAGAACATCCACCGAGATTTCTTGATTGCGTCGCTTGACTGCAATGTTTGACAACGGAACCATCGCTAAGTTACTAGCAACGGCATTACCACACATTATTCTGGTCATTTCGACGGCTTCTGGTTTAATCAAGTTTTCTCCCGGTGTATGAGGCGATTTTGCTCGAGCGATCTTCCAAGCAACAGCAAAAAAAGCCTGCACAGCTTTACTACGAGAGTAGGCAACTCCTCCCCAAATAGCAGGACGATCAATACGACTTTACTTTACCTAAAGCTCTTTACTCTTGAATAAAAGAATGGTTTACATCAACATTTTTTCCATGTTTTGTCTCAAGATGCCGTCGTAGTTTGGCTTCCTTCAAAGAGATGTGAGCAAAAACTTCTAAGCATAACACGCACACTAGTCTGACTTCACCATCTACCTTAACCGAGGTAAAATCTAAGCAATTGTCATTGTATGAGAACACCTGCTTTCGTTTTGTCTTTAAAAAGTAATAGACGAATTTAAAAGCTAATATTGAGTTTAAGACTGAAGTAGGCTACTGCAAATTCCAGTGACTATAAATGCCAGGTCAGCATAGCAATAGAAAAAGTGAAGACAAAACAATATTTGTTGCCTTCTAAAACATTACGAGAAAATCTATTTATCAAAATTAGTTGTGTCGCAATAAAGTGAAGTTATTACCCTGTTAAACCGTTACAAAGCATAATGGCCACTATGCCAATTATTATTTACAGAACAATATTATACTGTATTATGAAAATGTGCGTACGTAAACAAATAATTCGCTTGAGTTGCAACTGCTACACTAATAATAAAATTGTTTTAGGGTATTGATTTGGTCGATATAATTGCGGACCAACCCAGAACCTTCCACGGACTCATTTGAGTCCGCGTAGTCGGGCTGGGAAACACTGGTTTATAGAAATCGAAATATTTTCCAAAAAATGGCGTAGTAATCGAATATTCGCAATTCATATAATTTGAGCGCGTAATACCAAATAACGAAGAGCAAATAGTACGAAATTACGAGTAGCGAATATTCGATTGTAATGGAATTTTTTGTGACAATTTCCGAAAGGTTACTACTGATCATTCGTTGTTTTTGGAGCATGCAATGCCATTTTTGGTATTTTTCGAATAACGAACGTTTGATAAATAACGAAGAGCATGTAATGACACCCAAGGATAAAAATTAAGGAATCCTTCCTGAAGTTTCCCTTTAACTGAAAGAGAACCTTGGCAGCGATGTCAGTGCACAAAAAGTTTGAATAAATGTAACTCTTTTTTTTTTTTTCAATAAATATGCCAGGATAGGCTACGTGTGAATTCAGATGCTGATGAAACACTAGCCTAATGGGATAGCAGATATATGAGGTAAGTGCTACCTCATAGCCGTGAAAAAAACGTTATGTTTCAAGTCTGCTAGTAACTTCTAAATGTAAATCTATCATATAACGTAACTTTTACAGTCTAAAAGAGACCGAAAAACTACCATAAACAATAAGCATCCTACTGGGTTGGTAAGTCTTACTTAACTCTTACTTACTTACTGCAATCCGATTCATACCTGTTCAAACTGGATTTAGTGTCGGATATTTTGCTGAGGCTTGCCAGTTTAAAACCGTAAGCATTCCCACGCTGTCCTTTGTTCATGTAGTTACCGAAGGCGAGGATCATCTCGAGGACTTTGCGCAGTTTTTTACTCGTTTGAATTTCCTTCGACGCTTTAGACAGAGCTGAAATAAAACGTATAAATTGGCGGAATCATTTCACAAAAAATCTTCTAAACAACTTAAGGACAAAACCACCAGCGTACTTAAACTTAAGTCACAATAAAATATTAGCAATATTAGAACGAAATAACTTTAGTAATATTAATACAGAATTTGCCTAATGATACAAAAAAAATGGGACATATGGCATGAACAAGTAGTAGTAAAAAGTAATAAACTTAGCGTCTAGTAACTACAACGGCACAGGGTGAGCGCGATACTGCTGGAGTCCCAATTAAAATCCAACAGGATGTTGTGCTGATCTGAATCTTGTCCTCCATTGCAACGTTGTTTTCACAAAATTCATGAGAAATCTATACTGTACTGCTAAAATCAAATGACTAATGCGTGAAATGACCTTCAACTTTCGGCCGCAGTTCCGAGATCCTTTCATGGAATTTCTTCTTGTAAAACACAGCCTGTAGCCGCTGTTCGTAGTGCTCGATTCTGAAAAAATAAAAATGCCTTAACACGACCTCAGTTAAGGAGAAATGTTTAAAAGAGGACAAGAAAATCACTACCATTGTATCTTAAACAAGTTTTCCTCGATTACGCATTTTCGTTCCAGCAAAGTATGATGAAACAAGACCAATTAAAAAAACTGCTATTCAGAGAACGGATATAAATTGTTGCATACGTGAACGTCGCATTCATGAAATAAATTGTTGCATACGTCGCATAGATGACGAGTGCAGATTTTAGGAAAAGCAAGAAACACGATGCAGCAAAATAATTCATCACAAAATCAGTTGCACAAAAAGTATAGAATGAAATTTCACCACTGACTGTCATATAAAGCTTCTCATTTTTAAAGCTCTTGATAGCAAAAAAGCCAACTTTTGAAGAGGTCAAGTTGAACGTACAAACCCCCAGAACTTCCGCATATCAAGCAAATTAATCGGAATATTACAGTCATACGATGTCACGCAGTTCTACTTACTTGCTCATTTCAAATAGAAAGCGATCGGCCTTCGCTAGTTTCTGGACATCACTTTTATGCTCGTTGAACATGTCAGCCTCCTCCTTCGTGGGGATGTATTTTAACATCTGCTCCAGCATGTCTTTCGGAAGGTCTTCGCCCTACGTTAACAAATCCTTATGTCATGCGCGACGAAAACTGAACTTGGTTTAAAGCAACCCAGACCTTTCTGGTAAAACTCCGCAAAGGTCCAGAAGCCAGACCACCCCAAAGTTTTAGTAATTTTAAAATAAAGGAGCAACAAATGAGATGAAACATTGAAACACGCCAAAAGAGAAGTTAAAACTAACTCTGCTACATTGTTTGGTCTTGATTAATGTTAAATGGAGGGATTCGCTTAGTAGTCAGGGGTATTTAAGAAGTCAAGTAATTTTTATGTTTAAATTCGCAAACAAATCTAAATATATCTAAACTAGTGGAGAATATTTTTACCGTTACCGGGGCAAGAGAAACATGAATGCGTTTTACGTTGATTATCATACAACACTTTCTTATTAAATAAGGTTTTTGCAATATTACAGACACACTGTTTTTGATCAGAAAGCAACAGTGAATATTATTTTGCAACTTTGTAGCACTGTAGCAGCAAGATCCTGGTTAACCAATGCAAAAAAGAGCTTAAATGTGCATACCAACTGCTACAATAAGTTTGCAAAATTACATACAGTATATCTAGGTATATGTTGATATTGTGATTTAATCATGAAAATTCTATTGCGAAGCGAGCGTATGCAACACCATAGGATTAAGCATTTAAGGGGAACTCTAGCCTAGCCAGGCTATAAATACCCTGCAAAATTCTAAGCCCTTTGCAAAAAGAACGAACTTTTAAAGCCTTATAGTTTTGATGAAATCGCTGAAACAGAATTCTGTTTTTTTTTTGGCTGACAATCTGATGGCTGATTGATTGGCATGATGCGAAACTGATTGGCTGACGATCTGATGGCTGATTGATTGGCATGATACGAAACTGATTGGCTGACGATCTGATGACGCAGTTTTGTGGCTTGCATTTCGCGAATTTTGTGAAAGTCAAGTCAAGATACAAGAAGTAAGTTGAATATTTCGTGAGAATAAAATATGGCGCAGCTGGTCAGCATTTTTCGCTGTTACTAGTAGGTTTTATATGCAGGAAATGTAACAGGCATAGTCTCGACTTAAATGCAGAGCAGACTCAAGAGACTTTTCAGCAATACAGTCGCCTAGCCTAATACTACATGTACCCATACAGGCGGTTAGCTATCACTAGTATGTCGTCTAATCAGCAACTTGATTAAAAAAAAAGTGACCAAGACGGTATTCAATACTAATCCTGGCAAGTTGCATAGGTAGGTTCTGGCAGTGTTATTGTCTTTATTGCCAGCACAACACTACAATGTTTCAGCATAAAAAAGCTAGATGGCTGCTGCATTCAAAATTCAATAAAGCACTTATTATTGGGTTTTCTAATCGTGAAGTAGCATAACTATAAAATAGTCCAAAAACCAGTGGTAACGGAAGTTCACTTCCAGCACAAGATACTATAAGATAGCGCAGATATTCACGACTCTTCTTTTAGTTCAACGACACACCATCTCAAATTGGCATGAATCGAACTCAATCCGCAGAGTCGGTGGACACGCGCTGAAACCACTACACTACAGGAACTACGCTATTGCTTGTCAAAACCTTGTATTTAACTCAAGATAAATAGAAATAGAAATCGATTGTCACAAAATAAACAAAATTAGCTCACTTTGAATTAGTCAGAAAATGTACCGTACAGAAACTGGTACAACAAACCGGTACAACATACCAGGACTAGTACTGAATACCGTCTTGAACACTAGTTTTTTTATTCAAGTTGCTGATTAGACGTACTGGTAACAGCTAACCGCCTATATGAGTGCATGTAGTACTAGGCTAGGCAACTGTATCGCTGAAAAGTCTCTGGAGTCTGCTCTGTATCTCGTATAATCGAGACTACGCCTGTTACATTGCCCGGGCACGAAACCTGCTAGTAACACAAAACAAACCTCACAAGCTGTAAAAGTATATTTTTTACCAAAAATTCAACTTACTCGAAATATATAGACTTGACCCACAAAATTCGCGAAACGCGAAAACTGCTTCATCAAATCGTCAACCAATCAGAATCGACTTCCGTTTCACCAGTTTTTTTCGGATTTCATCAAAACCATACGGCTTTGAAAGTTCGTTCTTTTTGCAAAGACCTTAGAATTTCGCAAGGTATTTTATGATGTATAGCCTGGCTAGGCTAGACTTACCCTTTAAATTGCAAGTTAATAAATAAATTATGATTTTCAAAGATTTTGGCGTCTGCCATTGAGCCCTTATCAGGATCTAAATGCAATACAGTAATTACTATTTCAAATCTACTCTATGCTCATAAACATGTACGAGTTGTATCTGAAAAGTAACGGGACTGTGCACGCTGCACGAACAACTTTTATCGCAGAGAAAAAAGCTATGTTTCCTGTAGGCGGAATGACGGGGAGACGGGCCCCGACAACTCGTTACACGCTTTGGCGCAATACAGCGAGTACAAGAAAAGATTTGATTAGATATACAGTATCTTGGCTGTGGCTCTACGCGGTGGGGTAGGAACATGGCACAAGTCCTCTCTCCCGCTGCCTTTGTTAGAACATAACTATGAATTAAAAAAGTTATCGCTTTTTGGCCTCCCTTATCAAAGCTGCTGGTTTATTTACAACCACTGTAAATACCAAATGTTTCTCGTCTTAATTGTTGAATTTATTACAGTACTGAAATCAAAATTACAGCACTGAAAATTATTACAGTTCTGAAATTAAAATGATTATAGTACTGATATCATTGAGATTAAAGTTTACTAATATCGTTACTGATGTATTTTAATAAGCATAAATATTCAGCAATTACAACATTACGAAAAACGTAGATCCCCACAGCAACCAACATGCAGCGAGTAAATTTTTTATTCATTTCCAATGCTTTTTTAAGTTTTTAATTAAACATAACGTAGGGGCCGCTATGGTGCAAGAATATGCAGCCTTTGTTTGGCAGAAAAGCTGCAAATCATCAAAGCGACACCATAAGCACTACTTAACAAACACTCCGAGTTATTTCAAAATGCAGGCAAAAACAAATTTTTGCTGAATAATGTTGATTGAATCTTATGCGCTTGCGAAACTCCCGTTTTCCGCATAAATTATTAACATACCAGCAGTGCTATTGAGTTTCGTATGAGTCGTTTTAGTGCTTTCAACCGCCTACAGTTCAAATTTAATCGAATGAAAGTTATCCAATTATGAGTCACTCACATTTGAAACGTAACCGACGACAAACCTAACATGTGTATTATTTTGTGAACACAATGGTGTCCGCCTTTTAACTTAAAAGTTCCATAACAGCTGTTCTGTGGTTTAAGTTGACGGAAGTTTCGAGGCCAGGCAGACACATTATTTTGTTAATAACCGCTCACAAATTTATGTTTCAAGTGTAACTAATCAATTTGCTTTTTATATATGTTGTTTGGAAGTTCTCTTCTGATGATTCCATAAGAATGAAACAAACTGTTTAGGGTTTCTAAATTTGACTGTGAATAAAATTATAATTTGCTCTGATCTCTGATCATTGAGCTCTACTCTGTTGGAGATACCAAAAAGAACAGTTAGACCTGCAGGTATCTTGTTTAAATTGAAGAATATTACAGCCCATTGTAGTTTATATGATAGTATCGTTCATGTTCGTTACATGGCATTGTAATCTGCGGTAATAATTATAATAATCACTGGAACGGTTGATTACTCTTCACAACAAGGCTTTAAAAATCAAAATAGTTGCAGGTCGGCAAAGGCAGGACCACATTATACCATTTTATCACCGATTACAAATCTTAAAACTGCAAGACTTGTATGCGTATGAAATAGCAAAACTAATTCGCAAAAATGAACGGAAAAAGCTACCGAATCGCTAGAATTGTTACTTCACTCTTATAACAGCGATACACACACGAACAATGCGCCGCATTGTTTTACCTACTTTCAATGACGTCATTTATGCCTTTTTCGTACGTTTTTGCAGTGCTCATCTAGGTGTATAGCTTGATTTCAGCCCTGACGAAGATAGGCAGTAAAACTTTTCAGCTGGCCTATCGAGAAGTTGGCGTGTTACTTTAAAATTCTCTCTTATGAGTTTTTAATTACAACTCCCGTTTTACCAGTTGAGCTTATTGCTTTAGGCTTCTAAAACGCTTGCAATGTGATCTAAATGGCGTTAAAATGTTGTTTTTTTAAATCGCCCAGCAGCTGGGGGCTGAGCAGTATGCATGCCCCCCAACCCCCGTCTGTAATACGCTTGAATTGTATCAATTTGCATAACACACCGCCCAATTGCGCCGCTTTTCGAATAAAAACATTTTAACTTTGGGTTCAAGTCCCCTCACTTTCTCAGCAAAATCCTAGTTGCGCGCTTAGCTGCAGTTGCGAAGTTTTATTTGACCCTGTTGGTAATGGATCGTTTGCTTGCCCCAAAAAAAATTTCTGCGGCTACTTCTGCTAATAGTGCTGCTTTAATTCTTCATTTTCCACCAAGTTGTCCAAACATACCTGATCACACGACAGCACAGCGTTTTTGATTTCCTGGTCGGTTAATTTGATTTTCGACAATAAAATCGTACAATTTTGAGCTCTTTTTCCGTCGATCAATGATAATTCTTTGACTTTCTTAGAAGAAAGGTCTTCTTGAGAGCCGTATTTCTACAAAAAAATGTGATCCGAATGACAACTAAAAAGTGGTTTCTTCTGGAAGCAATAGCGACCGCATATCAGGATTACCGCAATTACTGCATTCCTCCTTATTTAACCTGGCGAAATGTTTACAAAGTGCAGAGCTTTTTGATGCTTGAAAGTTCATCAGTTCGTCAATGCAAACCCCTCGTCGCTGTCCGCCGTCCGCCACAGACCGCGGATTTTCATTGAAAATATGGATTGGCTACGTGTCAGCCTACTGATTGGTCATGAAGCCAAAGCATCGAACTATTCGATACAGACCCGTGCAGTACTCGTGAGGGCCCAGAGGTTTCCTGGGATTACTACGGTATTTGATTGAGTATTGCAGAAACTTGGTATTCTTTTTTTAAATACCAGTAATGCTATCATCAACTTTTTATGTTAGATATGAACATAAACTCTTAAGTGCACCGAGGAAAAGAAACCTCAATACACTAATGCTAACTAAAAAATCATAATAATTTCTCTATATCTCAATTGTTGTCACCAGGAACAAATATTAAATCTAATTTAATAGCTCAACTGCTGGGGCAGAAAACTTTTTTGCTAACGTTTCGATAGGCTATACTCATGGCATGTACTACCTATCTTCGTCAGGACTAGAATGCAAAGTTAAAAACAAGTGTGCGATAAACGAGAAAATCACGTGACAAAATGAATCATACGTTAACGAAAAAATTATTACAAATTGGAAACGAAAGAGACAGATTGTCGGAGCGTGAGAAACAATAATATAACATTATGGGGTTTGAAGTAGAGTAGCCGAATAAATGCTAGGGAATTTGTCATTTTGCTTATCATTCATAGCGTTGGAGATTTGGTTAATGAAATACGATTTGATAAACCGGCGTATAAAATTTTAGCGTTGATCCAAACCATGGAATACTCGTTGTTCAAAAATGATAAGTTAGAGCTGACTTGTCGAATTGTAAATGACGAATGTCTGCTAAGTTTTCTTTTTTACGGAGGGAAAAACTGCGTTTTGTTTCGCCAATGATGTATTATAAGTCACAGTCATGGCAAGAAATTTGATATATTGCTCCTTGTCGCATGATAGGGTTCATCAAATGCTTGTGATAAGCAAGTTTCCTGCCAATGATGTTGCACGGTTTTAAAACAGTTGTTAACTTTGCATTCTAGCCCTGACGAAAATAAGTGGTACATGCCCCGAGCATAGCCTATCGAAACGGAGGCAAAAAAGTTTTCTGCCCCACTAGTTGGGCTAATAAACTTGATTCAATAATTTCTCTATTTAAAAAAATTAAAATTGTAACATTTACTGCAAATTACCCAACGCATAATTAGTTCAACTGAGCACAAATTACATTGCAGTTAGCAATCAAACCATTAGTTGTGCACTTTATGGTGTTTAACGCTCTATAATACATAAATCAATAAGAATAGAAAATTAATTAAAAATTTCTGTCAGCTTTTAAGCAGCGCTATCACTTATTAACATAAGAAGTCATACCATAACGTTTATTGGATTTATCATGCAATTTAAAACAGCTATTAGATATAACTATTTCAGCAAGCTCAATTTTTGAGGATTACTATTTGGAAGATCTGACCTTAAGTAATAAGGTCAGGTCACTTACAAAGGTCTACTAGTAATTACACAAAATATTACAAACATTTTTGCAAGTTAGACTATTTCAAAGAATGGAGGGATATGATGTCATATTAGAAGTGAAGCAAAAATTCCACCGCAAACAAGCAACAAGGCTCACCTTATTCGCTGACGACACAGAGTTGTCCTGCAAGCAGACGCAAAACATGCAAAGCACAGGTTAGTTCAAAGCAGCAGTCCAGTAAAATCTCGCATAAGCAACAACGCATCGCATTAGATTAAGGACGTAGAGTCAGGGCTGTGTTTTTTTTTGTGATCGCAAAATTAAAGGCAAGCGATAGTGGTAGGGGAGAAGCATCGAACTGGATTAATGTCGAACATGTTTTAAGGTATTTAGACCATGTAAACTATTTTGAGAGTTGTCTTGGAGTACAAGTTTTTGGAATTTTCAAATTGGCAAAATTGTTCGGAAAGTTAACTTTCAATTCAAGAGCCATTCAAGTCAAGTTTTAAGCTGTTGACCAAAATGTTGGGAAAAGCCAAAACGGCATTCTCACCAAAATCTGAACTTTCTACGTCTTGCCGTTTTCAAAATATTGCAGTTGAGCCTTAGTTAAAATAGTAAAATTTCTGAACGTTTTGGACTTCGCTATGTTCATCATCAGTAAAAATAAAATCTAAAACAGTAAAAAGTATTTAAGTATTGACAAACTGAAACCGGACATACACGTTGATCAATCATCCATAACTTTGTATTTGTTCATAGCGTGATACTGCTTTTTCCTTTTTCGCATTTACTGCAAAGCGCTAGCATCGCAAAAATACTCAAGTGTATGTAGCAGTAACACAGCAACTTGTTTACTTCATTAGGTTCTGCGTATCTGCAGCGCTATTTTACAGCTTGTATTGCAGTGAGGCTACTTTCATTTGAAACCTGTTTTTGCAATTTTTATCGTTTTAGATTTTATTTTACTGATGATGGACATAGCCAAGTCCGAAACGTTTACAAATTTGACTATTTTAAATAAGGCTTTACTATTTTTGATTAAATTAAAACAGCCGTGCAATCAGTACCGAAGATTGTAGTTCAAAGTTGACAATTTTCCTCTGAAAGTATTGTGATAGCAGATTACTTTAAAAAGGTTGGCTTGAATTAACTTGACAAGCAGCTAATTTACGAGTACAATTCTGACCCTTTACTTTAGTTGTCCCAACAAATCTGCCAAAAACACTTTTTAAAAGTAACGAACAAGCAGTAACTTTTGGAAATTTTGTTTGTAGTTGGCAACTTAAGGGCAAAAACCTTGCTAATGCTGGGATCACCACACGATCAGTTTTTTGGTGCAATTTTTTTTTTGCATCAATCGTGTGAGAGGTCGCTGTTGCGGGCACCTCAGCCCGTGTAAGGATGAAAATCGGCGTCTGGAAACAGTGAAAAGTCATGTTGAGTAGTTGCAGCGAAATAGAGGCGAGTTTCATTTTGCCAGCAAGTTTTTGAAAGCTGCCGTTATCCACGAAGGATACTTAGCTTTTCGCAGTACTTTTAAAAATACTGAGCCGCAGAATACAAAAAGGAAGGCCTTACTTCACCGGAAGTTTTTATCTAGTTTTTCATTATTTCTGATTTAAATCTAACCCACACTCAAATGCGAACTCTAAAACTATTCTCAACTCGAACCCTTATCCAAACCATAACTTAAACCCTAATCTTAACCCCTAAAAAAGCAAATGAAAAAAGCGCGAATGAATATTTCTCATTTTCGTTTTATTCTCTTAAACTTGAAAATTTTCGGTGAAATAATCACTACCATACAAAAATGCCATTGAGGATAAGGTAACGCGTCACGATTATCATGCGAAAATGTTCTAGAAATTTTACCTCATTCGATTTAATCGGCAATGACGGTGCCCCTGCTGTTATAGCATATTTCATCAGAGACCTATATGTGTTGCCTGCTGTTTTCTCGTATTTGATTACAAGCGCATATCCATTACCCAATTCCTGTGGAGTTTAAACATGAAATTGAACTTTTAATTATAAGCAAAATCGAAGAAAGGTAGTGCCTCTGAAAGATATTTACAGTAAGCATGTAGATCGTGAAATTTAAATATTTATTCGTTAAAATTTGTTAATGAGTGATGCAATGCATAGCAAAGGAAATTTTCTTCATGCAAAATGTTTTTTTTTCAACTTGCTTTTAACAAAATCCGAACTTCAAACTAAAAAACTCGACACTTAGCAAAACTTGTACTCGAACTGGGAAAAATAAAAATGGGCAACTTGATTAGCTGAATTGTACTGACATAAAAAATCAATTAAGTGTACATCAGTTATTTGCGCTTTTCAACTCCAGCTAATATGGTTTAATAATTTTTCCATTGATGTTAGTTTTCTTATGTCTCGATAATTATTGGGACTTCGCGCGCGCGCGTAGGACCTTTGTGTTTACTCGGCCATTTTGATAGATGAGCAGCGAAATTTATTGATCTGCTTAGAACTAAAAAACTTTAAACATAGAAAGTTGAATTTTGGATATAACATTACAATAATTAAAAGCATCATGGATGCCATTTTGAGGAACCTAGGTCACGTGATCGTGATTTCGAAACTCTAAATTTGAGAAAAAACTGCCATCTTTGTCTTGAAAATTTATTAATTCGCATATAACTATAAATTTGTTGAACGTGAAACGCTGAAATTTGAACACAACCTGGGTGCAGATACAGACCGTATGTACACCAAGTTTGGGGGTACCCAATCACGTGATCGCGATTTCAGAGACCGAAAATAGGCAAAAAGTGGACAATTTTAAACCAGTTAATCTCGGTAACGACCGATGTTATTGAAAAAAATTGTGCAATTCAAACGTACTACTTACGACCTTTATCATGATTATGATTATAGTCATTTATTCGGCCTTGGATAAAATTTTACCTTACTATTATTTTTTTCTTTGTTTTTATTCTATCACTATCTACTTTTCAACCACAAAACGCAGATGGATCTTGGTATGAGCTATTACAGATATTCAAAAGTACTCGTGTCCGCCTAAAATCGAGGGTGCCATGATGGGGGAGGCTCCTAAACAGGCCCTCCAAAATTCAAACTTTTTTTATCTTCAAAGCTAGATCAATGAAATTTTTAAGGGAAGTAAATACAAGGGAAAGAAGAAATTTGAAAAAATTTGGGGGAACCAAAATGAAGGGGTCCTCCTCAAACAAGGCCGCCAAAATTAAAACTTTTTAACTTTTAAGCTAGCTGCATGAAATTTTCCGGTAGGCAAAATTTGGAAATAAAAAAAAATGAGGGGGTCCCCTTCAAACGGCGCCGCCAAATTTCAAACCACTCAAATTAGACTGATAAAACTTTCAGAATAGGTAAATATATGTAAAAGATATATCATATGCCAATATTTGGAGGTACCACAATGGGGGTCCTCCTCAAACCAGAACCCCAAAATTTAAACTTTTTAATTGCTTAAGCTAGACGCATGTAATTTTCAGGATAGGTAAATCTAACAGAAAGTTATAATGTGACAAAACTTGGGGGTACCAAAATGGGGGTGCCTCAATTAGGTCCTCAAAATTTTAAACTTTTCAACTATTTAAACTAGGCAGAAGAAAGATTCGGAATAGAAAGGAAAGATAAAGTTGTGACTAATTTTAGTTGCCACAATTGGGTAATCCTACTCAAATATTTCTTTTAAAATTTTTAACCACTCAAGCTTAAAGAAAAATGAAATTTTCAACATAGGTAAAAAGATAACATGAAAAATTTGGGGATACCATACCATAGGGATCCTCCAATTATGTTGACACCTGCCCCCATTAAGTACAAAAGCTAAGAAAATTAAAATCTATTGGATAGGTTAATATGAATGCAAGATTAAAGGAAACAAAATTTGGACCACATTAAAGAGACCATGCCAAATGGACCCTGTAAGCTAATCGCATTCCAATTTCTCGAGTATAACTAATGTAAGCATTATGGATTCTCAATTTTCATTCTTGTCTGAGAATTTACTAAATCGGTCGTTTTATGCTGGAAGCTTTTTCTCTATGCCGTCATTTTGATACCCTCATCTGTCAACACGATTGTAAACAGAAAATAATTTGTAGCTTTTATGTAAACAAAGACACATAACCAATCGAAGTTCGAGCAGATAAAACGCATTAATTGACGAGAAGTACAGCTTGTTAGCGGTCGACAATATTTTTGTGTTAATTTACTGGTATCCTATAGTTTTTATTACTTTACTATTTAATCGTGCTTATAATTATGGAAAGTAGCTATGGGAATTTAACGCAAAATTTTGAAAGCCGTTAACCACAAACCTGATCAAGTTAATCGAACATTATGAAACTCGAAAGCAGGGTATTTCAGATCTGACTATCAACAACTATAAACACGCTTAACGCAATTGTAAAGTTCTCTAGTTCAGTAGAGTTAGATACTTTCTTGAAGTCTCCGGCTATCGCTTGCGATGTCACATCCTAGAATCTAGTTCAAGTTGTCATTCGGTTCCAGTAAAATTATTAGAATATTTTCCTCTGACGAACATTTAGGTTAAAAAGTTGACATTATGGCGCTTTTATCCATTCACGAGTTATTTCCGAATTTCAGCTTTCTACGTTTCGCCGTTTTCCAGTCATAAAACAATTAAATAAACTTGTGCGGGCGTCGCGAAGTCCCAGTAAATTAACAAACCACAATCGCTATCGCAAAGGTAAATTTCTTATTAACCGAATTTCCTCATTTACCGCGTAAACTCTTTGAGAGTGAAAAACTACATGACAGAACTTGAGCAATTTTTTTTGAGGGAAAACGTAAACGCTTTTGTCTGGCAAAAAGCTGAACAAAAAAATAGCGTCTAGATGTGATAGCTCCGACAATATTGATACAAACAAATTGTACAAAAAACTGGATCGAGTGATCCCGTTCGAAGCAGAAATCTAAATTGTCATATCTTGGGAACTGAAGGTCGTAGAAATCTAAACTTTGGTAAAGTTAGTCTTTAGATCTGTCAAAATTTTTTGAGAAAAAACTGAGCAAAAATTTTTTCGACTTGAATGCCTTTTTAAGGTTGTTATAAGAGCTGGATACATTGTTACCAAGCTGCGCGAAAAAAAAAATACTGCGTGAAATCGGTTTCATTGAAGAAATGAGAACTACTTTGGGTACTAAAGAAGTGCGCCAAACCTTTTTCCACAATTCCCCTAATTCGTGAAAATATGATTTAATCCGTTTGACTCCAAACTATTGGCAACCCTGCATTTCGCAAGTTTGTGACAACAAAAAAGACATGGTTTTGCCAAAATTCTAGCAGACGAAGTGAGAAACGCGATTACCAACTGGTAGCAGTGAGTAGCTATAACCAAATCTGAAAATTTGGCTACTGCTACTGGAAGCTGTAGACCTTTGCTACCAGTACTGATCTACAGTACGCCTTTTGAGATGTTACAAAATTGCGAAATGCAGGGTTGCAATGGTACGGAGTCAAACGGATTAAACGTATTTTCGCGATGAAGAGGAATTGTGGAAAGAGGTTTAGGGATCTCTTTATTACTTGAAGTATCGGTAGTTCTATTTCTTGAGTAAAACCAATTTCGAGCAGTATCTGTTTAAAGTCGAGGATTGGGTTCCATTCTACATCATCATCTTTCAAAAGGTACGCACCTCAGTTTCCGGATCCAATTTGTCCAGCTCACCAATTAACCAGGAAATAACGTAACAAAAATTTCACCATTTCAAATATACCCAAAATAAGTCAAAAAACGATCCGGAACCAAAATATTATGGAGGTATTAACAATAGTATAAACATTAAACAGTACAAAAATCGTTCTCAGTCAAGACTCTGCAATCGCAACATCAGAATTAAACTGCAAATTTCTAAGATAACAAATGCGATGCTATAGCGCCCATATCCGCATGCCAGTGAAAACAAACGCGTCTCACCTGCTGTCGTTGGTAGGCTGAGAAGGTATTGTCGAAGTCCGGGAGGTCTATTAATTTGTACGCCTGGAAACAAAGTTAATTTATTGCTCGAGTGCTACCAGTATTAGCCCAAATCAAAAAGCGCAAAAGCTTTAATGAAACTGAACTTACACGACAATATTTTATAACATGGCCGGTTGACCACTTAAAATCGCACGATGATGGTATAATGAAATATAAGAAAAGGGTTGGTAACGTTCCGTTTCTACGTTTTGGACAATAAAATCTAGTTCCAGGAGCCACATGCTAACGTCTTCGGAAAAACACGAACGCTTCGGAAAAAGAAAAGGGTTGGTAACGTTCCGTTTCTACGTTTTGGACAATAAAATCTAGTTCCAGAAGCCACATGCTAACGTCTTCGGAAAAACACGAACGCTCGTGTTTTGTGAAATTGGCATACTATGTATGGTCTTCGTTACGAATAAAAATTCTGAATCTTCGTTTTAAAGATTTTTATTTGTTTCGAATATTCGTTCGGCCGAAAATTTTTTGTTCGGCCGAAGATTTTTTTGTTCGTTACTAACCAGTAGCGTACGCAGGATTTTGAAAAAGGGGGGGGGGGGGGGAGGGCAGAAACTTCAGAAAATTTGAGAACAAAGACCTGAATCAGAAATTGTTCCGCCCAAAATCAGGTGTAGAGCAAAAAAAAAAAGGTCTTCACTCAAATTAGTCCGATTTTTTGCCCAAACGTGGATGCAAGTCTAAACGAAACGCACAAAACATTGCCCTTTGTGTGATCAAACCTTGTGCCCAACTTGCAAAGGGGGGGCATGTCGCAATTTTGCATACTATTCTATGCAATTATGCGATCCTGGCGACCCAACGGGGGGGGGGCATGGCCCCCCCTAAATACACCCCTGTTACTAACATTTTTTTTCTTCGGAAAAAAAAAATTGAAAATGACTCAAAATGTTCGTAAATTAGCCAGAATCTTCGGATAAATTCACGAATGCTCTAGACCACTCGCAAAATTTTTCGAAGATTTTTTGCTGGCAATTACGCTTGTTTCGCAGGTTGTAGGTAGGTTACAGGGTTGGATCATTTCATTTTTAAATTCAAATCAATTGACTTTGAAAAAACTCAATTCTAAGTCATTGACTTTAAAAAAACTCAATTTAAATTCATTGACTTTGAAAAAACTTAATTCAAATTCATATTCAATTTCATTATTGACTTTGCGAAAGTTGATTTCAAATGTATTTTTATCATAATTTGACTGACGTAAAATTTTAAGTTCAAATCGGTAGTAACGATTTCTAAATTCATAAAATTCAATAATTCAAACTTACCTCGTATTCGACAAACCACACTATTGAGAAACTAACTAAGGAATAAAATTAGAAAAAACTAAGATTTTTGAATAGTTCTTGCAAGTCGAGCAAAATAATTTTATTTGGGGAATCCGTAAAATTAGATAGGCCTAACTCACCGTATAAGACAGTGTCACATGAACAAACTCATAGTTTTTATCCGAAAAAATGAGTAAATAACCAAAAAAAGACACAATAAAAGCACATGAATAAGTTTTGAACGATTACTTGTGTTCCGATCTGATTCTGAGTCTTTTTAACCAGTTTATAAATTGTTACTTTCACAGTATAAGTTTTGTTTTGAGAAAATCAAATTTATCGAATGTTAAATAACGACATTCAAATTCAATCCAGCCCAAGCACAGTAGGCAATAGAGGAAAAACAGCGGGCTACACATTATTGCTTGCTTCATGATAATTTTGTTGCATGAATTTAAAAATGTAGAGAGAAATTTTGGGATGAAAAAGACCCAATTAAGGGCAAAACTAATCAAGAGTTAACCGAATTTACCACTTTGCATGGTCCACCGCCCGTCTTTGATAGATATTTCTTTATTGTAAGCATCACCGTTTTTTCTTTTTTTGCCAACGAATTTCAAATTGAACCAATTCAGTTTAATTTTTTCTACAGAAAATGAATTGTCATTCGCACAATCGATGGAATCAGCAATCCACTTCCATTTTTGATCCACCATGTCTTTGGCCTCGCAAGTAAAAGCAAAAATGGTAGATAGTCAAAATTCCGACTAACTAAAGGTGGATTTACACAGCATCTGTTTTTTTATCCGATTTTGTACGTTTTTTCTTCTCCATGAAAAGTATGTTCTTTTTCGTCCACATTTTTATATGCTTATATTCGCACTAATCATACTATCCAAAATTGGACGAAGGTTTTTCAAAAACATTTCTTGTAAAGTGGTGCAGTGTAGCACAGCTGTTTTGAAATATTGCTTTTTGAACAGAATTTTTATCAATATGAAACAGTCTACTTAGTGCGGAAATGGAGAAATAAAAATGCGAACAAAAAAGCGCATACTTTTTCAGGGATAAGCAAAAACGTAAAAACGGATACTGCGTCAATCCGCCTTAAGCTTACAAGATTCACTTCTTGAGTTAAATCTGCGACTCATTTTTGATTTAATTTGCATAAATAACTTGACAAAAAAATTGAAACGGCCAAATTTAAGTTTAACCATTTTAACCAAAATGTAACACGCGTACAAAGCTAAAGAGGTTACAATTATTTGTTGTTTATTGTCAATAATCGTCAATTATTTAATGATTATACTACATATTTAATAACGTTTTTTATTCGTGTTTAAACGCAGAAGTAAAGCAAATTGCTTTTACGAACATGAAAACGATGATTTTTTGTTCGGAATTCATTCAAGAACTTTTTACAAAGATTTTTGAAGCTACAACTTTGTTTTGGAAACTAAACAATGAATATCCGAATTCGAAGATTTTTTAGTCGTTAACATTTTTTTCAAGGAAATGTTGATCACGAAAAAAATAAGATTATAATTCTACGAAAAAAAATTATTTCAAACTTTCAAAAAATGTTCGCTAAAATCCCTTCTGAATAAAAATTTGAAACCCGAATGACTTCCGAAACACGAATATTCCTGCTTTTCCGAAGACCATAGTATGTGGCCCAGGCTATGATAATAATAATCAGCTTCAACCAAACAACAATTCATGCACAGAAGGGCTACGAATATTTTAAAGCCTCTTTTGACGAGACAATCAAAACCAGTCGGCCGCCGGGTTGAAACGTGTTTGAAATTAATGATTGTTTACTGAGCTTTGTAAAGTAACTGAAGATATTTAAAAGTAGCAAAAAATATTATCAATTCCAACTTAAAAACAAAAATCACACCAACAAAATTTATGCATTAGTACAACCGCGGATTACGTTCGCCACTTGCGGCGCACTTACTTTCGCGTCATCAAGATCCGCCCAGATCGTCCCCGATATTTTGCTTTCCGGTAGCTTTGACCAATTGAATGACTTGAGGGGGTTCGAAGGTTTTGGAGTGCTCTTCTTGGGCAGCAGCAAACCCGACGCAGGGACACCTGGCGGAGGAGGTGCCCCAGGAGGAGGAGGAACACCACCTGGAGGAGGTGGGGGTGGAGGTGCGCCACCTGAAGGAGGGGGAGGTGGTGGTGGCGGGGCTGCCACAGGAGGAGGAGGAGGTGGGGCAGAAGAGGACAGGAGTAGGCTCTTGACATCATCCGACACACTCCCAGACTTGATAACTTCTTGCAACTGGGCTTTTTCTTTTTGTTCATTAAGGATCTGAACATAAAAATCCTTAAACGGCTCAAAAAATGCAAATGCATTGCTGGAAGAAAAATGCTGAGAAACAGAAAAACCCAAAATGCGACTTGCAAAATGAAATCATATGCACATTACCACGCAAACAACAAAAAAGTCGGAAGTAAATGAGCAGCACTCGCATTAGTAGTTAGAAATCAAGACGAGCATCGTTCGCAACACGATTCGTTTAATGGCTATAAATAGAATAATGAATAATAATGCGGTTCTACCTAACTCACGAGTTTTGAGCACTTTTCACAAGTTAACAAATTTCAAAAAGCAGCCAAAATTAAAACGGAGAAAATTCTTCGATTCGATGAATGTGATGGAACCGCACTTCAGCATGACAGCCGAGCATCATTTCTTATTCGCAGCAGTGGC
Source organism: Trididemnum nubilum (assembly GCA_963965965.1). Lineage (NCBI taxonomy): Eukaryota > Metazoa > Chordata > Ascidiacea > Aplousobranchia > Didemnidae > Trididemnum > Trididemnum nubilum. The sequence goes on along the minus strand of OZ014488.1, from coordinate 1,794,114 downwards.
GCAGCTAAGAGTGTTTGCGATCTGCACTAATGCCATACGCCTACTAACAGCTTAACAACTACAAAGACTCCACAGCATCTCGCATTAAACTAACTTCAAAGTTATTGCGTGAGGCGTTAATTTCGCCTTCTCAAAAATACATTATTACAAACATGTACAAAGTTTTTTCACGACTACCAAGTAAACCTATTCCGGATAGTTGATTACATACAGCTACCACGCAATTCTGCAAACGGTAACTGGAACATTTTCGCGGCAAAGAAGCGTGTGATGCTGCACATGCTAAGCGGGCGTTAATAGTTTCAAGAGCTGCTATGGTAAACGCGGAGGATGCGCAGCAATTCCGTACCAATGATATCCACATTTCGAAGAAATCCATGGAGCAGAAGCGAACCAAATCAACTGGCCGCCGCAACTGATAGCAACGCCAAATCAACATCAAGACAACGAAACGAGCAAATCGATTCAATCATAATATCTCTACTGAACAAGTCAAAATCATCATTATTATGACAAAATAATAACAGTCAAATCTTTTAAAAAGATATGTCAGTGTTGTAAAATTTGTTAAAAACTATCTGGGTTAAACCCTCGTAAGGCATTTTAATCTACGTGCTAATACATTACACATGCTACTGTTTTGGCTCGGCGACCTAACACGAAGTGCTGAGATATTTAAACAGTTGCTAAGTTTAATTTGACGCGCTCAAACACTTCAAAAATTAAATTTCTTAACGCAGTTTAGACGAATCTTCATATTATATATTTTCAACTTTCTAATCATTGAGTAATCAAAACTCGAATGCGTAACGTTAAGGCAGGCTCTTTAAACAGCTAAATGCAAAGCCATTGCATAACAAAAAAGAGAAGCTGTAATACCACTTGCAAATCCACTATTAAATTTCATTAAGCTCATTAAAAAAAACATTAGACGTAAATACATTACGAAACGCTGAAAAAATCTTGCTGCCTAACGCAACAGTGTTTAGATTTTGTGAATTTCGTAGTTCGGCTACTTTTGTCTTTATTAACCAAAGTGTCTAGGTCAAGAGACCGCGAAGGGGCCCTATTGTTCACTATCCACCTATCTACCACACATAGTGGAGGCCTCACATTGAGCTGAACGTCAAGCAAGGGAGCTCATAACTGTTCATAGACAAAGGTTTGACCCGACCGAGAATCTAACCCGAGTCTACCGTTTCAGACAGTCCATCCTACGACCACTTAAATTTGCAAATGGATGGGGACAGACTAATTTAATTATCTCGGCCCGAAACCATACGTTGTCCGTAACTAGCTGTTGACAAAATGAGGTTCTTGTAGCAAATAAGCCTGTGTACTGCGATTTAGAGCAAGACTAGACGTGAACAATCCAATCTAACAGTTTGCTTCATTAAACATACAACATCATTTGCTTTAACTGAAATATTGTGCGGCGCATGATCGGAGCGATGCTCACAAAATGAGTCGTTCAAACACAAAAAATGTTAAGTTGCATGCTTTTACACTCGTCTTACCGACTCGTACACGTTTTCAATTCCTGTAGGCTGGACACAGCAACAAAACCAAAATTAGTTAAATGAAGCTGTGTTAAAAACATGCTAGAATGGAAACAGAAAAAAGGACAAAGCATCGAACCGCAACTGGGTTGCCAGTGAAGTTCGTTTCACTGCTTTGCAGTTAAAAGTTAGAGTAAAAGATAACCGAAAAAAGCTGCGCTCACGAATGAGATGTACAAACTTGAACTTGGGCTTTTTCAAGCTTTAAGAGAAACATTCTCTTGTGAGGATTGTATTGTAATAACATCTTCACTTACCACGTCATCTTGGCCGGAAGCAGCGAAGAGACGTTTCGGTCGCCCGAGTCACTAGCTCACCTGTCTTACTGCACAAGGTGGAGTCTTTACAATTTACATTATCCATTCCACGCTGAACGTTAAGCAAGGAAGCTGTAAATATACCAATTCTTTGCAAAACAAAAAAAAAACATGGAGGGCGACAGGAAAATGAGTTATTGTTCTCAATTTTCCAGCAACCGGATATAGCACGATATGCCTCAGCGGAACCATTTCTTTACCGCGCGAGTCGCGAAGTTCCGTGTGGCTATGCAGCGGAAAAAATAAAAAAAAAGCACAGTTTGAAAGTCTACTTCGCAGCAAGTTCATTATTAGCTGGAGTAAGCTGATGCGGTATGCAAACGCCGTCGCAGCAAACGTTGAGTAGGGGATACAGTTGTTTCTACAACGTAATAGGAATTCTAGATTACGAATTCTTTCAACCAGTAGTGTAAAAAAGTTCACGATGAGGGTAGTGATAAGCTGCGCTAACAAACCGAAACTGCGTAATCCAGCACTTATATATTGTGGTCGAGTTCTTGTGCGTAGGTGGCTGCATTGTTACAGTAAAGACTGCCTTGCGTTGGAGTTCACTTTGCTTTCCTAACTATCAGCAACCACTTCCGCCTCAAATCCTTCAAAGTCGAAACATTGTCTGCGCAACTAGATTTTTTTCCGGTCCTTGACCTAATTTTTGACAAATATACACAAACACAATAAAAGTTTGGAATGAAATGCCGAAAATATAATTAAAAAATTTGGCATATTTTCGCATGCAAGATCTAAAATCATGCCTGTAATGGCAGAAATGACAAGTTTTGAAACAACCGCAAAACTCTGTTCAAAGTTGGAGATTTTATTAGAAATTCTGAGTGAAACGACCCACCCAGGCACCTGACCAAGAGTGTTCACCGTAGGCTCCACATTTATTCAAAGAAACTTAACGGCAAAGTTATAATTTTAATTTTTATTCACAGTCAAATTCTAAAACCCTTACCAGTCTGTTTCACCCTTAACGGGATCATCAGAAGAGAACTTCTAAACAACATATACAAAAACAAATTGATTAGTTACACTTGAAACATAGATTTGATAGCGGGTATTAACAAAATAGCAAAATCTTTCGCTAATACCCGCTATCAAATCTATGTTTCAAGTGTAACTAATCAATTTGTTTTTGTATATGTTGTTCAGAAGTTTTCTTCTGATGATCCCATTAAGGGTGAAACAGACTGTTGAGGGTTTCTAAATTTGACTGTGAATAAAAATTATAATTTGCTCAGATCTCTTCAGTTAGAGACACCAGAAAGAACAGTTAATGACAAAGTTAGATGTTGAACATAAAAAAGCTGTGCAAAGGACAGGAATAGCAACGTCTGTTAGTAAGCTTGATGTTAAATAAAGGTAGCAAATTAAGCATGAAATTCACACCTATCCTCAGGGATTTGTTAAGTGGGCGAAAACTTTATTAAATGAGCGAGTTAGCAGATGTTTAATTAAAGATGAGGCTGTCACAGCAACATTACGAGGTTTCGACATAAACAGGAAACACGAGTAAAATTGCAAGTTCATCAAAAATACTCTGCGACCTGAAGCGAGTATCATAGTTTCAAATAATAACACTGACGAAACATTTTTTTTCTGAACTTGAAAATCATACTTAATTTACCGCATTAATCATATGAGCTTGAATTTAACTTTCTCATCATGCAACTTTTAAATCAGTGGTACCGATATTAGAGCACCAACATAGTCTTCCTACAAATCGTTGGTGACAACTTCCACCTGCCCTAAAACTAACTTGTTGTGAACGCAAGAAAACTGGTTGTATGCTGAAGAAAAGCATCATGAATTTAGATCAGGGCTTCCCAAACGTTTTGCTCGCGACCTCCTTTACTCATCTTAAATTTTCCGCGACCTTTCACAAGTAAAATGATAAACACTGCGAGTTGCGTATTTGTGGTGATTATTCAACGGCAAAAAATAATAACACGGCACTGGTACCCAAAGCGTGTGATTTACACGTAGGTACAAAACGCAAACACAGTGTTTAGTGTTAGCATTTGCCTTTACTGCTGCTTCAACGCTTATTACCGCTATCGCTGCTGCTTTAAGGCTTATTACCGCTATCGTTCAACTTTTTGAAACCAGTTATACAGGCGCGTAGTCAGAAATCTGCGATCGGGGAGGGGGGGAGCTGTTTGGCGGTCTTGGAGAGGAGCCCCCAGCCCTTGAAACTTTAAATTTTTTAAACAAAAATAACTTAATTTTAGGCCTATTTTGATAAAAATTAATGCCTATTAAACCGTGGCATAGAAATTAGCAGTGCAAAAACATAGTTATACTAGTTGCATAAATGGGCTATGTGAAAGGTAACTATAGCAAGAATTCAGTTCTCTTATTTACAAGCTGGGAAATCATAAAATCTTATACCAGTGGTTCAATAAAGCTCTCAAGGAGTAATTTATTTTGTCTATATTTTATGTATACAGAAAGATATACAACACTATACAGTACTTATAGGAGTTAATGGGAGGAAGTTTGAGAGAAATGATTGGTAATTAACTAATACTGAATAGCTCTCCCCAACTCTTGCGAAAATTTATAATTAGCATTTTTCAAAAAGCGATCAAATTTGATTACCAATTTTTGGCCGTTTTTTGAAGTTTTTTTTCCGATATATGAGTTTAATTTCTGACAAATTAGCCCCATCCTTTAAATAAACGTTTCAAAATATGCTTTCTTGAGTCTATTCCAGCGCGATAGACAATCTCAGAAGTGCTAAAAACTTGGTATTTTTCTTATTCTGTATTTTGGTTGGCAGGCCAATGGGAAGGGGTTTTTAGGGCTATAGCCCCCCCCCCTGGCTACGCTACTGCAGCTATCCGTTGATTAAAATCTAACCAGTAGTAGTATGGTAGTCATCGCCTATTTAAGTAGAATCTACGGCTAAGCTAAGAATGACGTTTTGCAAAATTGCACGAGTTTTTAACGACAGTCAGGAATCACTAAGAGTATACCAATTTTACATATCCGTGCAAAATTGGTATACTATCTGCGACCCCGGAAGATCGTTACGCGACCCCTCTGGGTCTCGCTACCCCCAGTTTAGGAAGCCCTGGTTTAGTGTCTTTTTCTTTTATACTTGCTGGAAATATTGTAATTGGTCTTTGAGGTTTGAACTTTTTTTTATCTCTAATTTAATTGTAAGCGTATTCTTTATTATTTTTTGTTTTTTTGTATGTTTTTTTTCCCACACTTTGTCGTTATCTCATACCAAAATTTATTTTAAATTAGGACGGAGAGCGAGTATCTTGCCAACGCATACGAATATTTCTAAATGTGCAATTGATTTGGCTTTTTCGATATTGATTCTAACGTTTCTATAATACAGGTTTGGTAATTACAATTAACATTATAGCGTTATACGATAGATTTTTGTCATTGCTATTTTCCATATCATACTATTATTTCTATTTACAACTTAGCACCTGACGAAATTGACACGCGCCAACGAAAGCTCGTGAAATTTAAAATAAAGTCAGCTTTAGCATTAATAAAAAAAATAAAAAAAACAATTTCTTTACTTGATAGGAATTTAAATATTGTCCGATTGTTATAACAAAGCTCGCAATCCCTTGGTTTGAATAGTTGTCAACTGCGATCACACGTCCGCAATGCCACGTATTATCACTTACAGTTTCACGCAGGACATCGGCATGCGCCGCCATCTCGGTGAGCTTCTGCGCCGCGCCAAGGTTTTCCTGCGTAGCGGAGTCAAGCTTCCCCTTCAAAATATTCAGGGTCTTCATCAACTCCTCCTTTTCCTGGCCTTTCGCTTCACACTCGCGCTCTTTCCGCTCCAGCTGAGCTCGGAGCTCATCATGCTCTAAAACATATTTCGTTTCTTACTCGTGCTTCACGCTTCTAGTGATCGTACGCCAACTAGCTCACGTGCCCGTCACTCGTACAACAAACATCATAGTCGAGTTTTAACTGCACCATTTTCACCTTGTCGCTCTGTCGGCGAAAATAAATGAATACCACTTTTGTAGATCAAAAAACAAAAAAAACGCCACTTATTTTTATGGTTATTATAGGATATAAATGTGTAAACTAAAAAGTTTTGAAAATTTTGAACTAATTTATGCCAGATTGGCGAAGACATTAAGCTTTGACGTACGCAATTCGGAAAAGCTTGCCAACCGTCATGTGACGTCATTTTTGACCAATAATCAGCTACAAAAACAGATTCTGTGTAACCAGTGGGTGGTCTGCTATAAGTGGCATAGAAAACTCTACGATGAGCGTCACACTCCAACATACCCACATAGTAAAGTTTAATTAGATGCACTGTTATGTAGTCAAGCTGGAGAGTACCTCATTGGTTGTTCAACCGAGGCGGTCAACCACACTGGGACGCGTCTAGGATTTGTGAGCCGGGATCGCGGTTTCGGGAATTCCCGGGATTTTGTGACTTTTTGATTTCCCGTTTTCCGGTTTTTCAAAGGAAATTTCTGGTTAGTCAGCTAGTATCCTCATGAAACTTGGGTCAAAAATTGTTTGCAATTATTTTTGCATAGCATTAAAATTGATCGTGTTCATTCGCACTGTGGCGACATAATGCTCACTTCTTTTTACAACATTTTTGAACTGTTAGGCGTTGATTGCTGGGAAAACTTGTTTGAGCCAGTTTATTATAAACATTGCCCAATCAAGAGCTGGTAGCTGAACATTTGTGTCAGCATCATTTAGTTATGGAACACAAATCATTTTAAAGTTTGGAAACATTTTACTCGGGATGACGTTAATGATAGTGCTACTTGCACTCATTGCTCAAAAACAATATTCTGTGAAGGTAGTTCCACTGGTGGTGTTTTTCGACATTTGGAAAGCAAGCACTAACTTAGCTTAGAAAGCGCAGAAGATGAACCGTTTTCTCCGAAGAAAGCAAAAATTAAGCAGAAATCGATTAGGTAGTTTCTGGAAGGTAAAAAGAAAAGTTTGCTAACTATTGTCTCTTAACTTGCAGCTGTAGATTGCTTTTCTATCCATGCTATAGGCAAGAGTAAGTTCATTCGTGAGTCTATTAGTGCCAAACTTGATGCATTTGTTGTTTGTACGTTTGTTGTTTATTGTATTGTGGTATAGCAATGCAAATGGAGCAATCACGGTTTCTTCCCGGGATCCTGGGATGAAGTAAAACATTTCCGGAATTTCTTTCAAAACCGAGAAATTGGAAACCCTAGACGCGCTTTTGGACCTGGATGTTACACTGGGAGCATGTCAGGACGTTGGAGTGGTGGACGCTCTCCCTTGCCCTGTTTCGAGACGTTGAAGTGCCGTCTCCAGCGTTAAGAAAAGGGGATAAATGTAGCGTCACAATCCAACGTACCCACATAATTGGATCAGTTTAACATACCCAAAAGATAAAGATAGTGTTTAATTAAGTCAACCCGGGAGTAGCTCGATAGGTTGTTAAAGGTCGAGCGCATTGGGACGCCTCCTTTTAGACCCGTATGTTACATAACTTTACAACCAACAACGATGATGAACAAAACTTGGCTAGCATTTTAACCAAATCACTGCAACTAGGCCTACAGTTAATACAGGACGCAGCAATCACCTGCAATGCTGGTAGGCTACAACGCTAGTGGATTCCTGGTTACGGTTTGATTAGTGGATTTATGGTAATGGCTAATTAGTTAATAAACATAAAATAAATTAAAGCTACTCGCAGACTGATGCCAGTAGCTAGAAGATAGTTTGTTACTTGCAAACTTAAAACATACGTGTATAAAAAAACCCAGGTGTAACAGGTACGGTAACTAAGGTTATATGGCTCTACGCTGCTTGCTTCGCTTTTAGAGAAAATCGAAATCACAGATATATTTCTCTGCTACTGCTATTGCTTTTAGCCATGGCAGACTACTTATTATACAACGTATTTATTATTATTTTTTTATTTCATGAAGAATAAGCAAATTGTGCATGCGAGTTTATTAAACTAACAACTAAAATTAGCAACTTGATAAACCAATAACGTCCAAGCGAAATATTTAAACTCGGTAGGAATTTGAAATTAGCGTAGCAACAAATAACCTAGATGCAGTGCACAGAAATATCGCTAATACTGTAGTGTAAACTTGTCTTACACAAGTTTGCATTGAGAAATTGGTATTTTCCTGCTCTTACTTACAAGTTAACATTTTCATTTGCTATTTTGATAAGAGTTAACTTCTAACTTTTTTCGAATAGTTTTCATTCGTTATGGCTTTTGTCACAACTTTACAATTTCTTCACCGATAACACACAAGGTAAGAAGATTTCAAGCCTCGTATTTGCAATATTTAAAAGCTGACAGAAACCCCACATGCTTTCTGTGGTAACACCACGGCGTGGCTGTTGTTTAAAAATGACATCATCACACAATAAAGAAATCGCAATTTTGAGTTTTTTTTCTTCGCAAAACGATTTTGTAACAACAAAGGTCTAAATGAAGCATGTTTTGGCAAAAGTTGATAAGTGACATTTTTCAAGTTATTCACCAAAAATGTTTTACTTGGGAAAAACATGTTTATTTTCAGTTATTTTTCGGTAATATACAGCTTATTACGTTGTATTTGACAACTGAGTTAAACAAAAGTTTGAAACTTTAAACGCGATTTTCTCAAAACGGCGAAATGCGACTTATCAACTTTTGCCAAAACGTGCTTCAAATGTTGCTGCTGAATAACAATTTTTGACGTAGCAATTAAGACTAAAGTGGCAAATTTACCTTGGCACTTGATCTTTGAGGTTTAGATACACTAGTTGCACTGTCTTCACTACAAGCTAGCATAGTGGTTCCTAGCACCACAAAACAGGCAAAGGTCTCGGTGGATCGGCTTGACTCTGCCAGTGATTTACAAGCTAGCATAGTGGTTCCCAGCACCACAGAACAGCCAACGGTCTCGGTGGATCGGCTTGACTCTGCCAGTGATCTTACTGCCTTGTAGGAGTAAATGCTATTTTAGGCAAAAGCTAGGCCCACTGCTTATAACTGGTGGTTGGTGTCAGCAAGGGTATGCGACCGTAAAACAAATGCTCCGAACAAAGAGAAAAATAGAGCTGACAAAAGAAAACAATAAACCTTTTTACGTTTTTCTGCGCTGGCCCTAGTATAAGGAGGGCAAATAAAGCTACCAGGAAAAACCTGAACCCTGAAACAATAAGGCTAAATCAAAAACAACATCTGGTAAAGACTAAGATTGGATAAAAGTTGAATTTTGAATTTGAATCCGCTCACTAGTTAACGATGAATCTGAAAATGGATTTTTAAAAGTCAGTGAATTTGAATGTCCTAATTAAGCGTTCGATGAATCTAGATTTTTTCAAATTAAAACTTACCTTGCGAAAGTGGCGATTTATAACTGGGTCAGTACATGTAGCAAAAGCATACCATAAAATTTATCAAGCAAACTTTGTGATGGCAAATGCGACGCGGCAATGCACTTTGAAGTTGTTTTCGCAACACTTAGCTTCCTAGTAAACCTGCCAAAGAATGAACTCAACGCACGGTTGCCTGCGAACCATATTTTTGTTTAAGCTGCTTTTATGGCAGTTTAAATTGAGGCAAAATTGCGAAAAAAGCATAAAATTCGTCTTCTACATCAGCAATTTTCGAAATGAGTTGATTAATATTCTTTTGTTTCACTAACAGACAGGCAATAGCAAAGATACTAAGCAGTGGTGCTATTAAGCCGGTTTGAACCGGTTCTTAAATTTAGCAAACCGATTGATAAAATTGCTTGGTTAATAATTTGGCTATTAAACTGCATTCAAACAAGTGAGCGATAAACAAACTTATAAAAAGCTGCTGGTGCTGGTAGAGTGACAATCAAATGGCTGTGTGAAAATTTTTACATGAAAATGACTTTGTTGTTGGGTCATTCCATTTTAATTTAACACATGGTGAACACAACTGCCTTTTAAACTTTGATTATGTTTTGATATTTTGTGGTGTTTTCAAAACTGATCTCATATCAGTTAGAGTTTTTTCAATATCTTTTTTCGTTTTTGAGATATTGCGATTCAAAATTTTTGCCACTAGTGGTGTTAGAGCACAAAGCAATTTTGGACTTTTTATCTTACTCTTTATTAATTTTTTTGACCAAGATGTCAATTTATATCTTGTTGGGGGCAAGGAATTCAAAAATGCAGTCAGATTTGATGAAATATAAACATAAAAACAATTTTGGGTTAAAATCATGCTGCAAGTTCCGAACTTTTGCATCACTTCATGATTCAACATTTTTGATTCCGATTTGTTGAAATGTGTAGTGCGTAGATCTAACTTGCTTGTGTTGAAATACCTTTTCTGGAACTTTTTTGTGGAGCTCACTCAGAGGTATTTTGTGAAGATAGCCATGACTGAATTAGGCAAAAAGCATTTTCACATATTATGCACTGGTGACACAGATTCATATGTATTTCACACAGAAACTCAACACATAAATTTTGCCTCTAATTGGTAGCCAATAGTATTATTTCTCCAATAGTATGCACAAAAATATTAACCTTAGAAAAAAAATTAACTTAGCCATGATTTTGACATAATTTGCCAAATTATACAGGGTGTCCATAAAGTCCGTGTGCACTTTAAAAAATTTATAACTTTATTTGTGCTTGTGATAGAAAGGACCTGTAAACAGGATTTGAAAGTGTCATGTACCTAGTTTTAGTATAGCTATTGAATAATTCTTCATTACAGAATTTATAACAATTTTTTTATAAGTAAATGAAAGCGTACAAAATCCAATTACATCAAAAGTTGTTAGAAGAGGATTATTATGCACGACTAACTTTCTGCCATCAGTTCAATGAAAAACTTTGCAATGATGATGCATTTGTACCTAGTTTACTGTTTTCTGATGAAGCAACATTTCACATTTGTGGCAAGGTCAACAGGCATAATTGCCGAATTTGGGGAGGTGAAAACCCACATGAAACTGTTGAACATGAAAGGGACTCTCTTAAAGTTAATGTGTGGTGTGCTTTGGGAAAAAATCGGATCATAGGCCCATATTTTTTTGAAGATCGTATTATTAACAGTGACAGATGCATCATCATTGCAAAGTTTTTCATTGAACTGATCATCATTGCAAAGCTTTTCATTGAACTGATGGCAGAAAGTTAGTCGTGCATAATAATCCTCTTCTAACAACTTTTGATGTAATTGGATTTTGTACGCTTTCATTTACTTATAAAAAAATTGTTATAAATTCTGTAATGAAGAATTATTCAATAGCTATACTAAAACTAGGTACATGACACTTTCAAATCCTGTTTACAGGTCCTTTCTATCACAAGCACAAATAAAGTTATAAATTTTTTAAAGTGCACACGGACTTTATGGACACCCTGTATTATAGCAGTGATATGTAAAGCAACGCTACATTTTGCTCAACATGATAACTCAACTTATGTTTAAACAAAAGTATTTACCAACGATGAATATATTGACCTGCTATTTTTGATTTTGTCATTAATTGGTCAACATAACCACTATTCATACACATTTCATGACTCAAAATGAAGCAAAAAAATACAAATTAGTTCGATTAGTCTTCGGTGTGATTATTGATGTTCTATTCTAGCAGTTTGCAAATAGCTTTGAAGTCAGAGTCAAAAAGTTGATAGGCACGTCCAGAGTGAGATGTCGCTGCAGGAGAATTTTGCTCATTGCTATAGTAAAGAACCACACTCAGGATAAATGGTGCATAGCTGTTTGGTCCAGTGCCATACCTGGACAGCAACTTGAATTATCACAGAATAATTTTCAGCAAAGTCTGCGAGCACTAAGCATGTATCAAGTGTTGAAAAAAGATTATCCTCAAGGGAAGTCAAATATTTCGCTAGACATTTTGAAATGTGGGAATGAGAAGACGATCAAATTTTTGAGAGACGATCACCTAATACCCTGTTCATTCCTGTCTTTCTCTTTTCAACCAATAATTAGTAAGATTCACTTTCATTTATTTATTGAACTTAAAAAATTTTTTACACTTGTGGTGCTATGCAATTTTACATCGTGCTAAATCACAGCAAAGTTTATGATGCAATCAAAATGCAAATTGTATTTACCACAAATGTAACTGTTAGAACAATATATCCAAAAGGAATGAATCAATATTAAGTGATCATATAAGTGGCTATCAATTAAATCTTATAGCCATGAAACTAAAGGTCAAAGTTTCATATATATAACGTACACATCTTGATAATTAACGTAAAAGCATATTATATACAGTATATATTGCTTACTATTGTGTTCAGATATCACGGCATTGCTTACTATTGCGTTCAGATATCACGGCACCACACATCAGTGCATAATATGTGAAAATGCTTTTTGCATAATTCAGTCATGGCTATCTTCACAAAATACCTCTGAGTGAGCTCCACAAAAAAGTTCCAGAAAAGGTATTTCAACACAAGCAAGTTAGATCTACGCACTACACATTTCAACAAATCGGAATCAAAAATGTTGAATCATGAAGTGATGCAAAAGTTCGGAACTTGCAGCATGATTTTAACCCAAAATTGTTTTTATGTTTATATTTCATCAAATCTGACTGCATTTTTGAATTCCTTGCCCCCAACAAGATATAAATTGACATCTTGGTCAAAAAAATTAATAAAGAGTAAGATAAAAAGTCCAAAATTGCTTTGTGCTCTAACACCACTAGTGGCAAAAATTTTGAATCGCAATATCTCAAAAACGAAAAAAGATATCAAAAAAATTTCAACTGATTTGGGGTTTGCTTCAAAAACACCACACCATAACAAAAAACAAAGAAATCCAAAAATATAAGGGTTTGATTTTGCATCCAAATTTGATGAATTGTAATGGAATGATCCTGTTTTTTCCCTTTTCTCAAGATGACAGCCCCTTTAACTCTGTCGATTGGTAAGGAAAAATTCTTGATTTGGTAAGGGAAAATTCTGCTCAGACAAACATGTGGTGTAACTCATGGGATGGTTCATTTATTTTTTGACTTCTTGGTTATTGTTGGGGTTAACACAGAATGGGTTTCAGCTTTTTAGACCATGTGTTCAGTGGCGTAACCCCAAGAAGAAAGGCTCAGGGGTCTTGGAAATTTGACCCTAATACAAGCGCCCTTAATCGTGTTTTGATCTTAACCAGGAAGTAAGGGAAGGGGTAAAGGGACCAGTGGTGTAACCCCAAGAAGGAGGGCTCAGGGGTCTTGGAAATTTAACCAAAATACAAGCACCCTTAAACGTGTTTTGAGCAGGAAGTAAGGGGAGGGGGTAAAGGGGCTAAGTAACTAAACAAAGTCCATTGGCTTCGTAATTCTAGCATTTGATTCTTCGAAATAGTTCATCAAACGTGCGAGATGTCATCCAAATGATGTTAAAATAGCTATCTTTTTAAATGTGTTAAAATCTTCTTCAAGTTGGCGAGGAAAATGAGACGTTTTTTACTCAAACTGCATATTGCAATCGTTTCAAGCAACTTAGCGAGCGAGAATTACGTTACCAAGCTTGCAGTCCTTCTCATGCCTTGTGCAAAAATAATTTCTTGCCATGAGCGAGCATTTCATTCGATAGCGCCTCTAAAAATACTTGCTATTATTATGAGCAAGAAAATTTCTGTAATGCAGGCCCTGCCGTATCATATTTTTAAGAACAATTTCATATGAACAGTTCAGCACATTTTTATCATAATTTAAAAACAATTAGAATGCACCTGCCTCCGCATTTAAAAAGATAACACAGGCAAAAAAACGGCCATTGGTCGAGCGGTAATGCATTCGTCTCTGGAGTGGGAGGTCTGAGCTACAAATCTCGGACCAGTCAAATCAAACACAGTGCTGCCAACGACTTGCTACAGCTGCAACATTTTTTTCGAAAGAAGCAGTGTTGCCTGGGCACCTTGATGTGGAAATGGGCCTCAAAAACTGATAACACGCTTCGACATAATACAGCGAGTATAACGAAAGAAAATTAAATTTTTGTACATTTACAAGTAACAATGCAGAGTCCTGCTTGAGCAGTTAAAAAATTAAGTATTGGAAGGCAAATTTGAGGGATTTTTTTACCCTCCCACCCTTTTCCAAATATCGTCATGTTTCATCTTCTATTTACATCAATCTATCCTTAAAACTATTTATTCTACACAAAAAACTTAAAAGTTCAAATTTTGGTTATATCCCGAACACGAAATTCCAAAATTTTTTCATGTTTTATTGCCTATCTTTTAACTGAGAAGTGGTCAAGGGGATAGAGCATCTGCTACTGAAATAAAAAACTTGGATTTGATTCTCGGTCGGGTCTAACTGGTATTTACAGCTTCCCTGCTTGATGTTTAGCATTAAAAGGACAGTGTGAAGTGTCCACTGTGTGTGGAAGACAGGTGGTAGCTTGACTTCAAGACCTAAAGGGCCCTTTGCTACCTCCTGGCCAAGGCAGCTTGGTAAATAAAATGCAATTACAATATCTACTCACCTATGCTCAAAATTTTATATGTCTAGCTCTAGCCACAATTTTTTTTTGGGGGGGGGGGTTTGAAGATAATACATCAAACGTGACATCACCTAATTTTGTCATGCTTTAAGTTTCATTTACATCTTTTGTCATGCTTTATGTTTTATTTAAATCTACTTATCTTTATAAAATGATGTCGAACTACAGTGGAAAAAACTTAAAATTTTAAGGGGCCTACTTAAGGAGGACCCTTCACCATGACATCTCCAAATTTTCTCATGTTCCATCTGCCTTTCATATTTGCCTATATTGAAAATGTTAAGATTTTTAGCCCAAGCGGTTAAGAAGTTTTATTTTGGAGAGTCTATTTCAGGAAATACCCCAAACGTGGAACCCTAAAATTTGCCGTGCTTTATTTTTCATTTACATCCACCAATCCTCATAATATCATTTCCTCGCTCTCAAGAGGTAAAAAGCTATTAAACTTTTAGAGGCCCGTTTGGTAGAATCTCCCTAATGTGGCACTACCAATTTTTCTCATGTTTCATCCGTCTTATATATTTACCTATCCAAAAAATATTAGGTTTTAGCTCAGGCAGTTGAAAAGTTTTGATTTTGGTAGGCCCATTTTACGAGTAACCCTCCAAGTGGCACCCTAATTTTGTTATGTTTAATCTTTCTTTTATTTACCTATCCGGGAAATTTCCTCTGCCAAGCTTGAGTGATCAAACTTTTGAATTTTGGAGGACTCGTTTGAGGAAGACCACCAGAGTGCCCGCCCCCTTTTTGTTGTTTTACATATTTTTAGTTTCTAACCATTGTGAGAATTTTACCAATCTAGCTTCAATAGTTCTGAAGTTCAAAATTTGGAGGACTAGTTTGAGGGGATCTGACATGGCACCCCTGATTTCAGGCGAGCACCAATATTTTGCGATATCCACAATTGATCAAAGTTTGAATTCTCTTTGTTTAGTGGTTTAAAAGTAGACTGCGGCAAAAGACAAAAAAGTATAGTATCCAAGTTGGAGTAAATGAAGATAACCATAAGGTCGTCGATAGTGTATTCGAAAACTACAAACTTTTCCCCATCAATATCTATTATCTGTACATACTGAGGAATAGAAGTTCAAATTTGTACACTTTTTGTCGATTTTCGGCCTAAATATTGCGGTCACGTGACCCTGCGTCACCAAACTTGGTGTACATAAAGCCTTCATCTGCACCCATGCTGTGTCCGAATTTCAGCCTTTCACAATCAGCCGTTTTTGAGTTATAAGTAGGGCAAGTTTTTGCAACTTCCGAAACTTTTTTAAAAAGCTTCCGACTGGTTCCTAAATACTAAAAATGTATGTAGAGCAGTGCTTTAAGCTGTTTTCAGAAATTTTGTATTGCAACTTTTTTCGTTTCTACATGCAACTTTTTACTGCAATTTTCGTTTAACATGGCGCAGATTGTTAGTGCGATTTAAACAGCATGCTATAAAACCACAGAGAACTATATAAACCCAGAGAGAACACAAGGCTGTATTACGTCACGTCACGCAAGAATGAAACATGCGAATTCTTCCAGCTAAGCCAGTGACTGCATAGAAAGTAAATGGAAGCAGACAAAGTCTAGGCTAGACACCGAAATAAAGTTAAATATAAAAAAAATTATGAATGTGTAGGCGACAAATGAAGTACAATTTGAAAAAGTTGATAAGCCAGTGATTTAGAAAACTGGTTATTTTTTTAAAAAAAGTATTGCGATATTAGCCTACTAAAGCTTTGTTTTGGCCTTTCCATTTGAAACGCTTGCATCACATCCATCTCCCATCATATCTGATCTTTAGACCTACGTTGTTGACTTAGGCTACCGGTATGCACAGCACAGGCCACCATAATTGTTTTTCATTGTGATTTTTCTTTTTCAGGAAAAGCAGTTACGGCACTACCGTCGTTGTAAGGTATACCTTGTGCAGATGTTAGTAGTCTATTGTCATCAAATGATACACTAGTAGTAAATTCAATTCTAATTAAGCTGGATTCACCATCAATTATACAGAAGAATTTTTGCTAATTGTGCAAAGGATTGCTGCGTTGATTGCTGAAATATGTTTTATTACATGCGTTATGCTTCAGCAAAAAATAAAGCAATTTTTGCATAATTTTAGCTCTTTCATCAGAAGTCAGGATAGAATTTAGCAAGAGATGACAAACTCTAGAAAGTCAGCCTACGAGTCCTGAAATAATTTTCGATTATATCGCATTCATTTGCAAACAGAATTCTTTGAGATTTTGTTCGGTTACGCATCGGTAATAATTTGTAAACGAAACGCTTTGAGATTACGTCGGTTAGGTAGCCTAACAAAACGCTCTGATTTGGTTATTTATCGTATTTGCTAGTGGAGTACTTATCGATAGTTTAGATGCTTGGCGTTAGATTGAATGTTACTCAAAAACAATTGTTAGCTTTTAACTGTCTTTCTGTACTAGCAGTAGCTACGTTTCTCTGCGTTTATTCTGGATTCATTCGCATTAGCCTTGCTACTCATTCCTATCAGTGAAAGGCTAGTTGAATTTTTTTCCGAGAAAGTCTAGTCTTGCACATTGATGCATCAGCATTTATTCAATTTTCATTTCTTACTTCATCACTAATTAATTCAACATAACAACAAGTAATAATTACTGTTGCCAGCAGTTTAATGTTTAAACTTACAAGCAATTGAAAATTACAGTCAACTACTGTATATTCACATTTTGGATAAAAGCCGCCAGGCCTACTTATGGTGATAGTAAAAAGCATGACAAATTAACAATATAAGCTTTCAATTATTTTGACTTCAGATCTAACACCTATTAAGTCGTGGTTAAAACACTTGCATACCACTATTTTCTAACATATGGAAACAAATTGGATCAAAGTTGGAATGCCTTGATTATGATTGGAAATTGTAGGCTGTGATAACTAGAAATTGTAAGCTGTTGGTAAAATATTGTTTCCTTGGATAACATATAACCACTCTTAAACTTAGCAGAAACATTTCAGAAGTCGATTCCATGTTTAATTTTTTGAATCGATGCAGTTCAAAGAAGTAACAGTCTATCTTAAACTTCAGAGAAGAATTTGATAATTATTTTATTCTTTGGCTTGTTCATAATTCACAATCATCTGTAGGCAAAATAAACTGTTACGTCATAGCATTAAAAGGGCATTCAGGACGTTTTGGGTTAAAATTTTTTCTGCGAAACCATAGTGAAACAACTTTGGCAATTTTTGAGAATTTTTTTGCACCAATTTTGATTCTTTTCGGCCAAAAAATCGTAAGATATTCGCAATTATTTTTCCTCTTAGACTAAGGAGAAACGCTTTCTGAACATTACCACACTGAAAGGCAAAGGTCAAAATCGTTCCAAATGACTGACTACATTAGCAGCTTTGCAGGAAGTGGCTTCGCAGGTACCTGCTGATAACCGTAACAAACCTACACAAAAAATGCTAACTAAAATGCTTTGTACTGAAGTTTGCAATTTCATATTTACGTGAAAAACTAATTGGCCTTATCTAATCTTTAGGCCTAAACCAATTGCACAACATCGCATAAAACTTACTGGCTCACTAAAAACTAGAATCTTAGTCCAATATCTTGTCAGCTACAATGCCTTAGCCTTCAACAGGCAATGATTTTTCGGATTGGCTATCTATACGAAACAATAGTCACAATCTACAATAATAGGCTATAGGCTACTACGCCTAAAGCTTTATCTTATTCCGACTTCTTAGCTAGCACTTGGTGGACAAAGCAGACTAGGAAAGCATATAAACCTCTCTGAATTCAAACAGTAGCTGTTCCACTAATTAATTTGCCTACATCTTCAGCACTCACCTAGTTCCAAGAAGCCCGGTACTTAGCAAGACACGGAAATAGAAGTTACAAACTGAATTATTGCACAATCTACTTGAAACAAGATGGCCGAAATTTGGATTCTAAGGGGAAAACATGAAATTTTTTCTCTTTGACTTTCTTAACCGATGAGTTGCAAGAATCGCAATGGGGTCATGTTGGTAAACATATTTTAAAGATTTTTTCGCAATTTTTCAAAATTAGGGTTGAATGCCCTTTTAAATCCTGATTTGCTGTATAGCATTTTTCGAATTCTTGATTTGTTTGCCTTCACGCAAAGAGCGCGGTCTGCAGGGCATTTTTTGCAGCTGTTGTAATTTAGCTCGAAACTTGTTACAAATCGCTGGAGTTTTGTACGTGTTTAAATTTGCATATAATTAAGTTTGTTTCTTTCTTTATGCGCGAAGCATGAAGAAGGCAAACTTTGCAATTCTTGACTGTGATGGCAAGCATTCTTCAATTCATTCTTCTTTTTTAAGACCTGATGGTCAGATGCTAAAATGACGTTACTTATGTTTTAAATATTTGTTAACGTGCATTTTTTGGTTAAGCCAGCTGGGCATTTCTTTCATTAGCTCACCGGTTTCAAGTTTATTTTGAAATTGTGCTGTGGCGTGGTAGTTATTTTGTCAATTTTTTTTTTGTCTTTGAATAAAGAAGAACTGGAACCATGGCAGCACGTGTCCTGTAAGAACCCCAGGCGAGCTTGATCTTTTTTTTTAGTTTGCTACAAAACAAGATTTTGTGAACAACTCTATCTGGCAAAGGACGATGAACAAATAAAAATACCATTACAATGCATACTACCCCACACAATCTGGAAAAAATATAGTTTTTATAAAGATAAGCAGATATCAAACAGGACTATAATATAATAGTTGTTTAGGGCATAACGTTTAAAGCTATACACTGAGAAGCTATAAATGCAATGAGACTAAAAAACTACTGCCTTAATTACTGCATTTAACCATCATGCAGGTCTAGCATCTGTGAAAGGAAACCTCAAACTTGTCGCTAAAACTTGATTGTCTTGTATAAGGATTACAATATTAAATTAAGACTGACTTGTCATATTGTAACACATCAGAAAGCATTCTTACCTCACACTGTTATAGCACTTATATAAGCCATGGTACATTCAATATAGGCTAAAACCGCTCAGTCTGCAGCTAAAACAGTGATTAGCCACCTCACAAACAATATTTCAACTTACGCCTCCAATCAATTGATTGTCTTTAATAAATAACTGATACCGGTATTAAAATAATGGCTAGAAACCGCAAAATTTAGCATTTGAAGCTAAAAATCCTACTAATACATTCGAAGAAACAAGCTTTTCTTGATATCACAGACATCACTAACTTTCTCCAATTCTACTTCGTTTGTCGCCTACACCCCCATGTATTTTTTTTGGCCGGTTTGTGATGGTACCTGGTCTAGGCTATGCTAATAACCATTTACTTCCATTGCTTTCCAAGAGCAAGCAGGAAGAATTCGCATGTTTCATTAATGCGTGACGTAACATAGCTTTGTGTTCTCTCTGGGTTTATATAGTTCTCTCTGATAAAACTATATCAGTACAGTTCTATTGTCTTTGATTACAAAGAGCTATGTGACGGAATACATGCGTCTCAATGTCATCTAGAACGCAACAGTTGGTTTACAACTTCGTGCACTCTGGAGCGAAGTTTTGGCATGCTAGGCACACTGTTGGGAAAAGATCGCCATTTCTCTCCAAATAATGTTTGCAAATATTTGGCATTATACGTAAATAAATCGCCGGAGTAAATCACGGTTGTGTAAAATGTTTGTGCATAAATGCAAGTTTTCGCAACTTTCGTTAGAAATAAATGCAATTTTTTCAATTTCTTTCGAGCACCAAAAACTTGCCTAGTTATAAGCAAAACAATAAAATTTCCGACACAGAAATGGCCATTTTTTACGGTTTTTGGCTTCCTAAATCACGATCACGTGCCCTAGAATCCCCAAATTAGGCACACTTAACACTTTCATTTATTGTCATGTAGTGGCCAAAATCTTACTTTCAACGTTTAACTGTTTTTTAGTCATAAGCAAATCAATAACTTTTGATGCTGATCTAAAGTATGTACTAGCCGTTTTGATAGATGTACTAGATCGTGAAAAATGAAGACTAGGCAGTAAAAACCGGCTGACCACTGCGCAAGGGAAAATCGGCTCGACTCCAGAAATAGAAGGAAGATACACACTCCAGAGCAAAATGATGATTTTTTACTAAACAAGTCCAACCAGCACATCCTATATCCCAATCCTTTCGACAAAACGTTGAAACTTATGAGTGTCTTAGGTGGACTTGAAAGTGGCGAGACCGTTACGTTTTTTCGACTTTCTTCACGCTCGCATCCACCAAAAAAAGATCAGGTACGTAGTAGCATAACCTCCCGAAACCAAAAACGTCAGGATGTGCGGACCCACAGTCAACCAACTTCCAATGGCTTCTCACCGCCAATGTGCGACCCATAGATGGATACAAAGTCGGCAACGTGGTAGAATGAGTAAAGGCATCTTTTTTACGACGACCCTGATCGCATGATCTTGGTTCAACCCCCCACCCTAGTCACGTTGTTGCGTCCTTCGATAAGACGCTTATGATGATTATCTATGCTAGGTGGCTTCAAACAAGCAGCGAATTCAATGGACAAGAATCCAAAAAAATTCAAAGAAATATGCGATCATTGGAAACTCCTAAGTAGGTGCGAATTCCTCCAACGACGAAGTAGTCATTGCAATGATAAGTGTGCGGGTCGTCCAACAGTTAGCGCCTGACACTGTCCGGTGACAGGAGGATAAATATGCACTGCAACAACACTTTTGCTACCGCAACGACAGAGGGAATTAAACCGCCGACTTGTGAGCAACAATCCAGTATCCAGCTATGCACTTTGTGTGGTGCACCAACTTACTTGTTCGCATCGTTTCTGCCGACTCTTTCCATTTTTTGATTTCATTCTCATCGACTAACCTGAAACACAGTGGAGAAACCGATCTAAGAACGCAAAACAGTTACGTAATAAACCAACATCAAACTTCACAATCTGAGCCGCTTGTCCTCTTTTCTCAATCTCAACCAGTTTCTCCAAACTTCAAAAGCTGACTTGGTGAGGTTCTTGTTAGTTTTAACGTCTGCTTTGAATATGAATGTTATGCTTTCTTTCTTTTCTTCTGTATTGTAACTCAGGGGATCTACTGCTCAAAGACTTCTGCCACTCGTCAACTCTTGACGAGTATGCGCTGCCCGAGTATGCGCTGCTCATTTTATTGTTCGTTTACTTTAATATATTTTGTGTTTTAATTTCGCTGCTCATGAAATAAATTATTTACTACTACTTCCCCATTTCCATAGCAACACTTTAAAATCCGGATACCCATCAATAACAGGCTTTGCTCAACACTCGGTGGGTTTGAAATCGACTTCCGGCGGGGTAAAAACTTAAGACTAAACAAACTATTATATACACGTCCCTGCTTGACATTCAGCAAGAGACGGTGCTAACTGCGAAGCCTCCACCCAGTATGATGAACAAGTGGGCAGGTGGCAGCCCGTCTCGAAGATCGAAAGGTTACTTCGCTTTTTCTTGGCCAAGATAACATTGCAAAAGTGTATACACAGTTATTTTCCGACAACCTGAAAACCTAACAAAATCAACTTACAGCTTCAAACAACGTTCTAAGTGGAAATCTCTCAAGAAGGTGACGTCAGGGTCGCTTCCATCCAACCTCTGCAGGGTGATTTGCTGGACGATCCGGTCGAAGAGTTGCCAATGGTGCGGGCAGCCACCGCGGTTCACTGAACACAGCTGAGTGAGAGAGCCACATTTTTATGTGTTACTGGCCAGATAGCGATAAACGGCGCTACCAAATGGGCAGGTTCTGTAAATACTTGTAGTTGGTGTTTTATTTTTGTAGAAAAAGACAGTAGACACACTCTATAAATTTAAATGCACTCACTTTTTAAAGTATAAGCAATGTGTTTCTGCTGAGAGGCTGCGATAAGACCATTGTCCAGATACAAGAAACTGGCACGGTCGCCGAGTTTGCAGTCTCTCTCCCACCATGCAATTACATAATCAAAAATACTCGGCAGAACTAAAAGAGGTAACACGCATTTGCATGTCTTCATGCGCACCTTTCGAATCCCGCAGCTGCTGATCGCTCCACCGTTAAGTGCAGCATTTGATACGTCGGTAATACTAAATAGTAACGAATTGCAGCACTGGGTGTAAACTGATCCTCAATAATGCATTATACAACTATAGCATCTTCAGCAGCTATTATGTAATAACTGTTTCGCAGTCTTATTTACATAAAACCTATTTGAATTATTCCTTTTCAACCATACAGTAAATCATTCTATTTACAAAATATGAATGGTCAAGAATAAACAGAAACGTTTTTCATGCAAATATGTTTTATTCATTTTTCGCTAAAATTTTCAGGACAAACTAAACTGAATTGCTGGCATTAGTTCTTCTCTAAAGCATGATCACTTTTTATCAGCAACTTCGAGCAAACCGTTAAACCACATGCATCCTTACACGGAAGTAGCATGACGTGCTGGAGCAGGGAGAGGAGGTGCGGATAAGCTTCGGTGTAACTGAGTTTCTTCTGAATGAACTCAAACATTTCACCAGCACTCTTCGTGTCCACGTGAAGCTGCGACAATCAATAAACAACACAGCAACTTTAATCAAAATAGAGAAACGAATTCCAATCGGAGCACGTCTCGGTTTTCGTTCAAACTGGTATTAATATCTTATCTAAATAGACCATTTATTCCAAGATGACAGGCCCTTAATTCTGCCAACTGAAAAGGGAAAATTTTTAAAAAGAAAAAACTAAATGAATCATCACATGTCTGTCATGATACCCTACCCACAAAATATAGCAGACGAGTACAGCTGCAGTTTCAAAAAATGATCTGTAAGCAAACGGAAGAGTGAAAAATTCAATTTTTTTCAATTGGCTTTCAAATCGAAAACTTTAGTTCTTTCAAACGGCTTTAAAAACGTGCGAAGTATGATCCAAATGGCATTAAAATAGCTATTTTTTTCCAAAATATTGTTTCGTTTCAAGACCCCCGTCTGTGATCACTGGTTTGCTCACCGCGTCTCCCGGCCAATTTACATATTTTTGAAAAACTTTGTTAGTTTTAATTCAAGTCTTCCAACCAAAATCCTAGTGACGCGCAAACCCAGGCCCCGGTTTCTACAGTATCTTTTGTCCCATAAAAAGTTCCTCTTTTCGACAATTTCTAATGTTGTCATTGAATGTGATTTGCGGTTTAGGCCCACGGCTTTAACGTTTTGAGGGTTGAATGGAGGCGAATTAAGCACAAAACAAATCAGTCAAAAATCGTTCAACTTGGTCTTGGCACAGTTAAAACAATTCTATAAAAGTGCCATGAAAGCGCTTAAAAACCAGAAAATTTTTAGAACGATTTTTTTGTAACTCAGCACTTACCGGTAACTTAACTAAAATATTTAACCGTAATCGTTGAAAATGTAAAATGAAAATGTTGGGAGGATTCGCGTTTTTTTGACTTTTAAAGCTCACTGCTACTTTATGAATATTCACACTTACCACATCGTATCTGGAAGCGAGTTCATCTTCGTCCTCTCTTCGAATCAACTCGAAAAAGCTGATGTGCTTGTCGAGGAGATCGTTCTCATACGCGCGCAACTCTTCCAACACCGGCTGGATCCCCAGTAATAGCAATTCGTATCGTAAATGGCAGCGAAACTCGAGGTGACCCTAAAACAGCGTTAAATGCAGAAAGCTTTTTGCAGCAGGTTTTCTAAATACTGCTCAAGAAAACTACACCATTTTGGAATGACGGAAATAAGCCTTGTTTCAAAATTCTTCAAAAAATATTTTACGTGAAACAAGTGTTTGTGATGGAATTGTGAAGTAAATGACGAAATGTTTTTGGTTTTTCATAGACGCCAATGAAAAACCGACCGTAAAAATCTTATTGTAGAATGAGAACGATGTCTTAAATCGAATAAATTGTGAGTTTCTATGGACAATTCGCATTAAAGCGATACTGCTCGAAATCGGTTTTGGTGAAGAAATGAGAACTACGTGACGTAATAAAGAGGTGTCCCAAACTTTTTCCACAATTCCCGTTATTTGCAAAGATATGATTTAATCCGCTTGACTTCATATCATTGACATCCCTGAATTATGCAATTTTGTGACATCACAAAAGGCCCACTGTAGATCAGTACTGGTAGCTAGACTACAGGTCTACAGATACCAGTAGCCAAGGTTTCAGTTTGGTTAAACTACTCACAGCTACCAGTTGGTAAGTTATGGGTATTAGATTAGGCCTACAGTACACTACTCTTGCGCATTATTGCCAAAGTTTCTGATTACAGATTTGACGTTAGCCTACAGTATATACTGTTATTTTATTGCTTGTTGTACCAAAACTTAGTTTAATGAAAAAGAGTTGGCAAGAATAGAACAGGTAGGCCAAGCTGGTGTTGTTTTAGGACTGCTATAGCAGGTAATAGCCTAAAGTCTGCAAGAACTTTTGCAAAATCTGTCTTTTATGTTTGTGATGTCACAAAATTACCAAATGCAGAGTTGCCAATGGTACGAAGTCAAATGGATTAAATTGTACTTTCGCGAATATGGGGAATTATAGAAAAAGGTTTAGGGGACCTCTTCATTACCCAAAGTAGTTATAATTTGTTCAATTAAACCAATTTCGTGCAGTATCCCTCTATAATCACTATATCCAAACTTCTAACCTTGCCCTATTCACAATCCAAACCTTAAAACCTGCATAAACTATTCGCCTTATACGAATCACCCACTTAAACCTGCAGTGTTTGACACTGCCGATTAGGTCTACTTGCGTAATTTAGACGTCAACGACAAACATATTTTACTGAAACTTCAGTTTTGCAGCAGCATAATAAAGCAAACCGTATTAGCACAAAATTTGTTCGCAGTGAAAAAGGAGCGTTACAGCAAGTTAGAGTTTAAAATGCAGGATGTGAGCTTTTCGCTTGAGCGTGGTTCTGCAGTGCCTAAGAATGTTGCTTTAAACGAGGACTAAGGCAAAATCAATGAAGTTATCTAAAAAGTTAGGCCAATAGCTTAAGACTAGATTGACATTGAATCCCTCCTTTTTGACCCAGCCGTTACAGAAACATTCTACTTCAAACACAACGTAGGTGCCTCTGATATGTTCTAAATTTTAATAATTTTTAGTGGCAACTCTGACGTTGATAGCCTTAGCGTCGTTAGCGACGCTGTCCCAGTTTTAACTAAAGCAACGCCGCTATTGGGCTACTGCATTGAGTCGTATGGCTGGGTACTAATCAGTTGATCTTGTCAGCAGAATAGATTTAAGCTGGTAAAAAGAGTAGACAGTACGGTAGCCTAGGCAACAAACGTCTAAGAACAAGCAAAAGTAAGGTAGTAGAGTAATTCGAGTATTAGGCCAACTCGATGGAAAAGTTTATTCCAAGGTCACAAAATATTGTATGTAAATGCAATAGGCCTATTCAAGTACTAGCAGTCTAATTATCAGGTGTGTAGCCGAGTAATAAAAACCTTATTGCTAAGCTACGCTATGATTTTGACTAAAATGTATCTTACAACTTGATTTTTACAGAGATCGCTAGGCTACCGTACAGTCTATTCTTTTTTCTACCTCGGATCTTTTGTGTTGATTAGTGCGTCGCGAAACGACTCAATGCAGTAGCGTAACAGCAACGTTGCTTTAGGTTAGAACTGGCAAGGCGTCGCTAACGACGCTAAGGCTATCAATGTCAGGGTTGCCAATAAAATTATAACAATTTATAACATTAAAGGCCCCGACGTCATGCTTGAAGTATAATATCTCTGGAACAGCTGGGTCAAAAGGATGGAGTCAACACCACTCTAGTCTAATACGATTCGCCCAACTTTAAATATCCTCGTTGATTTTGCCTTAAGTCCTCATGTAAGGGTGTTGCTTTGTAGCGCAATTTACTGCTTGCCTTTTTTCCTGCGCGACTGTTCAAAAGTGTGGGGACAATGGGACATACTGTTTTGACATACTGAAGTGACATATGGTGTGTAGTAATATACTGCTTCGACGCTCATAGCAAAACCGTTGAAAACCACTACGCTTGGCGCTACATTTGAGACGCAATAAACAGAATTGGATGTGGAGGAGAGTGCGCTAAACAGAAAGGTAGAACCTGTTGCTACAAGGAGCAACGGTTAATACGTCGTATGGCGGTTGAAAGCCAATGAGGATGTCATGGCGGTAAGTTAGAGAAGCAATTAATCTTCACACCTTGTTACTCGACTCTATCTAAATCTAACGCAGTAGTAAAGGTAGCAGAAACAAAACTCGAGTAACATCAGGCTGTGTCAAATTGCATCGTTGCACAGGCAATTTCCTTTCATCTCTCAACTTCTCCACCTTTTTTGATTTTCTGATCTCTCTCTCTCTGATCTCGGCAGGTAACACACAGCTGTACTGAAAGATTTGTCAAAAAATAAGCAGAACATTCAGAATGCAATAAAAAATATGCCCATATACTGTTTCAAATAATCAGATAATAGAATTAGTGTTCTAGTATCAGACTGCTTTGGTGTTTAAATTTGCTGCAGTCATGTAACAACTGTATCTTTAATGGTTTTACGTAATTGAAAACGTTTCTTCCAGTAATTGAAGAATATTTATATGAACTTCTTGATGCTACTACTTTATTCATTACTTCTTTGCTTTTTGTATTTCTACAACATTTGTATTGTTGCAATAAACTGTTTTGAAGTAAAAATGATTCATGATGGTCACATAGCATTTATGCATTTGATTAGATCTTTTTGTTGTCTTAATTCTTTCTAGTCTGTAGTAAATTATTGCTATGTTTGCTCTTTAAAATTAATTAATTTTTTCTATGTTCACAAAAACACTGTTTTCTACACAGGTAAATGATGCATTTTTACACAAGTGGCATATATTTTTAGCACTATAGATTTGATATTTCTTCGTTATTCTTCCTGGCAACAAAAAAAAGACACTCATTCTACACTTACTTGTTTTACAATGGTGAATATTACATGTGTTGTTTAATGAGTTAAATTAGCTCATTTATTTATTATTATTTTTTTAAAAATTAGCCTATTAATGTAATATGCTTTTCAAATTTTGCTGATTTATTTAATGCGGAATAGTTGTAATAGCTAATTTTTGTGCCAATTGTCAACATAAAATATCAGTTGATTCTCTCAAACAGTTAATTATCTTTTAACACTAGTCTAACTCAATCTATTTTCTTCTTTTTTCGTAAATGTGGGTACCTTTTTGGTTTAAAATTATTTTGTTAACATTAACTGACTTTGATGTTGCGTGGTGTAAGACAATTCCATTTTTACTCTGGATATTTGTCATTGACCAACTTATTGTGAATGCTGCTAAATGAAACTTCCGTCTCCTCCATACTGAACTGATTTGGGTCACAATGTAGATGGAATATATCTGGTATGATGATACTACACGTTTGGAATGATGAATGATTTTATTTAATTAAAATTTTACTGCGGCACAATTGTGCTGGATTGGTACATTATGATTACATTACACATATTTTAGGCCTTCAGGATATCATTTGGTTTTCGCGTGCGCGCCCGTAAGATTAAAATTACGTCAATAAAAAAGCTCATATAACAGTTTATAACGCTAAAACTCAGCATTTTAAAAAAGTTTCGAAACGTTTTTCACTTTATTGGGATTTCGCGCTCACGCGAACGCAGCCCTAAGTTTTTACTCAGCCATTTTGATAAATGAGCATCGAAACTTATTTGCTATGCTTATAACTAGCAAACGGTTAAGCTTAGAAAGTTAAATTTTGGATTTAACGTAAGAACAAATGAAAACGTGTCGTGTATGCCAACTTTGGTAACCCTAGGTCACGCGATCGCGAATTTTAAGACACCAAAAACCGGGTAAAAGCATTTTTTTTGTCGAAAATTTGTTAATTTGTTTATAACTCAAAAACCACTGGCCAAGTGAAAAGCTGAAATTTCGACAAAACATTGGTGCTAATGAAGGCTTTATGCGAACCAAGTTGGGGGAGCCCGGTCACCTAATCGCAATTATACAAACCGAAAATCGCCAAAAAGTGGACGAATCTGAACCGTGATATCTTGGTAAGAAAAATAGTTAGTGTTTTTTGAACACACTATAAACCATCTTTCTTTGGTTATGTTCATTCACCCGAACTTGAACCCTTTTTTTTTCCTTTTTCTTTTCTTTTTCTTCGCGAGCTATCTACTTTTAAACCACCACACGCACAGTACCACAACTGTAAGCAATTACACTGTAGATATCAGAAAGGACAAGTGTTTGCCTGAAACGGAGGGCGCAACGTTGGGCGAATCCCCTTGAACGGACCCACCAAATTTTCAATTTTTGAACTATTGGAGCTAGATGGATCAAATTTTCAGAATGAGTAAATCAAAGCTAAACTAGACCTAACAAAGCTTGGTAGTACCACGATGGGGGGTCCCCAAACGGGCCCTCAAAAATTCAAACTTTTTAACCACTTAAGCCGAACACATGAAATTTTCAGGACAACCAAATGTAAAGGAAAGGCAAAATGTGAAAAAAAATTGGAGTACCAAACTGGGAGGATCTCCTCAAACCGGCCCTCCAAAATTCAAACTTTTTAACCACTCAAAGCAAACAGATGAAATTTTCAGGATAGGCAAATACAAAGGAAAGATGAAACAAGCCCTCCTAAATTCAAAAATTTTAACCACTGAAGCTAAACACATGAAATTTCCAGGATAGACAAATATAAAAAAAGGATTAAATATCACAACATTTGGGGGTACCAAAATGGAGATCCTCTTTAAACGGTTCTCCAAAATTAATGAAATTTTAACCGCTCAAAGTAGACGCACGAGATTTTGAGGATGCGTTGCTATAACAAAAAGATAGTGTATGGCAAAACTTTGGGATGCCGTGATGATGATGGAGTCCTCCCCAAACAAGTTCTCCAAATTCAAACTTTTCAAACACGCAAGTTAGACACATGGAATATTCCACATAGATAAGCACAAAGAAAAGATAAAATTTGAAGGTATCTACGACCAAAATGGGGGTCCTTACCAAACAGGTCCTCCAAAATTCAACAATTTTAACCACTCACGGTAAACAGACGATATATTCAAGATAGGTTAATACAACAAAGAGAGAATTTGAAAAAGATTTGGGATGCCAAGATGGGGGCCCTTCTAAAATGGAGTCCTCCAAAATTTAAAACAAAATTTAACCACTCAAACCAGATAGATAAAATTTTTAGGATAATTTTTAAAAAAAACATAAAATTTGACAAGTGCTATGTTATGGAGAGCCCTAAATAGCCCCTCAAAATTTAGACTTTTAGGCCAAAATGGTCTCTGAAAATTTGCTAGACAATTGAAATTTTAAGAATATTTAATTGTACTTGAAAGATGTTTGGTGCTGCCACACAGGAGGTTCACCCCAAACAAGACTTTTAAAATCAAGTTGTTGAAATAAGGGAAGGATATAAATCTAGTAGCAGAGGGCATCCACACGTGGTACAAGGATTAGGTGCAGTGCAATCTGAGCGTGCGTTTCATTCGAATAGGGGCCATGTATTTTTTCTTTACAATTTACCTGTGCAGTTCAAGCAGCACATCTAGTGAGAGATTCATGCCTATTAGGTAACAAACAGGGTTTGATTTGCATTGCGCATACTCGGTGAGTACAAGTAGAGTTCAAAACATAAGAATCGGATTTTGATCTACGGATTTTTTATTTCTTACAAAAAAACATACGAATTACTAAAAAAAATTGTTCGTAAGTTACTAGAAATAAGCTCTCCCAATCATCGCAACGTGTAATTAAGTTACTCCGTATACTGGATTGAAAAATAGAAATTATCAAAAAAAAATACGAAATTGTATTCACACATACCGACCAAAAGATTAAATTATTTTATTATCAACCAAAATTAATTCATTTTTTACTTAAATTTAATAATCCACTTCGAGAAAAGCGTATATGCAATGAAAACGGAATTTTGCTAACACAGCTTACACTACACGACTACAGTATTTAACTCGTGTATTGTGCAAACAAGCACGGAATGTCATTCACGCGTGACCAATTTCCGGCAAAGAAAATACGTCATGACATATTACGAGTGTATTGCTAAAATCGTTGAGACTGTATTCAGCCAAAACAATTTTACGACTTGTACTAAGCAAAACCACACAAAACACACTTAGTGATTTTATGATGACATCCTTTCAGAGCTCAATCAGTTGCGGTCAAGTTCTGTCAACATTTTATTGACATAAGTTGGCAAACAGAATTCGACAAGCAACTACAATATATCGCAAGCAATATCCGGGGACTTCGCGAAAGTACCTAACTTTACTGAACTAACAACTTCACAATTCCGTTAAGCGTGTTTGAGGTTGTTGATAGTCAGATCTGAAATACATCGCTTTCGAATTTCATAATGCTCCATTAACTTGATCAGGTTTGTGGTTAACGGCTTTCAAAATTTAAATGTCTAAAATTAAAAAAAACTAGGTATAAAATGTCAATCAAAATTTTACAACACTGCGTAGTTCTCGCTTCAACTTTTAAAGAGTCTGTTGAAGTTTCACTTAGCAGCGCAATTGTTAAAATTTCGGTTACAAACAAAGCCATCGTTAAAACAAGCATTTCGATGCTAACTTTTCGCTACGACAAAAACAAAACTTTTTGACCTAAAAATGCCAATATGTTTTTTGGATTTTGTAACTTACATTATCTTGGCAAGAAATTTAACACACTATCCTAATTATCAAATCTACACCCTCAACTAGCCCACTGCAATATTTTTTTCTAAGAATCAGCACATGAATGAACACTTCTACTGATTTTTCTCAAAATTTAAGAACTAAAGCAAAACAATGCCTGCATTAGCAATTAGCATGGAAAACATACACAAAATTTCGAAACAAAAAATCAAATTTTGTAAATTTATAAGTGATATTGCAGAAGCTAACTTTACGATGACTTCACATTGAAAAATTATATTAATTTATTCAACTCTATGTTTTCCCGAACCCTAGGTGTAATGTTTAAAGTCAAACAACTATTTACCAAAATTTATCTGCTTCTTTTGCACTTTACGCTCCTTTTAGCTCATTTTAACAGCTTTGAGGTTATTTGCTACAAAGTTTAAAGGTCTCAAAAAGTTATCAAAATAATCAAGTAACGTCAATCAAAAAGCTATTAGGAGTTCCTAACTGTTTTTACTTTATTTTGAAACAACATAGAGCGATCTTTAAAATTCCAGCGAGTTTATCACATCAGCCAAACTTTACACTAACCATGGCCAGAAATACGTACGCATTTTACAGCCATTCGAATTCTGTGATCGCTGTTTAGCAGTGCGAGCCAACGGCCAACATATTGCATATTGTACAGTTAACTACAGTACATTGTATTACATCCATTATTCAGCGCAATAGCTTTCTTAATAAAATTGTTCAAAAACTTGAAAAGCATATAGCATATTTTTTCAACGTCACAAGTGACAGTTCAGTAAAAAACTCGGCCATCCCGCTGTAATCTAACAAAGCCATAAATAAGCTTAAGTACTTCAACGTCTTAAATATTGGAGCAATCCCATAAGCTTGACTCTTCTACTTTTCTGTGATACCGATATAGATTGTGAGAATTCATCACAGCGTTTAAAAGCCCATTCAAGGGCTAATTGTCCAGCACGGCATTGCCAAGTTTGACGTGTTTTATCTTTTTCTTACGTTAGCCTATCTGATATGTCTAACTGGAGTATTTAGAGATCAAGAATTTAAAAATTTTAAGGGCCCATTTGGCCTCCTTGATGTGGCCGACCAAATTTTGTTGTCTTTGATTCGTGTTAACTTTACCCAATAGATTTAATTTTAGCTTTTGTAGTTAATGGGGGGAGGTGCCATCAGAATTGGATGACTCCTACAGTACGAGACCCTTAAATTTTTTCATATTATATTTCCACCTATCTTGAAATTTTCATTCCTCTAGTATGAGTGACCAAAATTTTTGAAAGATCCGCTGAAGTAGGACTCCCCAATTGTGGCATCTAAAATTAGTCGTATTTTATTTACCTATATTGATTGTATCTTTCTTTAATATTTAACTATTCTGAAAGTTTCATGTGTCTAGCTTGAATGGTTGAAAAGTTTGAATTTTGAAGGACCCCCATTTCCGTGCCCCAAATTACGTCAAACGTTATTTTTCCTTTTTATTTGCTCACGTATCCTGAAATTGTAACGTGTCTAGCTTACACAATTAAAAACTTTGAATTTTGGCGTCCTCGTTTGAGGTGGACCTCCATTGCGATAACCCTAAATTTTGTGAACTTTTGATTTTTCTTCGTATTTCATTCTGAAAACTTCATTAGTACAGCGTAAGCGGTTAAGTTTGAATTTTGGCATCCTTGTTTGAGGGGGATCCCTTCATTTAGGTACCCAAAATTTGGTCAAATTTTATCTTTTCTTCATGTTTGCAAATCCTGAAAATTTTATGTGTCTAGCATGAATGGTTAAAAAGTTTGAATTTCGGTGGACCCATTTAAGAGTGACACCCTTAGTTTGGTATCCCCCAAATTTTGTCAAACCACCCTGAAATTTTCATGTGTCTAGCAAGTGTGGTTAAAAAATTTAAATTTTGGCGGCCCCATCTCAGGGGGACACCCATTTTGGTGCCACAAAATTGATTTAAATCTTATCCTTCTTTTATACTTACTTACCTTAAAAATTCCATGAGTCCAGCTTTAAACGTTAAAAAGTTTGAATTTAATGTTTAGAGAACCCCCCATTTCAGAAACCCGAATTTTGTTAGATTTAGTTTATTTTTGATATCTACCCACTCCGAAAATTCCATCCATCTAGCTCTAATGGTTCAAAAGTTCAAAATTTCGGCGGCCCCATTTCAGGAAAACCCCCGATTTCGATAGCCCAAAATTTGTCAAATTTTATCTTTTTGTCATATTTACCTACCCTGAAAATTTCATCTGTCTAGCGTAAATGGTTGAAAAGTTTTAATGTTGTCGACCCAATTCGGGAGACCCTTCAATTTGGTACACCTAAATTTTGTCAAACTTTATCTTTCTTTTATGTTTACTTACCTTAAAAATTTCTTGTATCTAGTTTAAAAGATCAAAAAAGTTTGAGTTTTGGAGGGCTCGTTTGGAGGGAAACCCCATCATGGAACATCCAATTTTTGTTAGGTTTAGTTTATTTTCAATATCTACCCATTTCGAAAATTTGATCCATCTAGCTCTAACGGTTTAAAAGTTCAAAGTTTTGGAGGACCCGATTGAGGGGGATCCACCAACTTGGTTACTCCGATTTCAGGCGCACACTAGTCCTCCCTGATACTTTCAATCACTCAAGTTTTGAATACTGCACATCTAGCAGTTTAAAAGTAGATAGCGGCAGAAGCAAAGAAAAGAAGAAAGATGCAAAACAAGAAAAGTAGTATTCAAGTTGGGGTTAACGAACATAATCAAAAGAAAGACGGTTGATAGTGTGCTCAAAAATCACTAAGCATTTTTTATCAATATCGGTAATTACCGAGATATATCGGTTCAAACTCGGCAACTTTTCGCCCATTTTTGGTGTGTTAAATTGTGGTCACGTGATCGGGCGCCCTCTAACTCGGTTTGCATAAAGCATTCATAAGCATCCACATTGAGTACAAATTTCAGCTTTGTACGTCAAGTGGTTTTGGAGCGAATTGACTAATTTTTAAGACAAAAATCGCCGTTTTTTATGTTGTTTTTGTGTCTCAATTCCCGATTACGTGACCTAGGATCCCCAAAATTGGCACACATGACGCTTCCATTAACTCTTATGTTGAGCCCAAATTTCAACTTTCTAGGTTTTACCGTTTGCTAGTTAAGTTTTTGATTTCTTTTTGAAACACCAGTACAAAGTGAAACTTTAAAACTGAATGAAAAACAGTGGGTTGCAAAGCTCTTGACTAATGTTGCAAAATAATCAAAACTATACCGTGAAGCCACAAAAGCTAATTCACAAAAACTATCTTTACAAATAACTGAAGCATATAATCCAAAAGATGGTGTGATTACAGTTAGCCAAGCGAGGCGACAAAAGCGGTTCGCAACACTACGGCAATAACCGCGGACACTAAACGTCTTTTGAGCGGAGGCTTCTAAGACAAAACAACATCATATTGCAGAAAAAAGGACAACGTGAACGGTAATGTTGTCAAAAATATCGTCGGACATTTTTTACCAAATTAGTCGATCGGTGAGCGCGAGCCCAGCTTCGACGAAGGCCAGAGGGCATTAAGTAGCTAATCCAACACATTATTGTGACAGATCTGCTTGCGTTAAGCCGACTCAATTAGCGAACTGACATGCTGTACTTACGTATGCGCTAATCGCTGCATTAACGCAATCAGCCGAAATCTAAACATTACAACCACATTCCATGCCATGCGAAATGATTACGTTAACTGCTTTTCTATTAGGAAAAAAAAATTTCAAGTTTGTATTGTAGCATATGAAAGCAAGATTTTGCTATAAAAGATCATACAAATTATGCCTCAAAGATTTAGGTGTAATCGCAATTTTAAACTTGAAATTATGAAATTAAAGATGTTGTAAAGAGATATTCAAGAAAGGAGAACTATTTGAGGTAATGAAGAGGTGACCCAAACTTTGTTTCGCTATTTTCTTTATGTGCAAAAATAGATTTAATCCGTTTGACTCCGTACCATTGACAAACCCGCGTTTCGAAGTTTCGTGACAGCAGAAAAGGATGATTTTCTAAAATTTCTTGCAGTATAAGCAACGCAACGTTCGATCATCGACATCCTTTTCTGCTGTCACGCAATTTCAAAACGCAGAGTTATCAATGGTACGGAGTCAAACGGAATAAACATATTTTTGCAGAAAAGGAGAATAGTGGTACAAGGTTTGGGGCATCTCTTGATTACCTAAAGTAGTTCTCATTTCTTCAATAAAAACGATTTCGAGCAGTATCTATTTAAGAGCCAAAATAGTAAACCAAACAGTCCGCAGCAGAAAATGCAGAGGCATATTGTACTGAATGCAAGCAGATTTAGGAAGCCAATTGAAACCTTCTAGTGCGCGTATATTCTTCGATTTCAACTTTATTGTAAAATTTAAGCTAGAACGTGACATAGCAAGCGATATCCAAGGACTTCACGACATTACCCAACTTTTAGTGAACGAACTCAACTGCCTTAAATAAAATTGTAAGTAAATGGTGGTCGATAACTACCTATGAATCAAACCGAAAATTTGAATGCGTCTCTTTCAAATTATGTTTCACAACTTTAACAGGGGTGTGTGATCATTCGCTTTCAAAATTTAAAGGTCTTGAAAAGTTATCAAAACAATCAAGTCACATCAGCCAAAAAGCCCATAAAACAGTTCAAAACGCCAAAATTTCAGAACGTTTTTAAAGTTCTTTAATAGTTTCTCACTTTAGTATGAAATGACGTAAACCGATCTTTAAAACTCCAACGACTTTAGAGCAAAATTCTTATTACATTCGCCAAATTTATTACTAATCACGGCCAGAGATATGCAACATATTTTACGGCCATTTCAGAATCTGAAAACGCTCAATCCAACATATTGGATACTGAGCATTATCCTTTATTTAGCGCTAAAACTTACTTAAATCGTTCAAAAACCTTAAAGTTTTGAACGTTTTTTTGATGTCATAGATGACAGTTTATTACAAAACTCGGCCACCTAGCTGAAATCTATCCATGCCATTAAATTAAAGCAATTTAACGTCTTAAAAGTTATAGGTTCATTTCGAGAGAAATCTCCCGATTTAGAATCCCCTTACAACGGGTCCTCCAAAATTCAGAATTTTGAACCACCCAAGTTAGACAGATGAAATTTTCATGACAGGTTAATATAAAAAAATAAAAAATATGACGAATTTTGGGATGCCACGTTAGGTGGGACCCCCAAAAAACCTTATTAGATTTAGACTTATTTAGATCCCCAAATGGGTGCTCTAATATATCAAAATTTTTTACCATTCAAGCTAAACAACTTTAATTTCCGGGATAGGTTATAGATAAAAAAGAAAGATGAAACACAACAAAATTTTGGGGTGCCATATTTAGAGGAGCGCTAAAACGAGCTTCCAATAATAAAACAAAAAACAAAACTATCGTATTTGAAGTAAACAAATTAAATTTCTAAGATAAGTATAAATCAACAATGAAAGGTGACAAAACTTGGGGGTTGTCACTTTGAGGGAACCTTGCAAACGGGGCCCTAAATTTTTCAACTATACTCCAGCAAAACATGTAAAAGTTTTAGAGCAGGTCAGTAGTGAACTGTGAACATGTCTTTTTTGATGTTATAATCCAGTGGTTTTCAACCTATGGGCCATGGCCCACCGGTGGGCCACAGAAGGATTTTGCAGTGGGCCACAGAGCAGTTTGGTTTGAAAAAGTCGTATTTACACGATGAGCTGTTTATTCCCTGACATTGTCAGAAAGCTTGCAGAAAGTTGCGGTGAATGGCGAGTTGACATGTTTTTTTGTTTTTGTTTGGAGATCACCCGTTTTCGACCGAAAAAACCTTTGAATTTTGGTGAAGACCTTTTTTTTATTTGGAGATCGTCTGTTTTCGGATGGAAAAACCGTTTCAATCTAATTCAAGACTAATGATTTTGCGGAATTCTGCATTTGCGGAAGTTGCGCTGCGGTTTAAAGTTTTGTTTTGAAACATTGCGAAAGTTGCATTGTGGACTAAAGTCTATAAAATTTGTTGCGCTTTAATTGCGCTGCGCTTTCAATTTTTGTTTCGGTTACTAGCGCAATTCTAAACATTTAACTTAATTTTGTTTCATTTCGATCGTAATATTGATAAATGTCAGCCTTCTTTAGCAAATTATTTAACTCCTTTTCTGTCTAAAATCGCAAAAAATGCGATATTTGCATTGTGCTGTAAAATTTCAGTTGCTGAAATTGCGCTCTAACTTGGTCCGAAAATGCCGTTTCGCAATTGCGGAATTGCGTTGCGCTTTAGCTGAATCAAAAAGTTCACTGCGGAAGTAGCACTGCGCTTTTACTTGTTGAAAAGATCGTTGCGCTTTGTTGCGCTGCGCTTTTAATATAATGTTATTTGTGCCCACCTCTGCGGCTAGGTGTAATGTTTAAAGTCAAACAGCTATATACCAAAACCTATCTACTTCTTTTGCACAATACGCTTTTTTTAGTTTATTTTAACAGCTTCGAGGTTATTTGCTTTCAAAGTTTAAAGGTCTCAAAACGTTATCACAATAATCAAACAACGTATATCAAAAAGCTATTATGAGTTCCTAATAGTTTTTCACTTTATTCCGCAATAACATAGAGCGATCTTTAAATTCCAGTTCCTTTTGAGCAAAAAATATTATTACATCAGCAATGGCCAGAAATATGCGCGCATTTTACAGCTATTCCTACTCTGAGAACGCTATTTCGCAGAGCGACCCAAAGGCCAACATATTGGATATTGTACAGCATATTGGTATATTATATTACATGAATTATTCAGCACCAAAGCTTTCTTAATACAATTGTTCAAAAACTTTGAGAGCAAGTAAAAAATTTTTTCAACGTCACAAGTGAGAGCTCAGTAAAAAAAAACTCAGCGATCCAGCTTAAATTTACCAGAGCCATTCATCAAGCTCAAGTACTTCAACGTCTTAAATGTTGGAGTAATCCCATAAGTTTGATTCCTCTACTTTTCTGTAATTCCAATTCATTGTGAGAATTCATTTTATAGCTTGAAGGTCCATTGAAGGCAAGGGTCGGCAACCTGCCTACGGCCCGCCTACTACTACTGGCTAAAACCACTGGCTAATTTCAACCATCAAAAAGTTTGAGTTTTGGCGTCCAAGTTTGAGGGAGATCCCTTTATTTTGGTACCCCCAAATTTTGTCAAAATTTTATCTTTTCTTCATTTTTGCCAACCCTGATAATTTCATTTGTCTAGAGTGAGTGGTAAAAACTTTGAATTTTAGCAGCCCCGTTTGAGAGGGACCCCCATTTTGATATTCCAAGTTTTGTCAAATTTTATCTTCTCTTCTTATTTGCCAAGCCGAAAAAATTCATGTGTCTACCATCGTCGTCAAAAAGTTTGAATTTTGGTGGCAACGTTTGAAGGGGACCCTCATTTTTGTAACCCAAAATTTTATCAAATCTTTATCTTTTCTTCATATTTGCTTACCCTGAAAATTTCATCTGTCTAGCGTGAGTGGTTAAATAATTTCAATTTTGCGGGCCAGTTGAAGGGGCACCTCAATTTGGTACCCCTGAATTTTGTCAAACTTTATCTTAACTTAAAAATTTCATGTATCTAGTTCAAAAGATCAAAAAAGTTTGAGTTTTGGTGGACCCGTTTGGAGGGAAACCGCCATCCTGGCATCCCAATTTTGGTAGGTTTAGTTTATTTTCAATATCTACCCATTTCGAAAATTTGATCCATCTAGCTCTAACGGTTTAAAAGTTCAAAGTTTTGGAGGACCCGATTGAGGGGGATCCACCAACTTGGTTACTCCGATTTCAGGCGCACACTAGTCCTCCCTGATACTTTCAATCACTCAAGTTTTGAATACTGCACATCTAGCAGTTTAAAAGTAGATAGCGGCAGAAGCAAAGAAAAGAAGAAAGATGCAAAACAAGAAAAGTAGTATTCAAGTTGGGGTTAACGAACATAATCAAAAGAAAGACGGTTGATAGTGTGCTCAAAAATCACTTAGCATTTTTTATCAATATCGGTAATTACCGAGATATATCAGTTCAAACTCGACAACTTTTTGCCCATTTTCGGCTTGTAAATTTTGGTCACGTGATCGGGCGCCCTCTAACTCGGTTTACATAAAGCATTCATAAGCACCCACATTGTGTACAAATTTCAACTTTGTACGTCAAGTGGTTTTAGAATTATAAGCGAATTGACAAATTTTCAAGCTAAAAATTGCCGTTTTTTGTGTTGTTTTTGTGTCTCAATTCACGATCACGTGACCTACGATCCCCAAAATTGGCACACATGACGCTTCTAGTCCAAATTTCAACTTTCTAGGTTTTACCGTTTCCTGGTTTTGATTAAATCAATCCTCATCTGCCAAAGTTCGCGAACAGCAACAATGGTACTACACGCTCGCGCTAAGCCCCAATTACTACGAACTCCTAAAAACGA
Source organism: Trididemnum nubilum (assembly GCA_963965965.1). Lineage (NCBI taxonomy): Eukaryota > Metazoa > Chordata > Ascidiacea > Aplousobranchia > Didemnidae > Trididemnum > Trididemnum nubilum. The sequence continues at coordinate 1,754,624 of OZ014488.1, read as the reverse complement.
GAACTGAACAAAGTTGTAAAATTTTGATTGACAGTTATGCAGATACTTTTTCCAGACATTTAAACTTTGAAACCCGTTAACCACAAACCTGTTCAAATTAGTGAAACACGACAAAATTCCAAAGTAATGTATTATAATGACCAGTCAACACGCGCTTACCGCAATTGGGACACTATTTTTAAGTAGAGTCAAGCTCTCTGGTTTTAGTGAAGTTGGATACATTTGCCAAGTCCCCGAAAATTGCTTAAAACGTCATATTCTAATTTTGGATGATTAGTTTTGTATAATTTTATGTTTAGACTGATTGCTTTTGAGAATAAAACAGACGTATATGAAGAACATAAAAGAAAGATCTTGGAGATTTGATTGGAATGTTAAAAAAAGAATCAGTTACTTACCTCTCCGGCACCGCAGTTGATGAGCGCGTTGAGGAAGGACATGATGGCAGTCTTCAGGTTGACCTCGAAGCTGTCGTCATCGGGGCTGTGGTGGTAACTTACTGAAAGCTCGCTGATGATACTCTGGGCAAAAAAAAAAAATACGTTTCTATCAAAGTTGGTAAACTCATTTTTCAATTAAAAATGAGTTAGTGGTATGTAAAATGGACATAAATCTACGATGATGATACGGTACAACAACTCAACAAGCTCAAACGTTTTGGCAAAAAGCAGTGTACGTTTCAAACATTCTACCACCGAACGGTTCAACTTACAAGACACTGCTATGTGTAATACAAAACATTGAACAAAGGAGACTGAAGTATTTTGCAGCATCAGTAATACTGCAGCAACGCTGCAGTCGACGTGCTCCGGCTAGAATCTGGCCACAGGCTTAAACTGCAAACCGTGATCATACAGTAAGTATATCACAAACAAAAAGCAAAAACGCAAAAAAATTGTAACAGCAATTGCTTTGTAGCCGACTCTACGGCTCTAAGTTCAATTTCTCCAACACAAACACTTTAGATATCAAGGCCATTCAAGAGTAAGCGGACAGTCGCATGTGCATCGTGCAACTAGTTCAGCTTTCTATATCGTCGTTTTGCAAATTTGGTTGTTTTTGCCGACTGATGAACACAAACACACAAATCACATCCACGCAGTACACTAATCACACAAACGCAACGTAGAAGAAATCTCTTCATGGTCATAAATTTAACGAATATGTTTAGCTTAAGCCCTTTTAACCAATCGAGAAAAAGTTTTTCTTTTATTTTCTTTGACGTGATGTCTTTTTTTTAGTTAGAAACTAAAAGAAAAAATTTAGAAAAGGTTTGTCCTTTATTTTCTTTTGACGTGATGTCTCCGTGATTATTTTAAATTATGTCACAGAGACATGATGTATCTGGGAACTATTAAATTAGTTCTGCCTATTTTACTTCACGAATAATTTAGCTTGTTAAATTATTGTTGTTTGTGTTTGAGAGATTGTCCACTGCATAAACAGCACGGGTGCAATATCACTTAGGATATACGCGATGTCTATTGTCTAGTGAACTATTGAATTAGTTCTGTCGAATATAAATATTGCATTCGCACTGGGTGAATTGTTTTTCTTTGTCCTTTAACTCACTGGCTACCTTATCCACTTGATCCCCTTGCCCATTTTATTTAAGTAATTTTCATCCCTGTCCATTAGCCCACTTGGTCCCCTGCCCAGCGTTAATTTTTTTTCCTGGCTACCATTGCCACAATGGCAATTATATTTTATAATCAATTTTAATTTTAATTTTATGGCCTAGTTTAGACAGATTTTGAAATTCGGTTTGCAGGCCAGCTTAGTTTAGCTTTTGAATTTCGGCTGCCGATGAGCGTTGGTATTACGCGAAACTCGAGTCCAGGGCAGTACATGGGAAAAATTTAGATCTATCTTTCGAGTAACTGAAGTTACGAGATGAAGACAATAGCCTACACCGATAGCTTGGTTATTCAAATTTACCAGTTGAGTTAGCTGAATTCGAGAATCAAAATTCCTTGCATTGTGTCAACTCCTCTTCATTCTGATGATGAAGTCAGTTGACTTTGAAACAAGGGAATTGTCTCGCGATAGGAGTCTGCCTCACCTGTGTCCCTAGGGGTGAAATGACTTCCCATTTAGGCGTGAAGACAGCACTAAGGTGTTGTCAAATAAAGCAGAATTTAAGACGTGATGTCTCTGTGAACTATTAAATTAGTTCTGGCTATTTCACTTCAGGAATAATTTAAGTTTTTATTTTTTTGTAGCACAAACACCAATAATGTCGCAGTACAAATTCGAAGCATTTATTGAAAATTAAAACTACATTATTTCAGTGATAAAGGCCGTTTTAGTGATCTATCACAAGATATGGGCACGTTGACATTTCTGCAAGTCATAACGTATAAAACGGCTCCATTAATGATCAAGAAATGGCATTACCAGTGAGGTAATTACATTACAATATGTAAACGCCTAGATGTCGTTACTATGTATACTAAGGTTGTTCAAAAATAAGCTTTTTTTTTCAGATTTAACCCATCACTCCCGCAAATTGTTAGGTTGGTGATAGAAACCCCGCATACCAAATTTCAGCTCATCCATTCACAGGGAGAGGAGGGCATGGAATTTGAAATTTTGAATTATCGTCGAAAAATATGGATTTTTTGCTCACTTTAGCATTAATTTGCGCTGTCAAAATGCTTCTCAAACTACGTATTCCACCCATCTAAACCAGTTTGTAGTGTTTGTTTTGTAAATTTATCAACAAAAAAATTTCTTGTTTTTTTGTTATTTGGACTAAAATATGTTAAAGTGCTATGCCATCTTGATTGCTTTCTAGCACCATTACTACCCAAAACCACTGCATAAAATGAGAAAAAGACCGAATTCTACCTAAAACTCATTTAACGTCCCTTTTCAAGTCCAGGCGATGATATACAACAAGTTATTGAAACTATGTTCGGCAAGTTCAACCCGTAAAAAATATGACTTATCATTACAATCACAACTGGTATAATGCGAGTCAACGACTAGCAGTCGATGATGTTTCAAACATTATTTTCTCGTGGTCCAACATTTCTGTGTTGGTTGTTTAAATTTGTAGCAAGAGCAACTTCATGATGGTCCCATTTTTTGACTCTTTGGTTTTTCAAGGTATTGTAAAACATTAAAAAGTTGAAATTTGGAATGATTCAAAGCGAAATATTACAAAGTCTCACGACCAAAGGCTAGATTGGTAATTATCTACCGTACCAATCTCACCGATTATATACTGTAATTTGGTTCAGCAAAAATTCAGGAAGCACTAGTTTTTGAGTAATTTTAGTAATACTGGTTTCGTGATATAAAAGCAAAATCTTGAAAATTTGAAAACTCAGCTTGAAACCCAACCTCTCATTTTCTTCAGGTTCTAACCAGCGCCTTATAAATGAGTAGTAACAGTGTTTTTCCACAAAAATGAAACTGTTGTTTGATTAGATGGAAACTCTAACTACACTCGCACAATCTTGAAAAATTCTCCCACCTTGTCGCGTACCCGTTTTGAAAAGGCAAACGCAACATTTGTTGCTGAACATAATAATATTATTAGTGCGATTGTATTGTGCATCAAAAACTAGAAAAACAGCAACCAAAAACAATTTAGATATTCCAATTAACAACTGCAATAACTCACAAGAAAATCATAACGAAGGCGTAATTTCAAGCATTATGTTGCGTAATGGGAGCAGTTAGTCTAGTCACATAACGCGTTTACGAGCCCTGGAAAGATATATTTTCTTCCCTATATAGCGATGCTCAGTACAGTTTGAAGCTTTCAGCTAGGTTTGTCCCCACTTTATTTTTCTGGCCATTTACGTCATAATGACGTCAATTCCGTAACATTTGTCTAAATTTTTTGGAATTGCTGACTTTTACATAAAGGTGAATTTACACAGTATCCGTTCTTCGTCCGTTTTTTGCGTTTTTGCTTCTCCGTGAAAAAATATGCGTTTTTTTATCCGCATTTTTTTATGTCCATCTTTATATGTCCATGTCCATATCCGCACTAAGTAGACTACCACATATAAATAAAAAGTTTGTTCAAATATTTTGTGGATGAATGATAAAGAGCAATATTTCATAATAGAGCTGTACCCCTATACAAAATTTTTTTTTCGGAAAACTTTTGTCCAGTATGTGACAGTCTGGTTAGTGCGAATATGGAAATATAAAAATGCGGATGAAAAAGTGCATACTTTTTCACGTAGAAGCAAAAACGTAAAAAAACGAACAAAAACGGACGAAAAACGGATGCTGTGTTAACTCACCTTTAATCACACTCATTTTTTTTTGTGATTAGACCTGAACTTCCAAACTTGAGTCACTCGACAAACGGAACGTGGGCAATATTCAGAAACATTTATGACGTCACAATTCAGGATCAAAAATGTCACCAAAATTGAAAAAATTTGCTACTTTGAATTATTGTCAACTCTTAGAACTTTTGTTCTATTTGACGTAGAAGGTTGAAATTGACGCTGAAGAAAGTAAATGTACGTTGAAGCCATTTGAATGAATTTGGTTAATTTTGATAGACATTTTCATAAACAAAACCCTAAGTTTAAAATATGTCACTGATTAAATTATTTTTAATAATTTAGTTGTGGTGTTTTTGACGTTTGCTGGCCAGAGCTTCAATATTTAATAGTTTTGCGTGCTATCTGGCCTAAAGGTATATAACCGTAATCCAAAGGCTGCAGGTTTGAATCCTGTGGGAGAATAATTTTTTTGCATTGCTTGTTATAAGTAGTCTCCGTTCTGGTGAATCTTTCCTAGGCTTCCGCGGCGCTGGTAGCCTTTTAGGCCAGATAGCACGCACAAGGATTAAATGATATATTTTGGCATTATTTGCGATGACGTCGTATTTCGAAAAAATCATTCAAACGTGTATGTACGTTTGCAGACAGCAAAGATGGGCAGTACCGAGTACAAAGGTAGCTAAACTTACTGAAACTATGCTTCAATTTTGCACCTAAGCTTAGTAAAACTATAAAAGTTGAGCTAGTTTATTCTTTGGTATTGTCCCAAATTAATCATTGCAATGCCTGGTTTTACAACTTACCGGAATATCTATTGCACAAATTGACAAAAATTTTATATGCTGCAGTGAGATTTATTTTCGGACTTTGTGGTTCAGCTTTGCGTGAGCACATGCTACCATGTTTGCGTGTGCACATGCTACCATGTTTGCGTGTGCACATGCTACCATGCTTGAAAAACTTTTATTTTTACCAGTTAAATTTCGTATTGAATTCAAAATTGCTTTGCACACACGCAAGTTTCTACATGGTTAGCTCCTACATAATAGAAAAATCTAATCAACTCGCGTTCTGTCTTGGCAAGATATAGCTTGCGTGTTAATGATGATAACTGGCTGCTTCAAACGGTAACTAGCTTAAACTTTGCTAGATCCCAATCTATGCTTTCGTATGCATCACCCAAGATATGAAATTCGTTGCCACTATCTCTGCGTAAAATCGAAACTTTGTCCCTTTTCGAAAGTTAAAGCCCAAAAGATTTGGGTTAAGTGACGAATTGACGATCTGATTTTTTTCATAGTTAATGGTTGCTCGTAATCTAGGCTTGCATTGCTTTTTTTTAAAGCAAAAGTTCTTCAAAGATTCTAAGACAATTAAGTTGAATTATCAAAAAAAGTGCCGTGCTCACCTCTGCAGTTTGAAATTTTTAAAATATGACGTTGCAATGATGATGTCATCGCAAATAATGTCAAAAATATTTTGATGGCAAAACGCAATCGAATCCACAAAAAAAATATTAGATAAACAGCTTCTAGTCAAGCTTCAGATGTCAAAAAGTAAATTTTTATTAATTTCTAAAAAATCAGTGACGTATTTTAAACTTTGGGTTTGTTTCTTTGGGTTTGTTTATGAAAATGTTCATCAAAATCTACCAAATTCATACAAATAGTTTTAACATATACATACTTTCTTCAACATCAATTTCAACCTTCTACGTCAAATAGAACAAAAGTTATAAGAGTTGACAATAATCAAAGTAGCAAATTTTTTCAATTTTGGTGGCATTTTTGTTCCTAAATTATGACGTCATAAATACTTCTGAAGATGTCCCACTTGCTGAGTGACCCAAGTTTGGAAGTTCAGGTCCAACCACAAAAAAAAATGAGAGTAATTAATGTAAAAGTCAGCAATCCCAAAAAATTGAGACTACTTTTGCAGAAATGACGCCATTATGATGTAAATGGCCAAAAAAATGGAGTGGGGACAACTCTATTCAGAAACTTCAAATTATACTGAACATCGCTATACAGGTACAAAAATATTTTTCAAGGCCCGTAAACACGTTTTCTGATTAGATTACGTATGAAACTGAGATTCGAGTAACCCTGTTGCCATGAATGCAAACATAGGACTCTCGAGATCGCCACTACCTCGAGTCCTCGACTCGTCAGTGCATTGCTGAAAGAAAGAAGTTTTTACTGGAAGACCTTTGTTCAATTTAGAATGGCCTAAACTTTTCAATTCTAATTAATACTGATTGATTTTGGCCCCCTTTACCAATCGTCAACTTTTTTCCCCTAAAGTGATATTCGAGACCATGCGTGGTTATTGCTGAATGTTACTAGCATTTTTACCTGAAACCGAGTTCGCTCATGCGCATATAGCTGGAAATGCAACATCGCTTCCAATACTTTCTTGTGGCCACCAGGCACTAGGCAAACTGCCCCCAGAATCTCCAGCACAGCGATCTTGGTCCGGATGCTTTCACACCTTAGGCTCTGCGCGATTACTTTGATAGCCTCCGGGTGAGCCAACACGTTGCCTCGTCCTTGCTGTAAAATCCATGCAAAATGCTGATTGATTAGAATAGCAGATAAAACAGCTGATGCTAAAACCAGAGACTAGAATTTAATTTCAAGTTGGGTCAGACGAATGAGAGTAATTGCAATTACATCTCTATTCACTAACTTGTCTTGGCCAGGAGACGGCAAAAAAACCTTTCGGTCGTCAAGTCAAGCTGCCACCTCACCTGTCTACTACACACGGCGGAGGCTTCACATTGTCCCTTTTAATGCTGAACGTCAAGCAGGCAAGCTGTGAATACCAAGTTTTATAGTCTTTGGTTTGACAAGACCGGGAATCGAACCCAGGTCTTCCATTTCAGCAGCAGACGCTCTATCCACTCGACCACTGATCGATCGGTAATGCCATGATCCAACCTTTTCTGAATGTATCTCAGAAAATCTTCTTGAAGTCATTGTTGGTACATGAGTGGGCACATACTTCTGCCATATTGTGTTTAACCTATCAGTCTGAACTTTCACACTTATTATACGAAAGCGTTTGAGTAGAAGCAACATCAGTTGCTCCTGCGACAAACATGCAGCTATGCCCGTCCTAAGCCGACACCCCAGCTCACCAATGCAGGACATCAGGTCGAAATCAATACTCCAATTTGTTCAACAGACTTTTGCCGTTGTGAAATCAGAGCTGACTAAGCTTACTATTTTGCATTACTGCGTATTGCACAGTAATTGTGCTCTTGCAATACAGCAACGGTCAGCTACTCACGGTGGCAAATGACGTAAACAGAAGCCGCACACATCACACCAACCAAATAACATAAAAACTTTTGCTATGGTTTGTAGATGGAATGAATTTGTAGTGAATCGATGATTGCTTAAAAACACAATTCCTTGCTCAACTTGAGTTGACCAAAACAAAACCATTTAAAAAAAAGAAGATTGCTGTGTTCTGCTTTCAGTATCTTTGCAAAACATAGCCGTATGACCCAGGTAGCGGCAGCTTTATACGCTTCGTATTCAATCAAATATGCGCACTTTTCGTGCGACTAAATTTAGCGACAAAAAGACCAACTAAAAACCAGGGATGCGGAAGCGGCAAATTTTTGTAGAAGTGAATCTGGAAGCAGTGAAAGGGTACTGCTTCCGCTTCCACTTTGCCATTCACATCGAACGTTGAAAACTTGAATAGGTGGAGCAATTTTTTGTATAATATATGACAGTAAGTTATTATTCGATAAACCAGCATCTGCAAAAAAAAACTTTTTAGAGGTTTGTGGTGTACTAGATCCGAAGCCAATCTCCAAACCCTATCAATTCAACAATGAACCATGTAGTCTACAAATTCATTTTCACATCTAAAAGTGTTTAAAAATTCGCAGTCTTAGTTTTAAAAGACGTAGAAAATATTCTCAAAAATTCAGGGTTTTGCCCATTTTTTTTTTAATTTAGGGGCATTTTTTGATATAACATTCCATTCTCTAACATAAACAATTAAAGTTTCCGGCTTCAGCATTTAATTTTTCTCACAGTAAGGGCCGGTCGACAGATCACGCGTACTTCCGTGCGTAAATACGCATGTGATTTGATTGCATGTATTTTTCTTTCTATCTTTTTATGCATTTACATTGAATAAGATATAACGCATATTATCGCGCGTAAATGAGCGTGATCGGTAAAAGCCACGTCACAATGTATTATTCTTCAAAAAGTCAACGGGGGAGAACATCATAACCTCTATCAAATACAGTATAATATCATAGAGCTTTTAAACATGACGCTACAAATAGTGCACGTCTTATTGCAGAGTACGGTATCGTTGCAATAAAAATAAAGGTTATTCTAGCATGGTACCTCACCCACAAAACTTAAGAGCGTTTAGTATTTTGCAGTATTGTTGCTACGCAGAAATTTGGAGCAAAGCCGCATACAAAAATGCATTATTCAAAATACCTGCGATTTTTGAGGCTTTGTCCCAGGATTACTAAATTATAGCCAAGTAAAGACTTAGACCAATGGTGGGCAAACTGCGGCTCTCGGACGTAAATTTTGCGGCTCTTGTATTGAATCGTAATGTTACTCAAAAAATTAAGATTATACTTTATAAATATGTTATCTCGTGTTTGAAATTGTTTTCATTTGTCGATGTATTTTAGAGTGATAATACAAGAATATGTTTTCATAGCGCTGTCAACCAAGGTTATACCAACTGTGATGACGAATTGCATTATAAACACTTTCAAAGAATCTAGATAGAATAATTTTCCCGAAGTTGCAAAACACTTCAAAGAGCGCAATCAAGTGTGAATGTTGCCTTATAGGGCAAAAAATCATTGTGTTTTTCGGTAGCGTAGCCAGGGAAAAAGGCTGTAACCCCCCCCCCCCCCTAATTGGCTTGCCAACCAAAATGCAGAATAAGACAAAATGCAGAATAAGAAAAATATCACGTTTTTAGCACTTCTGAGACTGCTTTTTTTTGCACTGAAATGGACTAAAAAGTGATTTAAAGCAGATTTTGAAATAAATATTTGGGAAGGGGGCTAATTTGTCAAAAATAAAATTCACAAATCAATAAAAACTTTGAAAAATTGCCAAAAATAAGCAATCAAATTTGATCGTTAGTGTAAAAATGTTGAACATAGGTTTTATCAATAATTATATTATAAACTCAGGAAGAAAGGGGGGGGGGGGGGGGCTATTCAGTATTAGTTAATTACCAATCACTTCTCTCCAATACTTTTCCATTAAACCCCCCACTTATTTTTCTCTAAAAAATATAGACTATTTCGAGTGAGTTTACTGAACTATTAAATTTTATAATTTACCAGCATGTAAACAAGAGAACTAAACTTTTACCATTAGCCATCTCTCAGATAGTCCATTTATGTTTGCACTACCAATTTTTACGCTACGTTTTAAAAGCATTAATGTTATCAAAATATCCCTAAAATTAAGTCATTTTTGCACCAAAACGCCAAATTTTCTAGTGCTGGGGGCTTTGCCCCCAAACCCAAGTGCCTTCAGCGCCTGAGGGCTTTACCCCCTGACCCCCAGCCAGCGCCGGCTGCGGGTTTCGCGCCCACCCCCTAAAACATCCCCCATTGCGAATTTCTGGCTACGCACCTGATCTTTTAATTGCTGTTATGTTATTTTGAGCGAACTGATTTTGCGGCTCGCTGGTGTTTATCGTTTTCCGCAAGCGGCTCTTTCTTTGAACAAGTTTGCCCACCCCTGATTTAGACCGTACTGCAAATGCGATGAAAACACTCAATACGTAATTGCACCTTATTCAAATTTCGAGTTGAACGGTAGCAGCTGAAACATATGACAATGTAATAGGACGTTACGCTTCTGGGCCGCTCCCAATCCGAATTTCTGGCTATGCCTATGCTCTGATCCTTGCAATGACAAGCCAATTACACATTTTGGTACCTTATTATGTTTTTAAGATGATGACAACATCAAACATTTAGTTTTGACATAACTGGAAAAAAAATTGTTAAAAAATTTTCAAGGTAACAATTTTAAGCAAAAATTACGTTATTAAGTCGTGGAAGCGAAGAGGATGGAAGCAGAAGCAATTTACAAACTCGCACTTCCATATTCTTGCTAAAAATACTCGAAGTATTTTAAGCTTACGTCGGCCAAGTTTGCTTCAAAACAAACTAAAAGTGAAAACACTGTGAGTGTGACAAACAGCACTCTTTGAAGGGACAATGGTGCCAAATTCAGGGTCAAAACGCTCTCGTAGTTTCAGGGCCGCCGAGAGGGGGAAACAATGACCCCGGGGCCAATGGACTTTAGAGGGCCCATGGGCTTCAGGAAGGTCGTTGGTTTCAGTGGGCTGCAAAGGGCCCATCGAAATGACACTGAGAAATCAGCATGTGAATAGAATTTCGGTGAAGACCTCTTTTTTTTTTTTTTTCCTAGATAACCTGATTTCGACCGAAAAAATCGTTGGAATTTCGGTGAAGACCTTTTTTTTTTCGGAGATCACATCATTTTTCGGACCAAACTACAGCATTTTCTCCGTCTATTTTGGACTTCGCAAAACCGTAAATCCGTCATATTTGAGCTGGCCCCAGGCCCACTTTTGGTCCCCGGCGGCACTGCGTAGTTTCAGTCACCTCTTGTTGATCACATAGTGAAGAAAAAAATTCCGAGGACAAATGCGTACAATCACAAAGCAAATACAATGTAGTTACCATTATACAGATATCAAGACAAATTTTCTTTAAGATATGACGTTTTTAGCGTGACAAATAACCGATCTGCTTCAATAATTGGAATGGTTAAGTGGAAAAATATTGCAGATAAAAATCCAGAAATTTCGTTTTCGTGAATTGTTGAGTTAGTCGGTAATAACATTACCAGATGAAAGGCCGCTTAGATACAAGCCAATTTGGATTTTGGAGTCTTATTTAACTGCAATTACTTCATAAAACTACGTTGATGAGGCAAAAAAACCATACCGGTATATATGTAGAACCTAGGCTTATACTGAACTATTCACAACATCAGACTAAGTCTAGATGCTGAACAACAAAAAAGCTTAGATTCAAAAACTACAAAAAAATGATATCTGACCAAAGCCTCATTCTAAATGAGCGTTTATGCTGACGGGTAAGGTTAGAATGCAAATTATCAACACTTCCAGCCACATCACGTGTGTGGCGCCGTCCGCTACAATTAGTCAACTAACCACAAACAAGAACTATCTGGAAGCAATGACTTAATAAGCCAACAGATCATGCACCTCATAGGCTGCGCAGTCGAGCCGGTAAACCGCAATCGGGACTCGTTCTTTTGACACCGGATGACGCTTTGTGACGACACCGGATCACGTGATCAAGCCAATTTTGATGAATCCTCCTTTTTTCGTTAAAATTAGGATTTGGGGGGATGAAATAGAGTTGAGGGGATTAAATATACTCTATATAATTTCCCTAACCCTACTTTGAACAAAAAAGGGAGGTTTCACCGAAATCGGCTAAATCACGTGATTTGACAGGAAGGGTTGATAATATGCATTTTAACCTTACCCGGTTTAGAAGAGGGTAGGGTTTCAGACTTTCGGCTGTGGTAGCACGAGTTAGGCTTTGGACTGATTCTAAACTTAGCCCCAGATTTTTGTAGTTTTGGCAGATATATGTCACAGATGATCGATTGATAAATGATAGCTAGGCCTACCGCGTAACATTTCGCTTTGCATTTAAAATGCCTGGTGGCAAACGAAAAACCTCTGGCGTGTAGGAACATTTTACAATAGTTTCTCCACAAAGTCTGTTTATTCAATCAAACAAGCTTATTTAAAACCAGAATACGATTCAATATTCTGGATTCGGTTTCAACTATTCGGAATAATTCTAGAATAGTCAACTATTCTGAATTGCCCACCACTAGTTACCGTATTGTTCATAAGTGCTTTTACACATCCGATGACTGAGGTGTGGATGCGGCTCTCCCGGACTTCAGGCACCATACTGCTGAGGAAATTTAAGATGCAGCTAAGTCCATCCAACTCGATGAATCTCACCACGAATCTAAAAAGACATCACAAACTAACTAATTCTTCGTTCATTAGCAGTAAAAAGCAGGAAAGTTATTGAGTTAGTAGGAGCTTGCACCGCCCCAAAGTTAAAACACAGTGGTGACGAGTCGCTGGAAACATTGTTCGCTTCAACAAGCCAGAGAATTGAACCCTCGATCTCATACTTTAGGAGGAGTGTTTCCCTTCGACCAACTAGCAAAGCTTAAGAGGCAATTCAAACTTACTTTGCCGGAATTAAACCAATGTCTTCTGGGCTAAGCGACGTTTTACATAACATAAACAGTACGATCAAAGGTTTAGACTGATAAACAGATAAATAGGACTCGCACACAAAAACAATAACATCACGTAGAACAGATGTGGCAGTTGAAATATCTTTTGACTAATTGCTTCTATTGTCGGGTACAGAGTTGTAAACGGACCGACCAGTTCAGGCTGGGGCCCCAAAATATAAGCCCAAGCAAGGCCCAAACCAGAAAATGATTTAAAGCCTAAAGCAAACTCAAAAAACCCATAAGTCAAATTAAGTTTAAAAAACGTATACAACATTAACTGCTTCTCAAAAAACCTTAGTCTGCTGTGAACAAATAAAATTACATATTGAATCCACCAACTGTGCTGCACTAATAGTTATTGTACGAAATTGAAATAATTTTTGTTCTAATGGTGGGATTGGACTTAGTGGAGCGGATTATTGTGTTTGTGCCGCGCGTTTTGTTTCTTTGTAAAACGTACATTGCGTTGCAGTTGCGCAAGGCTTGCATTGCTTCATTTGAAGATGGTTGCCAGAGATTTGATCTTTGAGTAGAGCTGTGACAGATTCGGCCGAGTTTTTGATTGAAACTGAATATTCTATTCGTATTTTTTAGACGTGAATTAAGAGAATTTAACGAGTATGAATATAGGGAGTATAATTAATAAATATAATCTACGAGAACAATTTACGATTGATTGGTTAATTACAACTTGAATTAAACTGTGTTGAAATTCCACTTCAATTTTGAAAATTGAATGGCTTCTGACTGCAGAAGCTTACAGCTATTGTGTTCTAATAATCGAATTAATGCCTTAACTGAAGTCTTCATTCAGTGAAGCAAAGTTATTTTGATTATGTTTTATAAAACACAAGCCACTTATCAGGTCCGAGTTATGCCCGAAATTTTGTCAAGCTCAAGCCCGAACCCAACACGAAAAGCCCGGCCCGACTAACAACAATTGTTGCATAGCATTGCCATGCTCAGATTCTTGACGCAACAACTCATGAGTAATGCTTGCAAAGAAAATGCCCCGCATCATCGGCATTGAACATTACATGTGTGTGCGTGAAAATGCCCCCTTATTTGGAGACCTTAGTCCCATACTGCAGGTAAGGGGGCCAAATATTACTGCTACAAATTCAAATTTACTGCTACAAATCATGAACAAATCACCAACTTTGCCAGTATTCTTAAAAAAACAAAATAACTTTTACTAGGGAAATACCACATGTTTTCGAGTGAAAGAGCGTCTACTGACTTTTGGACAAGTTCAGCAAAAAGCAACTGAAGACAAGGGCTGCTTAAAATAATGAAGTGCCCAAACCTTGTTGTATCTGCGACAATAAATTTGATTTGTGACTCCAAACCATTGGCAACTCTGTGTTTCAAACTTTCGTGACAACAGAAAAGGATGACTTGGCAAAATTTTTCGCAGAATATTTCAAAGAAGTTTGCAAATGGGCAATTTTTTACAAAATAAGCAACGCTATGTCGAAATGAAACATAAGGTGCTTAATCTTCAAGAACTTTTGCAGTCATCCTTTTCTGATGTTACGAAAAGTTTGAAAGTCAGAGGTTCCAATCTTACGAAGTCAAACTAATTACATCTATTTTCGCGGATAAGGGGAATAGTGAGACAAGGTTTCAGGTACCTCTGTATTACCTCAAGTAGTTCTCATTTCTTCAATAAAAGCGATCTCAAGCAGTAATACTTTGACTCTGCTCAGTTCAGTACAAAGGCTGAAGCGAGCCGAGAAAGGTTGAAAAGAATTTGGTAATGACTATTTCACCGAAAATACTCAAGTTACAGAGAATAAAACGAAAATGAGAAATATTCATTCGCACTTTTTCCATTTGCTTTTTAGGGGTTAAGATTAGGATTTAAGTTAGGGTTTGATATGGGGATGGTTTTAGAGTGAGCAATAAAGTTTGGGTTAGATTTGGGTCAGAATTAATAAAAATATAGATAAAAATTTCCAGTGAAATAAAGCCTTCCAAAGAATTTACATAAGAACAAGCCAACCAAAACTCTGCTTCGCTCATCTCAAGCAAAAGCTGATCTTTTTGTAATATTTGCCTACTCTGAAAATTTCATGGGTCTGGCATAAGTAGTTAAAAAGTTGAAATTTTTTCGACCCCCTTTGAGGGGGACCCCCCATTTTGGTAACCCCAAATTTTGTCAAATTTTATCTTTCCTTTATATTTGCCAACCCGAAAAATTTCATCAGTCTAGCATGTGTGGTTAAAAAGTTTGATTTTTGGCAGCCACATTTAAGGGGAACCCCCATTTCGTTTCAAATTTTATGTTTCTTTTATATTTACTTACCATAAAAACTTCATGTTTCCAGCTTTAAAAGTTAAAAAGGTTGAATTTTGCAGGACCCGTTTGAGGGGAATCTCCTCAACCTGGCACTCCCAATTTCATTCGAGCACTAGTTCTCCCTGTTATCTTTAATTGCTCAAACTTTATATACAGTGCGTTTAGCGGTTCAAAAGAAGATAGCCGGAAAAGAATGAGAAAAAAGTAAAAAAAAGAAAAAAAAAAGAAAAATAGTATTGAAGTTGGGGTAAACGAACATAACCAAAAAAAACGGTTGATAATGTGCTCAAAACTCACAAACCATTTTCCATCAATATTGGTAATTACCGAGATATATCGGTTCAAAATCGTTCACTTTGTGCACATTTTTGGCCTGTAAAATTTTGGTCACGTGACTGAGCGCTTCCAAACTCGGTTTGCATAAAGCATTTATAAGCATCCACATTGCGTACAAATTTCAGCTTTGCACGTCAAGTGGTTTTGAAATTATAAGTGATTTAATAACTTTTTAAGCCAAAAATTACCGGCTTTTTTTATGTTTTTTTGTGTCTCAATTTACAATCACGTCACCTAGGATCCCCAAAAGTGGCACACATGACGCATTCATTAATTATTAAGTTGAGTCCAAATTTCAACTTTCTAGGCTTTACTGTTTGTTAGTTTATCAATCCTTATCTGCCAAAATTCGCAAACAAACCCAAAAGTACTACGCGCTCACGCGAAGTCCCCATAACATAAAGCGGTCTTTAACATTTCGGCGACTCTTAAAGCAAAATTTCATTACATCAGCTAAAATTGCAGTCAGATATAAGCCAAGCATTTTACAACCATGTATGATTCTGAGAACGCTCTTTTTCACCGCAATTCAACATATTGGATACTGTACACGTATATCGTACAAGGTGTTTCAAAATTAAATCCCCCTCCCCTCTACAGCATCAATTAAATGTAAAAAGTACTAAAATTACACAGACTTAAAACGGGCATTTGTTTAAATTTTTAACTAAGTTATTAATATTTTTTGAACCTTCACCTGAGTGCCTCATAGCCTGCATTCTTCGGAGTATAATTTATTAAATTCCAAAAACAGGCGGAAATCAAACATTTTGCTTAGTACTTCACTCACAAAATGTCACAGATCAATGAGAATAACTTGGTAAACCGAGGCAATTTTTTATATGCCCTTTAACCGACCCTTCGAGACGACGATCCAGCATGCTTTTATGACGATTTAGGTTAGAAGGTCAGAGGTGCTGAAAATGCACCATCGGCATCTCACGCTTTACCCAGGTTTTTCAATCCATTCAATTTTCTCTGAATCATTAGCTAGGTGGGTTTATCTAACTCAGTTACTCGATATGAAAATGGAAGAAATTTGAAATGAAAAATAGCTTGGAAAAACGTAACGTTAATGAACTTCAAACTAGTCTATTAAAGAAAACTTTATAAATTTTAATGAAAGCTGTAAAGGGAGGATTCAAATTTCGAAATACACTGTACACTAAATCCATTATGTAGCATTAAATTGTTTTAACTACATTCAGGTGACAATTGAGTAAAATCTAGCTTAAATTTATCAAAGTCATTAAAGAGATACAGCTCGAAATCGGGTTTATTGAAGAAATGAGAACTACTTGAGGTAATAAAGAGGTGACCCAAACTTTTTTCCACAATTCCCCTTATTGGAGAAATAAGATTTTAATCCGTTTGACTCTGTATAATTGGCCACCCAAGCATTTCGCAAGGTTGCGACATCACAAAAGGCGTAGTGTATAGCAGTACTACTAGCCTAGATCTACAGGTTCGAGTATCAGCAGCCAAACTTTCAAATTTGATTACTCGCTGCTACCAGCTGGTAACTGTGTTTTTTAGTCTGCAAGAACTTCTGCAACTTTATGCCTTTTGTGATGTCACAAAATCGGGAAATGCAGAATTGCATGGTACGGAGTCAAATGGATTAAATCGTAGTTTTGCGAATAAAGGGAATTATGGAAAAAAGCTTGGGGCACTTCTTTATTACCTGAATTAGTTCTTATATCTTCGAAAAAAAAAACGATTTCGGGCGGTATCTCTTTAAGTGCAAGTACTTCTACGCTTTAAACGTTGGAGGTTTATTTAAAGAAAAATCTCTCAACTTGGAATTCCCAAGGTTGTGTCATACTTTTCTGTAATAGCAACTCATTCTGATAATTTCAGCCATCTAGCTTATGACATAAAAATCTCATACATTCGAGGTAGTTTATGGCTTAATCTTCCAACATGGCATCTCTAAGTTTTCTGTTACCGTTTGTATTGTTTTATAGTAAAAAGTATTATGTCTAGCAGGGATATTTAAAAATTTTAAGGGGCCCATTTAGCAACGTCTCCATAACGTAGAACACCCTCAAATTCTATCACGTTTAATCTTTGATAATAAAATTTATTTGTTGATCTCAAGAAGTTTTTTTTTAATTTTCGGGGAGCTTATTTAGGGGAACTATCTAAATATGACATCCCAAAATTTTTGGTGTTTTTTTTAAATATCACCCACCCTCGCAATTAAATTTGTTTAGCAAGAGGGGTTAAAAATTTTAATTTGAAAGATCCCATTCGGGGTGAACTCCCCAATGTGGCAGCACCAAAATTTATTATGTTTTATGTATATTATCTTTTATGTACATTTATGTACATTCAAATATCATTCAAATATCTTCAAAATTTTTTTTGTACATTCGTTTATGTACATTCAAATATCTTTTATGTACATTCAAATATCTTTAAAATTTCAATTGTCTAACTCAAGTAGCTAGAAAGTCTAAATTTTGAGGGACTATTTTGGAGTAAATCATAACATGGCATCCTCAAGTCTTGTCAAAATTTACGTAGCTTAAATTTAAATTGTCTATCCTGAAAATTTCATGTGTTTAGCTGGAGAGGTTAAAAATCTATCTTTTTGTTATATAAACCTATCTTGAAAATTTTATGCGTCTACTTCAAGTGGCTAAAACTTTTGAATTTTGGAGAACTCGTTTAAGAAAACTCCCATTTTGCTACCCCCAAATTTTGTCAAATTTTATCATTCCTTATTTATATTTGCCTACCCTGAAAATTTCATGCATAGCTTAAGTGGTTAAAAAGTTTGAATCTTGGAGGACCCGCTTGGGGCGTACCCTCATTGCGGCATCCCGATTTTTGTTAAATTTACTTTATTTTTAATACCAACTTGTTCCGAAACTTTGATCTATCTAGCTCAATTTCAGGCGGAACCTTGTCCTTCCTTATATACACAATCGTTCAAAGTTTAAATACTGCACGTTTAACGGTTTAAAAGTACATAATTCAAGTCTGGGTAAATGAACATAACCAAAAGAAAGGTAGTTGATAGAGTGTTGAAAAACCACAAACCTTTTTTCATCAACATCGGTACTTACCGAAATATACCGGTTCAAATTTGTCCACTTTTTGCTGCTTTTCGAATTCTAAAATTGCGGTCACGTGACCGGGCGTACCCAAACTCAGTATATTCGAATAAAGACTCTATTAGCATCTATGTTGTGTCCAAAATTCCACCTTTTCACGTCCAGAGGATTTTGGGTAATACGCAAAAAATCGCCATTTTTACCCGTTTTTTTGCGTCCTAATTCACGATTACGAGACCCAAGATCCCCCAAATTGGCACACATGACGCTTTTATTTACAGTTATGTTGGTTCCAAAGTTCAACTTCCTAGATTTAACCGTTTTTAAGGTACAAGCGAATCAATTAAGTTTTGTTGCTGATCTATCAAAATGGCCCAGTAAAAACA
This sequence comes from Trididemnum nubilum, assembly GCA_963965965.1. Taxonomy (NCBI): domain Eukaryota; kingdom Metazoa; phylum Chordata; class Ascidiacea; order Aplousobranchia; family Didemnidae; genus Trididemnum; species Trididemnum nubilum. The sequence continues at coordinate 1,735,934 of OZ014488.1, read as the reverse complement.
AAAGTCCTAGGCGCGCGCGAAGTCTCAATAAATAGAACTCAGCAGCAAGTATATACGCAATGAAGCATACTGTTGTGATGGAGAACATTTGTTGTGAACTGGGAACAAAAGGAGTCGAGAATTTACCAGATACATTTAAAAGGGCATTCAAGTAAAGTTTTTCACTGTTGAACAAAATATGGGGATATTCCTAAAATGCATTCTCATCCAAATTGAAGTTTTTACGTCTTGACGTTTCCAAGACATTGAAGTTCAAAATTAACAATATATTCGTTTACGTTCAGTGTAGCCACTTTGCAAGCACTGTATTCAGTGTATTGTGACAGAAGATCAGTTTTTGAAAAGTTGGCTTACATTTATCGAAAAGCAGCTGATTATACAGTTCTGAATCTTCACTTGGTTTTGACAGTAACTCTGACGCAAAACATTCATTGAGAATCAGGAACATGCAGTAACTTTTCAAAATTTTGTTTTTAATTAGCAACCCTGGTAAAATTTCTACGAGAATTCTAAGGAGAAATTTATACTGTTCTATCTCGGGAACGGAAGGTGGCAGAAAGCTCAAATTTGGTGAAGTTAGTCTACAAATCTGTCAAAATTTTTCATAGAGAAAAGCGAGTAAAAAACTCCCCGACCTAAATGCCCTTTTAACTTTCAAAAAGACTGAATAAAACTACGAATGTTCGTTAGCTAGCACAAGTTTCGCACTATTGGATAGTTGTAACTTAGGTTCATTACTTTACCACAAACTACCTTAGACGACCCCATTAATTTTGGACCGCTATTATGTCCCATGCTCGAGGAACAACGCAGTCAGTCGGGGTTTGGAATTACCACGGCACCCATGGCTACGTTCTAACAGTTTTTAGAAATCACACGTCTATAAATTAATGCGAAGGACTTCGGTATGCAGATACAAACCATAGTGCGACTGCTACATGGCAACTACCGACTTAATTATTGGCTTAATGCCTTGTACACAACTGCTATATCCGAAAAAACAAGAAGAGCAAAATTTAAATCAATAAAGGAAATATCCAACAGTTCTGCCTTCAAAAACTAAGAAAAAACACCTTCTATTCGCAGAGAAACCGAAAATTACTCATCATCTTTACCTGATCGACTGAGTTCGCAATGCAGACTTGAGGCTGTCCACAAGCTTGAGCCTTGATGCGATTTCTTCTTCATCAAACAGTAAAACCATAGTCTGAAAGCAAAAACAACTTTCCTTAATACGATATAAAATATACTGCAGCGACAATAAACAAATTGCTATTCAAGTACCAAGATGATTGTGGTTGGTGGATGGTTTTTACATCCAGCCCTGCGTTGAAGCTTGAAGGGCTGCTGCAATCTCGATACCAGATCTTGTGGTTGTTGCGGGAATGGGCTTGACTGAATCCCATTCGTACTTCCGTAATCACTTCAAACGAAATAATTGTTTTGAAATTACTTGGAGCTAAAACTGTTTACCGCGTTCGCTTCAAAAGTGACAATAAGAATTAATAAAACGCTACATCGTAAGCAAATTTTGAAATTAACTCTATACGAATACATTCCTCTATGATTTATTAGTCTAGCTTACGTCAACTTACTCTTAATCATATGGTTTTAAACTTTTAAACTTGAAAGCTGATAATTAAGCCAAAAGCCAACTCGTTGAAGTCATATACCTTTAATTGTTTCATATTGCACTATAGCGGCAGATATTGACAAACATAGGTTTAGCATCAATTTCAGTTCGGCGGTTTATAAAGTAGGGAAACGCTATAGTAAAGAAGCCAAAGCCAGGATTTGGGTAAAATCGTTCACTTCTGCAAATAAAGTGAGATTTGGGACAAACTTTTCCCAGGGTGAGTACAACAATTTCCGAAAGGGAGCCAAAAACTGGGCTTGGGCAACTGCGACAAACGACCCCTAAAGTTGTGCTCCAGCTTTAAAGAAAGTTTCTTTGTTGCAAACATATTTACAGGATAAACTATGATTTTATTTCATTGTTTTTGGAATCTAGAAGATCTTGCCATGTCATGATGACACAGATGACGTAGATATGACGTCATTTTTGCAAAAATGTATGATGGCAAGCAAAATATTGCTCAGATTGAAGGAGTCCCTCATTGATATCAAACTCTGTTAATTCTTTCAATTATTAGATAAACATCTTGCTTAGATTAATTTACGTCACTGTGTGACGTAATTATGACGCCATGCTTGCCAAAAATTTCAACAAAACGATAGCAAGTAATTGCTAATGAAAAATATTAGTTTAATCACGACATTTTGCAATCAGCTTATTACTTTACGATGCAATAGCTGCTTGTAGCAGATGACGTCATTTTATGATGTTAATAATGTTTTGTTAAGCCTGGCAAAATTGTCCAGAGATAAGGCCTACTTTTGGAAACTACCTTCCATTTCCAGCTATCCTTTACAAAAGTCTGAGGTGATTTTCAGGCACTGGAATAGTTGATTGTGTGCTTGTACAATGTACAGTTCTACTATCAACACATGCAAAATCAATGTTGCTGGAACAATTCTGTTTGCCTAAAGGAGGAAGAACAGTGGAAAATATACCATCAACGTTGGAGGCATGGAAACTGCACATTAAACGATCAGCTTTTCAATCCATTAAATGGAGTCAGTGTTTAATCAATAATCCTTCTTTAAGTTTACGCATAGGGTAGGCAAGCAACACAGTCGGGATATTCTCCTGTTTGGACTAACTTGCCGGAAGCTTCAAAAGTTTGTCATGTCCTGTAAATGCAGGTGCAAGAAATATTGGAAGTGTGCACTGTGAAACGAACAAAATTTTATGCACAGAAGTACGTGCTTGCTTGGGAAACTGTACCAATGGGCAGTAAATATTAGCAAAAACAATCAAGAAGTCAGCCATGATCGACGCATTTTGACGCAGACTATGCTTGATTTACATTCATTACGCGGTAAGCATCGGTAATACTCAAAATTACCTTTACGACATTGTATACCCTATTATTCAGGGGTGCAACTAGGATTTTGTTTAGGGAGTCTCATTACCTGCATCAAAAAAATAGTCAAAAGAATGACGCACAACGAACAAAATGGCTATCATTTTTGAATTTGACAATGACACCGTTTTTCAACCTTTGGCTCAATAATTTCAATCTGAAACCATTGTCACGAAACCACCCTTGCTACGGCGCAAGTAGCCTAACAACCCTGGATGCACCTTGCGGCATACTGTAGATAACAAGTCAACGCTTTGACAATTTTTACTTGGTTTCCATTCAATAATATATTATGCCCGCGTCCTTTCATCGTTCTTAGACAAAGCACATCTTCTATTTTTGTCAACTTTGCAGAAATGGACAAAACACTGCAATACGACATCATCAGAAATAATGACGTCACCAAATGATATCATCTACGATACTACAAGCAGTTATGATCTAGAATTAATGTGCTGATTACGAAATGTAGTCATCAAAATAATACTTTTAACAAATAATTCACTGCTGTTGTTTTGTTGGAATTTTTGGCAAAAATGACGTCATTAACACTAAAATGACGTCATCTGCTACAAGTAGCTATTGCATCGTAAAGTAATAAACTGATTGCAAAATGTCGTGATTAAACTAATATTTTTCATTAGCAATTACTTGCTATCGTTTTCTTGGAATTTTTGGCAAGCATGGCGTCATAATTACGTCACAAAGTGACGTAAATTAATCTAAGCAAGTTGTTTATCTAATAATTGAAACGATTACCAGAGTTTAAGATCAATGATTTGACAATCTGAGCTGAGCAATATTTTGCATGCCAAAATATTCTAGATTCCAAAAACAATAAAACAAAATCATCAGTTGATTCTGTAAGCATGTTGCCAACAAAGAAACTTTCTTTAACCACTAGTTAGAGCTGGAGCATAACTATAGGTGCTGTTTGTCGGAGTTGCCCAAGCCCAATTTTTGGCGACCCTTCGAAAATTTATTTTCCTTCAAAAAAAAGTTATACTTACTTTAAAGAAGGTTTGTGCCAAACCTCACATTTTATTCCGGAAGTGAACAACTTTCGACTTAGCTCCTATACTACTATGTGACAGAGGCAAAAAGGCAATGAACAAAAAGAACAATAAATTTATGAAAAACTATGCGGTTAAAGCTAAGTTGCTTATCTCCGAATTGAACAATCTTATCCAGCATTCAATGGAAAAATCAATTTGATAAAACATCACCAGCAAAATGACATTTCAAAGTCAAGTGGCATTGCATCAACACCATAATAAACACTGGTGTCGATTTCAGGGGGTTGGGGCGCCCCCCTCGGATCTGAAAATCATGGAGGTGAAATGTCTCTAAATACCTTGGTTTTGCTGAATGGTTTACGTGCAGCGCAAGCGAGTTAAACGTCAGAAGTTATGCCCGACAAGTTTGCTTTGTTTACGGGATCAAATTTTTTCGCTTTTAACGTAATCGAGAGAGCGGGTTAGTAAAATACAGCTTTCACACAAGTGTTGCGAAAAGGACGACCGTGATTTTCTAAAAATTCCAAGGAAAAATCTACGTCGTTATTCTTAAATTACACACTTCAACCACAATAATATTTCAAAATATTAATTGCTCAAACAATGATACTAATCGTAGCATAAAAATTCAAGCACTTTTAATATTTGAAAGCTAACTGAAAAAGCATCAACAGCCATTTGCAACCAAAAAAAATCAAAAACAATCTACAATCTAACAAAAAAAGTAAAATGATAAAACTTGGACTGCGTTTGGCAGACGGAAAGAGCAAAGAATAACAAAACTAAACTACGATCAATTTTAGGGCCAATAAACAATAACACAGATACTTCTGTTTAAACTAAAAAACGTTAATTAGCCCAATGAAGTCTTTTTTGTGGCGTTCTCGCATTTTCTAAATAAATGTTACTCTGGTATATGCACTCACTATTTCAAATCAATTTATTTCGTTGCGTAACAGAATAGTATTTTACGCAAGTACGGTATGACCAAGCTTAAAAAGTATATTTTATACATATCTATTGAAAATATTACACTACGTATTATTATGATGTGCTTTACCGCGTGCGCAGCCAGAAACTTTACAATTTAAATACGTATTGGCATCTTTGTGTGATCTGGCTTCGATTTGCACATAACGTTAAAAAGATCGTTAAAACACGGTTTCTATTTGGCGTAAACTGGTATTTTGGGAGCATGCAATTTTATCCAAAGTTTAACCTGAAATTTCATACGCCCGACTTGCCACTCACTAACCTGCTAGATAATTAGAAACAAAAGATACGCTCGTACGCTAGCAATTTGTATGCCAAGTGTAAAGCGGGCCTGCAGTGGCAACTACGAGTTAAAACTAAAACCAAAACCGTTCTTCAGGGTTGGATTTTATGAATTATCAATTCACTGCTTTGCGTTCAAGGAGGTTATTTTTTAAGGCCGATTTTGCATAGTTTAGCAGCAACTTTGTCAAGTTATAATGCGGAGATTTTTCAAATATGATGTGCTTTTGTTCCCAAAACGATTTGGCTAGAGCATCAAAATTTTTGGTCAAGGTTTCACGTTATGCACTTTGCAATTATCAGTGCTTCCGAAGGAAAAATTTGTGATTGCCGCGCTTAGGCCCCATCTTAACTGCGCGTAAAATCGTGACCGTACGAGCGTATTTTTAGCTTATTGTAAACAAAAATTTGGTACGCTCGGTATAATGTCTTACCATAATGTATTGGTTGTATAAACTGCCCGTTTGTTAAAATATTAATCAAAGAATACGCTCGACTCGTACGCTCACAGTTTTACACACAGTTTGGAGTGTAGACCGGGCTTTATTAGAAATACTCAGTGTACGAAAATTGAACGGCATTATTGTACTACAACTACTGTACATTGTTGCATTATCATCAACTAGCACAATTTAATTATGAACTAACATGCGATAACGCTAAACGTCGTCACTGAGAACTTATAGCAATGCTACGAACAGATAGGCTAACAGTATTGATACTTGACATTAAAACTAAACGTGGGAGGATCTGCTCGTCAGAAGGACACGAAAACCGCATTCGTCACTCCCGCAAAAACGCTCACAAACACTATCTCGGACAAAAAATTCTCACCCCCTGCTTTCTTCTTTGTTTAACAAAAAATCGACTCTTATGAAGGTGAACTGAGCCTTTGAATGAATTAAATACTTTGAAGGTTATCTATTATTTACGGTGAGCTAGACTGTCGAAATTCACTACGCAATTTAAAGAACAAATTCAATTGTATACAAAACCACAAGCACTATTTACAACTACACTTAGAGAGAAATAGGCGATTTACCGAAACTACATCCTACTCGCCGTGTAGTAAATAACATGTAAGTTGCATTTTCAGTTGAAGAAAAGCTTTCCAACAATCCATCCAAGCTTAACGCATGCAAGCGAAACTGTGGTAAAGTTTTGACCTTGACATGTGATTTGCTTTGTTAAATCACTAATGAATTTATTTCGGTCAAAAACAACAACCACGTGTTGCTTCCATAAACAACGTTTTCAGTCGTTTCTCACAACACCTTAAAGTGAGTCCAGCAACCCAAGCATTAAGATCATGAGGCGACAGGGAAATCGAAATCGCTTACAACGCATAAATTTAATCGCTGCTAAACAGATTTTGGGCCAATCTTATTACGTATGAAAGCTCGCTTACACGACAACGATATCTGATACGAAAAAGCCTTTTTACAAAGCAATAATACATAAGAAGCGCAAAGTAGTAATATGGATTGATTGGTTGTTGAGATTCAAACGGCAGTCAAGATTTTAAATGTGGTCTGGGAACTACTGCAGCTCGCGATCGTGTAGTACCCAACCAACTTGAGGACCCTGTTGAGAGCTTTCCCGTGGCGATCCTCGCTGAGTTTTCATTACAGACCAATCTCAACACCACATCCAGCGTAATAAAAATGATAGGTTTTCAAGGGTTTAAAGAGCTAGGTATTTTATGTCTTACCAATTCTAGGGTAATAAGATTTCTAAATTTCATTTTTGATGTGCCAAAATATTAGCAATAACAAAATTGTACAGGTGGGCACGAATAGCGCTTTATCAAAATTGCCGCGTAACAAAGCACAACCATCCTTTCAACCTGTACAAGCGCAGCGCAAAATGCAAGCACAATTAATTTTTTAATTTCTGAAGCGCAACATAACTTCCGCAATGAATCAAAGCTTTTGGTCAAGTTGTAGCGCAACGCCAATGCTTACCGGCATTGTTGCTCCAAACTAAAGCGCAATTCAAATTCAAGTCAAATCATTGTACTCTCTGTATTACGCCAAAGCGCGCTGTAACGAGTTTGGGGTCCACGACAACTGACCGCGACAAACTGACCGCGAACCAACTGACCGCAAACAACGCCGATTGGCTGAGAAGGGCGATCCTAAACATATTTTTACTATCCCCAGAGCCATCTTGCCCAAACCCTCACTATGGGACGAAATCAGCGACGAAAACATGTAACGAAATCATTGCTTCGCGGTCAAATTGTCGTGGTCAGTTGACTTGGCTCGCGAGTTTGCGGGGCCCATGTCAGCGTTATTGCACCCGGGCAACTTAACTCCCTTGGAAGAAATGTCGCAGTGGTGGTGGGCCGTTACCAACACTGTGTTTCATTGAATCGGCCCGAGATTTCAACACTCAACTTCTCGCTCCAAAGATGAACGCGTTACCGCTCGACCAACTGGCTTTAACTTCAGCAACTAAAACTACAAAACAATTTTGCGATTTTAGACCGAAAAAGAGCTAGTAATTTGCTGAGAAAAGCCAATATTAATCAATAATCTGATAATCAAAATGAAACAAAATTAAGTTCAAACTATAAACTTCCGCCGTGAACCGAAAAAAAAACATTAAAAGCGCAGCGGAATTAGAATATGACATCGCATGCAATATCCGGAGACTTCGCGAAAGTATCTAACTATACTGAAGTAAAAAATTTCCCAATTGCATTAAGCGTGTTTATGGCTGTTGATAATCAGATCTGAAATACATCGCCTTCGAATTTCATAACGTTCCATTAACTTGATCAGGTTTGTGTTTAACGACTTTCAAACTTTAAATGTCTAAAAAAAATATTTATAAAATGACAATCAAAATTTTACAATTCTGCTTGGTTCTCGGTTCAACTTTTAAAGAGTTTGTTGAATTTTCGCTTAGTAGGGCAGCGCAATTGTTAAAATTGCGGTTACAAACAACACTCGCTAAAACAAGTATTTCGACAGTAAGCTTTTGCCAATATAATTTTTGGATTAGCAACTTACGTTATCTTGACGAAAAATTTGATACACTATTCTAAATATCAAATCTACACCCTCAACAAGCCCACTGCAATATTTTTTTTGAGAAGAATTTTATACCAGCACATGTATGAACACTTCTACTGATTTTTCTCAAAATTAAAGAACTAAAGCAAAACAATACCTACCTTAGCAATAAGCACGGAAAACGATAGATACACAAACAAAATTTCGAAACAAAAAATCAAATTCTGCAAAGTTAGAAGTGATATTGCAGAAGCTAACTTTACGACGGCTTCACATTGAAAACTTTAAAACTTATATTAATTTGCTCAACTCTATGCTTTCCCGAACCCTAGGTGTAATGTTTAAAGTCAAACAACTATTTACCAAAATTTATCTACTTCTTTTGCACTTTACGCTCTTTTAGTTCATTTTAACAGCTTTGAGGTTATCCGCTCTTGAAATTTAAAGGTCTCAAAAAGTTATCAAAATAATCAAGTAACGTCAACCTAAAAGCTATTAGGTGTTCCTAACAGTTTTCACTTTATTCTGAAACAACATAGAGCGATCTTTGAAACTCCAGCGACTTTACTACATCAACCAAACTTAACACTAACCAGTAACCACAGCCAAAAATACGCGCACATTTTACAGCTATTCCTATTCTGTGAAAGCTGTTTAGCAGAGCGACCCAACGGCCAACATATTGGATATTGCACAGTATATTGTATTACATCTATTATTCAGCGCAATAGCTTTCTTAATAAAATTGTTTAAAAATTTTGAAGAGCAAGTAGAAGATTTTTTCAACGTCACAAGTGACAGTTCAGTAAAAAACTCGGCCATCCCGCTGAAATCTAACAAAGCCATAAGCTTACGTACTTCAACGTCTTAAATGTTGGGAGTAATCCCATCAGTTTGACTCTTCTACTTTTCTGTGATACCGATATAGATTGTGAGAATTCATCGTAGCGTTTAAAAGCCCATTTATGTCAAAAATGGCATTGTCAAGTTTGGTATGTTTTACAGGGTTGCCACAGAAACTGCAAAATCAAATTCCAGGACTTTCCAGGACTTTTTTAGGTCATTTTCCAGGACTTTTCCAGGACTGTTTAAGATTTTTTTTACAGGACTAAAATTTAATTTTGACTATTACTCTCATGCACTTACTCTTTTGTACTTGTGATTGACGAAAAATTTTGATGTAACGCATTTGCATTCCTAGTACTGACCACTATCCAGGTGCAAAGCCAAAAATTTGCAACAAGAGGGTTGTGGTTTTTGGTGTGGGGGCAACCCCCAGCCGCCGTAAGCCATTGGGGGTCTGGGGGCAAAGCCCCCAGCATTCGAAAATTTTGCAATTTTTTTTCAATAATAATTCAATTTTAGACCTAGTTTAGTAAAAATTATTGCTTTTATAACGTGGCATAGAAATTAGCACTGCAAAAACATGATTAAACTGGTTGCATAAATGAGTTACAGGATATGGGTAAAAGATAGAGCTCGATCGATCTGACTTTGTTTGGCCGATACCAATATATAACTCATAAACTACCAAATTTTGTCTATATTTTTCACTTGACTTGACACGAAAAGCTTCACTAATCCTCCTCCAAAGAAAGATTATTGCAAACACAAGTCATACTAAGCAAATCAACGCAAGAACACTTGTGCTTGCAATAAAAAAATATACAGTTTAACGTAATTGCGCAAAGCCGATATTTTATCAGCGGTAGATAGCCGATACGATATACCGGCTTGGCACTGATATCGGGCAAAATATATCAGCCGAGCGATAGATATATCAGTCGAGCTCTAGTGATGGGTAATAGTAAAACTTCAGTCCTAGCTTTATTTCCATACAGTGAACTATAAAATTTTACTATTTGAAAAAAACAGAGCTTATTTGAATGCCAGAGAGCAAACAAAAAAACTCTACCAAAGCCCTAACCCCAACCTTAAACTAAACCCAAACTGTAACCCTAGCTCTAACCCTACCGTTAATCCTAACTAAAACTCAAAATATAAACGTCAACTAACAACTAACGTTAATAATTTACAAAATAAGAGTATTTGAGCAAATAAGCACCCACTTTTGCTCTCTTATTCTCTAAAAGCAGAGCTCATTTTGCATGCTGGAGTGCAAATAGGCACCTCCTTCGAAAAAACTCCCAAGCATTAATTAATCCAAATCGTCTGTATTTTATAACGCTAGATAAACATACAATTTGAAAGGAGAGGCTAATGAAACGAGATTTGAGAGAGTTGATTGGTAATTAACAGAGTTAAATACTGAATAGACCCCTTATAATTGTCTTACAAAGCCTTTGTTAAGCATTTTGCATCAAGCGATCGAATTGTTTATTTTTAGCCATTTTTAGTTAGTTAGTTAGTTAGTTGTGACTGGTTACTTGTTGACCAATACTAGCCCTTCCCAAAATCATGTTCCAAAAGTGACTTTAAATTACTTTACTATCCACATTACTGCAAAAAACTGCCTCAGAATTATAGTGCGATAAACGTATTTTTCTTATTGCGCATTTTGGTCTGTGGGCTAATGGAGAGCAATAGCCCACTACGCTACTGCTACTACAGTATCGCATTGCAATAAATTAATGCCCATGAATTCACTCTTCCTAATAATATTCAATAATTTATACATACTGTATTGCAAAGTGCACATTTTAGCTAATTGGAGGAAGTGCTAATTTGCACTCTAGTAAGATTGCTTAAAACGAACAAACAGTAAGAACTGCTTAAAACGAACAAGAAAGCAAAAAGCAGAGAAATGGGGCTCATATTACTGTTAAGTTAGAGCTAGGGTTGCAGTTTGAGTTAGATTTAGAGATGAGTAAGGGCTAGGATAGCGATTTTTTGTTTGTGCACCAGCATACAAATAAGCCCTGTCTTTTTACAATACAATAAAGCTTTTTAAACCAACTTCACAATGCAAATTATTTCAACAATAAATAGCTTTGTACAATTACAAGGTACCAGTTATTATAAAAAAAAAAAAAACTTCACATTCTGTCCTGGAAAATCACGGGAAAACTCTATAAACATTTTCCAGGACTTTCCAGGACTTACAAACAAAATTCAAGGACTTTCAAGGACTTTCCAGGACAGCAAAAAAATCCAGGACTTTCCAGGACTTTTCCAGGATGTGGCAACCCTGTTTTATCTTTTTCTTACATTAGCCAACCACCACCGGTACTCTTAAAATTTGATATGTCTAGCTGCAGTACTTCGCAATAAAAATTTTAAATTTTAATGGGCCCATTTGGCATGGTCTCCTCAATGTAGCTAACCAAATTTTGTCGTCTTTAATCTTTGATTCATATTAACCTATCTAATAGAATTAATTTTACCTTATGTATTTAATGGGGGGAGGTGCCAACATAATTGGAGGACCCTTAATAGTATGAGATTCCCAATTTTTTTTATATTACATTTTTACCTATCTTGAATATTTTATTTCTCTACCATGAATTATTAAAAATTTTGGAGGACCCGTTTAAGAAAGACTCCCCAATTGTCGTTAAAATGTAACGCAATTGCGGTTATAAACTTCGCGCTCATAAATTAGGCTTTGCCCAACTCTGCAAAAGTGATTTTTTATTGTATTGTAAAAACAGAATACCATAACTAAGGTACTATACTTGTGTACGACATGTCATCTAACAATAATCAACATGTCAAAATTTATTGAATGCCTTCAGGTCGGAAAAGACCACTCCAGAAAAAAAGGCAATAGATATAAGAAATGGTAAGTTTCACGACCAATTAGAGTGGCACTTTTTAGTTTTGTAATTGGATAATTTTATCTAAAAGACGTGCGCAACTCAGTTTAAAAAGGGTTAAAATTGTAATCGTAAATACATTTCATTCAAGTTGCCTTGGCCAGGACACAGCGAAGGGACCTTTCGGTCTTCGAGCCAAGCTGCCCATTTAGCTACCACACACGGTGGAGGCTTCACACTGTCCCTTTAATTGCTGAACGTCATACAGGGAAGTCCTTAAAACCAATTTTTATAGTTTTTGGTTTGACCAATCGGGAATCGAACCCGAGTATACCGTTTCAGTAGCAGACGCTCTATCCACTCGTCTACTGATCGGTTCAAAAGTCATCCTTGATTGGCTTCACAGTTATTAGCTTTTGATTGCCATATAGGCAGTAGACCAGTGCCAGCATCCACAAAAAAATTATCCTTTCTGTGTTTTAAACTACTGTAATATGAAGTAAGTTTTAGTACCAAAATCACAATAAAATACAGTAAACGTAAAAGCACTACAGACTGTTTGTTTCTAGGACCACAATATTTTATGAGGTAAATTTAGAATAACCGCAGCCAGCGACTCGCAAAGCATTTGTGCATTGCGCTGTGCCTGAGCGAATCATAAATTGCTTAGAATTTGCTGTTTACAGTAGGGCGACTTTGCCCTGGGACTATCGAGACGGTGAAATCGCCCTCGTGTAAGTGATCGCGGGCGAGAACCATTCTTGCATCGAGTCGCACAAAATATAATTAGCGTCGCAAACCGCACGTGTTACTTAGACCGTGACGATTCTTCAAGCAAGTCTCGCCTCGTGTAAGTAACCACTCTTCGAGAGAGATTTTTACGCATACAAAATCTTCGAATCGCGTCGCAAAAAAAGTCGTCCATGGAATGCAGCTTTAGGACTATCTCTTGAAAGCAAAGAACTGGACCAAGATTACTTGGAATTTTATAATAAGCACGACTACACACAGACACTTAGTAATCGACAAATTGAAAGAAGCAAAACAAAAACGCTGGGATATAATTAAAACAACGATTAACGTCACATTAGCAAGAAACCTTAAACAATATATCATTAATAGACTTAACTAGAGCTGCAAGCCAACCAAAAACAAACCTAGCAACCGTTAACACCTAATGACATAACTCACCAGCTTCTACTCAACGGAAAACCAAAAACAAAGGTGCACCGACTTAACCTAAATTTCCAATTTGCAACCTCTTCCGAGAAACTAATGCAGATACTCATTCGTTTTCTATGCAAAAACTTACAGTAGCTCTAAAGTTTCAAAACTGGAAAAGCAGCAGATCTCGACAGTATCATTACTACAGAGCAGTTACTTTAATTTGGCGACAAATCAAAAGCGTGGCTCTTAAAACTGTTCAGCAATTGCTTTATAGCAGTTTAAAAGTTCAAAATTTTGGAGGACCCGTTTGAGGGGAATTCCCCCAAACTGGTACCTTCGACTTCAGTCCCACACTAGTTCTATCTGATATCTTCAATCCCTCAAATTTTGAATACAGTTCGTTTAGCGGTTCAAAAGAAGATAGCCAGAGAAGAATAAAAAAAAGAGAAAAAAAAAGTAAGAAAAAAGACAAAAAAGAAGAAAAATAGTATTCAAGTTGGGGTAAACGAACATAACCAAAAAAAAACGGTTGATAGTGTGCTCAAAACTCACAAACCATTTTCCTCAATATCGGTATTTACAAAGATATATCGGTTCAAACTCGTCCACTTTCTGCACATTTTCGGCCTGTAACATTTTGGTCACGAGACCAAATGCCGCAAACTTCGTTTGTATAAACCATTTTTAAGCACCCATATTGTGTACAAATTTCAGTATTGCATGCAAAAATGGCTCTTGAGCTATAAACGAATTATGAGATTTTCAAACCAAATATCGTCATGTTTCATGTTTTTTTTTGTGTCTTAATCCCCAAATTCGGCACACAAGACGCTTTCATTAATTATTATGTTGAGTCCAACTTTCAACTTTCTACGTTTTTCTGTTTGTTAGTAACCTGCAAATCAATCCCCATCTGCCAAAATTCGCGAAAACAAAGGTAGTGCACTACTATGCGCTCACGCGAAGTCCCAACAACGCTAAAAGATTTTATCTCCTTTTTAAGACTAGATAAGTAATGACCATTTTTTGTGAGTTTGTTTCGCTTTTAATTTTTGTATCAATTCAACACACAATCAGAACCTTCTTAGGTTGCAATGTCAGAGAGAAGGGGAACACGCTCCTACAGATGGCTACACAAAAGCACAGTAATTAAACAACGTTCCAGTTGACTAAACAAGGATACCGGTTACAAGTGCGACCTTCCACTACATCTAGAGATCATGTTACGAACTTCTACAACCTGTTCACATTGATTCACTCCATCGCAATTCGAAAATTTCGCCAAAAAATTGTTCAATAAATTGCTATGCTTAGTTCTATTCCGGCAATCGTTTTTGTCCTTAGATTAAACATAAATTCCGATTGATATGCTCCTAAATTGAAACGAGTCAATTAAAAAAAGAAAATACGGCTAGATTTTTTACCCGAAATGAACAAGATGTAATTTCTGTGCGAAACACATTACGACGACAGCCAATAATCTAATTACGATGAAGTCGGAGTAACGTCGCAAAAGCAATCAATATTAAAACATCTGTTCAAACTCTACGTTGACATCATGCATAGACTAAGTCTCACAGAAAGTCTGACTAGTTCAAAAGTTTAAATCAACAAACAATTCCAAAGCATTAAAAAGACCCAAAAAGCTGGTTACAAGATGATCAATTTTCCAACTACATATGGTACATTCCGTTTGTGATGAAATGTCTTCAGTGGTACCAACAGATATATTATAAATTTTAACCATTGTTTTTAACAGTTTGCCGCGTTTTCGATGATCAGCAAAGACTAATTAGTCTCAGTGATTATTATTGTTTTTCTAAGCACCATCTTTCTGGGCCTTAAAAACTTAGGACCGAGCTAAACGAACGTTTCAGAGACAATAATGATCCTCCACTCCAAATACGGTACCTTATTCAAGACCATAGAAGAGCAACACGTGATCAAAACTGATCATTGAACAAACATTCTAATGAGTGTATATAGAATCGCCTTGTGTTCGCTACGAAGGGTTTCATTCGCAATTTATCAAGTCTTTTCAACCCGTTAGAACTGAACAACTGAGCTTACTTTCCGAGTAAAAATCACACAGAAATCCTTTGCATCCACAACTGCAATGAAAACAGTCGTTGCTCAGAGATCATGCGCCCTTCCAAATTTTGTTTCACTAACAGTAACAGCTTTGTGGTTATTCGTTTTCAAAATTTAAATTTCTAGAAAAATTGTTTAGAATTATATCATTTTACAACGCCAAAACTCAACACTTTTTACGAGTTTTCTATGGTTTTCACTTTATGGGGACTTAGCGCGAGCGCGTAGAGGGCCTTTGTGTTTACTCGGGCATTTTAATACATGAGCATCGAAATAAAAGAAATAAAAAAAACATCAAACCAAGAACTTTGAATTTTGGACACAACATAAGAATAAATGAAAGCGTCATGCATGCCAATTTTGGGAATCCTAGGTTACGTGATCGCGATTTGGAAAATCAAAATTCGGAAAAAACGGTCATTGCTTAAACTCAAAAACGGCTCAGAGACGAAGTAAGCTGAAATTTGGACACAGCATGGGTGCAAATGGAAGGTTTATGTGTCCTGAGTTCCGGGGCGTGCGGTCACGTGATGGCAATTTTGGAGCCCCAAAATCAGCAAAAAATGGACAATTTTAAACCAGTATATCTAGGTAAGTACACATATTGATGAAAAAAGAATTGTGGTTTTAGATGTTCATTTACCCCGATTTGGATGCAATTTATCTTTTTTTTTTATCTTCTACTTTTTCTTCTTCCGCTTTCTATATACTTCCAAATCGCTTAACGCACGGAATTCAAACTTTGATTGCAAACATCACAAAACACTGGTGCTCGCCTAAAATTGGGGAGATCTTTCTAAACAGGTTCACCAAATTTTTGAACTTTTAAACCGAGATGAGTCAAATTTTCAAAATGGTAAGGTTAGTGCTCTTCACCAGCATATACTGTATACCATAGATGGGCAAGTTAATACAAAACATTAGTTTCGTTAACCAGTAGTTCGTTAACAAACTTCACACCTCCGTTAAAGTTAATTCGTTTTTTCAGCTTTAATTAAAGGAAGGTAATAAAGCCCGTCAATTCGTCAACATTTTAAGTGTAATTTACATTTTTTATATTCACTCACTTCTTGAACACGTAATCACACCGCTGAATTCATTGTAAGCAAAAATTCATTGCTATGGTGGTCTTATTGTGTTTTGGAAGTTACATTTTACAATCCAACCTAATTTCAAGATAAAAATAGGTTCAAATGCACTAACGAAGCTGCAATCGCAAAATCTTCGGAAGCTGCGAACAGCGATAATTAACGCATCTATGAGGCTGCAGCTTACTATTTGCCACAAAAAAGCGCTCCTTTCTTCTCTGTTTCTTCTTCCAAACTCGTGCTAATACGCAACAAGTGTTACCAGAGCAAACTGGTTTGTGCCCGTACGATAAATGAATGGTTTAAGAAATTAACGATGAAAACCTTAACATTAGTTAAAAAAAACTTATCGGAAGTTAAGTTAGTCCGTTAACATAAAAACTTTTTAACGAATTAACGAGTTAATGAAAAAGTTAGCTTCACTTTTAGCGGATTAACGAATTGGGGCCCAGCTATGCTGTATACGCAAGTGCATACCAGACCATATCCAGGGGTATCATACCACTTTGGAAGGGCATACACTATACAGTCTGGGTTAAGAGTTCAATGCTCAGTTTATTGTGATATTAAACAAACCTGGGCTTTACAGTAGATTATAAGCTGTAGACGGTATCCACCGTCTTAGAAACACAATCAACCCTTTGATTAACAGCCTGTTCTTGAATCGACGTTCGTCTTTTATTCCTCGTCAGTATAGCTAGGACTACAGATATGAACATGAGCGTAGAAAGGCAAAGAATCGCAAATTAACCAGATCATAACAGAATATAATTTTTTAAAGCAATCACAATTTAACAAGAGATATTACTAGTTTAATTCAAAATAATTTCCAATAGCATGCCTTAGACAGCTGTTTCGCCCAATTTCAGTGCTCTTCAGTAAGGCTAGCAAGGCCAAAATGATACAATATCACCAGAGATAAAAATCTTCAAGACACACATCTTTATCAATTTATCAATAAATGAATAAATCTTTACCAATTAAGTTTATACTACATAAATCTTTACCCATCAATTTCAGCCAAATAAAGTAAATCTTATCTGAGAAATCTTTACCCAATAAAACTAACGGCTATAAATTAAATCTTTACCCAATGGAAAGAATGATATGCTAGCTAACCCTCCACTCCAACTCTTAGGACATTGCTCCTAATACAAGTGGTAGTAAATCAACAACAATAAAAACACACAGAAAATCGCTAAAATATTGCCCCAACAGACTGTTTCGTCGCTACGCTATTCAGAGGTGTGGCAGCAAATCTAAAAAATATACTGTTAGTAGAGTCTGGGCGACTAATTTAATGAAACTTTCTGCTTTTTCAAGCATCGCCTTCAAATATGAATTTTAGCTGGGCAACGGAATATTTTTCATAACCTTTTCCATATTCATTATGGTAGGTGTTTGGTCAGTTACACAGTGGGAGAGTTTCGACGTGAAACTGCCGTTACATTGAATGACAAGAATTGGCCTATTACATTACGCCGCTTAGGATTCAGTTAATTGCTGTTGATGTTCCGCATAGTTATCCTCTGTCATAGGACAGCGTCAGACGCTAACTGATAGACGATTTTTCATCGCATTGCATTTTTCATCGCATTGACGACTTCGTGCTTAGAGGAATCCACACCTGCTTTGGAGTTTTCACAGATCCAATGTTCCTGTAGATTTCTCTCTTGTCCACTGAATTTGCTGCATGTTCGAAGCCGCCAAGCAGAAATAATCATCGTAAAGCGTCTTATCTAAGGCTACAACAACGTGACCACTAACCAGAGTGAAGGTTGAACCCAGATCATGCGATCAGGGTCGTCGTCATTAAAATGACGCCTATACCCATTCAGCCCCGCAGCCGACTAATACTAAGGCGTCTTAACCTATGCCCTTCAACCAGTAGCATAGCCAGAGGGGCTGTAGCAACCTCCACCCCATTGGTCTGTCGAGCCAAAATGTACATTAAGGAAAATATTACGTTTTTAGCACTTCTGAAACTGTCTTTTGCACTGGAATGGACTCAAAAAATTATTTAAAGCATCTTTTGAAACGTGTATTTGAGGGGGACTAATTTGTCATGAACATAGAAAAAAAACTGAAAAACGGCAAGAAATTGATTTTCAAATTTGATCGCTTATTGAAAAATGCTTGATATGGGTTTCATAAAAAAAAATATAAGCTCAGATAGGGGTAGAAAAGGACTATTCTATTAATTGATTAATTACCAATCACTTCTCCAAAACTTCCTTCCATCAGCCCCCCTAATTATATCTTTCTCTAAAAAACATAAACGAAATACATTACTGCTTACGACTTTCTATTGAACTACACCTAGAGAATTCCATGATTTACCAGCTAGTAAATAAGAGAACTGATATTCTAACAAAACCTACCTACCACATAGCCCATTTATGAAACTAGTTAATCGTGTTTTTGCACTGCTAATTTCCATGCTACATTTTAATAGCATCAATTTTGATCACAATAGGCCAAAATTAAGTTATTTTTGCCAAAAAAAAATACGAAATTTTCGAGCACTGGGGGCTCTATCCCTAGGCCCCTGTAGCAGCCCTTCTCCAGTGCAGATTTCTGACAACACGCCTGCTTTTAGCTGATCATTTTTGTCTGCTTTTGGGTATCAACATAACAGCAATAACATATATTTAGCAGTTCTTTTTGGCAAACTTTTTTCCAAATTAAAGTCTAGCATATTTTATTTCGATCTAGCATTTTCTAATATACAAGATGTTCATTAAGTCCTGATACAATCCCAAAAATTTTTTATGAAGTCAATTCTCAAAATATCTTAACCAGGTTGGCTTTACTTTAATCATTGCAGTTTAAAAGCTTTATTTAAAACAAAATTTTGTGTTTAAAATATGATTTTTATGTGTTTTATGAATGTGCTAAATAAACCCTTATTAAAGGGTTACTCCTCAAGAGAAGGCACAATGTGTATTCTGGTGCACTGAAACAAAATCTAACGTTCAGACTCGGCGAAGGTACAGGACAAAGTATGGAAAAGATCCACTATCAGGTCTTCAATTTGTTGATGGCACAACAGATTTATGGAGGCAGGGTTAGTGTTGGATGCAGTGAGAAGTGGGCAACCAAGAACATCTGCGAAAACATGTTGCCAGAGAATTGAAATTACCGCCTACAACAGTGCGCAAGGTTCTACACAAAAGGTTACAATTGTATGCTAACAAAGTGCAAATGTTACAGAGCCTTCAGCCAAATGACAAGCCAAAACAAAAAGAGATTGCAAGTAACATGCTGCAACGAATTTCTGAGGATGAAGAAATAATTTTCTCAAGATGAAGAACTTCTCACTACATTCAACACTAACCCTGTCTCCATAAATTTCTTGTGCCATCGATAAATCGAAGAACAAGGATGGCAAATCTTGTCCATACTTTGTCCTGTACCTTCGCTGAGTCTGAAAGTCCGATTTTGTTTTAATGAACCAGAATACACACAGTGCCTTTTCTTGAAGAGTAACTTCAATAAGGGTTTATTTAACACATTCATAAAGCACATAAAAATCATCTTTGAAAAACAATCTTTTTTTTTTAAACTTTAAACAGCACTGATCAGTACTGGGCACCGCAAATTTACATTCTATCATACAACCACAAATTCCGCAAGATAGCAATGGGTGGTCCGCAACCGCAAATGCGAAGTTTGTGGTACGTATGAAGTAATTTTTTGCAACTCTGCAACCGCACATGACTTGTTGCTTCCGCAAACTTTGCTGTTATTTTTTCCTGGTTTGATAAATACAGGAAACCTATAGCAATATAACAATCCTTCATATTTTCCATGTAAGCTATTGAACTGTAAGAAACATCAGTATTTCAGTAAAGCACACTCAAGACTTTAAGGTCACAGTCAGTGGGGCAACCACGGTGAAGAGGCCTATGCCCCATTAGCCAAGTCACTTAGAAAATTCAACCTCAAAATACGAGCGTTTAAACGCATTTTAGACTTGACTTCAAGTAGGGGGGGGCTGAAGATGCTAAGCAATTTAATTCTTTGAAATGAGTTCTGAATTTTAAGAATTTAGTTATTCGCATGTAATGTAATTACATTTCATTCACCAAGTTGCCTTGGCCAGGAGACAGCGAAGGGACCTTTCGGTCTTCGAGTCAAGCTGCCACCTGCCCACCTGTCTACCACACACGACAGAGGCTTCACACTGTCCCTTTAATTGCTGAACGTCAAGCAGGGAAGCTGTGAATACCAATTTTTATAGTCTTTGGTTTGACCCGACCGGGAATCGAACCCAAGTCTACCGTTTCAGTAGCAGATGCTCTATCCACACGTATGGCTTCAAAAATTGCGAAATGTGATTAAAATGGCGTTTTAAAACCTTTATTTTTCGCTAAAAAATCACAAAAATCGTCAGCTGGGGGCACCGCCTCTTGGCCCTCGTCTACAGTTACTAAATATTTAGTGACTATGTCCATCTGTGACATGCTTGAGTTGCATCAGTTTGTTCAGCACGGGGGCTAAATTATGCAGTTCTTGCGCAAAAAAAAACTTTTAGTTTACCCCCTCAGCAAAATCCGTGTCGCACGTCTGGTGGTAATCACTACCGAAGATAAATTTTTCAAGCCATTATGGGCTGCAGATGAAACGAGCTAAGAACGCTGCCGATCTTATTTTCAAATTGCTCATAATTGTAGCTGTACAAGATCTGAAGATCAGTTTTTATCAGCAAATTTTAGTGCCCCCAATTCTTGGCTGGTGTCTCCTCACTTCATTTGCTCTGGTGATGACACTGGTTAGTAGTTATGATTAAGATTTGAGTTAGTTTTGGGGTTACTTTTAAAGAATTTGATTTAAGTTAGAATTAATAAAAAATTACATAAAGATTTCCGGTAAAATAGCCTCTTCTATTTTGTTATAATTAATTTAATAAACTTTTTAGTGCCACTTAGTGAGAGTATTTGTTTAAACTAAAAGAGACATTTTTTTGTAATTCGAAAAACTGTTATGTATTTTTGTATAGCCAAAAATGTTTTTACGTTGTATTTCCAGACAGGCTATTTTGGTTCACAACATACTGAACTTAAATTACTGGAATGTTTCTAGTAGCAGCAATACTATCTTGCTTGTCGTCAGTTTAGTCGGGCAGCTGCCCCTCTTGCTTCCCCTGGTAAAAGGGCAGCGGGGGCAGCTGCCCCCCCATTCCAGCACCACTGCTCTGAAGAGCAAGTAGAAGATTTTTTCAACGTCACATGTGATAGTTTAGTAAAAAAACTCGGCCATCCAGCTCAAATCTAACAAAGCCGTTAAGCTCAAGTACTTCAACGTCTTAAACGTTGTCCAGAGTTGATTGGTAGTACAGAACTTGAAAATTGCCTTGAATAAAAGTTCATATCTTCGAAGCTTTTCATCTGACACTTGTCAAGAAGAATCGTCAGAATGTAAAGCGCAGGAAAATGGGCAGCTATTTATAGGAAAAAGCCGAGTCGTGATTGGCTGGAAAGAATTAAACAACATGTCCCCGAATCTATCCATTCTTGCTCTTCTTCCCAAAAACGCTTACCGGTACTTCCTGCTTGTCGGAGCAAATCTTCCACCTAGACTTATACCCAGTCTCTAGCTTCTGATTCAGCCATTGGTCTTCATCTTTTACAAAATTCTACTGCGCTCAACATTATGATAACAGCAGATTCTCTATTCTTGCCCAAGGCCGCTCATCTTTTCATCTATCTGCTCTTGAAGACTCTTTCATCAAAACTTCTAAGCCCGCCCTCTGCCGACAAAAAGATTTCGTACAAAGCTTAAAGATTGTACACTAATGATGCTTTCTCATTGGTCCTTTTCCAGCCAATCACGGCTCAGCTTTTTCCTATAAATAGCCGCTCATTTTCCTGCGCTCTCGATTCTGACAATTCTTCTTGACAAGTGTCAGACAAAAACTTTGACGATATGAACATTTTAATCTAGGCAATTGTCCAGAGTAATCCCATTAGTTTGACTCTTCTACTTTTCTGTAATACCAATTCATAGTGAGAATTCATCGTAGAGTTTGAAGGCCCACTTAAGGGCTAACTGTTCAACAAGGCATTCCCAAGTTTGGTATTTTTTTTTCCTTACATTAGCCTACCACCACCGATACTCTTAAAATTTGATACGTCTAGCTGCAGTACTTCGTAATAAAAATTTGAACATTTCAAGGAGCAAATTTGGCAGGGTCTCCTCAACGTAGCTAACCAAATTTTGTTATCTCTAATCTTTAATTTATATCAACTTACCCAATACATCTAATTTGTTAAGCTTTTGTAGTTAATGGGGGGAGATGCCAACATAATTGGAGAACCCCTATAGTATGACATCCCCAAAATTTTTAATATTATATTTTTACCTATTTTTAAGATTTTATTTCTCTAGCTTGAGTGGTTAAAAATTTTGAAGGATCAGTTGGAAGAGGACTCCCCAATTGTGGCACCTGAAATTGGTCATATTTTATAAAGTTATTCTAATTTTATCTTTCCTTTATACTGTAATTACCTACTCTTGAAAGTTTCATGTGTCTAGCTTGATTGGTTGAAAAGTTTGAATTTTTAAGAACCCAATTGAGGGACCCCCATTTTGGTGCCCCAAATTTTGTCAAATTTTATCTTTCCTTCATATTTGCCTATTCTGAAAATTTGATGAGTCTAGTTTAAAGTTTAAGCTTTAATTCTAAAACAATTAAAAGTTTACATTTTATCATATTCATTAAGGGGGACCCTTATTTTGGTACCCCCAAATTTTGTCAAACTTCATCTTTCCTTCATATTTACCTACTCTAAAAACTTCTTGTGTTTAGCTTAAGTGGTTAAAAACTTTGAATTTCGGCAGCCTCGTTTAAGAAAGACCTTTACTTTGGAACACCCAATTTTTGTTATGTGTAGTTTATTTTTAATACCTACCCATTCCGACAATTTGATCGACCTAACTTTAACGGTTTAAAAGTTCAAAATTTTGGAGGACCCGATTGAGCGGATACTCCCAACCTGGTACCCCCGATTTTTGTCACACGAAAGTCCTCCCTGATATCTTTAATCGCTCAAACTTTGAAAACAGTGTGTTTTGTGGTTTACAAACAGATAGCGGCGGAAGAAAAAAGATGCAAAACAAGAAAAATAGTATTCAAGTTGGAGTAAACAAACATACGGTAAACAAAAGTAAGATGGTTGATAGTGTACTTAAAAATCACCAACCATTTTTTATCAATATCGATATTTACCGAGATATATCGATTCTTATTTGTCAACTTTTTGCCCATTTTTGGCCTCTTAAATTTTGGTCATTTGATCAGGAGCCCTCCAACTAGGTTTGTATAAACCATTTATAAGCACCCACATTGTGTACAAATGTTAGCTTTGCACGTCAAGTGGTTTTTCAATTTTTATAAGAGAGTTATTAAATTGTCGAAACAAAAATCGCCATTTTTTTAATGTTTTTTTGTGCCTCAATTCACAACCATGTGACCTAGGATCCCCAAAATTGGCACACATGACGATTTTATTAATTCTTCTGTTAAGTCCAAATTTCAACTTTCTAGGATTTACTGTTAGCTAGTTATTAAACGCCACCTACTGTTCGCAATGTAATGCCCGTAAAATGTAATAAAAAAATATTACTAATCGAATGCTGTAAACCCGGCTTAGATACACATTTTCAGTTTCAAGAAAATGAATAGCCATTATGTACTCAGGATTACCTTTTGCGTTTTTAAAAAATGACATGACATCATCAGATCCAGAAGTTTGGTGTCTTGGACTTGTTTATCATTGCAGAGGACAGGCGATTTTGGAAAGGCATGTGATAGCAGCTAGCTAGTCAAAATGTGTTGTGCAAAAAAGATGTAATTAGCTCAAAGTAGTTTCATTGCCAAGTTCAGAAGTGAATTAATCGTAGCAATCAGCTTTTACCACTAGTATTGAACAGCAGTTTTACTACCAGTAATGACTCTATCACTCTACAATAATAACAGTGCATAAGTTTTTGTATTCTATCTGGCATTTCCGTACCCAATCCCGGTAGACTACCACAGTGTAAACAAACATTTTAGACACAAGAAGAAGCTATTAAAAGCCTATAATTACGTAACAATACTTTACCCTTTTAATACCAGTAGGCTACTGTAGTTTACTGTGTAGGTATGTACTGGTACCGTATGATAAAAATGATATGGGACCAGTATCATATCACTAGCCTAGTTTGATTTGTGTTTCGGTGATTGATCTTGCAGAACAACAGAAAAACAATGACCAAGTCAGACTGCTGGATGCTTCAGCAACAAATCATCGGTAGATGGGTTGATTCAGTATAGTGCTTATGGAGGTGGGAGTATTGGTACGATAGGCTAATAATGGCAAGGAAGTAAGTACCGCCTGCACCAGTATGTTACATTGATATGATAGGTAAAAATGTTACCATTACAGGCAGCATTTTTGTAATACGATTTCATATTCACCATACTGGTATGTTACCTGCTGCACTCGCTGGTAGTTGTCTGGCAGTGCTGATCTGAGATACCTGTACACGGAGCTGATACTGGTAGCCTAGTCTGGAACTGCTAAACTATGGTACCCTAGAAGATTAGTCCAACCTAATATATTGCCAGGAGTAGAAATTTACTGAAACACAAATCAAACCAGGCTACTAGCTACCTGATCTGATATTGACAAAATAATGAAATACAGACCATAAAAAGTAAAAACTAAAAGTAATCCAAAAAACCCTACAGCCTGTTTCGTCTTTCGACTCGTCAGGAGGGTATTTGCATCACTTTTAGTTTTTACTTTTTATGGTCTGTATTTCGTTATTTTGTTAATTGCTCTGAGATATCATCGAGCACTTTCTGAAAGCACCAACCTATTTTACACTGATCTGATATTGGTACCATTTCTACTGTACAGTATCCGTACCGACATATTCCTACGCAGTAAACTACAGTAGCCTACTGGTATCAAAAGGGTAAAGCATTTTTACACAATTATAAGCTTTGAACAGCTTCTTGTTGTGTCTAAAATCCTTTTCACACTATGGTAGCCTACCGGGATTGGGTACGGAAATGCCAGATAGAATACAAAAACTTTTGTACAGTTGGAATTTTAGAGTGATAGAGTCATTACTGGTAGTAAAACTGCTGTTCAACACTAGTGGTAAAAGCTGATTGCTACGGTTAATTCACTTCTGAACTTGGCAATGAAACTACTTACCACATTGTTTAGGACACTTAGGAAATCGGTGGTAAAAACTTTCGTCTACTGTTTGAACGTTTTTTTGTCATATTAATTTGATTTGTAACTGTCCCCAACCTTGAGGCTCTTTAAGAATGGGTTGTGAAATGTGGTGGTGCTACATACTCTTTCTTGTGGGATGGTGAATGGGAGAGAGGAGGAACTCCGCAGAGTCCCATACCTCAAGGTCTGCCCAAAGTTCAAAAATATTAAGTGTAGACTAGACTAGAGCTAAAGACAGATTTGCATAGAGGCTCTGAGCCAGGACTGTCAAGAAGGAGATGATGGAAATCCTGTAAATGTTTTCAACAAATACTGCAGGAAGAGTTCTTATGACTGATCCTGCGTAGGTATGATAACAGTACGAGGCTGTAACTAATCATGGCAGCAAAAGCGAAAAAGCTAACAGCGTAAAGGGCGTGGTAGGACCAGTTCCACGCAGCACTGGAGAATCTAAAGGAATTTAACAATTAAGATGGGTGTGAAAAATGTGATGTTTCCAGTCGCGGCACTGGGTGTAATTGGTTTCAATAATGGTAGGGGAGAGAGAATAAGGAACTACTGCAG
Source organism: Trididemnum nubilum (assembly GCA_963965965.1). NCBI lineage: Eukaryota > Metazoa > Chordata > Ascidiacea > Aplousobranchia > Didemnidae > Trididemnum > Trididemnum nubilum. Next base: position 1,709,774 of record OZ014488.1, on the reverse strand, counting down.
TGGGCACTGGGCAGAAAAGCTCAACCTTTAGCAAGAAAACCAACATGCTCACAATTTTCAGTGTACCAGAATGACCAGGAACCCATTGAAGTTTTAAAATGGAACTGTTGAAGAGAGAGGGGGCATGGGACCAGACATTCCAGAGAGAGGATGGAAAGATAATTTATGAGACCACCAAAAGTTAGGTGGGGGTCGTAAAATGTGTTGTGCCAAGGAGATTTAAATCTGTCAAAACAAAGTTCTTATCAAGAACAATGTACTGAGAAAATTAATAATAAGCTATAGACAGTATCCAGAGTCTTATAAGCACAATCAAACTTTTGATTAACAGCCTAAGACATACTATCTTGGAATCAACAAAAAAACAACATTGCGTCATCATCTGGTTAATTTGCGATTCCTTGCCTTTCTACTGTTCATACCCAGTGCTGCGAAAGGAAACATGTTCATACCTTAGTCCTAGCTCTACTGACGAGGATTAAAAGATGAATGTCGATTCCGAAACTGTATGTCTTAGGCTGCTAATCAAAGGTTTGATTGTACCTATAAGACTCTGGATACCGTCTACAGCTTACTATTTAAGTTCTTATCGTTGTTCAAGTTCTTTCAATTATGGCATCACAAGCAATTTTTCCAAGTGCTTTAATGGCAGTACAGCTGCAGTATTATCTGTAGCCAACTAGCTGCTCAGACTAGCTTAAAATCTGTTGATTACCAAGGTATTTTGGAGCTGAATAGATCAGTAAATAGAAGCAGTATTAAAGTACTTTGAAACATTTTTACTTCTTAAGCATGTAAATTTTGATTTTATAATGTTTGAGCTTTGGGTCATAGGATGTTTGAAGTTTTCCAATCTAGTTCTTGGCTTGTCATATATGTGCGTTGTTTTATGCATCTTGGTTTCTATACATGTAATCATTGCCAAATTTGGACAATTTAATTTGTGCAAAGCACACTATTTGACTTCCAGCTGCTTTTCAAATTCTTCAAATCCGGTTGCTTAATATCACTTGTTTATTCCTTTATGATGTAAAATAGTATGCAAATTTGTTGGTCTTGCCAGCTGCAAGCTTGTGGTGCCAAATCACTCAGAATTTTAGTGCCATCGAGAGAGGACGTAATTTTTGGATCTCCAGAGAAGCAGGCAAAGACCCAATAGCAAATCAGCAGTTGCTGTCCTATTTTTTTTTGACTGAGAAATTGTCCTTCCCAGAGCCTTATAGCTCAATTTTGGAGCTTCTATTGCACGGCAGTTTCAGAGCAGTTTGCATTAGACTGCCGAATTGGCACCCCTTGGACAGCAAGCAGTCGAGACCGCGGTGTCTTTCCTACTTTCGGACTTTTCTCTTCCCTCTTTCTTGAATGGTTTGACAACCAAGTTTCAGTAGCAAGACCAGAATATTTTAAATTGAATTCAGCGTCTACATCCGAATACTCATCGGTGAGTTAATTAACAGTTGATGCATTTGGATTCTCCATACTAAATTACTATTGAATGTTAATGCTAAATTACTGCTGATTATGTAAATGTTACCGTTAAATACTATTTGCTTAAGTTGCTTGTGCTAAACTTTATTTACAGTTTAAAATGTTACATGTCTTACTTGCTTTGCGTAATATTTTATACATCCGTGAGTTTTGTGTTTCACATACTGTAATGTTGGTATTTATTGTTTGCATTTTTTAGAAACCGCTTACTGCTTTCGCTTACCGCTTTACGCTTATTGGACCACTTTAGATTGCATTGGATTAAATTTTCAAATTGGCTATAACAAGCGTGTTACAATTTGCGAGTAGACGCTGTAAATCAAATCGTTAACACCAATCAATATGTATTTAAGAGAATTTTTCTGCTTTAACAAGTTGAAATAGATAAACATGGAGTGTAATGAATAAAATATTATTACTATAAATTATATACTAAAAATATTGTCTGAATAATACAAAATGAGATGTTAAAGAAAGGTAAAAAGAGTTTTTTAAAACAACTTTTTAGGTTAATTGCACATCTATTTCACTCATTACTTGTGTTTTACAATGGGCCCAACTAAAATTTAAGCATTTGTTTAAAATTGAATGTTTTACTAATTGTTTCTTCAAAACTTTTAGACAGGAGGGCGTTTTTAGAATCAAAAATGCTCATGTTGCCTAACTAGAGATAAACCTAGTCAGATTTGACTGAAATTTTTTTTTTGAGGAGTTTTTACACAAAATCACCTCAGAAGAAAAAAGTGAGCTGTTTTTGCACACCTCGGGAACCTGTAACATTCTACTCACCACTGCTGCGATATTTCTTTAAATGAAGCTGTGTTGACCGAGCGCAATGACGTGGAGATGGGCCCCACCAACTCATTACACGCTTCGACGTAATACAGCAAGTATAATGAAAAATTTGATTTGAGTTTATACTTTGTAACCTAGTAATAAAAACCTTATTGCTAAGCTAGGCTATGATTTAGACTGAAATGTATCTGACAGCTTCATTTTTATGAGATAGCTAGGCTACCAAACAGTCTACTCTTTTTACCAACTTGGATCTGTTGTGCTAACAAGATTAAACTGATTAATGCACAGCAAAACGACTCAATGCTGTAGCCTAATTAATAGTGACATTGCTTTAGGTTAGAACAGGAATGGCATCCCTAACTTAGGCTATCAACATCAGGGTTGCCAATGAAAATTATTAAAATTTATAACATATTGTAGGCCTCGACATCATGTTTGAAGCAGAATATCTTTGGAACAGCTGGGTCAAAAAGGATGGAGTCAACGCCAATCACATCTAATGTGATTCGCCCAACTTTAAATAACCCAATCAATTTTGCCTTTGGTCCTCCTTTAATTTTAAAACAAAAAATTTTTCCAACTCTGGTCCAGATTTGGATGTTATGGAGAGAGCTTTTGATGTGAAAATAAATTCATGATATAATCACATACATGCAAACTTGGTCATGCAGAAAGCGGTTATCTGCACTAATGACTAGTCCAAATATTAGCTTTCCACAATCAGGCGTTTGTAGGTAATAAATTTCAACACAAAAGCAGCTTTTTTTGAGTGGTTTTTGTTTTCCTATAATCACAACCACATAGTTTCCTTAAATCACATCACAATCTCGAGCGTCAGCTTGTCTCTGGCATTAGAATCTCTGGGGAGTTGTCTTGCATTAAGTCTGTTGCATCAGAATGTCGCAAACTGTGTACGAAATTCCAATAACGTACCATATGGTACGTAATATTTTTCGTGTACACCAGTAATGTAAAAACACAAAATTTATATACTGTAATGCTGAAATATTTTTAATTTTTTTCATCAAATCAAATCTTTCATTGTACTCGCTCTACTACCTTGAAACAAATCACGAGTTTGCAGGGCCCATCTTTGCATCATTGCTTGTGAAAATTTTGTGTTTTTTAAGCAAAATAACTTAATTTTTGGTCTATTTTGATAAAAATTAATGCTATTAAAACGTGGCATAGAAATAAGCAGAGCAAAAACAGAATCATACCAGTTGCATAAATGAGCTATGTGGAAGGGAGCTATCTCTAAAATTTCAGTTCTTTTATTTACAAGCTGGTAAATCATAAAATCCTAAAACTCTCAAGGAGTACCGATAATCAATTTTGTATGTGTTTTATGGAGAAAAATATAATTAGAGGGCTTATGGAAGGAAGTTTGAGAGAATACTTAAAAGATCCCCTTCCTTATTCCTGAGCTTATATACAGTATTTTTAGATGGCATAGTATTTTTCAATTATTTAAGCATTTTCAATCATTTAAGCATTTTTCAATCAGTGATTGAATTTGAATACCAATATTTGGCCATTTTTCAAAACTTTTTCTAATTAATGAGTTTTATTTTTGAAAAATTAGCCCACCCACCTAAATTAATGTTTCAAAATATGCTTTAAATCATTTTTTGAGTCTATTCTAGTGCAAAAGACAGTCTCAGAAGTGCTAAAAAGCATTTTTTTTATTCACATTTTGGTCGGCAGACCATTAGAGAGGGCTATAGCCTTGGCTACGTTGCTGACCCAGAGCAGGCAAGCAATTATCATTTGTTGTGAAAACTTGGGCTTGTTTTGTCAACTTTTTACTGAGGAATGTAACAAGAGCAGTTTTGCTGAGTTTACAGTTCATATAGATTAAGGCAGCTTTGCACCATGAGCTGCAGTTTCAATTTTTGTCACAACCACAAGAGGAACTAAATAATTCTTTTTATGAGAAGAATATTTCCTAAAAACAGAAGGCTCATCTTTGCTCAAATTGAAAAACAATGCCTGCCTCAGCAGTAACAAAAAAAACTTAAACACTTAACGAAAAAGAATAAACTTCAAATCTAAAAACAAATAAATTCTGTATAATACCTGACTCAAAACAATGAAAATGCTGTGAATTTTTAGTGTTTGCAAACAAAATTGCAATGATTCTAAAATTATAGAGTGCTGCAGTGCAATGCACAGCAGTGTTCCCACTAAGCCGATTTTTTTCAGCGAATCGGCGATTTGTAGGAGCAAGGGCAAATAATATTTGGCAATATTGTAAACAAACCTTTAGAAAATTTGACAAATTTGTGGAAATATGACTTTGGGTATACTTTAATACTGGATTGGTACAAAATTTAGGGCACGTAAACATCTTTTTAGAGCTTTGGGCACAATTGTTTAAAGAAAATTTGGGCACTCGCCGATTAGTCATAAAGTTAGAGGGAACACAGATGCACAGGCAACTTATAAAGTTTTGGCTGTTGTTTCATAATTTTACAATGCTGCAAAAGAAGTAAAAAAATTCTTTGTTCAAGCTGACAGAGCATTCCAAATTAAACACCAAAACAGCTTTGAAAACATGGTTGCTCAAATTGACATGAACATTCTCAGAATTCATGGACGAGCCTAATTAAGAACAAATGAAGATGAAAATCTACAAAAAATCAAGAACAGCTAGTCTTAACTCAAATTTTACTAGTTTTACTAAACAAGTGTAAGTAACCTCCTGGTTAAAATAGTCTTGCTTTGCCTAAGTGAACATGATAACATAATTATGCTTGCATCGATTCTAAATTGCAAATTTTCATTATGATCAAACCATAACTTGTAATGGCAAACAGGCTTATAAGTCAGGTTATATGTCTCATTCATTATGCTAATAAGCTAACTATTACCATTACCGGTATCTCTTGATTTCATCCAAAAGTCTGTTCTGTTTATTACAAATGAATAACATAAATACAGTATAATTTTTCGAATTAAAAATAGTTTCTGGAAAATGAATTTTTGAGGAAACGTAATTTCTGAAAAATCAGTTTTCGCATAATGAAATTTCTACCAAATGGAAATTCTGACAAATTTAAATTCTGGAAAATAAGTTTTTGGGTAAATGTAATTTCGGCCCAATGTAAATTCTAGAAAATAAGTTTTCAAATTTTGACTAAATGTAAATTCTGACAAGTACATATTCCGAAAAATAAGTTTTTGGAAAATGTAATTTCGGCCAAATGTAAATTCTGAAAAATGTAGTTTCAGGGAAATGTAAATTTGACTAAATGTAAATTCTGTAAAACAAGTTTTCGAGGGATGTAAATTTTGGAAGAGTAAATTCTGAAAAATTAATTTTTGGGGAAATGTAATTTCAACCGAATGTAAATTCTGGCTGATTCTGTAAAAAGAAAGTTCTGGGAAATATTTTTCAGCCAAATGATTTTTGGGAAAATGTTTCTCTGCAAGGTGCAAGGTTACCGACTTAAAGTTCATTCTTTCATAAGTTCACTAAAAGGCTAAATGTTGCTAAAACAACTTCAAAGCACATTGTGGCCATCACAAAGTTTCTGTTGGATAAATTTTACGGAACGTTTAGAACATGTATAAACCAGTTATAAATCGCTACTGTTGCAGCATGTGGTAAAATTTAATTTGAAAAAATGTACATCAATCAAGTGTTTAATTAAGACATTCATATTCAATGCCTTTTAAAAACGTACATTCAAATTCATTTTGACTTTTGAAAATCTACATTCAAATCCATCAACTACTTGATTTTGACTTTTTCCGATTCAAATTCATCACTAACTAGTAAGCGAATTCAAATTCAATCTAATCCTGCACTCTGCACCCTTATATCAAGTTTAGGTAATAGAATTGAAATGTGATTACATAAACACACAAGGCTTGATCAATGGTCTTGGTGCTTGCACTGAGCATAATTAATACTACTCCAATGCAAATATAACTTTATTTTAAGGTGGCCAGGACGTGATGTCTACCACACACAGATGTCTACCACACAGATTACTTAACACTCATGTAACCATTAAGCTGATTTTTATCAGAAAATCAACATTTTTCTTGGGCACACACCAACTCATTTTTGAATAATCCACTGTTTGCAGTAGAAAAATCGCCGATTTTTCGGGTGCAAGCTGCCTTACCAAAGCCTAACAGAGAACACTTAAAATAGTTCAACAAAATAAATAGTTAAACAAAAACTTGCCTGAGCAGTCGACATTCTTGTAAAATCAAAACATTATCTTCCTTGAGATATACTAATTGCAAATTTACCAAGTCATAATTGAATGCCACCTAATTTATGCAATTTCTGCATGGGGCTCCACCTTTCAAACATATTCTGATAAACTAATTAGTTACCAAAGTAAAGCTGTAAAAACTATTGCTAAAGCTACATGGAATGATTCGCCAAGTTCTCTGTATTTAGTGTACAGTGAATTAGATGTACTTAAAGTCGCTACAAGTTATGAACTTGAAGATGCAAAAATTACACAACACATTGACACGAAAAAACATCATCTTTTATTAGGGAAATATTTTGAAAAGTCAGGTCTCTCACATTCTTACTCAACTCGTACAGCTAGCTCTTCTCAATTGCATACACATTTATTTTTAAATATACACCAAATTACAAAAATCTTTCCTCTACCAAGGCGTAAAAATTTAGAATTCTATACCCTCCAACATAAAACTATTATCCTATCCTAAGTTTAAATCATTGTGTAAACAAAGGTTATTCGACGATTAACGGCTTTACTCTCTTCGTTTCTATGTTCATCCTACTTGGTATACAACCAGCTCTTAAACTTATATTTTTATCTAGTTTTTCCTTTTTGCTCATTTTTCAGATTTAATCTTTAATAGGTGGCTGTTTGATTCAAAGACTCCTAGTGGGTGTCTTCACAGTTCCCAGTCGACAATTTTCATTTAAACTACTTAACTTTATGTGTTTATTGTTATACTCAGTTTACAAAAAATAAATAACTAAAGCAATAAGCAGCAACTTTTCTGGATTCAGCATTTTATTAAAAACAACATTTCGAACATTTTCGGCTCAAAAATATCAAGCCCTCATCAGGACAAAATAAATAATACATAAACATCTGCAAAGGAAAATAGAATCATTACAGCAACATAAATTACTATAGCTGACTAATAACGTACATTATATGAGGAGATCACCGGCACAGCCAGGGGGGGATTGGGGGAACCAGTCCCCCCCCTTCTGAAAGTGCAAATTTTTACAAAAATTGATTCAAAAAACTTAAATGTTAAAAAACTATTCGAAAAATGCCTCGAGTGTAATCCTACCCTGAGTTGCACATAAGCAACGTCAAAACTTTTGCATTTTCTGGAAAAAAAATTTTAAGGTCATTAGCTTATCTATCTTGAAAAAATTTCAGCAGTCTAGCTGGTTTTGTTTCTGAGATATTCAGATTGAAAAAACGGCAAAGTGAATCATTGTAACATAACAATGGAAATGAGTTACAATCAAAAATTTTTGGTAAATATTATGATTGAAAAAGTTATCTATTACATCACATTTACGTAACAATTGAGCATAAAAACTTCATTTAATTGAAACAAGAATATTTAGCCTCGTTGTCGTGTTGCAACACAAGGTGGAAACAAAACCCAAAGAGTTGGAATGCTTGGATAGTCAGAGCAGATATTTATTGAAAATGTTCGATCATTGCGCAGCCCATATCTTGCTGTCTTGGAATGATAATGTTGCGTCAGCACACCGCATTGCTTTTGCAGGAGAACGCGAACTAGGCAGAACGCACCGCGATTTTGCACCAAAAAACGCAATCAATTTTGTATCAAAACTCATCATTTTCCAAAAAGTAGAATCAGATACCGGCGAGAATTCGGGGTGGCCGAGAACTGAGGTGTATCAGTTCGCGAATTAAATGTCACCTTATTTAAATCGTATTTGGACCCTAATAAATTTCGAGACTATTTCATTTGAAAACATTTGGAAAGCAAAAACTAATTGCTGAAGGAAAGCAAATCTCTTCTAAGAGAAGACTAAGAGATCCAACAGCCTAAAAAGCCCGTTTGTCTAAAAATCCGCGCAGTCAACATATTATGTTTAAAAAAGTTTTTGCAGTTTACCAAAAGCGTGGCTACGATGTCCATTTGATCGTTTAACTTTATTTTCAGCTGGAGTGAGAGGAACGGGCGATTGGTTGGTTTGAATTAACCTTACAACTTCAAACTGCGCAATGCCAAATGTTTACTATAGTAAATAGTACGCTAATTTATTTTTACAAAATCTTTTTCGATCAATTTTGATGTCCGCATATTACACCCTATAACTGTAACAGTGTTCTTGTTGTCTATCAGAGCAGAGAGTCGGGCGACATTGTTCAAATTGTGTCAAAGTTTAAACTGAGTATGCTGGTTGCTAGTAAAAAGTCGCGCAGATGCCGTCCATCTATTCCCGATCTACACTCTGCGTAAAATCATGAGCGCAAAGTTTATTTTAAACTGAAATTTGGTATGGCCAGCGTATCGCCTCATCAGCATACGAGCTGCCAGTTATTTCAAACAATCCATCGATACGCCTGCATGTTCACGATGCTACACGCAGTGTAGACCGAGCCTAAAAATTCGCTCTGGAAGCATACTATGCAGTTTTCGGCGCAAATCAAATTTCGTTCGAGGACGTGCTGCATAAATAAACTCATTGTACTTTGTTGTGACCATTTTTCCGCCAACGCCGCGTTCAGATTCGCATTATTTGATTGAGAAGATTAACCACACGTAAGAAATGCTGGTCGGTCGCTATCGCATTGTTCTTACTTAGTGGTAAGATCCCTATTTACTACCAGCAATAATAGCACAGTACAGTTATCAATCAATAAAACTTTGTATTGGCAAATCGCAATACAGCGCAATTTTTTCTGTTTGAAGATAACAAGCTGTACATAGTGTCAATTAACATAAATGACAATAGAGAGCACTTATTTTTTCAAAAACCAATCAGTTTTGGGTGTAGGTGGGGGTTTTTCATATGTTTTTACGAATTGTAGTTCACATTTGTTCTTAATTTGTTACAATATACTATACTTGAAAGTTAAAGTATTATGTCAGCTTGCCTAAATAATAATGGCAATCCGCAACTTTCTCGTATGGCCTAAACATTAAGAAAACGCTTTTTTTTGTGCCCGCTGTCGCATTATCAAATAAAATGAAATTGTAAAATCAAATGAAACCTATTTTGTTTTCTTTCATTTTTTTATTTTTTAGATGTCTGCTACATGAATGACAGCAGGACTTCTGACTATTATCGCGAAATCTTAATGATTGGTTACCATTTGCCCAAATGAAAACTTTTCGATTTGCATATGCTTTAATCATAACAAAAAAAATTTAGTTCCCCCCCTTTTTTTATTTCTGGCTGCGCCGGTGGAGGAGATACCTAAAATTATTATCTAACAAAATAAAAATGCCTTTCCAGTTTTGGAGCAAAGCAATCATATCAAAATTACAGTCAAACTAGCAGCAACATAAACTTTTTAGCATGAAATAAATCAATTCAGTTAGAACAACTACTAATAGGTTAGTCAAGATGCAATAAAATCAAAAGAAAATCAAGTCAAATCAAGGTAAGAACTAACTTTACGACATTATGACAAAACAAAAAAATTGGCAACTCAGAAAATACTGAGCAAAAAAGAGGCACCTTTAGCATAGAGTTGCCTAAGTAACTTAGAATTTACTTTTTTAATCAGAAGCACTTCTTGGATTTTAGTTTTAAACTCCAAATGGCATGTTTTTAAAACCTGGAAAAAGTTTACACTGTACTTTTCCTCATGGCAAGTGGCACATGTGCCTTATGTCTTATGCGGCACATATGCGTATGTGGTTTTTTACAGCACTTTTATGCAGTCCAGCTACAACCAAATATTCGCAAGCTCTTGCTGCCAAATGTCGGGTAGTTAGGCCTACGTAGGTAAGGTTTGTATCACACGAACATCAAAACTAGTACACGACATTGGAGCACAGAGCATGCCAGTGTTCCCCATAAGCGCAAAAAAATGCGAAAAGTGCGAAATTTGTTTCGAGATTTTCGCATTAAATTTTTACGAAGTCCAGCGTTTTTTCTCGCACCAAAAACCGGCGGTTTTATTTCCCGCCGAAAACCGTAGGTAGCTGCAGTTTCCAATCTACTTCTTGTTTACTGCACGAATCCAGTAGAATACTAGGTTATTTGAGGATCTCTCAGACTGATGAACGTTTTTTTTGGAGAACGGCATAAAAAGGGAGAATAAAATGCCTTTGCCTGCACCAGGACTTTTTTTTTGAGAAAGCCAAAATTCAAGCACAAAATTGTTGCCACAGATCGAAAACGCCTCAAGAGCTGCAGCATTTTCACATTGAGTTCAGAACGTTCGCACTATTTCCAGCATTTACGCGGTAGGTAAAAAGTTAAAGGGAACACTGGAACATGCAGTGTTTTTGTTTTCAGCTGAAAGCAGCGATTGATCTTGAATGTATCGTAAACTATCCTTAACTTTAAACCGAATTCCCGATAAACAAGTTCAAACAGACTTTTTGTAAAAAAGCAAGTTTCGCATTCACCGCTGTTTTCATTTTCTTCAATATGATAGGATGAAAGCGTAAGAAATTTGCGCAGTATTTTATCAAAAAAATTTGCAGGATACTTGTTAGCTAAAAATAACGATTTAAGAATGTCAACTCCTCTGAAAAATAACGAATCATTTGAACAAATTAACTTGGCACGATGGAGCATATAAAATACTAAGCCAGATTTCCATTTGCTTGTGTATTATCGCCTGTAATATCCTGATAATGGCTTGATAGTTTTATACCGAAAACATTCGATATGTTTTGTTTTAAACAAAATGTTGAATCCAGCAAAGCTGCTGCTTATTGCTTTAATATGGTACGGTAAATTCACCTCTTTGCCTAAAATAACTAATTGAACTGACACTGCTTAACATTGTCTCTCTTTATATTGAAAGTCTAAGCAGGAAAACTGTAAATATCAGAACACCGATACCAATTTCCATAGTCTTTACTTTTTCCCAACCAGAAAACTAGGCCTCTGCTCGAGATTTTTCCTCAATTTAAGAACTTACCGTGCTCATGGCATTCAGTCGATCGATGTAATAATCAGGCCAGCTTGTGGCTGTTTTATTTGGATCCTGTTGTTCCTGCAAACAAAGAAGCATAAAGGCGTATTGAGACCTAATTATAACTCAATTAATACCACACAAAACAATTTTTTTTTAATTTTTAAAGCTGATTTCAGAGTCCTTTGACTTCTACATCAAAAGATATTTGCTTTTTTTTACAATTTGTAGCACTCCAACCATTTTTAAATAATTTTTGAATGAACAGTTGGATGTGCTCGTTTGAACTTAGCGATAATGTTAGGAAAGCATAATTACTTTGGCTACAAGAACGCAAAAACAAACTATCCCAAGCCTAACCCTGATCTAAACTCTCAAACAAGTAAATAAATCAAAAATGCACAAATGAATATTCTATTTTTTCTTTGGTAAAATAGGTTAGTTACTGCCAACCTGCAACAGGCCTGCCACAAGCCTACCATTAGTTCAAAAGCCAATTAGTTGATTTTAAACAGCTGTTGAGAAAGGCATTCAGAACATTTTTGTTTAAAATTTTTTTCTGCAAAACCATAGTGAAACAACCTTGGCAATCTTTCAGAAATTTTTCACACCAATTTTGATTCTCTTCGGCCAAGAAATCGTAAGATATTCACAATTATTTTTCCCCTTAGACTAAGAGAAACGTTTTTTGAAAATTACCAAATTGAAAGGACGTAGTTCAAAATTGTTCCAAATCACTGACTACATCAGTAGCTGTGGTGGAAGTGGTTTTGTAGGTACCTGCTGATAATTGTAACAAGCCTAAACAAAAAATGCCAACTAAAATGCTTTGCACTGAAGCTTGCAATTTCGTATTTACATGAAAAACTAACTGGCCTTAACTGACCTTTAGGCCTAAACCAATTGCGCAATAATACCACAAAACTTACTGGCTCACTAAAAACTAGTATCTTTGTCTCATATCTTGTCAGCTACAATGCCTTAGCCTTCAACAGGCAATAATTTTTTCGGATAGGCTATCTATATGAAGCAATAGTCACAATCTGCAATAGGCTATAGGCTACTACGCCTAAAGCATTATCTTATTCCGACTACTAAGCTAGCACTTGGCAGACAAAGCAGACTAGGAAAGCATCTAACCTCTCTGAATTCAAACAGTAGCTGTTCCACTAATTTATTTACCTATACCTTCAGCATTCACCTAGTTCCAAGAAGCTTGGTACATAGCAAGACTCGAAAATAGAAGTTACAAACTGATTTATAGAGCAATCTAGTTGAAACAAGACGGCCAAAATTTGGATTCTAAGGGGAAAACATAAAATTTTTTCTCTTAGACTTTTTTGACCGCATTAGTTGCAAGAATCGTAATGAGATCATGTTGGTAAACATATTTTAAAAATTTTTTTTCAATTTTTCAAAATTTGAGTTGAATGCCCTTTTAAACTAAACAAATTTAGCCTCTGTGGTTGCATACCAGGCTTAACTCTAATCATTACAAAAACAGTTATTATGTAAGCCTATTATATGACATAGGTCAAAATTATCTATGTTATTTGACCGGCTTAGGTCTGTTTTTCAAATTTCATTCCAGCGCACCAGATCGAATATTTTATGCTAAAATAAAAAGATTCAAACCATTAAGCGTAATTGAGACTTAGCATGAGCGTGCAGTATCTTTGCTTTTGTTCGCGAATTTTGGCAGATGAGGATTGATTGGCTCACAACTAGCAAACAGTAAAACGTACAAAGTTAAAGTTAAAATCTAGACTAAACATGGAAATTAATGAATATGTCATATTGTGTGCCAATTTTAAGGATCCTAGGTCACGTGATCGTGATTTAAGACACAAAAAACATCATAAAATGCGATTTTTGGCTTGAAAATTTATTAATTCACCTATAACTCAACAACCAATTGGCGCGCAAAGCTAAAATTTGTACACAATGTGAGTAATTACAAATGGTTTATGCAATCCAAGTTTGGGGGCACTTGGTCATGTGACCAATGGCGCACCCAGAGGGGGTTTTGGGGGTAAACCCCCTCTATTACAACTCAAAAAACAACAAAAGTTTGTTGATATAACACAGTTTGCAACACTTTGCCATATTTACTTTTCGCTAAATAATCACTTAAGTAGTTGTTAATCACTAAGATGTTGTTTTAGGGCTGTAATCTAATCCTGCATAATAAGATGTACTTTTAGGCAGTAATTTGATCTTCCAAGATATTTACCAAGCAATTGAGATTTTTGCATTTGTTTCAACTACAATATTGTTTCTTCAGTGTTTCAACTACAAGACCGATGTATTGTGTAACTAAGTGTATTTGTTATATCCATTGAATAATGGATGATATTATACCCAATCACCAACTTCTGAGCAGGACTAAGCATGATACTAAAACGAGAAAGACGCCATGTAGTGAAAAAAGTCCTTGTACAAAAAAAAACCTACAAAGCCAAACGCACTTTTTCAAAACAAAAGCAAACAAATCTGCTGTTTGGAGACGAAAACCACAACAAAATTACATTCAAACATCAAGATTTTTGTTCTGCTAACGTATTCAGGAATTTAAAAGCAGCTTTTAATAGTGCCAGAGCTATCATTTGCAATTATTTTTTCTATATGTTTGCATTAACCTTAAAGTATTTCGGGTGATTTTGCAGCATCATACGTCATAACAATCCATTGTCTATTTCAGTAAAATCAACCTCTATATATACCATCGCATTTTAGTTTTTCTTCATTTAAGCGTAGATTCAAGAAGAAAGCAGAATGAAAACGTTCAATCTAAAACAGCCTTTTTTAAAAACTACCCATCATTCAAACAGTGGAAATTATAGCTTCGACACTAATGAAAGCTATTAAAATTCTGTGCCACTAACAAGCTTTTTAAATTTAAAAACATATTGATTTAAAAAATGTAAGCCAAATTTGCAATCTTTTAGCATTTAAATATATTTTGGACTTGACCAGTAAGTGAGCGGGGATGACTGGACTGAGCAAAACAAATTCTTTCAAACTCTTCCAAATCTTAGTAATTTAGCTTTATCTAATTGTTCTACAAACGTTCAAAACGTCATCCAAATGGCGTTACAATGGCTTTTTTTTTCTGAAAAATTGCAAGAATTGCACAGTGGCAAGAGGCTTCCCCCCAGGCCCCAATAGTAATTTAGTCTTTTCTAATTCTTCTAAAAACGTCCAAAACGTCATACAAATGGCTTTAAAATGGCCACTTTTTTCTGAAATATTGCTAGAATTGTCAAGCAGCTGGGGGCTTTGCTCCTAGGCCCTCGTAAGGGTAAATTGTTATCTTGCTTGCAATCTTCCCTCTCAATCAGGCCCTTCAAAATTTTGAACTTTTAAATCGTTAAAGCCAAATGGATCAAAATTTTGCAATGGGTAGATATTAAAAATAACCTAAACCTGACAAAAATTGGGGGTTCAACATTGGAGGTTTTCCCCAAATGGGTCCTCCAAATTTAAACTTTTTAACCTTTTAAGCCAGGCCGGTAAAATTTTTAAGGAAAGATGAAATTTAGCAACGAAACATAAAGGCAAAATTTAGGGGTACCGAAATGGGGGTCCCCCAAATGAGGCCACAAAAATTGTAACTTTTTAACCACTCACGCTACACACACAAAATTTTCAGAGTAGGCAAACATGAAGCAAAGATAAAATGCGACAAAATTTGTGGTACCAAAATTGGGGATCCCCCTGAAACAAGACTGCCAAAACTTTGAACTTTTAAATCGTTGGAGCTAGATGGATCAAATTTTCAGAATGATTAGGGGGGTTCGAAATGGAGAATTTTGCCCAAACGAAGCCCTCCAAAATTTGAATGTTTTAACCTTTTAAACTACACACATGAAATTTTTGAGGTAACTAAATATAAAAAAAAGTTAATATTAGGGAAAATTCGAGGATATCAAAATCGGGGGTGCCCATCAAACAAGGCCACCAAAATTTTTAACTTTTAAACCGTTAGAGCTAAATTGATCAAATTTTTGGTATAGGTAGATATGAAAAATAAACTTACAAAATTTGGGGTTCCACAATGAGGGTTTTCCCCAAACGGGCCTCCAAAATTCAAAACTTTTTAACTTTTTGAGCTGGAAACATGAAATTTTTAAGACAACTAAATACAAAAAAAGATAAAATTTGACCAAATTTGGAGGTTCCAAAATCGGAGGTCCCCCCCAAACAAGGCCACCAAAATTCAAAACTTTTTAATCATACACGTTAGACAAATGAAATTTTTAGAGTTGACAGTTACAAAGATGAGATAATTTTTGATAAAATTTAAAGGTACCAGAATAAGGAGATCTCCTTAAAACGGTTCCACCTACATTCAAACTTTTTAATCACTCACGATAGACGAATGAAAATTTCAAAATAAATACAAGTTAAAGATAAAATATGACAAATTTGGGGATACCACAATGAGAGTGTCCCTCTCAAAAGGGGCCATCAAAATTCAAACTTTTTAACCACTCACGCTAGATGCACGAAATTTTCAGGGTAGGCAAGGACGAAAAAAAGATAAAATTTGTCAAAATTTGGGGGTACCAAAATGAAGAAATCCTTCTCAAACAAGAACGCTAAAATTCAACCTGAACCATTTACACTAGCCAGATAAATATTTTAGAATAGGGAAATACAAAATAAAAATTTAGGGGTACCACAATGGGGGTCGCCCTCAACCAGAATGCCAAAATTCAAACTTTTTAATCGTTTACACCAGACACAACAAATTTTCGAAATAGGTTAATACCAAGAAAAGACAAAATTAATTTGAGGCACCAAAATCGAGCATCCCACAATTGGATCTTTTAAAATTGAAACTTTTCAACCATTCCAGCAAAACACATAACACTTTCAAAATAAATAACTATAAAAGAAAAAGAAAATTACAATAAGTAAATGAAATATGACTAGGTGCCACAATTGGAGAGTCCCCCTCCAATGAGTTTTTCAAAAATTTAACCACTCAAGCTAGACAAATTAAATTTTTAAGATAGGTAAAAATACATATATATGAAAAAATATTGAGGATCTCAAACTATAGGGGACCATCAATTATGTTGACACCTCCCTCCATTACCTACAAAATCTAAACAAGTTAAATCTATTGGATCGGTCAATATAAATCAAAGATAGATAACAAATTTTGTTGGGCCACCTAGAGGGGATTATGCCAAATGGGCCCCTTACAATTTTAAAATCTTAAATATGAAGTACTCCAGCTAGACATATCAAATTTTAAGAGTACTGGTAGGCTAATATTCAAAAAAATGAAACATGCTAAAGTTGGTCATGCCATGTTAGACAAGAATTAGCCCGAAAGATCATGTTAGTTATTATCGACCTGTAACACCTTGTGAGTGAAGCATTAACTAGGGAAAATATATTTTAATTCTTGTTTTTTAGCAATTTGTCAAATTATACTATTCAAGAATGAAGTCTATGAGGCAAAAACATAAACGATTTAGTAAAAAAAACCTGTTTTAAATTTGTTTATTTTAGCATTTTAGGGACTTCTGCGTCGGAAGTCTTTATGTTTTTTTCCATGAAAAATTATGAATTTGGAAACAAAGTTTGAAAACGCTCAAACTTAGAAACGACTAAAGGTGAAAAAACTTGAAATTTAGATCTTAGCTGGGGCACATATGAATCATTCTTTGTACAAATTTTGGGGGCAATCGGTCACATGATATGGGTATTGGAGCCAAAAAACGAAATGCCAATTGTAAGTTTAAACAGCTCTAGCTCAAAAACTAATGGCACTAGGAGAATAAAACTTTCGAATTTAGAAGCGTCTGGGCATGCCCTTTCAGCTCAATAAATTATGACGATTCCGACACTTTTTTTTAATAATTCATTTATTTATTTAATTATTTATTAAGCAAATCACATAATGGTGACAAATACTCCAAAACCACAAAAGCTAAAAACTTGACATTTGGACAGATGATAAGTCTATCCATGAACTTGTGTCCCTCTAATTTTAGAGGCGCTACGTCTCACGGTTTGGGGCAGATGCACCCTTAAACCATGTGACAGCAAAGTTTATTAAGAGATTTTAGTTAGACATGCTTGAGTGCTGCCATGGCCGAATGGTTAAAGGCGCCAGTGTTTTAAACCTAAGACCTGGGTTTAATACTCTGGTTAGTCATCGCTTTTATCAAACCAACATTATATTGAATCTAGCATATTAATTTTTTCTTCGATTACGACAAAATCGTTTATAATATTGTTTGTTTCACGCTAGATATGATCAGTGGGTATCAGGTTTCATTCTCTGTGAAGATGTCCCAAAAATCAGCTTCGAAAGACTTCAAGCTAGCGCACTAGTTTTTTTTGCTATCACTAGAAATTTTAAAGACAAGAATATTTTGACGTACTTTGGAGGTACTCACCTACGCTTGTGTGCTGCCGTGGTCGAATGGTTAAAGGCACCAGTGCCCAAACATAAGACCTGGGTTCAATTATCTACTTGGTCATCGCTTTCATCAAACCAAGATTATATTGAATCTAGCATATCAATTTTTTTTCAATAACAACAAAATCGCTTTGAATGTTTTTTGTTTGACACTAGGTATGATCAGACAGTATTAGGTTTCATTCTTTGTGAAGATGCCCAAAAAAACACTTTCTTAACACCATAAGCAAGCGCACAACTTTTTTTGGGTGTAGGAAGAAATTTTGATGACCAAAACTTTTTTGACATCATTTAGGGGGATCAACTCTCCAAAACCCCCAAATGGACCCAAAAAACTATCAGTTTTTTTGACGGCTTAAGCTAGGGTGCTACATCTTTGATATCAAGAGACAATAAAGCCACAAATACCCTGACATACTTTGGGGGTACCACCCTCTCGGGAGCCCCCCCAAACAGCCATCCCAAATATCACTTTTTCGAACGACGTAAAATAGGGTGCCAGTGTTTTTTGATATCAATAGATGTTTAGAACAAAAATATTTTGACATGGTTTGGGGTACCCCCTCCCCTCGAGGACCAAAATGGTCCGCCCAAACATCTATTTTTTAAACAATTTAAATAAAGGAACCAGTGTTTTTTGATATCGGTATATATTCAAGAGACAAATATTTTTACGTGGTTTGGGGTACCACCCCCCTTTGGGACCAAAATGGACCCCCCAAAAATCAATTTTTTGAACCACTTAATTTAAGGTGCCAGTGTTTTTTGATATCAGTAGATATTTAAGAGACCAATACTTTGACGTCGTTAGGGGACACCACCTCCCCTTGGGGACCCCCAAAAATCAATTTTTAATTGGCTCAAGCTAGGGCACTAGTTTTTTGGTTTTTTTTTTGATATCAGCACGTATCTAAGATACGAGTCTTTAGACATCATTTGGGGGTATTACCTCCAAAGACCCCCCAAAATGGACTCCCCAAAAATTAATTTTTTCATTGGCTCAAACTAAGGTGCCAGTTTTTTTTGACATCATAACATACTTAACAGGCAAACAATTTGACATAGTTTGGAGGTGCCAAATCCCCACCGGGACCCCCCCAAATAGACCTCCCAAAAAACAATTTCTTGAATGACCTAATTTATGGTGCCAGTGTATTTTCATCTCGGTAGATATTTAGAGGCAAATAGTTTGACGGAGTTTGGGGGTACAACCTTGCTGAGGCCCTTTTCCAAATGGACCCCCAAAAAATAAGTTTTTGAATGGCTCAAGCTAGGGTGCCAGTGTTTTTTGCTGTCAGTAGATATTTAAGAGACAAATATTTTGACATAGTTTGAGGGTATCGCCCCTCAGGGATTCCCCCCCAAGACCAATCTTTTGAACGACTTCATTTACGGTGCCAGTGTTTTTTGATATCAGCACTAGATATTTTGGAGATAAATATTTAGACATATTTCAAGGATGCCACCTCCTCCGGGGACCAGCCCAAACAAACCCCCCAAAAAATCAAATTTTTGATCGGCTCAAACTAGGGTATTAGTTTTTTTTTTAATATCAGCACAAACCTAAGAGACAAATGTTTTGAAATCATTTGGGAATACCCCCCAGGAAAACCCCCAAAATGGACTCATCAAATATTATTTTTTGTTTGGCTCAAAACAGGGTGCCAGTATTTTTTATTGATATCAATAGCTACTTAACAAACAAATATTTTGACATACTTTCATAACCCCTCGAAAGTGGACCCCCAAAAATCAAATTTTTGCACGAATAAATTTACAATGCCTGTGTTTTTCATATCAGTACATATTTCAGAGGCAAACATTTCGGCAGAGTTTGGGGGTACCACCCCCGACGACCCCCCAAACGGACCCCATAAACATCAATTTCTTCAGTGACTTGAGCTAGAGTTCTGGTTTTTATTTGATATTATGAAACACTGAAGAGACAAATACTTGGACATACTTTGAAAGTGCCACACCCAAAAATCCCCAAATGAACCCCACAAAAATCAACTTTTGAACGACTTAATCAAAGGCTTCTTCAGTCTTCTTAATATTAGTAGGTATTTAAACAACAAAAATTGACAAGTTCAGGGGTACCACCTCTACGAAACCTTCCCAAATGGACCCCAAAATTTAATTATTTTAAAGGCCACCTAATGTCTGCAAACCATTGCACTTAAAATGCAATAAAAAAGTATTACTAATCGAATGCTGAAAACCTGGTTTAGATGTACGTTCTCAGTTTCAAGCTTTCGCGTTTTTAAAAAGTGACATGACGTCATTAGACACAGGAGTTTGGTGTCTTCGACTTTACTTTGAGTTAATTACGCCTTCTTTGCACAACACTTTTTGACAAGCAAGCTGTTATCACATGCCTTTCCAAAATCGCCTATCCTCTGCAAAGATAAATTAGTCAAAGGCACCAAACTCCTGGGTCTAATGACGTCATGTCACTTTTTAAAAACGCGAAAGCTTGAAACTGAGAACGTGCATCTAAACCAGGTTTTCAGCATTCGATTAGTAATACTTTTTTATTGCATATTAAGTGCATTGGTTTGCAGACATTAGTGGCCTTTAAACAGCTTGAACTAAAATGCTACATAGTTCTGGATATCAGTAGATACTTAAAAGACAAACTTTTTTACACACTCTGGGGGTACCAAACATCTATTCAAAAAATCACTTTTTAAAACCTAAATTTAACAAAAACTTTGAAACCATCAAAGCTAGAAACTTTAACTTTGGAGATATGATAAGTCTATAAATAAAGTTGTGCAGCTGCATTTTAGGAGTTGCAACGTCATGTGGTTTGTGCCAGATGCACCAAAAACAATAACAAAAATTAATAAAATCATGATTTTAATAACTGATTTTCATCATACACCTGTTTCTTTCCACAGTAAATTTGCCACTGCTTCTCAGGATCCAACTTCAGCATGTCTTCTCTTCGCTTGGCTGGAAGGTCAAGTTCATCCTAAAAAAAAACAATAATTAACTAGCCTATACTCAGATAAATTGTTTAAGTTAATTTAATGTGTTTCAAAAAAACATAAAATGAAAAATGTCAAATTGCAGTGCATACAATAAAGTGCCCACATTTTGCAACAAAACTCTGCTATTCTATAGCAGCGTTTTTGAATTGGGGGTGCAAGAAGAGACTTCTGGGCGTGCAAACTTTTTTGCATAAATGTGGTTTAATTTGTCTTACATCAGACCATAACGCAGATGTTACCAATTTAGAAGTAATCCCTTGATTAAAATGATCATATTTTTGAAACTTTTTGTCTAACTCTGGTTAAGAAAAATCATCAGAATGGAGAGCGCAAGAAAGGAGCACCTTATCAAAAAGGAAAAGCTGAGAAGTGATTAGCAGACAAAAAACCAATGAAAGAGCCTCATTAGTGCACAATCTTTTAAGCTGTACAAGAATTCTTTTTGTCAGCAGAGGGCAGGGTTAGAAAGAAGTTTTAATAAAAGTGGCTTCAAGACCAAACGGATGGAAAGAAGAGAGGCCTTACGCAAGAATAAAGAACCTACTGTCATCAAAATGTTGAGCACTGGTAGAATTTTGTAAAGGATGAAGTCCAATGGTTGAATCAAAAGCAAGAGACTGGGTATTAGTCTCGATGGAAGATTTGCATAGACAAGCAGGAAGTAAGCATTTCTGGAAAAAAGAGCAAGAACGGATAGATTTGGGGACAGTTTGTTTTCTGCTACAAGTACTTGTTTTTCAACTACATGTTTGTTTCCACTACATGTTGAAAATTTGTTCTCCACTAAATGTTCGCAAAGTTTTGTTTCCTAAGCCGGACGTATGCAGTCTTTTGCCTGCGCTCTCAAATTCTGAGGGGCAAGGCCCCAGGTTGCTTGTGTAAATGTGTAATCTTGGTACATGCAAACAACCCGCGTGATGTTTCATGATCATTTTTAATCTACTTGCACCAAACAGTATAGTACAAAGTTTTTCAGGAGCTCAGGATCCATCTCCCAGCAGATTCCTAGTTATGATCGTTACACTTTGTTTTAAATATAGTGAAAACAATGTTTAAATAAATATTTTTAAAGTTTAATTGTTACATCTTGTTGTAAATAACTCGTAGTGAAAACAATGTTAAATTCTTGCAAATGAACTTTTGAAGTTGTACAGGATTGTACACTGCTTCAAACATAGGTGGGCACAAATCCGTTAATCGCTAATTCGTTAATAATGAAGCAAACCTTTTCATTAACTCGTTAATCTGTTAAAAAGTTTTTTTAAGTTAATCGACTAAATTAACTGGCATTAAGTTTTGTTAACTTTTGTTAAGGTTTTTATTGTTAATATCTTGCACCATTCATTTATCGTATTGGTACAAACCAGTTTGCACAGGTAACACTTGTTGCATATTAGCACGAGCTTTGTAGAAGAAAGCAAAGAAAGGAGCACTTTTTTGTGGCAAATAATAAGCTGCAACCTTATAGGTGTATTAATTACTGCTGTTCACCATTTCCTAAGATTTTCATATCGCAATTTTGTTGGTGCATTTGAACCTATTTTAATCTTGAAATTAGATTAGACTGTAAAATGTAACTTCCAAAACACAAAAAGACCAGGTAGCAATAAATTTTTGCTTACATTGAGCTAACAGTGTCATTACGTGTTCAAGAAGTGAGTGAATAAAATAAAAAACAATGTAAATTACACACAAAGTATAAACAAATTAATGAACTTCCTCAACTTCCATTAATTAACGCTGAAAATAACGAATTAACTTAAATGGAGGACTATGAAGTTTGTTAATGGACTAGTGGTTAATGCAGCTAACTTGCCCACCTATGGCTTGAAATTATTGTTTTACTTTCGAATTGTTTTTGTAGTGTTAGATGAATTAGAAGTGGCTGTAGACTAAACAACCATTTTTTGACAATTTTTATGTAAAGTTTTGCATACAAGTGAATAGTTTAAATTTCTCATGCTCACTGCATTTCCTGCACTAAAAATTTGGTATCGTTATAGTCATCATGATTGTTCAGCATCCCAGAATCGATTTTGTAAGCTGTTAAAACAACCTTAACCAACACATGCAAGTGAAACAAACGATTAGGTTATATTTTGGTTTGGCTTACGCAGACGAGACCAGCCAGAACACGGCTTTTGTGCTTTGCTAATACTTATTTCATTTGTGGTTCAAAATTGATCACATTTGGGCCATTCTATTACAACACAGACTGTCCGTGCAACCTACCTTCTTAGAATTTTTTTGTTTTTGAATATGTTGCTGTCATAAGTGAGAGATGAAGATATAAGTGTTGGTTTCATCAAAATCCATTGAACGGTTTACAAGACATCAGTGTTAACATTTTTGCCACTAGAGATGCCAATTTTCATTATGAAACCCAAAAAAGAGCATGAAATCATTATTTCTTTGGTTTCATTGACAAACAAAATATGCATTCTTATGGTTTTGGGGACAAGGAATTCATATTTTCACTAACAATGGTGAAAAAAAGACAAAGAAAATCCCACTAATAACTGTAATAACTGAAATTTTTGGGAGTCCTCAGATTTGAGGCCTCATATCTAAAATCTGCATAAAAAATTTTTCCCTAAACCAATGTCAAAAAACTAAGAAAAGCTAATTGTTTTAAGTGGGTAAATAAAAATAAAGGTGTTCTGTTGCATACTTCAGTAATAGACACGTTAAACTCAATCAAAAATGTGATTTTTTTTTTCTCAAAAATAGTTACGCACTTCTGAAATATTAAGTAACTTCCAAAATATTTAAGCATTCATGAATTATAACATTGAAAAATAGCACAAAGTGATGTCATACTGAATGTTGTAAAATAAAATTTTATCTGCTTAAACTTGTTAAGATTTGCGTTTTTGAGGTGCAAGTTTACTTTGTCGCACTGTTAAAGCATTGAAGCCAACAGACAGGGCAAATATTTAATTGATAATTGGCATAAAATTTTATAAGCAGAAGATCAATTACAGAACTGGTTAGTGATGCTACAATTGTTAAATTATCAATAATAACATCAACTGCACTGTATAGTGATTACCTTGGGAATTATTAGTATGAGTCATTGGGGATTGCGAAAAATTAGTGATGAAATGAGCCATCGCAAACCTTTTACTGGCCAAAGCATGATGATTAGGGCAAGTTTTTGCAACTTTTTTTTACATCTTTCTAAATTCCAAAAACTTATGTAGTACAATGTTTTAAGCTGTTTTCAGGAATTTTAGATTGCAACTTTTTGCAAGTTTTTTTCTTTTTACATGCAACTTTTTATTGTAATTTTTTTTTAAAGTACGGAGCAAAATCTTAGTGTGATTTAAAAAACATGCTATAAAACTATTTCAGTACAGTTCTATTGTCTTTGATTTGCATAACAAAATGCTATGTGACAGATTACCCTCATCTCAGTGTCATCTAGAACGCAACAGTTGGTCTACAACTTCGTGCACTGTGAAGCAAAGTTCTAGCATGCTAGGCAAAGTGTTGGCAATAGATCCTAATTTCTCACCAATTATTGTTTGCAATCATATGGTACTATATGAAAATAAATTGCTTGAGAAAACCACTGTCATTTAAAATGCTTGTACATAAATGCAACTTTTTGCAACTTTTGTTAAATATATGTGCAGAGGTAGGCACAAATAACATTAGACCAAAAGCGCAACGCAAAGAAGCACAACAATATTTTTAGCCAATGAAAATGCAACGTAAAAAGAGCGATTTAGTTTTTTTAATTTCTGAAGCGCATCGCAACTTCCTCAATGAGCTTTTTGATTCAGTTGAAGCGCAACGCAATTCCGCAATTGCAGAACGGCATTTTCGTACCAAGTTAAAGCGCAACCTAACTTCCGCAATTGAAATTTCACAACACAATGCAAACACTGCATTTTTGCAATTTTTGACGCAAAAGAGTATATAATCTGCTAAAGAAGACCACCATTTATCAATATTTCGATCGAAACGCAACAAAATTAAGATGTGCATTTAACATCAGGAAGTCAAGATTTGGAATTGCATTCCTGCAGATATTAAAGTATTCTTGTACAAAAAGTTTAAATTTTGTTACAAAAGCTATCTCATGCAGTTTACATGTTTCTTTTCATGCTACCGACAGTTCTCTGTGTACATGTAAAGATCCAGTACATGCTCACAACAAGACATAGACTTTGTAGTCTTCAAAATGCTACAATTCTAAGACAAAGTAATTAAAAACTTCCATTATATTGGCATGAATCACCTCTCTGATAATGAGAGTGGTTGTTGACTTAATGATCATTAGGTTCTTAGCAATTTTCCTGCTGCTTTCTTAAACAAATGCAGATTAATTTCTACTTTGTGCTGTTACCAAGGGACAAAATAAATTTATAAGTCTTGCCTGCTCTTGAAGGCCAGACATACCTGGTATTTAACTGGAGAGCTTGTTCCCTTAGCCCCATGGGATGAAAAACTTTTGTTGGCATATGTGACTCGAAATACTGACAAAAAGTTATTCATAAGATTTGGTGGAGGATTTAGTAAGCTGGTGATGCTAAAAATAACTTGAAAAAAATTTGTGTGTGGATATGCCATGGTAAAGGATACTATCTACAGCCTGCGAGTGTGCCATGACTCCACAGTAGGAGGGATCAAGCTGGTTACTGATTTTCTTTACCAGCTATAGAAGGAAGGAAATTTACAAAATAGTGTGTTTGTTGTAGAAGACAATCCTAAAAAAATCCCAAACCTCAGAAAACGCCCTTTCCAAATTGTTAAACGTGGTACTTCTGCATTGTTGCTTAATAATTTTTGCCCTTTAAAATACAAAAAGAATAATATTGCTTTGCCAGTCAAATCAGTTAAGTTGAAAATCAAAAAACTTAGCTCAAATTGGTGGATGCTCAAAATTGAGTAACTCATAGTGACCAACTCAAACATTATAGCAATATTGTTAATTTCAATCTATTTTAGATTACAACAGTGCAAATACCTAATATACTCGAATAGTGATAAAATGCCTATAAACAATTTTGCAACTTTGCAGGGGACAGTATGCATGAATTCAACATTGAAATACTTAATATCGATACAGTCAACTTTAACTTTTACCACTTTGTCTCAGCAACGCTTGTTGAAAGTGCAATAAAATAACAATACCTCTGGAAAGGATGACTCAACTTAATTCAATTCTATTTCAAGATAGAGACTAACACGTGGCATCTAACATAACAGTTTGTTATTAGTACTTTGGACACTCATATTGCATGAGAACTGTCAAACCCATACTGTGCAATTGCAACATTCATTAATCTTAGTTTAGTCTAGCGAAAAGCATAGTTTATGAAGTACCATTGATTCTCTACCGCATTTCAAAAGCTAAATAAATTGTTTACTGAAATAACTTTTGAAATAGTTTGTAGTAATTTTCTTCAAGAGGCTGTAATAACCCCATCCAACCGAAATGTTTTGTAACAACAATTTAAATCGTTTAAAACTAGGAATTACCAACAAATTTTACTAAAATACCTATAAATCAGTATTAAGTACTCACCAAATGTTGCTTTAAAATGTACTTCTACAGTTTTGAAATGAAAAATATTTCAAAATTCAACATCAACAGGCTTATTGCTTGATATAATCAACTTTAATTTTCATCCCTTGGTGGCAGCAATGCTAATTAAAAGTGTAATAAAATCGCAATATCTCTGGATAGGATGACTCATTTTCATTCAATTTTTTTTAAGGTGGAGACTAATACGGGGCATCTTTTGAAAACATGTCCACAAACACAACTTATCTATATCGCCTTCTAGTGGCAAAAAAAGGCAAATTTTTGGAAAAGTGGGCCTCGAAATTGGCCTGGTAAGATAGGTAAACACTAATGAAAAATTTTGAAACTTGGTATTCATGATCTACCAATCAAACTGCAATACCAAAAAATAGTTAAGCTCTAACAAACAAGTTTTTAATTTTTGTGGGCCACCTGCAACACTCTAATATACATCCTCGTCTAAAAGTCATAGACCCTACTTCCTGCCCAACAGTGCAAATCTTCCATCCAGATTCTTGCTTGTGATTCAACCATAGGACTTCATTCATCTTTTACAAAACCCTGATTGTGCTCCACACTATGATGACTGTAGATTCTCTATTCTTGGCCAAAGGCTAGGCTACTCTCTTTTCCATCTATATGCTCTTGAAGCCACTTTCATCAAAACTTTCAACCCTTCCCTCGGCCAACAAAAAAAGTTCATGTGTAGCTTAAAAATTGAGCACTAATGACGCTCTCCTATTGTTTTTTTTTCCAGCCAATCATAACACAGCTTTTTTCTATAAACAGCTGCTCATTTTCCTGCACTCTTCATTCTGACAATTCTTGACAAGTGTCAGACGAAAAGTTGCTTCAAAGACATGAACATTTTAATCAAAGTAATGTTTGAGTTGTTTTTATTGCATGTCTTACATTTGTTTACTTTTGTAAACTAAGAAGCGGTTTTATCATTGTTGTTGCGGCTTCTTTTTAACAGTGGTTTCTATTCTTTTGTTTTTGCTATCAATTTGTGCAGCTTCTATTTGAGAACGGATTTATTCAAGAGCAGCTTCTATTCAAAGAAGTTCTCTAGGATTACACCTCTGATAAAGATACAATTAGTTTATTAAACACAATAAAATAAAATTGGTGTATTTGCACAGCAAAAATTTTGTCAATTATTTGCATAATTTTGGTGATTGTTTAGTGTTCACCCACGTCACATTGTTAATCCTTCGATAACAATCCAAGAACATTTTCAAAAGACTATCCCTGCTTGGTAGTTTTTGGTAAACAGTAAAAACCGCCATGCTTTTTTGCCATGCTACCCACTGCTATTCGCTTGTAAAGTTGGTTTAATTAACTGACATAACTTGTAAGAACCGTATTAAAAACATTAAAAATTTTTAGTTGTTATTTTTATATTTATGGCGTAATGACTTAAAGATGGGCTTTGCAACTCATTACACTCTTCGACATAATGCACTGAGTTCCTACAATGATTTGATTTGAAATGATTTAGTAATCTGATTCTGATAATATCAATTTGATCAATTAGATTACTGTAATTTCCACACCATATGGCACTCTTAAAGTTTCCAAAAAAATTGAGCATGCATCTCATGTATAGATCAGGTTACACTTTCTTTCTCTTTATGATTTAATTTAAGAGTGTTATTTGAGTTTTATCTGTTATTACAGATAATTAGAGCTTTTTAAGTTTATTTGAGTTTGTGGACCTTACACCAGAAAATAAAAATTTTAAAACCATTTACTGATAATTGGTACCTGATACTGCCTAATCAATCTTGGATAAGATGCGTCCCTGGATAAGACGCTTTACGATGATTAGAGATTATCTCTGCTTGGTGGGTTAGAACAATCAGCAAACTTATGCGGGAAGAAGTCAAAGATCAACCAGAAAACTTGGAAAATGGTCAGCATTTAAGCAGGCACGCATACATATATAAGATAGTGCCACCGTCACATTCTCATGATAGGAGGATAAAAGTTGCATTAATCAATCAATCCTTGATGTGCCCTGCAGTGCAAAAAATATGATAGTTAATTTTACTGATAACATGAAACTTAAGTCAACTTTGACTAAATACGAAGAACTGTTGAATATTGATGTTAACCTAACACTTATTGTAGCATTTACACAAAGGCCCAAAGAGCTGAGGTTTATTTCACTTACAACTAACTCTTCAAACTTGGATTGCCATTCTGTGATGGGAGGCATCTGCATAGTGGCTTCTACTTTGGGAGGAGTCATCAACCTTTCAGTGATGGTAGTGTCAATCTGAATGTCAGGATGATCATTGCTTCCACCAAAACAGCACCACAATTTACTCCTAGTTCCACTTTTAGTTTGTTTCTTTGTCATTTTGATATTTGTTAAAGATTTATTTATACCGGTATTCAATGAGGCACCAAGCACATAGCCTATCACAATTACAGTATCACATGCTGCACCAACATATAACTCATGAGTATTTACTAAAAAAACATTCCTTTAAAAATAAGTCGAACAAAAAAAACGAGAAAAATTTAGGGTGTTGTTAAGTATGAACCGTCGCTTTATTTTTGGCAGCTCTGCGATTCATGCATGACCGCGTGCGCGTTTTCTCGTCTCCGATCTAAGCAATTCCCCAGATCTAGCCCTAACCCTAATGAGTGCACGCATGAGAGGAGCAAGAGCGTGCACACACGCTCATACATGGGTCACAGAAATTCCAAAATAAAGCTGACAACTTATACTTAACGACACCCAAAATTCACAGTAGTTATAGACATACCAGTAACTGAATCAACATCAATTAATTTGTTTTGTCACTAACCAAAGCACAACCTATTAAGTAGACAAGTACATGTCATTATTTCTGATTTAAACAATAAATCAATAGTAGTGACATGGTGAGTGCAAAAGGACCACTAGGTCTGTGGGTCAACTGCGACCATGTGTAGCCATAATTAGTGACATCCATTTAAGAATACCAAATCCTAAGGAATTGGCTGCTATTTTATGCCATTTCTGTTTTTACCATGCGATTTAGGGCCTGTCTACAATGTGCGTAAAATCATAAGCTTACAAGCATAACCTTAGTTTGTGTTTTTTTAATTTTGTAATCCCAGACATACCACCTAACCAGCGTGAAATTGCCAGCGAAGTTTAGTTGGTATGCTAGTAAGCTCACAATTTGCATGAAATTTCAAAAACTGGTTTGCTAGGTCTCAAGATAGGGGCTCTTTGCTGTTCTTTTAATCTGGAATTCAGATCTCGTTTGGTCTGGCCAACATAAACAAAAACACAGCTTTTATATGGAACTTCATACACTATGCAGGTAAATTCTTCAGTGGTGATAGGAACGTTAAGGGAAGGTAGATATTGGCCAATAGTTCTAATAGGTTTTATTGCAACTTTGATGCCAATTTCATTTAGAATTCTCGTAATCTTTTCTGTAGTTCCTTGAATGCATGGAAGTGATGTGAATTTGGTGAACGTGGGTAATTCATGTTGTGATCTGGGATTTGGGGGGTGAGTGTACTTACAGGGGCTCTGAGATTCTGGCATACTTCCCTTCTAGCTATTTGATGCTCCAAACGGGTCTGTGATGTGGGAGGATATTCTGTTGTGCAGGGAATGGGTTATAGCCAACTTCTGGTGTTTTGGGTGGTGCGAAGTATCGAAAAGGTAACAGTCGGTGTGGGTAAGTTTTTTGTGAATTTGCGTGGAGATATAGTTGTTGTTAGATCGAGTAACAACAACGTCAAAAGGTAGAGAGGATTTAAAATCTTCTTTCATGAACTGGATGTGCTTGTAAACGGAATTCAAATGTTGATAAAAACTTCAGATTTGTGATTTAGCCAACATGCACAGTACAAAAAATATTGTCTACATATCTGCACCAAAGAATAGGGGAGTGGAAAAGATTGAAATGGCCGATTGCTTAACATGTTCCATAAAGAAATTACTTAGCACCGAAGATAAGATTAGCACCGTGTTCCAGAAAGATACAACATAATATCTTCATGGAATACGTTAAGTAATCGGCCATTTCATTTTCAACCTTTCCCACTACCTCTACTCTTTGGTGCAGATATGTAGACAATACTTTTGATATCTTGGATAAACCACAAACGAAAAGTTTTCATCAACATTTGAATTCAGTTTGCAAGCACATCCCGTTCACGAAAGAAGAATTTGAATCCTCTCTACTTTTTATTGACGTTGCTGTTTCTCCATCTGACAACAACATCTCCACCCAAATTCACCAAAAACCTACCCATACCGACCGTTACTTTTTCGATACTTGCCACCACCTAAAACACCAGAAGTTGGCTATAACTCATTCCCTGCACAACAGAATATCATCCTCCCACATCACAGACCGTTCGGAGCATCAGATAGCTAGAAGGGAAGTATGCCAGATCCTCAGAGCAAATGGTTATCCCTGTAAGTACACTTACCCCCCAAATCCCAGATCACAACATGAATTACGTACCCACGTTCACCAAATTCACATCACTTCCATGCATTCAAGGAACTACAGAAAAGATTAGGAGAATTCTAAATGAAACTGGCATCAAAGTTGCGATGAAACATATTTGGACTATTGGCCAATATCTACCTTCTCCTAATGTTCCTATCACCACTGAAGAATTTACCTGCATAGTGTATAAAGCTCAATGCAAAGACTGTGATTTGTTTATGTTGGCCAGACCAAACGAGATCTGAATTCCAGATAAGACCACCAAAGTGCCATCAAACAACAAAAACCAAAAAACTCCACCTTGTGTGAATAGTCCTATGTTATAAGCTATTATGTGATCATGTAACTGATTGGGCCAACTCACAAACTTTAAAAACTGAGAGTAATTTTTTTACAAGATTTACTGCTGAATCTAGGTCTATTCTTTCTAGGCCAAAAGTAATATATCGTTTAGATGGCGAATATTTCCCTGTAGTTTAGAGATGGTGCGGTGCGCAATATTTTTGTTCGCAAACTGCACTGCACCTCTCAATTCTGTCTGCATACCGCACTGCAGCGCAAAAAATTTGTAAACTAGTTGCACCGCACCGCAAATTACCGCAAGTCAAAATATAATGGTTAACAATATTGTGTAACACTAATACTGTAGCTTACTGCATGCAAAATTACAAACCAAACAGGTTGGCACCCATGATTCACCTGATGCTAGTCAAACAATAGCTTTAAATAATGACTTGGTCTAAATTGTTGCTTAAACAAACAAGCTCATTAACCCAGACGTCAAGCTTGTTCAAAACAAAAGTATCCCAATCATAAATCTAACCATGGACATTACCGATTAGTTTGGAAAATATCACCACTTCTACTTTAACTGCCAAAGTTTGCTGGCTGCATTAATGCATTCATGTAAACCGTAACATTAAAAGCACACTCACATCATTACTAGTCTTGCTAGGAGTAAGTCATGATCATGCTTGATAAGCTATAGTGTATACAAATCTGTCCTTTAATTGTAATTTTATACAACACATGTAGGCTATAAATACATTTTACCGTATTTACTAGAGTATGAGTCGCATTTTTTTGTAATAAAATATCACCAAAAAGTCAGGTGCGACTTATACACGAATACATGAAGTGCATTGTACGCCATACACAATTTTTTAAGGTATTTCCTTGCTATCAATTTCTGTACTGTCTCCTTTCATAAGATCATATCACTTATTGCCTTCCATGCAAGTAGCGTTCCACTTTTAATGCTCTCACCTTCTTTTCACATTTGAACACATTTATTTATCACTTACTGGTATCTACACAAGTCATGTTGCGTTGCATCTCTTACCACCCTCATCGGATGCTGATGAGGATGTTCCAGAGGTAAACAGGGCTATTTGAAGACAGTGATAGCACATATGACTTTGATGGTTTTCAATTTTTTGCTATGAGATTGCAATGAATGAATAATGTTTAAAAAGTTTTGCCTTGTTTTTTATGTCAAAAATGGGGGTGCGACTTGTACATGCATGCTACTTATACTCAAATAAATACAATAAGTTTCATATCAATTTAGTTCTAAAATTTATAACTTGTCTTGCATAATAAACAAATTTAGCTCAAAGTTTCTTAAGCTTAGCGAAGAATTTTTATGCAAAAGCAGTTTTAATCATTACCAGTACATCTGAGTTTTTGTTAGAGGTATCATGTATGATATTGGAATACTGATAGACATAAATGAAAAAGGTGGTCTAAGCACTCAGTGCTTTTGCACCTTCAGTTAATGAGTATTGACATGTTGAATTTGAAGCAATGTTAGAAGCAATGATTACCAACTATGGTATCTTATATTGATTAGGAATGGAGAGAAATACATATATATATAAATCAACCATAGACAATATTATGCAATTACTTTGCTTCTATCACACTGTTCTAAGATAGTACTTGAAAACAAACAACATCAACTCTTTGCAGTGTGCCTAATGTTCAAAGTCATTTAACACCAAGTAAGCAAACAACACAAGGCAGAACAAAAATTTCAGCAAGCAAATACCACATGACAAAAATAGGCAAGTCAGAAGCATAGCATTGCAAGCATGTGGTACCACACAAATAAGGTTAAAAGAGAAAAAGATACACCGACATCCAAATATGGGTCTTCTTAAAACAGTAGAACTCCGAGACTACTTTACACTGTACAGGAATAGGTTGGCATGTGTGGTTGGGTTATAGTGATACTAACTACAATTGCATGAGAGAGATTTTCAAATTATGAATGTGAAATTCTTAACTCACAGCTCAGCTTACAGCACGCTGGTACTGTAGACTCAACCATTCAGCAAAATTTTGTCATGCTCTCATGCTATAATGATAAACTTTAATTTTCATTGTAATGGATCATTCAGTTCTTAGTAATACTCATACTGTAATAGCCACTAGCTTATTGATCAGTGATATGCAACAAACTCCACAAAAACTTTGTCTGTTGACCTGTGACTTTACTCCATCAAAAAGCTCAAGTAGGCCTACCATACCAGTCAGCACTTAGCAGCAACCAATAGGCTGATAGGCCTATCATAACTGGTATCACCTACCAGTATCCGGCTACACTCAGTATTTGGTTTAACTCAACTCACAAGTAGCTTACTGGTACCTGCTAACAGTTAGCCTTATATCAGAGTTATAAATGACAGGCTAGTTACGGTATAAAAAAACATATTATTCTATATCAACTAACATTAAAATATGAAAATGTAGTAGAGTGTGATTTTAGACCAAAAATAAGTACCATACAGAGAAATTTCCATTATGCCAATCTAATTTAAGTAAATAAATTTGAAAAAACTGAACAGCATTACAGAAATAGATTGCACATCTGTAAAACACACTAATAACATTTCCTTGTACAATTATCAAAATATAAATGGATAACAGGCTAATTACAAACAAAACAAACCCTGCTACCTATTTCATTAATTGATTAAAAAAAACATAAATCCTAATATCTCTGCGTAGATTTTAGATGTATTTTGAAGTGAGTCAGTCGCTTGTGGGGGTTGCGGGGATTAGGCCGAAAGACACATCTGAGATGGACACATCTTTGGAGGTTTTGCCTCTGTATCCTCTAAGGGCAACTAGGGATGACCTCAGCAGAGCAAACCTGATCCTAGCACGTAAATGCCCAACTAGATTTTGATAACGAGTCTTTTTCTTTATAACATGCAACTCAGCCAAACAATTTAAAAATCGCTTGCATTCCGGGGACATTCCACCACTAGTTAAAAAAAAGGTAGTGTCTAGTGCACCAGCCCAGTTTCCGACATCAAATTGCTAGTGCACCGGCAGCCAATCAAATTGCGCTTTTCTCCTTGATTCGATTTAAATACAGCACTTTGACACATCAAATTCGAAGCCCTGATGGCGTAGTGGCTAGAACGACTGGCTATAATGCCGAGGGTTGGGGTAACGAATCGCGCAGGACATGCTTACCATAAATAGCGCTAGAGAGCTATAACGCTACAAATTCCTTTTTTTTTCTCTAAAATCTTATTCCTAGAGTTAGGGTTAGGGCAGCAATGCCAGCTGAGAGATAGTAAATTGAACAACTAAATAAACCAACCGCCGCCGCCAGTGCAGCAGTGATTTGTAGTGGTGCAGCAGACACTGCCTAAAAAAAAAAAAAGGTGTAAAATTACCTTTTTCCACATTCAAAACTCTTCCATTATTTTGTCTTTTCTCCGTTTCGTGTTCTTCATAGATTTGCTTGAGTGTTTTGTCTCTGTTTGATCTGCAATTGGGTGGGTAACCCTAATATCAATAAGGAAAAGGCTTGGCGCACGTTCCGTGCGTGCAGACATTTTGTAATAAAGACTAAAAAAACTAACCCTAAGCCCTAACCCTAACCCAAACCCTAATCCTAGCCCTAACCCTAACCTAATCCCTAACCCAAACCTATAACTGTAATAATCAAAATAAAAATTTCTGAAAACGAGTGACGTCACTGGAATCTCTATTTATTTAACCGCGCACGTTGCGTGCGCCAAGTCACTTCGTATCAATAAAGGTGCGATCAAACGGAGCCCAAATCCCTCTTGCTGAAACATCTAATCTTGCATTGTCCGCGGTGCTAGAATGTTGACTTAATGGCTTTTCTTCATCTTTGATTGCAATTAGTTGTGGTTCTACTGTTCTAATTGAACATCATGACACACTTCTTTCATAACATCAGCAATTGTGTCTCTAACTTAATTATGCCTCATTATGACATATCCACCCAACTTGCATGTGAGGCAGTGATTAATGTCGTAGGGGGATCCACAACCGCAATGCTTTGGGATGTTGTCTATCTGCCAGTGGTATCTCAGTGCAATGCTATCTCGAAACTCGTGCTTATTTAAGACATACCCTAACCAGGATAGAGGTAGAGCGATTAGCCAGTTAAATGCACCTTTTTGTTGGGCATTTTCTAATGCTTGCTGGTTGCTTCTGTTTACTTTCATAAATACTTCCTCATATTTGCTATTCAATATAATATATTTTCTTTTTCTTCTTTCATTTGTTTACGAATTTCTGCCTCCTTTGCATCATCCTTTTTGTAGTAAAACTCTTGTCTTAAGATGGAGTCCTTTAGCGAAATAGTTATTTTAACTGAAGCTGCATATTCAACTTCTGCCATTTCATCCGGCTTAGAAATTCCAAAACCACCAAGCCTGGTGGGTAAAGTAAGTATGTCACGCTCATTATTGGAAATGTCTCTCCCTATGATTGCAGGCAATAAAGAATGATGTATTTCAAACTCCAACACTTTCAGATGTTCAGCTATCTCAGGAATTGTTCTTTGTGCAAATTTCCACCTGTGTTGCACAGCAAATACCATAGTAGCATAGGCAGAACGTGGCTCTGACCAAGCAATTTCAGCTAGAAGTTTAACATCATCCACCCAATTATTAACTAAATCATTCAAGTATTCATTCTTAAATTCTTTGGTTCCAATTACAGCTCCAAAATGAAGTTTTCCTTCTGTTGTTATTTCTACTCCATATTCACTATAAATTTCCATATTCACTACCGGTATACATTTCCATATTTACTATAAATTGTTATTTCTGTTCCGTATATAGTTACGGTATAAATGGCATGATATCACCTTATCTGTTGTGTCTAGTGTTAAGCCTATGCAGTAGGCTATGCAATAGCCTAGGGTAACTACGGTATTACCGCTGGCACGGAATCACCAATTACCACTCAGTAGGCCTACAAGTACTCATTCAGCCCAACATACCGGTGCTTTTAGATAGCCTATGCAAGGTAGCCAACGATTTGAAAGATAAATCTAGCTTACCGGTAAACCACGGTACCTATCAGACTTGGGCTGGTTATATTGGAGACTGAATTTTACAACTGAGGTAAAGATACTAAAGAGTGGCTGATAGTGATTCCTAACCTAATCCTAATGCAAAGAAGTGGTCTCATCCTCGTTTACGCTGCGCGGCACTTTACTGCAAAAGTGCAAAACTGCTGAAATTTACTACGCTGCACGGCGCGGCGCTGTTGGCCTAACTGCGTACGCCGCCCTGTACGCTTCGCGGGCCGCGGCTACCATCACTAGTTTAAACTGTAGTTTTTGTGACCAAAGTTTTACACTATCTGCTTTTCTACAAGTTTGCTTCTATTGTCTGATTGTTGTGATGTAATAATTTGAAACTTTATAAAGCCGTACAATTATTCATATTTATGCCAAGTATCCTGATAATATCCTTTTAGTTTAATCTATAGTTTTTGTGAACAAAGTTTTGACACTATTCGCTTTTCTACAAGTTTGTTTTTATGGTCTGATCTAGAGAGATGGCAACAGCACAGCGTACGCGGCCGCGCGCTGCTGTTGGTGCATCGCACCGCGCAGCGTGGCAACTAAAATCTGCATGACGTAACAATGACGACATTGTTATGGCTCATAAACCAAGAGTAAGGGACTAAGGGTTGATATAAACCAATAAAAACTGAGTTAAAAAGCAACAAAATTGAAATTTCAGAGCAATGACGGCGACTGAATTTTCATGCTTTGTAATTAAGGAATGCGGATGCCCACAATGCAGGAAACCCTCTCTCTCCTTGTCCGCAAAATGTCGGCACTGAACAACCGCCCCTGACTGTGGAGTACGTCTTTTATGGACAGCATCTAATAATATCTGTTAAGTAATTTTTCCACCGGCCACATAGCCTATGCGATAACGTGCTCTCAGCTTTGGTGCAGGAGGTCAGGGGTTCAAATCCTGGGCCGGTCGAATTGAACACAGATTTGCCAATAGCTCGCCACCGTTGCGACTTTCCTTCGAAAGGAACTGTGTTTAATCGTTTTGCGGGCTTCTGGCCTAAAGGCTACCAGCGCGGAAGCCTAGGAGAGAGCCACCACAACGGCGATTACTTAAAACCAAGCAATGCGAAAAAGTTGTCTTCCCAGAGGATTCGAACCTGCAGCCTTTGGATTACCGGTCCACTGCTCTAGCTAGAGAAGACGTATTCTAGCATGCTTAATTTTGACTATTTAAACCCAACCACTTGCTTGTTTTAAGTAGTTTTAAGACAACTTTATCGCATTAGTTAGTTTTAAGTAGTCGCCGTTCTGGTGGCTCTTTCCTGGTCTTCCGCGCTGGTAGGCCTTTAGACCAGAAGCACGCAAAACTATTAAATATAACTCTGGCTCACAAACGTCAAGAAACATAATTGACTTATTATTAAAATCATAAGAACTGTGTTGCTCAAGCGCAATGTTGTGGCGAAGGGCCAATCTTCATTATACTAACTTCATAATACAGCTAGTATAATGAAGATTTGATTTTTTTGAAGTAGTTTCCGTAGACTCATTCACTGAGCAAGCTACACCAGTTATCAGTATACGCAAATAAGAGACTCAATCATTGTTCAACGCATAAAATCACGGAAAATATTGTTTCCAAAATGTGCAAAATTTTTCTTTTAAAAAGTACCGAAAAACGGTACCGAGTACCGGTACCGTCGGTACTTTTTCAAAAATGTAACGAATAAAGTACCGCCGGTACTTTTTTAACAAAGTAACGGCAAAAGTACCGTCGGTACTTTTGAAGTACCGAGTGCCCACCTCTGAGAGTTGCTTCCCTCGAGAGAGGATGATATGGCACGTTTTTTGGTTGAACCTAATATTAAAGTGGTAAATAGGAGGTTTGAAATGCCAGTTCCCTTAAAAGCAGAACTAATTGAAACTCTGCCTGATAATTATGAACTTGCCCTAAAACGTACTTTATCTTTGCGGACGAGCGCCTTAAAAAACTCTGTTTTAAATAAAACAAACGCTCATTGAGACGTTTTCTGAACTTATCAAAGAAGGATGGAACGAGAATGTCGATAATGTACACTCTGTCGCGCGGAAATGGTACTTACCTTATTTTGTGACGAAACAAGGAAAACTCCGTGTTGTGTACGATGGTGCAGCAACCTTCTGAGGCGTCTGTTTGAATCAGGCCGTGCTTGCAGGAACAAATTTGTTGAATAATTTAGTGGAGGTTTTGACGCGTTTTCGGTTGGATAAGTTTGCTTGCATGGCTGATTTAAGCAAGTGCTTCTTCCAGGTTGCTGTGCCAGAAGCACAAAAAGACTTGTTTCGAATTAATTGGTTAAGCAATGGTGATTTGGAGGCTGGCACACCACAGGTGTTTCGTTTTTCGAGACACGTTCGGGGAATAAATTTGTCTCCTTACGCTGCGCTACTCGCCATTAAAACTTTGATTTTGGAAAATCGTACAAGCGCTAGTGACGTCACGCTAAGCGTTGTCGATAAAAATCGCTACATGGATGATATTTTATATTCTAACGATTCCTTGTCTGAACTTGAAAAGGTTGCTCGAAAATCTACTGCACTTTTTGATAACCGGGGATTTAAACTGAGAAAGTGGATTTCTAATTCATGTGCTAAAGCTATACTCACTGAAATTCCACAATGTGATCTTGCACCGAGTATTAGTGAAGTTAATATTGGAGCCGAACCCATGCCAGGCTCAAAAACTCTAGGAGTAATTTGGGACGTGGAAAATGACAAGCTTAAAGTTAGTTTTAATAAAAATTTTCCTCTGTCAGTACTATAGGCGCCAGATGGCCAGTCAACTCGCTAGTAATTACGATCCCCTAGGAGTGGCTAGTCCTTGTCTCCTGGGAGGGAAATTGATGGCTGTGCTACTTTTGAGTTTTATCTCGGGTAGATCACGAGTTGTTTTAAATCATTAATCAAACTGGATAATTTCCCGTAAAGAATTGGAAGCTGCTAAAATCTGTAGCGATTTAATGTTGCAGGCTTTGAAAGCCCTTGAAGATCTTTCTTGTACTGTTAAATTTTGGACTGAATCGCGAGTTGTCCATAAATGGATCTCTAATCCGGAATTACAATTGTCGCGCTTTGTAAAACGGCGAATTGACGAAATTATTCTTGTGTCCCCGCCAGATTCTTGGCATTACGTTGGCACTTCAATAAATTCTGCTGACGTTGCACGAAAGAAAAAAGTTTTAAAAATCGGGACTTGCTTGACCTTTGGCTGGATGGGCCCGAGTTTCTCCGGCAGAACTCAGAGGCGCCAAACCAGTTTCCTCTCTGTCTACCGTACGGGTTATCTTGGTGCCTGGTCAGCTGATGAGTGAGGATTGTTTGGACAATCCCCTCGAAAAACTGATCGAGACATCGCCCAACTTGTACGCGTTAAAGAAGCGTTTCGCATACTTGCTTGCTTTCAAAGAGTTTATTGTTGCTAAGTCTAATAAGATTAAGTTTGAAAAACAAACTTGATGCTGCTTACTTAAACTTTGCGTTGATGAATGCGGTCAGATTTGTTCAATATCAAAGCTTCGGGGCCGCTATAAGTTTGTTGCAAAAAGACACTCCTGATGATTACGATCAAATTTTAAAAAAGTTAAGCCAAGACGTTGTGAACCCTAACCAAATGCGTAAACTCAATGAATTGACATAAAACCATCATAAATCAAGAAATTGATTGAGTTCTATGACTTAACAAAATTGTTATGCTTTGGACTTTGCCGGTACCGATTATCCACCAAAAGTTTTTCCAAGCCTATGCGAATTTTGTAATTATGATGGCTTAATAGTGATCCTCGGTTAGCAGTAATGCGACTGAGCAGATTTCTGCCACCCAGGTCTTTTCGACGGAATTGATGTTTGTGATCCCCAATTTTGTGGCTGATCCCATCTTTTCTTGATGAATTTCTAGACCTATCCACTAATTGAATTGAAATCCTTAAGAAATCTTCGTCCTTGTGTAGATTCCGACTTAATGTTGCGCGTTGAAGGACGCCTTGAAAACGCTGAACTCCCTGTGGGTACTAGGCACCCGTTCATAATTCCTAGTCGGTATGCCTTGACTCGTCTTACTGTGCTAAATGAGCATATTTTGGCCGGGCATGCGGGACCTTTGTGTACGTTAATGCAAACTCGCCAACAATTTTGGATTATTTTTGGAAATGGAAGTGTTAAACATTATATTGCTGATAGTGGTAAGTGTACAACTGTACATTGCAAAGGGCAAAACCTGTGAGACAAATTTTAAGTGACTTGCCTTCCTTTCGTGTTACTAGGGCAAATAAATCCTTCCAAATTTGTGGCACCGACTTTTTGGAACCTATAATATATCGCAGGGTCGGAGCGACTGCAAAGCATGGGGGTTGCTATTCACATGTCTTAGCACTCGCTGCAGCGAGAAGGCATGCCTTCAAGTGGAAATCGTTACTGGACTTGACTTAAACAACTTTTTGTCAGCCTTCTCGCGTTTCATAAACCTTCGCGGAAGTGTTGAAACGATTTATTCAGATAAGGGTAGCACCTTTTTTGCTGCGGCTGACACGCTTCCAAGTTTACTCGGATCGTGTGAATTTACTAATTCAGTTCGTAAAAAAGGTACAAACTGGGTACGAATCCCTCCTTACGCGCCGAGTCAAGGCGGAAGTTGGGAAATAATGGTGAAACTTTTCAAAACCGCTTTACGCCAAGTTGTGGGTCACGCTCGACGCTTGCCCACTCTAATTGAATTGCAAACGTTCACCTTAGATGCAGTCCGC
Organism: Trididemnum nubilum; assembly: GCA_963965965.1. NCBI lineage: Eukaryota > Metazoa > Chordata > Ascidiacea > Aplousobranchia > Didemnidae > Trididemnum > Trididemnum nubilum. The sequence goes on along the minus strand of OZ014488.1, from coordinate 1,668,855 downwards.
ATCGTAAATGCTCGTCCTCTCACTACATTGAGTGATCAGCCTAACGATTCTTTTGCCGATTACCCCTTCGTGTTTTTTGGGCCAGGGTCTCGCTCCAAACACCCCGTTAGGTAAATTTCATGACAAAGGTGACCCAAGACGGGATTATACTTACAATAAAGTTTTATTTATTATGACATTTCGCTTTCTATTGAAGTTGATGGTTTCGAGATGGCTAAGCACTTATTTATGTTGAAAGATTTTAAATCCCTTAAGCACTAAAAATGCTATTAATTTTGTTGCGGTGTGATCACTGACCACTATGATGCTTTCACCTTTATTATGTTATTTATTTTTTGAATTTCAACTCTATGTTTCATTTCAAAGGGGCCGCAATGTTTCAGCGTCCCTCATAGCAAAACGTGCCGCTTTGCCGTTTCACCTTATTTACATATTAGTTTTGCACTGTTTTGGTTTTTGTAATTGTTGCAAAGTTATTTTGGCCAATCAGCTTTTTTGTTAATTTGCGCACTGCATTTTCTAAATTACGTCACACTCACGTGGCACTTTGGCCTGTCTTGCGAGTGTTGGTAGCTTTTAGTTTCGGATTTTTAGTGGTGAAGCAAACAGCTCACATTTTTATTTTTGAATCTTGGAATTTTAAGTTGGAAGACGTTAATTTTACCGGCAAAAATCTAGATAATATTTTGTTGCCTGTTTGATTAGAGTTACTGAGTGCAGCCACGTCTGAGAAGTCCACGCTGGGCCAGTAAGCCGGAGTCAAGCTGCGCAGCGAATACCCGTGTGGCTCCCCCGGGATATGATCCAATTCCCGAGTTGGAACACTAACTAAGTTTAAAAACATGCATACTTTGGTTAAATTTTAAAAAGCAACTCTAGCCCCTTACCTTTTGGTTACATCATTGGTCTCAATGTCCTTCATATTGACCAGCCTTTTACAAGTTGGCACCTCTGACCTAAAACGCTCCCGCGTCAACGTGCTCAATAAATTTTGGGTAAAGTTCCACCCAGCAGCATTTTTAAGCATAAAAACTGCATAAACTGGCGAATTTTTCAGTTAATCTGCAATAACTTTAACCGCACAAAAGCTTAGAATGCGTTGATTTCGGACTCCGCTGGCGCCCTTCCCTGCATAACAACTTACTATGTTATCAATAAATTATTTCGAAATAAAACTGCTCATTATGGATTCTTCCTCTCTTCATTGCGAAAGGTGGCCACGTTAAGCCATACAGTTTTTTGCTCTCGAAAAAAAATTTTTGCTTTTACGATAAGTTCTAGAAAAAAATACGCCGAACTTTTTTAGATTTTATCTTCCCATTAATTTCGGACTAGTGCCGCCTCTGCTGTTGGGGCGTCAAACTCTCAACTTGACGCCTAGGGCCTCTAGTGTGCTGTGCTGCTGAGCACGTCACCGGTGTGGAACGATCAATAACAAGGTGGATATTGCAGACACCGTTTACATGATCACTAGCACAAGGGCTCCACAGATCTGCTGTGGTACGAAATAAACACAAATCTGCATTTTTGTCTTGGAAAACTTGATGTTCATTTCGGCAATAGCGAAATCCCTCGCAAGAAACAAAAAGATGAAGCAGTAAGTAATGAGCTGCGTCATTATAACCGTTAATTGCGTCACCAACTAGCGCGCTGAGAATATTGCACAAAATCAAAACAAATTGTTCGCGAACAATGCTCGTGAAATCAAAAAATGCCATGTTTACAAACCAATAAGCAGCGAAGAGCTTGCTGGCTTCGGTAAATACCAACAATAGGAAAAAACATGCTCAACCCAATTCTTTATGATTTACTAGGCTTAAAGGTCAAGGTTACCGAAGCAAAACATACTGATACCTATATTTAAATTCATGAAATAAATGAAGTGTTAAAGGATAAATAAAAAATGCAGAAGACGATACGTAGTATTACATAGCACTTATATGTCTTTCACCATCAATTCCGAGCAGTTGTTGCGATTCGACTACAAATTTTATGAAAAAATAGATTTTCACAAATTTCAACCAAATCTAGTTCGCGATTGCGATAGAATTCAAGAATCAATCAAACACATGATGATAGTGATTGAGACGATACAGTTCGATGATAATCAGATCACACTTCCTCTATCGTCGAAATACAAGCCTTCGCAACTTGCAGCATCGCCTAAACAAAATATACGACAGGTCAAACATATCATTTTACCCAGGCGCGTATCCAGAAATTCGCAATGGAGGGGTTGTTTTGGGGGTCTGGGGCGGAGGCTAATGGGGGTTCGGGGGCGAAGCCCCCAGCAGGCGAAGGCTGGGGATTTGGGGGCAAGGCTCCCAGCCGGCGGAGGCACGGGGGTCTGGGGGCGGAGCCCTCAGCGCTCGAAAATTTTGCATTTTTTTGCAAAAATAACTTCATTTTAGGGCTATTTTGATAAAAAAGTAATGCTTTTAAAACGTGGCTTAGAAATTGGCAGTGCAAACATGATTAAACTGGTTGCATAAATGTGCTATTGGGGAGGTGGTTAATGGGAAAATGAAAAGAAATAAAATATATTTGTTGAAAAGAAATATATTTTTGTTGCTAATATATATATAGCTTCTTCAAACTTCTGGACAAGCATTTCCCCACTCATCACAAATTGCATAAAATCTGCAACTGAAATACCATTAAAATGAGTTATTGCTGCATGCCCAATGTTCAATCTATCATCAGCAGGCACAAGAAAAATCTGTTAAGACCAACTGAAAAAAGCAGCAGCAACGAAGACACGTGCAATTGTAGGGTGAAGAATAGCCACCCTCTGCAAGGCAACTGCTTGGCTAGCGCTGTTGTTTACAAAGCCTCGCTTGATACCAAAAACGGTCAAAAAGTCTACTTCGGGAGTTGCGCTACCCCTTCAAGACCCGATATAATAATCATAAACAGACTTTTAAAGACGTGCGCAAAAGAAATGCAACAGAATTGTCCAAAGCTATATGAAGAGAAAAAAACTTGGGCCACTCCCCCCAAGTAAGCTGGTGCATTGCAAAATATCCATCATCGAGCATTGTAAAATATCCAGTCTCCCTGTCGACATTTCGATATTGTTTTTTTCATGATTATTTATTACTTTTTTGTTTATTTAATGAACAGAAATGAATGAATAAATGAATTATTATGAACAGTGCAAAAATACGTCGGTGACTTCAGGTTAAAACTCACTCCTGGCGTTATTCCAATTAAAAAGCGATACAAAACCAATCAAATTTTAAAATTGGTGCAGCTGAAATTGAGAGCATGGTTTGATTAAAAACAACATTTTCATGAAATTAATTTTTAATTACAATGTAGTGCAGGCGGTGTTATTTTAACCGCAAGAGATATCGGAGGGCTACTGGCAATCTTGGGTCAGAAAAAAATGAAAACGCCAAGACGTTTTTAGCCAACAAAAACCAGCGGATGCGCTGGTACACAAGATGCTGGACTTAACAATTGAGCAAAGGGTGTGAGCCTAAACTGCACTTCTATTTGTAAAACATAATCAAATCAATCAATTTTTTTTATCATACTTGCTGTAATACGTATGTCATTCAACATTTCAAAATTTATTAAATGCCAGCAGGCCAGGCCGGAAATATATAATTTTACAAATTCAGACCATTCAAGCAAAGCATTCAGACCACTCCACGAAAAAACGAAAGATACTAAAACTTGGAGCCTACTGCGCAACTCAATTTTTAAAGGCTAAAGTCTTGTTTTAACGACTCCACAGTTATCAGCTCTTGATTGCAGCATCAGCAGTAGACCAGTGCCAGCATTCACAAGAAAATTATTCCCTTATAAAGTAAATTTAGTATCGAAATCGCAATAAAATAGGTAAAAGCATTACAGACTGTTTCATCAAAAGCACTCTGTAACTTTACGTTTAAAAAGCAACGTTAGCTCACTAAGGCCACAACAGAAACCCGTTCTATCTGACAAAGTTTGTCCAAAACCATTTCGGCAGGTGTGGTGTTCAGCGTTGCCTAAGCAAATTTTATAACGGGCCGATTATGTATTCTTTTTCTATAAAGCTAATTATTTAACGTCAAACAATGAAAAAACGCGACGATAACATTGGCTATTAGTTACTTTTTTCATATTTAGAACTAAATTGAAAAATTAGGATATAATGCCGCTCTTAAAAGTTATATAATAGCACATAGCCCATGGCCGAATTGATTCATTTGCTTAAATCCTAAATGAACAGCACTGCCTTCGAGGGTTAACTTATTTAAGACACATAGCATTAAAATCCATTCTTCACGCAGTTTAAAGTCAGCTGTGTTTTTTCTTTATATACTAAAAAATATGCTTTGAAAAAGTATGTCCGAAATTGGGCGCTAAAACTTTAAATAGCAATTGTTTTTCAAATTACCGGCGTTGGGTTTCGCCCTGTCAGACTTTTACGCTTCCGGCATCCGGGGTCTCATTATCTTTTAGTTGTAACGCCATTAATTCTCCTTTACACGAAGTATTTTGACCAACGCATTTTACACAGGAGGGAGGGGGGCATTTTCGCCCCCCATCGAATTCCTCACGCAAAAGTCATGAAAACACCAAATTTGGCATACGGGTTGGTGCTTACCAAATTTTTTAGAAAAAATAGTTTTAAGTTGATGACGTCATCGCTATGACGCCACGACATATTTTCGAAATGACATCACCGGCGGTTTAAATTTTATGCACTGATTTGTTTTTAATACCGAATTATAAAATGCCTAACTCAGTTAAGTCACAAAAACGAGGTTGATGCGAAATAAATTGAAAGTCAAGTCGAAGTCAAGTTAATGCAAAATAAATTTTTTTTTGAAGGGATTCATCACAAAAAAAACAAACAATAAATGGGCAAAAATGTCTTCCCGTGTAAAACAGTGTTAAAACCGTTGAGCACAACAATATTTTTAACTCCTCAATCCTCCCAAATAAAAAATTTTGAACACACAACTAAACCAATATAAAACTAGAGTTTTATGACATTTTGCATTTCCGGGTGTTGTTTTCAAAATCTTACTATACAAATGCTTTTCAGTTATTCACATCGTTGAAGTGAATTCATGTCGTGATTGAGTCGTACGTGATTAAAAACAAGATCAGAAAAACAAGTGATTAATTTATTTAAATTTCTTCAAGAGTTTTAAATTCTAGATTCGCTCTAGAAGAAAAAAAGAGGGTCCCTATTTCAGTACTTTGTTGAAAAGAAGCCTGTAACACCAAACTGAAGCTGCCTTGAGTCTGCAACTTTTAACTTTTACCCCAACGCAGAAAGAATTTGTTTGCTTTTTATCCGATAAAGTTTTCTTTGCTTAGTCATTAATGATGTCCGAAATTCCATAAATTTGAGGATGCTGCTTCTCCATTGGTGACAAAATTTTACTTGCGAATTTTTTTGCCTAGGCTAAATGAAGGCTTCAAAAACTCTTGAATAAACAAAATAATCACCAGTTTCTTTAATCTTTTATTTTAGACCAAATAGCAATTCAATCACCAACAATGTGGATGACTGAAACAGCATTGCCATGGTAAGGTTTTAAAATATGGTAGGTTTTTCTGTGTTATCCGCGTAGAAGCAACCCATTTTTCGCTGATAGTACCGGCCTAAAATGAACTCTTCTTACTGCAAAAAAAAAAAGGCTTCCATTCTACTTACCGTAAATACCCGCGTGTAGGACGATACCATGTATAGGACGCAGTGAATATTTGACCCTAAAAACGATGGAAAAACTGTGTATATTTTTTATAAAAAAAGTATCCATGGATAAGACGCACCTTGATTTTTAGGTCAACTTCTTTAAAAAAAATGCGTCCTATACGCGGGTATTTACGGGTAATTAAAATTCATTGCAATAAGCATGATAGTGTTTCAGTCGAGAAAACATATAACAGTTAAACATAAGATTTGTTACACTTTTTAAGTATGTTTATATAACAAAACTATAGACGTTTTTCTAGCGTCAAGTTCTAATAAAATTCTATTTTTCGTAACTTGCAATAACGAGCCGAGTAAACACAGGCTGTTCAGTCTCCACTCACCTTTGAACAAAAAAAAAAAATGAAAAAAAAAAAGACAAAAGTTTTCATTAATTCTGGCTACTATTTGAGATTTTGCAACTATGCTACTTAAACAGAGTACAAACAGCAACAAAATCTGCAAAAATTTTGAAAAACGCATATCAAAGTCTGGGGGATTTTACCAACGTATAAGAGCAAAGGTGGCCTACCCGCGCCTCTTTGCCAAGTTTCATGCGGCTCTCTTTTACTTGTCCTCTTACTTCTACCCGGTGTTGAAGAAAACAATGTAATAAATTTCGCAATTTTTTCAAGTTTTTTAAAATAGATATTGCTCGAAATCGGTTTTGTTGAAGAACTAAGAAATACTTGAAGTAATAAAGAGGTGCTTCAAACCTTTTTCCGCAATTACTCTTATTTGTGAAAATACGTTTTAATCCGTTTAACTCCGTACCATTGGCAACCTTGCATTTTGCAATTTTGTGACATCACAAAAGGCGTGCTGTAGATCAGTACTAGTAGGCTAGGTTTACAAGTTCCAGTAGCAGTAGCCAGATTTTCAGATTTGGATATTGATTAAGCTCACTGCTACCAGTTGGTAATCGCGTTTCTTGATCTACGAGAATTTTTGAAAAATTATGCTTCTAGTGATGTCACAAAATTGCAAAATGCAAGGTTGCCAATGGTACTGAGTTAAACGGATTAAATCGTATTTTTGCGAACAAAGGGAACTAAGAAAAAGTTTTGGGGTACCTCTTTTTTACCTCAATTAGTTCTCATTTCTTCAATAAAACCGATTTTGAGCAGTATCCCTTTAAACATTTTTCACTCTTTTTTCATTAGCAAAAAGTTTCAGCATTCCAGCTGGAGTAGTGTAGGCGGTAAAAAATGCAAAATATGCCACAAAGAATAAACGTTAACGATTGCTATGTAACACTATGAACAAACTGCAATAAAATTTTTTTCCTGTCCCATGATCGAAAAAGTTATCTATTACGAAACCCGACATTGCAGACACAAGGGTGCAAAGACGTAAATCTGCCTTGTGCACTAACATTTTCGTGCTTCGAAAAATAATTATGTAATCAAAGAAACGAACTTGATTATACTTTAGTGAGATTTTTAGTTAATTTTTGAAGGTTTTGAGCATTTTACGAACTTAAATTCAAGTTTGGTTAAAATGTAACTTGGCTTTTAAAATGTACTCTTTCAAAGAAATTAAAAACGTCCAACAGGTGAGCGATTGTTTTCACATGCAATCATTTAACGGTTGCACCTAATCCGTCAAACAAAAAATAATAACTACTTAGTCTTTTGTCCCGCTGCGAAGCAAAAGCGTTTTCCAATCACATGCACGTGTGACTGTAGGTAGTCATTATCCAGAGTTAAGAGAAATCTATCGTTTTTTTAAAACTTTACATTTTAATAATAATTTCTACTTGTTGCAATTTATTTGAAAAATTTAGAACTGATGGATTTCGTTTCTTTGATTACGTAACACGGAAATGTTAGCGTAGATCGCAAAGTTACGTCTCTGCGCCGTTATATCGTAAATCGATTTATTGGAACGACCGACGCTCGCGTCGCGTGTTCCTCTGTTTTTACTCGGCCATTTTCCAACTAACGAGTGCGAAATTCTAAACTTTTGCTTATAACTCGAGAACGGTTGGGTCTAGCTGCATGAAATTTTGACAGCAGTTTGAGATTAATGAGTTACATGTTTGTACCAAATTTCGAGCCAATCGGTCATGTGACTTCTGTTTCAGAACCCGAAAACCGCCCCGCAAGTTTGGCGTAAAAAGCGGTCTCAGTCAAAAACGGCTTAGTAGGGGAAAAAAATTCAAATGGATGTATGTCTTAAGATACCCTTTCACAACAACCAACCCACTTTTGGAAGCGATGAGGTTTTTTTCTTTTTTTTTCTTCCTAATTTTTGCACGCTTTTCTCCTAAACCACGAAACATCGAAATTTAATTTTTGTGTAAAATTGTTGAGCTGCAAATGCAATTTTTTCTCCCCAAATTTTTTTTGGTAACTCCACCGGGAACCCCTCCAAAATGGGGCCCCAAAAATCAATTTTTTGAACTGCTCAGATATTTAACAGACAAATAATCTGATATAGTTTGGGGGTGCACCCCCCGGGGACCCCCCAAAAATCAATTTTTTGAACGGCTTAACTTAGACTGCAAGTTTGTTTTGATGTCAGTAGATGTTTAACAGACAAATATTTTGACATAGTTTTGGGGTGCCACTTCCCTCGGGACCGCCCCAAATGGACCCCCAAAAAATCAAATTTTTGAACTGCTCAACTTAGAGTGCCAGTGTTTTATGATATCAGCAAATATTTAACAGACAAATGTTTTGACATAATTTGGAAATGCCATCCCCGGGACCCCCCAAAAAATCAATTTTTTGAACGGCTCAACTTAGGGTGCCAGTGTTTTATGATATCAGCAGAGATTTAACAGACAAATATTTTGACATAGTTTGGGGGTGCCATCCTCCTGGGGACCCCCCAAATGGACCCCTAAAAAATCAATTTTTTGAACGGCTCAACTTAGGGTGCCAGTCTGTTTTGATATCAGCAGATATTAAACAGACAAATATTTTGATATAGTTTGGGGGTGCCAACCCCCGGGGACTACCCCAAATGGACCCCCAAAAATCAATTTTTTGAACGGCTCAACTTAGGGTGCCAGTTTGTTTTGATATCAGCAGAGATTTAACAAACAAATATTTTGGTGTAGTTCGGGGGTGCCATCCCCCCGGGGATCCCCAAAAATCAATTAATGGCCCAAGCTAGGGTGCAAGTGCTGTATGATATCAGCAGATATTTAACAGACAAATATTTTGACACTACATTTCTGGAGGTTCCATAATCAGATATTTTTGAATATTTGTTGTACCAAAAGTACGTTTGAGCGTTAAAGCATTAGCTACGCGTCGGTCGTTCACTGGGTTTGTTGGCAAACTCCCATCTAGTTATCATGTGACATTAATTCAACGTTATGCATAAAAGCTTATAATTTTTGCAGCTTAATAGAAGTTACCTTTTGTAGCTTGGTAGAAGTTAGCTTTTGTAGCACCAGGCAGGTAACGTAGTTCTCTAGCCTGTAGCATTTTTTGTACATTCCACAAAGGAAAGTTTTAGATATTACTAACTTTATCATGGTTTTAGTCGAAATAACTCTCTTTAAAAGAATCATTTTGCAGTGGTTATAATTATCTTTTTACAAGTTAAACGTTTATACTCGTACAAAGATTTATGAGAGGAGATGAATGCCGCCATAGCAAAATTTGGCATTAAAATTGTTTCGAAAACCTCGGAAGCTTCCTTCAATAGAAGGTAAAACGTTCTGCTGACTTACCATACCTTAGATAAATAATCAACACTGTAAAAAGATACAGTTCAGGCGTGGATCCAAAAATTTTTGCAGGGGAGGGTACGCTCAAGATTCAATATTTTTGCAAACGTTTTTGTACAATTTTCCCGTTCAGTTCAATACCTGTAGAATGTAGATGCAACCAGCCGCTATGTGTTATTCCAAATTAAATTTTTGTATACCGGCTGTGAGTTTGACCTGGCGCATAGCCAGAAATTTATAAGGGGCTATTTCCGGCTTTGGGGGCAGAGATGCCCCCAACCGCCCGAGGCAAGAGACGATCAGGAGATTTTGCAATTTTTTAAAAATCACTTATATTCAGACATATAGTTGTAAAATCAATGCTTTTAAAAGACGGCATAGAAACTTACAGTGCAAAAACATGATTAAACTGTCTGCGTAATTGAGCTACGAGGGCGGTGGCTAATGGTAAAATTTCAGCCTTTTTGTAAGAAGCAGGTAAATCATAAAAAAATGACAGAGGTTAAAAGAAAAGACAGTGGACAGCCTGTAAACACAATACTTTAAAAATTGACGTGACCCTCTCAAATGCAAACTCAGTTTAGATTTAACTTCCTTGCGGGAAAAAATAATGCCAATGGTTTTGTTATGTGCCACAAGTTCCTCATAACTTTATAGAATTAAATCGACGACCAATTCGGACTCTTTTTACCCGTGATTTAGACTTCTACACCGCTACTAGTTAACCATTTTATTACCGTTTATACTGTTATTAAGCAAAACAAAGGAATAAAATAAAATTACTACAGCACAAATCGCTCGTATTGAAAACCAAACAAGTCTGGCAATATTGTAATTTTGCGTAGCATATTCGACGCAAACGTCACTAGGATGCTTTTGTCTGCGATTTTGTCATGATACGTTTCCATAATTTCGCATTGCTAAAAATGTTCGCATCACGAATCGTTATGGAGTTAAAAATTATGCGTGCAACTTTTCTTACGACTATATTACCCATTTCACCCGACGCGAGGCCAGTCGGAATGTGCAACTTGGTTACAAAAATCAGCTGACCTTGAAAGCAAAGGTGCTATTCAGCCAATTCGCACCGGTTTACATTGCATTTTAGCTTGAAGAAACAAATTGTTGCGTTTAGAGAACCGGTTATTGCAGATGCGGTTCTAGCAAAACTTGAATAGCACCACTGCATTGGAAGACATGTAAGTATGAACCATGACAATGCTGTAATTGCAAATACAAATTTCCACAGCCAAGTTTTTATACAAAATACAACAATCTCTAAGTCAGGGGTCAGCAGCCTTTTTGCCTACGCGGCCACAACCAGATCCAGCAAAGATTCCACCTCTTTCCAATAATTACCGAGTAGCACAAGACTATCTTCATACAGCAGTTCCTTCACAACTCCCTCTCTGATGTCTTTTAGTCACCTCATCCAAGACCAACGTATACATAAAGGACTTAGTATCGATTCTTGATGGGCTTTCTCTCTTACGCCAAATGGTTCCAATATCTTGCATTCCATTTTCACATGTTTTAATATTTGCACACATCTACATAATCGCTTTAATTTGTCTTTCAAACAGCTCTTTTCTTCTCAGCGACCACCACAACCCCATTTTTGAAAGACGATCAAAGGCTTTCTCATAATCCACAAATACCATTATTAAACAGATTTCTTCGGGACACTCCATATTTGTCGATTAACAGCCTGAATTATGAAGAATTCATGAAGATCTGTCGTACCTCTTCCGACAGAAAACCCACCTGCATTTTATCCAGTTCCAATACTTTTCGTAGCCCCCTTTCAAGAATTCTTTCAATCACCTTCACACCATGGTTCATGTCCAACAGCTTTACGCTTCTGTAACTTCCACACGATCTTACGTCTCTCTTTTTCCGGCACTCTGGCATTTTATTCCCATCAGCACATTGTTTGCAACTTGAGCCAATCTTATCACAGACTCTTTTTTGCAAACATTCAACAACTCCAACTGTCACTTCACTTGGTCCAGTCGCCGTTTTCTTAGTCTTGATTTCTCAGCGGACAAGACAAATTTATTTCATCGCTCAGTACCAGCATGAAGTAGAAATCATAGCCAGCATTTGTTTAAGAAGGCAACAGAAAAGTTACAAAAGACCTTACGGTCATCGCGTCAAGCAACCACTCTCTTGTCAGACAGGTAAACTATACGCCAGTATCACGGATTGTTTTCATTACTTTGTCTAAGTGAGTTGCGACATTTCGACAAATTAAAAAAAAAAAAGACGACCCGTCATGAATCTTTTCATGTCACCAGAGCAGAGATCTGCTTAAGTAGGTTATGAAAAGGAATATGCGAACTGCGTAAACAAAAAATCGTTGACGCTAATATTCGTATGAAGATAACAGAAAGTTTTTGTATCAAGATTTGAATTTTTCGTGCAAGAGTGCTCTAATATTTGCGGTAATGCACTTCCAAATCTTGACTCCTTGATTCTTAATACATCTCTGTAATTTATTCGTTCAATAACGAGGTATGTTTAAATCAGTGGTTCCCAAATTGCGGTACGTGAAAGTTTTTCAGGTGATACGGCAGCAACTTCAGTCCACTAATACATTTGTGAAAAAATTTAGCTTTTAAAACTTTTATACTGTACTTCTTACAGGGTTCCCACGCATTTGTCAACAAAAAATTCCCTACTTTTTCCATTCCCAAATTTGCTCAAAACAAACTACGCTCTAGTCATCTGAAATATACAAAACTGCAATTAATTCACAATCCAAAAACTAACTCAACAAAACTCAATTGTTCCATGGATGAAGACGACTAAATAACCTTAAGTAATGGACATTTCCTAATTGCTAAGTAATTGTTCATGGTGTTTGGAGTCATACAAGATGGAGGCAATGCGGCATAGTGTTTAGGCCACAGGCCAAATGGTCGTTTCCAAGCGACTGCTATATCCACTACTACAGGACTAGAATTCACGATTTGGCATAATTTAGGTCAAGCAGTTTGCCTGTTGCTGTCGAAGAAGTACGAGGAATAGGCTACTCAGCACTACATGGGTAGAAGAGGTGCATGTTGAACTTGATTGAACACAAAAAACACTGTGTGGGCAATGAATGGACTATTCTGAAATGCTTAAAATTCTGCAGTTTACAAAATAACAAGTACCTACTCATGGGAACCGGAAGCATGGCAGGGGGGTGCAACTTCTGCCATGCCTTTTATTTCCTTTAATCAGGAGAAAAGTGGGGAAAATTTTTGTCCATCTAAATTGGCATTAAATGTACAATACGAATACAAGAAAATCAGATGTGAACTTTTTTCTAACGATAAATTTTGAAATTCAAAAAGTGCCCTTTTAACATCTAAACTTCACCTTTTTTAAATTTTGCAACTCCAAGAAAAAAAAAACTTCCGCCGCCCATTTACCTATGTAACAGTAGTCAGCTCAAAAATATTTCGTCACAACTTTCACTAACCAGTATGCCAGCTTATGTTATTAAGAACAGAAATTAATACTGTAATCAGTTGAATTATCAACTTGTCTGTCTATCATCACATCTAAGTATCTGCAATTCATTTTGTATATGGAGTGACTATTTTACCAGAAAATGTATAATGAAAGAGAAAAAATGAGAACTACAACGCACGATATCTTGAGCTGTTTCGTTGATAGTAAATTTTCTGTGAAATACGCGATTCCTTTGGATTTCTGCAATGATCTCACATTCGAAACTGCTCTCAACCATACATAGGACTAATAAACTCTGCAGCACCTAAATTGAGAACTGACAATTGACTAATTTTGTAATGCTCTTATTCTCAAATTATATTCTTAACTGCGTTTTGCAGTTAACTCAAAAGCTACCCCTTCTCGTTTTTCTGCAGGTTACCTTGCGCTGTTTATGTAAAAAATACGTAAAAAAATGAAGTACCGGTACATCGCACTATTTTAATGACTTATACTAATTCACGATGCATTCAATTATGTACCTTAAAACTTGCTAATATTGTTTAAACAGCAATATAATCACGCTAAAGAGTCTGTGTAATTTCGCAATCTTTGTTCATTGCGCGTATTTTATGAGCGTAGGCTAGTAAATCACTCAACTTAAAAGCCAAATATGGCCTAGGCAGACAGCCTACTGTAAGCTATCAGTGCATTATTAACGTGCAGTAGGTTACTAATCTTTGAACTTCATTCGGATGCAGCAGCTGTTGAAATAATAACATTCTTCTGTTTTCTGCTAACCTCTCGCCAGCTGTCTGCGTATACTACGCTATTCCTCTTTTAGCGCTAATAAGCTACCGGTACTTGAATTCTTCCACTTGCTTAATTGCCTTGACGTAATAATACCGTTCAATTACGGCATGATAATACTCTTAAATTAAACTCCTAAATTTTGTTGAACCTGTATGGTGACGAAATAAATTGGCAGGACCAACGTTCTTAAAGCTTTAACACAACACAGCTAGGTGTGTTATTACTATTTTTATGTGCTTAATAGACGTATTAGAAAGGCAAACGGAATATTTAATATTTATCCGGTCCCATTGCATAAGTTTGTACATGGTGCAGTGCGCTATTTTTACCAAACTGTTTTTTATACTTATGCAATACTAGCACGCACTATTCCCGACACTTTTTCTCGGTCGGAAAATGCCTTTACAAAATTACTGACTTTTTCCCGATCGTGGGAACCCTGTAATTGGCTGCTTTAAACGATAACTAGCTTAAACCTCGATCCCTATGTTTTTGTATGCACCACCCAAGGAGTGGAATTCGTTGTCACTGTATCTGCGTAAAACTGAAACTTTTAAAGAAACGCTTTAAAAGCATATTGTTTTAATTTAGCGTTTGAGGATGTTACTACTGTTTGATACCGGTATTTTGCTGCTTTTAGCTGCAGCATTAGTATCTCTATTATGTACAACCTTCATTTTTGCGAAGCTATTTGAATGTCACTACGGCCCCTTAGTTAGATACATTTACACTTGTTGGTGTTATCTTAAGAGGGAAATAAATTGCGATTATTATTATTATTCAAATTAAATCAAATCTTTCATTATACGCGCTGTTATATGCCGAAAGCGTGTAACGAGCTGGCGGGGCCCATCTCCGCATCATTGCGCCCGAGCAACTCAGCTTCTTTCGAAGAAATGTCGCAGCGGTGGCAAGCCGTTGGCAACACTGTGTCGGATTTGACTGGCCCGAGATTTGAACCTCAGACCTCCCGCTCCAGAAACGAATGCGTTACCGCTCAACTATTAACTTTAATACAGCTACAACATGCTAATTTTTCTTACTGGGCAAAACAGACTGTTGGGGCATGATAAATTGTGGTGGTCAGTAACTAGCTAATATTTCGCTTTCATTCACCATCGAGCACTTTATCTGGTTTACCGATCTCAATGCAAGCATTACTCCCTGAAGTTTATTTTTTTAGTTTGAGCTATTCTAGTTAAATGTAACTTAGGTGGTACATGAACACTGTACAAAAGCTCGAAATGGTACGCGTGTGAAAAAAAGTTTGGAAATCATTGGTTTAAATTATTACACTCGCAGCTCGACTTGAACAGTCATTAGTTTTACAGAAAGATTTACAAAAATGAATTTGGAGTAATGTTGTTTAAGAAGTTATAAACAAATTTGGAGACGTCGAATTTGAAAAAGTCATCAGTTTGCAGAATTTTCAATTGTGAGTAACATGGTTTACTGAATCTCGAAAATGAGCACCAACAACGGCTCTTATCGCTCGATTTTGAAAATTTTTAATTTTTGTAAATAAGTAGGATACGTGGTTCCCAATGTATACCGTACAATAGTAACGAAAGCACTAATGCATAGCAGAGTTGTAACAAACAGTCTGAGGAAGAGCTTGTTTTAGTTTATTTAGTATTCCAACTGAACGAACCACTTTACCCCTTATTACTTTGATTTGCTCATGAAAGTTATGTTCGTTATCAATGATAACTTCTAGGCATTTGACACTATTGACTATATCCACTGCAGTTCCGTTACTTAATGTGTTTAAAAGGAAGATTGGCACTTTAGTTCGTTTGGGCGGAATGATTAAGATACTGGTTTTAGCTGGATTGACGGATAACTTACGAGATTCGCACTGCACCACAAATGGAGATTATGTTGTACTGCATTAAGATTAATCTCAGGTTGTTCGGGATTCGAACCTTTCACTAATTAGCACCTATCATCATTTGCAAATAATCTTGGTTCAATTTCCAATGAATCAAGTAGTTCGTTGATGTGCAGCAGGAGAAACACACGGCCTAGAAACGATCCTTGGAGAACCACAATACTCGTTTTAGGTTGGATTGATTTTGGTTTATAGATACAAGCTATTGTCTGCAATCAAGATAGGAATGGATTAAAGTGTGTTCCATAGCATTTAATTTTGTCAAGAAAATGTTGCGCAATATTGTATCAAACGCTTTTTTTTAAATCGACGAACGCTAATTTCGTATGGGAATGATCATCAATGTTATCGTTGAATGAGGTGACAACGTCTATCATCGCATGAGACGTGGAAACTGGAAATGTTACTTTGAAAACCGTATTGAATTTCATATATTACATTGTGTTGTTTGAAAAAACTGCTAAGTCGCACAAACAGAATCTTTTGTATGATTTTTGAAAAGCACGTTAAAGTAAATATGGAAAAGTAATTATTCATTTCCTCTTTTACTCCCTTTTTATGAATAGGAGTGATTCTGGCAATTTAGCAATTTATATAAATAGGAGTGATCCTAGCAATTTAGCAATTAGATTCCTTCTGCTTGGCTATCAACCAGCACAACAATATTTTGATTGTGCAATTTTTCGCAAAGCAGGTTCTTTGCCATTTCTGAAAAAGCAAAGACTTCTGCCAGGAACACAGTCCAAGGTGAAAAAATGCTTGTTTTGTGGAGTTGTTTGGGTATTTTGCATAGAAACCCGCACCTACTCTCCCATCTAGTTTTGAACCATCAGTGTAAACCTTGACAGTGTTCTGATTTAGAACGCTGTTTTGCTTTCATTGGTTTAACAACGAGCAGGAATTTTGCAGTTTCAATTCATAAAAATTAGTGTTATTTGCTAAACTTTGATCAATTAAGTTCAACGTTAATCAGCAAGTGTTTAATGACTTACTAAATGCCGTAAATTATGAGTAATACTAAATTATGAAAATAAAGAAAATTCAAAATTGTTAGATAATGAACAGTCTCAACATTGTTTTGAATTACCACACGTTTTATTAATTTTAATAAGATCAAGTAGTTTATCATCAAAGAATAGTTGACAATAAACTACGTTACTGTCCAAAGCTTTCTAAACAACTTTTTGCTTCTTCTTTGAATTGTGGCAGCAAAAGTTTCCGTTGTTGTTGAAATTTAAGTGATAAAAGTTCAGTAATGTTGACAGTAGGATTGGTGGAGTTTTTTTCTTTTAGTTAAATATAATTAATGTATTCTTTTAAATTTTTTGCACTTTTGAAAATTACGTTTTTGTCATTCACGGTGAAGAGTTTAACAACAATTGGCCTATGGACAGTTTTGCCGTTCCTCTTAACAAGATGCTGCGGCAACCTGTGGATATCAACATATTCTACATCACTTAGATCAAATTTTCCATAGTTCTGTTTCTTTTTTCCCATGCATTATCACTGTCTTCTTTCACGCCGTGAGTCGTTTATCAACCGATTCTTGCATTACTTTAGCATTTTCATAATTTACTTTGAAAGTTTCAAGGAAGACAATTCTTTCCTTCAATTCATCAATGCTGGCAGCTTCAGCTTTAGATATTTTCATTTTGTCAATTTCATGGCATTTGGTTTCAAATTCTAACGAGTCTACGCGTAGGCTGACATTGTCCAGTTTTTTGTCGATATTACTTATTCTTACATCAATATTTTTCATGTTGTAGTCGATTTTGTCCAATCTTTTAATAATCTCCTCTAACTTGCCTTCTTATGTCATTTCCAGCTTGGCTCTTGAACAAATTACTACAAAGCTTGTTGATTTACGCTGACTGGCAATGACCTATTTAATAGCAGGGCAGACCCTTTATGGGTCATTTTGAAATTTTAACTTGCCTGGGTGTTAGATTTTTGCCTTTGGCCAAAAAATAGGAAATATATATTTTTTTGAAATCGGACCCGTTTACCTACTGCCCCAAGGCTTTTTTGAATCGCGCCCCTCAAAATATACTATTATCGATAGAAATAGAACCATGAGTGCTAGATATGCAATGTTGATATTCATATTTAACCCTTTTTTGGGAGGAAGACGTCTATCACTTTCACAGTTGGATTAGGAATACTTGAAATTTTTTGTAATTTGTCAACTAAAAGAAAACTTATATCATTTTAGAACGTGTTGTCAAGTCAAAAGTCGGTCAGTTTAAGAAAACGACGCGCTGAAGCAATAATCACATTTACTCAAATGCACATTACAATTTTTTGGTACCTGGGGGAAAGCGGGCACTTACAATTTAAGTAGATGAAGATACTGTGTTATTCAATATGTCAAATAAAAACGGCCCCAAATTTTTTTCCTTCACTTTTATTTCTTTTATTGGTGGAATGGTTTTAGGAGTTCAATTGATGTCAAACCTTTTGCTTCGGCAATATAAAAGAATGCCTGAATGCAGCGTTTGTGTAATATCTGACATGATAGTAATTGCAAATAAATAAACAAAGTTATAATCCACAAAATTTCTGTGATTTTAAATTTAACTTTAAAAATATTAATTTCTATCCCCAGCTAAGTTTAAACCCACTTCGTATTAAATCTTGTCTTTCACCATAGTTTATTGGTTAAGTTTTCAAGAATGCACTTGGTCTATTAATGTCAGCACAGAAATTTGCATGACCAACATAGCCAAATTTGTGGTGTTTTAGTCAGCAAATCCTACTCTGCTAATTCTAACACCAAAAAAATAGAACAGATAATAATTCACACAAACACCGTCTCCCATATCACTAATCAACTGATTTTGATACTTTACTTGTGTAATTTTGCTGCAACATTTTATACTTGCTTGATTCTTTTTTCAAATCTTCAATTGTTTTTTTCCAATCTTTTGACACAAGCTTAGATCGCAAAATTGAAATCTATATCCAGTTGAATTTCTGTAGATGGAAAAAAGAGCGCTGCAAAGGTTCCAGACAACAGTCGCAATTATTTTTTTCTCTTTTACCAATGAGTGTTGTGTGCTGTGATCTGCTTTTTGTTTTCCTTTCCTTCCTTTGTTTATGTAATATTTACTAAAATGTAAGATCTGTTTGAATTTCGATATTTACAAATTTAATTGGCATTGCCATTGTTTTTATTTAATAATAAACCGTAGGTAGGGTGGCAACTGACTTTGACCATACCATCTTTTCATTGTCTCCCAACCATTTGTATTCACATGTGGTGTGTTTAAAAATCTGGAGTAAATAAATAAATCTGAATCTGGAGTTGTTCAGTTGACCCTGTTTTGTTGCAACACTCAAACAGGTAATCTCTGGTCTCTGACTGCTGGAAATTCAGTGTTTTCCACAATACCAATAATTATGCTTTCCATGAGATTGGGATGGGGATAGTATCCTCATTTTATAAAGGGGAGCAACAGGCGGTTGAGTTTGTCAACTTATATTAAAGTTTCGTCACTTGCTGCTCAAGTTATCTGATGAGAGGGCTGGTTCTGCACACTATCATATTTGTATTTCCTCTGTACTGCTCAAAACGAAATCTGATATAAAATAAACTTTCAATAATAAACAGTGCAATAAGCACAAATTTAACAAATTCTGCTAATGAGGAATGAAATCTTAAGTTCCAAACAAGAAGTTGCCAAATAGCTGGTCAATAATGACAGGTTTAAAAACATCTGTAAAACTTTTGGGAGGAAATAAGCTAAGGTTTAATAGAAAAATCGCAAAAGGGCAGCTCAAATGCCCAACTATCCTTGCCCATCTCAGAAATCGAACAAATATAGTGGTGTGCATTTGAGTAAGTGTGATTCTTGATCAGTAAATTATTTACTCAAACTGACCGACTTTTGACTTGACAACACGTGCTAAAACGCCCAAGTTGTTTTTTTTTAATAACTTACGACAAATTGAAAAATTTCAAAGTAACCCCAATGCAACTTTCATGGTCATAGATACCTTCCTCTCTAAAAAGCATGAAATATGAATACCAACATTGCATATCTAGCACTAATGGTTCTATTTCTTTCGATATTAGTATATTTTGGGGGCGTGATTCAAAAAAGCCTTGGGGCAGTAGGTAAACGGGGTCCGATTTCAAAAAAAAATGTATTTCCTATTTTTTTGGCCAAAGGCAAAAATCTAACACCCAGGCAAGTTGAAATTCACAAATGACACAAAAAGGGTCTGCCCTACTATTTAATCGCTGTTTTCAAAGAGATGTTGCGGCTAGCATGGCAAACGTAAAATGACTAGCATTGCAAACGCAGAACCACAAACACAGAACCATAAAACAAACCACAATCTCAACAAAGCTTTCAACTAAACAATTGCAAAGGTCGGAATTCCATTAAACAGTTCCAATTCTAAGGTGTTTTTCAGTTGTCAATTAGTTTTGAAGTATTACCTTGGAATGCTTTAGTTGCAATTCCCCGAGCTCAATCAAGTTTTTGCGGAAGGCAGACACACGTCGGCTTTTGAACTCAGTAAGCTCCCCCTTTCCAGTCTCCGACAAACTTTCGAATTTCTCTCGACTTGTCTTCTGACTTTCTTCCGCCTAAAACCACAAGTTCAAAACCTACCATTTTGTAAAATAAGAAAATATTGCGTAACAGCGAAATTGCAACTCTTACTCCATCACTGAGGGACCATTGTACTGTGACATTGTGGCAATTACATGCTGGCAATAATCGTAATAAATGAATCAATTCGTTCAATATTGATTTCCAGTTCAAACTGTTCCATGAAAGCCAACACAATAAACCTTTAAATAAGTTGTTCTTTTTAAAATTTACAATAGTAACTTAACTGAAAACTGCGCAAGAATAAATAAACATGTAAAACTAAGAGGCGAGCGACGATACTAGACGTGAAATAGTACTCTATTAAAGTAAAATTCGCCTAATTCATCACTTTGCACAAATCGTTACATTTTTGATGGTTTCGACAAAACTCATCTTTTTTGTGCAATTATGCTCTGCAGTGCGCCTAATTTGTCAACTTAGTTAAACTAAAGATGTACAAGCAGCCAATTCTTCGTTGCTTCCGCTTCCAGCTCCTCAGCAGGTGTCACGCTTTTGAGTTCACTTCTGCTTCCATGCTCTTAAACTTTTTTGCTTCCGGCTCCTCAGCAGGTGTCACGCTTTTGAGTTCACTTCTGCTTCCATGCTCTTAAACTTTTTTGCTTCCGGCTCCTCAGCAGATGTCACGCTTTTGAGTTCACTTCTGCTTCCATGCTCTTAAACTTTTTTGCTTCCGGCTCCAGGTAAAATTAATCACTTCCTGTGTCCGTTTCGGCTTATTTTGTCAAAACGCTTCCGTTTCCAAAAAAAATTTAATACTTCCAGCTTTCACTCCCACATATGTCGAAATTTATAAAACATTAATTGTTTTCATCTAAGTCATACTGACACCCAATTTTATGACCTCCTGCCAGTAGCACATTAAAACACCCTAAATAACACTCCAAAGCTTTTCTGGAGTTTTCTGTTGTCGAGTCAAGTAGCTTCTCTAAATGATGTTGATAATCACTGCGACAACCTAATTAGATTTTTAACCGATAACACAATCACCTGCAAATATTACGAATTACAGTAAATTCCAAATTTAAACCGGCTAACAAATCTAAATTGTTTATATCGTATGCTAACATACAGTCTTTAGAAAAACAATACAAATGTTTAAATGAAATTACCGCTGTAGCCACTAGGGCACATGTATACAAGAGGCACCCGCAGAAATTTTTTCAGGGGGAGGGGGGGGGCAAGCGATGTATCCATTATCTACTGAATCAAATAAAACCTTACAGCTGCAACCAGGATTTTGGTAAGGGGCTTAGAACCAAAAGTTAAAATAATCTTGCACAAAAAATGTTGCAGTTGGGTGGCATGTTGAACAAACTGATGCACTTCTAGTGTATTATTCACGGAGGTCTGGGCAATTTTCGCAATTTCTTTAAAAAAAAAACTATTTTACCGTCATTTGGATCATATTTCAAACATTATTTTTTAGGCGATTGGAAAGAACAAAGTTGCTGAGATTAGGAATCCACTGAAAATTCTAAATTGCCCAGCCCTTTCAGTCCTCTTTATTTCCAGATCAAATTCAAACTTGTTTAAACGCTCGCATAATTATGTGAGTCAAGTTTTCCAGATGACTTGGATAAAGAGAAGGGGAGGCTAAGCTTCCTCGGTTGCTCCCCTGACTGCAACCTGAATTTTACTAAGGGCAGTACTTAAATTGTAAAATTTTGTATGGGGAACGCTTTTGCAGCCTTGACCATCTTTACAAAAAGTTTAGTGGAAATGATGTATTTCCGTCGCCGAAATTGAATGAAAACTCAGAAACAAGAAAAAGGTTTTCGCCGGAAATTGAAGTCAGTTTTCCCTGAAATCAGGAGAAGACAAACAAAGGTCTTTGCTGGAAATTAAAGTCGGTTTTCCCCGAAATCAGGTGAAGACCAAAAATTTGAAAAAAAGGAAAAAAAAGGACTTCGCTATTGCTTTAGGCAGGAAATTTGTAGGATCTTTTAGTCCTGGCTGGCTATTTTTCCTCTGGTTATCCAGCGCTCAACTCTCGATGGGATGACACCTAAATCTCGATGGGTGGCACGCTAACTCTCAATGGGTAAGGGAGATGATGGGGCTTGATTTATCTCAAGATTGAGAGTTTTTACTACAAGAATGCCTCAAATTTTCTTCAAAAATGCCTGCAAAATAGCAAACAGGTGCAATTTAAGCATATCACAAACCGGGGTCTGGGTGCAAAACCCTAACTAATGGGCGCTTCTTGTGATATTTTAGAAAAAAAATAGCCATTTTAACGTTATTCGAATCAAATGCCGCATCTTTTAGGGCCATTACAAAAACTAAATAAATGCAATTTAAAAGCCATTTAAAAGATTTGAATTGCTCAGCCCCTTCAACCCCCTACTTTACTCCACTTGAGGTAATTAAATAAATTAAATGCTGAATAGCCCTCTCCTATACTCTCTTTTTTTAGAAGCTTACGTAAAGCATTTTGTATTAAGCAATCAATTTTGACTGCTTTTTTCAGCCAGGTTTTCAATTTTTTCGATTAATTTGTGAGCGGTATTTTTGACAAATAAGTTAATACCCCGCCCCCCCAAAAAAACAGCAATGATAATAAATGTTTCAAAAGTGGCTTTGAATCACTTTAGAGACCATATCACTGCAAAAAACTGCCTATGAAAGGCAAAAGTTGTGGTGTTTTCCTTATCGTGCACTTTGGTCTACAGGTCATTCCAAGTGGGCACAGCCCTATTCGCTACGCTATTGATTACAAGTTTGGTTTTGATTTCAGTTTCTGAGCAAAATTAATTTAATGGCGAAGTAATTATTATTTTAGTGTTTATATAAGCACCGCATAAATTTGAAATATCAAACGCTGTGTTGCATTTAGATTTTGATAAGAGCTCAGTGACACTGGTGCGTAGCCAGAAATTCGCAATGGGGTCTGGGGGCAGAGCCCCCAGCGCTCAAACATTTTGCAATTTTTTGCAAAAACAACTTATTTTTAAGACTATTTTGATGAAAAATAATGCTTTTAAAACGTGGCATAGAAATTGGCAGTGCAAACATGATCAAACTTATCGCAAAGATGGGTCACATGGGAGGTGGCTAATGGTAAAATTTTAGTTCTCATATTTAGATGCTGGTAAATCATAAAATCTTATAGTTCAATAAAACTCACACGGAATAATCTATTTTGTCTAGGTTTTATGTAGAAAAATAATTGGAGGAGACTAATGGAAAGAGATTTGAAAGAAGTGATTGGTAATTAACTGATACTGAATAAAGCCCCTACCTCTCCATTCCTGAGTTTACAGTATGGGGTGTTCATAAAGTCCGGATACAATTTCAAAAATTTTTATGAAGTCAATTCTCAACATATCTTAACCAGGTTGGTTTTATTTAAATCAGTGCTGCTTATAGTTTTTATTTAAAGGCGGTGAATCATCCAGCCAATTTCGGTGGTTTACAATAGCTAAAATTGAACTACAATTTTTGATATTTTTTGTTTTGATTTTGGGGCTGCGTTTGCAAAAATATTCAACAAATACAAAACGATGTTCCCCGACAAAAAGTTTTTGAAAACTCTGAGTTTTGATCTTTCCGCCAAAACCACAGTTCTCTAAACTATTAGGCCTACTGTATTAAACTATTAGGTCTAACTATCTCTAAACTACCTACCACAGTTCTCTAAACCATTAGGCCTATAGTGGTTTTGGCGGGAAGAACAAAACCCAGAGTTTCCTAAAAATTTTTTCGGGGGGACATCTTTTTGTATTTGTTGAATATCTTTGCAACCGCAGCCCCAAAATTAAAACAAAAATATCAAAAATTATAGTTCAATTTTAGCTATTGTAAACCACTGGAATTGGCTGGATGATTCACCGCCTTTAAAATAAAATTTTATGTTTCAGACATGATTTTTATGTGTTTTATGAATGTGTTAAGCAAACCATTATATGGTTACTCCTCAAGAGAAGGCACAGTGTGTATCCTGGTTCATTGAAACAAAATCGGACGTTCGGAATCAGCAAAGGTGCAGGCTAAATATGAAAACTGCCCACCATCAATCTCTTCAATTCGTCGATAGCAAAGGAAATTTATGGACGCGGATCAGTGTTGAATGCAGTGAGAAGTGGGCGACTAAAAAAATTTGCGCAAAACATCGAGGGTGTAAGACAATCGTTCAGTTGTTCTCCTATCAAGCCTAGCCGTACTGCTGCCAGAGAATTGGAACTACCACCTACAACAATGCACAAGATTCTGCAAAAAAGGTTACGATTGCATGCTTACGAAACGAAAATGTTAGAGACGTCAGACAAATGACAAGCCAAAACGAAAAGAGATTGCAGATAACATGCTGCAAAATTTTTTTTGAGGATGAAAAATCTTCTGATGATAATCTTGGTCGCCCACTTCTCACTGTATCCAACATTGACCCTGTCTCCATAAATTTCTAGTGCCATCGAGGAATTGAAAAATTTCGAGGATGGATAGTTTTCATACTTAGTCCTGTACGTTTGCTGAGTCTGAACGTCCAATTTTGTTTCAATGAACAAGGATACACACTGTGCCTTCTCTTGAGGAGTAACCATCTAATAAAACATATAAAAATCATGTCTGAAACATAAAATTTTACTTTAAATAAAAACTATAAGCAGCACTGATTTAAATAAAACCAACCTGGTTAAGATATGTTGAGAATTGACTTCATAAAAATTTTTTGAGATTGTATCACGGCTTTATGAACATCCTGTATATTTGTTTATGAAGCCAACGTTCAGTATTTTTATATTAGCAATCAAAATTGATTGCTTATTTTTGGCCATTTTCAAACTTTTCAGTAATTTGTGAGTTATATTTTTGACAAATTAGCCCCCCCCCCCGCCTGAACATATGATTCAAATGATGCTTTAAATCATTTTGAGTACGTTACAGAGCAAAAGACTATCTGAGAATTGCAAAAAACGTGGTGTTTTCTTTATTCTGTATTTTGGTCGACAGAACTACAGGAGGGTGGCTATAGCTTCCACCTCATCTGGCAACACTACTGCAATGAGAGATGGTGAAACGTTTGATGTTGATTATTTAATCTAACGATTTAATGCTTAATCTAAAGGTGTTGCTTACGCTCGTTTTTAAGAAAATGCTGTGTGATGATTCACGTAAAATGGCATTTCAGTTTCTTCTGCCCGCCCCTCTGCTCCAACGCAAAAATGGAAAAAAGCTCCACAAAGAGTTGTTTTCTTAGTTTAGATAGATGTATTTGGACTTATTTTTCAAATTTAAGCTTAAAAATTACTTGATAGCTCAATTTCCGGGGGGGGGGGGGAGGGGGGAGCAAGTGCCCCCTGTGCCGGTGCTCCTGCATGTATAATCGCTTGCGGGGTCCAGTAATGGAATAATTCAGTTTAAAACTTAACGATGATATAATATTATGTCAGCTATCGAGCAGATAAATTGATCAAAGTTTATATTTTTGCGTGCGATAGCTGAATATCATCAAGTCTGGCGGAAATATAATTTACCGAGGTCGCATAATTATTTGCGTATATAATTATTACAAGTTGCAATATTAACAATATAACTCAATAATATACCAACTTGATAAGACCTATTGAGTGCAATCAGAACCTCTAGATCAGAACCCACCAAACCCTGCATTGGCATCCCTGCCAAAAGTTCGAGTAAAGTAAAGTTCAGAAAAAAAAAGCAGAAAATTCAAGCAAATTATCAAAGAAACCCAAAAAAATTCGAGCCAATCATCATCGAGCAAAAAGTCAAGCAAAACAGCAAATATCAAAAGCATTATCAGCAACCAAATCAACACTATCAGCAGACAAATTCGGAAACCAACAGTAAGAATGATTGACTATCATACGCAACTATCATAAAGTAGGAGCAAAAAAAAACGTAATTTTGATCTAAATGAACTTAAGTTTTCAAGGCATCCAAAAAAAAACGCTGTTAAAAGGGGGACACTATCTGCGAAGTACAAGCCAAACCCAACAATGAACAACAACGGTGTTCCAGTAACAACTTTCTCAGAAATTCAACCCTAAGATCAAGTTATGACCCCAGCAACAACATCTAAAGCTGCAAGACCGAACGGACCATTACCAACCCCTCAAACCGGATTGACCAAAGCAACAACCGAATTGCCAGGCCCAAGCAGTAGCTAAATTCTGCAAACGATCCCAAAATCCAACTCATTAAGAACTATTCGATTCCAAGCCAATGACTACGATGGCAACTTTGAAACCAAACGAAAAAAACAAACAAACAAGCTATGCCTGCTTCGGCAAGTACATGTATATCTTACTCTATTACTAATCAAGGTTATTCGCCTGCAGCTTTTAAATTGCATGCTGTAATATTGTTTGCAACATATCCATTTTAAACTGTTTCTTTCAATAACATGTACTGTAAATAGGCGAATTGATGATTTTTACTACATTGCATGCTTTTCAGTTGCTAGAAACGCAATTTATAAAAACCTTTTTTCCATGAAATAAAGTGTAGTATCGCAAGTTTTTGGTTGCCATTAGCAGCAACCACGATAATTTCTGTTTAAAATGTTCAAATAATTTATTCTTGTTTGCTTTTTTTATTGCTGCAATTTGTTCTTAAATCATAAACAAAAATGAGCTCCTGTACTTGTAAAAAAGTCTTACAAGTGGTAAAGTATTGATCAGTCAGGTCAGATGTAATCACTATATTCAACATTCAGTGTTGCCAAAAACAAATGATTGGGTAGGCTTTATCTAAGAGTATTGACAAGAGTGGTTTTGTTGCGTCCAAAGTGAAACAATGTTTTCTAAAACTTTGCTGCAATTTTCTGATGATTTCAGGCATTTTTTTGCAGGCTAGTTACAGACTAACAAGAATTAATCATAAGGTAGAATAATAGCGAGGCAAACAGAGCCTACTTTGGCAAAAAAAGTTGGTTGGCCGAGCCTACCCTCGACAGCAGCAGTGGATACATTGACAGTAGTGGGTAGGCAGCATTAACAGCAGCTGAAAATTTCTCGTCAGAAGCTTCGAGCAGCAAAATTAAATCGTTAAATTTACAGATAACAGCATCAACAATTTAATTTAAGCATATTTGAACCCCAGCAACAAAGTTATTTATTAAACTTAACAAACTTCCTTTTAAAAGATATGTAGTTGCAGTTGCTATGGTAATGGGATTGCAAGAGCAGATTGTAGATGTGATCTACGTATTCCTTTTTGTAGATCAAAAATTACGTAAGGGCCAATTGGGAAGAATCGACGTAAAGACAACAGCGGCACAAAAACGGACCGCCCAAAGAAAAGCACAAGAAGAAAAGGAGCAGAAGCTTATGAAAGAACCTGAGCAAGTAGAAATTGCTGAACACACTTATCTGAGGCTGAAAGCATTGAAAGTTGTAAAAGTTCATGCAGTGACTATCAATTGTCGGACACAATTTTGGATGGAAGATCTCAAAACCGTTATGTCTATTATAACATAGCCATTGTTTCTGACCGTTATCGTGTGAGCAGCCGTGCTACTGCAGCAATTGTTAAGGCCACTTTGGAAGACATGAGGATTTTACGGAATGAAAATAAGTTGGGTAAAAAAGAAAGTGATGAAGGAGAAGCTGCGGGTTGGTAAAACTAACATTTTATGTGGAAAGATGGAAAACGTAGGCTTGCTCTGCATAGGATTTGATGGTAGAAAGGATCAAACAAAAACAAGAAAAGGAATCATTCAAGAGAAACATTATATCATTACTAAAGAGCCAAGCTTTCAATATGTAGATCACTTTACCCCACATGATTGATCCGCCGGTTCTATTGCAGACGAAATCGCCAATTGCATTGTAGCAACCAATAGCTTAGATATTCTGCAAGGTGTAATATGTGGCGGCACTGCTGTAAACACACAAAGGGTAAGTGAAGTCATAAAGCATCTGGATTGTTTCTGGAAAGGCCCCTGCAATGGATAGTTTGCTAGTTCCATCTGAACGAACTTCTTTATCCCAACTCTTTGATGCCATTGGTGGGAAAACAACTGGACCCGCTACATTTGCTGGTGAAATAGGAAAACAAATTAAAAACAAAGGTACATCAACAACAGCTGGTCACATTTCAAGCAGTTTCAAGTGATATACCACAAATTTTGTCGCAAGCGGTAAACGATTTGAGCACTGACCAGTGATACTTATATGAAATGTGTCAGGCTGTTAGCATGGGCAAGGTGTCAGAGAAACTGGGAAGATGTTCTCCAGGGGCATTGCATTACGCTTGCTGGCTGACTCAAGCAAACCGGATACTGCGTTTATATGTTAGCTTGATGAATCCATCAGATAAGTTAAAAAATTTGGTTAAAATTGTGATGAAATTGTATGCACCAGGATGGTTTCAGATAAAATCTCACCCAAATGTGAATGATAGTGCACAAAAGTTTTGGTATATTTTGTCATGTTCCAAAAAGTTAAAAGTTGAACACCAAGAGATCGTAGTGAGATGTCTGAACAAAAATGCATTTTTTGCTCACTCAGACAACCTTCTGCTATAACTGCTATGTTGGCAGATGAACGCCAAAGCGTGCGTCTTAGAGCTCTCAGTTTGATCTCTGATGTACCTGGGCCACACAAAGAGAGGAACTTTGTGCTTCCACAAGTAAACCCAAACGCAAAAGATTACATGGAAATGATCAGTTTCAAATATGAACTAGCAATGCCTCCACGACTAAGAGGAAGAGTAAACTTAACGAAGAAAGAGCTATCCCCCCTTTGGTTTGATATTACTTGCCACAGCCAAGCCGTCGAACAAATGGTTGCAGTAGTCACCCAAGCTGCAGAGTTGAAAATGGGCTACCAAAGTAGACATCAAGCGATTCTGAAATGCTTGAAGTGGAGAAAAATGTTACCGACATTTGAAAGCTAAGGAGAGTGGGTGTCTCAAAAGAGCACCAGTGATCAGACATTTTTTCTTGGACTTGATATGATATTGTCGAATTTGTTGTGCACACTGCTTCAATCCTTCAATTACTATTATATCTGAGTGTGTTTTTTATACAATAAGAATTCTTTCTCTTTTCAGAAATTTCACAAAAATGGGCTTGTTTTACGTGTATTTTTGATACAAGTTAGAACATTACTATAGGCTACTAAACATAGATGCATTACCAGTAGTTAGATGTATGTCATGGTACATAATTGAATTTACGTTAATATAGATGGTTGTAAAGTTCTTACATGCTTCATGAAAAAAAACATAAAAAACGTACCTGGAAAAACAAATATACAGTCAAACCTCGGTTTTCGAACATAATCCGTTCCAGAAGGCTGTTCGAAAAGTGATTTGTTCGAAATCCGAAACAATTTTTCCCATTAAAATTAATGCAAATAATTTTAATCCGTTCCAACTCTAGAAAACAACTTTTACACCATAAACTGTACTGTGTACTGCAATACCATAAATAAAAATGGGTTGAAGTAGATTGTGTTTTATTTTAATAAAGGATTTCCTATCTAAGATGATGAAAAAAAACAAAAAGTAAACATTTCTTATGTTTTATTTTTAAAACATCGAAAACATTAAAGGTTAAGATGCAGTACAATACGAAAAATTTTGAAAAAATTTGCAGAAATTACTAATGAAACAGTAAAAAAAAATACAACAGCTCAGTTACAACAAAAATTGTGTGAAAAAAGCCGACATATGCAGCATCATGGCGCAATCGTGTTCGCTCGGCTTCTTTCGGTTTGGTCGTGATCCGAATTTTTGTTCGAAGTCTGAAAGGTAAAAATCTCGAATTTATTGTTCGAAAACCGATTTGGTCGAGAACCGAAGCGTTCGATAACCGAGGTTTGACTGTAATTGAAAGTCTAAATCATAAAAAATTGACAAAAAACAGAACAACACTAAAATTCTGAACAGTATGTGCAAGGTAGAGATAAACCGCAAAAACGATATCGTTGCATTTTTTGAATTAGTACTTGGTGGTAAACTTCCTGCATAGTGTGGAATTTGAAAAGAAAATTTTGACCCACCCTACTGAACAACTCCAGATTCAGATTTATTTATTTACTCCAGATTTTTAAACACACCACATGTGAATACAAATGGTTGGGGAACAATAAAAAGATCTCATGGTCAAAGTCAGTTGCCACCCTACCTATGGTTTATAATTAAATAAAAATAAATGTAATGCCAATTAAATTTGTAAATATCGAGATTCAAACAGATATTACATCTTAGCAAATACTACATAAAAGAAAAACAAAAAGCAGACCACAGCACACAACAATCATTGACAAAAGAGAAAAAAACAAAAAACAAATGTGACAGTGGTCTGGAGAACTTTATAGCACCTAACAGCTCATGCAGCGCCCCTTTTTCCATCTACAGAAATTCAACTAGATATGAATTTCAATTTTGTGATCTAAGCTTATATCAAAAGATTGGGAAAAAAACAACTGAAGATCTGGAAAAAGAATCAAGCAAGCATAAAATGTTACAGCAAAATTACACAAGTAAAGTATCAAAATCAGTTGAATAGTGATATGGGAGACCGTTTTTATGTGAATTATTAATTATCTGTTTTATTTTTTTGGTGTTAGAATTAGCAGAGTAGGATTTGCTGACTAAATCACCACTAAGTTGACAGTATTGATCATGCCAATTTTTGTGCTGACATTAATAGACCAAGTGCATTCTTGAAACGTTGACCACTAAATTATGGTGAAAGACAAGAGTTAATAAGAAGTAGGTTCAAACTTAAGCTAAGAATACTGGTAGAAATTAGATTTTTAAAGTTAAATTTAAAATTACAGAAACTTCTTGGATTATAGCTTTGTTTATTTCAATGCAATTACTGTCATCTCATATATTACAACAAAAGTGAAAAAAAAAATTCTGGTCAAGTTTTTATTTGGCATATTAAATAACACAGCATCTTCATCAACTTATTGTAAGTGCACGCTTTTCCACAAGTACGTAAAACCCATAGAATTGCAATATGCATTTTGAGTAAGTGTGATTATTGCTGCAGTACATCGTTTTCTTAAACTGACTGACTTTTGACTTAACAATACATGCTAAAATGCAATAATTTTTCTTTAAACCTTTCACTGCCAATATGCCCGATTTCACTTTGTGCTCAATGTGGCAGTAAATTTTCCTGTTGAAAATTTTTCTCATTTTTTTGAACATTGTTAAAGATTTTTACAAACAAACCGTTGTTAATGAAAACACTTACATTGAAGCTTTACTACAATTTCATCACGATTTTTGAAACTTTACTGCAGTTTCAGCTCTGAATGGAAGTTTCTAGCTCTAAATCGTGATTTAGATAGCAGTTATTACCCATAACCATATATCGTTGCTACTGTCGCTATCACAATTCCACCAAAGGAGCATTTTTAACTCACAAAATTTAGATTTTTGAAAAAGTTATTGCAAAAAAAACAAACAATAGTTTTCTCGGAAAAAGTAGATATTTTGATAAATAATTTTCTTTCTACATGAAATATAAATTAACTTCAGACCTGGATTGATTCTCTTTTTTAAGATGGTAGATATTTTCATGAGCGCGCATTTGACGGGAGCTCACTTTTCTCTTAAAACTAATTTGACATTTTGTCCTTGCAAAAATGCGAATTTGGTAGTGAAAGGATTAAAAGTAACAACCTACAAAAAATTTAAAAAATTTAAAGTAACCCTAAAGCAACTTTCAAGGTCACAGATTCCTCTCTAAAAAGCATTAAATATGAGTACCAACATTGCACATCTAGCACTAATGGTTCTATTTCTATTGATATTAGTATATTTTGGGGGCGCGATTCAAAAAAGCCCTGGGGCAGTAGGTAAATGGGGTCCGATTTCAAAAAAAAAAAGTATTTCCTATTTTTTTGGTCAAAGGCAAAAATCTAACACCCAGGCAAGTTGAAATTCCAAAATGACCTTTAAAGGGTCTGCCATACTAAAAGAGTAACGCCAATCTAATTCGAAACTATTGCTTAAGTTTGTTCAGAAACTCCCATTCCCATCGATTTAGCCAAAAAGTTGGATAATATTTTCTGCAGATAAAACTATTAAAGAGAAAAAAGCATTTCATAATAATATTCTACCCTGATAAAAACAGAAAGTGCATTGTTGAAATGTGGACTGTATTTTAATGTTTTTATATTTTATGTGAAGGCTTTGAAATTTAAGTGCGAGGTACTAGAGGCTTTGAAATTTCAGTGCAAAAGAAAATTTTAATCCTTTGAAATTTAAGTGGGAGGACGATCGAAACAAATCTGGAAAAAAACAGGTAGAGGATGAAATGCAAATCCATCCAACTACATCGATGTGAAAAACTGAGTTAAAAATGAGATGATGATGACACAGCATACACCACTACTTGTATTGAGCAATCAAATAATTAGAACATTAAAGTTGAGTTCAGTTATATAACTGCTTTAAAAAAAGATAAAAGTCTTTAACCGCAACAAAACTCTCACCAGATGAATGTTCTTCCCTTTTGCCCGTGCTTTATCAAGCTCTTTGTTGGCATTCTCATAGTTAGCTAGGCTTCGGGAGCGGCGGTAAAGCAGGTCCTTGCATGCTTGGGAGTCGTGGAGGTAATAACGAAGGAGGTCTGCCAGCTTTAAGTCAACGTCGGACGCCGCTCTGCCTTCTAATTTCTGCAAATTAGCAAGTACAGTTGCAGCTTACAAAATGCAAATCTGTAACAAACCATTCAATTAATCAAGACATCCAGTCACAACAATATAATTCTTCATTATTTTAGCTTTATTGTGTAGAGGCGTGTTAACGAGTTAGCAGCACTTAACTCCATGTCATTGCGCCTAGACAATAGATCTCATGACGAAATGTCATGTGGTGGCATGACGTTGGTAAAGCTGAGGAGTCGAAATGATATAAATTAGGGCTACTATACGTCTTCTTTAAAAAAAAAACGACAACGAATTGTCCTTTGAAGACACTCAAAAAGTTGCCATATATCCTCTTTTTTAAGATTTAGATTTTAATTTTTTATTTATTGCTTGATTGCAAAACCGTAACACCAATAATTGTTTTTCCTGTTGTTGTATCAAAAACGTACTAATTGACTTGATATTTTCACGAGTAACTTTCACTAGTCCGATGTAAACGAGTAGAGTTAAGAGAGTATTTAGCAGTGACTGTAGGTTTGTAAATTAGAGGAGTATTAGCCAGCAAAACTGCTGTTTTATATCAAATGTCAAAGATCACCCAATTCTTCTTTTGCATTATGGTTCATAATGCAACTGTAGAATGCATATTTTCTATGATGCAGCCACAATAGGGCAAGAAAAGAGATAACCATTAGTTGAGTCCATTTCAAACATCTTAAACGTTGCATACAAATCCAATTATATTTCAAGTAAGCAATTTCCTGAACATGTTAAAGTGCTTCAGATATGCTTTTTTAAATTCAATAGAACGTAGGCATTAGACAAACCAAATTTGCACATTTACATATACTATTCAGCAGTACCTTGCTTGAAATTTTTGTCGGCTTCAGAGTTATTGATGTTATTTTGACCCGTAATCCTACTCCCTTTGTGACCACTAAAATGTGTATTGCTAGACTAAGTTGCTCTCAGACAACTTATCAGCGAGTAAGTGAAAGAATGAAAGAAATAACCGCTTTCAACATTGGTGAATTTATGCAATAGCAATCAAGAAAAGCTTGCTATTTTGCCAAGAATAAAAGTGTTTGTGCTTTTTGCATTTTAGCTGCGATACTACGCGCTTGGCTGCTGTTTCAGTGAGATTTTTTTTGCTTTTTTCCAGTTATTTCAGTTTATAGCATTTCGTGGACAGTGCTTTTATGGCATGAAATCCGACTGTTATAAACAGGGTTCGAAATTAATGCTTGCCTGAGGCAAGTTGAAATCACCTCGAGCAAGTTATTTTCTGGCTTTACTTGCCCGACGAGCAAGTCAATACAATTCAGCAAATGAAGTAAGCAGCTTCGAACAAAATTATTAAAAAACGCAAATTATTGCTTTTGCTACAGTACAATAAAACAATGCAAGTAAAATAAGCTTTTGTTTGCTCTATTTTAGTGGAATTACCGCACTTAACACTTAGTTTAATTGCACCCACATCATTTTACAAGTAACACTTCTTAATTGCAAGCAGATTCGTTCAATACTCAGACGCGCTTAGCAATTCTTTTGGCACAAAATGTTTCGTTCTTTTTTAGTGAAAATTTGTCCCATGCTTGCCGCGATAGTTGCTCTTTTGGATATCGCAAGTATTACCCTATGCTGCAAGAAAGCAAAGTTGAAAATTCGGCAACTTTATTTTATTTTTTTAAAGATCTATAGTTCCTCCATCTTTCACACAAAGAAGTTCAGCTTTTTAGTTGGTACAGTATGCAAGGTATTTGCAATTGAAAAACAAATTGCGTTTGTAGCAAAAGGCAATCTGAATTATTGTTGACTAACAATTGAAAAACCAACAAGTTGGTCAAGTGATAACACATCTGCCTCTGGAGCGGGAGGTTCGAGGTTAAAATCTCAGACCAATCAAACCAAACACAGTGTTAACAACAGCTCACCACCACTGCAACATTTCTTCAAAAAAAAGCTGTGTTGTTCGGGCGCAATGAAGCGAAGATGGGCCCCGCCAACTAGTTACACACTTCGGCATACTACAGCGAGTATAATGAAAGATTTAATTGATTTGATTACGATTAAAATAATTACAATCCATGGTACTGATTGCAGTTTTATTTAATTTGATTACAAACAGTACCGGTAAAGCCTTATTTAAAATTGTAAAATTTTTAAACGTTTCAGACTTGGCTATGTCCACCATCAGTAAAAAGTAAAATCTAAAACAGTAAAAAATGTAAAAAACAAGTCTCAAATGAAAGTAGCCACATTTCAGTACAAGCTGTAACATAGCGCTGCAATTGAGTGAAACCTGCTGATGTAAACAAGCTGCTGTGCCACTGCTACACACACTAAGTATTTCTGCGATACTAGCGCTGTGCACTGAATGAGAAAAGAAAAAAAAAACAATATCACATGTTGAACAGATACAACGTTATCAATGACTGATCAACGTTTATGTCCGGTTTTAGTTTGTTTATGCTTAAAGTTTCCAAAAGAAGAGATTAGTTCGGTTCCTGGCAGTTCCATGCATTTTAGGTTTTGCAAAGTCAATTTTATGGTCGAAATTTTCATAGAGATGGTTGGTAACGTGTGTGTTTTTACATTTTTCGGATCAAGGATTGTGTTCGTTGAGTCGTGAAAGCAAATTTCTGGCAGCCACAAGAAAAGAGGAAAAAAAACAATATCATGTGTTGAACAGATACAAAGTTATCAATGACTGATCAACGCTTATGTCCGGTTTCAGTTTGTCAATGCTTAATTAAAGTTTCCAAAATGAAGAGCTTAGTTCGGTCCCTGGCAGTTCCAAGTATTTTAGGTTTTGCAAAGTCAATTTTATGGTCGGAATTTTCAAAAATTCGAAATGAGGCTGCCAAAAATTTGCTTGCACAACTCAACAAACACAACCCTGGATTTGAAAAATGTAAAAACGCACACGTTACCAACCATCTCTATGAAAATTTCGACCATAAAATTGACTTTGCAAAACCTAAAATGCATGGAACTGCCAGGAACCGAACTAAGCTCTTTGTTTTGGAAACTTTAAGCATAAACAAACTAAAACCGGACATAAACGTTGATCAGTCATTGATAACGTTGTATCTGTTCAACATGTGATATTGTTTTTTTTTTCTTTTCTCATTCAGTGCACAGCGCTAGTATCGCAGAAATACTTAGTGTGTGTAGCAGTGGCGCAGCAGCTTGTTTACATCAGCAGGTTTTACTCAATTGCAGTGCTATGTTACTGCTTGTACTGAAATGTGGCTACTTTCATTCGAGACTTCATTCATTTTTTATTTTTGCGTAGAAAGACACAGAACACACTAAAGCAGGAAAAAAAATTTACAAAAGAAACACAATGTTATGGTCTTTTCTGTGAGAGGCTGCAAAAGGACCAAATGTCCATATCCGGAAAGAAACAACGCAGTCATTGAGTCTGCAGCCTCTCACAATCGGACGACATAATAAATGCAAGTGTGAGAGATAGTTAAGTAATTTACTTAGTACAAGATACATTATTTAATAATTCAATAGTAGTGCGAAAAAACATAACTGGATATAACGATATATGTACAGAGTATATACATTGTAAATTATGAAAGCAGCCACCAATAAAAAGTAATCATTAAAATAAGCAACGGAACATGGTGCAATAAAAGATTTCGCATTGAATACCAATAGAAAGTTGAGGATGTTATTTTAGTAAAACTTTAATTTTTTTACAAAAAATTTTTAAACTAGATTCATTTATAGATTTAATCTCAGAAGGCAATTCATTCCATAGTTTACAACCAGTGAATTTTATTAATCTTTGGGTAGTGGATTTAACACATCGAAAATTTACTGCTCAGTTATCATTACAAGCAAACCTGGTAGGATACTCGTGTATTTCCAAGGGTATAGTGTAATTTTGGAACATTTTGAAAAAATTTTGAAGTTAAAACATTTTGGAAGAATTTTTTTTAAACTAAACATAAATCGCAAAACTTCTAATTTGTAAATGTCAATTAATCATAACAAATCTAGTTGGTCATATAATGGGGCAATTTTTGTTTTAACAAAAGGCAATTTAGTGATGACTTTGACAATGTAGTTTTGTTCAATCTGACTACAGTGGGTATATTTAGCAGCAGCGCTGCCCCATGATGTGACACTGTAATATAAATGTGGATATACAACGCTATAATAAACATTTAATAGTACACATTTAATAGACTTGTTTTTTACATTTTTACTGGTTTAGATTTTACTTTTTACTGATGATGGACATAGCTAAGTCCGAAACGTTTAAAAATTTTACAATTTTAAATAAGGCTTTACTGTTTTTAATCAAATTACAATCCAAAACTCAAGTTTTGTAACTTGAATGATGGAAAAGAGCAGGGATGGCATTCTGTGTTATTGGTTATGAAAGGAAATCGAGTAGAACAATGATGTATTTTTGCGATAGCTTAAAATATTTTCAATGTGATAAACTAGTCACTAGTTTCTGGCAATAGAGTTTTTGATTAATTTTGAAACTAAAATTTGTTATCTAAAACAACGTAAACTAAAGCATAGAGAGCACAAGACTTTAGTTTAATCACATATTGTGATTGTGACCAAATCATTGTCAAAACATTCTCAAATTTCTGCCGAAACCTAAAGACCTAAAGTTACTGTCAACATATGAGTTTGCTCACCAACAACCTCAAGGCCGCTTTATGTCATTTAAAAACTTTACAAGACTTTAGTTTAATCACATATTGTGATTGTGACCTAATCATTGTCAAAACATTCTCAAATTTCTGCCGAAACCCAAAGACCTAAAGTTACTGTCAACATATGAGTTTGCTCACCAACAACCTTAAGGCCGCTTTACGTCATTTAAAAACATTATAGTATGGAAAAAGTTTGTTCTTATTTCACCTTGATCCAAAAATATAACTAAATTCTGTCGTTCATTAATTAATTATTATCAGTTGAGGAATTTGCTTGCTTAGAATAATAACACATAGCTTATAGTATCTTTTTCCATAACAATGCAGTACATACCGTATGCTTGAATGTATTATTTTGAAGTAGAAATGCATGTGATGTCACAATGAGATATTTATTACGTACTAACACAAGTTACAAACACCTCGCAAAGAAATTCGAGCTAGCAGTTTTAACATGTGTTGGGCGAGACGACTCAGAAATGGCAGTTTGTCTACATAGATTTTTTGTTCATTAGCCCTTTTTCGCAAGCGAGAACGGCCTTTACGAGCTCACTAGCACGTTCTGTCATGTCGGCCCACGACTTTTAGGCACCACAGGTAAAAATTTTTTTTCAAAAAAAAATTTTTTTTTTCAAGCTCTCTTTCCTGTGCTCTCTATTTTGACAATTTTTCTTGACAAGTGTCAGATTAAAAACTTCGAACACATTAACATTTTAATCAAAGTAAAACTTTTTTGTTTGAAAAACCTTCTTCTTTTTGAAAATAAAAATAATGTTAATGATCCAAGAAATAAACCTCAAAAAAACTTTTAAAAAAAATTGGAAAAAATTTTTTTAAAAACTTTGGTGCATAAATATACCGGCACCAAAATGTCCAGGTGCATAAAAGTCCTCACATAAAAATCATGATCTGACATTCAAATTCTTGATCTCACTATCAATAACCACACACTTACAAACTTGTTTAACGCACTTGGATCACTATTTTAAGGTTTAATTAAGTGCGGTAAAAGTTGGATACTGTAGCAAAGTTACAATATGCATAGTACGTATACAGCAACTTAATTGTGATGTTTTGACGTTTGCAGGCAGTGTTGTGTGTTATTGGCCTAAAAACTACCAGCGCATAAGCCTAGTGAAAAGCCACCAAACCGCCGAGTGCTTCAAACAAGGAGTGCAAAAAGATGTCTACTCACAGCTTCAAATTTGCAAAGACTGAGCATTGTTTGTTTTCAGTAGTCACTATTCTGGTGGGCTTCCCTAGGCTTAAGCACTGATACCCTTTAGGTCAGAAAGCATGCAAACGATTTAACACATTACGTTTGTTAATAGCGACGCAAAATTTAAACACAACACATTTTTTAAAATTAAGTCTAGAAAATTTCTTCAAAGTCCCTTATCAGTTAGCCAGACTCACCCGGATTTTCTCTAAACTTTCGTGTGACTTAAACAGCACTCTGAAAAATTAAAAGATTTCGTTGTTAGAAAAATGAATATTACTATAAAAACTATTCTGCACAGAACGCAGTTGTTTTAATACAGCAATAAAATGTTTATGGGCTGTAAATGTGGTTTTGTGACGTAATCTATGAAAGTGAAGAAATACCAAAGAAATGTTTTAGTTCATTCAAAGGTAGCTTAAATGTCTAGCTGCTTTAATTTATAGAATAATGCTTCTGACAACGCAACTCAAAAAATCCAGTCAAGTATTCCGATACATTTCCAGTTTCAAACACAAATGTGCCAGATGGATAAGCCCTACACTTTTCCTGAATCACACTAACCATTACTTTAGCACATTCGTCAACTTAATTACCCTTTGCTAATTTTGAAAATTGTGACTCAGACCAAAAGTTCGGCAAACGTTCACATAATAATTCTATTAATTTGGAAAAAGTTATGAAATTTGGAAACTGCTTTTCAAATGAAGCAGCTTTTTACTTGACACTTGTCAAGAAAATTCGTCCAAATGAAGGGTGCACGAAAAGCAGCGACAATTTATAGGAAAAACCAAAGTCGTGACTGGCTAGAAAGAAACCAATAAGAGAGTGTCATTAGTGCACAATCTTCAAGTTGTAAACGAATTCTTTTCTCGGCAGAGGGCGGGGTTTGAAGTTTTGATGAAAGCGGGCGGCTTCACTAGTAGATACATGGAAAGCAGAGCAGACTTGGGCAAAAATAGAAAATCTACTTAATGTCATCATAATGTTGAGAACAGGCTCGATTTTGTAAAAATGAAGTCCAATGGCTGAATCAGAAGCAAAAAACTGAGCATCAGGCTGGGTAGAAGATTAGCAGTGACAGGCAGAAAGTATGC
This sequence comes from Trididemnum nubilum, assembly GCA_963965965.1. NCBI lineage: Eukaryota > Metazoa > Chordata > Ascidiacea > Aplousobranchia > Didemnidae > Trididemnum > Trididemnum nubilum. The sequence continues at coordinate 1,629,120 of OZ014488.1, read as the reverse complement.
GTTTCTGGGAAGAAGAGCAAGAGCAAACAGATTTACGAGTATGTTGTTTAATTTTGTGCGACTAAGTACAACCTACATACAGACTATTGCAGTGATATGAAAATTGATATATCTTGTAGCTCTTTTGCAAAACAGGCAGTAAATCCTTGGCAGTAGCGGAGAGAAGCTCGTTGGTTGAGTAAACAACACGTGGTTTCATAACCGATAAGACCTGTTTGACAGCAAATTTTACTCGCTTTTCGACAAAAGTAGAAACAAAACCAAGCTTAGAAAGACGTTGATAGATGAGTCATTTTTCGATCCGAATTTAGGCAGAGCATGAAACTACAAAATCGTTTTAGAAACAACTTGATAACATGCTTCGAGTATCCAGTAGTCTGTAGAATGGCCTTGATTTTGTTAGTATGGATCGCAATTTTTCATCACCAAAACCTGATGAGCTAAGTTCAGGATTAGGCTAGTTTTGCATTTCTGTGGACAGAAGGAATTTTGACCGTTGAATGTGGACTTCCGGTAAAAGGAGGTCATGAACTTAGAAGAGAATTTTTTAACCAACACCTAGAAAAAGGAAAAGCCACGTTACATTTGTTTTCAAAAGTATTCTTTTTCAACTATGAATACTTTAAAATGAAAAGCATTTGTATGTTTTATTAATGACAAAACATTAAGCGCATTCACAAAATTAGTCAATATGAGTAAAAACTACTAAATTTATGTTAAGCTTAAGACAGTACCCAGAGTCTTAAGAGGCACAATCAAACCTTTGATTAACAGCCTAAGACATACTGTTTCGAAATCGACTTTTGTCTTATATACCTTAGTATAGCTAGGACTACAAGCATGAACAATGAACATGAGTGTAGAAAGATGAAGAATAGCAAAATAATCAGATCATGACAGAATATAGTTGTTCTTTATTTTTTTCAATGGAAAATATTATGTAAATCACAATATTACAAGAGCTACAGTATACCAGTATGAAATAATTTCCAATAGCATGCCCAAGTAGTTTCATAAAATTTCATAGCTCTTCAATGGGGTCAAATTAACAAATATTACTAAAGATTAAAATCTTTATAAGATACATCTTTACCAATTCATCAATTAATGAATAAATCGTTACTGATTACACTGGCCTAACAAAAAAAAAATTTGTTGTGGTGATTAAGATGTTTTAACATGTTTTTACCTAATCTGAGGGCGCCGATTCCAAAAATGCAGTCACTTTTTCTCTATCAGGTCTAGTTTTTCTGCTATGGTATATCCAGTACAGTCAAACCTCGGTTATCGAACGCTTCGGTTCTCGACCAAATCGGTTTTCGAACAATAAATTCGAGATTTTTACCTTTCAGACTTCGAACAAAAATTCGGATCACGACCAAACCAAAAGAAGCCGAGCAAACACGAACGCGCCATGATGCTGCATATGTCGGCTTTTTTCACACAACTTTTGGTGTAACTGAGCTGTTGTATTTTTTTTTATGCTTGATTAGTAATTTCTGCAAATTTTTTCAAAATTTTTCGTATTGTACTGCATCTTAACCTTTAATGTTTTTGATGTTTCAAAAATAAAACATAAGAAATGTTTACTTTTTGTTTTTTTTCATCATCTTAGATAGGAAATCTTTATTAAAATAAAATACAATCTACTTCAACCCATTTTTATTTGTGGTACTACAGTACACAGTACAGTTTATGGTGTAAAATAGTAAACAAATACTTTACAAAAGTTGTTTTCTAGAGTTGGAACGGATTAAAATTATTTGCATTAATTTTAATGGGAAAAATTGTTTTGAATTTCGAACAAATCACTTTTCGAACAGCCTTCTGGAACGGATTATGTTCGAAAACCGAGGTTTGACTGTACTTAAATTGCAAAATTTTGCATGGGGGGACGCTTTTGCAACCTTGACCAAACGCATTTGGCATTCAAAAGTACTTTAGTGAAGATTACGTAGGTCCGTCGCCGAAATTGAATGAACACCAAAAAAAAGATCTTCACCAGAAATTGAAGTGGTTTTTTGCCAAAATTAGGAAAAGAATTAGGTTTTTTTCGTCTGACCATCCAGCGCTCAAATCTCGATGGGGGGACACTTAAATCTCGATGGGGGGACGCTAAATCTCGATGAGGGGATGCTAACTCTTGATGGGGGGACTAACTTTCAACGATAACTCTCAATGGGACGCTAACGCTAACTCTATAGGAAGCTGATAGCTTCAATATGGATAGGCAAATTGAAAAAACCATATTTTTAAGTAACTTTATGATGCATAATCATAGATTCGCACCAAAACATTCACAGTAAAACATGAAGTCGAAAAAATGCTGAGGATTAGACATCATCAGCCATAAATCAATGTTCTACTAATTTTCTGGAATGTAAGGCTCTGGAATCGTCGCACTTGATAGACCAACAGTAATCTGCAAGCATGGTGGCACTCCAACGACCTTGATAGCGAACTTTCATGTCGCTGATGTCTCGCTGGAAGTGGTCTTCTTGCTTGTCGCACACATCACATAGATTTCCGGAAAATGGGTAACTTGGCTGAGCAAAAAATATAACTTGATGCTCATATTTGCACCCAGCTGATGGAGATTTGTGAGCAATGTTTCAAAAAGGTTTTTACCAGGAAGAATTTTACCACATTTGTCATCGCGGCCCAGGCACACACTTCTGCCGGGTTTATAAAATTACAAAAATCTGCGTCATTCATTAGTTTTTGAATCTGGGGTCCGTCAAAAACTCCCGCTTTTAATTTTTCCATAGATAGGACTGGGAATTTTATGCTATGTATCTAAAACAGTTGCCATCTTTCACAAAGAGCCTTCACAAACTGTTTTATGATACCAAGCTTTATGTGAAGAGGACGAAATACAATTTTGGAACGCTTCACCAAAGGAGGAGCTACAACATTGAGAAAGCAAGAGATCAGCTCACTGTGCACAGGCCAATCTTTTCTTGTCCAGTGCTCTTTTCCTGCCCTCCTGTCCCACAAACACAAGAAGCACAGAAATTTTGTGTAGCCACTTTGCAATCTAAGGAGAAATCCAACCACGTTCAAATTGACACATACCAGTATAATACATTGCTGCTGTTTGCATATATAAATTTTTTTTCAGAACAAATTTGATTTCATCATATTCTTCCTTAAGGATTGTTGAATGGCCAAGGGAACCGACCCATATGAATTTCCGTTGTGAGAAGACCACATTTTAGGGTTTTTTCGAAACTGTCTGTAAAAAGGTGCCAATCTTGAGGTTTCTACTGTTGGACCCAAGCTGCTGCTACAGGTCGGCAACGTCATTGCGATATATGAAGTCGTTTTTCTGAGTGAAATATGGCAAGAACTCACTATAGCGTTTTCTGTAGAGTTCTTGAAGCTAAAAGTTTAGAAGATTCTTTGGAAAGGCTAAGATCTCTGATCAGATCATTAAGTTTTCTTTGAAAAAAAGTTGTGCTAGTGAAGAGAAAAATTGTCATCTGAAATAGTGATTTCACAACTGTCAGTGGACAAAACGAATCTTCTTCAAAACCAGGCAATTCCAATTTGGGCAAGCCTACAAACACTGGAACAAGATTTTCATTGCAATGTGGAATTGACTTAATTGCTGACTCAAGGTTTGGATAAACCAACGAATTCCTGTTCTTCCTGCTGATTCCCTTTGGGCTAACAGCTCAGAAGTAGCAGTCATCAAAATGATTTTTCGCTTCACGCCAGACCAATGAAATGCCAAAGCGGAGTGACTTTCTAACCTTTTTTATCCATTGTCAAAGATGTTCAACACATTGGTTGCACACAATATGGAGCGTCCATGACTTATCTTGATCACCCAGCATTACTTTGAAGTAACCAAAATAAGCACGCTTCACAAATTCACCGATCCTTTTTAAGTTGGATTGCAACGTGTATTCCTTGCAACTATAGCAAAACACATTTAGATTGTTTTAACAACGTCGCCTAGAAGAGGATGCACCTCAAGTAAAATAATGCAGCCTATTTATTTTCTGTTTGACTTATAAATGAATTCCCAACATCAAAAAATAAAACTTGCTTTGACCCAGAAATTAACAAAAACATACACAATAGGATGGTCCTTATTTCAAAATTTTGGAAAACTATGAGGGAGCCGGGTTAAATTTGTTTGTTTTCAATAAAAAAGTTTATATGCACGATATCTTGGAGAATATTAAAGTTTACAAGTTGCACATGAACTTCGAAAATTTGTGATTATTCATATGCGACTGTATATACCATTACACATCACGAGATGAGCACAATATCAGATCGGTTCTAATAGATGCAACCTTTGTTTAGAAGAAAAAATTGCAATACTACAAGCAAATCCGGTGAACACTCTCAACCAAAGAACCAAAATTGTATCAAAATGTTGACATAAAGACAAGTACACCGGCGCAGCCAGGGAGGGGGGGGATTAAAGAGACCAGTCCCCCACCCTTTCAAAAGTGCACAATTTCACAAAAAATATTTAAAAAAGATAAAATGTCAAAAAACTAATTAAAAAACGCTCAACTCGAGTGTAATTGATTCTACCCTGAGTTAAAAATAAACGTGTCTAAATTTTCGCATTGTTTGAAAATTTTTTCCAAGGTCATTAGCTTTTGTATCTTTAAAAAATTTCAATCGTCTAGCTTGTATTGTTTCCAAGATATTCACGTTGAAAAAACGTTTGCAGCCAAAACTCAAAATGAATCATTGCTAACGCAACAATAGAAATTCTACAATCATAAAATCAATTTTGGTAAATATGATTGAAAAAAGTATCTATTATGTCACATTAATATAACAATCGCGCATACAAACTTGATTTTATTGAAACAAGAATTTAGTCACATTGTCTTTCTGGTAGAAAGGGTAGAAACAAAACCCGGAGAGTCGGAATGCTTGTATAGTCGGTGTTGATATTTAGTGAAAATATTCGATCATTGTGTAGCCTGTATCGCGCTGTGTTGGAATGAAGATGTGTTGTCAGCATACCACATTGCTTTTGCGGGAGAATGCAAACGAGGCAGAAAGCAGCGGGTGATTTTGCACCAAAAAACGCAATCCATTTGGTTTTAAAACTCATCATTTTCCAAAAACTAAAATCAGATACCAGTGAGAATTTTGGGCGGCCGAGATCTGATGTGTATCAGTCCATGAATTAAAAGTCCCTATAGTGAAATCGTATTTCGACCCAAATAAGTTTCAAAAATATTTTTAATTGAAAAGATTCGGAAAAAAACACTATATCCTGAAGGAAAGCAAATCTCTTCTAAGTGTAACTCAAATTGTAAAATTTTACATGGGGAGACGCTTTAGCAGCCTTGACCAACTTTAGAAAAAAGTTTAGAGGAAATAATGTATTTCCGTCGCCGAAATTGAATGAAGACCAAAAAAAGGTCTTTGCCAGAAATTGAAGTCATTTTTCCACAAAATCAGGTGAAGACCAAAAAAAACAGTTCTTTGCTGCAATTTGCGACCATTTTCGCCAGGAAATTTGCAGGAAACCGCTTTTGTAGGTCTACATTTAGACCAACAGCTTAGAGAACCCGTTAGCCCGAGAAACGACAGAATTAATATACTGCTCAAAAAGTTTTTGTAGTTTATTAAAAGCGTAGCTACGATGTCACTTTGATCCTTTAATTTTATTTTCAGCTGGGGTTGGGGGAACGACTGGTTTGAATTAATGCTACAACTTTAAACTGCACCGGGGTAAGTGTTTAAAACTGCATCCCAGCAAATAGTATGTTAATTATTTTTAGGAAATCTTTTTCGATTAATTTCTATGTTTGCATATTACACCGTATAGCTCTGTTGATTTGTAACAGTGTTCACATTGTCTATCAGAGCAGCGAGTTTGACAACGTTGCTCAAATTGTGTCGATAACTGAATACGCTGGTTGCAAGCAAAAAGTCATGCAGATGCCGTCTGCCTATTCCCGATCTACACTGTACATAAAATCGTGAGCGCAAAAGTTCATCTTCAGTTTACTGTAAACCAAAATTTGGTACGCCCAGCGTATTGCCTTACCAGCATACAAGCAGTTAGTTATTTTAAACAAACTAACGACAAGCCCGAACATTTGCGATTTTACACAGTGTAGGCCCGGCCTAAAAATTCTCTTTGGAAGCATTGCACGCAGATTTTGGCGCAAACCAAATTTCGTTCATGGGCGTGCTGTATATGAATAAACCCATTGTATTTTGTTTGGACCATTTTTCTGCAAATGCCACGTTCTTTGAGACAGTTCACCGCACGTAACAAATGGTCGATCGCTATCGCATTATTCTTGCTTAGTGCTTAGGTCTCTATTTCCAACCAATGATAATACAAACAGTACAGTACAGTAATCAATTAACAAAACTTTGCATAATTTGTTAGAACAAGTTGTATAATTATTTGAAAGTTGAAATATTATTATGCCAGCTTGCCTGAATAATAACGGCAATCTGCGACTTTGTCGTATAGCCTACGTTAAGAAAACGCGTTTTTTGAGTGTGCTGTTGCATCATCAAATAAAATAAAATTGTAAAACCAGGTGAAACCACTTTTATTCTCTTTCATTTATTTATTTTTTTATTTGTCTGTTGCATAAACAACGGCAGGACCCCTGCCAGTTATTGCTAAACCTTTGTAATTTGTTACAATTTGCCTAAATGAAACTTTCTGATTTGCATGTGCTTTAATCATAACAAAAAAAATTTAGTCCCCCTTTTTTATTTCTGGCTGCACCGGTGGCCAAGTATAATCCGAAAAATCATCAACTTGATAAAACCCCATTTAATACAAATTGGTTAATCCCTGTGGTGTAAAATGCCACTTTGTATCAAGAACAATGTTTAAAATTTTAACAGCATTTTTCACAACGTTTGACAGATACGCATCAGCAGTGTTTAATTAAAATAAAATGCTCAGCTTCCAAGGTTAATACCCTCAGTGTTTTATACCAGCCACGCCACCACCCCATCGGTTTTGTACCAGCAACGCCATCACTCCATCGGTTTTGTACCAGCCACGCCACCGCTCCAATGCTCCATCAACCTGGTTCCCGCCCCTGGATGGTGCATACCAGTTAACCCTAGTGGGATAGCTTGGGCTCGCGCCCGCCACAGGGCTTCCGGTGCAAGGAGGGGGAGACGAGGGCAGTGTACTGAGGTCTTCCACTGTTTTTGTTTAGTGTCCTACAATCTGACAAACCCATTAGGAAAAAACAGCCTGTAGCGGGGCTTTTAGATTTCTAATTCTAAACTGAACTTTCTGTTTCTTCCGTTAATTGGGGGCCTATGTCCATTAAGCACTTTAGACACTGGAAAGACGGTGTGCAGTCAATTATACATCATATATTTTTTATATGTCTTCCCTGCAGTCCGAAGTTGTTTGCTTCAAGAAGTTTAACTGGAATCATTTCGGTTGCCAAGTATTAATTTCTGGATAAATTTCAAACCTCATACATTACAAAACATTATTGTGCTACTCAGATTCTTGGATAGTTATAAAACTTTAGAATACTTGGCAAATCTTTAAGGCTACCACAAGTAACAAAAAATATGACTTAAAAGGTTTCTTTGATGTGGACAGTACAAATACTCTGGTTTATAGACCCACATGACAAAGGTACCAAAATTTTCTTCCGGCTAAATGAAATGTTAGAGAATAGAATCAATGGTAACTGTGGATATAAGATTGGCAACTGGAAGTCCAAAATAATAAACTGAGCTAAAAATTTGAAAGATCATCTTAGAAATCAAAAAAAAAAAAAATCCATAATTATTCTGAACAGACTTTGTCTTCAAGTTTTGATTAATAACTTGAACTACTTTCAATCTTATGCAAATTTATTCTCATAAGTCGATCACCTGCCAATCATCTCCTATGGCATCTGCATAAAACATCTGATCTAGATTGCCCCAATTCCTAATGGGACCAGATAGTCCCAAGCACATGGCATCGTTTGAGCATTAGAACAAAAGGGATAAGCTGAGAAAGTTTTTGCTACTGGGTAATATGTTTTTCGACATGAATGTCTCAGTCATTAGAAGAAAGAATCTGGTGCTTGCATCTCCATTAAAGCAAAACTAGAACAAAATCAGAAATTGGTCAGGGACGCCAGAACTGGTTATGGCGCCTCTAACTTATGCTCGCCATAATCAGTTTATCATACGCCAGAACTGCATGGTAAACTGATTATGGTGAGCATAGACCGAAGCATCATTTCTTGTATCTGAACTAAACTTGCCAAAATGTAGAAAAAATCTTGAACTTGCAAAAAAAGAGGCGAAATCACATTGACAAGAGAATTGGAGCAAGTGTAATGAAAAAAATTCTCTGGTCAGCTTTGGTGGCTCATTCATGGCAGACAGAAAGTTGGTTCAAAAAATTCAAGTCCCAAATGCAACTGCAGAGCGTGGTGTGACAGTAGCACTTATGACGAATACGTTAAACTAATTGAAAAATGTGATGAAGATCAGATTCAGTTCCATATGCATTTCGCCTGAAAGCATTCCATAGGGATGTTTTTTGCTAAGTGAAAATAAAGACAGTATACTACTTTTACTTGGCAATATACAAAACATTGGGTTACACCCTTAAAGTTTTTAAATCAAAATGTTTTTAAATTCAAAACGCTTGTTAGTGGCACATAATTTCAAAATAGCTTTCATTAGTGTCGGAACTATAATTCCACTCTTTGAGTAGGGTAGTCTTGAAAAAGGCTGTTTTAGATTGAACGTTTTCATCCAGCTTTCTTCATGAACCTAAGCTGAAATGAAGAAAAACTAAAATGCAATGGTAGATTTAGAGGTTGATTACACTAAAATAGACAATGGATTGCTATTTGACGTATGATGCTGAAAAGTCACCTAAAATATTACAAGGTTAATGCAAAATATAGAAAAAATATTTTGGAAATGATAGCTCTGACGCTATTAAATTCCGGAATATGTTTGCAGAATAAAAATCTTGACGTTTGAATGTAAATTGTGGTTTTCGTCTTCAAATAGCGGATTTGCTTGCTTTTTTTTGGCAAAAGTGCATTTGGCTTGGTAGGTTTTTTTAAACAAGGATGACTTTTTTCACTACATGGCGTCTGTCTCGTTTTAGTGTCAAGCTCTGTGTAGACGACGCGAAATCTCTTCTGTCTGCCGTATCTTACGTCTCTACACGCGTTAACTTGTCTTGATATATTGTCAACGGTTTCTGTAGAAAGTACGCCAATTAGCAAATTCGGAATCAAAAACGAACATAAATATTACTGCGCTGCACCAAATAACTCACACAATTTGAACGCATACAGTACGTCAAATATCCATATCGGAAGTAACAACTACGGTATAATTACGTAAAGAGAATCAGACTGAGAATGCTGATCAGAATAATTGCAATAAATAACCAAACTCACTGATGGTTTCGTTTTCAGGCAGACAGTAAGCTGTAACTTCAATCGATGTCTTCAAAGAGCGCAGTCTCTGAAGTGGGCCCCCGCGAAACAGTACAGAAACACTTGATAGAGGACAATAGTCCAGTGAATTAACTATTCTTAAACTTGAGCAACAGCTTAGGGGACAAAGGTGCAAATATAAACATTCTTAGACTTGAGCAACAGCTCGGGGGACAAAAGTCCAAGATAAATAAGGTGGGACCCACCCAGGACAAGCTTGAGACCTCTGACTGGCTGCGTGTAAAAATTTAGCATTCTTCCTCGACTACAACCAAACTTGACTGACGCTCAACAAAAAAGTTAAAGTGCAAAAATTCGAGAAAACAGCTTGAAATAGTTGCGCAACAGATAATTTGCATGCAGTAGGAAAGGCGCCTTAAATTGCTTAATCGATGACATCACGTGCGTTGTGTAGCATTACATCATTGAAAATCCTTCGCAGCCAAGTATACACGAAAAGCTAAATGCAGTAAGGCGAGTGCTTGAAACTAGGTATAAACAAGAAAACAGAAGCGACGTTACACTCTGTTCTGCTCAGAAGTTTGTGATTGGGTATAATCTTATCCATTATTTAATGGATATATCAAATGTACACCTAGTAACACAATATATCTGTCTTGTAGTTAAAACACTGTAGAAGCAATATTGTAGTTGAAAGAAATGCAAAATTCTCAATTGCTTAGTAAAAATCTTGCAGGATCAAATTACAGCCCTAAAACAACATCTTATCTTGCAGGATCAGATTACAGCCCTAAAACAACATCTTAAGTGATTATTCAGTGAAAAGTTAATATGGCAAAGTGTTGCAAACTGCGTTATATCAACATAATTATGTTCTTTTTTAAGTTTCAAAAGGGGGAGGTTTTGATTCCAGAACCCCCTCTCTGGGTGCGCCACTGCTGGAAACATACAAATGGTAAGAAGGCGTATTCCAATTACATTTTGTTTTTGGCTAATAAAGTAAAATTGGCCTTTGCATCTGATGAGTCCCACGAGCAAGAATAAAATGCAACGCGACAATTCAAATCCATTAAAGAGATACTACTCAAAACCGATTTTATTGAAAAAATGAGAACTACTTGAAGTAATAAAGAGGTGCCCCAAATATTTCTCCTCAATTCCCTTATTTGTTAAATTACAGTTTAATCCGTTTGACTCTATACCAATTTGCGACATCACAACATGCATGAGTTAGCAAAAATTTATTGCTGATTAAGGAACGCGATATTTGATGAGGAAAGAAGTATATCGAATTCTGTTTTGGACAGCGATTCTTAATTCAAACTAAATTAATCAATGGCATTATATGAGGATATAATCTGTAGTATGAAAGTTAGACCAGCTTTGGTGATGTTTTTAGCCTATAAATGACATGAAATTCGAAGCCAAAAACGATCATACTGTGGATTAGTACTGGTAGTCTAGGTCTGCCAATACCAATAGCATTAGCGAAGCTTTCAGATTAGGTTAGATAATTTTAAATGAAGCTTTAAAAATTCCCGACCCTAATGCCATTGCTCTTGCCAATATTCACCGACTACCACAGCGCCCCACTTACAACAAACAACAAAAAAAAAATTACCCGTCCAATAATTATAAAATTTGTGATTATTTTTGACAAATATCAATTTACTCATAACTTAAAAAATTTAAAAGCCTATAATGCAAAACAAAAGGCGAAGCGACCGGCCGCTTCTTACGTATATGCTCTCGAACACTTCCAAAAGAACTACAAAAGCAAAAGAAGGCACTAATGCCGCTATTTCAAACAGCAAAACGAAATAAACAAAAGACTGCCTGGAAATCACAAGACAGTGAATGTCCGAGGGCCCTGTGCATGAGTCGAGCAGCCGACCCTAACAATAAACCTAGTGAAATGTGCGACCAAATTTTTAATTCGATAACTTCTAATATTGCTGACTGTGATTATATTGACTTTTTTGACAATAATTTAAATTTTTAAAATGGTAACGACTCCCTGATACTAGTGCACCTTAATATTAGATCACTTCATAAAAATTTTGACGATTTGCATGAATTTCTCAGCTTGCTTCCCTTCAAACCAGACGTAATATGTCTATCTGAATCTCGAATAAATCAACCTTTGAAAAACATCCAACTACAAGGGTATAATTTTCTCAATGCTAAACCTGGTAAAAAAGCAGGCGGTGTAGCAGTTTACTTGAGTATGAAATTTAATTTTACTCAGCTCAAAAGTTTTCAGCTGTATGGGATGGAATCCATATGGTTAAAAATCTGGAACAACAATTCTACAAAAACAATTCTGATTGGCTCTATCTACCGGCATCCAACCGAAGACTCAAATAAGTTTTTAGATGATTTTTTAGATTGTATGGAAAAGCTCGCTGATGAAAAGAAAATGTTTTACATTATTGGCGATGTTAACATTGACATCAATAGAACTAATCAAAATAGTCCTCAAGCTGACAGATATATGCAAGTGATAACAAGTAATGGAGCGTTTTCTCTAATAACTAAACCCACCAGGGTCATGAATAAAACGGCAACAGTAATTGACCATATTGTCACTAATAATACAGCGCACTCAATTTTACCCCGTGTTATACGTACTTCTCTAACACATCATCATGCAATCATGCATAAAATCAGCAAAATTGAAAAGCTTGGCAAAAATTACCTATTTCTCTCTACAGAAACAAAAAAAACTTTTGTCCAGAAGCTTTTTCTGACAATCTAGATAAGGATTTAGGCAACCTTATTTCAAATAATTTTCCTTTGAATCGTGACAATTTTAATAAGACATTTGACCAGTTTGTAAATTTAATCCCTAAAATCATTGATAAGCATGCTCTGCTCCAACGTCTGAGTCGGAAGCAAAAAAAACTTGCAAGTAAATCTTGGATTACTAAAGGAATATTGATCTCCAAACGGAAAAAAAATGCCATGTTTAGAACTCATTTCATTAAAAGTAATCTTGCTGAAAAAATCCTATTTCGGCTTTATTCCAATACGCTTACAAAAATCAAAGCCTTATCTAAAAATAAAGCGTTTAAAGAAACACAGGACCCAAACGCTATAGCGAATCAATTTAATGATGTAGCATAGGATCTAATTTGGTCGATAGCATGATTTGTACTACGCATAAAGAACCTAAATATTTTCTTGAAAAAAATGTATCTGATTCCATTTATCTTGAACCTCCAACTAATAATGAAATCTTAAATCAAATTACTTTCCTGAAAAATAAAGCAGTGGGGGCACAACAACATCCAGCCATTTTTTATTAAAGTAGCCAGATTTGTTATCGCCCCATGTCTCAACTTATTTCTTAACTTTGTGTTTACTGAAGATAATTTTTCGAGCAATTGCAAAGTTGTCAGGATCGTCCCCGTCTACAAAACCGGAGCAAAAGATGACATGAATAATTACCGGCCAATTTCGATACTCACCTGCTTTTCTAAAATTGAGAAAATTCTGTATGCACGACTCTACAAATTTCTTAAAAAACACAATGTAATCCACCAAAATCAATATGGATTTCAAAGTAATGTTTCTACTGTGCATGCAATGCTGGATGTTGTGACCTCCTGTTACGATAATATTAATGAATCCTGTTATACCGATACAGCTTTATCTTTTGTCGATTTAAGAAAAGCTTTCGATACAGTGTCACATGAAACACTTTTGATAAAACTGAGCAACTACGGTATTACGGGTGTGGCTTATGATTTGACTCACTCTTACCTTCATAATAGACAACAGTTTGTATCTAACAATCAATTAAAATCCGACCTAAAATTAACTCATTGTGGAGTCCCTCAGGGTTCGTCGCTTGGCCCCTTGTTTTTTCTTGTTTACATCAACGACCTAAATTCTGCTTTAAAAAGCCAACCTAGACTTTTTGCTGACGACACCTGTTTAATTGTGAAAGGCTTAAATCCTGAACAATTGCAAATCAAAATTAATTCGGAATTACAAAACCTCCATCAATGGTGTTGCGTAAATAAACTTTCGATCAATACTTCCAAAACCAACATCATAATTATTCACCCTAAACAAACAAATGCAACGATTCCTCATCTTCACATGACAAGTAATGGATCCGCGATAAATATTGTTAATAGTGCTAAATATTTAGGAGTTGTGATCGATAACGAACTCAATTTTAAACAGCACATTAAAATGATGGAAGGAAAAGTGGCTCGCTCTGTTGGAATATTATTCAAATTAAAGCACTTCTTTCCTCAAAACATTATGTTGCAACTTTATTATGCACTGGTGCATCCGTTCTTATCCTACGGTATTACTATCTGGAGAGCCACTTATCCCACCTACATTAAAAGATTGAAATCTTTACAGAATCGAGCAATACGAGCGGTCGCCAGATGTCACTACCGAGATGAAGTAAAACTATTTTACAATCAATTTAGGACTTTGCAAATTGATGATCTATTAAAGTATGAAATTGCTAAATTTGTTCATTGCAATATAACCAACAAAACTCCTAATTCGTTTTGCAATTATTTTTGCAAAAACTGCTGAATATTCGAACAGAGTTAGGAGACAATCAAACAATAATTCGAATCTTTATATTCCACGCTACCAAACAAATAAATTGCAAAGGCGCATTAAATATCAGGAAGTCAAGATCTGAAATTCCATACCTCAAAAAATTAGGGTGCTATCTTATAATAGATTTAAAATTCAGTATAAAAATTTTCTGCTAAATCAGTAGCAATTAGTTTCGCTTGCATGTCATGCAATAACTATTTGGATCTTCTGATTCTTCTTCAGTAGGTTTATGTGGTTTGGTCGATGACATGCTAGTAAAACAATAAAATCTAATAAAGGTACATTTTATCAAAAAAAATTCAAATCTCAATATTACTAGCTAAATCAGTAAATTCTCTTGACATTTAGGGTGGTTGCTTGACTTGATGACCGCAAGGTCCCTTTGCAACTTCCCTGTAGCAATTCTAATCAATTTTAATGACTGCCATTGTATTGTTACTGAGTGACTAAATAAAATTTGTCTTGTCTTAGGCTACTTACTGCTATTAGTCAGTAAGTTGTGGATATCAGATTAGGCTTACTCTATTAATGCGCTAGTTTCTTATTGCAGATCTGAGATTACTCTACACCCAGTATATACATCAAACATCGCATTCCTTAGTGAGTGCAAAATTTATGCTAACTTGTGCCTGTTGTGATGTCATAAATTGGTACGGAGTCAAACGATCAAAACGTATTTTTGCGAATAAGGGGAATTGTGGAGAAATATTTCTGGCATCTTTTTATTACCTAAAGTAGTTCTTATTTCTTCAATAAAACCGATTTCGAGCAGTATCTTGTTATTATTGTCATTAAATCAATCATTCTTCATTTTGTAAAACAATGTTCAAAGTGCTCTTGTCGTGAATTCTCTTGACTAAATTTTAAATCTTTACCTATCAATTTACTACTGAATTCATTTAAAATTTCATGAAAAAAATAACATAAAATCGATTTTGATCTTAAAGACAAGTTAGTATAGTAAAAACAAAAACAAATGAAAAACTTCACTAAGCTTTGCTGTAAACTTTGCTACACAAAATGACGTCACAGCGCAATACATTTTGTGTAGCAGTTAAAAAAAAATATTATTGCAGTTTTTTTTGTCCATTTTTGTTTTTAATTTTCTGATTTGCTTTTTCTTTTTAGAAACTCACAACGGTCCTTTGAGACCAAAATCGATTAAGACCAAAACTTTGGATCATTATTACAAACTTTTACATAAATTTAATAGTGAAGAGGAATCATCGACTGATTTTGCAAATGCATTCAATGTTTCATTTTTAATGAACAGTTTTAACAACATTGTCATCTTGTACTTCTTCAATCTGGACTTGATTCTCTCGATAATTTCATCAAGGATCGCTTCATGTTTTACCAATTATACCGAATCATTTTCGGCCCTTTTTAAACCAACAGTAATTCTTTAAAATCACTCAAAAAGTAACACCAATAATTAGCACAAAACACATCATTCACTTACTTGTCTAATCCAGCGTCGTGGCTCATCATGATTGAACTCTCAACAGTGGCAAGTCCCTTCATCGCCAGTACAATGCTTGAAAGGTTGCCATTACAAGCTGGAAATTGAGAGTGGATTAGGGTCAATCCATGCTTAATTTAACAGGCTGTCAACCCATGTTCTAGAGTCTTCTCCAAACTTGACATGAGGATAGAACAGAGTAAAAAAACCTGTTTGCAAAAAATTTCACTTTTCTGGCACAGACCGTTCCTGATATATGGCCTTTTAAAAATTGTGCAAATAAGTGAATTTTGAGGATATGCATGAGTGATTTTGGCCTCTAAAGCTCAAAGTTGAGGTAGAAAGATGCAGTAAATTGCTACCACCCCATTTTTGACCATGCCAAATCCAATAAAACTGATATTTTCAAGCTAAAAGGAGTGTTTTTTGAGTTATTTAATAGTTTAGCTGTTGCTCTTTGGGCCTCAATTATGGGGTGCTCTGAATTTTTTCCCTAAAAAATATTTTAACCCCATCTTGGATGACTGCTATACATGGCTAATATAAAACGAAGCTATGTCAAACTGATTTGACATGTAATTATCAGATATCAAATGATAGCTAGAGCATTGTTTACAGCTTTTTTATATTTATTATTAGCCACAATCAAAAAGTATAGGCTTCCCAACAATAGATGAATAATTTTGCTCTTTGTCACCATCTAAATTTTATACCATGTGATTTTGCTTGATAATTTGCGTCAGCTGCAACAGCATGATAAGTAAAATGCTTGTATTACAATAGCTCAATCAGTTATTTTAGGAAAGCTTTGATCTTCGATGCAAATTGATTGCAATGATTCAAATTCTTACCAAGGTATAAAGCAGTATTTGGTGTTGTAATGTTGTAGCTCTCTAACAAAAAGCTTGCTATGACATAGAATCAAGCAGTAGTTAATGTGGATAGTCAATTAGTCATGCTCATAATTATATAAAAGATTGCTTTATTGACAGCAACGATAGTCTGATAACAACTGTTAAGTTAGCTTAGTATACAATATAAAAAATGAATCCTTGTACTATTGGTATCCTGTTGGATCAAGCAAATGAATGTCACAAGCTGACCAAAGCACGACAAAAGGGCTTGGTGTTACTAACAAATCTTGACCATAATTTGAAACAGATTTATCCATGGCGAGCTGAATTGGATACACAAATGGAAATTAAAGCTGAAGACACCATTTGCTTCCATCATGAAAAAATATTTGGACAAGATTTTACACCTTTAGTTAATCCAACCAAATGCTTAGATGTTTTCAAATAACACGTAAGCAGTAAGAAAAAACCAAAAGGAGTTCATGAAATAACACTGAAACATGCTCTTTATCTGAAAACTCAAAATACTGCAAGTGTTCCTGGGCACAAACTATGTCGTAAATGCTGGGTGCATTTGAATGATAGCATCAAAAGTTAATGTGTTTCTTCTGAGCAATCGTCGTCTTCAGCAGCTGAAACTGCTACTGGATTTGACAGCGGTAATGAAGTTCTCAATTCAACCATGGAACAAATGCAATCTTTGAAATGGTCAAATCAAGTCTTGGATATTATCGCAGAGTTGCCAACTAAACTGCAATCTAAAAACAAGCACCAAAAAATTTCCTATGCTAAAAATAAAATTTAAATAGTTGCAAAAAACTTAGCACAGAATTTAAGCAAAGCTGCAGATATGGAAGAACAAGTTATGGTTGATTCTGAAACAGAGGAAGAGATAGACCAAAAGCAATTGGATTTAATTAAGACGAAGGACTTTGATGATCTAATGCTTGCACTACAGGAGAAATTCAAAACCGCAAGTAGGGAAGAAAAAATTATAATCTTGACACTTAAACCAAGCTCATGGAGTTACAGAAAGACTGCAGTATTTTTTGACACATCTCTATATCTTGTTCAACAATTGCTAAAACTTAAAGAACAAAAAGGAATTCTTGCACAACCAAATCCCATCAAGCCAAAAACTAAAATGAGCGAAGAAGTGAAACAAAAAGTAACTGAATTTTATCTTGATGATGAGCACAGCTTTTCAAGAATAATGCCAGGTTTAAAAGATAAAGTTAGCATCAGCACAAATGTTTATGCTCAAAAAAGATTGCTGCTTTGCAACATCAATGAACTTTATGCACTGTTCAAAGTGGACAATCCAGATGTTCAAATTGGTAGATCCATGTTTTTTAGTTTAAGACCAAAACGATGTGTGACAGTATTAGCACCTGGGGCTAACAACGTTTGCATTTGTACTCTACATCAAAATGTGAACTTAATGGCTAAAAGCAGCATGACTGGAAAAGACTATAAGGAATTCATGGCAATGGTCGTCTGCGATTTGCAAAATAAAGACTGCATGCTTCATGGTTGCCCTAGTTTCCAGGAGTATCTGTCCTAGAAAAATACTTGACAGATTTTTATGAGTCCAAAAACATTGATTTTCTTACATACCAGCAGTGGACATCAACAGACGAAATAAGCCTTAATCTTCACTCTGCAGCAATGCATGAATTCGTGCAGTTATTTGCAGCAGCTATAAACAAACTGAAGCGACACTCTTACATAGCGAAAGCTCAAAGTACTTATCTAAAACAACATAAAGAAAATTTGGAACCCTATCACTCGATTGTCCTTTTAGATTTTGTTGAAAATTACAGTTTTATAATTCAAGACGAAGCTTAATCCTATCACTGGAACAACTGTCAATGTTCTATGCACCCTGCTTCAATATACTACAAGCCATTAGATGCTGATCAGCTTTGCCACAAAAGTGTATGTATTATTTCAGATGATAAAGACCATGATATTGGATTTGTTTATGAGGTGCAAAAAATTATCTGCAAAGAAATTATTCCCAGATTATCTACCACTTGCAATTTACATATAACTTATTACTCTGATGGATGTGCTGGACAGTATAAAAACTACAAGAATTTTATGAATTTGTGTTTGCATGAAATAGATTTTGGTCTAACTGCAGATTGGGTATTCTTTGCCACATGTCACGGCAAGTCACCATGTGATAGAATTGGAGGGACAGTGAAGCATTTGGTCAGGAGAAAAAGTTTGCACCGTTGATAATCAAATTATAAATGAACAATTGTTTTTTAATTTCTGCATGGATAATATACCTGGAATAATTTTCAAATTTTTAAGCAGTAGAATGATCAATCAATCTCGACAAAATCTTCTACGTCGACATGCTCAAGGAAGAACTATACCTGGAACACGTTCATATCATTTTTATCACCCGATATCAGCAAATCAAATGGGATGCAAGTACATTTGCTCAGACTTAAACTTTTCTGCAACATTTGATTTTTCACCAGCAAAATACAAAAAGTTTAAGAGCATGGATTTTGTAGCATGCTGGTACAACTTTCATTGATGGGTGGGTCTCGTTTTAAGTGTAAATGAACCACAACTGGAAGTCGATGTTAAATTTACGTACCCACATGGCCCATCACCATCATTTTTATGGCCTGAGCAAGATGACACTAGTACTATTCCTTATAACCAAATTATTTACACAATTGACACTCCTTTTACTTCATCCAGCAGACGAATCTACAAACTTTCTCAACAAAGTCTGAAAGCAATTCAACAATATGTTAACCACTAAGACTAATCAGCTTCAAACTTTATTCTTTACATTGGAGAAATCAATTGACAATCAATTCAAAATTACTAATATATTTTATTATCATTTGAAATTTTCATAAAAAAGATCAGGTTAATGACTACTTGAATGCTTTTGGTTACTTATACACAAGTTTTTACATTGTGTTGAAGTTTTATGTGATGATAATCAACCGGTGTTGTGTCTAACAAAGATCAACACATTTAGCATAACAAAAGTTAATTTTGATAAATAGCAAAGACTTAGGTACTTTTTATGTATGCTTTAAACAAAGAAATGTTATCATTAAAAAGTAATAGAGTTACAATTAAGAAAAAGCATATGCAAAGTTGGTAATTATATGTGTGACATTTTTCTATAATGAAAAACTAAAGAATTGCATGCCTCATTAATTTTGATGCTTTATACTACATATTAAATCAGTTTGGCATAGCTTGGTTTCATGTTAGCCATGTATAGCAGTCATCCAAGATGGGGTTAAAATATTTTTTAGGGAAAAAATTCAGAGCACCCCATAATCGAGGCCCAAAGAGCAACAGCTAAACTATTAAATAACTCAAAAAACACTCCTTTTAGCTTGAAAATATCAGTTTTATTGGATTTGGCATGGTCAAAAATGGGGTGGTAGCAATTTACTGCATCTTTCTACCTCAACTTTGAGCTTTAGAGGCCAAAATCACTCATGCATATCCTCAAAATTCACTTATTTGCACAATTTTTGAAAGGCCATATATTAGGAACGGTCTGTGCTAGAAAAGTGAAATTTTTTGCAAACAGGTTTTTTTACTCTGTTCTATCCTCATGTCAAGTTTGGAGAAGACTCTAGAACATGGGTTGACATTTCACAAAAATTGTATTGATTAAGCATGGATTGACCCATTAGAACTATACTGTAACAACACATTACTCACAAGCTTTTAGCAATCACACATAAGGCAACAGCATTGCATGGTGCTGAGATCGTTTTACGTTTTAACGCTACAACCATCCAATCTACGACAAACAGACACTTTTTTATCGTTAACTGCAACAAAAACACCCTAAAATAGAAATTTTAATAGGTGAAAATAACTAAAAGTGACCTTTGAGAGATCTTCCATGAAATAAGAGTTTTAGATTTGATTGAAAAGTTAAATAAATACATAAAAATCGAACAAAACACTAATTGAGCTTTTAAACCAAATAACTTTAAAACAATAACGAATTTGTATAGATGGCATAGCTCGATGTTTCTTTGAGGTCCAGAGCAGTTCAACTAACAGACTTATGGCTGATAGCTATTTTATTTATTTCCTACAGTCCTCTTTCATGCACCAGTGCAATCATCAGAGAGTAGATCTAAACAAAACAACAAATAGTTAGAAACGATGAAATAATACTAACCAGCAAAGAACCATCCATTATTTCATCTTAACCAACCTTTCTTACCAACCATGTGACCGATTGGCAATGTGGCAACAACGAATATTCAAACTGAGAAAAGAAAACAATGCTCGCCCTCCCTGCACAGTCTAACGTCATAACTATACATTGACAAATCCATAAATGAAATTAAAATAAAAATGTTACGAAATGTTTCTATATAGTTGTTCCAGCGCAAGTACGAAATTACCAAAGATATAATGGTTGTGTTGTAATAAACAAAGTAAAAGATCGTTTGGCAGACCAAATTCAACAACAATTTCTTTTTTTGGCTTGAATGCTCATTGTCGCCACATCGCCAATCCGTCATTTGGTTGGTAAGAAAGGTGGATTGGGATGAATTAATGGATTGTTTGTAGCTGGCGAGTACGATTTTATCTTTTCAAACTATTTGTTAAAATCTACTCCCCGATGATTGTAACGCAAAAAAAAAAGGCCTGTGGGAAATAAATGAAATAATTATTATCCATTGACCTGTTAATAGCTTCAAAGTAATGTTTTTGTACTTTTTGCAGAATTTATTGAAAGAAAGTGTTTTGAGATCTTTTATTATATTAATCTATTCAAAAAACGGGTTTACGAGCCCCGAAAAGATATACTTTTTTTTACCTAGATAATGATGCTCAGTATACTCTTAAAGATTCTGTCTAGGGTTGTCCCCACCCCACTTTTCCTGCCCATTTACATCATAATGACGTCAGTTTTGTAAAAGTTGGCTAAACTTTTTAGCTTTATTGACTTTTACTTTATTCATTCCCTCTTCTCTTATGGTTAGACCTGAATTTCCAAACTTGGGTCACTCAACAAGTGGGAAAGACCTTCAGATGCATCTATGACGTCACAATGCAGTAACAAAAATGTTATCAAAATTGTAAAAAGTTACCATTTTGTCAATGTAACAACTTTTGTTATATTTGATGCAACATATTCATACAAAAATTTACACTGAAAATATGACACCCATTGTGCAATATTGATCGTATTTCAGCGTTTTGCTTGTCAATGTCATGCAAGACTGAGTTTAATTCAATAATAATATTTGCTTTCATAGATCACTTTTTTCAAACTTATAAAATTTTCAAAGTATTATAAAGGTGAAAACGTTTTGATGTCATGTTGAACGTCATACTTTTATCAAAGTTTTTCACGGACCGCACAAATAAAAAAAGTGATGACGACATCGTTTATGACGTCATACTTATGAAAATATTTCTTTTTGCAATTATTAATGTAATTAATAACGGAAAAGTTTCACACTGATTTAAGCAATGTACCATACAATTTATTTAATTTTACAGAATTTTGATGTTGCTAGTGATGAAAGTTTATAAGTCATATTTGTTTATAAGTTTATGAGTAGCCTAACCTCCATAATTTAATTTTTTTATCACAAAGACAAGTAGCTTGTCCATCAGTTCGTTGAGAAATCAGCATCATCCTCCTTAATAAAATCATGGAAATCATTTAATTCAATAAACAGTGAACACTTCCTGCTAGCGTTTTTGTTCTACGCTATCTTTTAGAGATGGAGTCCTTGAGAAAACATTTTGAAGTTCTTAGCATTGAACCCTACAAGTCCTCAAAAATGTTCTGTTTTTGACTTGAGAACAACATTGTAGCTGTTGTTGTAGCGAATACTTATCCTACGATCACCAAAGAACGTCAGACGCTAAATATTGGACAATTGGCTTTTTATTGCGACTACTTCGTAGTTAAAGGAATCCGCACCAGCGTAAAGTTTTCAGGATCAAATGTTTCTGTGAATTATTTCGAATTTCTTGTTCACTGAATTTGCTGCTGGTTTGAAGTCACCAAGCAAAAATAACCATCGCAAAGCGTCTTATGCAAGGACCCAACAACGATCCCAGGATGCGGGTTAAACTCAGATCATGCAATCAGGGTTGTTTAAAAACAATGCCTTTACCTTCTTAGCAATGCTGCCGACTTACCCTCTCGGCCATGCAGCATTTACTCTTGATTGGTTAAAAAAACAACAAAATACAACATAAATTTCTGGTCTGCAAATTCGTTTCCTTTCCTTATTTAAAAAATAATACAATGTAATAGCCACCTAAGCCAAATCACACTCAAACTCATTTAAAATAGCATAGTGTGAAAGCTCTAATTGAAGAATGAGGGGGCAAAAGCCTCGTAGAATTGTTGTTTTATTTCTGCTAATGCTTCCAGTGCAGGCAGTACAAACTGCAAAGCACTAAAGCCATCCAGAGCTAAAATAAGAATCCAGTGGTCCTGACAGACAATTTTATGTTGCTAATGCTAAAACATGACCCATCCTATTCTGCATGCAAATTTAGAAAAAAGTATGTGCGTGATAATGAAATGTAATACAGTATTGCCAGGGATGGCATATTGATATTGCACTACAGTAAATATTTTATAGTATATGTTGAGAACAACAACTTGTTTTGAAAATATGTGACTGTGAAGAATTTGTTTTGAGATAAAACAACAACTCGAATCAGTGGCAAGTCATCGAGACAAAACCACATCCATAGTGTTGCCATATGGCAAAAGAGTTTAGAAAATTTTAAAAATAATTTTTTGATTATGTTTCTTCTTGGGTTTTAAAAACTTAAAAGTATTCTACGTTTAATTGCAGTTGAATGTCTATTTACAGTACAAAATAGTTATTCCGATCATTTCAAGTTTCGTCTCCAGCGTAAAATTTCAAAAAATGGCTTAATCATTCAGATTGATTTTTGTATATCCATTTCGTTTTAAAAACCATTCTTTGTTGTTTGTTTTATGTTAAAAGCAAACGCAACACTATGACATGTGGCTAGAAACACAAGTCACATGATAAAATGGAATGGGAGGAAATAAATCGGAGCATGTCCATGTAGCAACACTAGTACGATGTGGGTACTTTGTTATTTTTCTTAGTTTCTATGTTTTTACTTGGTCATTTTGATAGATGAGCATTAAATTTTTTTAAATTTTTTAAGTCAAAAACGGCAAATTGTGGAAAGCTGAAATTTGGACACAACATTACAAGCTTACAAAGCATCATGCATGCCAATTTTGGGGGTCGAAGATCACGTGATAATGATTTAGGAACCCTAAAACCAACAAA
Organism: Trididemnum nubilum; assembly: GCA_963965965.1. Classification (NCBI taxonomy): domain Eukaryota; kingdom Metazoa; phylum Chordata; class Ascidiacea; order Aplousobranchia; family Didemnidae; genus Trididemnum; species Trididemnum nubilum. Next base: position 1,605,488 of record OZ014488.1, on the reverse strand, counting down.
AAACGGCTATTTTTGAGCTGAAATTTTTTTATTCCGCTTTTAACAAAACGCTGAACGTGAAAGATTGAAATTTGGACACAACATGGGTAGAGATAAACAGTGTATGCATACCAAGTTTGAGGGCTCCCAGTCACGTGAACAAAATTTCTGAGGCGGAAAATGGTCAAAAAGTGGTAAATTTTGAAGTGGTATATCTCAGTAAGTAGTGATATTCTTTGAAAAAAAAATAGTGGTTTTTGAAAACACTAATCAGTACCTTTGTATTGGTCATGTTCATTTATTCCGAATTAGATATAATTTTTCCTTTTTTTTTTCTTTGTTTTTCTTCTATCACTATCGCCTTTTAAACCACAAAACGCAAATCAATGATATCATGGAGTGGTATAGAGTTTGAAACAAACTGGTGTGTGCCTGAATATGGGTGTCATGTTCGGGGATTCCCACTTTTGAATTGTTCAACGTAGATGGGCCAAATTACCAGATTTGGTGGATATTGGTGGTGACTAAAACATTAAAAAATTGGGGGGGCTGCGATGGGGGAAAATGGTTGAAATGCGTCATACAAAATTCAAAAAAAATTTTTTCACTCAACTTAAGTAGATCAAATTTTCGGAATAGATTAATTAAATAAAAAGAAAATTGTTGGTAAAATTTTGGAAATCACAATTGGGGAATATTCTCTCAATGGCTTTTTCAAAATCCAAACCTTTGTAATGATCATTATTGATCAAGGCATGCCAACATGATAGCTAAATGTAGACAAAAGTATAAGGTAATAATTTTTGTGGTGTTACATTGCATCAATCTCCCCAAAATTTCCTATTTTCAGGTTAAAACTTTTGGGTTTTTACAACATAGGAATGGATTTGCGAAATAAAAAAGTTCCTCAATTTTTTCTGGCTACTGCAGTACTCCACTTGATTAATGGCTCAGTTTGTTTGTTGTGGTACTGGCAAGGTTTTTACACGTGGTGTTCATGAAAAAAATTAACACTACCAGTATTTTGTCATGAAAGGATATTATGAAAAATTTTGTTATGAAGTTTGTAAGGTAGTAATATTCCTGAGAGAAGATTCAGTTACGCAAAAGTCAATATTTACTTATGACAAAATGGTGTTGAATTTTTTCATTACACCATAGCAAACTTTGTCTATGAAGGTTGTTTCATAAGTTTATGTACGATAGTTTGACGAAATTGTAAAAGTTTCATGCAAGCTCTCAGTTAGAGAAATTGAGGCTTTTCATTTTAAAGCTGTTTAAGAAAACTTTTTAAGTTTTTAGCGCCTCAATGGACGTTTGAAATAGACTAGCCTATTTGCATTTACCATGGAAGTGGCTATTTTGCCTCTAGAGGCAAAATAGTATTTTTACTCTGTTTGGATTAGGATTTGAGTTAAGGCTATTTTATCACTAGAGGCAAAATAGCCGTTAGAACTATTTTGCCTCCAAATGGCAAAATAACATGGGGCTGTTTTGCCTCTAGAGGCAAAATAGCCACTGCTTTTTATACACTGCAATATTTGCAGTAACATTGGTTTTTACGATGGAATAACCTATTTAAGTGTTTCAGACTTACAAAAGTTTGTGGCCTATTAGAGTGTCAATAAATGAATCTTTTTAGTTGGCTATCAGGCTAAAGGCTAAACATACTGGTAATATAGCCTACCGGTATATACGTAGATGTATCGTCACATACGGTACCTACTAGGATAGCCTAGGTGTATTGTTAATGTTATTGATTGTAGAACCAAGAATATGATTGTACGATGTTGACTAATATGCCTGGTGAAAATGCTGTTACATACGTATTGAAATTTTGTTCAAAGTGTCCATTTTCTCAGTAGTGTCAAAATATTACCGTACTAAGTTGTATTTTGCAACCCCAGATCATGCAAGCAGGATTGTCATAAAAAAACATGGCTTTACTCTTTGGCCACGCTGCTGACTGGAAGTGGAATGATGGAGAAGGTGGGCTAGCATAATGCTGTTGATAATAGCATAAGCTGTTCCTTAGGTGCAATGATATGACTCATAGGCCTGGCACTGGCAGTAATGCCTGATGCTCTTAGGTGCTCGATACTGGCAAATGCTCTCTAATAAACAAACAAATTGAGAAAATAGTTGGAGGTTACTAACCAAGTGAGTATGATGGTAAACAGTATAATGTATATTGCTCAATTGCCCTAAACAGGTATACAGTCGGCTAGTAGGCCACAAGTATGTATTGGTACCGGTATGGCAATCTCAACCCTGCAATGCACGTTTAAAACACCTAGTCGGGTTGTTAGAACTGTTGCTCATGATCTTGTTTCTTTAAATAACTTTTGCATTAAACACCGCTAAGGGTTTAAGCAAGACAGTTGTGGTAATGACATTAAATTGATACTTATTTCCTAGATAGTGACTATTTCACCGCAAATTTTTAAGTTAAAGAGAATAAAACGAGAATGACAAATATTCATTCGCGCTTTTTTCAGTTGCTTTTTTAGGGGTTAACATTAGGGTTTTAAGTTAGGGTTGGGGTTCGATTTGGGAATAGTATTAGAGTAAGCATTTAAGTTTGGGTTAGATTTGAGTCAGAATTAATAAAAAACTAGATGAACATTTCCGGTGAAATAAAGCTTTCCTATTTCCTATAATTGGCCTTTTTCTGCTGATGCTTTTACTAATACAATAGTTGGTAGTATGTTGCCAGCTTCCAGATATGTCGTCTTTCTGTATGCCCCTGAGGAATGGCATTTCTAACAAAATCAATTTCGAGTGTGTGATGAGAATCATTTTTTTTTGTTTAACTTTTCATTGTTTAGTTAGGCTTTTGTTTTGAGTTTTTTTTTTTATTAATTCTGGTCCAATATAACGTTAACCTGTTAACTCAAATTCATTTAGTTGAAACGTTTGGACTTGTTCTCTGTTTTCTCAAGTTTCCAAAATGTTTGATGGACATTTGACATGGAGCCAAAGGCTGTAGTAGTGTTTGGTTTTCAATTATTTTAAGTGAATTCAATTTACCACCAAAAGTTTTTGATTAAATTTTTCTTTTACGCCTCCTCAAATGCATTTCCTTGGTAACACAACAAAAAATGACAAAAAAAAAAAAAAAAAAATAGCCATAACTTCGGAATCGCTCATGCTAGATGCAAAATTTTTTTTCTAAAGATGCAGATTACCCAAGTTCCTATCTGCTCTCAATACATTATATCAGTCTTAACTGCTCAATTTTTCAAGTAAAATCAAGAAAACAGTTTTTTTACTAATTTTACTGAATTTTCTATGATATATCTCATTGCACAGAGGAGTTGTGTAATTTTTCTGGTAATGTATAGTAACTTTTTATTGGCTATATTGTTATTAAAGTAATTATTTTATTACAACAAACATTGATTGGTTCTTAAAGTGTTCTCTGATAAGATGGCTAGCACTGTAAGTGTGAAAAGCAGTAAAATCATGACAGAAATATAATGTTTAACTTATTATCAATCACTGCTGCATTCTGTTATTTTCACATGTTATTTCTGTTGACTTTGAAAAATGTTGAAATGTCAGTAAAAATTTGGCTGCTCTCTGGCCACAAGAGAAAATAGTTTTGACAGAACTGCATTTCTCATTACAAATTCTTTTGCAGTAAAAGACTTGCTCAACTGCTCATGAATTCTAAAAGTTAGCATGCTAAACTCCAAAAAGAAAAGACAACACTAATCAAAAGCAACAGGTACTGCTGAAAAGACTGCGTTTAAACTAAAGGGATGGTGCCTAAAGTATGATTTTGACTACTACTCTATCAGGGTTTAATCAAAAAATTTTGGAATCACCTGCCATGCACTGGATTGTTTTTCAGAAACGCAAGTAAATCAGAACTCTAAATTACCGAAGACAAATACAGGGTAGGCCCTAAGTCTTGCACCAAAGCATTTAAAGCAGTCCTGATAAGTTAATTGAACTGACAAATGCAAACAATGTTTCATTACTCTATAAAAGAACATATATTCTATGCCCAAGAAAAGAAAACGATATCTTACCCTGTTCATTTTGAAGTGTTTTACATCACTCGCCACATATTTTTTTGTGTACATTGCACAACTTCTAATCCACCCTATGCAGTGGGATATATCTAAAAATCTGAAATAAGTTTGATAAACAGCTTGCAATTAATCTAAAATTATTAAGAGTTTTAGTATTGCTTTGTGATGAAAATGAAGTCAGCTTATCGTGTATGTGATTGAAGTATTACTGGATTAAAGGGTAATTGAATCATGTTCAACACTCTTGATGATGTATTGCAAATCTTAAAGCATTTTACAATTCCAATGCAGTAAAGCCAAAAAGTCTCAAAGCTCTATCTAGAAGCAAGTTTAACAGCAATCTATTTCAGACTCTTTAATTGTTACACTTTTAGCAACCACCAATATTGCTGAAGCTCTTTGTTCTGCTCTTGGATGCTGGCTGACTTGGATATGTCAATTCAAAGTTTTCTTCATCGTTTTAAGTGCTGATAACAATATTAGCTTTATTTCTAGTGTTTATACTTTTGGCTTTAGATCTTTTTGCTGTTAAACATTTGTTCCTTTTTTCTATTCTCTCTTCAGAAATTTTTTTGGTTTTCACATCCTTTTTCATGATGATGTCTTTTTAGGCTTTTATTGTTGTAAGCATTAGAAGTCTTCAACTAATGTCAAGTTACTTGATACGCATTGCTTTTAGTTTAAACTTTGCGGATGCAGCACAATATATTTTGGTACAGCTTTCTAGAAACAGTTGTTTTGACTCTTGAGTTTGCCTGGTTTTCCAAAGATTTTAGTTAAGCATGGTTTGTATTATGTGATGCCAAACCAAAATCAATTTTTATCCATGAATCCTGCACTTTGGAAGCAGACTTCCAGCACAACATGCTGCATTATTTTGTTTTTTTGTGGGCAGAAGCAGCCAAATCTTACTAAAATTTTGAACATTTTTTCAGCAAAGAGAATTAGTTTGTTTTCCTAAATAGTAGCATGATGCCTACCAATAGCATGTTGGCTTTAGAACATACTATACTATACCTATTTAGTAATTGCTAAACGTAGGCATCACAAGCATGTTATTGTCCAAAGCCAAAATACTCTGCATGTTTAGAACAATCGCAAAGAATTAAGATTGGAAAATAAGAAGAATACAGTCAGTGATTATAAATTAGTTGATACATTAAATTCTGTTGTAGTGATCTTGCGCTTTTCAACACTTACAGTTCTAGGTATCCTATCTGACAACAGTGTGAAAATCAATTAACACGTCCTAATACAGCAATTACTCTGCAATGACAGTATAGCTAATATAAAGTTACCATCTACACAAATTCCATAACGCTTCTATGCAATAGGCTATCATAGAAAACTCAATAAACTTGGTAAAAAAAACCGTTTTCTTGATTTTACTTTAAAAATTGAGCAGTTAGACAAATACCTTGAATAATGTTTTGAGGAAAGATAGGAACTTGGGTAATCTGTATCTTTAGAAAAAAAATTTTGCATCAAGCATAAGCAGTTGCGAAGTTATGGCCATTTTTATTTTTGTCCTGTTGCGATAGAAACGCATTTTGAGGAGGCGTAAAACAAAAGTTTAATCAAAAACTTTTGGTGGTAAATTGAATTGGTGGTTGAACCATAACTTTTGCAAGAGTTTCCAAGCAATTGAAGAAAGTCACCAACATTTGGTACGGCCTAATGCAGACCCACCAAAATGTACGAGAGAATACTGATATAGCTGCTGGGCAGGTGTTCCAAAAGCTTGTAATTTAGTTATTGCGTTATTTACTAACTTTTCTGGATCTTAAAGGTTTGGTTGATGGTAGTAAGCTATTGTTTGGAATAAAATTTGGTTTTAGGGGTGAATCTGGAGGGCTGTTTGTTTGGGATGTTCGCTTTTGGTGTTAGGTAATTGACAAGGTTTGTTTGGCTAACGATTGTGCTAGCAGAATTCTTTGTTATGTTTGACATTGCTGCTAAGTTGCTCTCTCTGGCTAATGTGGTATTTTCAGGGTTTTTTGATGAGAAGATGTGGTCGTTTGAAACTTCAAAAATTAATTTTTTTGTAAGTATTAGGTATCGGTTGAGAGTTGTTGAAGTTGACCTAGAAAAGAACTGGATAAAGTGGGTTGTGGTCTTGCACAATTGGATGGAGGTTAAGTGTGGTCATTAAGCTGAATTTCGTAAGTGGGCTGGCGTTTTTATTGGGCATGGATGATTTGCACATATTTGGAAAATGTATTGGCAGGCTATGCAACCAAATAAAGGGAGTTTTTTGTTTTGTTTGAGTGGAATGAAATGAAGATGAGGAATTAAGTTTTTTCAGGGTCAATGTTGAATCTGAATTTATGATTTGCGTTTGATGGAAGGTTAGGTTTAGTCTTAAGAGTTTAATGTTAGAGGTAATAAAAGTTTTAGACTTGTATATGTTTCCCGGTTGCCGAACTGCTAGATTGGCATTGGCCATACCCGTAGTGAAATTTTGAATTGCTTTTATTATTTTTAATTGTGTTATTAAGTTTCTGTATTGTTGAAAAAGTTTAAGCGAAATTTTGTGAGCAAGGTTGGTGGAATGCTGAGTGCAGTCCTTGTTAAAAATGATGTAAGGTTTATTTCTAAGAACTCATTTCAAATTTTAATCATTAACAGTGTTGCCAACGGCTTGTTACTGCGAAGGAATTCCTGGAAAGAAAGTTTTTTCGTGGGTGAATGATGTGGAGATGAGACTCGACAACTTCTTAAATGCTTCGTCATCAAGCAGGTATATAAAGAAAGTTTTGGTTTTGTAATATTCATAATGTTTATTTGTGTATACATGTTGCATCTGAGAATATAGCCCAATAAAATTGTTGCTTGCATTGAATCTTTTCCAATCAAAATGTAGCATAGGCTTAGCCAAGATTTTTGATTGGGGGGGGGGGCAAACCACAAATCACGTAGGTCTTCACAGTCCGATTTATAATTTTTGATTGTGGGGGCGGAAATTTAGTTGAAGACCAATTCAGGATTGGGGGGAGCCCAAAAAAAAGTCTTCACAGTCCGATTTAGAATTTTTGATTGTGGGGGCGGAAATTTAGTTGGAGACCAATTCAGGATTGGGGGGAGCCCAAAAAAGTCTTCACAGTCCGATTTAGAATTTTTGATTGTGGGGGCTGAAATTTAGTTGGAGACCAATTCAGGATTGGGGGGAGCCCCCAAAAAAGTCTTCACAGTCCGATTTAGAATTTTTGATTGTGGGGGCGGAAATTTAGTTGGAGACCAATTCAGGATTGGGGGGAGCCCCCAAAAAAAGTCTTCACAGTCCGATTTAGAATTTTTGATTGCGGGGGCTGAAATTTAGTTGGAGACCAATTCAGGATTGGGGGGAGCAACCTTTAAGCGTTAAACAATAAAACAACAAAAAAAGATCTTCACATACCAAAGGGCCGATTTTGTCCTGAAAATCAGGCAAAAACCAAAAAACGGTTTTCACGGACTGCAGTCAGGTTGGAATCAAAACAACTAAAGCAACTGAAGGAAGATTAGTCTTTTTTGCCACAGATTTATCATGATTGACATTGCAATTGGGAGGGTTCCGGGCCCCCTGGGCCCTCCCCCCTGGCTACGCCTATGAACTGCAGTTTAGTTACAGTAAGTAATGTTATCATAAATTATGTTCATTTTTTTACACTGGTAAACTCTTAAATGCCTTTGTAAAATTAGTAACTGAAACAAATTAAACATCTAAACATTAAAAGTCTGATCTGTAAAAGTCAAAACATTGCAATTAAATTATTATTGAAAAATGATTTGGATAATTCAACTGACTTGGAGATCTTGTCAGTTTTTTTTGATTTGGTTAAGCGGGTGCAGTGTTTTGCTTAGCCCACCATGGCTGGATTGGTTTGGGGGCCGCTCTGAGACTTCATCGTTTGATTTTTTTTTCAATGTTTTGAGTTGAAAAAAAAGCAATTTTCCAACACATTATTTGAACTTCCAGTCATGTCATGTTTTAAAGGTAATTTTTGGTCTCAAATGCTAAACATTGTTTCTAGTAAATCTTTGAAGTTGAAATGTATTTTGGTTGCATTGTAAAAAGTATTATTTACATTGCAGTGTCGTCAATGGAAAGTTCTGTGTGGTTGGTGTTCCTTGGTGCAGATTGCATGGTGACAGATTGCAAAAGGTTAAATTTGTTTTTTGGCAAGTTTTGGATTTTCCGTTTGTTTATTCTGTTGTTTTTGTTCAGGGGGGGGGTTGCTGTTATTTGATTTCTTGTTGTAATGCATTTTTATGTCATTGTAAACACTTATGTCGCTTAAGAGGGGGTGCTATAAGAGTTAAAATATCTCACAGATTAGTACAAAGTTTAAAAAATCGCCAAAAGTAAGCAATAAAATTTGATCGCTTGTTGAAGCATGCTAACAGATTTCATAAAAGAATTATATAAATATGTTTCAAAATTGTACCACTTTAAATTTCATAGCACCTCAGCAAATTTCCGTTGGAGTTTTTGCAGCTGATTACGAACTTGATATTATTTTTAATTATGACGTCATATTGAGGGTTCAGGACTCCATTTTTTGTGTCATTTTTCGACTTCTGTGTTTTCTCGAAAACTATACATTGTGGAACCTTGATATTTACATCAAACGATGCAGAATACATGATTTGCTGTGTTTAATAGATAAAAATGTTGTATCTTCAACAGAAAATAAGCTATTTACAGTAGAAAAAAGGGATTTCCACAAGTTGCTGGATATGATGTCACAAACATCAAAAAACACTGACGGAATGATGTTTACTTGTTTTCAATCGCTATTTTGACTGAAAACCAGCATTTATGCGTTGTAATGACTGGAACTGGGTTGGTGTTTTGATTTAGAGGGAATAGGTAAAGGCTGGGATAAATCGGGCCAAAATGATGGGGAAACCTTCAGAATTGGCTCTATTAAAGCGTTTTCATGCAGATGGACCAGGAAAATGATTATTTTATTATCATGATTTTTTTTACCATATTGTCATTTGATATGTTAAGTTGAAGTCTGTCCTATGAGCTCTCCATGTGGTTATCACATAACTGCTTCTCAGCTATTCTGGAAGTATAGAGTCTCCAATTTATTTTTTGGTGTTTGATTTTATCGTTGCAGGAAAACTTAGGCATGTTTTAATTATAATTCCTACACTTCTTTTAGCTCCAAGATATTTCAACTATTATTACTCTTGTTTGGGGCAATGACTTAAACGAAAAACGAGTCGGTTTCCCTACATAGCTGTTATATATGCTGAATATTCTTTCGAGCTTAATCGGTGTAAAAATTTCTTGAAAGCACTCTCAGCAACGCCTGTGGAGCCAGGGTGTAACAACGAAGCCATTGGCATTGTATCTTTGAATTTGCATGAAACTTCAATATCATAAAAAATAAGTAAAAGGATCTTATTAAGAGTTCAGGAGCTTCATTATTTACTGACTATTTTTTCATTACTTTTTACCAAGATAAATCTGGTGCTGGTACAAAGTAGTTTTTAAAAAAATTTCTCCTTTAGTGTTACATGGCTCCTTACTGGCCGTAGGCATATCATCCTACGGACAACTTGGAAGGGAAAGAATATACAGTGTTTATTGTTCTGTGAACTTTCTATCTTTTGCATTTTTACATGTTTAGCTTTGAGCATTACACAATTTTTAGCTGCATTTTTTTCGGAAATGATTTTAAAAGGCAGTTGCAATTGCATGTTGGACTAAGTTGTAGCCCTGTAAAATATGTTGAAAAAATGCTACGAGATTAGAACACACAGTAAATTTTGTCTGTATAAAATCGGAAAAACACTGCTATTTGCTTGTGCTAATTGTTGAAAATGTAACTATCTGTGGTACAACTTTTGGTAGCGGTGTGTTACTTCAAAGAGGCAGCAAGGTCAACATTATTGTAAACTTTGTAACCTGTAGTATATTTTTCTATGTGCAACTATAAAAGAACAAGATTACAGCACTGGTTTACCCATTGTACTGGTATGAAATTCGTTTAGAGCAGTGCAGTACTGTTAAAAAAACGAAACGTCAAATTGTACATAAAAAAATTTGAAATTGTATGCATCTTTAGTTGAGAAATACCAATGTTGTCACTATAGCAACACCTGGGCCCGAAAAAATATCCAGTATTTCTAACAGCTGTGTTGCAAAACCAACTCGTTTTTGTGTAAGTTATTGCCCCAAAGAATACTAACAATAATTGAGATATCTTGGAGCAAAAAGAAGGGTATAGGAATTATAAATTTAAAAGTTATGTTTCCCCGCAAAAGTAAAATCGAACATCAAAATTGCCATCAAAACATTGCCCATTTTATGTTTTTGGACTGCTGATTTCTATGCTGCATTTCAAAATTATTAATTTTTATCGAAATAGACCTAAACTTAAGTTATTTGCAAAACCGTACAAAATTTTGGAGTGCTAAGAGCGGAGCTCTCAGGCCCCCGAACACAGTATCTGGTTACACGACTTATTGTAAACGAGTGCTGCTGCGTTTTCAAGTTATATAATCTTCCAATGAGAAGTTATTGAGCTGGGCAAATAACAACTGCTATCTACTATAATGAAGTAGTACCGTTATCTTTAAAATATAACCTTTTGCAGCTTCCTAAACGTTATAAAAGGTGACCCCATGAAATTCCGCCCCGGGTGTCACCATCCTCAGGGATGCCACTGATTGTTAACAAATGGCGTGAGGCACTAAATAGTGGATGATACACACAGTTTTGATTACAACGGCTTCTGTGTAGTTTGGGACGTCTGGTTTGGGCTTAAGGTGATGCAATGTTTCTGTATATTTGTTGGAATTGTACATTCAGTTTCCTGCCTGTTCGGAAGCACCAAGTACCCTAGAGACAGTACTTAAATTGTAGGGGGGACGCTTCCCCCACTGAGAGTTAGCGTTCCACCATCGAGGTTCAGCGTCCCCCATTGAGATTTCAGTGCTGGTTTTGAGATTAGATGAAAAAGGGCCCTTCAGCATGGATTAATCCCAGAAACTCGGCTGAATTTAGTCCCAAATCGCGGTGATGACCTTTTTTTTGGTATTCACTCGATTTTGGGGACAGAAAGACATAATTTTCACTAAAGTAGTATCGCATTCCGAATGCTTTTGGTCAAGGCTGCAAAAGCGTCCCCCCAAGCAAAATTTTTCTGTTTAAGTATGGCCTAAAGATAATTATTATTTGGCGTATTATGCAAGGACGTTACAATCTAACCATGGTGCCGTTGAAGTGAAATCATTCTGTTATAGTCGGCGTAATAACGACGCGTTTGTCCTCTTTGTCATGTTTATTAAAGAATTTTGTTTTATTTTTATTTGTAAGTGTTAAACTTGGGTTGCCCTGGTTTTGAATGTGTTTGTTGATACTTCACCATGTTATGGTTTGTTCCTGTTATTGCTGCAATAAAGATTTATTTGCGCTTGGAGGTAGTGCTCAGGTAGGGATTTTTCATGGTGGGGGTTGGTGGCAAAGTAGCATTGAGGTTGCGTTTAACGCGAGGAAAGTTAGGGTTCAGGGTCTATATTAGGGTTTTGACAAAAACATAGCAGTAACTTTTTCTTGAAGTGAAATAAGCAGAACTACTTTAATAGCTTAACAATTATTGATCTGACTAGAAACGACTACATTTTTTACAAATTTATTCAAAGCAACCAGATCACTATTACCATAATAAAGTTCGATAATGCCGCAAGTTCCCAGATATTGCTTGCGATGTCACATTCTAGTTTTAGATTGTTCTCATAGATTGTTATTTTTTACTAAATATTAATTTATGTAACTTGTGTTATGGCATGTTTGATGACGAATCCGTAAAGTATGTATTATTCAGGGATCACTACAAATTTCTTCTTTGAGCTAGAGGTCTGAGGTTCAAATCCCAGAACGACTGAATTTAACCTAAAGTTACATACAGCCAGGCTGGCTTTCCTTCAAATTTGCAAAAGTCGCTGCTGGTTTGCTTTGGGGCAGTAGGTCTCTAAAACTAGTTCTTTGATTCAGTGTAATAAGTTTAATACCTGCCTTTAGTTGAGTATCAATCAAGCGTAGTAAAATTCAAACTCAAAATTATGTTCAAATTCAGCCTTCAAATTATACTCAATATTGGCTATGGAAAATATCGCCAAAAAGTTTGACATCAATTTTCTGGCACAAAAGTTTGGAGAAAAGTATCGTTCTAGGCTTGCGGGAATTTACACGTTCACTGCTGAAGACGTTACAAGTGCTTTCAAGGGAAAACGAAAAAAATGATTTTTCTAAAAAACTGAATTGACCAAACCATCAAGCAACTTTCAGGTATAAAATAAAGTCTTAAAATGAGCAGATTAAATTCTAAACCCACAAATATTGTTTGCAGAAAACTTAGCAATGATTGGGAAGCTTCGAACCAATTAAGTAAACACCCGGAATCATTTACTTGCTTAATGTATGGAGACAATAAAACTCAATCACTTGATTTTTTGTGAAGCAAAATGATAGAAAAATTTGGTTGGAGACAATCTATCGCTTTCATCAAATTCAAAAACTGATTGGGCTGCGACTTCCATCGTGCTTTAGTAATTTGCTTCCTTACATATACAGTGTTAATCATTGCATGCCTTTTATAAATGAGCTGATGAACCATTCATAGAAGCACCAAATCCTTATGACAACAAGCATAGTTGGCTCAAAAACCAAAGTAGCCATTTGGAACAAATTTGGCAAGTACGACCCTTTCTTTCAAGCGCTTTGGTAGACATTGTAAATAGCGTAGAACAAGAAAGTGAGCAAGGAGTGTTCACTGTTTTATTGAATTAAATGATTTTGATGATTGTATTGAGGAGGATGATGCTGACTTCTCAACGAACTGATGGACAAGCTACTTGTCTTTGTGAAAAAAAAATTAAATTATTGAGTTTAGGCTACTTTTACTTATAAACTGTTCTTTTTAAATGCGACATCATTACTAGCAACATCAAAATTCTGTAAAATTAAAGTATTTGTATGGTACATTGCTTAAATCACCGTGAAAATTTTACGTTATCAATTACATCAATAATTGCAAAGAAATATTTTCATAAGTATGATGTCATAAATGATGTCATCATCACTTATTTTTTATTTGTGCGATCCGTGAAAAACTTTGATATAATCTTATCTATAACAAGCAGCACAAGCTTAAGGCAGCTTTTGTGATTACGTACCAACAATGACATTATCAATATAATGTCATTGATTTTTCACCTTCATAATGCTTCAAAACTTTTCTGATTTTGAAAAAAAGTAAGCTATGGAAGCAAATATTATTTTTGAAATTAACTCGGTCTTGCATGTAAAACTAAATGCTGAAATACAATAAATATTGCTAAATGGGTGTCATATTTCCAGTGTAATTTATTGTGTGAAAATGTTAATCAAATCAAACCAAATTCATACAGTATCTTCTAATATGCATGTACTTATTGTAATAATAATATCAAGGCTCTACATCAAATATAACAAAAGTTATAGGAGTTGACAACCAAACGGTAATTTTTTACAATTTTGGTAACATTTTTGTTCCTGCATTGTGACGACATAATCTATGACGTCATAGATGCATTTCATAGTTGCCCATGACCCACTTATTGAGTGATCCAAGTTTGGAAATTCAGGTCTAACCATAAGAGAAATGAGAATTAATAAAGTAAAAATCAACAAAGCTAAAAAGTTTAACCAACTTTTGCAGAAATGTTGTCATTTTGACGTAAATGGCAAAAAAAGAGGGGGGGTAAGGACAACTCTAGTCGGAAACTTTCGATAATACAGAGGATCGCTATATAAGTAAAAAATATATATCTTTGCAAATTTTTAATCCCTGCATCTAAACGATTTTTTAAACCTAACCAGACGAAATTTCTGGACATAAAATGTTAGTTGAAGCTTAATTCTAGTGGAGAAATAATGCACATTACTTACAGAAGTAAAGCAGTTTTGAAATGTATCAGTAAGTTTAAAGTTACCAAATTTATGAATATTCAAAACAATTTCAATTTTGCATAGCTGGTTAAAAAAGAAACTCTCTCAAAACTGCCAAAGGCTCCAAATGCAATACAGTACTTCCGATTTCCTTTTTTTTCTGCTGGTCCAATTGCCTTCAATTTCGGAGCCAAAACCCTTGACCTGGAACATGGACTTGTCTGATGTAACAACCATATGACAATAGATAGATGGATAGACGTTTATTTTGCACTTTAAAATCACTTTAGCCAAACACAAGCATTTATATAAAACGAAATGTAAACGACTAGCAACTTCCAGTCAGTCTTATTTTGTAGGATTCACAAATCTGCCCTTTCTCGACTTTCAACATTCTTCTCACATCTCCTGCCAACGTCTCTCTGGAACGTCTGATACCATGCCTCCTCACTTTCCAACAGTGGCATTCTACACTTTCAATGGGTCATGCGGGTATGCCTGGAAAAAAGAAGTGAGCATGCTGGAACCTCCCAGCTAATGGGCACCGCAAATTTACACTCAATTCTTCAAACGACAAATTCCGCAAAATAGCAATGGGTGGTCTGCAACTGCAAACCCGCAAGCTTGCGGTAATTTTATGCTAACTTTTTACACTTCTGCAACCCAAAATGACTTTCTACTTCCACAGAATGGAACTGCAAACGATACTGTTATTTAGTTCTACGCCCACATCACAGAAATTGGTTTCGTTTGCATTACAAACAAGAATTTTTAAGAGGTGCAACTGAAAGAAATACTTGCTCAAGGCAAGAAGTTATTTTTGCACGGGCATCTGAAGCTCTTGAAAGCTTGGTAACATCTTCTTCACTTGCTGAGTTCATGGATCAATTGCGAGATATAACTAGAGGAAAACAACGTCACATTTTTCTCGCCAACCAAACTAAGATTTTGAAGCACTCTTTAGGCGTGCAAAAAATTTTATGGCAAAATGTTGAAAACTTCTAACTAAAGCAATTTTTTGCTAAAAAGTAATTAAAACGGAAAAACAACGTCGATCAACAGGCATGTCCATGATCACAACATCACAGGAATTGCACTGGTGAGCATCTGCGACCGGTTTTGTTCTTGCTCAAGGGACTCATCAGGCTGAAGAACAACGAGAAAACCAAATTAAGCAATGCAGCGACGGAAAACAAAACTTGCAAACCAACATCATGCATAGGCATCACGCCACGCGAATGTTCCTTGTCAAAAGAACAAAGCTATAGGGACCCCAAGTAGACTATCAAGAACTACAAAAACCACCACGGGAACCACAAGGGTACCAGAGATATCGTACCTCCGGGCGGGGAACCATAGCAAATCAATCAAATTGAACAAATTGAAAGCAATGCCAGCCTTAGCTGCAAAATAAAAAGTAATTAAGAACGTCGCCATGTTTGCTATTAGACTACAATGAAAAAAGCGAATTACATTATAAATATTGAGTAGCGCTAATTGACAAAAACAGCATTACACTTTTTCTATAAGAACAACTTTTTAAAAACATGAGGCTAATTTTTGCTCAAAATTTAAGAACAAATTGAAAGCAATGCCAGCCTTGGCAGCAAAACAAACCAAAAACGAACGAAAAAAAATTCAATCAAGGCAAGAAACAAATTTTATGATTTGCTTGTGTTTGCATGCAAAATTGCAACTATTTCCAGATTATAGAGCGCTGTTGCTCTACTCAAGCAATAGGGAAAATTTTTTGGCAGTTGTTCAGCTGGAAAAAAGCTTGCTTTTTTTTCTCTTTTGCAATTTTACAATACTGCAAAAGCAGAAAAACCTTCACTTAAGCAGACAATGCAACAGGATTTAAACAGTGTTACAAACATGGCCGCTAAATTGACATTGATGCTCTCAAAATTTTTACAAAATCAAGAACAAATGAGGCTGAAAATCGGCAGCAAATTGAAAACAGCAAGTCTCGACCCAAGATTACTGGTTCTAAAGGTAGACTGTACTTCAGCTTGTTCACTTTTGAAAAATTTTGAAACCTTAAGTCACTGTTAACATAAGTTTACCCACCAACAACCTCAAAGGCGCTTTGCGTCATTCAAAAAAATTGTAGCATGGAAAAAATTGTTCTGTTTTGACATTGATCCAAAAATATAATTAAATTCGGTTGTTTATTAAGTAAGTATCATAGGTCAAAATTTGCTTGCTTAGAATAATAACGCAATGCTCGTAGTATCTTTTTCAATAACAATGCATAACGCATTATTTCGAAGTAGAAATGCATCTGCCATCACAATGAGATATTTATTATGAGCATCTCGCAAAGAAATTCCAGAGAGCAGTTTTAACGCATGTTGGGTGAGACAGTTCCGAAATGGCAGTTTGTCGGCTAAGTTTTTTGTTCGTTAGTGCCTTTTAACAAGCAAAAATGGCCTTTATGAGCTGGCAAACATGTTCAGTCATGTAGGCCCTGGTCTGATAAATAGGAGATCTTGAACAGTAACGCTTCATATCTGCAATGTAGACTATGGACCTATAACAAACACCAGTACGTTGTCTTCAACTTATTTAACATCCTGTTCTTTTAAGTAATAGCATACTGTATATGTCAGCTGCATGGCCGAGCAAAAATGCAAGCAGGTTAATTGTTTAAGCAAAACTGCGACCAGAGTTTGATTATGGTTGCAAGCTACTACTTTGACACATAATCTGGTGGCTGGAAACTGGAAGAGTGCAAGCTTACATACTCTCCACTCACTCTTATCTCTTGTTCTAACTTCTAATTATAGTATGTTCGTTGAGTTGAAAATCCTCGGTTGATTTACATGCTTGTACTTCTCACATAGGATAAAACTTACCATATAGGATAAACCAGAGATGATTCTTAGAAAACTCTTTAGCCGCACGAACTTGCGTTTTTGCATACTTAAAAACGATACCAGGGTTGCCACAGAAAATGCAAAATCAAATTCCAGGACTTTTTTAGGTCATTTTCCAGGACTTTTCCAGGACTGTTTAAGATTTTTTTTACAGGACTTAAAATTTAATTTTGACCATTACTCTCATGCACTTACTCTTTTGTACTTGTGATTGACGAAAAATTTTGATGTAACGCATTTGCATTCCTAGTACTGACCACTATCCAGGTGCAAAGCCAAAGATTTGCAACAAGAGGGTTGTGGTTTTTGGTGTGGGGGCAACCCCCAGCCGCCGTAAGCCATTGGGGGTCTGGGGGCAAAGCCCCCAGCATTCAAAAATTTTGCAATTTTTTTTCAATAATAACTTAATTTTAGACCTAGTTTAGTAAAAATTATTGCTTTTATAACGTGGCATAGAAATTAGCACTGCAAAAACATGATTAAACTGGTTGCATAAATGAGTTACAGGATGTGAGTGAAAGATAGAGCTCGATCGATCTGACTTTTTTAGGCCGATACCAATATGTAACTCATAAACTACCAAATTTTGTCTATATTTTTCACTTGACTTGAAACGAAAAGCTTCACTAATCCTCCTTCAAAGAAAGATTATTGCAAACACAAGTCATACTAAGCAAATCAACGCAAGAACACTTGTGCTTGCAATAAAAAAATATACAGTTTAACGTAATTGCGCCAAGCCGATATTTTATCAGCGGTAGATAGCCGATACGACATACCGGCTTGGCACTGATATCAGGCAAAATACATCAGCCGAGCGATAGATATATCAGTCGAGCTCTAGTGATGGGTAATAGTAAAACTTCAGTCCTAGCTTTATTTCCATACACTGAACTATAAAATTTTACTATTTGAAGAAAACAGAGCTTATTTGAATGCCAGGGTGCAAACAAAAAAACTCTACCCAAGCCTTTGACCCCAACCTTAAACTAAACCCAAACTGTAACCCTAGCTCTAACCCTAATGTTAATTCTAACCCAAACTCAAAATATAAACCTCAACTAACCACTAACGTTAATAATTTACAAAATAAGAGTATTTGAGCAAATAAGCACCCACTTTTGCTCTCTTATTCTCTAAAAGCAGAGCTCATTTTGCATGCTAGAGTGCAAATAGGCACCTCCTTTGAAAAAACTTCCAAGTATTAATTCATCCAAATCGTGTGTATTTTATAACGCTAGATAAACATATAATTTGAGAGGAGAGGCTAATGAAACGAGATTTGAGAGAGTTGATTGGTAATTAACAGGATTAAATACTGAATAGACTCCTTATAATTGTCTTACAAAGCCTACGTTAAGCATTTTGCATCAAGCGATCGAATTAATTGTTTATTTTTAGCCATTTTTAGTTAGTTAGTTAGTTAGTTGTGACTGGTTTCTTGTTGACCAATACTAGCCCTTCCCAAAATCATGTTCCAAAAGTGACTTCAAATTACTTTACTATCCACATTACTGCAAAAAACTGCCTCAGAATTATAGTGCGATAAACGTATTTTTCTTATTGCGCATTTTGGTCTGTGGGCCAATGGAGAGCAATAGCCCGCTATGCTACTGCTACTACAGTATCGCATTGCAATAAATTAATGCCCATGAATTCACTCTTCCTAATAATATTCAATACTTTATACATACTGTACTGCAAAGTGCAAATTTTGACTAATGGGAGGAAGTGCTAATTTGCACTCTAGTAAGATTGCTTAAAATGAACAAACAGTAAGAACTAGTAAGAACTGCTTAAAACGAATAAGAAAGCAAAAAGCAGAGGAATGGGGCTCATATTACTGTTAGGTTAGAGCTAGGGTTACAGTTTGAGTTAGATTTAGAGATGAGTTAGGGCTAGGATAGCGATTTTTTGTTTGTGCACCAGCATACAAATAAGCTCTGTCTTTTTACAATACAATAAAGCTTTTTAAACCAACTTCACAATGCAAATTATTTCAACAATAAATAGCTTTGTACAATTACAAGGTACCAGTTATTATAAAAAAAAACAACTTCACATTCTGTCCTGGAAAATCACGGGAAAACTCTATAAACATTTTCCAGGACTTACAAACAAAATTCAAGGAATTTCCAGGACAGCAAAAAAAATCCAGGACTTTTCCAGGATGTGGCAACCCTGCGATACTTTACAGGCTTAGGCTACTAATTTCTGCTTGATTCTTTAAGATTTGTGTATCGGTGTTCACAGTGATGGGCACGATACTCTAAATTTGCGTTAAGCGATACCGATACGCGATACATTGAAATTGGGCTAAAGCGATACCGATACACGATACTTTTAAAAGTAGCTAAAGCGATACCGATATCGATACAAAAGTATCGCGCGATACGTATCGCCGATACATGTATCTCGATACTGCCCATCTCTGTATATTACGTCACTGTAAAGTTTGTATCGGCGATACGTAAAATATGAGTTAAGCGATACCGATACACGATACTTTGGAAAGTAGCTAAAGCGATACCAATATCGATACAAAAGTATCGAGCGATACGTATCGCCGATACATGTATCTCGATACTGCCCATCTCTGGGTGTTCATTCATTGCCGATGTACCTTCTTGCCAAGCGCGCAAC
Organism: Trididemnum nubilum; assembly: GCA_963965965.1. NCBI lineage: Eukaryota > Metazoa > Chordata > Ascidiacea > Aplousobranchia > Didemnidae > Trididemnum > Trididemnum nubilum. The sequence continues at coordinate 1,586,019 of OZ014488.1, read as the reverse complement.
CAAATTTCATTAAGGTAGGGGGGCTTGAACTTAAGAATAATTATTTTCCTGAAAAATGACTCAATGTGGCAGCATGCTAAGCAAACTGGTGCAACTCACACATGTCACAGACGGGGGATCTGGGGCAGAGCTTCGCCCCCAGCCACTGGGGGAATTTTGTGATTTTTTGGAAAAAAATATCCATTTAACAGCAGCGCGATTACAATCGAACTGTTTTGCACCTTTTTGGAGCCATTTGAAAGAACTGAAAGCCAGTTAAAGAATTAAATTGCCCAGTCCCTTCAAGCCCTCTAGCTCACAGATCAACTCCTTGACATGTTTAAACGCTTGAACTTTTGGGTTAAACTTTGTAAGTGACTTGACTTACAAGAGGCTGAACTTTTGGGTTAAGCTTTGTTAGCTCCCTCCTGGTGGCAACACTGTTTCTTGCCTTTTATCACACATTGCTATTTGTATATCAAAATCAAAATAATTTAGTTCAATCGTGACAACTGCAGCTGACGTTTTTTTGCTACTGTGTGCTGGTGTAAAAAAATTGCTCTGAAGTGTTTACAGGGGCAGACTTTCATAATGATGAAAATGTGCTAAATAAATGTGTAAAAAGTTGGCCAAGTTCGGCTTCATTCCATATCTTATTTCAGCAGCAATACACTTCTGATTAATTGCCACGTGAAATTATCTACTGCTTGAACGTCTAGTCTAGCTTTAGTTAAAAGCGATCCTTTGAAAACTTTCAAATATCAGGGCTTCCAGCCAAAAATGGTGAAAAAGCAGCAAAAGCTTGCTAGTCAAAATTCGGCAAAGTGAAGGCTGAGAAGTGAGGAGAGAGTCTGGGGGCTGAGCCCCCAGAAGCTTGTGATTTTTGAAGACTAACGCTCAAAATACTTCACTTTAAAATACTCTGTTTGAAGTCTCAAGGCAAAATTACACCAGGCCGATTCTGAGAATCAGCGTAGTAAATTTTTATCTTATGCAATAAAAACTGCAGTAATCAGCAGTAAAATACTATTAACAATCAAAATAAATTTCTTATTAAACTAGAGGATCTGGAAAGCTTTGCAAGCTCCCCATTAATAACTTCGGCGTTTTTTTTTAGTTTTACATGGTAAAATGCAGCACAGGTAGTACTGTAAGCTAATAACGCTCAAACTAACAAGCTTGATAACATGGTAAGCAAATACATAAGCGATATTACTGTAGAACAAGCCATACTTGATAGCGTGGTAATATGCCAGTAGAGGTAGGGGGTAAGCGTGGTTTCAAAACCGACTTGCTCAGAATCAAGCCATCATGGGCTCAAATGAAAGCTTTGGGTCCAAATATGATGATTTGAGCAAAAAAATGTTTTTATATTTTTTATAAAAAAATTGCCGCCAGTTTTTTCCAAAATTCACTATTTTTGCATTTTTTTTTTAATTTTTGAATTTTAAAGAACTTTAATAATCCACACATATACATTTTGGATAATCTCCACCATAGAAGGTTAGACAAATTACTAAGACAAGAAGCAACCGCTTATTGATGAAAAAATGTGCAGCATAGCAAGAATGGAACCTGTAACACCTAGCATGCACGTCACTAGTACATGCCGTAATTGTAATTACATTTTATTCACCAAGTTGCCTTGGCCAGGAGACAGCGAAATGACCTTTCGGTCTTCGAGTCAAGCTGCCATCTGCCCATCTGTCTACCACACACGATGGAGGCTTCACACTGTCCCTTTAATTGCTGAACGTCAAGCAGGGAAGCTGTGAATACCAATTTTTATAGTCTTTGGTTTGACTCGACCGGGAATCGAACCCTTGTCTACCGCTTCAGTAGCAGACGCTCTATCCACTCGACCACTGATCGGTGAGGAAGTTACACCAATGAGGAAGCTGCTGGACTGAAGAAAAAAGTGTGTTGTTAAACTCAGTTCCATGTGAGTTCGGTCAAACATGAATCACTTTACGAATGGAGCAGAATTTGTTCTTAAGCCATTATTCTTTGCTTATGAAGACAGAGAGCAAATAACCGAGTTACTCATTGAGAGCTTAAGACGCTTAGCAACTGCAGCATCACTTGAAACTGCAAATGAAGTGTCAGTCAATGATCTTTGGATTCAAATTGACTCCTTTATGACTGATGGGATGCCGTGCCAAAAAATTTGAAGGTAACTGAACAAATAGTAGCAGCAATTCAAAGTGATTATCAACCGATTCATTTGTTACGCAAAAGTCACACTGTGGAAAAACTTGACGCAACAAACCTCGAAGTGCTCAGTAATGTGGAAAAAACAGTCAAACAACGAGAAACATTCAAACAAATTAATCCATCCCTAAAGTCCTTCTTTAGAGGCAAAAAGACTACAGTTGAAGCAGAAATCAATGCAATTGTTACTCTTGTATCTCGGGATAAAAGTGGCAAGTCATGTTCCTTAGCTGATGAGTTTGATCTTATTTGTGAACGAGAAGGCTGCGTGAAACGGATGTTTCTTTATCAACAAAGACGATTTGGCAAACTGGGTAATGCTGCGGCAGCTATTTTGGAAGCATACTCGATTTTGCGAATGCTGCTTGATGAATGTAACAGTACCAACCAACTAGTTGAAGCTTGTCGCTTATACATGGCAAGTGAGCTTTTCTACACAGAGCTGCAGTGTTTAGCTTACTTCAACCACAGTGTCACTTTCCCATTTCTAAATATGGTTGAAAAATGTTCCCAGTCTGACTTGGTTGGAATTTTGCCTACCCTGTACAACGAACTGTGCCAAGGTAACCTCTTGACCCTTCAAGAATATGTTGTGAATATGAGAGGTGTGATAGTATTGATATAAAAGCCAGATGATGAATTATCCTCGTACATTCTTGGGAAAATGTGCAAAGCAGCAGCTGATGAAATCAAGCTTCAATGTGGAAGGGAGTATGGTTTTGCAGATGCACACCAAATGCTTCGAGCAACTGTAATCTCCAGTATGGCAGAATCACAACTGCAGGGACTACCAACAAATAATCTAGCAGCAGAAAGAAATCTTGCCATCTTTGACAAGCGAGCAGCAAAGGCCTCCAAGTCCAGAAATAAGAAATTTACAGGTGTATCAATTCGAAACAATTTATATCTATACAAATCAAATCAATCTAAAGTGGAAAGTAAATCCAAGCTAATAGCAAAACTTTTGATGAATCAAGAAAAGAGATGGAATTCGGAATAAAAATCTAAGTTGAAAGCTCGGATAGAACTAAAAATGGCAAAAAAAGAAATGCTACAGACTACATGAAAAAGCTTCGTAATGATAGCAAAGTTTGGTCTGGGCCATGTACAACAGCGGAGGAATTATTGGAAGTTTTGCAGAAAAGACCAAGTCAAGTGGAATTTATCATGGAGACAGAGATGGCATATTATTCCAGCACTCACAAGAATGACAAGATGTAACGTCCAGAATTGTATAGGCAAAATGGCATATGCCATGATGAGAAGTTGGAAAACCTCTTGATATTGTTGGAAACAAGCTCCACAACCAATGAAGCATCAACTGCTACAGTTGCTAACTTACCGTCAAACAAAGACGTCCTAACATCTCTTTCGAACTCCTCAAAACCACAAGCTACCCATGACAACAAAAATACGATTTCTTTAAGTATAAACCAGCTATGTGTTGTTATTTGGCAAAAAGGCAAACGTCAAGGATATGATTGGTACATTACATATGTAAACTAAAGTCAATAGATGAAAAGATCATCTTGGATCATTTATGTCGTGAGAAACCTGGAAGTAATAAATGGTGGCATTATCCTGCTCAAACAGACGTTCAACAAGTGGAACGTGAGCAAATTTTGAACATTGATGTGAGAGGAGAATGGAAGTTTGATTCTCGAGCCAATCGTTTTTTCTTATCTAATGCGAATGACATTGTGTTGACATTCAACCATGCTACAAGTTACCTTGAATACAAATGTAAATTGGTACTACGTTGTCATTTATTTTAGTAGGCTACATTAACTAAAAAAAATAGAAAAAAACGTGATTTTTAGCTTTTTTTCTCAAAATCACTCATGCATGACTTGCTGAATTATCACCCAAATTGTCTTCAAGCATTATACCATAGAATGACTACCTTTTCTGTTTTAGTGTAGTTAAATAAACAAAAACAACCTTTAAAAATAGAAAAAGCGTAATTTTTGCAAAAATTCGAAATTTTTGCAAAAAAACGCAAAAATAGGCGGCAATTTTTGGATACTAGATATTTTTCAAAAAATTTTTTTGGAATATGATGTTCAACTACTTTGACACTAAATAAGGTGGTGATGACATGTTTTTGAGGATAAGCCCATTTACCCCCTACCTCTAATGCCAGCAAGAATCAAAATTTACTTTTTTCCTCTTTCTTGCATTGCCCCCAAAAAACAATTTACTGGGTTGTGCTCTAAGAGAACCACGTCATTTGAGGGGCATGTCTGTCGATTTGAGAGGCAAAAAGCAGTCGTTTGGCAATACAAAAACAAATCAAAATTTCAATTGTAAGTTTTTTATTACTACGTAAAAAAACACTTGCAATTTTAATTTCACCAGAAAGCAACAAATAAAAATGTTCATCACCATTTCTTGTGGCGCAACAAGAAAAAACCAACAATCGGAAGTTTGATGTTTGGCTTTGCCTAACCACAGATTTTCGGTTGTGAAATAAAACAGATGCAATTCAGATAAAAACCCGTAAATAGGAGAAAAAAGTCAAGTATCAGAGGGGGGCATTGAAAGCAAGCACAACTTATCGTAAAAAATAGGACTAAGTGGCAAGTTGCCTTGTAGGTGTTACACAAGGCAAGCCAGTGTTTCGAGCAGAGATGTGGAAGTAGCAGTTTTTGAATTGCTTCTGCTCTCATCACTTGATGATGTAACTTTTGCTTTAATTTTTTTTCATAAAATGTTTTGGGCAAGAATTCTTTCCAGATTTGTCAAACTTTGGCTATTTTATGTTATCATCATCTTAAAAACAACATAATGTGAAACCGAAATGTGAAATTAATTTGTTGTTGCAAGGAACTGAGCATAGGCGTAGACAGAAATTTAGATTAGATTAAAGTGGCAAACAATTGAAATGCTCAATCACTTGGTTTTAAGTTAAAACAAGGAGTGATTGCTCATTAAAGTCTTGATATAGATTTCCAAGCGCTTGGAATAATGTTTTAATCGCATCTGCTGTAGCATGTAATTCTAAACGTGGCTATAATTAATTAAACCTGCTGGGTTTATACCGCAGCAATCGCAGAGTTTTTCACCCTTTTGTTTTTATATGCAGCTTTGCTCCAAATTTTTTGCATAGCCACATGTATTTTTAAGTCTGCTAAATAAAAATCATTGCATAATTATGTGGTTATACACACTAAAAGAGATTATAATCCTTTTCAATGTAGCAACAATACTGCACAATAAGACATGCAATATGCATTATATAACATATCATGTTGTCTTGATGCTATGACCAGCTGCTACTTGAATGGGTTTCTGAACCTGGTGAGGTTTCATTTTCAAGGTGGTTTTTCTTTCCTCACCATGCTCCGTTGAGCTAAACATAGTTTTGAAACAGTTGCGCCACTCGTTGACCACCCATGGCCTACTAGAAAGAATACGGCCAAATATGTTACATTTTCGACGCGTTTTCTAACAGGCCGACTTTCTCTACGAGTAAAAACAACATTTCGCTGCGTGTGTGTGCAATGCGCGTAAAATGAGCTGTGTAGGCACATTCATGATAGTAAATCAATACGCACGCGGGTGATGAGTAAGCGATGGAATGAGGAAAATTAATGTAGCTTGAAACAAATGTAGTTTTGTAACTTACTTGTTTTCGAATGTTTTTGACTTTACATGTATCAGCAGTAGGAAAGAAACTATTTACTGTAGTTTATAGTAAAAACTAGTAAAGTAAAAATCGTAAATTTACCACTAATCAAGTAGTGGAGTAAGAAGTACATATAAGCTAAACCTTATCATAACATTAGTCTGCAAAGTATTTTAGATTCCTTTTTTTGAGTGGTCAGTTTTATCCTGAACGTAAAATAATGTGTTTATTTATTATAAAGTAATACAGTGATTTATAGTAGTGCCATTTAGATACAGCAATGAAAATATAGTACAAGAAAGTGCTAAATGAGGTGAGGATTTGTTTTGTGTTAAGAGTTTAAACCACATCCTCAAGAACTCGAGAGTTTGAGGAGATTATCTCATAAACAGAAGATCAAAAACTTTGCTGATTGTAAATTCATTTATGCACCGAGCTTAGGTATTAGATAAAGCAGTGTTTGAGTTACGCCAACGTTTTTAATAAGTACAGTACAGTATGGTTAATAAATGTGTGGTTTACGGTTGCAAATCAGGATACCTGTCTACTGCGTCTGAAAAAGTTTCTACCTTCGCATTTCCATTAGAGAAACCCAACTTATTAGCGGATTGGATTAAATTTGTAAATCGAGCCCATTGGAAGCCAACCAAAAATTCTGTAATATGCATAAAACACTTTGAAAGTAAGTTTATTTTTCCCGGAAACGGGAAACGAAGAAAGCTAAAGTGGAACCTTAATCCAGTCCCCACAATCCATTCAAAAGCTGCATTGGATAAGCCATCAATTTTACCAACACCTAGTACAAGCCGGAATCTACCTAGACCCAGAGTGTTCCAAGAAGATGAAACGTCTAAGTTTTTAAAAATCGACACCATATCAAATTTTGAAGAATTAAACTCTAGTCACAGTCCAACGGGATTTATTACTTACAAATCAGAAAATTACATTTTGTATTACAATCTTGTATATCATGAGGACACTGGTTTTCCGGAATTTAAAGAAGCAATCAAAATCGATCGGGATCTTCGCGTTTATTTGCAACACGAAAGTCGTCCAGTTCCTCTTCCAACATGGTTGATTGAGGGAAAAAATGGAAGGATATCCCGCCACAGCATGCTCCAAAATCTTCCTGGTTATATACGCAACAAATCCGAAGAGCATTCCAACTCAATTTTGGATGAATTGCAGCAGCGACAATATTACAAACCCAAAGGCAGACCCCCCTATTCAGCTGAGATGATGCGGTTTGCATTACTACTTCGCTATACTTCTTCTCAATGCTATAAATATTTGTTGGATCATTTTTCCCTTCCTTCGTTTTCTACAATCAACAAACTGAAACAAGGTGAATTGGATTCGTTAAAAGCTCTGCAACTTCTCAAAAAAGCAGGAAAAATTTCGGAAGATATTGTTTTAATGGCGGATGAAATGTATCTTCAAAAATCATCACAATATCATTCAGGAGAATACGTTGGAGCGGATAAAGAAGGAAATCTTTACAAAGGCATTGTAGTATTCATGGTAGTTGGATTAAAAAAGTCCGTTCCCATTGTTATTAATGCCTTTCCAGAAACTGCAATCACACGAGATTGGATTGCTTCAAAATTAGATCAATGCCTTTCACGCCTATCGGAAGAGGGATTTAAAGTCCGTGGAATCGTGACAGATAATCACAGCGGAAATGTTAAAGCTTTTCATTTACTAACCAGTCAATATCCTTCTGTTAATCCATTCTGCATCAAGCATCCCAAGAGCGTATCAAACACGTATTTGTTTTTTGACAATGTCCATCTCATGAAGAACATCCGCAACAATTTACTGAATGCCAAAAAATTTGTGTTTCCTGAGTTTTCTTTTCCAGTAATGCAAGGCAAACATCTGGATTCGGATGGAGGATATATTTGTTGGTCCGACTTGCATGCAGTGTACGACAAAGATGTTGCTCTCCAAGGAAATTTAAGAAAAGCACCCAAGCTCACATATTCGGCCTTGCACCCTGGAAACAACAAACAAAATGTTCCTTTGGCTCTCGCGATATTTGATGAAACTACCATTGCAGCTTTCAAAAGTTATTTTCCAGAACGCAAAGATGTAGCTGATTTTCTAACTTTAATCAATTCTTGGTGGACTGTTGTCAATGCAAGAACACAATTCACTTCCAATCCACTTGCAAATGCTCCGGTTCAAGGTGATGGCAAAGCTGATTTTCTTCGTTTTTTTGCCAATTGGTTAGAGAAATGGTCCCGTACAAATGGTAATACCTTTTCCTTCTCCAAACAGACTAACGACGCACTGGTACGAACCTTGCATGCCCAATCTGGCCTAATCAATGATCTTCATGCGAAGGGATTTATCTTTGTCATCCCTAGACGATTTCAAAGTGATCCTTTGGAAAATCGTTTTGCTCAATATCGTCAGATGAGTGGTGGGCGATTTCTTGTGAGTTTGCGTGAAGTCAAATCTTCAGAAAAAATTTTGTTAATTCGGTCCCTTATCAAAGAAAATATCAATTTTTGGGAAGAAAAAATCCAAAGCAAAAAGCCATTATCGTCCGAATTTATTCAAAAAATTGCAGACCTAGACACTGAATTGCAATCGGTTAGTTTGGATGAGGACAGCACCGAGGTTGCCTATACTATCGCTGGGTATGCAGCAAAAAAACTGATCAAACGGTTAAAATGTACTGATTGTCAATCTAGTTTAGTGGGAGTTGATACTGATATGCCCTATTTTCATCAGTTGTCACGTGGAGGATTGACAATACCATCTTGGGGCTTGGCTAATATCTTTTGCACCGGATTTGCAATTTTGGATGCAGCAGATCATGTGATTTTACAACATCCAGAAGTTCAAGCACGAGATAGCGCTGAATATGTACTGAGCAGATATGTTCAGGAAAGTAACATAGGATGTAGCAACACACACAGTCAGTTGTGCAAAAAGTTTGGTATAAGAATTTTGGTCAATATTTTTTATAACAACAAACAACGAATTTCTTCTGATGCAGTTAGAAAAGAATTTATTGCTTCGTTTAAGAAAAGACAGCGAACAAAAGTTGCTTAGAGCAATCCTGCAAATTGCCTTTGCATATGTCTGAAATGAAAGGCCGATACTTCTACGCCCGTGGCATTTCGAACACAAAATTTGGCAATCTCTAAAGCAATAGCTACCCGGGGTCAATTAATAAAAACCACGTATAACTTTATGTCACAGCAAACGTTAGCTTTTGGTAAACTTTAGCAAAGTTTCAATAATATGTGCTCCATTTCATCATGTGCAAAGTAGACTAGTTGTTGTAATGTGGAATCAAACTATGGATTTAATATGCAACAATGCCTCTTGGTAAGTGCTGAATTTTTTCTTGCACCAAGTTTCCCGTTTAATCGATTAAAAGTTGTTTATCTTTTATTTGAGTTATACGATGTATTAATACTATACTCTTATAATTTGAGCAAAATTTGCAGCAACGACTGCTTTTGATATTATTATACATCAATATTTACAAACTAATTAAATCACTTTTCAGATTTGTTAAACCAGTATCTTTTTTTCTTATTTCATCGCTTATTTACCACACGCGTGCGTTTCGATTTATTATCATGAATGTGCCTACGCAGCTCATTTTACGCGCATTGCACACACACGCAGCGAAATGTTGTTTTTACTCGTAGAGAAAGTCGGCCTGTTAGAAAACGCGTCGAAAATGTAACATATCTGGCCGTATTCTTTCTAGTAGGCCATGGACCACCTACGTAACCGTGCCTGGCCTTGCACTGGTCACTGTCCCTCTCTTTTCTCTTTGTCAATCATTCGAAGAACTACTCCAGCTGTTAGTTTTACTTCCATCTTGTGTGCTTACGTGTGCCTGGCCTTGCACTGGTCACTGTCCCTCTCTTTTCTCTTTGTCAATCATTCGAAGAACTACTCCAGCTGTTAGTTTTACTTCCATCTTGTGTGCTTGCGTGTATGTTGATGATTGTGATCGATTAGGCCTACAATGTACTTTGAGCTGGTGTGACAGGTGTAGCAACCATGCAAATAAAAATCGCTTTTTTGTGTTCAGTATCCTCTGCATGTTCTAACGCCTGACGTTGTGTCGCTACTTCCTTTTCCTGACTCTACGTGTTATTATTGTGTTACCATGCATTTGCTATTGTTGTGGTGGTCAAGAATAAAAAAAAAGAATGAATGAATGTTTAAAAGCTTAAAACTGGCCAGTTGGTTGAGCAGTAACAAGTTTGTTTCTGGAGCAGGAGGTCTAAAGCTCATATCTCGGGCCGGTCAATTCAGACAGTGTTGCCAACAGCTCGCTTCTGCTGCAACATTTTTTCTAAAGAAGCTGTCTTGCCCGAGCAAAATGACGTGCTTTGTTGCCCAGGCAAAATGATGCGAAGATGGGCCCAGCTAGCTTGTTACATGCTTTGGCATAATACATTGCATATAATGAAAAGTATAATATTCTTTGTTTAAGAAACATTTTGATGTTTCCCCTGTCTACTTTTTAGAGAATATTATTTAGTCACAGTGAGAAAAATTAAATGCTGAAACTGGAAACTTTATATATGATGATTAGTAAATTTATGTTATATCAATATATGTCCCTAAGGTTTTTAAAAAATGGGCGAAGCCCAAAATTTTTTGAGAAAATCTTAAAAAACTTAGGACTGAAATAGTAAATTGTTAAACCTTCCTAGATTTGAAAATAAGTTGGTAGGCTGCATGGTTCATCTTAAAATTGATAGGGGTAGGGGCTGGCTCCCGTTCTAGTGAACCACAAACCTTTAAAAAGGTTTCTTAGCAAACGTTGGTTTGTTCAACTAAACATTTTGTCATATTAATATAAAGCAAAGAGCCAAAACGTGAGCGAACATTTTTTACTGAACGTTTCAAGACATTACTAGTCTCATCATCAGCAGATAAATGATATAGGCAACAGCAACTTATCACGAGCAAAGCACAGAAAAAAAGCAAAGCAATGATGCAGAAGCAAGTTCAAATCCGATCCCAAAATCATTTGTAACCTTTCGAGTAGACAATTGAATGAATCGGAGTTAAAAGTACTTTCTAAAGGCTTAGATTATTGTATATTTCCCCAATCTGTCAACATGATAAACGTCCAAACTGAATTTGAAAATCTCTACCAAGAGTTGCGACCAACGCTAAGTCAAAAAAAGAGAAGGGAATTCAAACGCATCCTGTTAAATTTGTACAATAAATACGTCTCTTCCTTCTTTTATTTACGGAAACACAGTGATGCCAATTTATTACCTGAAGAAAAAGAAGCGTTGGAAAATCTGAAAAAAGACAACACCATTGTCATATGCAAACCCGATAAAACTAAGGGTGTAACAATTTTAAACAAATCGGACTACATTGGCAAAATGGAAGACATTTTAAATGATGACAAAACGTTCAAAAAAGTCCCTTTTGATGACAACATTGGCAATCTTCAAAAATTTCAACAATTTTTACATCGATTAAAGAAAAATGGCTGTTTAGACGATGACGTGTACCAAAGTCTACGACCAACCGCTGCTTTGACTCCCACTCTTTATGGCCTGCCCAAATTACATAAAAATGGAATACCGCTGCGTCCCATCCTAACTTCCACCGGTAGTTTTACTTACAAATCGACAAAATGGTTAAGCGACAAACTGGCTTCACTAAGAGATCATCCAACTAATTTAAAGGACAGCTTTGAATTTATAGACCAAATTAGAAAAATTGACAATCTTCACACTAAAACGCTTGTGAGCTTTGATGTCAAAAGTTTATTTACCAACATTCCGGTCGACTTCACAATCAAATTGATCCTCAATCAACTTTTCCCTGACAAACAGAGCAAAATCAACGGACTAAGTAAAAAACAATTCGACAAACTACTAAAATGGACTTGCAAAAAAACAACCCTGCAATTTAACCAAAATTATTATCAGCAATTGGATGGTTTGGCAATGGGCTCACCCTTGGCTCCAGCAATGGCAGACATCTGCATGAATTGGCTAACAAACGAAGTCTTGGCAAAAATAAAAAAATCACCCGTTATCAGGCGCTATGTTGATGATCTCTTTTTGGCAATCGACAATCCAAATGAAGTGGAATACATATATCAAATATTCAACTCCATTCATCCAAATTTGAAATTCACCAAAGAAGGAAATGAAAGAAAACTGCCTTTTTTGGATGTTTTAATTACCAAAACATCAAATGAAATCGAAACGACAGTATATAAAAAGCCAACATTTTCAGGATTATATACCAAATGGGACAGCTATACTCCAACCAAATACAAACGCAATCTAATTAACAATTTATTGCATCGTGCTCATCAAATCTGCAGTTCTTTCACATTGCTTCATAAAGAATTTAATCAAATTTCTTTAGTTTTGGAAAAAAATGGTTACCCCAAAAACTTTCTTAACAAGCACATTAACCGTTTTATGGAAAAACACTACGGAAAAGACATCCCCAAAGAAAATATTTTCAAGGACCCTCGAGTTAAAAAGTTTTTTATGCGGTTACCATTTATTCGCGAAATTTCACCACAAATAGAAAAAGAAATTAATTCTTTTTTTTGCCAAGCTTGATTTTTAAACCAAATTTTTATTAATTAACGATACGTATAGTTTAAAAAATGTGTTTAAACATAAAGAGCAACAACAAATTCTCCATCAATATGGCGTTGTGTACGAAATAAGTTGTAACTGTGGCAGTTCGTATATTGGCCAAACGTCACGGAATCTAATTACCCGTATCAATAACCACGATCCTTCTTCTAAAACACCACAGGATACGGACGTCACTCGGCATTTGACTGATAACCCTAATCACGCAGTTTGTTTTAATAACCCCATCATCCTGGCTAGATCTGACCATTGGCGAAAATTATTAATCAAAGAAACCTTAATGATTCAACAAAGAAATCCAGATCTAAACTCCGACAAAGCTTCAATTCCATTATATTTATTCAACGTGTGAAAACAATAATTGCTTTTAATTTTACGCTCGCTTCCTTTTTTTTTCCATTTTATGCGTCATTGCTTTGCTTTTTTTCCTGTGCTTTGCTCGTGACAAGTTGCTGTTGCCTATATCATTTATCTGCTGATGATGAGACTAGTAATGTCTTGAAACATTCAGTAAAAAATGTTCGCTCACGTTTTGGCTCTTTGCTTTATATTAAGATTACTTAAACGTTCCAATCATTATGCTCCGAATTTTGTCATATATTTTACAAAAAACTGCACCACATTTAAGTTTTTGACGTTTGCTATCAAAGGCCGAAGTGGAAGCTAAGGCGGTACTCTTTTACCACTTCGAGCTTCCATTATCACGAAAATTGATGCTTGCACCACTACACATCTCTGGTTTCAAGGCAAGGGTTTTAGCCGTGAAGCTGGAACGAATTGGACTGGCAGAGAAGGTACAGGATTTGCTGCATAAGACAAACAATCCAGCACCACCTGGTCCAAAGAAGGAAGAGACAGATTCATTGATCACCAATTGTGCTTGATTAGACTGGCGTTGACTCCATCCTTCTTGACCCAGCTAGGCCAGAGGTACCCTAGTCGTAGGAGCCTCCCTGAGTTTAATTTTTACTGGTAAATCTGGCATTGACTACATCAGCGATGCCATCCCAGTTCATTCCTAAAGGAACATTTAATCCGGCTACTACATTAAGCTACTGTGCAGTAATCACTTTGATCTAATTAGCAGAACTGTACAGATTCGAGCTGATAATTGAGTAGAATGCATAGCATGGGGGACATCTCAGTAAAAATCAAGCTGTCAGATATATTTCAATGCAAATCATAGCTTACCAGTAATTCTATTTATTACCAGGTTACCAACTCAAACCTGATAATAAAACTACCGTAACCTTTGTAGACCTATCGTATTAGCTAAGGTTAGTTTGTATATCAATAATTTTCACTACTTGGAGAATGGATAAATTAGTACAATATCGAATTTAACTAATTGGTTAGCCGGATAATATTCACTAAGATGTCAGACAATCGATTTTACGAAATTTGCATGAACAAGTGGTGTGTAGAAAATCATTGCACAGTTCTATTGTGCATATGAAAAATCACACAAATTAAATGTTAAATGTTTCTGCAATGCATGAAACTTCATTTTGAATGAAACTCCATGAAACACAAATCGACTTTGTTCACAACACACTCACATGCGAATGAGTGATGAGCTTAAAATGACTACTGTGCTCACAAAAATTTTCTTCTTAAAAGTTAAACGACCAAAATAATTAACGTAATAACAGCAACGGTATTTCAATGACGTCATGATGACGTCATCAGTGACGTAACAAGCTTCTCCAAAACAATTGGATGTTAAGTAGCAGTAGTTTTATTACAGCAATTGAAATTCGTTAAAAACAACAAAAAACATAGCAAAAACGATGTAAAAATAATTCAATGACGTCATTTTGACGTCACCGAAAATGCCTAGCGATCTTTTATTTTTGTTTGTTCATATTATGCTATTATGCAACTTAAAAGTGGGCAAATAATCGATGTTTAGGCATCAAAACGGGACAAGAAAGACTGAAAATTGAATTTTTGGGAATTCCCCGATTTGGGGGTGATGACGTCACCCAAAAAATTGCGGCACCGACTAAAATTCAAATTGGGCCCACAAACTTTAAAAATATGCAAAAAAACAACGTGTAACACACATAGCCTAAAGATTCACTTTTTTGCGCCTAAGGCCCCCGAATAGTGTGGCTGCTGGACTTGAAGACCAAATTGGTTCCATCGCAATCTTTTCGCTTGCAGTGAAATGTTAAAGCAGCAGGCAGTAGCCAGATATTTGAATTCGTTTCTTTGACAGTACAATGTACCCATATATATTTTGTTTGTTTCCAGTTTGTTTTGTTTTTATTTTTAAAATAAACTAATAATTACCCATAATGTCTTATGTCCTTCTGGCAGATGTAATTTCAGGCAAGTGTTCAATCTGACAGATGTAATTTCAGGCAAGTGTTCATTCTAGCAGGAGTAGTTTCTGGCAAGTATGATTTCAGACAAACGCTAATTGTGGAAAACAAACATTCCGGAAAGTGTTTTTCTGTGAGGTGTAAGGATACCAATGATATTTATTCCATTTCAATGTACCATTAACCAAGGATGGCAGTACGGGATGTTTAGAATTTGTGTACTGTGTACCATGCACCTTCAAACGTACTGTACCAGCACGTCTGTTTCTAGTCTACTAAATAAAGTCTATGATTCAACCCAGGGTGAATTAAATTTTTGTATGGGTGAACCAGTATAAAGAGGAGAACCAAAAAGATGGAAACTAATAAGTTAATGTGAATACAGTGGTAACACGCTTTTTGCTAGAAGATAATGTTTCAAAGCAGCAATTTGTTCAAAAGTAGTCTAAAACTTGAGCTATTTTTATTGGAGAATTCATTCAAAATCTAGGATCTTAATAGCTTGCCCTCATACTTTCAGCTTTTTGAACTTATATGAAATAATCTAAAGGTGATTCTTCATGCTTCAAAAATAGTTTAGTGATAAAAAATGACAATTTGAGTGCAAAAATTAAGTTTCATTAAAAACAAAGACATCGAATAGACTACTACCACAATGATATTTGTATCTTCTAAATTTTTGTACAGCAAAAATAACTGCATTTGTTGGGTTGGTCAAATTGATTTTGTCCTGTTTGAGGGGAAGAAAACACATCTTCAGAATCTTGTTCGCAACTTCTGTTAACTAACTGACTTTGTCACTTTTAACTACTAACAACTCCAACTGACTTTAAAATCACTAGCCTTTGATCAGCAATCACAATTCACACATTTAGCGTTGGCTTCGGCTGTATTTACCTCTGAATGCATGAAATGAGAGTAATGTACAAAAAATAGGGATATTTAAACCACTGCATATTCAGCTAAACTATCGCAGTTATTTTTGTCAAAATTTTTCTTCAACACGTGACATTCCACGATAGTCCTAGCATCGTAGAACCAATAGAAAATAGGTATGACATCATAATACAATTGTAATGACAAATTAAGAGGCTACAATAATTACTAAAGAATACATTAAGCAGTCAACGTAAAATAAATTGAGTCTGAACACAAATACGTGTCTAGTAACTGGTGCTATGTTGTGTATTTTAACTGTATGCACACGGTCGCACAAATCTGCGTTGACAGCCACAGGTTGCACATAAAACATATGCACCAATAGGTACAGTACGTTTGTTCCGCATTTTCAAACAGCATACCAACGTACCCGTACCATTACAAAAAATGCTTATCGTACAAGTGCACCATACTTTCTGGCAAAAATTGAGGCGTACCATATGATACAGCCAACCTTGTCGATCACATTGTAGTTTGTAGTATGACCTGCACAGTGCCATAATAAATATGAAAGTTAAAGACATAAAATTGAAACAATCGAAAAAATTGCAGATTTTTTTGTCTAATATTATAATGCAATAATAGATATGGATTCTTTTGCATGCTATGATGCAATATATTGAAGTGACATTTTTCAAAAAAAGAGTGCGATAAGATTGCCATCCCAGGTAAATATGCACTGCAGCAAAAACAACTCATTATGCCTTAAAACTGTTTTGTTTGAGCACAATGACGTGGAAATGGGCCCACCAACTCGTTCACACTTTGGTATGATACAGTAAACAGAATAGATATATGATATTGCAAAAACTGTACTGTTTGATTATCCAATCAAATGTTACTTGATTGCTGACTTACCTTTGTGAGATTTGGTGATCTTGTCAATTTTTATGGTGGTGTCTTTAATTCTAGTGTTGTATTCTCCCATAAACGATTTTTCATGCTCAAAGAATTCATCACTATCCTGAAACAGATGCTAGTTTCAAAAGAGGACAAGAAAAAAGCAAGTGATCAAAAAATGCTTTTCAGGTTTTTATTGCTAACTTCTACAAAAAAGCAATTTCTACCAACAGTGGTTAAGTGGATAGATAATGTACAATAAAACAATAGATTTGGGTTAGATTTTTGATCAAAAAGACAAGAAAAAATTGGTATTATCAGCTTTCCTGATTGTCAAGTTCAGCAATAAAAAGTGACTGTGTGAAGCTCCCATCAAGTGTGGTAAACAAGTGTGCAGACTGCAGATGGCAGCTAGACTTGAAAACTGTTAGATTTCCTTGCTTACTCCTGGCTGAGGCAACTTGGCAAATGAAGATGTAACTACATTTTCTCACTTTAATAAAATTAAATTTAAATTGGTCGACTCTATCGTGTATCAAAATCTAACCACAGTAGTAACAAAACTTGAAATGGTGTACTTCATTATACAGTTAACTTCCATTTTTCTTAAGAGAAAGTAAAATGAATTAAATTATTGGGAATTGACATTCAAACCAAACCTTGTTTGCCTCCACTGAAAACTATCTTTCTCTTTACAGCCAGGTTCGGCACCCTTTTTGGTTCGCAGACTGGTTTTAAAATGATTTTTTTTTCACGAACTGGATTTCAAAATAATACAAATGATCAACAATGAAAATTAATTTCAGCTCATATATTGTAAGGTGAGCCCAGGGCTTGTTTTGCCGCAACGAGATGCTCCCACCCTGAAATTATAGAACTAAATGACACTAGCAATCTATCTCTCAAGTCCAATCTGGTACAAGGTTTTGTCTTAGTTACTGACATTACAGAAAATCCAGACTCAATGGCGAAAATGGCAGCAAGGTTTTTAATGCTTTTAGCAAAAGATCAGCGTAATGCAGGGAGACTTTTATGCAAAACGTTGGCATAGTTGTAAAATGAAAAATAACTTTCACGCTACCATCATTTGCGATGTCCAGGATCTTGTTCCTGTTGTCGAACAGATAAGGTCGATTCACCAGGTTTCAAAATAAATAAAATGAATTACAAATCTATTCCTTTGCATTTTTGGCTCTCGGAAAATATCGCTTGAATTCGACTAAAAGAATACATAGGTCACTGCTCACAAGGTCAAAACACACTTGCTCAGGCTCACTGGCCTGTATTCTAAGAGAGGACTTGAGCAGTAGGTACAGCTCAAAGCTCTGGTTGGGCTCAAAATCGGTATTCTAAAAAAAATTTCAAGTAGCACTTTCAAGCTCAGCTTAGGACCTACTTGGGAGCTTTGAAGTCCAGCTTGAACCCCTCTGGTATTCGAAAAGCAAACTTGAAATGAAAATTTGCCAAGCTGGACTTGAAAATCGCCAAAATCTAAAGAGCCACCTCGAGAGTAGGCTTGAGCTAACGCATAACTAAAGAATTGGTGCTAAACCTTTTGATTTCGAGTGAAATAATTGTAATAAAGGCCTTGAAAGTTTCAGAATAGTGCTTAAGGTTGGCCAGGCGGAAAATAGCCTAGCCTATGATGCTTTTGAAACCTTAACGGCATGTAGGCTACGGGTAACCTAATGCAATCAGTTGCGGTAAAAATTTGCAGTAAACTGTTACGATAGACTACCTTTCCACGCTTGCATTTAATAACAGAGTAAAATTACTAGTAGATTGGTAAGTTTAACAATACATTTAAATCAGTTTAGATACAAACAATAAATTTGCTCGAGATGCACACTCGAGGTGTGATCTGTTGCATTGCAGTCTTGGTAGATACCAATAGCCTAAGCTATTTCAACAGAAGTCTAAAAACACGTTACACATTTTAGCTCTCTTAGTCTATAGTCCAAGGATAGATTTAAGTATGATATAGTGGTTTTGTAAAATACCTATAGGCTATGGTGAACTGACTTAAATTTTTTAATAGGCTTACTGAAAGTGAAAGCATAGGCCTGTAAGCAATCACCGATACAATCTTCAGCTGAGCGTTTTTGCTTTTCCCAAGACAGCATTTCCAACTACGTCTTTTTAGTATGAATTTGGAGCACATACATCTGCTACAAGATCTTAAGCTAAATGCCAAAAAAATTACACGCTTTATGATAAATGAGCAAACAGAAAAGAAACATACAAAACGTAGAAGAAAATTGGTCCTTAAACTCCTATTTTTGTCAAGTCATTCAATTTGACTATTTTTGATTATCTCAAAATAAAATATTTGATTTTTAGCATAGGTGGGCACAAGTCTGTTAATCGTTAATCCGTTAATAACGAAGCAAACTTTTTCATTAACTTATTAATCCGCTAAAAAGTTTTTTCATGTTAACGGACTAAATTAACTTCCGTTAAGTGCTGTTAACAGACTAAAGTAACTTCCGTTAAGTTCTGTTAACTTTCGTTAAGGTTTTTATCATTAATATCTTGCAGCTTAGTTGTGCATTTGAACTTGTTTTTATCTTGAAATTAGATTGGACTGTAAAATGTAACTTTCAAAACACAAAAAGACCACCATAGCAATAACTATTTCCTTACAATCAGCTCAACAGCGTCAATACGTGTTCTAGAAGCGAGTTAATAAAACGAAATGTAAATTACACGCAAAATGTTAACGGATTAACGGACTTTATTAACTTCCGTTGATTAAGACTGAAAATAACGGATTAACGTTAACGAAGGAGTGAAGTTTGTCAACGGACTAGTGGTTAACGAAGTTAACGTTTTGCATTAACTTGCCCATCCATGATTTTTAGTAATATGCAAATATAGAGTATGATGCAACATCTAAACAAAGAATATGGCATAAGCGTTCTAGTATCTAGCATTACTCAATTTTTTACTGTTTCAGAAATTATAGATTTTGATTAAAATTATTTAGTGTGACAGTTGCTGCATAGTTCAAAAAGAAATTTTCGGGATCCAAAAGAAAATGATAGATATGGTTTAGACACTAAAAAAATCAATTGAAGACATTGCTGTGGCATGTGATTGTGCAACACAGGTAGGTCTAGTTCTAATTCATTTCTAAGTTATTGCACAGTATATAAACGCATTCATTTGCAAATTATATAAGAATTATGAGTGTTAATAAATGCTGTTTTTGTGCTTTTTCTGTTTAGTAGTGGCGACACTCATTAATATTAGGTAGTTTTGCAGTATTATCAGGTTTGTCCATTGGAATGGGAATCCCATGGAAAATGTCTCATGGGATGGGACAGCACGCATTGCATTTCCAATGGGACAGTGCTTGAGAAACTAATGACTGAAAAATTACCCGAACTCACTGAACTATCACTATCAGAAACAGTTGATGAGCTGGAAATTGAAAATTTGCTGAATGAGCACAGTGACTCGAAATGTGAGTGCCAGAATGATAATGAATTGTGAACTCTTCTGAACTTTTAAAATGAACATAGTCAATAAATTTTGTCGTTTTGTATCTCTCTTTGCATGTGTAGTTCTATCTAGTACATATTGTACTTAAATTTTCATAAATTTATTTACTTTTATTGAATTGTATTTTGATGGGAATTCCATGGAATGGGACAGGCATGAACTGCTATGAAATGGGATGGGACAGAAAAATATGTCCCATGGACAAGCCTGAGTATTATGCTTTGCATTGCTAAATGCATGCTGTTTAGAAAGATGCAAACAACTGCTTTTACCAGTATAGTTAGTTAACGCTCCCCAAAATTTATATTGTGCAATTTGCATTTTAGAATTTCTTGTTGTCTATAATTTACGATGTTTCTGGGTTGCGCTGTTTTAAGTATCTTCGCTGTACCTTTGGCCCAAGCAGCTTGGCGAATAAAGATGCAATTGCCAGCAGAACATACAAAATGAAATATTTTTTTTTATAAAATATAGACGAAATAGATCATGTGAGTTTTGTTGAACTATCGAATTTTATGATTTACCAGCATGTAAACAAGACATCTAAAATTTTACCATTAGCCACCTCCCACATAGCCCATTTATGCCACCAGTTTAATCATGTTTGCACTGCCAATTTCTATGTCACGTTTTAACAGCGTTATTTTTTTATCAAAATAGCCCTAAAATTAACTTATTTTTGCAAAAAAAAGGCAAAACTTTCAAATGCTGAAAGGTTTCTTCCCCAGACCCCGGTGCCTCCAGCAGCTGAGAGGCTAGGCGCCTGAAAGATATTACACTCATTTATAGGAACATTATTCTGTACTTGATGTAGCCTATTTTGTTGCAGATAAAAACTGTTCACGAGACGACAGAAGCAGCTGGCTGAATGAAATAATGGGTTCAATCACTTTGCAAATCTGTGGCTGCTTGATTGCACGGTTGCCACAGAAACTGCAAAATCAAATTCCAGGACTTTCCAGGACTTTTTTAGGTCATTTTCCAGGACTTTTCCAGGACTGTTTAAGATTTTTTTTACAGGACTTAAAATTTAATTTTGACTATTACTCTCATGCACCTACTCTTTTGTACTTGTGATGGATGAAAAATTTTGATGTAACGCATTTGCATTCCTAGTACTGACCACTATCCAGATGCAAAGCCAAAAATTTGCAACGAGTTAATTGATTATTTTTAATTGTTTATTTTTAGCCATTTTTAGTTAGTTAGTTAGTTAGTTGTGACTGGTTTCTTGTTGACCAATACTAGCCCTTCCCAAAATCATGTTCCAAAAGTGACTTCAAATTACTTTACTATCCACATTACTGCAAAAAACTGCCTCAGAATTATAGTGCGATAAACGTATTTTTCTTATTGCGCATTTTGGTCTGTGGGCCAATGGAGAGCAATAGCCCGCTATGCTACTGCTACTACAGTATCGCATTGCAATAAATTAATGCCCATGAATTCACTCTTCCTAATAATATTCAATACTTTATACATACTGTACTGCAAAGTGCAAATTTTGACTAATGGGAGGAAGTGCTAATTTGCACTCTAGTAAGATTGCTTAAAATGAACAAACAGTAAGAACTAGTAAGAACTGCTTAAAACGAACAAGAAAGCAAAAAGCAGAGGAATGGGGCTTATATTACTGTTAGGTTAGAGCTAGGGTTACAGTTTGAGTTAGATTTAGAGATGAGTTAGGGCTAGGATAGCGATTTTTTGTTTGTGCACCAGCATACAAATAAGCTCTGGCTTTTTACAATACAATAAAGCTTTTTAAACCAACTTCACAATGCAAATTATTTCAACAATAAATAGCTTTGTACAATTACAAGGTACCAGTTATTATAAAAAAAAAAAAACTTCACATTCTGTCCTGGAAAATCACAGGAAAACTCTATAAACATTTTCCAGGACTTTCCAGGACTTACAAACAAAATTCAAGGACTTTCCAGGACTTACAAACAAAATTCAAGGACTTTCCAGGACAGCAAAAAAAATCCAGGACTTTTCCAGGATGTGGCAACCCTGTTGATTGTGACTTGATAAGCAAAATCTCCTCGGTGCAGCGTGTATGGGTGGATTGTGAACGAGATAACAGAACACCGCTAGTGGTGCCATGTCTTTTTTTGGCTAACTGAAGTTGCAATACCTGCAGGATGTATCACATGAATGTAAACAATCAAGCAAGGTTAAATTTTTTTCCATTTGGCTATGCCGTTTTTGTTGCTTTTTGATATAAATCAACTATATCAGGCACGTAGCCAGATTTTGCTAGGTAGGGATGCAAGCTTGAACAAAAAAAATCATTCTATTTGAATAAGGTTCTATTTGTACTACTGTATAGTTAAACTTAAATTGTAAAATGTAGCTGTTCTGTTATTGGTTGCATTAGCTTTTGCAGCAGAGGCCTGCTGTTAGGCCAACCTGCTGTTTCTGTAGCCTAGCATATGGCTACCTTGGATCTACTTTGAACAATGATTTCTTGTTTTGTGGGTAGCGCTTTGCAGCTGCAGGCCCAAATGAAATTTGGATATTAGTTGTTAGATTATTAATGGACAAGTACTAGCCTACTCATTAAGACTCCATGAAGCTTCAACTTGAGTTCTGGAATTCAGCAGTGGTAATGTTGGCTTGAAAGATTCTGTCTCAGTCTCGGACTAGACTATGATTCTAATGATTAGATAAAGATTATCTTCTGTAGATGATTTCTTACTTTCCCTCTGAGTTGCTAAATTTGAATAATTCTGGTTTATTTTCACCCAAATCATTATGGAGTTTTTTGCAGTCTTTTGGAATATCTAAACCAATCAAAAGAGGTTGTAGGTTTGGAAAACATATTAAATCTTATAAGAGCAAGTTCTTTGATAAATCCAATGTTAATATTAGTTCTTCCATGAATGTGCTTACTCCCAATAATTCCAATAAATTAAAATATTCTCTTAAAATAGGTCTTTTTAATGCTCAATCTTTATGCAATAAAATTGCTTTGGTCACAGAGCTCATCCATGAAAATAACATTGCCTTATTATGTGTCACTGAAACTTGGCTAAAAGTTAAAAACAAAGATAAGATAAGAGAACTACATGAATTGGGTTTCGATATTTTCAGTGCACCAAGGGCTGGAAGAGGAGGTGGGGTTAGCTTCATTTTCAAGAGTGGATTTCCAATCAAGAATCAAAAAGCTTTAAAGTTTAAGTCATTTGAAGTTACTGAAGCAGTAATATTAGCTCAAGAAAGGATTAAGATATGCTTAATGTACAGACCTGGAATTAACAAGCCTAAAAGAATTAAGAAAGAAAATATTAGCTTTACATCACTATTTTGGTCAGAATTTGAAGATTATTTAAGCGATAAAGTTACTCTGTCAAATAAAATTATTTTGTGTGGTGACTTTAACTTTCATTTTGAAACTAATTCAGCAGATGCAGTCAAATTTCTTAACATGATTGACTGTTATGGTTTTACCCCATTGGACAGTTTTAAAAGTAATCCCACACACTGCAAAGGTGGGGTTCTTGATGCATTTTTTATTTCAAAAAATGAAATGGATAAAAACTTCATGAAAAATTTAGATGTCGTAGTTGACACTGGAACCAATTCTGACCACTACTTGGTTACTGCTGTAGTAGACACGGCTGGATTACATTCCACCTCTGCTCCATTGGTTAAAAAAATTGTAAGAAATTTGAAGCAAATTGATTTTGAATCACTAAGATATGATCTGGAACTATCTGATATAGTTCAGTTGGTATTGCAATGTCAAAACTTGAATGATTCTATTGTTGTCTATCATGATATACTTAGTAAAATCTTAGAAAAGCATGCTTCTCTTGTTCAAAAATATATCACAACATCTAAAACGCCATGGTGAAATTCGGAATGTCAAAATGCTAGAAGACGCAGAAGAGTTTTTGAAAGAGCTTTTAGGAAGAATAAATCTTTAGAAAATAAATCTAAATTTTATGCAGCATGTAAACAGGCTAATAAAATCTATTGCATTGAAAGAGAAAAATATTTCAAAGAAAAACTAGCTAATTGCAAAGGTAATGCCAGAGCCACCTATAATGTTGTGAATCAGTTATTGGATAAATTTTTGGGAAATCATCCGCCTATCACAAGCACTGCACAAGCATGTCAATTTGCTGACTATTTTAATGCTAAGATTGAACAAATTTATAGTGACATGTCTTGCCATAATTGCAATACACTTGATGTTGATATAAATGTAGTTAAATCTTCATGTGTTTCCAAATTTAGAAAGTTTGAACCGCTATCTTTAGCTGGTTTAAAAGCTATAATTGAGTCTATGCCATCTAAAACATGTGATCTTGATCCACTACCAACCAGTATTCTCAAGAAGTGCATTGATTTATTACTCCCTGCAATTCATCATATTGTTAATCTTTCATTGAGTCAGGGTTATTTTCCAGATGTTCTCAAAAAGGCATGTGTTACTCCTTTGATTAAAAATGAGAACTTGGATAATGATAATATTAAAAATTTTAGACCTGTAAGCAATTTGCCTTTTCTTGGCAAATTAATAGAAAAATGTGTTTTTCTCCAAATTAATACATATCTGGGTGAAAATTCATTGTACGGCTATTCGCAATCAGCTTGCAGATCTTGCTATAGCTGTGAGACTGCCCTTGTAAAAATACACAATGATATTTCATCAATTTTAGATGCCAAGTCAACTGCAGTAGTTCTTTTGTTTGATTTGTCAGCTGCTTTTGATACGGTTAAGCATGATCTCCTGCTTAGTAAATTGGCCGCTGAATTTAGTTTTTCTGATGTAGCTTTAGAATGGTTTTCAACCTATTTAGATAATAGGAGCTACTTTGTTAAAGGTGCTGGCTGTACTTCTCAAACAGTTGATGTTAAGTCTGGTGTACCCCAGGGTTCAATTTTAGGGCCAGTGCTATTTAACTTGTATTTTAAAAATGATGAATTAATTGCTAATTCACATGGTCTTTTTGTGCATTCATATGCTGATGAATGATAAGCAATGTTATCTTTCTTTTGATAAAGACTTTTCTGTAGACATGATTAAAAACAAAATTCGAGCCTTTTTGCAAGATTTAAAGCATTGGATGACTAGTAATTTTCTAAAATTGAATGAAAGTAAGACCAAAGTCATCAAAATTTTATCAAACCGTAACATTGAATCCAGAATAATTTCTAACATACAAATTGATGATAGCTGTTCTTTGCCTATGCCTAATGCTTTTGCCAAAATTCTTGGTGTAATATTTGATGACAGACTGAACCTTGAGAAGCATATCAATAGAGTAGTTAGTACTTGTTATGGCAATTTACGTAATTTAGGCAGAATTGCATCTAAGCTTACTAAACCTCTAAAAATTCAGCTAGTTCATTCTTTGATATTGTCCCATATTGATTATTGCAATGCCTTGTTTTATAGCTTACCAGAATATTTATTGCACAAGTTGACAAAAGTTTTATATTCTGCAGTGAGATTTATTTTTGGACTTTGTGGTTCAGCTTTGCGTAAGCATATGCTACCATATTTGAAAAGCTTTCATTTTTTACCAGTTAAATTTCGTATTGAATTCAAAATTGCTTTGCTCACACACAAGCGCCTGCATGGTTATGCTCCTACATATTTGAAAAATTTAATCAACTCTTGTTCTGTTTTGGAAAGATATAGCTTGCATGTTAATGATGATAATTGGCTGCTTCAAACGGTAACTAGCCTAAACTTTGCTAGATCCCAATCTATGTTTTAGTGTGCATCACCCAAAGTATGGAATTCGTTGCCACTATCTCTGCGCGAAATTGAAACTTGTCCCTTTTTAAGAAACGTCTAAAAGCATTTTATCTTAATTTAGCCTTTGAGGATATTACCACTGTTTGATGCCAGTATTTTGCTGCTTATTGCTGTAGAATTAGTACCTCTGTTGAGTATTAATTTTATTTCTGTAAAGCTATTTGAATGTTACTTTGGCCCCTTAGTCAGATGCATTGACACTTGTTGGTGTTATCTCAAGGGGGATATAAATTACAATTATTATTATTATTATATTTTTCTAGATGATTTTTGTGATTTTTTTGAAAAATATAGCATTTTAACGCCATTTGTGTTCCATTTTGCACGTTTTCAAAGCAATTTAAGAGAACTAAATTATTCATAAGGTTTGTAAGCTATGGAAGCTATTCAAAAAAATAATTGGCTCAACCCCTCTCTTTACTTACTAGTCAAGTCCAAACTTGTGTCAAAACTTACGTAATAAATTTAGGCTGAATTTTATTACGTGACTTAGCTAGTGCGAAGGGGCTGTAACAATGTTGTGTATATTAACAGGAAGCATCTCGACTAAAAAACCTTAGGGTTGTTTGGTGCTTCTTGTCCTTTAGATGTGGCTTTTGTGTGTTTACCTTGTTACAATAGAACTACTACTACAGAACGCAGTCTCCTTATCCCCTCTTTCCGATTACGCCATTGTCAACTGTAGTTTAGGTCAAAACATAAAGGAACTACCCCATGAGTTACACCACATAAGCTTATAATAACATCTGAATTAAATCTTTTTTACCAAACTTTTGCGGGTTATTCTTGTTGTGCACTTGATTTACTTTGTTTTAATGAAAGTATAATTTGAAGAAAAAAAAACTCGAGTTTAAGCAAATTGGAAAGATAAAAGGCCCCAAAACTGATTGAGAAGATATGTCTACAAACGTTGCTGAAGGCTTCACGATCTACCTTAAATCACTATAAACATCAAACAGCACAACTATTTTTTTTCATCACTCATTCACAGCCCAAGGTAGAAATTATTTGGCATTCATTTACAGAAAAGTTTGTCTGTCCATATAACTAGAAACGCTGTAATACCAATTGTTATAGTCTGTTGGTAGAACGGAATTCTGAGTTTACTATTTCATTAGTATACGCTCCATTCACTGGGCTATGATCCAATAATATCAATATTATATATGGGGCAAAGCTTAAACTGTTTCCAGATCAAGTTATAAAGCGATTGGGCATATCAAGACACGAAGCATTTTGGCTTGTAATATAATTACGACAAAATAGTTTCATTTAATATCGTGCCAGTACTATTATTAAAAATAACACATCTGCGATTTTTACCATTATGTCAATTAATTGTGATCTAAAACGACATAAAAATTGTATAACCTTTAATTTTCAAGCCTAAAGTTTAACGTGATATTCGACATATGGTAAAATTCAACCGACATAAAGGAGCCCTCTTGTTCCCCATAGCAACGAATCTGAGCAAAATTGCTGTTATTATTTAGAACAGGATTTTCCAAACTTTTTGTTTAAGGGTACCCTTTAGCAATTTAAAATTTTTCTCCATACCCCCCAAATGCGGCATCAATTTAGATTTTGTCCCAAAATTCGAAAGAAGACAAAAAAGGTCTTTTAAGCACTTTGATGTCAACGCGTCCTCTCTACACTTTAAGTACTGGTTGTAATGTACCCCTTGAAAAGCCAAAATGTACCCCTGGGGCTACATGTATCCCAGTATGGAAATGCCTCATTAGAATCTGTTCAAAATTGGGAGTACGTTGACTTGCAAAAAAATTATGTTTAAGTCAAGAGCCATTTATTGCAGCTTCCATATGTTTGGAGATTCCTACATTTTTATCACTTTACAGATTGAATCGAGTGAGTATTTCATTGTTTTGCATGCTTCTGGAACCTGCAGATTGGAATCCTGTGGGAGGATAAGTTTCGCATTGCTTGTTTAAAGTTGTCACCATTCTGGTGGCTCTTCCCTAGGCTTCCACTTTGGTAGCCTTTAGGCCAGAAGCATGCAATGCAATTAAACATTAAAACTTTGGCCTGCAAATGTCAAAACATCACAATTAAATTATTGTCAACATCATAGTACTGGGCGAGTATTGTTAGTGTAGCTCTAAGCCCATTATGGCTGCTATAGGCTGCTTTAGTCTGTATAACTTGTTTTGCTTATTATTGACTAGTTTTTTGTTCCTGAATAATTGAAGCAAATACGTAGGCAACCATTTTTTATGAATAAGGCTACTTTCAGTTAACCCAAGCAAATTATAAAAATGCAGAAAACTACTAATTTTGCATTAATCCCTTTTGTAAATATAATTATATTTATGGACTAACAGTCGCTAAAGAGTGCGTTGCCACACAACCTTGCAAACTAAATGCATTTTTTATTTTCCTTCTACTGCAAAACATTTCTCAAAAAAATGGCCAATCAGGTGGTTAAAATAAATCACGTGATGATAGCATAAATCAAGTTGTACTTGAAATTCAGTCAATCTGAAGTTCTCGCCAAGTTTGCTCCTAGAATACCATTTTTAGCTGGGACTTGAGTTAGTCCCGAGCAGATGCTTGAAGTAGATGCTTAAGCAGCTGCCCAAGCTCTCTCTTAGAATACGGCCCACTGTCTTTCAAAGTCTCTGCTAATGTTTAAAACATGTCAAAAACTTCTTTGTTTACGGGCTGCTCCCAAAATTTTAGTTTGTCTATAAATGCAGCCACTTTATAAGCTAACTTGAATACAGTTGTCATTTTGCCCTGAAGTAAAGAATTTAGTGATACTGCTATTTGCATTTGCTATCAGATCAAGGACTGCTATGATGTCAACAACTGTCAATTTATTAACAACTAACATTTTCGACAATTTGTGGCTTCAAACAATTAAATTTACGTATTGATTCTAATCCAATTCATACAGGTCTATAAATTAACACAAATATTAGTTTTATGGCTGGTTTGAAATAATTCTGCAATTTGACTTCATTTCAAGTATTTTGCAAACTAACTATACAAAGCTGGTACTGTTCTGCGCAGTTAAATCTTTGAAAAACAAAACGGTGTCTGTGTGCACAGTTTTAAAACAACAAAAAGCACCTGTTTTGAGTCAAATACTTAGCTGTTTCCAGGCCAGAGTTTGAATAAAATGTAAAGCCCGAGTTCGAAACTACAGCAAGCAGAATTTAAATGAAAACCACATTTTCAAACAAAACATATTTTTGGCTCTAACATCACCGCCCCTTTAAGCGCACCAAGAGAGCTACGAACAAGCGCTTAAAACAACGTTTGTTGAAACATTTCAAAAATTTACAGTTAATGAAAAGCACAAGACAAAACTTTCTTAATCTCAAGCATTGGCAAAATTGCAGATATTAACTAACAACGGTTACAGTAAACGTAAATTTGTTAATAACAGAAAACTGAAATTTCCAAACATTACACTACAGTGGTAATAATTCAATCAACATAGTACGTACAGTAATATTTACGATTTATCTGATGCTGGTGTAAGTAACATTAATTATATCATTGGACAAAGCAAAACTGAGTTTTATGTTAAGACGCAATCACTGCGAACATGTCCAAACAACTCAGGAAAGGTCTCTAGAACCCGTACCATAATCCAAATGCTACAAGGAAAACCCTTATCCACGATAAGTATGACATTGTTTATCAAAAGGTTGCGATGAGTTCTAGTCCATTTTTGTCCCAATCGAAATGTGGGTAAATATTCTTTAAGTCACCTGGACCAGAAAACATTGGCAAGATATTGGACTTGCCTCCACTGCTTGCGTGAATAAACATCAGTAGGATCAACGACACCTGGTGGGAGAGAGAGTGTCAGTTTTCATCAGTAGAAGATGGTTGGGTGTAGGTAACTACAAATCGTTGCGATCATGAGAAACTGTTGTGAGAGGCCGACTATTGATGATCGCTTCCACCTCGCACATCAGAGTAACGAGAGATTCATCGGTCAGTAGTTGCTCTTGACAGATGGCATTGAGTTGCTTGCGAACGGATCTAATCTGTCTTTCCCAGATTCCACCGTGATGTGAGGCACCAGGCGGGTTAAAAGACCAATCAATGCCTTTTTGCAAAAGAAAGTCGTGTATCTGTTTGCCATTTCAATTTTGCATTGTTTCACGCAATTCGCGCTTGCTATCCACGAGGTTATTCCATTGTCAGCTTGATTTCAACTTCTTGACCACTCCTAGTAATGAAACGTCTCAAAGCTTGAATAAAAGAGCTCATGTCAAGACAATAGGCAATTTCAATGTGTATAGCGCGTACTACGAGGTAAGTGAAAATGACTCCACATCGTTTGGTCCTACTTCTACATTTTTTTTGTATTTGTTTTTGTTAAAAACGGACCAAAAAAGATCAGTTCCTACGTGCAAAAAAGGAGATTCATTAGGAGTTAATCTTTCTTTTGGAAGTATGGCCATTAACTGCACTTCTGCGGTAGCATATAGTTTACGACATGTCACACACTCAGACAAAACTTTGCGAACAGATGAATTTGCTTTTAGAATCCAAAAGCTTTCCCTAAAATAAGAGAGTACGCGTTGCCTTCCGGCATGGCCAAGAGAAACGTGTGCAGATTTGATAAGAAGAGAGATGACATGGCTAGAAGACGTAAGTATTATTGGATGCATTTGATTGTAGGATAGAGTAGCTTGCTTCATTCGGCCTCCTACTCTTAGCAAACCATCAATAAGAAATGGGTTAAGTTCCCAAAGTTTGCTTAAAGTTTTGATACGCTTGCTTGCCTTCAGAGCTCTTCCGCAAATAATTGCTGTTGAAAATGAAAAAGGATAAAGTATTCAGATTCGTTCATATCAGCAACAGAAAGAGTACAGGATTTAGTGAACTGCATTTGATAGGAGTGACAGCGTTGTGTACGATAGCGCAAATGCGCAGCAGTTTTTGCCAGTTCAAGAAATGAGAGAACAAAGACTCATAAAAGTCAGAGTTGGATTCGAGAGCTATAGAACAAGAAAGAGTCGCACTTTTTTTTGTTTAGGATCTGGACCGTCTTTACCATAAAGCGTAGGCTGTGGTGGCCATTCAGATTCGGATTGCCATAACAAGTCAGGTCCATTAATACATTGCTTATTATGCAAGAAATTTTTGATCTTGAGTCCTCGACTAGAAAGATCTGTCAGGTTGTCATTTGAGGAAACATATTTCCATTGGGAGGGTTCAGAATTGTTTCAAATGGTCTGAACTCGATTGGCTACAAAGGTGTGGTAAACCTTTGTTTCGTTTTTCACATATCTTAGCACAGTTGTGCTGTCGGTCATAAAAATGAAGGTTGAAGCTCAAAGGGTAAATGTAGTTTATGGTGTAAATCAAGTTCGATTTGAGAGGCAATAGTAGCAGCACATAATTCCAATCTGGGAACAGTCAATGTCTTCAATGGAAAGAGCCTGGTCTTTCCCATAATAAGAGAGCAATAAATTTGATCCTGCTCATTAATCAGGTGTAGATAAGCAGCATAACTGTACGATTTTTTTGAGGCATCAGAAAAGTGATGTATCTGCACTGATTTGATGTTGCTCAAGTTGGCCGGCTTGATACATCACAGAATTTGAAACGTGGCAAAAGATGGTAGATGTTGAAACCAGTCAATCCATTTTCTTTGCATTTCCTGAGGTAGGCCTATGTCCTGGTCCCAATCCTGACTGAGTTTGCAAACGTCTTGCAACAATACTTTCATAGGTTGAATAGCAGGGGCACCAAAGCTAAAAGAGTCATAGACTGAGTTTACGACGGACAAAATCTCTCTGCGGGTCATAGGTTTGTCATTTAGTTTCACCTTGAAACAAACATATCAGTTTCTACATCCCAAAGTAGTCCAAGAGATTGCTCTTTCGGTAGAGGGTCACATGACAAATTTAAATCCTTGAGTTTCTTGGATCGTTCTTGTGGAGGAACAGATTCCATCACTTTACGACAGTTGCTGGTCCATTAAAACCACCAGTGCTCAACAATTTGCTGATTTTGTGCAATAATGCCGTGGCGTCTTTTTTGGTGGGTGCTGATGCTAAACAGTCATCAATGTGCAAACAATTTCTTATAGTGTCGATTGCAGCAGAACTAAACTTCTTCTTATGGTTTATAGCCGTTTTTTTGAGAGCAAAATTTGCGCAGCTTGGTGAAGAAACAGTTCTGAAGAGAAAGAAACACATCCCATAAGAGCAATTATGTGCAAAACGCCAGATTCGAGGCAGCTGTGACATAACTTGTTTTCATTCACAAATTTTAGTCAATGAACGAACAGTTGAACAGTCATACAAACAAAAATATTGGGAAATATTAGTCAATCAGTAAGAGAGACTGCAAACAAACCTTTAGATTTTCAAGTCAAGCAGCCACCCATAGTCATAATGAGATTGTAATCAACCAAGAAAAAATGAGCATATATGTGCTACTACACTACTACAGGCAAATTCAAGTCATCCTAATTAAATCTAATTGAAGAAGAAAATGAGAGTCTTGGTATTGGTTTAAAAGGTATTTTTTATAGTCGCATTTGAGAAAATTATAGATTTTGTTTTAAATATTTAAGGGAATGTCATTCCAAATTTTCACTCCCTGATATCAAATGCACCTTTGTAATCTCGCAGAGTGATATTTAGGTATGTAAAGACTGAGCAAGTTGGATGGATTTGAAGATCTAGTGTGTCTGACCGAGATGTTGCTAGTTTTAATGAATAAATTGGAAACAAGAGGGGGAAGAGTATTCTGTAGGTGACGAAATACTAACTTAGCTGTTTCAAGTTTCAATAAGTCAGGAAGTTTGAAAATCTTTAAATTGGAGTAATAAGGGGTTGAATGTTCGCAGTAGTTTCCACCACCAATGTGTCGGATAACCTTATTTTGCAAAGCACAGAGTTTAGCAAAGTAGGATATATAGGTTGTACCCCATACAAGAAGACCATAGAGTAAATGAGGATGTACTAATGCATGATACAATTTAAGCAGAGCTGATGGGGGTAGGAAGGATTTTATAATTATTCCTATAGATCTTGATATTTTATTCTCTATCATTCTAATATGTAAATTAAAAGTTAGCTGGCAGTTTATTTGGACTTTCAAATATTTTACACTTTCACAGGGATTAATTTTAACATTATTAAGTTTCAATGAAAAATAGGGAGGTAGCTTTCTTCACCTACGTGGAATAACGAGAAAATAGGACTTTGAGGGATTAAGGCTTAGCTTATTTGCACGACACCATTCATCGACATTACGGAGCTCATTGTTCATTATGTGTTCTAAATGATTTGGGTCAGGGCTGTGCAATACCAGGCAAGTGTCATCGGCAAATAAACAAGGAAGGCAGTTGGTTGAATTGTATAAGCTATTAATGCACAGTAAGTATAGAATAGGTTCGAGAGTTGAACCCTGCGCTACGCCATTTGTGATGAGTTTTATATCTGAGTTTGTGCCATTAACCAAAACATATTGTCTTCTATTCAAAAAGGACTTAATTAATTGAATGGGAAAACCACGGATACCATAATGATTAAGCTTAGTGAATAAGCGAATCTACTTCTGTTTGCCAGCCATTAATCCACGGATGGGGAAACCGTTTAGCAATTCTAGTAATTACGTTTAGGTTGTTCATTTTGACAAGGTAATTTATGCCTTTTAAGGTGCTCATGCACATGTTGAGCTCGAAGGAAAATCTGAGTAATGACGCCTTGTCGGTTTGATGTAACACAGGTCCGTTAGGTAATGTGTCAAGGCAAGCTTTGGCAACTTGAAATTTTTGGCCAAACGTTTGTTGTAAGAGTTCTTGTGCCTTAGTGTAACCTAAGTTGTCATCCATGTATTGGCAGCCTTTTACTAGTGAATGAGCAGGGCTTTTAGTGTATCCCAAGAGATACAAAAATCTCCCCTAGATTTGGAAACATTAAAGGTGATAAGAGCATCAAAGGCATCGATAAAGTTACAGTAATTAGCTGGGTTCCCATCAAAAACTTCAGGTTCTAAATACAGGCGTGGCAGAAGGGAGCACCAACACATTTTGGGGTGCCATATTAAATTCATGAGGTTGTTGGGGTTATTGTACATAAATTCTTTGAAAGCATCCGCAGGTTGGCTAAAGGCACTTCCTAATTCACGATCAGGAGTGGGCTGAGTTCTGGAAATAGTGTTCATGGCGAGCCTGGAAGCAGAAAAGTAATCGACTGGTTGCAAGTTTGTAACCCATTGGTTCTGAGTAACTGTGGGTTCATGAGTTGCATCTGCGGGGTTCAAAAAACTCTGAAACGGAGCAGCAGGGTGCTGAATGAATTGAGAGGGCATGTAACTTGGAGTGCCATTTTGAACAGGTTCAGTATCTTTAGTAATGTTTGGCTTGAATATACATTTTCTCTCGGGTTGCATTTCGGTAAAGCACTGCTCGCGATTTTAGCATCAACACGAAAAGCCGATGTACTGATCACATTATCAATACTAGGCCTACACAGCACACTCTCAGAAATTTTTGATGAGCCGGGAGCCTTGTCGCTGATATTTACTTGCTGCGATCACTCAGTTAAAAAGTTTCTCACGATTATTTGATTGATTGCAGATAGCGTCTGATGTTCATCAGCATCAATTACAGCCTGAGTTTCATTGATTTTGGCGCAAATTCTTGCCTCATTCAATTGACGTGCTAAAACGCATAATGTGTGCAAGCAAAAGTTCCATGAATGTAGGTAACAGGAAATTGCTTGAGATTTTCGGCACAAGTCAAGTGGTCAACAACACTGATGACGTAAATCATAGCGAATTAACTAATCTGCTTTTTAACTTTTTGGTAGAAAATGTTAACGAGTGCAAATATTATGACATTCCAATGCCATCTTCCTGTTTTGTTCAAAATCAAAACTCACTATCCGTTTTTCATGTCAATATTAGATCTCTCAACAAAAATTTTGATGCCCTGTACGAATTAATATTATCTTTGCCAGTCTCTCCCGATGTCATATGTGCATCAAAAACAAGAACAAAAGGCAATCCCTTGATTAATATTTTAATTCCAAATTATAGTTTCTTTCATTAGGACTTGCTAACCAATGCAGGAGAGGTAGCTATATACGTATCAAAGAAACATCAGTTTAAAGTAATTCAAGAATTTAAACTGACCTTAAAAGGCTGTGAGGAATTTTGGATAAAACTAATCTCCAATAAATATTCGACCCACGACATCATAAATGGTGCAATTTATCGACATCCAACAAAGTCAATAGAAACATATACTACTTACTTAGTAAGCTGTGGTTCGTTACCAATTATCACCTTACCCACACGCCGTTACAGAAAAATCTTCAACTATTATTGACCACACAGTTACAAATGATACATCCTGCACGCTTAGTCCTGGAGTAATCCACTGCGACATTTCTGACCATTATCCAATATTTTGCTATGTCACTAAGCATTTCATTAACTCTAAACTCCAAACTTCCTTTTTATTCAGAGATAAATTGCATTTTAATGTTGACTCTTATTGCAAAGAACTAAATTTTACAGCTAGCAATTTTTTAGCAAACATAGAGGAATTATACAAAAATAACTTTGATGTTAAATTTGATGTAGTTGTAACACTAATACTAAACGTTATAAACAATCATGCTCCCATTAGACGTCTCTCTAGAACAAAATAAAATTTGAAATCTCTAGAAGAAGTCTGTGTGCGCAGTTTCAAAACAATAAAAAGCACCTGCTTTGAGTCAAATAATTAGCTGTTTCTAGGCCAGAGTTTGTATAAAATGTAAAGCCAGAGTTTGAAATTACAGCAAGCTGAATTTAAATAAAAAGCACATTTTCAAACAAAACATATTTTTGGCTTTAACATTTAGTTTGTTCAGATGATTGAATATGTCACACAAGTAGGTATTTTTGAGAATCCATTTTCTATCATTAAATTTGCTGAGCAAGATCAGGATTTTTTTCCAAAAGAAACCTTTGCAGTGACTCACTAAGTTCAAAAACTGTGTTCAATGATTTTCCTCCAGCGAGCCACCATACTTTTGTATGCAACAGAAGGCATTTGTGCTCGACAACCATGTTGTCTCAGATCTGCTCAAACAGCCGACTGTTCAGTACATGAGTTTTTATGAGGTTGATCTTTACATCATTGAATGCACCATGAAGCTCTGTTGATATTTTTCAGCTAGCCAGCATTTCTCCGTGAATCAGCTGAGAAATGTACTGTGCTCAATAAAAGATCAAAGCCTAAGAGGAAATGCAGGCGCAAAAACAAATACAAGCAGAAAAATGTCCTAGCATAGTTTTCATTTTTTAACCAATTTTTAAACCATGTTGTAATCAGTGCGATATTTCAACGCAACACCACTGCAACTTGCAGTCTGTAGTAGTGTTTTAGCTTGACAGGTTCTTTGATATTATGCAGTTTTAGTTTTTTAAGAATTTTGACATTTTTGGTTATAATAATTTTTTACAGATTACAGCAGCACCTAATGAGTCCTTAGGACAAAACAAACTGTTGTGCTTTTAAAGTTTTACCGTGATTTTATAATTGCACTTTGCTCTGATTTTACTTTGTATATCATCGAGCACTGTTTCAGAATATTGACTATCAACAATTTCCTATATCTGCTCTATATGAAAAACTATTTGCCAACAAATTATCTTCTGTTTTGGAGCTAAAATTTGGAATAATCTGCCTTTAACAACCAGAAGCGTAAAAAGCTTCACGAAATTCAAAATCACATTAAAAACATTTTATTTAGAACAAACTTAAATCATAATATAGTAATCTAGCATACAACTATGAGTTCTTGTTTTGTTTTCTTTCCTTTCTTTGTTTTAACATAGGCTACTTTTTTTTTCTTCAGGGCTCTTGAACCACTACAATGTCTATGCATCTGACCAAAAATTATCGCTCGGCTTCAAATGAGTCCAGGTTGCAATAATTTATAGCTCACAATTACCTGGTCTATGCTTTTCGTTTTTGTTTATTTGCGTCCAAATGCAATAAATTACACTCTACTTTTCGTTTTTTTCTTGTGCTGGTTCTTTATCGCTTGTTTTCCTTCAAGTTGTAATTTCTTGATGAAGTGTTAACTTTGAAAAAGTAATGATGCTGTAATAATCACAACTCTGTTGCTGCAAAAACGAAGCCTATTTGGCTTTGAAATAATTGTAATTACATTTTATTTACCAAGTTTTCTTGGGCAGGAGACAGCGAAGGGACCTTTCGGTCTTCGAGTCAAGCTGCCACCTGCCCACCTGTCTACCACACATGGCGAAGGCTTCACACTGTCCCTTTAACTGCTGAAAGTCAAGCAGGAAAGCTGTGAATACCAATTTTTATAGTCTTTAGTTTAACCTGACCTGGAATCGAACCCAAATCTACCACTTCATTAGCAAATGCTCTTATCCACTCAACCACCGATCAGTTGAAAAACATTCATTCACAATTGCCCCCCTTTAAACTTATTTCACAAGTACAATTTACAAAAGCGACCAATCTGGTCAACAAATCGACAAGTTTTGGCAAAAAGTGGACGATTTGCATCACAGAGTTCCATAACATTAAGCAACAAAATTTTTGCTGCTTTGTAGTAAAAAAATGCTTCAAAGTATATTTGCTTCAGAGTATATAGAGTTATATTTGGACTGCTGATATCAAATCTGCCTTTATTTTTTTGTGCTAGCAAGTCAGATTTTTTAGTTACTTGAAAAAAATACATTGAAATGCACATTATATTTAGCATAATAATCATTGTAACTTTACCACTGCAATGTTTAAGAAACAGCTTTGATGAAAATGCGAAAACGCATTTAAATTTAAATAGGCAAAATTAAGCATGTGAAGAGACATCCTCTCTAGCTCAAGTAGTAGAGTAGTGGACCGGTAATCAAAAGATGCAGGTTCAAATCCTGTGGGAGGATTTTTTGCATTGCTTGCGTTTAAGTGGTCGTTGTTCTGGTGGCTCTTCCCTGGGCTTACGTGCAGGTAGCTTTTAGGCCAAGAGCATGCAAAACAATTAAATCTATGATGCATTTGTAAACAAACAAGTGTCACTACAATTTCGACTATGGTGCTTTGAAAGCTTATTGAGTTTAAAGTCCCCACAAACTATCAACCGGCTGTTGCAGTTAACAGTTAAAAATACTTTGCACTTTTTGCTGGATTCTCACAATAAGCTTTACACCACTTTCTCCCTGAAGAAACCAGCAGTACATAATAATTAGCCACAAAGTTCAAGTTATTTTCCCTTGATAGCGATCTTCCACTTGTTTAATTTTTTGATCTAATTGTTCCCAAAGTCAGAAGGGAAGAATTCTGAGGTGGAAATAGAGAAAAATGAACTTTCAGCGATATTCATGCACCAACACTTTTGTAGTTACATAGAATATCTTAAAACAATGCTGATTTATGAAGAAGATTTGTGGCCTAAAAATTTTTTGGACTCTATGCAAAATTGACACCGTGCTTCTTTTTCTAATAAGCTTAATTTCTGATTACAACCGATCGGTGGTCGAGTGGATAGAGCGTCTGCTACTGAAGCGGTAGACTTGGGTTTGATTCCCGATCGAGTCAAACCAAAGACTATAAAAATTGGTATTCACAGCTTTCCTGCTTGACGTTCAGCAATTAAAGAGACAGTGTGAAGCCTCCATCATGTGTGGTAGACAACTGCGCAAGTTGCAGCTTGACTCGAAGACCAAAAGGTCCCTTCGCTGTCTCCTGGCCAAGGCAATTTGGTGAACAAAATGTAATTACAATTACAATACAATTACAATTACTTCGCATTTCACAAAATCTTTCTTTATTCATCAGCATCCAAATTTCTGTTCGAATAAATATTCCAACAGATAAGTACTGGCCAGTTGGTAGAGCAGTGACACATTCGTTTCTGGAGCGGGAGGTCTGAGGTTCAAATCTAGGGATGGTTAAATTGAACACAGTGTTGCCAATCGCTCACCGCCACTGTGACATTTTTTCAAAAAAAGCTGTGTTGCCCAGGCGCAATGATGCAAAGATAGCCTTGCCAACTCATTACATGCTTCGGCGTAATATAGCGAGTATAATGAAAAACTTGATTTTGATTGATTTAATAAGTTTTTTAAGAGTCCCAACTTGATCTGAATTGGCGTAAACACTTTCTTGAGATCAAGTAAAGAAACATGATAAATCGTGCTAAAAAAGTCTTCAGATAAGTGCCAATCTTTTCAAATATAGTGCTGTTTATCATCTCAGTTGTTCTACCGACACAAGAAGCATTGGTGATTGGTATAAACCATTTGTAAAGTTAAGGAAAAAGCCCATAACTTTAAGATCTCTACAAATACTTTAGTTATAGATTGAATACTTGATCAAATGTAAAACCAACACCATTGTTTTATACGTTTTGTTTAATCCAGAGGCATGGGCTAAAAGACCAATAACAAATGATTTTCCTTATGGAGCAGAAGGGCCTCTTCCACAACTATAGCCACAATGCTTATAGTAGAACACCTTGATGTTCAATAACAAACATCTGATTCTCCGCAGCTGCTACCACTTTTTGAGTTTAAGAGCTGCTATCACTTTCTTCGTTTACATACTCGTAGCCAGTTTAAAACGAACAATAACTAATCTTTCATAAAAAAAAAAGAATCAAACACATGCCAGTACATCACAAATATTTGTAACTATTAATTCCGTATAAATTGGTAAGGTATCGTAACAAAGTTCTTATCAATGTAAGATATCGTAACAAAGTTCGTATCATCGAGAAAGGTTAGTTAATTGTTGATTTCCAGGGCACGTATTCTAAGAGAGGACTTGAGCAGCAAGTACAGCTCAAGCTCTTCTTGGGCTCAAAATCGGTATTCTAAAAAAAATTTCAAGTAGCACTTTCAAGCTCAGCTTGGGACCTACTTGGGAGCTTTGAAGTTCAGCTTGAACCGCTGTGGTATTCGAAAAGCGAACTTGAAATGAAAATTTGTCAAGCTGAACTTGGAAATTGCCAAAATCTCGAGCCACCTCAGAGGCAGGCTTGAGCTTACGCTTCACTAAAAAATTGGTGTTAAACCTTTTGATTTCCGGTGAAATTTTTATAATATAGGCCTAGAAGGTTTCAGAATAGTGGTTATGTTTTGGCCAGGCCGAAAATAGTCTATGATGGTTTCGAGACCTTAACGGCATGTAGGCTACCGGTAACCTAATTCAATCAGTTGCGGTAAAAGTTTGCAGTGAATCGATACAGTAGCCTAACTTTTTAAGCTAGCATTTAATAGCAGAGAAAAATAACTAGCTGACTAGTAGATTATTCAGCTTAACTATAAATATATAAATCAATTTGGCTGCTAACGATAGCCTAACTTTGCTTGAGTTGCACGTCAGGCGTATGATCCATTGCATTTGATACGTTAGTGCAATTCGGTCTTCGGTACCGGCAGCCTAGGCCTATTTGAACAGAATTTTGAGAAACGCGTTATGCATGTTACTGTTGCTCACTTACCGATCAGTGGTCGAGTGGATAGAGCGTCTGCTACTGAAGCGGTAGACTCGAGTTCGATTCCCGGTCGGGTCAAACCAAAGACTATAAAAATTGGTATTCACAGCTTCCCTGCTTGACGTTCAGCAATTAAAGGGACAGTGTGAAGCCTCCGCCGTGTGTGGTAGACAGGTGGGCAGGTAGCAGCTTGACTCGAAGACCGAAAGGTCCATTCGCTGTCTCCTGGCCAAGGCAACTTGGTGAATAAAATGTAATTACAATTACTTACCGGTCTCCCGATAACTACGGAAGTTCAAGGATAGATTTAAGCATGAAATAGCCTAGTAGTTTTTTTAACTGTAGTACCGGTAGCTAACCTATCGGTATGGCTTATTATTTGGTGATTTAGATTTTTTTAATAGGCTTACTGAAAGTAAAATTAAAAGTCTGTAAGCAAGAACCCTACAATCTTCTGCTTGGTTTTTTTGTTGTTTGCTTAACAGCGTTTCCTACAAGGCCTATTCAGTATGAATTTAGAGGGCATGTATATGCTACTCATTTAATGGGCTAATGTATTAATCGTTTGACATTTAAGTAACCTGCATTTAGCAATTTACTGGCAGTGATGAAGTACTCGAGTACAGTACTCGCACTCGAGTACAACTCGAGTAACATTTTTTGAGTACTTGTACTCGGAACCCCAAGTACTCGGCTGGTACTCGTACTTGAAGGTCAATGTACTCGGTCAAAAAAAGAGCCGAGTACACGAGTACATTTGGCCTTCGCTAAAAGTAATAAACAAAATGAATATTTGATAGTAAACTGCAGCCAATAAAACCCGCTAATTTATTGAGTTGCTTTTGCTTGAATCCGTGCAGACCGCAGCTGAACAAACAGCTTTTTAATGGTGAGATGGAGCAAAATCAAGCGTTGGAATGAGGTAAAGCGATTGGGTCGACAGCGCATAGTATTGTTTGACAACAAACGCCTTTCTGCTGCAGAAAACGTGTGAAAGTTGCCGCAAATTTTGATTTATTTAGCAATTAAAGTTACATACCACAGAAATCGAGCCACGCGTGTTGTACAAAGACGGCATCAATTGGGTTAGCATTTTACGGTTTCAGCTCAAATGTTGATAGATTATTTTCTACAGTAGATGTATTACTGTAATCTCCCAATCCCAAATAATAGTTTTACTGTGGTATTGGAAGGGGTATCGGAAAAAGCATAGAGTTAGATTTGCAGGCAATATTTCCAGTGTTAAATTTACGTCAGATAGAGAGAGCTTAGTTGCATAGTTATTCTGTAGCTGAGTTGCAGCTGTATCCAAAATTTTACTTTTTTTTGCAAGAAATTGATAAAATAATAAGTCAAGTCTTTTGATAACGCATGTAAAATGCGTTTGAAATATTAATATGACTAAGCACTAATTAGGATTATTTTATAAAAATGGATGTTAGATCTGAAATTAAATAATAAAACAGTAAACAGGTAAATATACAGAATAAAAATACCGCTCTAAATTACAGCTGTAGCTAGTAGCTGATATTAAATGGCAGCATTATTTTATGCTCACATTACTTAGTCACCTCCTTTGAAATGCAGCATTACTTCGAGAACATTTACTACTACGTCATTTGCAGTTTAGTTTTACAAGTTTTAGACAGTCTTTGATTAAATGCATAAAAGGGCACAAGCCCATTAATTGTTAATCCATTAATTAAGAAGCTAACTTTTTCATTAAATCGTTAATCTGTTGAAAAGTTTTTTCATGATAAAGGATTAAATTTACTTCCGTTAAGTTCTGTTAACTTCCGTTAAAGTTTTTATCGCTAATATCTTGCACCACTCATTTATCATAATGGTACAAACCAGTTGGCACTGGTAACACTTGTTGCGTATTAGCACGAGCTTTATAGAAGAAAGCGAAGGAAGGAGCTCTTTTTTGTGACAGATAATAAGATGCAGCCTCATAGGTCTATTAATTAATGCTGTCCGCAATTTCCGAAGATTTTCCAATCGCAGCTTCATTAGTGCATTTGAATTTATTTTTGTCTTGAAATAATTAGATTAGACTGTAAAATGTAACTTCCAAAACACAAAAAGACCACCATAGCAAAATTTTTTTCCTTACAATCAGCTCAACAACGTCAATACGTGCTCTAAAAGCGAGTTAACATAAAAAAATGTTAATTACATGCAAAATATTAACGAATTTACGGACTTTATTAAGTTCCGTTAATTAAAGCTGAAAATAATGGATTTACGTTAACAGAGGTGTGAAGTTTGTTATCGGACTAGTGGTTAACAAAGCTAACGTTTTGCATTAACTTGCCCACCTATGATTAAATGTTAATTGAATATAACATTTAATCGCAAAAGCTCTCAAAAACTTGTTGTGGGTAATCATGTTTGGAGTAGAGGACTTTGAAAGCTTATTTGTGATTGAAAGAAGCATACGGTATACGAGGTGTCGCTATTAAATAACAAGACTGGTGACATAAAACAATTTTATTGAAGAAAAAAAAGTCGTTTTATTTTGTTTCCCCTTTGATGTATTCTCCCTTAGCATCAACACAGCGTTTCATTCGGATTTTCATAAAAAAAAAAAACGAACATGACAACACCCTTAACATAAAAAAACAAAACAATTGACATTGCCTTGAATTTTGATTTTGCTCTATTTTGCTTTTTTAATTTGAGGTGAGTTTGCAGTTTTCTAATGCATGGACTGCCTCTTTGTCTCTGGGTCGTACTGGAAAATTCATCTCTCATCGCATGTACAGTAATCACACTGTCTAAAAATTTGGGGTTTTCTTCAATTTGTTTTGAAATGTCAGCACAAATCTCTTGGCGTTTTTTCTTTTTGATCGCTAGTTAAAAGCTTTGAAACAACTTGTGCACAGACCTTTGTCATATGCAGATTTTCATTCAGTACTTGCCACACTGTTTCTTTGTCAATGGACATCCTCTCTGCTACCAGTCGAATACTAAGCCGACGATCTTCTCAGACAATTTTTTCACTTTCTTGATTATTGTTAGTGGTTTTTGATATGGTTGGGCGTCGTGAACGTTCATCATCTCCAACATCAGTCCGGCCCATAGGCGTAGCCAGGGGGGGGGGGGGGCAGGGGGCCCGGGCTCCCCCCAATCAAAATACCACTAACGACAAAAAGTTATGACAACATAGCCTGGCGCGGTTTAGTTGCAGTTTTTTTTCAGTAATTACGCACATAACAGTAATTAACAATAATATTAATGACAACAAGTGAATCCCGGGGCCCCCAACTAACAACCAGGGGGCCCTTACTAACAACTAGGGGGCCCTGGAATCCTTAACCGACAACTAGGGGGTCCAGGACCCCTAACTGACGACCAGGGGGCCCATAACTGACGACCAGGGGCCCCAGGGCCCGTAACTAACTACCAAGGGACCCTAACC
Source organism: Trididemnum nubilum (assembly GCA_963965965.1). Classification (NCBI taxonomy): domain Eukaryota; kingdom Metazoa; phylum Chordata; class Ascidiacea; order Aplousobranchia; family Didemnidae; genus Trididemnum; species Trididemnum nubilum. The sequence continues at coordinate 1,542,303 of OZ014488.1, read as the reverse complement.
AACAACCAGGGGGGCCCAGGCCCTAACCGACAACCAGGGGGCCCCTAAACAACAACCAGGGGGCCCCAGGGCTCCTAACCAACAACCAGGGGGCCCCGGAGTGCCTAACTGATGACCAGGGGGCTGCAGGGCCCCTAACTCACAACCAGGGAGCCCCAGGGCCCTAACTAACAACCAGGGGGCCCCTAACCAACTAACCGACAACGAGGGGCCCCGGGGCCCTCCTAATTGACAACCAGGGGGCCCCAGGGCCCCTGACCAACAACCAAGGGGTCCTGGAGTCCCTAACTGACAACCAGGGGGCCCCGAGGCCTCTAACTCATGACCAGGGGGCCCCGGGGCCCCTAATTAACAACCAGGGGGCCTGGGCTCCTAACCGACAAGCAAGGGGCTACAGGGCCTCTAACTGGCAACCAGGGAGCCCAAGGGCCTGACTGATGACCAAGGTTTCCAGGCCAGGGGCCCCTTAATGCAAATTTTTATCAATTTATATGCAAAACCTGTGAAAAATCTAAAAGTTTTGACCTAAAAGTTGCCACCCCATGCCCTCGTTTAACTTTATTATGAACTTAATTATTTACTGCTAAAGTATTGCAGGAGGCAATGTTCGTTACTTCCCCCTATAGACCAAATCACTTACAATTAAAATTTACACCATAATGCAAGATTCTAAGCGTGTTTTGGGATTTAATTGCAAAAAGAGGATTGAACAACTAAATTTTTTCGATTGGCTTTGAAATGTTAAAAATCTAGTTCTTTGAAATGGCTCTGAACTCGTACGAAATGAGATCCAATGGGATTTAAATAGTTTTTTTTTCCAAAAACTTACAAAAATCGCCCAGCGGCTGGGGGCTTTGCCCCCAGACCCCCATAGCCATCGGCGGCTGGGGGCTCTGCCCCCAGACCCCCGTCTCTGATACGTTTGAGTACACTAGCTTACTCAACACGTCTTCCAAGTTAGACTTTTACACTTTTCAACAATTAGTTTTCGCCCTCTCCCTTTACCAAAATCCTGGCAAAGTGCCATCAGGCTACGGCTTCAGATCTTCCATTCTACGATATCTTTGCCCCACAAGAAATTACTTTTTCGAAAATTTCTGATGACGTCATTGCGTTTGATTTGTGGTTTGCCCCCCCCCCCCCCCAATCAAAAATCCTGGCTACGCCTATGGTCCAGCCTTCATGAAATTATTTGTGCCATTCAAAAACGTGGGTTCTTGACATGCATTCTTTGCCGTAAACTTCCATCAAAGCTTGAATTTTACCAAAAATTTCAAGTTAATTCTTTGCTCAGTTTTAGAGTTAAACATTTTTCTGCGGCTGCAATAGAACTTCTCGCAACAATGAGCAATTTGCTGCTTCTGCAAGCCAAGGTTTTTTCCGGCACGCAAAAAAATGTGCACTTGCTTTCAACATCAAGGTACCTAATTTGTTTAAAATATAACAGTAATTTTGCGTGTAACTTAGCAGAAAATTGTCGCCTGCAGTTGTGCGCCTTCTTAACATCCCACTCACAGAAAAAAAACGTATTCGATTATGTTTTTGCGACAACTTTTGAGCTGTTACAACTTAAAAAATTTTTTTTCTAAACTTGTAAAAGTACTCGTACTCGAACTTTTTTACGGTACTCGTACTCGAGTACATTTTTCAATATCAGTACTCGTACTCAAAGTTTTTTGCGGTACTCATACTCGGAAGTTGAGTACTCGACTCCATCGTTAATTACTGGTATATTGTCTGACCTGCTAACGTATTGCAACGTCTAAGCAAAATAAGATCTTATGCTAAATGCCAAAAAAATTATTCAGCTTTATGATAAATGAGCATTCAGAATAAGAAATACAAAAAAGTGTAAATGAAAATTGATCCTTATACCCCTATTTTTGTTAAGTCATCCAATTCGACTGTTTTTGACCTTATCAAAATGACATTTGATTGTTAGCAACATGCAAGTACAGAGTATAATGCAATATCTGAACAAAGAAAATAGTACAAGCGTTTTTGTATCTAGCACTACTCGATTTTTTGCTGTTTCAGGAATTAAAGATTTTGATTGAAGTTATTTAGTATGGTAGCTGTTGTTGCGTAGCTGAAGAAGAAATTTTCTGCATGCTGGTCCAAACACTAAAAATCCATTGAAGACATTTCTGTAGCATGTGATTGTGCAGCACAGGTAGGCCAAGTTCTAATTCATTTCTCAACTTACTTACTGCACAATATATAAAAGTGCAATCCTTTGTAAATCACGTAAGAATAGTAGTGACACTCATCAATAGTAGGTAGTTTTGTAGTATTATGCTTTGTATCGCTAAGCACATGCTTTTTAGAAACATGCATATTGGAAACAACTATTTACCGGTAGAGTTAATCAATGCTTTCCCAAATTTATGCAATTTGCATTTTAGAATTTCTTGTTTGTAATTTATGATGTTTTCTGAGTTGCGCTACAAGAAGTATCTTTGCTGTACCTTTGGCCCATGCAGCTTGGCGAATAACGATGCAATTGCCAGAACGTATACAGAGAGAAGCGGCTCATATGTGCGGTATCAGATCATGGTCGCCTGCGTGGTGAATCTGGTGAGGGTGAATTTATTCTTTACTCAATATTGCAGAAACATTTGTTTTAAGAACGTTTGTCTTGATGTATACCGGCATAATCAACTCATGCCTTGGCAGCAGATAAATAAACTGAAACCCGAAAGGTCAACAAAAAGCGAACGATGAAAGTTGCGCTGAAGAAAATGCATTTCAAGCCTAAAAGCAATCTGAAAGCAATAAGCAGTATCGCAGGTAAATACAGTAATTAAAACTCAGTGCGGTGACTTAAGTCCTTTTTTTAACTGATTCTAGAAATTAATCCATCGCTAAGTGCCAAAGCGTGTATCAGACTACATCAGTTATATCCCACAGTAGTTGAGCTAAGTTATAGTTTTCAAACCCAAAACTTTTTTTTTTTCTGAAGTTTTGTGACTAAGTGAAATGCCATTGCAATATTTCCAGATTTTTAATTTTGTTTTTTTTTTATTTGGACCAAAACGCGACTTCAAAAAATAAATAAACGCAATCCACTTAATGAACAATGCAATAGTACCAGGTAGCTCCAATATTATCTGAGAAAGAGCTCCAAAAAAATCTGAGAAAGGACGTTGTTAAAAAAACAAAAAATAACGTTTTAATCCAATGTGCTGCACTTTCTTAAGTATAGGAAAAACTGTAACAAAGGTAAAATAATCATTTATAGGAACATTTTTCTGAAGTTGATGACGCCTATTTTGTTGCAGAAAAGCTGTAAAATGTTCACGAGACGACAGAAGGAGCTGGCTGAAAGAAGCAACAAGTTCAATCACTTCGCAAATTTTGAGGCTGCTTGATTGTGACATGATAAGCAAAATCTCCACAGTATGGCGTGGATGGGTGGATTGTGAAAGAGATAACAAAACACTGCCAGTGATACAGTGTTTTTTGGGGGGGCTGACTGAAGTTGCAATTCCTGCAGGACGTATCACGTGAATGTAAACAATGAAACAAGATTAGACTTTTTTTTCTGTTTGGCTATGCCGTTTTTGTTGCTTTTGCATATCAATCAACTACGAGACCAGGCACTTAACCAGATTATGCTAGGTAGGGATGGGAGCTTGAACTGAAAAAGTCATATTTTTCTGGACGATTTTTATGATTTTTCGAAAAATATAGCTATTTCAACGCCATTTGTGTGCCATTTTGTATGATTTTAGAGCCATTTGAGAGAGCTAAATTGCTCATAAAATTTATAAGCTGTTGGAGTTTTTCTAAACAATAATTGGCTCAAATCCTCTCTTTATTCACCAGTTAAGTCCAAGTTTGTTCTAAAACTTACTGTACATAATAAATTTAGGCTAAATCTTCTTACGTGACTTAGCTGGTGAAAAGGGGCTGTAATAATCTATTGTGTATATCAACAGGAAATATCTCGACTAAAAAACCTTAGGGTTGTTTGGTGCTCCTTGTCTTTCGAATGTGACTGTTGTGTGTTTACCTAGCTACAATAAAGTTACTACTATAGTATTTGCTTTTTTAGCCCCTCTTCCTGGTTACGATTACGCCATTGTCAACTGTATTTTAGGCCAAAAAATAAAGGAACCACCACATGTCTACCATTAGCTTGAGATTACATCTGAATTGAATCTTTTTCACCTAACTTTTGTGGATTTCTCTTGTTGTGCACTTGATTTTCTTTATTTAATAAAGTACAATTTGGTAAAAAAATATCCTCGAGTTTGAGCAAATTGGAAAGATAAAAGGCCTTATAACTGATTGGAGGAGACATGTCTGCAAACGGTGCTGAAGGCATCGCTATAAGCATGAAACAGTACGACTATTTTTTCATCGCTCAGTAACTGTCCAAAGTAGAAATTATTTGGCATTCATTTATGGTGAAGTTTGTCTAAATAATTAGAAACGTTGTAATACCAATTATTATAGTCTGTTGGATTTCTGAGTTAAGATCGGAATTCTGAATGTACTATTTCAGTACTATACGTTACACCCAGTACTTAAATTGTAGGGGGGATGCGTCCCCCCATCAAAAGTTAGCGTCCCCCCATGGAGATTTAGCGTCCCCCCATCGAGATTTAGGTGTCCCCCCATCAAGATTTGAGCGCTGGATGATCAGACGAAAAAGACCTAATTTCTTCACCTAATTTTGGCGAAAAACCACTTCAATTTCGGGCTAAGACCTTTTTTTTGGTGTTTATTCAATTTCGGCGACAGAATTACGTAATCTTCCCTAAAGTACTTTTGCATGCAAAATGCGTTTGGTCGAGGCTGCAAAAGCGTCCCCCAATGCAAAATTTTACAATTTAAGTACTGGCTACACCCACTACGCTATGATCCAATACAGAGATGGAATCGGTCAGGATTTTCTCAACCCACCCCGACCGGTAAATTTCAAAATCTACGCCAGTCGACCGGTTTTTAATAGTAGGTTTTTGTTCACTGTTCAATGCATCTAATGAAAAATTTTCAGAAGGGGGCATGGGTGAGGTATTAAAATTTGTGACTCCGGACGGGCAAAGAGTTGCAAACGGGCCGACTAGTTCAGGCCCGAAACCGGCCCGAGCCTGGAAATATAACCCCAAACCCGGCCTGAACCCGAAAACTAATTTGAAGCCCAAATCATGTGCGAAAAAAAAACGAAAATTAAGTTAGGCCTGAAAAATTGAGCAATGTTGCCAAGTTATTTTGATTATATTTTTCTGCACCCAAAATAAAACATACGTCTCAAGCCCGAATTAAACCCGAAATTTTGTCAACTTTAGGCCTGAACCCGACCCGAAAAGCCTGGCCCAACTTACAACTCTGGACGGGGGACTCAGAAAAAAAGTTTTTGCGTTTTTTGCAAAAATAACTAAGGAGAAATTCAATCTGTTATATCTCAGGAACAGAAGGTGCTAGAAAGCTCAAAGTTGGTCTTCAGATCTGTCAAAAATTTTTAAGAAAAACTCGAGCAAAAAAATTTTCGACCCAAATGCCATTTTAAGTACTGAGTGAGTGAGTGTAGCTATGAGCTTGTAGTGCATTTGCAGCTATGAGCTATGAGCAGTGTAGCTATGAGCTTGTAGTGCATTTGTACTTGTAGTGCTATGAGCTTACTATAGGCTGCATTTGTCTGTATAACTAGTGTTTTGTTCCGGAATAATTCAAGCAAATACGCAGGCTATCATTTTTTGGAAACAAGGCAACATTTATTTAATCCAAGCAAATTATAAAAATGCAGAAGACTACTAATTTTGCATTAATCCCTTTTGTAACTATATTTATATCTTCACACTAACAGTCGCTAAAGAGCGCGTTGCCACACAACCTTGCAAACTAAATGCATTTCTCATTTTCCTTTCTCTGCAAAATATTTTTCAAAAAATGGCCAATCAGGTGGTTGAAATAAATCACATGATGATTGCATAAATCAAGTTGAACTTGAAATTCAGTCAATCTGAAGTTCTCGCCAAGTTTGTTCTTAGAATACCATTTTTAGCAGGGACTTGGGTAGTTCCCAAGCAGATGCTTGAAGTAAATGCTTAAGCAGCTGCTCAAGCCCTCTCTTAGAATACGGCCCCAGTTCTTTATTCAATTGAATTTGATTGTGGATGTTATTAAGTTTGGTTAGAATTATGTCGATAAAAGTTGGACTAGGAAAAGTGGTTATTTTTATGTTTATGTAGCAGCAAATTTATGTAGCAACAAAAGAAGTTTGGACAATGGGAAAGGGGTGTGAGATCAAGAGCTTTTGATCTTACTCCATTAGATCCAATTGACGAGCCCATTGCAACACCACCTGGCTGTTAATAAAATTTGTTGCTGAATTGGAAAGTGGTATTTTGCGGTGCACCAAGTTATTAATTTCTTTAGCCGATTTTGGTTAAAGCCATTTTAGTTTGTGCATCCACTATTGAAAATAGAGGCTAGTATGGGATTGGTGGTATAAATAATGCAAATCTTTGTAAACAGGCTTTTGACATAACTTTGTGCATTCCAACTTGTGCATTAGGCGGTACCAAATTTTGGTGACTTTTTTCAATTTCTTAGGAGCTCAACCAAAAGTTGTGGTTCAACTACCAATTCAATTTACCACCAAAATTTTTTGATTAAATTTTTGTTTCACGCCTCCTCAAAACGCATTTTCATGGTAATGTGACAAAAATCGAAAAAATGGCCATAACTTTGCAGCTGCTCATGCTAGATGCACAATTTTTTTTTCTACAAATGCAGAATACTAAAGTTTGTATCTGCTCTCAATACATTACATTAGTTTAACTGCTTAATTTTTCAATTAAAATCAAGAAAACATGTTTTTCTACAAATTTTATTGAATTTTCTATTATATACCTCATGCATAAAGACGTTATGGAATTTGTGTAGTAATATATGCTAACTTTCAATTAGCTATACTGTCATTGTAGAGTAATTGTTGCATTAGAACATTTTAATTAATTCTAACAGTGTTCACTGAAAGGATAGCTAGTACTGCAAGTGTTGAAAAGTGAAAAATCATTATGACAGAATTTAATGTATCAACCTATTTATTATCCCTGACTGTATTCTGGTTATTTTCACATCTTAATTATTTGGACTGTTTTAAACAGGCATTGTGTTTTGGCTCTGGACAATACCATGCTTATTATGCCTAGGTTTAGCAATTACTAAATACGTATAGTGTAGTGCTCCCATGCCAACATGCTAAATATTGGTAGGCATCATACTACTATTTAGGAAAACAACCTAATTCTGTTTGCTTAAAAAATCTTCAAAATTTTAATAAGATTTGGCTGCTTTCTGCCCACAAAAGAAACGAAATAATGCAGCATGTGGTGCTGACAAGTCTGCTTTCAAAGTGAAGGATTGATGTTGACTTGGCATCACATGGTACGAACCATGCTTTACTAAGATCTTTAGCAAACCAGGCTAACTGGAGAGTCAAAACAACTATTTTTAGAAAGCTGTAAACCAATGTATTGTGCTGCATCAAAAAGTTCAAAATTAAAAGCAAAGTGTATCAAATAACTTGACATTAGCTGAAGGCTTCTAATGCTTAAGCACTAAGAGCCTAAAAAGACGATGTGAAAACTAGAAAAATTTTTGAAAAGATTAGGGCAGAAGTAAAAAGCAGAAAAAAAGAATGATGTTTAACAAGCAAAAAAAACTAAAGCCAAAAGTATAAATACTAGGAAAAAACTAATATTGACATCTGTAGTTAAGAAGATAAAGAAAAGTTTGAATTGACATGTCCAAGTCAGTCAGCATCCAAGAGCAGAACCTAGAGCTTCAGCAGAATTAGTGTTTGCTAAAAGCGGAACAAATAATGAGTCCAAAACAGATTGCTGTTCAACTTGCTTCTGGATACAGCAATGAGACTTTTTTTGTTTTACTGCATTGAAATTGGTAAATGCTTCAAGACTTGCAACACATCATCTAAAGTGTTGAGCATGAGTCAATTGTCCTTTATTCCAATAATACCTCAATGACGTACACAATAAGCTGACTTTGAGTTCCTCACAAACCAAGTACTAAAACCCTTAATGATTTTAGATTAATTGCTAGCTGCTTATCAAGCTTATTTAAAAAGGTTTTCAGATATATCTCAATGCATAAGGTGGGTCATAAGTTATGCAATGTGCACAAAAAAACATGTGGCTGGTGATGTGAAACACTGTAAAATCAACAAGGTAAGATATCTTTTTCTTTTCTTGGGCATAGGATACATGTTCTTTTACAGAGTAGTGAAACATTATTTGCATTTATCAGTTCAATTAAATTATCGAGAATGCTTAAAATGCATTGGTGCAGGACTCAGGGCCCACCCTGTATTTGTCAGCAGTAATCTAGAGATTTACTTACGGTTTTGAAAAACAATCCAGAGCATGGTATGTACCAGGTGATGTCAGAAGTTTTTGATTAAGCCCTGAATTAGTACAAGTCAAAATCATAGTTTAAACACCATCCCTTTGCTCTAAAAGCAGTCTTTTTAGGAGCACTTGTTGCTTTTGATTAGTGTTTTTATTTCTTATTGTAGTTTAGCATGCTAACTTTTAAAATTCATGAGCAGCTGAGCACATCTTTAACTGCAAAGGATTTGTACTGAGAAATGCAGTTCTGTCGAAGTCATTTTCTAATGTGGGCAGAAAGCATCCAAAATTTGATTGACATTTCAACATATTTCAAAGCCCACTCAAATAAGATGTGAAAATAACAGAATACAGCTGTGATTAATTGGAATGACTGACGCTCACGTCGCATGTTCCTTTGTTTTCACTCAGACATTTTCCAACTAATGAGAGTGAAGTTTCAAACTTTTGCTTATAACTCGAAAACGGTTCAAAATATCTACATGAAATTTTGACAGCAGTTTGAGATTAATGAGTTGTATGTTTGTACCAAATTTCGAGGCAATGAGTTAAAGGACTTTGGGTTCAGAACCCGAAACTTGCCCAAAAGTTTGGCGTAAAAAGCAGTCTCAGTCAAAAACGGCCTAAAGACGCCAAAAAAATTTCACACGATTCAATGTCTTAAGATACTCTTTTATCCCCCCCAAAAAAAAACTTTTGGCCACTACGAGGTTTTTTTTTTCTTTTTTTTCTTCCTAAATCTTGTACGCTCTTCTTCTCCTAAACCACAAAACATCGAAATCTAGTTTTTGTAAAGTTGTTGAGCTGCAAACACAATTTTGTCTCCTAAAATTTTTTGGAGCGACTCCTCCAGGAACTCCCCCAAAACGAAGCCCAAAAAAATCTATTTGTATAACAGCTCTAGCTAGGGCACTAGTTTTTTTCATATCAAGAGATATTTAAGCAACAAATATTTTGACATAGTTTGGGTTACGAACATCTCGCAAAGAAATTTGAGCAAACTGTTTTAACGTGTGTTGGGCGAGACAGTTCAGAAATGGCAGTTTGCCAACGAAATTTTTTTGTTCGTTAGCGCTTTTTAGCGAGCGAGAATGGCCTTTACGAGCTCGCTAGCATGTTCTGTCATGTCCTTCTTGAACTGAGATAAAACCAGAATGCAGCAAAGGCCTTTTTTTGGTCTGGACCTGAATTTGAGGGTAAAATTCCAGACTAAAATAGAAATATTAGGTTTAACTAAACTTTGCAAAAACATTACGCCTCCTCGGAATTTGCTTAATCAACAAAAAATTGATGCCTATGCAAACATCCCATAATTTATACCACCAATTTTAATACTAGACTCTATTTTCAATAGTGGATGTACAAGCTGGAATGGCTTTAACCAATATTGGCTAAAGAAATTAATAACTTGGTGCACCCAAAATACCACCTTCCAATTCAACAACAAATTTCATTAACAGCTAGATGGCGTTGCAAAGAGCTCACTAATTGGATCTCTAATGGAGGGTCATTCCATATCAAATCAACAAGGTCATACATCTCAATTGTGTTTAAAATTAATAAATTTTGGTGTGTTGATTTATTTTGCTCTGAAAAGCCATCATTTCAAATTTGAACTTCTTAGCACCTAAAATGTGCGAGATATCAAAGGTAGAAATTTTGCAGATTTTCTGCTAGATAGCGCTATGAAGATTTTTTTAAATATTTTGGCTCTTATTCAATGTAAAATTATAACAAACATATCATCAGAATCAGCATCCTAAGGCGCACAAAATGAGGCATAATTGATCAATTTACTCTAACACTCTAAGCAATAAATTGAGTTGGAAGTTTGCAAAGTTCCAAAGCTTATTTTTCAAAAAGGGCAAAATATTTTTTTCTAATTTTTTCAATGTAGCATTATTGTACTGTCCTTGGTATGTGTAAAAATTTTTTATGTGGGGAAAATTATTATTTTATAAGTAATTGTGCAAAATAGGTATGCATGTCAAAAAAATCTGAATTTTTTCCACAAGATCAAGTGTTTTAATAATGATGGTTAAGCAAATACAAGATTTCCAAGATACATTTTCAAATTTAAAAAAGTGTTGACTATTTTGCTTAATTGTTGTATTGTTTAATAGTTTAGGGAGTAAGGTTTGCAAGCAGTCATAAAATGGAGAAAGCAATGACTATAAGTGTCAGCGAATCTGATTATTCCTTTAAAAGAGAATATTTTGCAAAGCACAGTTGCCAAGTATTGCTGTATTGACCACTCTGCTGCTTGTAATCATTGAATTGATCAGTTGGTTAAAGATATAACAAAGACAGCAAGCTACAGAATAAAACAATTATTTAAAATGGGTACAGTAAATGTTCAGCGCAATTAAGCCATATTAATATGCACAGAGCTGGACAGCGCTGTTTCAAGCTTTTAGCTCTCATTGGAAGTCGTTATGATTTCCCAGGAGTCGACCACGAAGGATGTCAAACTTGTCGGCCATATTAATATGTTAGTTGAATCAGCTTTTAAGTGAAATGTTGTTGTGTAAGAATTATTAATTTAAAAATAACAGCATTTGCTTTGTTCAAGAGTGAGGAGTGAAAACAATAATTGCGCTTTTTGGTAAACAGTAAGTGTATATCTCACAGCATAATAGTCACAACACCAATGCATTTAAATTTTTTGTGTGCCACTAGAAGTATTATTTTATCCAAAAAATGTGGCTAATGACAAGGCTATCACAACGAGAGCTTTAAAATATTTTACCTTTTATTAATTTTCAATCATACACCTGGCTTTACCCAATTTGTGTTATATAGGCTAGTAAATAATTTATTGATCGGTAATCTTTGTTAATAGTAATAACATAAAGGTGTGACTTTAATTTGTTTGGTAGCAACTGCAGTTCTGGTATGCAACAAAAATTATATCCATATACAGCTGCTGAGCAAGAATTATTGAAACTTCGCACTGGAAACAGTTTTCCGCTGCATGGCCAAATTTGTGGTGAACACAAAAAAAACTCTCTAACCAGATTTGTGTTCCAATCCATTGGCTCTCCATCCAACAAAAACGATAAAAAAAAGTTTTAGAGAAATATCTTCAGCTCTTGCGAAAAAGTGTCCACCAAGTCTTAATCTCATACCAGGAAAAAAGCTCTGTCCAACTTGTCGCAAAGCAGTTAACAAAGCCATCGAATCATCCTCTCTAACTGTAACAATCTCATCGAAAGAAACTGACACCAGCACAGACCTAGCAAGCGATGAAATTGATTTGGAAACGAATGTTCAATTGCTTAACCAGTCTATCCAAAGCTTCGGCGAGTCGCCAATTTGCACCAAAAAACTGATTTCTCAAAGCAAAATAAAGAAAATCAACAATCACATACGAAAAAAGTTGAAAATGAATATACAAGACGAAGAACCACACTCCAAAAAATCAAAAGAAGAAAATGATTTCATGGAAATATTAAACCAGCTAAAAGAAAAATTCCATTCTACTCTAATGCGAAGTGAAAAAATTCAAATTTTAACAATTTTACCACAAAGTTGGAGCTCAAATAAAATTCAGACCGAATTTGGAGCAACAAACTACATGGTGCGCTGTGCTAAAACACTGGTCAAACAAAAAAGCATTCTTTCCACACCCAATCCTCAAGCCGGTCACCCATTGATTGATTCGACTGTTACACTTATTGAAAAATTTTTTTTGTGATGATGAAGTAAGCCGAATTATGCCTGGAAAGAAGGATTGTATCTCGACAGCAAAATCTGGAACCAAACAACTAATTCAAAAAAGATTGTTGCTGAGTAATTTGAAAGAAGCAAATCAATGTTTCAAGAAAGAATATCCTAAAGTAAAAGTTGGTTTTTCCAAATTTGCAATGCTACGACCCAAAAATGTTGTGCTAGCTGGAGCAAGTGGAACACAAAGTGTTTGTGTTTGTACATTGCATCAAAATGTCAAGCTGATGCTGGAAGGTTGCAGATTGCTGGATAATGAAGACCTCAATGTGATGTTGATTAGCGATTATGCAGGTCCCATTACATACCATCATATTTTGGACTAAATGACTTGCAATCCAGGAACCCTGGACTGTTTCTTAGAAAACTGCCAAAAATGCAACAATTATGAAGAATTTGGGCAACAGCTAGTAGCATTGATGGAGCGTCTTTTGATTGATGAGGTGACTTTTAAAGCTTGGGTAAACGTGGATCGCACAACGTTGGAAACATTAACAAAAAGTAGCGATGAATTTATTGAACTTCTTTTGGAAAAACTTCATTTGTTAAAGCGTCATGATTTTGTAGCAAAACAATAAGCAATGTTTCTTAAGAAAACAAAAGCAAATTTGCTTCCGGGAACCGTGGTTGTCTTAGGAGATTTCGTCGAGAATTATTCATTTGTAATCCAAGATGCTGCACAAGGATACATTCGACAAATTCACAAGCAACAATACATCCATTTGTAGCATACTACAAATCATACACAAATATTCCAAAAATTGAGCACATCAACTTTGTTGTTATTTCTGACACCCTGACCCATGATACAGCAGCTGTTCCTTCGTTCAAAAAACATTTGATAAAATTTTTGTGAGAGCAAAATATCCTTGTTTCAAAAGTTATGTGTACTTTTCTGACGGAGCTGTATCACAATACAAAAACAAAAAAAATTTCCTTAACTTGGTAAATCATAACGATGATTTTGGAATGCCAGCAGAATAGCATTTTTTTGCCACTTCACATGGAAAAGGACCCTGTGATAAGCTTGGTGGTACAGTCAAGCGACTTGCAGCCATGGCAAGCTTGCAAAAAACTCAGAACGATCAAATACAGACCCCTCAACAATTGTATGATTGGGCTGCAGCAAACTTATCTTCCATCAAATGCGTATTCATTCAAGATTCTGAAATGAATGAGCACAGAGAAGTCCTGCAGCAAAGATTTGATAGCTGCATTCCTGTTGTGGGAACCCAAAAACTCCACTGTTTTCTACCTGTTGCTGGTTCTACTGCAAAACTGAATGTCAAAGAATTCTCTGCTTCTTTGACATCATCCATGGTTTGTGTGAATAGTTTAAACATAGATAATATACTGTGAAATACTATTTCAAACTATGTGACGTGTGCTTATGAAATGCATTGGTGGCTGGCATATTTGGTACAAAAAGATGTCAAAAGCAAAGAAATCACTTAAAAATTTTTGCATCCAAAAGGACCTTCCCAAACATTTTTTCCTCGAAAAGGCAATCGACTTAATGTGCCACATCATCACTTGCTGACTGTGATAGATCCTAATGCGCCAACTGGGAGAACCTACACCTTGACCAAGCCAGAAACGCTTGAAGCTACAAAAGTTTTTGATGCTAAACGCAAGCTAAATATCATTTCTTAATAACATGGCAAACTATCAATGTTGAATCAAGCATTTTGATCATGCATGCAAATTTCATTGTTGATTTTAAATGTTTGGTTGCGTGGCTTGGCAATGCTGCTTAACTATTTGAGAAATCTTCTCCAAACAAATGTCAATTTTTTTCTAATGCATTATGCCATGATTCTGATGTGTTAATGTGTTTGTTAATGTTAGACAGTACTATTAGCATCATATGCCTTTTGTAAGGTACCGGTAACACAAAACCAAATATTTATCTATAATTCTTGCAAGCATCGATAAAAAGTTAGGCACATTGTAAATTTGTGAGTAGCACTAGTAGGCCAGGGTATATATAGTTAATTTGTAGCTAAGTAACTTTAACTCAGCGCTGGAAGTGGATGTGGCATATCAACTGCAGACCCTTTGGCAAACCCAAAATATACGTGAAGGCTTCTACAGCTTATGTATGTAAGTTAATTACCTTAAAATAAACATTAACTGAAAGTAACAAAATTCAAATGGCATTGCCAAAAAACCTTATTTACTGATACTGATGTTTGAGCTTTTTTATCGCAATTAGTTTCAGCCTTGTTCAAGGGCCTCAACAGGTAACAAAAGCTGAATAACACCAATTTTTTTTTTGATGAAAGTTTTTACAAAAATGCAATTTCCCCAAGCAAAAAACAATTTAATTGAGTAGTCGAAACCTTACTCTAACAGGATTAAAAAAAAAAATTTACGATACCCTTTTTTCGTAACAAGCTCGACAAAATCAAAATTATTTTTCATGATAACTTTTTTAATTCAGCTTGCGACTATTCATGACCTATATGAGTACATGAGCCTTGAAAAGGCCTTTCAAATGATTGCCTTTCCAGCTTTAGCAGAGCATGTTTAATCACTATTTTTGTGTAAAAAGTGCTCCTTCAAGTGGACAAACTAATGATAACTTTAAAACACTGTAACTCAAAGTACTTGAGATAGAACCTTCAAATTTGGTATTAAGATGTCATTTCACATGTACTATCATCCACCAGCCTGCCTTTAAAATCCACGACATTGATGAAAAAAAAATTTTTTTTTGGTTGATTTGAAATGGAATTACCCTGGAGTAAGATCATAATGAACCATGCTGTCAACAAAGCTCTTGATCTCACACCCCTTTCCCATTGTCCAAACTTCTTTTGCTGCTACATAAATGATTGCTTTGCCACTTTTCCTAATTCAATTCAATAAAGAACTGGAAATAAACAATTAACTAACCTTTCTCGATGTTTTCATGGAAAAAACCAGCATTGGAATCAAGATGAGGACATACCACAAACTTACCAAAACTAAACTACTAACTAAGCTTTTCTCCTTTTCATTACAAACGGCATCTAGTCAACAATCTTTTACACCGATCTTACTCTATTTGCAATTCCTATACCACCATCGATTCTGATTTCTAATCAAATCAATCAAAGACACCCTTCTTACAAACGGATACCCATCGAGTCACATAGACAAAATGCATCTGACAATTTTTTTAGAGAATGTTTAACCCAACGCTTCCCAAACAAAACCTTCAGCTTTTCTACTGTTTAAAACTTCCTTATCTGGGCTCCATTTCCCACCAAATCAAAAAAGAACTTCAGCAGTACATTAAGACCCACTCATCAGAGTCAAAGTTAAAGGTTTGTCCAGAATACTAACAAACTTAAACAACCATTTCTGGATAAAAACCCTCAACGACAACTAACAGGAAGTAATACAGTGACAGCGGGCTGAGGTTCTCAGGCACAGGATAAACTCAGCTTCTTAGCAATTAGAACATCAAATAAAAAGTGTTTTGCAAAATTGCTACAAAGCAGTATCACTACGCTTGATTTTCTCAAGCCAATGCATGCTACCTGCCAATCAAAGAAATGTAGTGGATCATTTTTCAATTTGTATGCCTCTGTGATAGTCAGTATGTAGGTTACACAACCCAAAGGCTTCATGAACGCATTAAGAAGCATGTTCAAAAAGCAATAAGGCAAAGAACCACTCCTACTCAGAAGCAGGGAACCCACTGGTTGGGAACAGGAGCAGGGTTTTCTGCTCTAAACAATCAACCAACCAAACAGAACAGAGCCAAACATAAAAAGCAAAGCAATAAGTAAAACTCAATCCGAACCAGAGAGCGATTCAGCCATAGGTCAACGGTCAACATTTGGTAAAATTCATTCAGTGTGCATGCAACTTTTCTTATTTGCGGTTTAAAATTCTAACCCCAGCTTGTTCTTAATTTCACTTAAGCCTGTTTGAAGCGGTTTACATTTCACGAAAAAAAAATTTATGCAGGCAAAAGCAGTTCATATTTACTCTTCAACTGTTTCGATAAGATCAGAGCCTGCTGTCACAACATAAATTGTATTTTTCTTTACCATTGATTATGCAATCTTCTTAGAATGCATTTCTTCTGACTGAAAATCACAAGTAATGTAGTACAGTATATCAACTCAATCGCTGATGCGGATCTTTTTACATCATGAGACAAACCCAGAAAAATCTTGTAAAACGAGTGGAAGAACACCAATCAAGCATCAACTCTGAAGTTTGCAACAATCTCCAATCTAACCGTGCCACAAAGTTGATTTTCATAATTTAGAAATACTCACTTCCTGCCCAGACAAACAGACTGGCATCTCAGCTTGACGTCAGCAATTAAAGGGACAGTGTAAAGCTTCCATGGTTTGTGGTAAACAGATGGACAGGTGGCAGCTTGACTTGAAGACCAAAAGGTCCCTTCACTGTCGCCTGGCCAAGGCAACTTGGTGAATAAAAATGTAATTACAATTACAAACTTTTTATCCTAGAATCACTATACATCCAACTCCTCAAACCAAATTTCAATCTCGACTTTTAATCTACAAGAGACATAGGCCTGTTTTTATTTTTCATTACAATCATTACTAGAATGTAGTTCACGAAGTTTAACTGTTTGCTGAAAACAGCAATAAAGTGCCAAAACGAATGAAATAAACTTATAACCATCACATTGGCTGTAATGTTCATGACTAAAATATTAGCCTACCCACAACTTAAAAACAATCACCAAAAAAAAAGTCATCACAAGGACTGTTCTGATTGGTCAAGTACACCCCGAATGCAGTACTGGAAAGCAGGCATGGCTCTCTGAAGTTTTAATCAGGTGGGGCTCACAAAGAGTGAAAACATAGACTCAGGCTATGATTATGCACAAAATAACTTTGGCGTCGAATCGTCTTGCTATGTCTTGCACAAATTTTGTCAATCTTTATGTGAATAGTTATATCTAGTAGCTAGTGACTAAACAGTATTGTTTGATTACCTACTTAGGGTGTAACGCTGAAAGTAGGATCAATATGCAACTAAAACAACTCTTGCACTTTCAACATTTTTGTGTGGTGACTGGTGGTGATAAAAGATTAATATTTGAGCACACATGCATAAACATTAAATGGTTTATTGAACACAAGACTTAATCTAATACCAGAATAACATTTGCTCTGGACAGTCATTTCAAGTTGAAAGAATAAAACACAAACTTCGTCTTCATTCAAAAAAACTACCAAAATCATTCTTCTATGTTACTCAATAAGCGCCCATATTTGGTGCTGACTTATTAATGGGCCCAATTTTTACAAAACCGATTATAACAACAATATCACAAAAAGTTCACCTTCTGCCCGGATAACAACAGTGATTCATCTGCTGATTTTGTAATCGATTTTATGAAACCAGTGAAGAGTTCTTTCTTGTTCTTGCCTCGAACGCTAAGCTGAAAATAAAAGTAAAATGAAAACAATTTTAAACAATTTCGACTAGGTATGGTGTTACACCAATTGATTTGAAAATATTGTAGCATTACTGACTAACTGATTAATGCATTATGCACCTATTCTCTAACACCAGCAAGATGAAAAGTCAGAGTAATAATGTCTGGTTTGTGTAGAGATAATCACACGCGAGTTGTAGCTCATTATTATTGACGATAGTGAGGGTCAGGCAATTGACACCTCTTATCTTATGCGACATATCAAAACTGAGAATGAAAAGCTTTGTAATTTAAATCAACTATTTAATCTGGGCAGCTATTTGAATGAAAACTTTACAGCAATAACATCTATCAGCAAAAAGCTTTGAATTTCAAAGCATACTTACAAACCTCTTTCTCGTACTCAAGAAAAACTCTAAAGTTATGATTTGATTTTAACACAGGATGAGAGGCAAGACGACAAAGAAAGATCTCATGCATAGCAACCGTCTTTTTGAATATTGATAGATATTCCCTGCAAAGAAAGAGAAGTAATTAAATGCTTCTAAAATCAAAGACCCATAGTGCATGAGTACAAGGGCGCACCCAGAAATTTCAAAAGGGTGGGTGGTTCAATTCTTCAAAAAGCAACCAGTACCCAATCGTAGTTAATTTATTTTAACCATAAACGAAAATGCATGCCACTGTAGCCAAACAAGGTTCTGCTTTAATGGTTGCATTTTGTTACATTTGTTAATTCAGAAACCTTGTAATAATGATTTTGAAAGTTCAAGATAACAAGCTACCACTATGGGGGTCTGGGGGCAAAGTTCCCAGCTGCTAGGTGAGTCTTATAATTTTTTTTAAAACAAAAGCCATTTTAACACCATTTTGTACGTTTTAAGAATCAGAAAAGCTTAAATACTATAGAGTGTCAAAGAATTTATTTTGCTCAGTCTGATCAGTCCTCGCACAACTGATCAAGTCCAAAATATGCTTAAATGATGAAAGATTATATATTTGGCTAAAATCTTTTAAGTTAATATGTTTTTTAATATTATTGAGCTTGTTAGTGGTACAGAATTTCAAAATAACTTTTATTAGCGTTGAAGCTATCACTTCCTCTCTATGAGAAATGGTAGCCTTGAAAAAGGCTGTTTTACTGTCGATTGAAGGTTTTTGTCCAGCTCTAATCATAAATCTATTCTGAAATGAAGAAAAGCTAAACTGCAGTGGTAAATATAGAGGTTGATTTCATTAAAATAGACAATGGGTTGCTATTACATTGTATGATGCTGCAAAAATCACCGAAAGTACTATGATGTTAATGCAAAAATATAGAAAAAAACATTGGAAATGATAACTCCAACAACA
Source organism: Trididemnum nubilum (assembly GCA_963965965.1). Classification (NCBI taxonomy): domain Eukaryota; kingdom Metazoa; phylum Chordata; class Ascidiacea; order Aplousobranchia; family Didemnidae; genus Trididemnum; species Trididemnum nubilum. Next base: position 1,523,427 of record OZ014488.1, on the reverse strand, counting down.
TTGTTAACAACTGTTTTTAAATTCCTGAATACATTTGGAGAACAAAAATGTTTACGTTTGAATGTAATTTTGTTGTCACTTTCATCTCCAAACGAGGAACTTGTTTGCCTTTTTTGCTTAAGTGCATTTGACTTCATAGTTTTTTTACACAAGAGCAACTTTTCCTTTACATGGCCATCTGTCTCTTTTTAGAGTCAAGCTCTGTTTTGCTCAGAAGTTTATCATCGGGTACACTGGTGTCGATTTTGGGGGGGCAGCGAGCTCTTGGGTATGACACTCAAGGGAACAAAATATGTCTGGCTCCCACGTTTTTTTGGCAAATAATGCCCACTTGGTACTCAAAAATTAAGGTGTAATTAAGAAATTTGAAAGTTTAGACTGAGATTGAATCAAACACCTTTTTTATGGTTTTCACCTGAATTTGGGGCCAAAATTGCAAACTGAAATAAAATTATTATGTTTAACAAAACTTCGCCAAAACATTCTGCCCCCAAAGAATTTGCTTAATAAACAAAAAATCAATGCCTATAATCGAATATAATATATCCATTAGGGTGTTGCAGCCGCCCCATAAATTTTAAAATTTTATCGTGGCAACTTCTACCTTGGCTGAAGTTGGAGGATTCGCACAAAAACTCTTTTGGTCCAGTTTCGAAAAAATTTGTCAATGTTTAGGGGTCACACAGTGACATCAAAATTTTGGCAATTTTTAAAAAAATGTTTTTTTCATTTTGAGTGTTTTTGGACTATGAAGTCGAACCTAGGATCACTTTTGATCATTCCTACTGTTTTTGGAGTAATTGTTTAGTATATAGCCAACAAACAGAACTTTTCAAATCAAAGTTATCAAAAGTTGCATTATTGACCTACTGCTACAAGCATAATAATTAATACCAAATTATTGCATATTTTAATAATTTAGTAATTAATTTCATATCTGGCTTTGATTTTTAACAGAAAAGTGCTCGTTATTGTTATTTCCCAAATGTCAGTCTTTTTTTTTTGTTAGTCTAGACAGCTGTGTTAACAAAACACATCTTATTAATAAGTTGTAATATTTTCCGTTTCTTTTCTTTGACAGCCAAACTTTTTCCCGTATTCTCGATACTGGTTTTTCAATCAGACATCATGCTATGCAAAAATGTATTTTCTTCATTTTTCAATCATGTTAAAGGCGTTGGTTTGATGAACAAAATTTCATTGTTGTGTTCGATTTTTTTTCAATGTTTGAGAAGTCTTGGAAATATGGCAAAGATTTTTTTGCATGCTTTACCAATCTCGAAAAAGTATAACATGACTGCCTTTCTATCTTTGGAGGGTTCTGAAGAAGAATGGCGTTGATGGTCAGTTGTTACATGCCATTAAGGTATTCTATGGCGCCCACTGGAGTTTTGTGGCTGAGTAAATGGCAGGCAATCAAAGCTTTCCATGTAGGCGTTAAACTCTGGCAAGAATGCGATTTACTTCTTCTCTTCTTCACTATTTACATGAATTGGATTGACAAATGCAACCAAGCTGATGAGTTTGCCACAATAGGAAATTGAAAAATCAGTTGCCTGCAATGTGCTAATGATTTGATTCTGCTTCTAAAGAATCTGGCCTTCAGTGCACATTATGTAGGTTTGCAGCTGCTTATGACACTGTAGGAATAAAAATAAGCACTGTCAAAACTGATGTATTTCATGTTTCAAGAAACAGTAATCAGTGCTTGTTGCAACTGAATGGAGCGACACAGAAACAAGTATACAAGTTCAAGTATGTTAATGGGAGGGGGGCATTCACAAGTGACGGAAGGCAAAACGAAAAACTTAATATCCAAATTGGCAAGGCAATTGCAATAATGAGAACTTAACACTATTCAGAAGTTGTGAAACGAGAATTGTCGAAAAAAAGGAAAGCTCTCAGTTTTTGACACAGTTTTTGTCCCTTCTCACCCACTTTATCTCTGTACAATCATGAAAATTGGGTAATGATTAAACGGGTGCAATCGCAAGTGCAAGTGTCCAAAATGAGGTTTCTCCAAAACATCAAAAAAATTAGTTACATCATTCACAAGGTGCACATCTCTTAAGATTCGAAAATCTCTAGAGCCGCAATTTCTTCAAATTAAAAAATCTTGGCTGAGATAGTTTGGCCATGTAAGCAGAATGGCACTGGAAAAACTTCCAAACATGCTTTACTTAGCGAAGCAAATGGAAAAAAAAATAGTGGAACAACCTAGAACTAATGTAGATGAATCAAGAGGATTTTAGATGAAATTGTTTGGGACTTCACCTAAGCGAAATGATGGGGGTGATGGAAGACCGTGAAGTGTGGTAGGTTAATCTCGAGGTGCTGCCCTCGCAACCCTCACAGGAAAGAGGTCAATAAAGAGAGAGAAAATTTTCCGTAAAGTTTTGAATGGTTTGGTTGGCTTTTCAACTGCTTGTTCTGTTAAAGTTGTATTTGTACAAATTTTTCATCTACCAGCTTCTTTACTTCCTCAATTATTTTTAGTTGACGAATTGTAGGAATTCCAACTTTGTGGTAGGAAAACATGTGCTTTTGATGGTATTGTTACTAGATCTGAAAATAGTTCCTAGCAGCCAACGGCGAGAATTTACAGCTCTAGTAATAGCATGTTGGTAGTAGATTTACTAATGTTCATATTTCATAGAGCTTATACCAAGTAGATTGCACTAAACTGCGTATCTTGCCCAGCAAAACATAACAAATACCGTTTTAATAAGCTGCTGCTGTAACTGTATTTAGGTTAGAACAGCCGTTTAATAGATTTCAATAATTAGGTCTAAAGCATGGTCTGCAACCTCATTCTTTAAGAAAACAGCTTTGTAGGCTATGTTTTACTCTGTTTTACACAGCCATCTAAAATAGCTACTGTAGGTCTAACGCAAGTAGAGTTTCTGTTGTAGTTTCCCAACACAGAAACGTCATCAATTTTGACCACTATTAATTCTGAAAAAAACAAACAAAAAACATAAATGTTAACAGTTTTGGAAGTTGTAGTGAAGTTTTTTTGAATGTATAAGACCAAAACTAAATGTTCAATTTTGCAATGACTCATTAGCAACAAAGATTTAACATAGCACCATCTAGCGGCACAAAATAAATCAAATACCAAATCTTGGGTAAAAAAGGTCTCTGTGCGACCCCTAAACCTCAATTTTATTTCTCAAACTTTGTACACTTGATTTTCTTTGGCAACCTCCTATTTTGAAGAAGGTAGAAAAAAATCCGAAGAGATCAGGGCAACTGCAACACCCTAATATCCATTATTCAATATTCATGGATATATCAAATCTGACTATTACGCGCAGACATTTAAATGCAGAAATATTATGTGCAGGACTTTTATGCGCAACCAACTAAGTGCTGAGACTATTTTTTAAGTTATTGCACAATTAATAGAGCAATCCATAAAATACAAACGTACAATAATCTGGAATAGGGTTCCCTCACACACAAAATAATTAAAAAACTACAAAAAGCTTTGCAACAATTTGAAATCAAGTCTACCAAAATTATTAATAATGTTGCCACAAATTTTGTGCAAAAACTTTTGCTCCTGTGCAATTTTTTAATTTTTTTAGACTTAGGGTTATTCTCTACATACAGTACCACGATCTGCATTCGGCACAACTGCACTTCAAAGTCATTATCCAAACCTTTCAACTTTATAGTCAGACTTTGCAATCTACTAAATCTGGAATCACAAATTTTTTGGCGCGACCATTTCGTCACAAGACGTTTTTGTCCCCATCTATTTTGTCTCCGCCACTTTTCAACGCAGATCCTTTTCATCCCAGACCTTTTCAGTGCTGATTTGGAGCCCTTTGACAGTTCAGTTAGTTATTTTTCTCTTTTGTTTTTTTGCCGTTTTGCACAACTATTAAGTAGCTCAGTGGAACGAACTACTTTAAAACAATAAAGAGTGCCCGACAGTTGCAATTTATTTTCAATAATTTGATTACTGCTTCATGCTTCACTAACATATCTGCATGGTATTTTCTCCATTTTTTTTGTAGTACAAATATCTCATTTTAATTTTTGGATCCTGTACAAAAGTTTTTACGTAAAAAAACGCTTTCTATTGGAGCAGCAAATAACGCTGCTTTCGCCATAGGTGGTGCAGCTTTTCGCATTCACACTCTGGGTAAACAGACCTTTACAATACCATAAGTAGTCTAGTATATACCAAGTTTTCCACTTTTTAAACAATAAACACAAAAATTTGTGTTAATGCAAAATTGTTGATAAAAATAGCAAAATAGATAACAAATTGCTACAAAATTTTGCTGTGTTGAGTATGAAATTGCTCATAGTTTGTTCTTTAATTTCAAACAAAGTTTATTCTCATATACTGAAACTGCAAAAACTTTTAATTTAAACGTTATCTTGTGCAGTTCCGACTATTCTACGACGATGTCATAATAAAAAAAACAAAATACTTTACAAAAAGTTTGCTAACATCTTCGTCTTTTATTTGAGTTTAAAATTAACTGTCTACTACACCTAGAAAAATTGTTTTTCAGATTAAAATCAACAGTACTTCAGCTGAAAATATAAACGCTAATTTTGTGGAGAATACCAGATATTACCCAAACACACCAGAAACTGGGGAAGAAATATTGGCGATTCAGAAACACTATTATTCAGGAAATTCCGAAATCTTAAGTTAAAAAACAATACTTCTTTTGAACGTCCTGGAGACTAGACAATAAGATTTTAAGTTCTAACAAAAATCCAACATGCATTTATTATTTATTATTACCATATATACTCATGTATAAGTCGACCTCGTGTATAAGTTGCTACGCATTTTAAGACAAGAAATTGCTTCATTAAAGGTATTACCCGTGTATAAGTCGACTCCGCAATTCGAGAATATTTTGGAATAATTATTAGTAATTTGAAGCATAAATTGGGTAACTGATCGAACATTTAAACATGTGCAATAAGCAAAAAGTATACTGTGTACTACTATACTGCTAAGTGACTTTAACATGTTTGTATATTGCATGTATACCAGTAATAATGATGTAATAAAGTATTATTGGAGTTTTCTTTTCATACCACATTCAACTCGACTCAGCAGCAACATGTCCAAAAACATTACTCATGTATAAGTCGACCCCAGAAATTTTGCCTTAAAATCGGGTCCTAGAAACTCGACTTATACACGAGTATATACGGTATCTTGTCAGTGTTTTTTTTTGTTTCAATTTTTGAACTCGTAATGTGTACATGTTGAAGCATTGTCTTAATGCTTTCCATATCTTTCTTTCATTTTTCATAGGGTAGCGATAAAACAAAAGTTTGGATTTTTTACCAAATCTAAAAATTAAAATGAAATTATTTTACCACAAATGAAAAAGGAAAAAACGAAGAAAAAAACCACGCAGATATATTATTGAAGCACACAGCAATAATCAAATCATTGAAACCCAATTACAACTATTGGTCTCTCTCTATTGTTTGAGAGAAATTTTACTGACCTACTTAATAGTCGCGTGAAGCGCCAAAAAAACAAAAGAATTAATAACTGAACTGCCAAAGGGCTACGAATAGGTGCTGAAAAGGTCTGGGACAAAAAGGATCTGTGCCGAAAAGTAGCAGAGATGAAATAGGCTGAGTCGAAAAGGAACACGACAAAATGACTGCGAAGAAAAGTCATGGACCCACCAAATCTTACCAAGCAATTTTAACTCAACAAATTTCAGAATGCTGTGGTGTTATAGTTAACTAATCGAACATGAGTTTTCCTTTTCGGCCCATTTCTTTTTACTTTGTTCATTTATTAACAATATTATGAAGAAATATTTAGCTTATAACTGAGACGCTGTCAAGCATCCAAATTTTTTATTGTGGCATTTATTCATGAACTTGGATTCCTTTTTGTTGTGTTGAAATAAACCCAACTCTACTTTTTATTGTTGAAGGTGCAGCGACCATGTCTTTTAGGGTGTTGCTGGCACCCCCTAAAAAATTCAACTTAGTCCAATCACACCAACCTTTTTTTCCAGTGATTTTGTGTAAAAACACAATTCAAGTTTGAGATCATTTGGATCAAATTCACCTCTAGTACAACAATATGATCACATCTCATATCCACCACATCTAATTGTTTTAAAGAAAAAAGGGTAAACAGTCCAAATTACATGTGTGTTTGGTTGCAACTTAGTCAGAACATGTCAGGCTCTAAACTACAAGCAATGAGAGTAATAAGGATGCAGTATGGATCCCAAGAAGTTGGCTATACATCTTTCGCCCTAAATTTTATGTGGGAAAAATCAGGTCTTGGCTATTTTCGATGCCTAAATTGATTTGAGGGTGTCATCTTTTGACGCATTAACACACATAAAAGAATTTTTAGCAATCAAAACAATAGATACAGTTTTTAGTGAATTCTAAATTAAGGAATAATTACTACTTGTATACTATTAGCCTGCTAGATATACATCGATCCGCGCCACCAATATTCTCACAAAATCTGAAATTATAGCCAAACTTTATCGTAATATCTTGTAACTTATTTAGACATTGGCATTTTTTATCGCGATTTTCCCAGGGTACCTGAGGACATACCCAAAGCAAGCTATTTCTTTTTGTAGCGTCAGAACTTGATTCATGTGTTGAACTTCTCTTTACAAATATGTTGAACTTCAGTATTTACCACACTATTTCATACAAGTAGGAAATCAGTAGCAAAGACTCACGTTTAATGCCTAAACGTTTTCTTGTCAAATTAATGATTGGGCACTAGACAGGTAGGCTCAAGCTAGCAAGGGAATCAGCATGCTCATTATTTCCAGTATATCAGCATGAACAGGGACCCGTTGAAATTTTTAAATGGCACTGTGAACAAGTGAGGGAGCATGAGTCTAAACATTCCAGAGAGAGGTTAGAAAGGATATAAGGCCACCGAAATAAAGATAGGAGTCAAAAATTCGCATTCCATTTAGCTTAATCTCAACAAAACTAAATTATTGCATCATAAGTGATTTTTTCGAGCACTTAAATGACTGCACAGCTACGTAGGGTGGAGTGAAAAATAAAAATGTTTGAATTTAAAGTAGCTTAATAGGCATAGTACAACATCAGAATATGACATATAGTTGGCTTATTATGGCACAGTAGGCATAGTATCCCACAGTAGGAACTACAGCTTAGTATGTCATAGCAGGCGTAGTATGACACTGTAGACATAGTAGACCTATAGCATTCGAGTATAGTATAGTTGGCAGCTTGGCCAAATGGGTATAGACTTATTGTATTTGACGACCCTGATTGAATGATCTGGGTTCAACCCGCACCCTGGTCACGCTCTTGCGTCCTTGGATAAGACATTTTACGATAATTATCTCTGCTTGGTGGCTTCGAGCAAGCAGCAAATTTGGTGGGCAAGAATTCAAAGAAATCTACAGGAACAATCGATAACTCCTAAGCAGGTGCAGATTCCTCCAATCATGAAGTAGTCACTGCAATAAAAAGTGTGCAGATCGTCCAACAAGTTAGCGTCTTATGCTGTCTGGTAACTGAAGGATAAATATGCGCTACAACAACACTATACCGGAGTGGGCTTATGGCACCATAGGTTAGTAGGAGTACTTTGTCATAGTAGGCTTAGTATGGAATTGTAGGCATAGTGTAACATGAAGTAGACTCGTTATGGCACTCTAGTAAGCATAGCATGTCACAGTAGGCACTGTAGCTTACTATGGCATAGTAGGCTTATTATTGCACAGTATCCCACAGTAGGCACTGCAGCTTAGTATATTATAGTAGGGATAGCATTACACCTTAGTAGGCAAATTATAACATACAGGAGGCTTGTTATAGAAGATAGGCATAGTATTAGTAAGCATAGTGTGCCACAGTAGGTGCTGCAGCTTTAGTATGACATTGTAGTCATAACATGGCACCCTGGTAGGTATAGTATGGCATAGAGTAGGCTTATTATGGCACAACAGGCATAGTAGGCCAAAGTGGGCACCGTACCTTAGTAGGCATAGTATGACATCAAAGTATGACATATAGTTGGCTTATTATGGCACAGTGGGCACCGTAGCTTAGTAGGCATAGTATGACATCAAAGTATGACATATAGTTGGCTTATTATGGCACAGTGGGCACCGTACCTTAGTAGGCATAGTATGACATCAAAGTATGACATATAGTTGGCTTATTATGGCACAGTGGGCACCGTAGCTTAGTAGGCATAGTATGACATCAAAGTATGACATATAGTTGGCTTATTATGGCACAGTGGGCACCGTACCTTAGTAGGCATAGTATGACATCAAAGTATGACATATAGTTGGCTTATTATGGCACAGTGGGCACCGTACCTTAGTAGGCATAGTATGACATCAAAGTATGACATATAGTTGGCTTATTATGGCACAGTGGGCACCGTAGCTTGGTAGGCATAGTATGACATCAAAGTATGACATATAGTTGGCTTATTATGGCACAGTAGGCATAGTATAACACAGCTCGACATATTAGATCTACAAGGTGTGGTAGGTATGTGCAGACAAGTCGTATCTTTGTACTTTGGGCAGCCGCTCATGTAGTGATATGTGAGGCTTAAATACTCTGGTCTTGCTGCAAATACTAATTGCTGACATATGGGTTCTAGTCCCACCACACGCTAACGGCCTTGGCTGGTCAGCTAAACTATGTCAGCATAGTTTTGTACCACGTTAGAAAACTGTGGGAAAGACTTGAGTCTCGGGACCACTCATGTCTTAAAACTGAGGTTGGAGGTAAGCAAGGGCATGCTCTCCGTAGAAATTTTGCTCTAAAAATGTATGCTTCAATGAAAACTAAAAAAGTAAAAGATAACAGCGTGGAAGAGAGTCGGCCCCTTGGGCAGGCTGTCTCGCTCGATTGGTTGAGTAGTCACTCCAGGGTTACCACTGATCGTCAATCTGCAACCTGGAGCACTCGAGCTTTAGGCAGAGGGGCTCGTTCGAAAAATCAGTGACATTCTCCTATTAGACTTGGAAGTTGGAACGTTGGAAGTCTTTGTGGAAGAGGTGTGGAGGTATGTGAAGAGTTGAGGAAGAGGAAAGTAGATGTGTGCGGCTTACAAAAAGTAAGGTGGAAGAATGAAGGTACTCGATTTCTCAGAGTTTTCGGACGAAGGTATAAATTGTGGTGGTCTGGAAACAGCTCTGGTAGCGGAGGGGTTGGAGTTTTAGTAAAAGAAGAGATATGTGAGAAAGTGGTAGATGTCCAGAGAAAAAGTGACAGAATTATGGTGGTTGTGTTAGCGTTTGGAAAGCAAGTAATATCAGCGTATGGACCACAAGCAGGGAGGCTGCTTGAAGAAAAGCACAGGTTCTATGACGAACTGGCAGGTGAATACGAGCTACAAAATCCTAATGAAGTGGCATTCGAACTGGGAGATTTTAATGGACATGTTGGTGAAGAGATAGAAGGCTTTGTGGGTGTTCATGGTGGAAATGGAATAGGTCAGAGAAATGCCGAAGGAAGAATGCTACTTGAGTTTTGTGACGAAAGAGAATTATGTGTGGCAAACACGTGGTTTAAGAAGACGGACAAAAGAAAGATAACGTTTAAATCTGGTAATAATGAATTTGAAATTGATTTCATTTTAGTTAATAAAGAAAACAGAAAATTTGTGAAAGACATAAAGGTAATTCCATGCGAATTGCAACATCGACTACTACTTGCCGATGTGGATAAAAGAAAACGAAATAAAGTAATCAAGAAAGAATCAAGGATAAAGCGCATGGTTTGGAAATTAAAAGAAAGGGAAATGCAAGAAAAATTTGAAAGAAAAGTTGAGGAGTTAGTTGATGTTGAAACAACAAATTTGAGGGAATCTTTTAGAGATGGAGTTCTGACAACATGTGATGAGCTATGTGGGAAGAAGAAAGTCAGAAAGAATGGAGGAAACAAATGGTGGTGGAATGAAGAAGTGAGGAATGCTATAGCAAGGAAAAAATAAGCATTCAAAACGTTTTGCAAAACTGGGATGGAAGAACACAAAATATCCTATAGGAAAATGAGAAATCAAACCAAGAAAGTGATTGCTAAAGCAATGAAGACGGAAGCTGAAAAGGAAATGGAAGAATTACGTGAGAAACCAAACAAGATTTTCAAATTTGTAAAATTTATGAAAAGGGATGGATAAGATGTTGAAGGAGGAAAATGGATTAAGGGTAGAGATGGAAGAATTGGTTTCAGTCAAGAAGATCGATGTAAAATATGGAAGGAACATATGGAGAAACTTATGAATGAGGAAAATGCTTGGGACCACAAGGTGGACGCTGCTGTGGTTGAGGGGCCAGTAGAGAAAGTTTCTCGCAAAGAAGTGAGAGAAGCGATCAGGAAAATGAAACAGGGAAAGGCTGCAGGGCTCTCTGAAGTAACAATGAAAATGATTGTTGCAGGCGGCAGAATTGCAGAGGAAGTGATGTTACAGCTTTGCCAACCAGTTTTGGATGGAAAGGGAATCCCTAATGAATGGAAAACCAGCGTTGTGGTGCCAAGTTTTAAGGGAAAAGGAGATGTAATGAACTGTGGTTCATATAGAGGAGTGAAGTTGCTGGAACACAGCATGAAGATTATTGAAAGAGTGTTGGAGAAAAGAATACGAGCAATAGTTGATTTTGATGAAGCACAGTTTGGTTTCATGCCTGGAAAGGGAACAATTGATACCTTATTCTTAGTACGAAGGTTGCAAGAAGAACATCGAGCGAAAGACAAAAGAATGTACATGTGTTTTGTTGATTTGGAAAAGGCATTTGACAGAGTACCTAGAAGAGTGATGGAATTGGCAATGAGAAAAAAAGGCTTGCCTGAAATCCTGGTCAAGGCGGTGATGAGTCTTTATGAAGGAGCAGAAACGAAAGTTAGAGTTGGATCGGGTTTGTCGGAAGAATTTTCTGTAAAAGTTGGTGTACATCAAGGATCTGTGTTGTCACCTTTGTTGTTTGCAATGGTGATAGATGAAGTAACGAAAAATGCAAGGAAAGGATGGATGAAGCAAATTCTTTATGCAGACGATTTGGTCCTAATCGGAGAGACTATGGAAGAATTGAAAGAGAACTTTGATGAATGGAGAGAGGCGTTTGAAAGCAAAGGGATGAGAGTGAATCTTGGAAAGACAAAGTTGATGGTGAGTGGGATGGAGGAAGAAGCTTTCGACAGTAAGATAGATCCTTGTGGCATGTGTGGAACACGAGTTATGTCTAACTCGGTGTTATGTAGAGCATGTGGTAAGTGGGTCCACGCAAGATGCACGGAGAAGTAGAAAGTTTCAGTTTATGTAAACAAACACTTTGTTTGTAAGAAATGTACAAGCGTGGTAAATAACTTTAAGGAATCAGCAGATGAAAAATTGTGTGATGGTGTGGAAACTGTGAGCAAGTTCACTTATCTAGGTGACAGATTGAATGCAACTGGTGGGTGCGAAACGGCGGTAACAGCTAGATCAAGAATTGGTTGGATGAAGTTCAGGAAATGCAGCAAAATACTTAAAGGCAGACGGTTTTCATTAACGATGAAAGGAAAAATTTACAAAAGTTGTGTAAGATCAGCTATGTTGTATGGAAGTGAAGCATGGTGCTTGAGAGAAAAAGAAATGGCAATTTTGAGAAGAACCGAAAGAGCTATGATTTGAGCGATGTGTGGTGTGAAGCTATTGGATCGAAGAAACAGCAAGGAGTTGATGGACATGTTGGGCATAAACGAGTCTTTAGATATGATGGCTAAAGCAAGCAGTATACGGTGGTACGAACATGTTTCGAGGAAAGAAGATGAAAATGTGATAGTGAAGGCTTTGAAATTTGAAGTGAGTGGTAGTAGAGGAAGAGGAAGACCGAAACAAATGTGGAAAAAGCAAGCAGAGAATGAGATGAAGAAAAATGGACTGGGGAAAGAAAATGCATGTGATCGAACAAAATGGCGAAGAATAGTAAATACAATGACAATACGAAATCCGGCCAACTCCGTCAACGGGAAAAATACCGGATCCAAAATGTGATGATGATGAAGGCATAGCTTTTCCATGAATTACCATCACCGTAATGAGGTGAAAACGTCTATGTGCCTCAATGAACTGCAGAGCTGTACTGGCTGGAGATTCAATTCTCCTGATAGCGTTACCCATGCCAAATAGGTCTGATGGTAGAAGCAAAACAACGTATAGTTCAAATCAAAATAGTTGGAAAACTTAAAACATGGGTTGGTAATGCCCATCAGCTGTGGTAAGCATATAACCTAGGAGAAGGACAACTCTGATATAAAACCTCTCCGCAGTTACATTAAATTGCAAAAGAAATCATGATTAGCACAAATAATGAAAATTACGTGAACGACGTTAATGGGGCCACCTTCACAAATGGAACCGCGTCCGGCAGGGGAACGCCTAGGGACTCCCAGGTCGTCATTCTAGACCAGCAGCCCAGAAGGTTTATTTACCCCAAAGACGGCGGAAGGTTTGATGCGCCTAAAATACACGTCTTTACTCACCTTTTAAGAAAATGTTTTACTGGCAAGTCAAAAGTTCGGCTAAGACCCCCCAAATCCACAATTTATGGGGGGTCAAAATGGCCTTTATTTACCCCAAAGACGGCATGGGTAAAAATTGCTTAAAATCGTTCTCTGGGGTCCACTGAACAATGAAATGGCGAAGACAGTAACTTTAGGTTCGGCTAACCCCCCCGACAGTAACGAATTTAGGGGGGGCAAAAATGGCCTTTATTTACCCCAAAGACGGCATGGATAAAAATTGCTCAAAAACGTTCGTTGGAGTCCACTGAACACAAAAATGGCAAAGACAGTAACTTTAGGTTTGGCTAACCCCTTGACAGTAACGAATTTAGGGGGAGGCTCAAAAATTGCCTTTATTTACCCCAAAGACGGCATGGATAAAAATTGCTCAAAAACGTCCGTTGGAGTCCACTGAACGCAAAAATGACAAAGACAGTAACTTTAGGTTCGGCTAACCCCTTGACAGTAACGAATTTAGGGGGGAGGGGCACAAAAACTGACCTTTTTACCTGGAAGACGGCAAGGGTAAAATTTGTTAAAAAACATTCTTGCAGTACACTGAACACATAAATTAAAACAGTTACTGTTGGTTCGGCTATCTCCCTGTCAGTAACTAATTTAGAGAGAAGCTCGAAAAAATTGCTCTTATTTATTTGAAGACGGCAGGGGTAAAAACTGCCCAAAAACGTTTCTCGGGAGTCCACTGAAAACAAAAACAATGGCAATAAACTTTGGTATCCTCAAACTGATTTCTTTCTCTTACTGCAAAAGTCATTGCACCACTAAATACGGCTTTACAGTATTGTTTTTGAAAAAAATCATTTTAAGTTGATGGCGTTATCAATCATTAAGTAACGTGATGGTCGATTTGGGCAAAAATGCCACCGTTTTCAATGACGTTACATGTTAGCAGTTATCTCGTTTTCACAAAAATCGTACAACTTCAAAGATTGCCCACAAAACTGTTTTGCAGTACAAATTACGTCATTGAGCATATCAGTGTTTGAGTGGATAGAGTGTCTGTTACTCAAACGGTAAACTTGGGTTCAATTCCCGGTCGGGTCAAACCAAAGACTATAAAAATTGTTACTCATAGCTTCTTTGCTTGACTTTCAGTGTAGAAAGGGCAGTGTGAAGCTTTCATCGCGAGTGGTAGCCTGGTGGGCAAGTGGCAGCTTGACTCGAAGACCAAAAGGTCCCTTTGCTGTCTCTTGGCCAAGGCAAGTTGGTGAATAAAATGTAATTACAATTGCATTAATTTCAAGACGCACCGGTCCCGCACAGTTATGCTCTATGTCTTATATCACACCACCAAAACTGAGTTAAATTTCTATCACAGTCTTGAAGCAACTAATTCGGGTATAGTATTTCAAAAAAAATTTTGAATCTCAAAAACATGTAATAAATTTACATATTACCAGCATTCAAAATACTCGCTGGCTAGTTTACGATTTCGATTAAACATTGCACAAATTGCTCAGCGCAGAGAATTTTAATGATGACAAATCTTAGATTTATCAGCTCAAATAAATTCAAAGATCGTAAATTTGCAGTTCTTTTATAAGAAGCAGAGATGTTTGAAAACATTTAATTATCATTAGTAGCACAAACAGCAGGTTGCTTGCTTGAGTAGTCAATTCATAAGTCCAACATGCGTGTTCTTGAAAATATCAATTAACATAATGGATTACATTACTAATGCAACAGAACCCAGTTCTAATCCAGAAACAGAGGCCTACTAATAGGAGTGATAGGTTGGCATAAAACAGCGGAAAAGTGTCAGATAGTAGTGTATCACAGCTCGCAACTATCATGCATATCTATTTGACAAATTTTTCATACATCAGCAATTGTTAGTAAACACGTCCTTGAGGAATTTGCTTCTGGGTCGCGAATCTTTATTCTGAGTATTATTTTACAATGATCTGCGACCTGGAACATGTAAAAGTTTTAAAAAAAGGATCAAGTTTTGTTTAAAAGATACAAACAAACATTGAGTTGTCAAACACAAAAGAATAAGCTTTTTTTAGAGAAAATCCTGTTTCACTTTTTCAAGTCAAAATGGATGATCGTAATTCTGTAAATCCAGTGGGGCTACTCAAGTTTTGCTGGAACTATATCTGTAACCGGTTCTTTAAATGGAGCTGCAAATTCTTGCAAATTGGCTAAATGGCACCATATCATATCTTGTTGAGGATAGCTCCACAATTTTTTTTTTTATTTGAAACTGGCCCATGGCACAAAATGGATAACTGACCTCTGCTGTAAAATATTTCTATCACATCGGGGTTATGGTGTGAGACAAGACAAACGCTATACAGTAAGTTGGAACGAGCTTATGTAATAGATTATGCGGGGTGTTTGAAAATGTGACAAAACCAACCATTATAGAGGTAGAAATGAGTTCAGAATTTGGAGCCAGAGGTGGCAAAGTCGTCAAACGGGCCTAGTTTTGTAGACACTGGTAACATGAGCAAAGGACTATCGCGTAGACTTAATTTTCAAAGAGAAACTACCGGACGTAGTATTCTTTGCCAAAAAGCAATGATTGAATAATGGAATGTGGGTAAGGAAAGGGAGAGAACAAAATTTCAAACCATTTCCAAGTGAATGCTTTATCCTACAAAAAAAAGAAAAGCAAGAAAAAAGTGAGGTTGTTTTAGTTCAACAGAAGGAGCTTCGTTGCAGTAGCCAGACCAGTAATACCAATCCATCAGTCCAAAAATAAAACTCAATCAAACGGAGATGTTTGAAGAGTAAGACATCAAAACAATTTTTGGAAGATACTTGTCTTAAAATACCACAAGAGCCAAACGTGACCTGTGTCCTATATGCCCTTTCATCAAGCATTTGTCAATGCAAAAACATAAGCTTTATCTTAAAATATTGGGATTATACAGTAGTCAATAATTACGGTATATTCCAAACCTATTCGCACTTATGAAAAAACGCCTTATATTGCCTTCCAAGAACCTGATGAACTGTTGGTCCGGTCTACGCTGGTTGTAAAATCGTGAGCAAACATACGCATTTTAGTTTATTTCATACCGACAACAGTCGGTTAAAATTAACTAAGAACACACTCTCACGCTCACAATTTTACGCCTAATGTAGTAGAATGGGCCTAAATTGAACGACTAATTCTTACATAGAGGCCTACCAAATACTGAAAATTAAGTTGCTGTCGTTATTAACGTCATCATTTAATGTGGTAATTTTGTTGATCTGTTTGATCGAGACCACCTCATTGTTTTTAGTGTCCTCATAACACCCAAAATAAACACTATTAATCCCTAATAGTATCTATTGAGAAGTTCAAACTAAAAATAATCAAGAATTTAAAATATTGCCAGTGTAGAACGTGGTTTCAAACAAAATCCGTGTTATCAATGCTAAAATAGTGTGATCTTGCTGCAACTTGAATTTAACAAGCCTTAGTTTTTTGTGCATTACATCATGTGAATAATGGTTTTAAAACATTTTCAATGTGCGCGATTGCAAAAATCCCATCAATTTTGTTCTTTAGCTACGTTTCTGCATCTGCCTTCAGTTTAGACGCTATCGTGCGCTTTTTTATGATGAAAGAGGACTGAAGGCAAAATCAATGGGGTATCAAAAGTTAGGGTAATCGTATTAGATTAGATTTGGCGTAATTGACTACATCCTTCTTGAGCCAGCCGTTTCAGGGATGCTTTACTTCAAACCTTACGTAGGAACCTTCCTAATTAAAATTTTATTGGTAACCCTGACGTTTCAAGGCAGTAGCCTAGCCCATACAGGCCTATATTAACCTCTATATAAGTTAAAAGGCTTTTGTGGTTCGGTCTAACTGTGGCGTTGCCTTAGGATAGAACTAAAATGGCGTCGCAGATGCTATCATCGTCAGCTAGGGCTGCCAATAAAAATAATGACCAGAGATGCCATAGGTTATATTTAAAGTAAAATATTTTTGGCACGGCTGGGTGAAAGAGGATAAAAGTCAACACCGATCTAATCAAATACGTTTGCTCGAAGTTTACCTAGCCTCAGTGAATTTACTTTAGTCCTCGTTTAAAAATGCCATGGGTTTTATAATGTGACATTTCGGAATAATGCTTTCATTCCAACCAAGCTTTATGTGTTTACCTGTTCCAAAATTATTTGCAAGCAGACAAAATTTTATTAAAATTTTTGCAAAGGTGCACTCATTACAATGAACTCTAAAATTAATGAAGTTGATAAAAGTCGCATAATTCGCATTAGCAAAAGACTCAAAGCACTTAACGAAAAACTTAATAACGGAAAGAGCATTTCGAATATAGGTAATCCGCAGACTTATTAATTTATCACAGTTTTTAAGAATTTAGACTTTTTTTGAAATGTTCTGAGTTGTTTTGAGTCTGTGCTATAATTCAATGCAGTTTTTGTGGTGTGATATGGCCCATAAAAATTTACTGAATAATTTTCTATTTATCACTTTAAATAACAAAGCGTATATACTTCGTTATTTAAAGTAATATATAGAAAATTATTCAGTAAATGTTTGTAATTTTTTTAGTAAACTTTTACTGTGATTTTTATAGTTGTATTTTGCTCTAATTTTACTTTGTATATCATCGAGCACTGTTTCAGAAGATTGACTATCAACAATTTTCCAACATATGACTCACATTAAAAAGACAAGCTAATACGCAAAATCTAGATCACTTGTAAAGACAACGTCACTGCAACATGACGTCATTTTTGCCCAAATCGACCATCACGTTACTTAATGATTGATAACGCCATCAACTTAAAATGATTTTTTTCAAAAACAATACTGTAAAGCCGTATTTAGTGGTGCAATGACTTTTGCAGTAAGAGAAAGAAATCAGTTTGAGGATACCAAAGTTTATTGCCATTGTTTTTGTTTTCAGTGGACTCCCGAGAAACGTTTTTGGGCAGTTTTTACCCCTGCCGTCTTCAAATAAATAAGAGCAATTTTTTCGAGCTTCTCTCTAAATTAGTTACTGACAGGGAGATAGCCGAACCAACAGTAACTGTTTTAATTTATGTGTTCAGTGTACTGCAAGAATGTTTTTTAACAAATTTTACCCTTGCCGTCTTCCAGGTAAAAAGGTCAGTTTTTGTGCCCCTCCCCCCTAAATTCGTTACTGTCAAGGGGTTAGCCGAACCTAAAGTTACTGTCTTTGTCATTTTTGCGTTCAGTGGACTCCAACGGACGTTTTTGAGCAATTTTTATCCATGCCGTCTTTGGGGTAAATAAAGGCAATTTTTGAGCCTCCCCCTAAATTCGTTACTGTCAAGGGGTTAGCCAAACCTAAAGTTACTGTCTTTGCCATTTTTGTGTTCAGTGGACTCCAACGAACGTTTTTGAGCAATTTTTATCCATGCCGTCTTTGGGGTAAATAAAGGCCATTTTTGCCCCCCCTAAATTCGTTACTGTCGGGGGGGTTAGCCGAACCTAAAGTTACTGTCTTCGCCATTTCATTGTTCAGTGGACCCCAGAGAACGATTTTAAGCAATTTTTATCCATGCCGTCTTTGGGGTAAATAAAGGCCATTTTGACCCCCCATAAATTGTGGATTTGGGGGGTCTTAGCCGAACTTTTGACTTGCCAGTAAAACATTTTCTTAAAAGGTGAGTAAAGACGTGTATTTTAGGCGCATCAAACCTTCCGCCGTCTTTGGGGTAAATAAACCTTCTGGGCTGCCGGTCTATTCAGTGAAACACTTATGGCATTCGAGTCTTACGCAGAGGGGCTTGTTCAAAAAATAAGCGACAATCTTCACCAGCCAGCCCCAGTGGCAGCTCCATCAATGTGCCCGCTACACGTTTGGAGAGGCGAATGGAGGCAGCGCAGAGTATTTGTACTCGTAATAATGTCGCACACTCACGGGTCAACCATCACCAACTGCTGTTGGGCAGTTGGAATATCCTCACCCTCACAGGAAAAGAAGCCAGAATTGGTTGAGGAAGCAAGGCGATGTCATCTCGATATTATCAGAGTTTCTTCAACCAAACGACGTGGCTCTGGAACTGTGAATCTGGATAGTGGATGGAAACTCTTCTATTCTGGTCCTGATCCTAGTATATCTGCACAAGCGGGTGTGGGGATTCTCACAAGCCCTCGCTTGTCAGACTGTGTGTCAGATTGGATTCCTTTGGGATCACGGGTCTGTTTGTTGAAGCTCATAGTATTGGATCGGTCAATGTGCCTATTGCAGGTATATGCCCCCAATGCTACGAGTGAATATCAGACTTTTGTGGATGAAGTAAATGATGCTCTTCTACGAGTATCAGCTACTGAATCTACAGTCCTTATGGGGGATTTTAACGCACATGTTGGAACAGACACAGATACGTGGAAGGGTGTAATCGGAAAACATGCAGTCACTGGACTGAATGAGAACTGAAGATATTTATTGCAGCTCTGTTGTAGCAACGGACTCCGCATCATGAATACCTTTTTCCAACACAGAGAGGTTCACAAGAATACATGGTATTAACCTGGTATGGATCAAAAATCTTTGATAGATTTTGGCATAGTTTCGTCAGATTTGTTTTCTGATGTGCTGGATGTTCGAGTGAAGCGAGGGGCTGAATTGCCAACTGATCACCATCTGGTAGTATGTTCTTTACGACTTTCTAAACCTTGGCCAAACAAGAAATCCAACAGGTCGTCTGTGACCTACTGGATCAAATGGGAGGCTTTGGAGGACAAGGAAAAAAACTTAAGAAACTTAAGAAAACAGTTTGCATCCAGAATATCATCTAAGTTCAGACAACTTCCTCATGTATCCGAGGACATCGAGAAGGAATGGCTCCTGTTCAGATCAGCAAACATTTCATCAGCTGCTGAAAGTTGTGAGCGAAAACGGCTAAGAGTGGCAGGCGATAGTGAGAAAAGAACACTTTGGAGGAACCAAGAGGTTAAAGAAGCTATTTGAGCAAAGAAAGATGCGTTCAAGGCCTGGCTACAGAACAGATCGTCATCTGGGAGCACATGACAAAAATTTCCTCGTTTGCTTCAATAACGAGTTTTTTGCTAAGAGGCGCTAATGAACGAAGTACTTGCTAAACGTAAGAGGTCATTTTTGCACTTGTATGTAAAGCCTTGCAAAATCCGTTACCTCATTCTTTTTCCCTAAATTTCTTCAAGCGATTGCGGAAAGCAGTTCGAGTAAAAAAACGTCACGTTTTCCTTGCCAATTTAAAGAGAATCTTGAAGCACTCTTTAAGCGTGCGAGAAATCTTTTTTGTTCAGAAATTTAATAGCGAAATGTCGAAAACTTCTAACTCATGCGAATTTTTGCCAAAAATTAATTCAAATCGTTGCCATGTTTGCTATTCTTCGGGACTGATTGAACGGCAGTTTTACTTAATTTGATTAAAAACAGTAAAGCCTTATTTTGATTAAAATTAATTAATGTTTGCTATTAGACTGCTAAAAGAAAGCAAATTGCATTGAGAACCATTTGCTGTTTCTATTGATAAAGAAATGTTAAGTAGTGCAAGTTGACAAAAATAGTAACACACTCCTTTTATAAGAATGATTTTCTAAAACACGAGGCTCATTTTTGCACAAAATTTGAGAAAAAATAAAAAACACTGCCGACCTCAGCAGCAAAACAAACCAAAAAAAAAAAAATTCAAACAAATTAGAGAAACTAAAATTCGTGCTGATTGAAAACGATAAAATTTCAGTGATTTTCTTGTGTATGCAACCAAAATTGCAACTATTCAAGGTTATAAAGCTCCGTTGCTCTGCGCAAGCAATTAAGACATTTTTTCGGCTGTTGTTCATCTTGAAAAAAGCTTGCTTTTTGCTTTTGCAATTTTACGATTCTGCAAAAGCAAGAAAAAAGCCTTCACTCAAATCTTAAGCAGACAGAGCAATAGGAATTAAACAGTATTTCAAACATGCCCGCTGAAATGACATCGATGCTCTCAAAATTTTTACAAATCAAAAACAAATGACACTGAATATTGGCAAAAAATTAAAAACAGCCAGTCAGTCCAAACTCAAGATTTACCGGTTCTAAAAAGGAAGTGTACTTCGACTTGCTCACCTTTGAAAAATTTTGAAACCTTAAGGCCTAATGTTATTGTTAACATATGAATTTACCCACCAACAACCTCAAGGGCGCTTTACTTCATTTAAAAAATTATAGTAAGGAAAAAGTTGTTCTTATGTTACATTGATCCAAAACTATAATTAAATTCTGTCGTTCATTTACTAATTGTTATCAGTTGAAGAATTTGCTTGCGTAGAATAATCATGCATAGCTTAAAGTATCTTTTTCCATAACAATACAAAACATACAATACGCTTGAACGCATTATTTTGAAGTAGAAATGCATCTGACGTCACAATGAGATATTTATTACATACTAACACAAGTTACAAACACCTTGCAAAGAAATTCGAGCAAGCCGTTTTATCGTGTGTTGGGCGAGGCTGCTCAGAAATGGCAGTTAGTCAGCAAAAATTTTTGCTCATTAGCACTTTTTAGTGAGCAAGAATGGCCTTTACGAGCTCGCTAGCACGTTCTGTCATGTCGCCCCTGATTTGCAATCCCAGTACACTGAGGTGCGAAAAGCAGCAACTTCGGCAGTAAAGAAATCCAAGAAGAAGTCATGGGAAGAGTTTGGTCGTCGATTGGATTCCAACTATTTTTCGGCAAACGAAGTATTTTGGCAGACCATCCAACGTTGACGTGGCAAAAGATCGAGTATCATGTACTCCATCAAGGATTCTGACAGTAACATTCTAACGGATGAGAATGAAATCCTTTCACGATGGAGAGAATACTTTGAAGATCTTTTGAATCCTGTAAAGGCATCAACTCGTAACACACACGAAGTGACACATCTTGGGGAGGACGAAGTTTTCACTGCAGCAGAAGTGGCAACG
This sequence comes from Trididemnum nubilum, assembly GCA_963965965.1. Classification (NCBI taxonomy): domain Eukaryota; kingdom Metazoa; phylum Chordata; class Ascidiacea; order Aplousobranchia; family Didemnidae; genus Trididemnum; species Trididemnum nubilum. The sequence goes on along the minus strand of OZ014488.1, from coordinate 1,502,003 downwards.
GCAATTAAAGGGATAAAATCTGGAAAGGCTGCTGGTGAAGATGAAATTAGACCAGAGATGTTGAAAGCGCTGACTGGAGAAGGAATTCTCCGGTTAACGCGAGTGTGTCAAGTTGCATGGACATTTGGCAAAACTCCCAGAGATTGGCAAATAGATGTGATTATTCCAATATTCAAGAAAGGAGATCGCAAGCAATGTGCAAACTTCAGAGGGATATCACTCCTTAGTTTGCCAAGGAAAGTATATGCCAAATGTCTTGAAAGGAAATGCTGAGAAAGAGTGGAATCAAAACTGGAAGATGGTCAGTGCGGTTTTTGTCTGGGTTGCAGCACCATGAACCAAATCTTCACTCTGAAGTAAATCTTTGAGAAATCTTGGGAGTATGGCAAAGGTCTCTTTGCATGGAAAAGGCAAATAACCGAGTTCCTCGGGATAAACTTTGGAAGGTTTTGCAGGAGTATGGTGTTAATGGTCAATTGTTACGCACTATTAAGTCATTCCACAGCAGACCGTAGGTTTGTCTTCTTCTTCTTTCTTCATTGCTCCTTTTACGTGAGGGTTGCGGGGGCAGTAGCTCAAGATTAAGCTGCCACACCTCACGGTCTTTCATCACCTCCATCATTTCGCTTGGGTGAAATCCCAAGCGATTCCATCCAAGATCCTCAATGTAATCGGTCCATCTAATTCTAGGTCGTTCAACTGGTCTTCTCCCATTTGCTTTGGCAAGTAAAGCTTGTTTGGGGAGTCTTTCCTGAGGCATTCTGTTTACATGGCCAAACCATCTAAGCTGAGATCTTTCAATTCGGAGAAGTAACAGCTCGATGTTAAGAGATTTTCGAATCTCAGAGCAACTCACCTTGTTAAACAGTGTAACTCCTTCGATTCTTCATAAAAACCTCATTTCGGACGCTTGCACTTGTGATCGCATTCTTTCGATCATTACCCAAGATTCATGACCATAAGTAAGAATGGGGACAAAAACTGCTTTGAAATTGAGAGCTTTGCCTTTTTTGACAATTCTCGTTTCATGACAACCGAGTAGTGCAAAGCTTGCGTTACTGCACTAGCCTTGCCTATTCGGGTATCCAGTTCTTCGTCTTGCCTTCCGTCACTCGTAAATGCAACCCCAAGATACTTGAACTTCTCTACCTGCTTCAGTGTTGCTCCATTCACTTGTAATACGCACTGATCGAGGTTTCTTGAAAGATGAAGTACCTCAGTTTTGGCCGTGCTTATTTTCATTTCGGCGGTGTTGCATGCATCTGCAAAGCTATTTAATGCGTGCTGAAGGCCAGATTCTGTGGAAGAAAGCAGAACCAAATCATCAGCGAATAGCAGACGACTAATTTTGCAATTTCCAATCGTGGCACACTCATCAGCTTGGCTGCATTTATCAATCCAATTCACGTAAACAATGAAAAAGAAAGGTGACAAAACGCAACCTAGCCGCAGTCCAACGCCCACATGAAACGACTTTGATTGCTTGCCATTTACCCGAACACAAACCTCCGGCCTGCAGAAGAATGACTTAATAGCGCGTAACAATTGACCATTAACGCCATACTCCTGCAAAACCATCCAAAGTTTATGTTCGGGTAAATGGCAAGCACAGCACCGGAGGTTTGTGTTCGAGTAAATGGCAAGCAATCAAAGCCGTTCCATTAGGGCGTTGGACTCTGGCAATGGTGCGTTTTGTCACCTCTCCTTTTCATTTTTTACATGAATTGGATTGATAAATGCAGCCAAGCTGATGAGTGTGCCACAATTGGAAATTGCAAAATTAGTCATCAGCTATTCGCTGATGATTTGGTTCTGCTTTCTTCTACAGAATCTGGCCTCCAGCGCGCATTAAATAGCTTTGCAAATACTTGCAACACCGCCGGAATGATAATAAGCACGGCCAAAACTGAGGTAGTTCATCTTTCAAGAAACCCTGATCAGTGCGTATTACAAGTGAATGGAGCGACACTGCAGCAGGTAGAGAAGTTCAAGTATCTTCAGGTTGCATTTATTGCATTAAATAGCTTTGCAGATGCATGCAACACCGCCGAAATGAAAATAAGCACGGCCAAAACTGAGGTACTTCATCTTTCAAGAAACCCTGATCAGTGCGTATTACAAGTGAATGGAGCAACACTGAAGCAGGTAGAGAAGTTCAAGTATCTTGGGGTTGCATTTACGAGTGACGGAAGGCAAGACGAAGAACTCCATACCCGAATAGGCAAGGCTAGTGCAGTAATGCAAGCTTTGCACTACTCGGTTGTCATGAAATGAGAATTGTCAAAAAAGGCAAAGCTCTCAATTTCAAAGCAGTTTTTGTCCCCATTCTTACTTATGATCATGAATCTTGGGTAATGATCGAAAGAATGCGATCGAAGAAGTTACACACTTTAACAAGGTGAGTTGCTCTGAGATTCGAAAATCTCTTAACATCGAGCTGTTACTTCTCCGAATTGAAAGATCTCAGCTTAGATGGTTTGGCCATGTAAACAGAATGCCTCAGGAAAGACTCCCCAAACAAGCTTTACTTGCCAAAGCAAATGGGATCAGAAGACCAGTCGGACGACCTAGAACTAGATGGACCGATTACATTGAGGATCTTGGATGGAATCGCTTGGGATTTCACCCAAGCGAAATGATGGAGGTGATGAAAGACCGTGAGGTGTGGCAGCTTAATCTTGAGCTACTGCCCCCGCAACCCTCACGTAAAAGCGAACAATAAAGAAAGAAGAAGACGAATTTTAAAAAGTGGTCTTGATATATGGCCCCAAATACCATACAAAATACTTCTATCACAATTTTGAGTTCTTGCACCCTCTAATGGTCATGCAATTTGATCGAACGAGCTTAAAATAGCCAATTTTGCCACATCTCACTAACCACATAGCCTAGAAAACTAGTTTTTAGCTTTAAAGTTGCAGAAACAGCACATTTATATCTCCATTGAAAAGAACTTTGCCATAAAAACGTACAGAAAAAAAGTTACAGCCAAATTATTGATTACAGATTTACTGATTATTGGTAAGTTTTCAGTGCTCAACTTCAAAGAAATTACAATTTGCATTGGCATTGAAAATAAGCCAAATGAAGTTTAAATTTATGCATATTGAAAGTTTTATGTTATAGCATCATCCAGTATTGGTTAGCTCTAGCATCATCATTTTGTTTATGCTAAACTTGAGAAATAATGTCTAGTTAGTTCAAAAAAGTTTAAATTGTACAGTTCAGTTCAAAAGCACTGAAAGATGCAAAAGCACAAAATTAGAAAAATAAGAATTAAAAAAGCAATTAGTAATTAAAAAAGCTACAGTTTTAAAAGGAAGAAAATTTGGCAATATATTTAATGAACAATTTGATACCATTGTTTATTGTTTTGTAGACACAGTATATACTGTACTTGCTGGCATAAATTTTGCTATTTATGCAGCGGCATGCTACCTAAAAAAAGATCTAGTCTAATGTTGTATAAAGTTGTATGATGAAGAAACTTTTCAAAGTTCTGATATCTTTTCTCCAGGGTTGCTACCAACCAAGAGACAAATGATTTGATTCTTGCTCAACTTTAGGCACATCAGGAAGTTGGATAGAGCTCGAATTGTTGCAAAAGAACAGATGGATTTGGTGTAAAGTTTATTCTGTTCATGAGCTGAGTACTGCACAAAAAATCCATCAACTAATGCTAAATCTCACTGGATTAACTAGATAACTGAAAAAAATTTAAAACATCAGATTGATACAAGGAGCTTAAAACGAATTTCTCGCACAATGCTGATAAACTCTTTGATATTTTTTGCTATGATTATTAATGAACAAAGAAAGCCATATGAAATTGTATATGGCTTGAAAATAACATTTAATTGTCGTACTTTTTTGGGGGGATTAAAAAGCAGAACCCTAGGCAACATGTTTGGCAGAAATATCAGAACTGTAAAATTTCTCCACCATACAACTTTTCACAAGTAACATTAAACTTAAATATTTTTTTAGTTAGCATGCTGCTTCAGAAACAGCAAAATTTATGCCAGCAAATACAGTATATACGGTTGTTAAAATCATTGAAAATAATCTGCCATGCTTTCAGCTAGAAAGTGAAGACCCGATTTCAATTGTGTCTGATTAATTATTGGATTTTGCAATTCTAGTGACTTAAATGAAAAATTATTTGTCATTGTCTAATTGGTATTTAAGTCAAATTACTGAATAATTATTATCCTCTGTTAATTAGCGCATCTTCAAAGGTTGTAATCTAGAATCGTTGTTTTAAAAGTTTCTTTTCCTGCATTATTTGTTTTTCGAGACGACTGCAGAAGTAGCAGCTGACAACCTTTGTTTGTTAATTTCGTGCCTTTGATGCTAGACAAAGCGATCTACAACGTGGTATTACGACTTGGAACTATTAAATGTGCTTGGAGCCTGAGAGCTGAGTAGTGACAAAAATGAGTGAAGTGAACAGTATCAGTTTTTGGTGAAACGTGTTAAATGTTGCTTAACTCGGGTAAATTGCGTTTTGTAATCCCTTCCCTTCCTGTCCATCTTTGTGTATGCATTTGACTTTTGACTGTGAGGAAACAGACTTGCAGATTGGAAGAAAGGCCCTGAATTGGCCTTTACATCGTATTTAAGACTACTTCGTTTTTTCTGTATTTTTCTTTATTCAATATAATAATAAATTCCATTAAAAATCAGTGAATCAAGTGCTCAGTTGTCAAAAGAAGAAAGGAATTGGGAGAGTTTGGCATAGCTCTCCTACACGTTATTGAAGTTGGCTATAATACTTCGCATCATTGCCCTGCAGAAACCACAAAACGATTCTAATTGGCAAGTCTCAGCAGATCTTCAAATTCAGAAAGTAAGCTTTAAAGAGAAATGGTTTGACAAACTGACACATATTGCAAGACCTGGTGATAAAAACTTTATTGCTTGTAACAACTGCATCTACAATCCAATAAACAATGGTATCAAATTGTTCATTAAATTTATTGCCAAATTTTCTTCCTTTTAGAATTATAACTTTTCTAATTACTAATTTCGTTTCTAATTCTTATTTTCCTGATTTTGTACTTTTGCAACTTTTAGTGCTTTTGAATTGAAATATAATTCCTCAAGTTTAGCATAAATAAAATGATGATGCTAGAGCCAACCAATACTGGATGATGCTATAACATAAAACTTTCAATACTTATTACTATACAATGCTGGACATTGCCCAGTTGTGTAAGGCTAATTGCCATAAAAAAAAACTATTTGAAGCTGATAAGGCAGCATGGCACATTAAAACTGCAAATATGCATAAATTTAAACTTCGTTTGGCTTATTTTCAATGCCAATGCAAATTGCAATTTCTTTGAAGTTGAGCACTGAAAACTCATCAATAATCAGTAAATCTGTAATCAATAATTTGGCTGTAACTTTTTTTCTGTACGTTTTTATGGCAAAGTTCTTTTCAATGGAGATATAAATGTGCTGTTTCTGCAACTTTAAAGCTAAAAACTAGTTTTCTAGCATGTGTGGTTAGTGAGATGTGGCAAAATTGGCTATTTTAAGCTCGTTCGATCAAATTGCATGACCATTAGAGGGTGCAAGAACTCAAAATTGTGATAGAAGTATTTTGTATGGTATTTGGGGCCATATATCAAGACCACTTTATTAAATTCAAAAATTTTGTTTTTTCACTCCACCCTAAGCTACAGTACCATTTATAGCCAACTAGCAGCTAAGACCAGCTTTAAATTTGTAGATTATGAAGGTATTTTGGAGCTGAATAGTTGAGTATAATAGTAGCGGTAGAATACTTTTAAAATTTTCACTTCTTATACATGTAAATGTTGAATTTATCATATTTGAGGTTCGAGTGGTAAGATGTTTGACGTTTTTTGGATCAGTTCTGGACTAGAAATTCTCTTTCTAAGTTTATATCAATTGCGTAATTAATATGAATTTAAAAGGATTTTCCTATTTCAACAAGTTGCAAACTAAAATAGATAAATATGCAGTGTAATGAATCAAACATTATTAATATTAAAAATATTATCAGAATAGGACAAAATAAGGTATAAATGAAGATAAACAGAATGTTTGAAACATTTTTTGGTTCAATTGCATTTTTATTTTACTCATTTCTTATATTTTACTATAGGACAAATTGAAATAAAGTATTTATTTAAACCTAAATGCTTCAATAATTATTTCTTTAAAACTTTAAGATGCGTGGGCATTTTTAGAATCAAAATGCCCCATGTTGCCCTGCTAGAGGTAAACCTTATCACATTTGCCTGAAAAAAAATTGAAGAGTTTTTACACAAAATCACCTCAGAAAAAAAAAAGGTGAGCGGTTTTTGCACACCTCAGAGCACCTGCAACACCCTAATGCCTTTGATGTATCATTATTGCATATACATATTTTCATTTTCTTGCATGTATAAGTTACATCGTTTTGTTGCTGTATCCTTTTCTGGTGAATTGGGACTTTAGGCACATGCAAATAGGAACTTTGTTTTTACTTGGCCATTTTGGTGGATGGGCAATAAAATTTATTGATTTGCTTATAACTAAAAAACGGTCAAACATAAAAAGTTGAATTTTGGATCCAACATAACAATAATTAAAAGCATTATGTATGCCGATTTTGAGGAACCTAAGTCACATAATCATGATATATGAACACTAAATTTGAGAAAAAAGTGCCATTTTAATGTCAAAAATTTATTAACTCGTTTATAGCTATAAATCTGCTGAATGTGGAACGCTGAAACTTGAACACAACTTAGGGTACAGATAGAGACTGTATGCGTACCAAGTTTGGAAGCGCCCAGTCACATGATCACGATTTTAGAAGCCGAAAATTGGCCAAAAGTGGACAAATTGAAACATGTATATCTTGGTAACTACCAATACTGAAAAAAAGAAGTTTGTGTTTTTTGAACATACCACTTATAATCGTCATATTCATTTATTCTGCCTTGGATTAAATTTTTTCCAGATTTTTTTTTTTTTCTTCTATCACAATCTACTTTTAAACCACAAAACGCACATGAATCATACTGTGAGCTATTATAGATATCCAAAAGAACTGGTGCCTGCCTAAATCGACAGTGCCATGATGGGGGGAGTTCCCCCAAACGAGCCCTCCAAAACTCAACTTTTTTTATTTTCAAAGCTAGACCAATGAAATTTTTTAGGTAAGAAAAGGGAAAGATGAAATTTGACAAAGTTTGGGGGTACCAAAATAAAGGGGTTCCCCTCAAACAAGGCTGCCAAAATTTATTAACCTTTTAAGCTAGACACATGAAATTTTAGGGAAGGCAAACATAAACCATACATAAAATTTGACAAAATTTGGGAATACAAAAACAATGGGGTTCTCGTCAAACGAGGCCTTAAAAGTTCAAACTTTTAAACCACTCAAATTAGACTGATACAAATTTCAGAATAGGTAAATATATGTAAAAGATGAATCATATGCCAAAATTAGGAGATACCACAATTAAGGGTCCTCCACAAACAAAGACACCAAAATTTAAACTCTTTAATTGCTTAAACTAGACAGAAGAAATTTTCAAAATAGACAAATGTGAAGTAAAGATAAAATTTGACAAAACTTTAGGGAATCACAATGGAGAGGTCCTCCTCAAACAGCAATGCCAAAATTAGTAGTCTTTATCCACTTGAATTATCAGGCTTGTCAAAAATCAGCTCCATATTTTAATGCAATCACTAACACGAAAAAAATGTTTTCACTGGTACAAATTTATAGATTATACAATTGCAAATGAGCTATTGCGATGCGTTTCGACCTTGCGCAAGGGTCTCACCAGGCAAAAAAAAATATGCAAGTCTCCAAAAAGTCAGGTAAGCATGACAATGGAAAAAAATTTTTTACAAGCGCAGAAGTAATTAAATCAAAACCTGCAGTACAACTCCAAATACGGGCAAGTTTGCCAGAGTAAAGGGTTGGGCTAAAAAGAACAAATGCAGCATTGCATGTGACCACACAACAAGGCAAATTAGAAAGACAAGATCAAATAAAATTTCGTGAGCACTTGCCAAATTCTCAAAAGTTTAGGGGACCTACACAAAGTGGTCGCTCACAAGGCAGTGAATGATAAATTATCGAGTTTGTCAAAAATCAGCTCCATATTTTAATGCAATCACTAACACGAAAAAAATGTTTTTACTGGTACCAATTTATAGATTATAACATTGCAAATGAGCTATTGCGACGCGTTTCGACCTTGCTCAAAAGTCTCATCAGGCAAAAAAAAAATGCAAGTCTCCAAAAAGTCAGGTAAGCACGGCAATGGAAAATTTTTTTTACAAGGGCATAATAATTACATCAAAACCTGCAGTACAACTCCAAATACGGGCAAATTTGCCAGAGTAAAAAGTTGGGCTAAAAAGCACAAATGCAGCATTGCATGTGACCACACAATAGGCATTTATCGTTGACTGCCTTGTGAGCGACCACTTTGTGTAGGTCCCCAAAACTTTTGAGAATATGGCAAGTTCTCACGAAATTTTATCCACTTAAGGTAGACGTACGTAATTTTCAGGATAGGTAAATATAACAAAGTTATAAAATGACAAAATTTGGGGGTACCAAAATGGGGGTTCCTCAATTAGATCCTCAAAAACTTAAACTGTTCAACCACTTAAGCTAAGCATAAAAAAGATTCAGAATAGAAAGGAAAGATAAAGTTACAACTAATTTCAGTTGCCTCAATTGAAGAGTCCTACTCAAATATGTCTTTCAAAATTTTTAACCGCTCAACCTTGAAAAACAAAATTTTCAACATAGCTAAAAGGATAACATGAAAAATTTTGGAGATGCCAAACAATAGCGATCCTCCAATTATATTCATACCTGCCCCCATTAACTACAAAAGCTAAACAAATTAAATCTATTGAATGGGTTAACATGAATCAAAGGTAACAAAATTGGTGGACCACATTGAAGAGACCATGCCAAATGGGCCCAGTAAGCTAATCACATTCCAAATTTTCAATGTATATTTTACATAAGCATTATCGCTTCCCAATTGTAATTCTTGTCCGAGAATTTACTAAATCGATCGTTTTATGCTGAAAGCTTTTTCTCCATGCGATCATTTTGATGCCCTCATCTGTCAACACGATTGTAAATGGACAATAATTTGTAGCTTTTATCTGAACAAAGACACATACATAACCAATTGAAGTTTGAGTAGATAAAACGCATTAGTTGACGGCAAGAATAGCTTGTTAGCTGTCAACAATAAATTTGCGTTAATTCACTGGTATCCAATAGTTTTTAGTTCTTTACTAATTAATCGTGTTTTTTATTATAGAAAGTAGTTATGGAAATTTAATACAAAAATTTGAAAGTCGTTAATCACAAACCTAGTCAAGTTAACAGAACATTATGAAATTTGAAAGGAAAATAGCCTATTTCAGATCTGACTATCAACAACCATAAACATGCTTAACAGAATTGTAAAGTTTTTTAGTTCAGTAAAGTTAGATACATACTTTTGCAAAGTCTGCGAATATTGCCTTTGATGCCACATTCTAGTTGTTATTTGAAACTGTTACTTTTTTATGTTCTAAGACAGTGTTTTTCAACCTTATATGGTTGGCAGCCCCATTGTAAAGACTCTCAACACAAGTGGCCTCCTACTCAGAAATAAAATTTTCTGTCTGTATTTCATTCATGGTGGATGCAGGTATGCAGCAATACTTCAGTGAGCTTTGTGATGTAACAGACTGTGGCATACATAACAAAGTCTTAACCAAACCAAATTATGGCTTTAATCAAAAATAGCAAAACATAAACATAAAAGCTAACTAAACATAGATCAAGCATACTTAATAAGGCATGACATTAGCACAATACCACTAATAATGAAAACACAATCATAAGTTAACTGGTTACTGCAACTAACCATTAGTCTATTACATTGCTATCACAGTCAGCACAACAAGTGGAAAGATTTATTAAGCAAAGTTCGTAAAATGATCAACGCAAAAATCAGTTACATAGCTCGCTAGTAACCTGTGACAATAGTAACCAGTTTGATACTCTATAAAGCAACAAAAAGACCACATTTTTCCCATTTTGATAAAATAATCTGGCAGTGCCTAGACATATTATTAAACTCAAACGCAATTAGTAATGACACCCCCACTGGCGCAACCAGAAACAAAAAAAAGGAGAGGACTAAATTTTTTTTGTTATGATTAAAGCACATGCAAATGGGAAACTTTTCATTTAGGCTAATTGTAACAACTTACAAACGTTTGGTGATAACAGGCAGGAGTTCTGCCGTCATTTATGCAACAAATGAATAAAAAAAAAGATAACTAAAAGATAATAAAAGTGGATTCACCTAGTTTTATAATTTTATTTCACTTAATGATGCAACAGCGCATGCAAAAAACGCATTCTTAACGTAGGCCATGCGAGAAAGTCACAGATTGCCGTTATTATTCAGGCAAGCTGGCATAATAATATTTCAACTTACAAATAGAATATATGTAACAAACTACGCAAAGTTTTGTTAATTGATTTCTATAGTGTTATTATTATTATTGTTGGTAGGAAATAGAGATCTAAGCATTAAGCAAGAATAATGCGATCAAACATTCCTTACGTGCGGTGAACTGTCTCGATTAAATAATGTTAATCTGAATGCTAAGGTGTTGCAGTTGCCTCGACCTTTTCAGATTTTTTTCTACCTTTTTCAAAATACGAAGTTGCTGAAGAAAATCAAGAATACAAAGTTTCAGACAAAAAAAATTGAGGTTTAGGGGTCGCACAGTGTCCTTTTTTTACCCAGGATTTTGTATTTGTTTGATTTTGTGCCGCTAGATGGTGCTATGTAAAATCTGTGTTACTAATGAGTCATTGCAAAATTGAACATTCATTTTTGGTCTTATACATTCAAAAAAAACTTCAATACAACTTCTAAAACTGTTTGCATTTAAGTTGTTTGTTTTTTCAGAATTAATAGTGGTCAACATTGATCTCGCTTATGTGCAGGAAACCTACAACAGAAATTCTATTTGAGTTACAGCTGCAATATCTATGTTGGCTGGCTGTGTAAATCAGAGTGAAACATAGCCTACAATGTTACTTTCTTCAAGAATGACGGTGCAGACTATGCTTCACGCCTAATTATTGAAATCTATTAAACGAATGTTCTAACTTAAATATAGTTACATCAGCAGCTTACTAAAACCGTATTTGTTACGTTTTGCTGTGTAAGATACGCAGTTTAGAGCAATCTACTTGGTATAAGCTCTATAAAACATGACCATTAATAAATCTACTAGCAATATACTATTACTAGAGCTGTAAATTCTCGCAATTGGCTACCAGGAACTTTTTCTAGACCTGATGACAATACTATTAAAACCAAGTGTTTTCCTACCATGAAGTTGGAATTCCTACAATTCATCACTTACAAATAATTGAAGAAGAAAAGAAGCTGGTAGATGAAATGAAAAAATTGTACAAATGCAACTTTAACAGAAAAAAACAGTACAAAAACAAACAAAACCATTGAAAACTTGAAGGAAAATTCTCTCTCTCCTAATTGTTCTATTTCCTGTGAGGGTTGCAGGGCAGCAGCTCGAGATTAACCTACCACACTTCACGGTCTTCCATCACCCCCATCTTTTGCTTGGATGAAGTCCCAAACAATTCCACGCAAGATCCTTAATGTAATATTGATACATCTGCAGACTACTAAATCGTTTCATAACTACTGAATAGTGTAAAGCTTTCATTATTACAATTCCATATTTATCTATCTAGGCAAAATTCCGGTTCTTACAGGTTACTAGGCAAAATTCTTCACGTCTTACAGGCGTATCTTTGAACAGCCAATGCAAAGCATACAACACTTCTTCTACATCCCAAGGACATGAGTTAATTCCAATTTTATAGGCATTGTGTAAAATGTGAAGACCACAGCTTCCAATGTTCAGCAACTGCTTGTCTGTTTGATCTTCAATAGCCTTTGCAAGATTTCTGAACAGTTTCCAGATAACGTTTGGGCCATCCATTGATAGCTGTAATAATTTTCGCATTCCGAATGTGTCAGCATAAGAACGCATAGGTTCATACAGGTCTTCAGCTTTAGCGTGACCCATGAAATGAGAATCAAAATATCTAGAGGCAATCATGTCACCATCCCAATAGCGGACCAAAACGTCTAATTGTTTTTCTTGCAGTGGTTTGTTAAGGGTTTCGTCAAAAAGCAGAACATAATCATCACAAGATTTCACTCTAGCTGCAAGACATGATGACAAGCACGATGCTATACCAAACGCTGCAGAGTATAACATTTTTGTGGCACTACAACTAAATCGGTTGGCGATGTCACTATCAGGAATTGTAAAACTAAACAAAGCAGCTTTGCTTTTAGAACTATTGTATGAGACATGGTTATTAATACAATCCAACGTCCAATAAATTTTTGCACTGTAAATGTCGTCTCCGATCAAACTAGGATTAATTGCTTGCTGGCTAACACAACTTGAAGTTGATGGTTGGTCACTCTCCAAATGGCTGTGCACTTCTAAACGGCTGAAAGTTGATACACTAAACATCTAAAATAAAAAACAATGTAAAGACTGTACTTTCAGTTCCTCTGCTAACTAAAAATAAAGCTACAAGCGGAGAAGAAATCTCTATTAATATCTGTTGCTAAATAGCAATGCTTACGACAAAAGAAATGTTGTCTATGCTGTACATCTCAATTGTACCACTCAAGTTGCTGAATCCAAAAAACTTTAATCAAACAACAATGATATAACTCTGTTGCTGGAGTTCTTACCTTTCACTGCTGGCTGGCACTTGACTATACATGAAGCTCCTAATTTTAGGCTCAGTGTAACGCTTAATACATTCATTGTGCTTCTTTCCTTTTATGTGACTAACAATAGCCATTTCACCCATATTACGAACATCGAATGACTTGCGGCAAGCCAAGCACTTGGCCTTCAATTCGGATTTGTCATGAAATAACTAACCATGGTTTGTATTCATCTTTTTCTAACCATACATCTCGAAACATGCATTTTCCCATAGCTACCGTATTCACTCCCAAAAAATTAAACAAATTCTATCACTTAAAACAATAGCACCAAAATATCTAGAAAAAGAAAAAAATCGAATATTGTGACTTCAGAGCCTTTAAAAGCGGCGAAAGCCTATCTATAAAAAATCATTTCCTGTAATAGCAGCATTGAAAAGTTGAACACTTCTGAAGTTTATGATGAATGAATAAAGAAAGCAATAAACCGGATCAGCCTCAGGATGTACCATGCATGTAAATGCCTCAGACTTGTATTTAACTATAGTTTTAGATAAAACCTGGTTCATCTTTTTTTGATTGGGTAGCCTTGAAAAAGGCTGTTTTAAGGTTTAAACGCTTTTGTCTAGCTCTCTTCGGAAACCATCGCTAGAATGAAGAAAACAATGCGAATTCATTTATTTATAAAAGCAGAGAAAATCGCTGATTGGTCAAATAATCATCGCTGATTGGTTGATTTGTGTCGTTTCGTTTGCATACAGAAGTAGCGCTTGTGTGTTGAGAAGAAAAACAGACTTTCATCAAGGTAGATGCTGATTGGATCAAATCGTTGTGCTTCGTTTGCGTAAGAAAAATAGATGACCTTGTGATGAATCTAAAGTAAAACCTAAAACAGAATTTAGTTTGTTAAATTGTTAAGTTTCGTATGCATTCGAATTATCAATGAATTAATTGAAGGGAATAAACAAATTCCTTTTGCCTGCACAATTCTGGTTTTAGAATCCGAATGAGTGTTGCTGCCAGTGTAGATAGGTGAAATTGCGTTCTTGCTTTAGCCAGAATAGAAAACTGGTTGGTGTTGAAGTTGTTGGCACAGGTTTTGTTTTGCAGAAGATGTTGTCTAATGGCCGAAACACAGTTAATTTCTGTTGAAGTCTTTTTGCAATTTCATTGTGGTTGAAATTTCTGTTGTTGGTGTCCGGTTCTAATACTTTTAGGGATATGTTGATTGATTCTATCCTGCAGTCTTTGGGTTGTACGGCCCACGTACCGACAATCGCAGCGGCACACATATTGATACACGATCATACTTTGTTGTGTAGTGGGCAGGACATCCTTATGGACAGCAGGAAGAATCTTCTTAGTAGAAAAAATGACACGTGGATCTACTGCTCCATAACATTGATTAACTGCTGATTTGGTAAGCTTTTCAAATTTTTGAGACACTTTGCCAATCCATGGGAGCCGAAGGTAGACGGGGCATTTTTGAGGTCCTTCTTTCTTTGCTGAATTAAATTTAGAGATTTTCTTTGAAATGCTGGTGTTGATTATGTATTCAGGTAATGGTTATCCTGAATACATAATCAACACAATTAATTAAATTTAATTCATAATTAAATTTAGAGATTTTCTTTGAAATGCTGGTGTTGATTATGTATTCAGGTAATGGTTATCCTGAATACATAATCAACACCAGCATTTCAAAGAAAATCTCTAAATTTAATTCAGCAAAGAAAGAAGGACCTCAAAAATGCCCCGTCTACCTTCGGCTCCCATGGATTGGCAAAGTGTCTCAAAAATTTGAAAAGCTTTCCAAATCAGCAGTTAATCAATGTTATGGAGCAGTAGATCCACGTGTCATTTTTTCTACTAAGAAGATTCTTCCTGCTGTCCATAAGGATGTCCTGCCCACCACACAACAAAGTATGATTGTGTATCAATACGTGTGCCACTGTGATTGTCGGTACGTGGGCCGTACAACCCAAAGACTGCAGGATAGAATCAATCAACATATCCCTAAAAGTATTAGAACCGGACACCAACAACAGAAATTTCAACCACAATGAAATTGCAAAAAGACTTCAACAGAAATTAACTGTTTCGGCCACTGGACAACATCTTCTGCAAAACAAAACCTGTGCCAACAACTTCAACACCAACCAGTTTTCTATTCTGGCTAAAGCAAGGACGCAATTTCACCTATCTACACTGGCAGCAACACTCATTCGGATTCTAAAACCAGAATTGTGCAGGCAAAAGGAATTTGTTTATTCCCTTCAATTAATTCATTGATAATTCGAATGCATACGAAACTTAACAATTTAACAAACTAAATTCTGTTTTAGGTTTTACTTTAGATTCATCACAAGGTCATCTATTTTTCTTACGCAAACGAAGCACAACGATTTGATCCAATCAGCATCTACCTTGATGAAAGTCTGTTTTTCTTCTCAACACACAAGCGCTACTTCTGTACGCAAACGAAACGACACAAATCAACCAATCAGCGATGATTATTTGACCAATCAGCGATTTTCTCTGCTTTTATAAATAAATGAATCCACATTGTTTTCTTCATTCTAGCGATGGTTTCTGAAGAGAGCTAAACAAAAGCGTTTAAACCTTAAAACAGCCTTTTTCAAGGCTATCCAATCAATAAAAGATGAACCAGGTTTTATATAAAGCTATAGTTAAATTCTGTACCACCAATCAATTATAGACTTGTATTTCTGCGTTCACCTTAAGCTTCTAAAGTTTAAATGCAAAGCTATGCTAAAAACAACTACCATAATATGTGTCTGTTTAACTCTAATCTACGTCGATACTGAATTCATACAAGGCAAAAACAGATGAGCATTTTAGCACATATACATCACAGGCTGTTTTCCTAAATGTAACATCGAAACTGCACTTGTCAAACTGTAATTTTGAAACAAGTGGTTTCTCTGAGAAAAGAGAGTTAAGTAGCTTACCCATAAGTTTTACCCAAAGTTTGGGTTGCAAAAATTTTTAACATTCTGTCATAATAACACCTTTCACTTCAATTTTTTCAGCTATCTACTTGAACTTTTTGCTTTATAAAACTTTTTAACTTTACAACATAATATAAAATTTTTGTGTCTTTCGAGCCACAAGTTTAAGTGTCAATAGTTTCAAATGATGAGGTAACAATCAATCGCCGCATATAAAACTTCAACATCTTTAATGCTAGTCACTGTAGTCTCAGTTTACTATAAACTATTTTATTGGCATTTGTGGGAGGGTATATGTGCGTTGCAGCTTTCAGATAATCAGCCTGATAAAGCAGGTACAAATAAGTTAGCTGAAACAGAAAAATGCTTGACCAAATTAAGATTAGTTTAATTAATAGCTAGCAGGTAATTAAAACGAAAGAATGTTCCACAAAAATACCGCTCAGGAAATTTTTGGGTCGCTTGAATTCAAGACAATTTTTTTGGGGGGGCACGCCAAAAAGTATTTGTGGACCCCTGGTATAGAGAACAACAAAACTATGCATTCAAAAAAGATAACGGCAGGTTGCTATTATCCAAAATACAGACTCTCAATAACATACCTTGATCAAACAAATGAAGGAAAAAAACTTACAAAGAATATTAGTAATCAAAACACGGGATCAAGTCTGGAAAGATATTTTCATTTTCCATACTAACATGCCAAAAAAATTTTTTTTTCCATACTTTTCCAGCCTGGAAAACACAATTTTTTTTCCATACTTTTCTATACTTTCAAGACTAGCGTGGGAACCCTGTGATTGTAAGCCTAATTTAGCTCTAGTTCTGAATTTTGGCACTAGTTTTAAGCCTTTCAGACTACTGGAGAAGCAACCATTTAAGGTGAGCTTTGAAGAGCGCAGAGAGTTACCGAGTAGAAGAGCTATAAGGAAAGTAGAAATATCAGTGGCTATTTTTATCATTTTGGCCTCGCTAGCCTTAATGGAAAGCCCTGAGATTGGGCAAAACAGCTGTCTAAAGCATGTTATTGAAAATTATTTGAATTGAACTATTGTAATTATATCTTGTAATACTGTGATCACTTAATATTTTCGAAAAAAATTGTGTTATGAACTGGTTAATTTGCAATTTTTCCCTTTCTACACTAATGCTCATATTAGTAATCCCAACTATACAGATGAGAAATACAAGACGAATGTCCAATCCAAGACAGAATGTCTCAAGACTAATAATCAAAGGCTTGATTGTGGCTATAAGACTCTGGATACTGTCTATAGCTTATCATTAATCTTTTCAGTACACTGTTCTTAACCTACAAATAACATTTCAACATGTTTAATACAGAACACAAAAAAGCATGAATTGCAAAAACAAACAATTATATACTAGTTTCCGTAGCATATTTCAGAGTCATTAATTTAATTTCTATTGACTATGCTGTTCTTTACATTAATTTTCGACACTTCTCATATGCAATGCCACAAAAAAGCTAAAACTGCAGAAACATTAAGTTGGTTAGAGCTTGATTAATTTGTTTTAAACGATCTAATGTAATCAGTATGGTTAAAGCAAAGCACTATTTGACACAGTTCAAAGTGCGATTTGGCATCTGCTAAATCTAGTCATTGGCCACAGAATTTTTGAACCCCGAGAACAGGTCGCAGACATTCAACTAAGAAAATAAAATTTTCGAAAAAACATACATGTTAAAATGAAACATAACCTCAGAATGTAAGTATCAAAAACTATTCAAAAAAAATGGCTGTACAGAGGAACAATAAAAAAAAATTTATAGTTAAATCAATGAAATATAATCTCAAAAAATTTATTGTAAATACACAAAAATAACCAAAATACAGAAAAAAATAAAAATGAATATAAATAAATAGTAAAAATTTTTTTTTAATTTTTAACAAAAATCTATGCAAAAATTAAAAATTTGACTCTGTTGCCAAATCCCATAATCGTTCACACCTAAAAGTTGCAGACCAGCAAATATTTTAGAACAAAACTTACGCTTCCAGCTCTTGTTTGACTCGTGCAAATTCTTCTTTGGTCATTGAACCTTCGCCTTCACTTAATTTCTGTAGTTTTTCCCTTGATGCAGAGAAGTCGGGTCGGATAGGTGTTGGGGGAATCTGGAAAATTCCATTGCTTTTATTCCAAAATGCTCACCTCAATGCACAAACGTAAAAGTTTGAAACAACATTTAAGTAAATTTAATACAAACCTAAACTGCTTTTTTGGTGTCAAAATTTGTTTAATTGCAACACATATGCAGGAAGCTGCGATAATCTTAAAAGTCGAGCAATCATGCACAAATCAATTACAAAAATAAAAAAAACAATTTATATACTAATAAGTGTAAACAACCACTATTATGAGTGCAGTTGAAGTAGACTAAGCGCTTTGAGACAGACAAAGTAATCTATATTCAGACATTAATATTTTTCACCAAAAAATGTTTGTACAGATATTTAAATTGTTGCTGTTGTTGTTGTAGTGCATTGCATATTTATCTTCCTGTCACCAAACAGCGTTTGACGCTAATTATTGGACACTCTGCACGCTTCTAATTGTATTGACTGCTTTACTTAGTGCTTGCACGAATCTGCACCTGCCTACCAGTTTCCAGTAACAAAACGTTCCTGTGAATTTCTTTGAATTCTTGTCAACTGAATTTGCTGCTTGTTCAAAGCCTCCCAACAAAAATATTCATCATACATTGTCTTATCTATGAACGCAACAACCTGATCAGAGGGGGGTTGAATCCCTATCATGCAATCAAAGTGGTTGTAAAAACGAGACCTTGCCAACTAATCTTTGATAGAAGCAAAGTTTTTAATTGACTGAAGCAAAGTTTAAATTGCTGGGAACTTAAAATCCTTGACAGGAGCTAAGTTTTAAATTGTGGGAAATAAAATTCCAAACTTTCACTCCTCTAAATTTTCTCGGTCGTAGACAGCAACTGGTTTGATATCTCAGCAAATACAATAAACAGGGTTCCCACACATTTGTCAACAAAAAATTCCCTACTTTTTCCATATCTAAATTTGCTCAAAACAAACTGAGCTCTAGTCATCTGAAATATGCAAAACAGCAGTTATTTTAACACAATTAGAGAACTAACTCAACAGAACTCAATTATTACATAGCTGAAGACGAATAAATAGCCTATAGTAATGGACATTTCTTAATTGCTAAGTGATTTTTCATGGTGTTTGGATTGATACAAGATGAAGGCAATGCGGCATAGTGTTTAGACCACAGGCTTAATGGTCGAATCCAAGCGGCTGCAATCAAGCGCGAATCCAGAAATTCGTAATGGGGGGTTGTTTGAAGGCACGGGGGCGGAGCCCCCAGTGCTCAAAATTTTTGCATTTTTTTTGCAAAAAAAAATAATTTTAGGACTATTTAGATAAAAAAAATAATGCTTTTAAAACATGGCAAAAAATTGACAGTGCAAACATGAATTAACTGGTTGCATAAATGAGCTATTCATTTGGGGGGTGGCTAATGGTAAAATTTTAGTTCTCTTATTCAGATGCTGGTATATTGTTAAATCGTATTGTTCAGTAAAACTCACATGGAGTAATCTATTTCGTCTACAGTTTACCAAGAAAAATAATTGGGAGTGGGCTAATAAAAAGAAATTTAAGAGGAATGTTTGGTAATTAACTAACTAATCCTAAATAGCCTTCCCCCCCTACTCCTAAGTTTATAGTATCTTTGTTGATGACACCTATGTTTAGCATTTTTACACCAGCGATTACATTTGATTGCTTATTCTTATCATTTTTCAAAGTTTTTATTTATTTGTGATTTCTATTTTTGACAAATTAACCCCCCCCCCCCCCTGAATACATGCTTCAAACGATGTTTCAAATCACCATTCAGTCCATAAAACAGTCTCAGAAGTGCTAAAAACGTGGTATTTTTCTTACACATTTTGGTCGACATGACAATGAGGGGGTAATAGCCCCCCTCCACCCCCCTGGCTATGCTACTGGCTGCTGTATCCACTACTACAAGATTAGAATTCTCGATTTGGCAGTGGTAAGGACTGGTACATTGGGATACACTAATTTTTTGCACATTGTAGGCAATCTGGTTAACTTTGTTGTCAGATGCTAAAAGCACAGTAACCAAGCGGTAAGCAATCGGTACTGCACTGGCTGATACTGTTCATTGTGTTCAAGCTTGTAAAATCTGAACTATGGCTGCTTTTTATTTGTAGGCTGGTAACCATAGAATAGCCTAATCAAACTACTGGCTAAAGCGTAGGCTGACTAACCTTTAATGCATAGAGTGACCAACTAACCAAGCAAGATACATACAGTATAGGTCTATACCAGACTAACTAGTGGGATCTGCAGAGCCTGCTGCTATTTGCAGTGTTTGTACTGAAGAAATAGGATACAGGTACAGTTATAGTCTAGAGAATATATTCCTCGCAGCTCAACTGCTGAAAACCGATATGCTTTGCTGCAAGAAAGTTTTTTCTTACAGCTAACCATAGGCCCAAACAGAGTGCCTACTGCAGGCTAATACTGCTGTGGGCTATTAGCACATTATTAGTGTGTAGGCTAGAAAATCTCTCAACTTAACTTAAAAGCCAAACATGGTCTAAGCAGACAGCCTACTGTAGGCTATCAGTGCATTATTAACCAGGCTAATACTGCTGTGGGCTATCAGCACATTACTAACGCATAGGCTTGTAAATCTCTCAACTTAAACTTCAAAGCCAAACCGGGCCATAGACAGACAACCTACTGTAGGCTATAAGTGCATTATTAATGTGTAGTAGGTCAACAATCTCAAAATTTCATTCAGATGCAGCAGCTGTTAAAATAGCCTTCTTCTGTTATCTGCTAACCTTTTTCCAGCTGTCTGCATATTCCACGCTATTCCTCCTTTAGTGCTAATAAGCTTCCATTACTTGAATTCTTCCGTTTGGCTTAATTGCCTTGAGTAATAATACTCTTTAACTACCGCATAACGATACTATTAAATCAAGGTTTTGTTGAACCTGTACTGTGACAAAATAAATCAACAGGACCACCGTTGCTAAAGCTTTAACACAACACAGCCAGGTGTGTTATTACTATTTTTATGCACTTAATAGAAACATTAGAAAGACAAACGAGATATTTAATACTCAACTGTTTTAATCGTGTTACTTTCTATCAGTGAGCTTTTTCTGCCAAACAATTTTCCATCCTAATTCTACACTAGCAAGCACTTTTCACGACTTTTTTCCGATCAGAAAATGCCTTTACAAAATTCCTGACTTTTTCCAACTTTTCGCGATCGTGTGAACCCTGAATAAAGCAGTATGCAAGGTAATTGGGACCAAACTATGTTTTTGCATTTTTTTAGTTTTGCTTAGGTTAGTTTAGAGAATGTATGGCATAGAGTACTGTAATGATAGTTAATAAACTAAGAGAACAACATAAACAATTATACAGGGTTGCCACAGAAACTGCAAACTCAAATTCCAGGACTTTTCAGGACTTTTTTAGGTCATTTTCCAGGACTTTTCCAGAACTGTTTAAGATTTTTTTTACAGGACTTAAAATTTAATTTTGACTATTACTCTCATGCACCTACTCTTTTGTACTTGTGATTGATGAAAAATTTTGATGTAACGCATTTGCATTCCTAGTACTGACCACTATCCAGGTGCAAAGCCAAAGATTTGCAACAAGAGGGTTGTGGTTTTTGGTGTGGGGGCAACCCCCAGCCACCATAAGCCATTGGGGGTCTGGGGGCAAAGCCCCCAGCATTCAAAAATTTTGCAATTTTTTTTCAATAATAACTTAATTTTAGACCTAGTTTAGTAAAAATTTTTGCTTTTATAACGTGGCATAGAAATTAGCACTGCAAAAACATGATTAAACTGGTTGCATAAATGGGCTGCAGGATGTGGGTGAAAGATAGAGCTCGATCGATCTGACTTTTTTAGGCCGATACCAATATGTAACTCATAAACTACCAAATTTTGTCTATATTTTTCACTTGACTTGAAACGAAAAGCTTCACTAATCCTCCTTCAAAGAAAGATTATTGCAAACACAAGTCATACTAAGCAAATCAACGCAAGAACACTTGTGCTTGCAATAAAAAAATATACAGTTTAACGTAATTGCGCCAAGCCGATATTTTATCAGCGGTAGATAGTCGATACGATATTCCGGCTTGGCACTGATATCAGGCAAAATACATCAGCCGAGCGATAGATATATCAGTCGAGCTCTAGTGATGGGTAATAGTAAAACTTCAGTCCTAGCTTTATTTCCATACAGTGAACTATAAAATTTTACTATTTGAAGAAAACAGAGCTTATTTGAACGCCAGGGTACAAACAAAAAAACTCTACCCAAGCCTTAACCCCAACCTTAAACTAAACCCAAACTGTAACCCTAGCTCTAACCCTAACGTTAATCCTAACCCAAACTCAAAATATAAACCTCAACTAACCACTAACGTTAATAATTTACAAAATAAGAGTATTTGAGCAAATAAGCACCCACTTTTGCTCTCTTATTCTCTAAAAGCAGAGCTCATTTTGCATGCTAGAGTGCAAATAGGCACCTCCTTTGAAAAAACTTCCAAGTATTAATTCATCCAAATCGTGTGTATTTTATAATGCTAGATAAACATATAATTTGGGAGGAGAGGCTAATGAAACGAGATTTGAGAGAGTTGATTGGTAATTAACAGAATTAAATACTGAATAGACTCCTTATAATTGTCCTACAAAGCCTACGTTAAGCATTTTGCATCATCCGATCGAATTAATTGTTTATTTTTAGCCATTTTTAGTTAGTTAGTTAGTTAGTTAGTTGTGACTGGTTTCTTGTTGACCAATACTAGCCCTTCCCAAAATCATGTTCCAAAAGTGACTTCAAATTACTTTACTATCCATACTACTGCAAAAAACTGCCTCAGAATTATAGTGCGATAAACGTATTTTTCTTATTGCGCATTTTGGTCTGTGGGCCAATGGAGAGCAATAGCCCGCTATGCTACTGCTACTACAGTATCGCATTGCAATAAATTAATGCCCATGAATTCACTCTTCCTAATAATATTCAATACTTTATACATACTGTACTGCAAAGTGCAAATTTTGACTAATGGGAGGAAGTGCTAATTTGCACTCTAGTAAGATTGCTTAAAATGAACAGTAAGAACTAGTAAGAACTGCTTAAAACGAATAAGAAAGCAAAAAGCAGAGGAATGGGGCTCATATTACTGTTAGGCTAGAGCTAGGGTTGCAGTTTGAGTTAGATTTAGAGATGAGTTAGGGCTAGGATAGCGATTTTTTGTTTGTGCACCAGCATACAAATAAGCTCTGTCTTTTTACAATACAATAAAGCTTTTCAAACCAACTTCACAATGCAAATTATTTCAACAATAAATAGCTTTGTACAATTACAAGGTACCAGTTATAATAAAAAAAAAAAACTTCACATTCTGTCCTGGAAAATCACAGGAAAACTCTATAAACATTTTCCAGGACTTTCCAGGACTTACAAACAAAATTCAAGGACTTTCAAGGACTTTCAAGGACTTTCCTGCCTGGTTGGACCTGAATTTTCAAACTTTGGTCACTCAACAAGTGGGACATGGTCAATCTTCCGATGCATTTATGACATCATAGAAGTATGACGTTACCATGCTCAAACAAAAATGTTACCAAAACTGTAAAAAATTACCATTTTGAGTCGAATTCAACTCTTATAGCTTTTGTTATATTTGATGTAGAGCCTTGATATTGCTGTTGAAGAGAGTACATGCATATTAGAAGATACTGTATGAATTTGGTTCACTTTGATGAACATTTTCTTACAAGAAGTTACACTGGAAATATGACACCCATTTTCAATATTTATCGTATTTCAGCATTTAGCTTGTAATCCAAGACCAAGTTAATTTTAAAACTAATATTTGCTTCCATAACTCACTTTTTTTCAAAATTAGAAAAGTTTTCAAAGCATGATTAAGGTGAAAAAATTTTGACGTAATGTTGATGACGTCATATGTCGTATGACGACATAATCCCAAAAATATAATAACATAATCACGTATGATGACATAATCATAAATACATGAAGTATGACGACATAATCAAAAATATATTGTCATATGATGACATAATCACAAAAACGGCCCCAAAGTTTGCGATGGTGTTGTAAGATGATACCAAGGTTTTCACAAACCACACAAATGCAAGCAAAAAAGTGCAGACGTCATAATTTCGAAAACATTTCCTTTTTGCAAGTATTGCTGTAATTGATAATGAAAATTTGTTTACACAAATTTAAACAATGTAGTATACAATTTATTTAATTTTATACAATTTTGATTATGCCAGTGATGATGTTGCATTTAGGACGTCTTAGATGGAGTCCTCTAGGAAGTCCTTGGCCTCAAGGACGTCCCTCTTTGGCCTTAGCCTACAAGAACTCAAATATGTTCTTTCCTAGGCTCGAGGATAGCATTATTTTTTCATCGGTTAAAAAGGAAAATAATCAAACAAAAGACAACATAAACTTCTGGTCTGTCAATTTATTTCCTTTCCTTATTTGTAAAACAATACAATGTGATAGCCAACTACGCCAAGTCATACTGAAACGTATTTTAAATGACATTGTATGAAAGCTCTAATCAAAAAATGAGGAAGCAAAACGCCTTGTAGAAAGTTGTCATTCTTATTTTTGCTAATACTTTTGGTGCAGATGGTACAAACTGCCACGCACTGTAGTCATCCAGAGGCATAACAAGAATCTGGGGGTAATTTTGAGGTGCCAATGCTAAAACATGATCGAGCCTATTTTGTGTGTGAATTTAGAAGAAAGTAAGCGCGTGATAATGAAATATATGGTAATACAGTATTACCAAAAATGGCTTACTGATATTATACTGCAGTAAATATGCTAAAAACGCCAACTTGTTCTGAGCGCGTAGAATTTCTTTTGAGATAAAAACAACTCCAATCACTGGCAAGCAGTTGGAACAAAACCACATCTACTGAACATTTTTTATGTTGAAAATCGCTGCCAGAAAGCCCAAATAAAAAATAGTGGATCACAAAAAACGTTGCATAAAGAATTATTAAAAAATTAAGTGAAGTTAAAAATAACAACAGTATCATAATTGTTTGCATGCCTGGAGAGATGCACACTGCTCTTAATAAATTTTTTTGCACCATTTCATTGTAAGACGAAAAGGCAAAGCTCCCGCAAAAAATTTGGGCATTTTTAGGAAAAATTAATGGTTTATTATTTTTCAGTTTTGACGATTGTGGACCCTTTGAAGGGAGGCCCTGTCTCCAATGCCTTCCTTATTAATGCGACCCTGCTGGGATCCTCAGGATATTTTTTGAAATTAAATACCTTAAATTAAATTTAACAAAGTGTCTTTTGACACTCTAAACGTTTGCGATCCACTTTAAATTAAATTTAACAAAATGTCTTTTGACGCTCTAAACATTTGCGATCATTTATCGGAAAACATTAGCTATGAGAACGACATCACATACAATGAAATGTAAAGAAAAGATTGGCTTAAAATTAGATTTGGGAAATTGTGGAAAAACTAAACTTTTTCTAACTTAGCATATACGATATTTTCTTTCCAAAATTGCTTTGAAAATCCAAGTGTGCAATCTTTTTTAAAGTCACAAAAATTGGGTTTTCACCTAAAAAAAACACTAATGTTATTTAAAAAAACACTAATTTCAGCTAAAAAAAAGCACTAAAAAATAAACTTAATTTTGCTTCACAAAAACTTTAGTGATTAAGCTTTATTGTCTTCATGCATTAAGCAAATGATTCCAGGTCTATACATAATTGGTTTAAAACTTTTTACTCATTGCCAAATTCTCTGCAAAACAATATTTGTAGGTTAAGAAATTTATCGACTCATTTTAACCCTTACTGTACTAGTGTTGTCATATCGCAACAAGGTTTAGAAAACTTGAAAAATATTTTTTTGACCATGTTTCTTGGATTTCAAAAACCTTAAAGTACTCTACATTTAATTGCTGTTGGATATCTATTTACAGTATAAAATAATTGCTCCTATCATTTCAAGTCTTGTCTCCAGCCCAAAAAGAAATTTGAAGAAAATCTCAAAAAATGGTTAAATCATTTAGATTAATAATAAGCTATAGACAGTATACAGAGTCTTATAGATACAATCAAACCTTTGATTAACAGCCCAAAACATACTGTTAAGGAATTGACATTCGTCTTTTATTCCTCGTCATACTGTTTCGAAATCAACATTCGTCATTTATTCCATTTAAATTAATTTATGTATATCTGGTTCTTTTTCAAAAATCATTCTTTGTGGTTTGTTTTATTGTAAGAGCATAACGTGATTTTATGATATGGGGCTCGAAAACAAGGCATAGGATAAAATGGAGAGGGGAGTAATAAATTAGAACGCGTCCATACAACAACGCCTGTAAGATATGTTATTTTTGTTAGTTATAAACTGTTGTCATGCAATGTTATTTTTTACCAAATACGAGTATTAAATTATTTAACTTCTGTTATGGTATGTTTGATAAAGAATCAGTGAAGTTTCCAGGGATCACAACAAATTTCTTTCTTTGAGCAAGAGGTCTGAAGTTTGACTTCCCGGTCAGCTAAATCTAACGTAAAGTTACAAACAACCCTGCTTTTCTTTAAATTTGCGTAAGTAATGCTGGTTAGCTTTGGCAAATAAATCCCTTAAACTTGGTCTGCGGTTCAGTGTAATAAGTTGAGTACTAATAGAAACAGCTAGGATACAAATGCAAAATTGTTCGATTTTTTTGCTGAAATCTTTTTATACATTTAATTTTTACCGCAGGTTATTTGAAACCATTGTAGGTTATGCTTTGTATGTTTTTCAGCTTTCAATTTACTTTTACTAAACAATTTAAATATATATAATGTGGGGTTCCAATTCTAATATGGTTTATTGGTACTCAACTAAATATACTAAACTCAACTAACTACACAAAACCTCAGACCCAGTTTAGAGACCTATTGCACCAAAGCAATCCAGCAGCTACTTAAGCAAATTTGAAAGAAAGCTGGCTTTTATGCAACTATAGGTTAAATTTAGCTGGCCTGGGATTCGAACCTCAAACTTCCAACTCATAAAAAGAAATTTGTAGTGATCCCTGGATAATGTAAACCTTGCTGAGTCTTCATCAAGCATGCCATAACATGGAATCACGTCTTTTCGGCGCCACCTATTGTGTTGCCGGTCGTTTTTGGCACAGATTGTGTCGGCGCCAATTCGATGCTCTTCGATAGTTCAGTTATTTAGGGTTACGGTTTGGGTTAGTCAAAAAGCACCAAATATTGGCGTCGAAAAGGTCCGTGCCGAAATGGCCACGCCGAAAAATCGCAACCATTTTGGCGCCACCCATTTCATTGCCGGTCGTTTTCGATGCCAATTTGGTGCTCTGTGACAGTTCAGTTATTTAGGGTTAGGGTCAGGGTTAGTCAAAAAGCATCGAATATTGGCGTCGAAAAGGTTTGCTCCATAATGGTCGCGCAAAAAAGTCGTGCACCCCATAACACAAATAAAATAACTTAATATTCGTATTTACCATTGTAAAAAATAACATTTTATGACAGCAATCTATAACTGACACAAATAACAAAATACCCATATCTTACTAGTGTTGCCATATGGACGCGCTCTAATTTATTGCCTTCTATTCCATCTTATCCTATGACTTGTTGTCATAATGTTGCATTATGCTCTTACAATAAAACAAACAACGAAGAATGATTTTCGAAAAAGAACTAGACATACATAAATTAATTTGAATGATCAAGCCATTTTTTGAGATTTTTGAGATTTTTCGAGATGGCAACACTAGTAAAATAAAGGTTAAAATGAGTCGACAAATTCCTCAATATACAAATGTTGCTTTGCAGAGAACTTTGCAGAAAATGAGTAGAAAATTTTGAACCAACTATGTATAGACCTGGGATCATTCACTTAATGTATGAAAACAATAAAACTCAATAAATTTTTGCAAAGCAGATGATAAAAAAGTGGTTGGAGATGATCAAACTCTTTCATCAAATTCTGAAATTATCGTAATTTGGCTAGACCTCCACTGCAGAGTTGTAAATGGTCCGACTAGTTCAGGCTCCAACCCAAAAATATATGCTCGAACCCGAAAACTAATTTGTAGCCCAAATCATGCTTAAAAAAAAACAGAAGTTAAGTTAGATCTGAAAACCGTAAACGTTATTGCCAAGTTATTTTGACTATAGTTTTGTGCAAACAAGACAAAAAGCATGTCTCATGCCAGAATTAAGCCCAAAATTTTGTCAACTTTAAACCCGAACCCAACCCGAAAAGCCCAGCCTGACTTACAACTCTGTTTCACCAAGCTTTAGCAATTTGCTTCCTCAAATACAAAACTAATCATCGCCTTGCCTTTTACAATCGAGCTGATGAACTGCTAATAGAATCACTAACTCCTTATTACCACAAGCAAGGTTCGCTCACAAACCAAAATAACTTTTTGGAATCGATTAGGCAAGTAAGACCCATTTTTCCAATCGCTTTAGTAGTAGGACCCATTCTTCCAACTGTCTGATATACTTACAAAAAAATTTGCTAAAGTAGCCTCTGTACACTCGTATTCCACGCATAGTTCTAGCTCCAATGATTATTTCGTACCTAGATCTTATCACGTCAAAACAAATCAGTCAATACGAATAACAGGTGCAAAAACATGGAATAACCTCCCAAATAATTTAAAAAATAAAGTCAAGAATATTAGTCATAGACTGATGTCTAAACAGCTAAAAGAGCAATTTTTTAGAGCAAACGTTGTAAATATAGCATTCCAATTCTTCCAAATTTTTACTCTGATAAGTTTTTTGTGGGTAGTTTTAACTAGAATCGACTGTTGATAGCTTACTGCTTTACATTATTTATTTATACTTCATACCGTTGTGAAATTTATTTCTTGAAAAATGCTAGGTCTTGTTATTAGTAATTTTTGTAATAAGTATCCTTTTTCTAAAAATTAAATTAAAATGCTATTTGAATGAAATTTTGTCACGTTAGACTTGAATGTAGAGGAGTCGCAGACTCGGCGACACCGGCAAGCTACGCTTGTTACATGGTCTTTCGCGACTCCTCTATGAACTAAATGCAGCAATTTCTTACATTTTTTTTGTCTTAGCTATGTTTGTAAACTATGATTTGTGCTTTAGTTCAAAAATAAACTCTTCTCTCTTCTTTGCTTTAGTAGACATTGTAGATAGCGCAGAACAAAAATCCGAGCAGGAAGTGTTCATTGAATTAGACGATTTTGATGTTTATGTCAAGGAGAAGGAGGCTGCTGATTTCTCAACAGATTCGTCAAGCTACTTGTTTTTGTGGTAAAAAAATTAATTACTGAGTTTAGGCTATTTATGATTCACTAAGCTGATAAAATGTTTTATTTAAATACAACTTCATCACTTGCATAATCAAAATTGAATAAAATTAAATAAATTGTACCCAACATTGTTTAATTTCGTGCAAAAAATTTTCGTTATTAATTACAGCAATACAGTACTTGCAAAAAGAAATAATTTTGAAATTATGACGTCAGCACTTTTTTGCTCGTATTTGTGCGATTTGCAAAAACCTTGGTATCATCTTATAATACTAGCACAAACTTTGGGGCCGCTTAGGTGATTACTGACTAACATACAACGTCATCAATATGACATCATAGATTTTTCACCTTAATCATGCTTTAAAACTTTTCTAATTTTGAAAAAAAGTGAGAAAAAAGCTAAATGCTGAAATACGATAAATATTGAAAATGGGTGTCATATTTCCAGTGTAACTTCTTGTAAGAAAATGTTCATCAAAGTGAACCAAATTCATACAGTATCTTCTAATATGCATGTACTCTCTTCAACAGCAATATCAAGGCTCTACATCAAATATAACAAAAGCTATAAGAGTTGATTACGACTCAAAATGGTAATTTTTTACAGTTTTGGTAACATTTTTGTTCGAGCATGGTAACGTCATACTTCTATGATGTCATAAATGCATCGGAAGATTGACCATGTCCCACTTGTTGAGTGACCAAAGTTTGAAAATTCAGGTCCAACCAAAAGAGAAGTGATAATGAATAATGTAAAAGTCAACAAAAGCTAAAAATTTTAGCCAACTATTGCAAAAATGACATCATTATGACAGAAATGGGCAGAAAAAGTGGGGTGGGGACAACCCTAGCCGTAAACTTCCGATTATACTGAGCATTGCTATATAGGTAAAAAAACATATTTTTCCGGGGGCCAGTAAACGCTTTTTTTGACTAGACTAAAAGGAGACATATCAACTTTGAAATGAGTTATAGTTGATATATTTGAGAATTTTTATAATTTTATGACACTTTTCGTTTTGTTCCAATTAATTCGCACACTACTGTAGATTGTTTTGCATGGAACAAGTAGATTGATTATGAACATGAGAAATTTCAAATAGCAAGAATGAAAAATCAAACCTTCCAGTTTTAAAGTTTTTAGTTTGCAATAGAGGGGTTTAAAGTTCTCATTTTACTGACTGTACTAATTATTCTCATCTATGGTTTCGTTTTGAAAAATTTCCAAAGCAGGGTTTCCACATAATTTTCAAAACTAAATTTATGACATTCCACGACCTTTTACTGACTCTTTTCATGACATTTGTTACACTTTTTTTATGCGTGCTAAAAAACGAACCTTACATATGCAAACTAGGTACAGATTATTGAGACTTTGGAACACACGCCTTCATAGCAAAAACTTTTGTTTTTAATCAAACTTGCTTTGATTTTTAACTAAAGAAAGCTGAATTTTGGACACAATATGAAGATAAAAAAGCATTGTGTATGCCAATTTGGGAAGTCTTAGATCATACAACCCTGATTCAAGAAACTAAAAACCCAGTGAAAATAGTCATTTCTGTTCCGAAAATTTAGTAAGAAGTTACATAGCAGATTTGGAAGATTAGCTTTTTTTACAACTGTGAAAAAGCACATACCTCACATATCTACTATCCCATTAGGCTAATTAATCAGCATCTGAATTCACACATAGCCTATCCTGGCAGCCCACTCGAACCTTCAAACCAAAGGCAATTTCTGCACTTGCCATCATACCCTCTTCTCAGAGTACTCTTAACTAACTATGACAACCAGGTCACCAAAAAGAGGATCTTTGACCAGTATCACACTGGCACCCAACTTGGCACAACGCATTGCACTAGCATCACCCAGATTTTTGAGTTTTCTCTACTTTTCTTGTGTTTTGTGACTTTTTTTTTTTGAAGTAATTTTTTGTGCTTATTCCAAAAATGTGCTTAAATATGGGATCTGATTAACTTTCGGGATGCTACTGGAAATGGTTTTGATCCACCATTTCTTCAAAATTTGATTAAAATTATGACAAGTTATGCTACTGAGAGTGATTTTATTTGAAAAAGCATTCAATTCTGAGCAATTAAAAAAAATTATTGCTTGAATTGATCCAACAAAGCTGGGAGATAAGAAGTATTTTGTAAATAATTTTTGTTATGCTTGAGTGATTTTTGACGCAAAGTTGCTTTTTGCAGCTTTAAAAGCACTGTCATTGGCCTAATTTGAATCAATATGACTAACGGGCTCCAACTTTGCACAAATTAAGTTAGAAAATCTGATGACATAGTTTTCCAATCACGTTATGCTTGGGTCATTTTGAGAGTTTCACAATAAAATAACTCTTAAGCAATGCTACACATAAGTGATTTTAGCTGTAAACTTGGCAAAAATCCTAAAAATATCACAACTATTGTTTAAAATACTAAATAAGACAATTTGGTGTCAATAGAAGAATATGTTACCAGTAGAATCATACATTTTTATATCGCAACATCAATTGTGAAAATTGTCGCAACTTTCTTTATAAGAAAAACAAGGTATTAAGCTTTTGCATGAATGCAAAGCATGAAGAATGTAGGTTAGGGTAATGACTACAAAAAAATTTTTTTTGCTGCTATGGCATTGAATGAGCTTTTTTATGAGAATAACAAATCTGAAAAAATTTTTTGAAAATTTAAAAAAAAAGGTCCCGCACCAACACGATTTTCTGACCCCACTTGCCCCCAATTTCGACTTTTTTTCTTTATGGTGCCATACTCTCACAAAAAACTTTCCTTTTAATACTTTAGAAGGAATGTCCTCACAATTACACACTTTAAAAAAAAAAATTCGTTGAATTTGACCAAAGGGGTCAAGAGTTATAAGCAATATTGGCCAGGATTAGAGGCAAAAAAGCTAAGATGCTCAACTGCTCCATCTAGCGGCTAAAGCGTGAAATTGGATTATTTTATTGATTTTTTGTGCAATTGTGCTATAGTTTGAGTCAAATTGCTTACTTTAGGAAATAGGATGCCAGGAAGACTAGAGTATGGTGTTAATGTTTTGCTTCTTGCCACCAGGTGGCAGCCTCAATTATTTCATTTGCATTGCGTTTTTATCAATTTAAATTCACCTGATGTCTTAACCGATAATCATCTCTTCATTGATTTTGTTTGATTTACCAGTTTTGGTCTATTTTTATGTGCCAATTTTTATATTTCGTGATTTTATTATTTAGGTGGTTGTAGTAGGTTTGAGATTACGTAGTTGTAGAAAACAATGTCTTTCTTTAAAGCTGATTCATCTGTAACAAAAAACAAAAAGGCATGGACTGCCAATTTTCCTACTTCAAGCATAACTAATCGACGTGCACTTTCAAGAGTGGAGAGTTTTAATGACTATGTGAGACTGTCACTAAAAAGTCAAGTTTTAGTTAGGTATCATGTCTTGCTTGAAAAATCTAAAAAGAAAAAAACTCGAATTCAATTGATATATGATGAACTTTTTTCGTTATGGAAAAAATTTAATTTTCCAACCTTAAGTAGACAAGCAATTACAGCACCGCTAGATAAACTGATTTCCAATTATCGAAAATATCAACGCAAGCCAAGCAAAACCTTTGAAAAAGATATGCAAAAAGTGTTTGACATCACTAACGCTGGTGGAGAATGGCTTTGCCAAGAAGACAAAGATTTGTATTACAGGCAAATCCAATCTGATGGAAGAGTTGGTTACACAACGCAAAAACTTGCACCAGCATCAACAATCCATCCTTCAAAGAAAAGAAAGATACCAAAACCAAACGATTTTCCTTCAACATCCATCCAGGGGGCAAACAACTTCAGCTCAGAATCAGAAACTGAGAGCACATCCAGTATCAGTGAGAGCATTGCTTCAGAAGAAACCAGTGACACCGAACCAGCATCCAAACGTAGTTCAACTTCAGAAGCCACAAAAATGGTAATCCGCCACTCTATGTCTACTTATAAAGCTGCAGCAGTGTGTTCTACTCACGCTGAAAAAGGCGTTACTCTCTCTACACCGTCTCAGTCAGGCGTCTGGCGTAGCGTCTTGAGGAAGGGGGAAAAAGAGAAAGAGAAAATCAAAGTCATTCTGCAGCAAGAAAAAAATTATTGCCTACACTTCGATGGAAAAAAGTTGTCTAATTCCAAATACCAAGTCGTTTGCTTGCAGAGTCAAAGTAGGGAAATAAAGCTGGGAATACTGAAATGTAGCAGTGGATCGGCTCAACATATTTACAACCAACTGGAGCAAATCCTGGATGAGTATATAGCTTGGTCTTGCATTAAAATGATCATCTGCGATACCACCGTAGTTAATACTGGTCGAGTAAATGGAGTAGTGGTGAAACTGCAAAAAATGGCTGAAATGGGTTTGGAGCAACCACAGTACATAGGCTGTCAGCACCACATTCTGGATAGAATTTTAAAGCATGTTCTAGATTTTTACATCAGCAAGCACTCTACAAAACCAAATTTAAGTTACGAATTTGTGGAAGAAATCACTAAAAACTATGAAAGTTTGCAAGAATTGTATCACGGTGATTCCAATGTAGAAATTACTCAAAACCCAGGCTGGAGAGATGATTTCAAATTTTTGTATGAATTATGCAAAGCGTTCCAATTTCATAAAGTAAGTGAAAAATTGATACCGCAAAATCGTCTGGTAGGTTTTGTAATCAAAAGGATTTTTTATTTACAGGAAATGGCATTTTTCCTATCATCAAATGGAGAAAGTTGCCTTCTTTGCACAATGCTCGTTGGAATTCCAGAGCCATTTACTTGCTGATGTCGTACTTTTTACTTCCCAACTGGAGAGATTCTTTGGCTACACCTGCTCAATTTGTTGCTTACGGATGGCAAAAAGCCTGGTTTTCTGACCAAAAGTACACAGAATCTGCACATGGAGATTTGCTGAAAGCAGTTACTGAAATTAATGTAAGTATTAAAATAGACTAAAGTTGTGATGGCAAACTAAAATCATTTTTGTTTTATAGTGCAACAGTGCGTTGAAGTGCTTTAACACCCATTGGAATAAAGAGCCATCTGTGCTGGCAATACCTCGATCCAATATGATTGCTGAAAGAGCTGTCAAATTGATATAAGAACTGCAAAAATCATGCACAAATGAAAAACACCTAACTGTGAAGTTTGTGGCTTGCAACAATTTATAACCTATTCACTTTTGAAACATCTGTGTTGAAATTTTCAAGTATTAAAAAGAACTTTTCACTGGGTTGTTGTTGTTGTTGTTTTTAGCAATAAAATTAGCTTAGATGGATATCACTCTCTGAGAATTCAACAATAGAGTGTATTAGAAATTTTTAAGAAAATGCTGACAAATCATAATTTTTTTGAAACTACAAAAGGAATAAAAATGCTGCCACCTGGTGGCAAGAAGCAAAACATTAACACCATACTCTAGTCTTCCTGGCATCCTATTTCCTAAAGTAAGCAATTTGACTCAAACTACACCACAATTGCTCAAAAAATCAATAAAATAATCCAATTTCACGCTTTAGCCGCTAGATGGAGCAGTTGAGCATCTTAGCTTTTTTGCCTCTAATCCTGGCCAATATTGCTTATAACTCTTGACCCCTTTGGTCAAATTCAACGAATTTTTTTTTTTAAAGTGTGTAATTGTGAGGACATTCCTTCTAAAGTATTAAAAGGAAAGTTTTTTGTGAGAGTATGGCACCATAAAGAAAAAAAGTCGAAATTGGGGGCAAGTGGGGTCAGAAAATCGCGTTGGTGCGGGACCTTTTTTTTTAAATTTTCAAAAAATTTTTTCAGATTTGTTATTCTCATAAAAAAGCTCATTCAATGCCAAAGCAGCGATTTTGAATTTCGCAAAAAAAAATTTTAGTCATTACCCTAATGTAGGTAGCATTTATAACACATTTTGAAGTTAAAATTGTGCGACTGTTTTTAGCACCAGAAATCCAACAAATTATAATTCTCATGGGTGTGAGCTTTCATGGATGTAGTCATGGAAAAATACTAATTGAGAAATACGCATAGTCAATAGCAATCTTCACAAGCATCTTGAAAAAACATTGCTTTTTTTGCTCAAGAGTAAATTTTTTGTATTTCAACTTCATGCATTGTATAGCCTGTCATCTTATTCTGTTTACCATAATAACACTTGTAAAATCACTCATTAACTTAATCTTGCCTTCTGCACATCTGCACCATCGTTTACATTTAAATAGTTCAAACAATGCTGCTAAGTTCAAAATAGAAAGCATTTTTCTATTTTTTTACTAACAAGGCAGCTGGAAGAGTTTGAGAAAGCTTGAAAAAGAGTCAAGATTTTTTGTCTGTAAAGCTTGAGAGTGTGGATTGTGAAATCATCATAAATTTTCAATTCATCTTATTTTCCAGCCTTAAATTTATAAGGTAGATTTTTATGCAAGATGGATATTGGTCATTGGATAGAAAGTTTTGCTGTATATTTTGAAAATAGTGATTGTTGGACATGAAAAATTTCAAGTTTGTGCTTCCCAAGAAATAATGTGGTATTTTAGAGTTGACATTAGTCATATTCTAATTTATTAATGTAACTGGTTTTTCTTCTTGTTCCAGAGCCAACATTTTTTGGTGTTTAGAAATTTTAACAATTAAGATATAGAAAACCTGCTTATTTAGCTGTTTGCCTAATGACAATGACATTTATTTTCGCACTTCGAAATCACTTCAGACAATCACAAACATATAGCAGACAGACAGAAGTTTATTGTTCACTAACATGAACACAAAAAAACTAAACAATGCAAAGCAGCATAATTGCAAAATTAAAAGAAAAACAAAATGCGATATTCAAAGATAAATTTGTTAACAAACGAGCTGGAAGTGACTGTAAAGGTCTTCAAGCCAAATAGCTCCTAATTAAAAACTTAAATTGAATATTTTGAATTAGAAACCAATTACTTTATGTTTCTAGCTGTACGAGCATGGCGTCTAGCGTTTAATTTAATATTCGTGAACCAAATAACTTTTATACTTTTTATAGAACTTTTTAACATTTGTAGCTTAATTTCTTTTTTAATGTTGTGCCAAATTTTTACACTTGTTTATCTGAATAATTTTTGAAGGCTAATCTAAATTTGGGAATATAGTGTGTGTGATTTTGGCTACTCCTGGTTTGAATATTTCGTAGTTAACAAAGTGGCTGTGGAATGCTGAAGGAAGTTTAGAATTCTCATATTTATGCATCAAAGTTGCAAGTTCTACATAAATCGTAAATTCCACAAATCACAAAAGATTTTTGTATGAGGAGGTATCATGGTCATATTTTCTACTTCCAACTATGGCTCTTTTAGCGTTATTAAATAGTATTTGTT
Source organism: Trididemnum nubilum (assembly GCA_963965965.1). Taxonomy (NCBI): domain Eukaryota; kingdom Metazoa; phylum Chordata; class Ascidiacea; order Aplousobranchia; family Didemnidae; genus Trididemnum; species Trididemnum nubilum. The sequence goes on along the minus strand of OZ014488.1, from coordinate 1,465,460 downwards.
GCTGCTTTTGTGCATGACAAGGAAATGTCAAATCAAAATCAAATCTTTCATTATATTCGCTGTATTACACCAAAGAGTGTAACAAGTTTGCAGGGCCCATCTCAGCATCATTGCACCTGCAAGCAACAGAGCTCCTTTCGAAGAAATGTCGCAGTGGTGGCGAGCCGTTGGCAACACTGTGTTTGATTTGACCAACCAGAGATTTGAACCTCAGGCCTCCCGATCCAGAGACAAATGCATTACTGCTTGACCAACTGGCTGGTAGAAGAAAATGTGAAACCCCAGATTGCCAATCCATACAGTAAATGAGATTAGATTAATGCATAATATAATGTAGTCATTGACTCTGGCATAAACCTTCTTACTTTCCATAATACAGCTTCCATTCCATTAAATTGAAGTATTATTCTAAAACAATTTCAAATATGCCACCTTTTTACTAGAATTAATTTGATGTCCAATAATGTTAGCAGAGAATTTTTTCATAAAATCAAAAAAGGCATTACTGTGTCATTGCTAACGTTAACCAATATCAAACACCTCTTTTTTTGTAAAACCATTTCAGTACCCATTATCATACAATTATTTTTATACAACATATAAGGTAAAAAATGCCGAAAGAAAAACTACGTTTAACACGAAAGCAAAGTAAACAGCGATACGAAGGTGGCCCATGCGATCTTTTAAAGACCGAGCCCAGCACCTATCAGCAAATAATTCAATATTACTATCATCTGAGCATTGTTGGAGTTGGATTAAACCTATGATATATTGTATTGCAAATCAGTGAGGATTTAATTTTTATTTGGCAAGCTGTAAATCCCAGATTACCTATACTTTCCGATAGAGTTATTCAGAGAAAAGTCCAAGATTTGCTAAATTTGGTGAAAGACATAAATCGCAAGCACGCTAAGGTACGACAAAGTCTAATTTGGATGATAAATTAGACAAACTTTTTGATATATCCGCATGCACTTGTTCGTTGGAAATGATACCGCGGAATGATGTTCAAGTTAAATGCACAGCATCAAATTGCAGTCAAGATCACATTCTTTGCATTTGCGCGACTAACGCAAAAGTTCCGCCAGAAGAAAGAGCTTACCTAAGAGACCAAAGATTAAAAATTGGACCCAAGGCAAAATTGGACCCAAAGCACTAGTTGCCGAAAAGAGACTACAAAAGCACGACCAAGGTGCTTGTGAAGAGGGAACTGTTTCGCCAAAACAATTAGAATATTTGGAAAGCATTTCTAGTAGCTTAAGTTCGTCGATACACAAGGTAAGTCGAATGGGACTTTTTCAGATTTTTTTGCGTAATATCGAAAAAAACATTAATTTTTGTTTTGTACTCTATTGTTACTGAGCTTATTCTATGTTTAAAAAAAACCTAACTGGTATGGTTTCGCATTTCAATGAGCAATATAGCATTAGTTTTTGTTTTTTTTTGTAGAAATTATTGTAATACGAGCGAGATATCGATATGTTTTAATACCATTTTAATACAAGAAAAAGATCAATATGTTTTAATAGTTTAGGACGAGCGAGTGTGGGAGCCTACACCGAAACCGACATCTGAATACAGCACGGTAAAATTTCCATGTTTCGCTCTGGAGCTTGTCAGAGGCAATTGCTCCTCATCACTGGGTGCAGCTCTTGGCAATGCATTGTTACACGATATCAGACATCTTTTAAAACCCGAACTCGATCTTCGTCACATTGTAATAGATAAGGCAAAACTTGATCACGCCCAAGCAAAAATTAAAGTGATTTGCGACAAATTACAAGCTGCTAAAAAATCTAACTGTATTTGCCTTGGTGTGGACAGTAAAATAGACGAAAATACTTTGATCTTTGAGGAAGTGCAATCAGATAATGGCTCCACAGTTTTGCAAAAAACCAAGAAGACTGAGCATCACTTGACATACACTTATGAAAATGGACTTTCATCTGGTAAATATTTGACGCACAGAACAATACCAGTGGTGGGGGCCACTGGTCAAGTTTTAGGCATTGAAACTTTGAGTGTTATTGAAGAGTATAGAAGTAGAGATTTGCTGAAGGCGTTATTGGTAGACAAAACATCTGGCAATACTGGATGGAAAGCAGGTCTTGTGGTTAAGCTAGAAGAGCTACTGAATGGAAAACTCCATATGATTGGATGCGCTTTACACCAAAACGAGCTTCCATTTAAAGCAATTTTTAAAAAACTAGACAGAGGAACAACAGGACCAAAAAGCTTCAGTGGAATACTTGGGCAAAAATGCAAAGAAAATAATCATGAACTTCCCCAAGTGTTGTTTAATAAGATTGAAACCCCGATAGGAGAAGGCTACATTTCTGCTGCTGTACTGAATGATTTGATCTTCGGTCAGAGACTGTTGTTTGAGTATTGCAAAGGAATTGGATCGGGCAGAGTTAACAACCAATGGGCTTCTTGGAAGATTGGCCCCATAAATCATGCGCGATGGTTAACCCTTGCGATCAGAATTTTATGCATCTATTCTTGGGAGACAAAACCAACTCCAATCTTAAAACAATTGATGTATTAAAACAATTTATTGTACAAGTTCATGCTCCTTCATGGTTTGAAATTAAAGTCTTCTAAATTTCATGAATCGTCCAAAATTTTATTTGACTGCATACAACAAATAAAGCAGCTTCCATTCAAAGATATCAAACATACCGCTCTCGAAAATATTCAAAGAAACGCTTTTTGTCTTTTACCGAATAATTTTGTTTATGCGATGATCAAAGATAAGCCAACAATACGAAACATTGCCCTAAAATTTATTCTTGCTTCTCGAAAAGGGTGGGTAACTACCAATTATACACTGGAATGCTATTTAAAATAATAGTGTTCATTTACATCACAGTAGAAACTTATTTGTTCATAAACGTTAATTTTACGTTATGGTAAAGTGATAGTGTAACAAAACAACTCATTTGACATCAATTATACTTTTTACAAAAAAATAATTATTTTTTAGCGCGGCCAAGGCAACAAAAAAAATACCACCAATCAACCAAAATGCGAACAAGTGGCAAGAAATGGTACCTCTGAATGCTCTTCAGAAAGCCAATCTGCCACTCATACTGGAACTTTCAAACATGGAGATCGAATCATGTCTTAACAATGATTTGAAATCGGATATCCCCAGTCTTCCTTCCCACTCACAAAGTGTGGAGAGATCTGTGAAGCTTGTTTCAGAAGCCTCCCATGTCACATACGGCCTTGAAAGTCGTCACAAAACAATTGTTGCCAAAGTCCTTGGCAGAAGTATGCGACCCTCATTTTTGTCAAAAAGTTATTATCAACACTGCTTTGAAGAGCTACCTGAGCTGTAACTGATTCAAGAACTTGATTTAATTCAAACTTTGTAATTGAATTTTAGATAATATAACATCTGTTAAAGCTTATATTTCTCACTATTCTTTGCTTCAATTCAAATTACATGTTTTCAGATAAACATTTACCGCGTAAGAGCTTATGGTTATTATTAGAGAATGAAAAGACGACAACTTAACCTTCACCGTTGTGCGTCATCTAGCGGTAATGAAAAAAAAATCCAAAAAGAAAAATTAAAAATGCATTTCAGCAAGCAGTTTCTCAATCAATATTGCTGAAATTTTAGGGAAGTGAGTTTTTGGACATTTTTCAACTATCAGCACATTATTCACCCCAAATTTCTCAAAAAAAGATAAAATCAACCTGCCTTAATGTGTAGTGAAATGCTTTGTAAGATACCTGTATTGCTTTGGACATAAAATACAGTGTTTTTTCAAACAAGATGTGAATTTTGTCTTTATTAATTTTTCAATTAATCGATAGACAAACAAGGCAATACTGAAATTGGATGATGATTCGAAGTTATCGTTGTTGAATCAGTTTTATGAATTGGAGCTACAGCGACAATCTAAAGTACATCCCGAAAAATACCAAACTCAAATAACAGTGTGAGCAAATAGGTTAAATAAAGTGTCAACAAGTGATATTACATTTTCTTTTGACAACTTTTTGCATTTTAAGGAGTTAATAATGTTGTAGACTTCATTTGGTCTTGGTGCATCAAGAAAAATATGAATTTCGATTATGCAAACATTTTTTCAAGTTTGCGGAGAAGTTGGCAAAATTTTGTCTGCAAGCATTTTACCCCCTTTCACAAAATAATCATTAAATGCTTAGGCGATATCAAAAGAATTTTTAATGGTTTTTCCTTTAATGTTTAGTTTATTGGGTTGCTCGTTCAAACAATTTTGCTTTTTGCTTGGAGGAAGGATTAAATGCATTGCTTCCCATAACTTTTTTTGGGTTCGATTTATGTCTATTAAATACATCAAACAAAAAAATGTTTCTTGCTTCTTTCTTTCTTTCTAGTCAGATCATTAGAAAAATTTTAGTACGCAAGTTTACTTGGATCACCACTTTTAAAACGAGTTTTGTAAAGTTTCTGTTTCTGGCGAATAGCATCAAATAATTCTGTAGTTATAAAAAAAAATTTAACCAAATTTTTGAAAAATAGTGAATCAAAACCATCTTATCTTCTAGGAAGTTAATCGGATCACATTTCTAAGCACATTTTCAGAATCAGCACAAAAAACTGCATAAAAAAAAGTCACAAAACACTAGAAAAGTAGAAAAAACTTGAAAATCTGGGTGCCCTACTAAGCATGGACACTATGTATGACAACACATTAGCAATTTACCACAATAGTATGCTATACTCATATTTTAAACTTGCTTGTTATCATCAGGTGTACAACACCGCTCAAAGGTCTACTACAAATTTTGAACTCCTAATGCCAAAATTAGCCTGCTTGCCTTCATAGCGAATTGCTACATACCATGCCCGTCAATGCTCATAATATGAATAAATTTTCTTTCGCTTGTATGTGCTTTGAAAAATCAAAAATTACATAGCAGATTTGTAAGATAAATTTTTTTTCACGACAGCAAAGTAGCACATACCTCACATATCTGCTTTCCCATTAGACTAGTGTTTCATCAGCATCTGTTTCAAATAAGCATATAGCGTACTATTGTGGTAAATTGCTGATGTGAATCATATACAATGTTCATGCTTAGAGATGTGAGCGCAATGCGGTTGAGCATAGTGGAGTGCCAGTGTCATATTGGTCAACAGGGAATGATATGCAAGGCAATGAAAGGCAATTTTTCCATATTTCACAACAGCAATTTTCGTCCATTCCATTTTCATATCATACTTTCGTATTAAGGTAAGTTTAGACAGGAAGCTACACATAAATTTGTATAATACTTTTGCAACGTTAAGCATACCTTTTGCAAGTAGTCTCTTGCAATGATAAGCAGCATGGTACGATGCATCTCATTGCATATTTGAAGCGCTATTGCAATGAGCTACCATAAAAATTCGCTCAGCATGAAAAGATTAACAACTCAATCAACCGACAATAGGTTGATGGTCATGCAACTATGCACTGATTTTAATGATTGCAAATTTGTAATCACACAAACTATGAAATTTGGCATAGCCAAAGTGCCGAAAACATTTTACAAAAATACCAAAAAAAGTTTAAATGCAAAAAAAAAATCAACAAAGAATTGAGCTCAATCGAGGATAGAAAAAGTAAATAAAATTTTTGTTTCGATAGAAGAAAATGTTTTGTCACTTAACAAATTCAGTGTCGTTGCTACAGGCGCCAGGGTGGGCCTGGCCCTCCATCTAGGTTTACTAAAAATACGTTTTTTGGAGCATCATGTAAGGTCAAGAAAACCAACTATGATGCAAAAAGGAATAATAACATTCAATCCTAGCTACTTGATTAAAGTTACCTATATTAGCAGTAAACAGGTGTGTCAATTGGAGAAGAAGCGCAATCGACAAAATCGTTTATTCCGTTTTTTTAAAGACCAGCAGTTTTTGCTTTTCTAGAGCACACTAAAGGTTGTTTAGGTCGCAGTCACGGCTGCAGATCAACTTTCCAAGTGACTATGGGCCGGAAACAAAAGGAACTAAAAAACGCTACCGAACTTGCGTGTTTTTTCTATACACATGATCACAGAATTTTGAAATTACGCGCAATTTGCAGGGGTACAAGATCAGTTTCAATGTGCAAAAGTTCAGTCTATTTTCACGCCCTTCACTTTGTTTGCTCTGGCAATGGCACTAAATAAATTGTTATTCTCAAAACAAAAATTAAGCCAGTCAGCATCAATGCAGCTGCAAATCGCAATGAACATATTCTATGACCTGATGATGCAATGCCTACACTGTTTGCGCAATGTTCATGACCGACATATTCGATTAATTTGTCGACAGATGATTAGCTGCTATACGCTTCCTAATATTTTTAGTTATCACTCTTCATATATATTTTTCTGTAAATGCCATGAGCGAAATCTAGTATGGCATTGGTTTGGAAGCATGGAAGATAGTCTTCCATTCTTGAAATTTTCCATTGCATTCTGGCATCTTCCATATCCAATACCAAAATTTCCATTCCATTCAATACCATGCCCTGATGGTCGAGAATCCTATTTCTGGTGACTTTGTTGGTGCACTTTGATCACAGTGATCTGAGAAGAGAAAACGATGGCAAGTGCAGAAATTGCCCATGTGTGCAATTTGAAGGTTTTAGTGGGCTGCCAGGATAGATTATAAAAGAATTCAGATGCGGATAAAACACTAGCTAATGGAAAAATACATATTTAAGGTACATGCTACCTCACAGTTGTGAAAAAAGAAAATTTAGTGATTCAATTATAATTAAAAAATGGCTGGGCATGAAAAGCTGAAGCTTGGAACAACGTGACTACAGATAAAAACTTGGAGCAAAAGAAAAGTGTGATTTTTGCATGCATTATTGACAACTATTTTGATAGCAATGCTCATTTTCTGTGATTCAGACACTTATTCATTTCTTGCATACGCATTACATATCAAAATGCATCACATAAGTATCATATACCCTGAACTGTATTGGGGTTCTATTTCTCTAATGAAATCAAATTCAGTTAAGGGGGTTCAAGACAAGAGCACTTGGGACATAAAATGAACAATGATTTAATGGCAATATGACAATAAATAGATTTGAGCTGTCGCGATGCGTTTCGTCCTTGCTAAAAAGAACTCTTCAGGCAACAAAGGTCAATTTTGTTTTCATTAGCAAAAACAAAAAAAATTAATTGGAATTGGCCCCCCTTACCGTTTCTTGCCTAGAAACAGTCTCTAATGAAACCATGTATTTTGTGGTTTGGGGGGCGATTTTTGGTACTCCTTATATTTGTGGTGATTTATCTAGCTAAATCACAATTTAAAACAAAAATACATAATTTCTGTTATAGAGCCTAACACAATTTTAAACTTTGTCATTTCAAAAATAATCAAAACAATTTTTTTCCAAAACTGACCCGCCTTATGCAGGGTATTTTGCAATTAAAGGTCCTCTCTACAACACCAACTAAAATATCTTGTAATTCAAGTTTTTCAACTTTATCAATCATATTTTGTTAGGTCTTCACCTGCCCATAGCCTACATACTGACGTATACTCTTAACAAACTGCAATAAAGTAAAGAATCAAGGTTTGGTTTTTGAAGCATTTTTACTACAAAATGGCGAAGATTGATCACAAGCCCTCTAAGATATAAACTTTGAAGATTTTGGTCTGAAGTGCTGAAAATGCACCAGCATTTCCGCCTTAATCCATCTAATTTTTTTTTAATCTTTAACTATGTTAGACAAAATCTTATCACATGGAAAAAAGTAAAACAAAATGAAAAATAGCTCCAGGCAAATGCAAGTTTATGAACTTCAAACTAAACTATTAAAAAAACCTAAGTAATTTCTATGTAAGCTGTGGAGAAGAGGCCCTAATTTTCAAACATCTTGTGTATAGTGTGCACAAAGCTATTTCAAGCTAGGTTTTTTTTTCAAAATCGGTTTCGGTCATTTGACCAATTAGCCAGATATTTTTTCGGTCATTTGAATTATTTTTCGGTCATTTTCTTATCAAAGCAAAATGAACAATATTTCGCTTCATTGAGTTTTCATTAAAAGACTACGAACACAAAACGAAATTTGCAAAACACGGTCATGAAAACAAAGCACTTTAGTTCAAATTACTTCAAGCAGTCTCAGCTACATTGATGCTACGCTCTGCAGCGGGTGATAAAAATCAAGGTGATATAAATAAAGCATTCTCAGCTATGATATAAACAGACACTGCATTGCTGCAAAAAGACTTCAAAAAAAGCATTAGGGAGCATAATCAAGTTACAAAAGTCTCTAAGTAATTCCGAGTTATTATGATTTAACGATCGCAGAATGATCCATCTTTAACTAAAACTAACCTATAAAAGAACTTCGAATGAACGACACAAAGTTGCAGTTTTGCTCTTTCACTATGAGAGAACAACTAAAAAAGCATTACCTGTAGTTTTATTTTTTTAATTATCAGAACTAAAACTTACCAGCGAGTAAAAAATTTGCAACACAAAATCACGACTTTAAAAAAGCGTTAAACTTAAACAAACCGAGAAAAAACAATCCTGCACAAAATATGTCTCTCAAAATTTAGCCGTCCATATTTATTCTTCTTCAGCCGTTGGCATGTTGGGCTGTGAAGAAAAAGCACTGGAACCCTTGCTCTTGGCATTGTATCTGGACCGCTTTGTAGATTGTAACCAATAATTATATGCATAGGTGGGCACAAGTCCGTTAATCCGTTAATAACGTAGCTAACTTTTTCATTAACTCGTTAATCCGTTAAAAAGTTTTTTCATGTTAACGAACTAAATTAATTTCCGTTAAGTTCTGTTAACTTCCGTTTAGGTTTTTATCATTAATATCTTGCACCATTCATTCATCGTACCGGTACAAACCAGTTTGCACTGGTAACACTTGTTGCGTGTTAGCACGAGTTTTGTATAAGAAAGCTAAGAAAGGAGCTCTTTTTTGTGGCAAATAATAAGCTGCAGCCTCATCAAATCAAATTCTGTTCCAATTTCCAAAGATTTTTGCATCGCAGCTTTGTTAGTGCATTTAAACTTACTTTTATCTCAAAAATTAGATTAGACTGTAAACTGTAACTTCCAAAACACAAAAAGACCACCATGGCAATAAATATTTCCTTACGATCAGCTCAACAGCGTCAATACGTGTTGTAGATGTGAGTGAATAAAGAGAAATGTAAATTATACGCAAAATGTTAACGAATTAATGGACTTCATTAACTTCGGATATTTAAAGCTGAAAATAGCGAATTAACGTTAACAGAGATGTGAAGTTTTGTTAACGGACTAGTGGTTAACAAACCTAACGTTTTACATTAACTTGCCCACCTATGGTTGTATGCCAAATTGTAATCGCAAGTTTTGCACAATTCTGCATTCAAGTGTAGTCGCATCAATCGTCACAAGTGAATGGTAGTCGACGATTTTTTGGGGGCGTTTTTAGTCTAGCCAAACGACTAAAACCTCGTTCTACAGTTGCGTTTTCAGCATTGAAACTAAGTATTGCTCTGGCAATCGTGGAAAGAGTGAGCCAATCCAATTCCTGTTCTGCAGCGATTGTCAAAACCGTTCGCCAATTGTCATCAGCATAACAACAATTCCGTAAAACTTCAAACTTAAAATTGTGCCATTCGTCTTCTAGCACTTCGGTTTCGATACGGTCAGGGCTAATTTTGTAAAACTTATCTAGGGCAATGACTTCCTTTTTAAATTTTCTTCTTGTAAGCTGAATTTTAGTTTTACTGTTTGTTTTCAACAAAACTTAATTGAATTCGAAAAATTCGACATCTTTGCCGAACTCGAGAAAGAATAAAAATAAGAATCTCAGAACTTGAACTTGCATAAAGAATGAAACAAGTTTGTAGCTGTTGTTACTGCATAATATTCTCTTCAATGCTTTGTGCAGCGATATGAACTTATTACATTGTTAAGTGCGCAATTCACAACTTAAACAAAGATATGAAAGAATTTACTTAGGACGAACCTTGCTCTGTTTCTTTATCATCTAGAGTGACCGTGGGCATTGGCAAAGGGGGGGGCCATGATTCCCCCTAAATTTTCACAAACTCTCTCTAAAACCTCCAAAATTTCAAAAATTATTTCCTTTTTAGTAGTTAATACTGGCTCAATTCGTTTTGCCCCCCTCCCCTTGAAAAATTTTCTGCCGACGCTCTTGAGAGTGACCATTAAAATCAAATTGCTATCGTCTTCAACCACGTGCAGCATTAAACTTGAAGACGAACTAACTAGATTTGGGTTCGACGACATTTTCGCTACTTGGTGATTTAAAAAAATGAACTCAAGTTCAAGTTCGATTTATTATTTGTCGCTTAGATGCAATAAAAGACACACTATACATAAAAATAATTTGCAAAAGCAAAACAAAAATAACTTTTTTCACGACCGGAGACTGGAAGGGACCTGTTACGGTCATCTAGTCAAACAACCCCCGATTATGCACCTTTTTGCTCATAAGAGCTTTAGGCTTACGAGGATTTGAAGTTATTGTTATGAGAGAGATATGATGAGACAATTCTAGTATAAATTCTAGTTAAATGTTGTTAAGAAGAACTGCTTAGAATCAGATTTAAACTTAGAGAATGAGGAATTTTTGATGTTGTGGGGAATAGAATTCCAAGTTTTAACACCCTGGTATAAGAAAGATTGTTGCAGTTTTGTATTTTTCATCAATGGAATAGTAAACATGAGGGAAGAGGAACAGCGGGTAGGGGGGGAATGTCTGACATTGGACTTTGAAAAGTATTGGTTTAGGTTATATGGATGTTGTTTATGGTATAAATTATACATTATTTTATCAACTTCATAAAGGTAAAGTTTGTTCAGTTTCAAGACCTTTAGATTGGTATATGAAGAGTTTGCACTGGAATTACATTTTGCTTGAGTAACAATTTTAACGGCTTTGTTTTGGAGAATAGAAATTTTGCGGAGACGAGATTTATAAATAGAACCCCATATGGGAATTGCATAGAGAAGGTGAGGATAAATTAATGCATGATAGAGTTGCAATAAAATTTCTTTGGGGAAATGGCATTTAAGTTTATTAAGTATACCTACTGTGCAGGCGATTTTACGCTCAACAATTTTGAGATGAATGTCAAATTCAAGGTTTTTGTCAATCCATAGTCCCAAGTACTTGACATTGCTATTTACAGCTATTGGAAAACCATCACATACTATTTTTGGTTTTTGTGTGGCAGTCTAAAACTAAAGCATTAGATTTTGTAGCGTTAATTGTTAGCTCAATAGCTTTCAACCAACGATTAGCTATTTTGACTTTGCGATTCATTAAGCTTTCTAAATCTTTTTCTTTTGAAGCTTTGACATATAGACAAGTGTCATCAGCGCAAAGCACCGAAGAAAAGTCAAAAATGTTAAACATATCGTAAACATAAATAGAGAAAAGTACAGGACAGAGATTTGATCCTCGAGGAACACCAAATTGTATTGTTTTAGTTGTGGAATAGCTCCCATTAATATACACAAACTGTTTACGTTTAGTGAGGTAAGATTTGAGCAGGATATATACTACACCACAAACACCATAATAATGTAATTTTTTTAAGAGTATATCATGCGAAATCGTATCAAACGCCTTCCTTAAATCCAAACATACTAATCCAGTAAATTTTTTTTTGTTCATATGGTTATTTATTTTGCTCATGATATCCAGCATAGCATGTGTAGCAGATGAGTTTTGTCGAAAACCATATTGGTTAGGGTGAATGATAGAATTTTTCTCAAAAAATTTTAAAAGACGAGTATAGATGAGTTTTTCTAGGATTTTTGAAAAGTTTGATAGCAATGATATAGGTCGGTAGTTATTAATATCAGTTTTAGGTCCTGCTTTAAAGATTGGGATTATTTTGGCTGTTTTTAGACAGTCAGGAAAGATACCGAATTCAAACGATAAATGAAAAAGATAGATTAGATATGGTGTAAGTACATCACATACTATGCAAATAAAGTATGAGTCAATATTGTCGTGCCCTGAAGATTTGCGAAGACGCAGAGAGTGTATGACATTGAACACTTCGCTATGCCTAGGTAGTTGAAAAAACATTTATGAGGCCACTTTTTGGTTCAGATATTTTGGAAACGAGTTGTTATCATTAGTTGGAATTTTGTCGACCAGGTTTTTACCGACTGATACGAAATGTTCATTGAGTTTTTCAGCGATTGAGAAACTTTCCTTAATATCTTGACCATCAATTTTTAAGAGATCTATTTTCGATTTGCTAGTTCGGGATTGGTTTGTACGTAGCGCAGATCTAATTAGTTTCCAGGTTTTGCGAGGATCGTTCAAATTTCTACCACATTCTAATCTGTAGTAAATTTTCTTAGATGCGGTTTTTACTTTAGTTAGTGTGTTTAAGTACTTCTTGTAAAACCTTTTCTGGATCTCGGTGCCTGCTAAAAAATGGCTCTTGTACAATTTACGTTTGCGACAAACAGAAATTAAAATGCCTTTTGTAATGCAAGGCTTTGACTGTAATTTTTGCTGTTTACGTGACAGCTTCTTAAGAGGCGCGTGGATTTTAATTGTGTTTTCAATCAACGCGACGAATTCTGCAATCAGCTGATTAAAATTGTCAGGTGTAGCGCTGTAGATTTGCAGGATAAAAGCTTGCAAGTTTAATTCTAGTTGGCGGCAAAATTCCTCAGAGTTGAATTTGCTTTTATCTCAGCGGTAGATTTTTATGTTATTTTTCAGGGGTTTGTTGAAATTCATAGTAAAGGAAAATATGACAAAATGGTCGCTTATATCCGTTTGAATTACGCCTGGCAATATAATATTTGAGTCATTAGTTATAATGTTATCTATGATGGTTTTCCAGTTCTCTGTTACGCACGTGGGAATTGTTATTGTGGGAAATGCGCTATTACCTAATATCATATTCGACTGCTTACTGCAAAATTTTGTTTTCTTCTTTCTGGGCTCCAGTTGCTCTCTTTTACTAGAACTACTCAGTATACTCCAGTCAGTTGAGATGCAATCTTGTTCTGACTTTTAGGACTAAATAGAGAGAACTGGGAGCACATGCTATGCTCTTTATGCAAACAAAAAACTTCGGGAGTTTTGCTTATTTGCATTCGCCAATTTTCTTTGCAAATTTCTCAAAAATCTTTGTCATTTGACGAATGCAAATACGAAGGTTCGCAATAGGTATGCTATGCTCGGTTTGTATTTGCAATTTTCAAACTTCATTTTTCTGTATTAATGATTAATACACATAACTATACTTTTGACGTCATGAATGACCAACTTTTAGCTACATTTTTCCTGTATCACGATGTATAGCAGGTGTATATCAAATTGTATTACAGAGTGCACAGTTGAGCATAATCCTATACTCCCAATATCGATAAAAATGACGTCTAAAGAAATTGTCCGAAGATGGACTCCAGAAGAGGTGGAGCTATTAATTGATTTAATGAGGGATAATTATACGTTTTTGACTGGGGCATTAACAAATGCAAAAACAAAGTCGATGGTGAATAACAAATGGAGAGACATAGCCAGTGCTATCAACAGCTTGGATAAAAGAACCCCATTTTTAATTGAAAAATTTCAAAAAAATTGATTTGATGTTAAAAGTCAGGTGAAACGTGATGCTGCGCTATTTAAAAAAGAAGGAAGTCACACAGGAGAGGGTCCAAAGCCAATTCCAAAACCAACAAAACTTTTAAAATTTCAAAGATTTTTAATTATTGGAAGCATATGCACTGAAGTTATACCCGGCACCGATTTTTGCGACACTGGTGACAACTGACAAGAAAATAATTCAAGTAATAGTGAGACGCATGTAATTAGTGAAAACGTTTGTTATGTCACAATTGAAATCAATGAAGACAAATTCATCTTCATGAGGTGCAACTATAGGAATGTGCGAACCATCTATGTAGCCAATCACTCCTAGAAATCCAGTAGGTTGATAAAAACCATTTTTCGTTCTTGCAACTTCCTATCTGCTTCTTGCCAATAAATATACCTTGAAGCTTATGTAGTAATGTGATTAACAAACTGAATTAGCACTTTGCTGAAAGTTGGTTAAGTTAGCACTATGCAGACACTTGGTTAACTGTAAGAAAATGTTTACTAGTTGATTGAAAATTTCCACTTTTAAGCGTTTTCAGACACTAAAGCACTCTTTGATTGAGACACAAATCTATCATCCTTACCAACTGGCTGCATTTAATCTTTGCCAGCTCACAAATTTCTTCGATTTCTTCACGATTCATTCGAAATTTTTTGATTAATTCAGTGCTACTCATACTTAACGTGTCATCTGCCACTGCTTGGCGAGAATTTCTACCACTGTTTTCTTGTAAATATAAAAATCTGCACCCCATTTAAACAATTTTCAGCCTTTCAACCTGTGCTTTTACAATGCAAAAAACGTTTGTAAAATTTTGCACTTGCAGAATTCGAGGAGCATTTTACCAAATTGGTGAAAATTTTCAGAGAACAAAAAAATGTTTTTGCGAATATTTCTGAACTTATTCGCACGAAGGAAGCATAGCATACCAAATCTTCCTCGACTTTTTTTAATGTCAATTTTGCAAAGATTTTTATTCGTATGAAGAGCATACCATATGCCCCCCGATCTGAATAAACTCAGTGCTAAAATTTTTATTAATCACTCCACAAGTTTATATTATTTTTCGTTTTATCACTTACCTTTACGTAGCAATTCACTTTGTAGTTATTGTTCTGCTTTATTCATTAACGAGTGTGATGAAATAATAACTGTTTTTTGATGAAAATCCTACGTTTTTTTGATTTCTGCTCTTTCAACGCGTAGGCCTACCACATCAATTCCGACATTCGGGGCATGCACAGATAAGAAAAGTGCTTCAAAGCAATACTTGTTTAGAGAAAAGAACTATCAACAGCTGGTTTTGTTTCTTGACATTCGCTTGTAGTGCTTTGAGCCTGCGAATATTGTGTTGGCCATGGTGAAAAAGTTTTCGGTCATTATGACCAAACAGACCAAAAATATTTCAGTCATTGCGCAAAAAAATCAGTCAATGACCAACAAATGACCGAAAAAAAACACCTAAATTTCAAGTATATATAGCCGTACTTAGTTACAAACAACAACCAGGTAATAACACAGATTGCCGTTTGCTACATTCAAATGCATGCAGCAAATGTTTTGTGATCAAAGCATTGTGTGCGCTATAAGCTTCCGAGTAGAGATGTCAACCGTGCAACAAATGCGACGATACACGACTGCACGGGTACCGCGTAAAATTTTGCCCAGTTTTGCCATGCAGTGCATGCTGCAAACGCTGAACAGTTAGGTACTAAAGTTTGCTCTCTCAAAATAGTAACAACTAATGAGCACACTATGTGATCATGCACTGAGCAGGAACAGTACAATATATCCAGAATAGGCTAATACCGATATAACCATAAAGTTTTGACATCCTTCGTGGTCGACTCCTGGGAAATCATTACGACTTCCACTGGCAGTTAGGTGGCTAGATCAACCACCAACTCTGCAGCTGCATAGCAGCTCGAGTCATGATATGCACAGAGCTGGACAGCGCTGTTTCGAGCTTTTAGCTCTCATTGGCAGCCCTCAGCTTCTCTAACAAAGTTATTCCCCAGCTGGACAAAAGTCTTGGCCAAACTGGACAAACCTTAAGGGCTTGCACAGCGGCAGAGGCTTTCTAGGGAATAAACAATATTTCACTTGTGCTACTTACAAAAAAAACAAGTGAAAACATTGCTGAACCCTTGTAGTAAGGACAGCCATAGGCTATCCATACTACAAGGGTTCCTCTTGTGTGACCACGGAAATCATAACCAAAAAGTTTGACGTCCTACTTTTTGGTTATGATTTCCGTGGTCACACAAGAGGAACCCTTGTAGTATGGATAGCCTATGGCTGTCCTTACTACAAGGGTTCAGCGATGTTTTCACTTGTTTTTTTTTAAGTACCACAAGTGAAAAATTGTTTATTCCCTAGAAAGCCTCTGCCGCTGTGCAAGCCCTTAAGGTTTGTCCAGTTCGGCCAAGAGTCTTGTCCAGCTGGGGAATAACTGTTAGAGAAGCTGAAGGCTGCCGATGAGAGCTAAAAGCTCGAAACAGCGCTGTCTAGCTCTGTGCATAATACCGATATAGTTACTTACGCAAAATCAGTCATTTTTATGCTACCAGGTAGGTGATCATAATGCCATAACTTCAAGAATCAGACCAGTTGAAGGTGATAGATTGAATGCATGAAACAATACTTTGACAAATTTTTAGGGCTGCTGATCACGTGATACAAGTTTTCCAGACCCTAATCTGAAAACCTGTTCCAAGTTTTAAACAGCTGCATAGACCCAAAGTAACTGGAGAAAAAAAACAATATTGGATATTGAACCGGTTGGGGATGTAGTTTCAATTCCCACATTAAAGATGTTAAAGTTCCAAGATTTATATTTTTTCTTTTTTTTTTTTTTCTTTTACAAGATTTTTGTGCATGCTATAACACCAAAACCACTGAATCTAGAAACTTGAAATTTGGGATGGCAATAGGTTTTTGATTGAGATTGTGTTTATTGAAATTTGGCATGATAGATCACGTGGCTTGGGAGGGGAAGGCCACCAAGCTTTGAGACTGTTCAACTTATTTCAGAATTGGATTAGATTTGGCAAACACATGGGGAATAGTCAGCTACTACAACTTTACTTTTTTAATCAGCATTAAAGGAAGGTTAGAGCAAAAGTGCTTTAGAGCAAATTATTCCTAATATACCCGCTCTTTCCAGCCCATGAAAGTATGTTAATGAAATTCCATGTAAATAAGCACTGAGTTATTTGAACACTCGTGTTCAAATAAACTCTGCTTTATCAGATTATGACTCTTTAGTATTTCACCAGCAAATCATTAAACTCAATATATTTTTTGTCGTCATATTTTGGTATTTTGTTTTAATCAGTTCAGTGTTTACGAATACTTTGTGATGCAGTACAGAGTACGAACAGAACCCTGGCAGTGCAATGCAAGCACAGTGCAGCAAAAATGTACCCGCGACATTTCTACTTCTGAGCACACCAATAGCTATGTACAGCTGGCGCAAAATGACTTCGGACCTTCAATAAAATTTCCATTTTATGGTATGCTATAAAACCTTACATTAATCTCACAACTCTGCTTTTATGATTGTAATTCATTAATATATTAAGAAAAGGTCAATGTGGAATATATTAAAAATTGACCTCATTAAGAAAAGGATGATTGGCTGGAAAAAAAGAGACCAATAAAAGCGCATCGTTAGTGCACTATCTGTAAACTGTACACAAATTCTTCTTGTCGGAAGAGGGCCAGTTAAAAGTTTTGATAAAAGTAGCCCAAAAGCAGATACATGAAAAGGAGAGCGGCCTTGGACAGGAATAGAGAATCTACTGTCATCATAATGATAAGCACAGACAGAATTTTGTAAAAGATGAAGTCCAATGGCTGAATCAGAAGCAGGAGACTGGGTATTAATCTGGGGGGAAGATTTGCACCAATGAGCAGGAAGCAAGTGTTTCTGGGAAGAAGAACAAGAACGAATAAATTTAGGGACATCCTGTTTAATTCTGTCTTGCAGCGTTTGGGAAGTACAGCCTACATACATACACTGTCACAGTGGCATAAGAATTGATAAACCACATTGCTTTTCTGAAAGCTTCGAAGATACGAACATCAGTGTTCCCTCAAACTTTATGGCTCATCGGCCAGTGCCAAAATTTTCTTGAAACAATTGTGCCCAAGACTCTAAAAAGACGTTTATGTGCCCCAATTTTTAAACCAATCGAGTATTAAAGTAAACCAAATGTCACGTTTCCACTAATTTCTCAAGTTTTCTAAAGCTATGTTACCATATTGCCAAAAATTTTTTGCCCTTGCTCCAACAAATCACTGATTGGCTGAAAAAAATCGACCTTGTGAGAACACTAATGAACATCTCAATCAAAATCATATTTTCTAAAAGCTTTGAAGATATGAACATCTTAATCAAAGTAATTACTGTATTAAAGCAAATATTGATTCCTTCTTCAAGTGTTCACTGATAGGATAGCTAGTACAGCAAGAGATAAAAAGCAATAAAATCATAACAGAAACGTAATGTTTTACCTATTATTAATCACTGCTGTATTCTGTTATTTTCACATCTTATTTCCATCGATTTTGAAAAATGTTGAAATGCCAATTAAAATTTGGCTGCTCTCTGCCCACAAAAAAAATGACTTTGACAGAACCGCACTTCTCAGTACCAATTTCTTTGCAGTAAAAATGTGCTCAACTACTTATGAATTTTAAAAGCTAGCATGCTAAACTTCAATAAGAAATGAAAACATTAATCAAAAGCAACAAGTGCTGCTAAAAAGACTGCTTTTAAAGCAAAGGGATGGTATTTAAACTATGATTTTGACTTGTACTATATCAGGGCTTAATCAATAACTTTCGACATCACCTGGTACATACCATGCACTGGATTGTTTTTCAAAACCTTAAGTAAATCTCTAGATTACTGCTGACAAATACAGGGTGGGCCCTGAGTCCTGCACCATCGCATTTAAAGCAGTGTTGATAAGTTAACTCATTCATTCATTCATTCTTTTTTTATTCTTGACCACCACAACAATAGCAAATGCATGGTAACACAATAATAACACGTAGAGTCAAGAAAAGGAAGTAGCAACACAACGTCAGACGTTAAAACATGCAGAGGATACTGAACACAAAAAAGCGATTTTTATTTGCATGGTTGCTACACCTGTCACACCAGCTCAAAGTACATTGTAGGCCTAATCAATCACAATCATCAACATACACGCAGGCACACAAGATGGAAGTAAAACTAACGGCTGGAGTAGTTGTTAGACTAATGGCTGGAGTAACTGAATGGATAAATGCAAACAATGTTTCATTAGTCTATAAATGAACATGTATCCTATGCCCAAGAAAAGAAAAAGATATCTTGCCCTGTTAATTTCAACTAGCAATTCAATAAAATCATTAAGGGTTTTAGTACTTGCTTTGTGATGAAAACAAAGTCAGCTTATCATGTATGTGACTGAGGTATTATTGGAATAAAGAGTAACTAATACATGTTCAACACAGACCGTGACTTTTAGGCGTGAATGTTTATGCATGGGATGTTTAAGTGCTGCTGATTAGTTGCCAGACTTTTAGGCATCGAGATGTTTAGGCGCCAGAGGAGGAAAAAAATTTTTTTCCAAGATTTTTTTTTTAGTTTTTCTAAACTTTTTTCAATAAAAATTTTTCTTTTAAAGTAAATTTTTTTGTTTCAAGCATATAACAGTTGTTTTTTTTTTTTTTTTCAAAAAAACGTTTTTGTAATTTTTTTTCAAAAACTTTTTTTAAACAAAAGCTTTTGCAAAAAAAAACAAAAAAGTTACAATTTGATTAGAATGTTAATATCTTCGAAGCTTTTCATATGACACTTGTCCAGAAGACTTGTCAGAATGGAGATTGCAGGAAATAATTCAATGAAAGAGCGTCATTTGTGTACAATCTTCGAGCTGTACACGAATTCTTTTTGTCTGCAGAGGGCGGGGTAAGAAGTTAGATAAAAGCGACTGCAAAAGCAGATAAATGGAAGGAAAGTGGAAAAAGTTTTACAAAAAATTGATTTATAGTATTTTTTTTAGTAATAAAAAATGTTTTCCACTACACATTTGCAAACTTTTCTTATCAAATCCGGACACATACAATCTCCAGCCCGTGATCTCAAAGTTTGCGACGCATGAGCAAGAGTTGCTTGTGCAAGCTACCTGCTTGGGCACAAATTACAGCAACTAAATTTGTTTCTTTTTGATTGTTTTTGTTTTTTACCTTACATTTGGGAGAAAAATATACCCATATAATATGATAAAGTGGCTGCTTGGGTTTAAACAAATTACGCTCGTCATTAAGCTGTATCCTGAGACAAAATTTGAGCTGACCTATCCTGCTCAAAAAACTAGCAAAAGCAATCAGTTTTAAAATATAAGTAAAATGAGATTTACTCAAAAGCAAATTTGGTTTTCGAGCCAATCTCGCTCGCATATCTAGAATTTAGTAGGGTGAATGTTGAACCAAAATAATAACTTAGTTATTTGTTGTACTTGCATGTGTTGAATAAGGTTGTCTTTTAGAGGTGACAAATAGAATTTTGGGGTGCTGAACAATTGTCAAGAGTAAAACAATAACAAAATGTAATTACAGTAAATGCATTGAGCGTGATAAATTTAAGCTATATAGCACTAGTACGAAAATTTTTAAATGCTAAATTGTCGAAAATGGTTGTAGAGTCTGCAGACACTTCTAACTCAATTCATAGTACAAAAAAATAATTCGAAGCAGCTGAAAATCCTGCACAATTTCAAAAGTTTGAGAAGAAATTCTAAAAAAGTTAACTGCAAGAATTTAACATTGATTTTACTTCAATTGTATTTACAACAAGATGTAAAAATTAAAACAATATCCATTTAAACATTGTTTTTACTGATATGCTGAGAGATGAATCCTTAGCTCCAAAAAACACTAGTACTGTATTGTTTGCTAGAGGTAAACCTAAAACAACCATGAAATGTCACGTGGCTTGCTGCGTGTGCCAATATTACACAAGCAACACTACCCATGC
This sequence comes from Trididemnum nubilum, assembly GCA_963965965.1. Classification (NCBI taxonomy): domain Eukaryota; kingdom Metazoa; phylum Chordata; class Ascidiacea; order Aplousobranchia; family Didemnidae; genus Trididemnum; species Trididemnum nubilum. Next base: position 1,444,818 of record OZ014488.1, on the reverse strand, counting down.
GTCACAAAATTTGAGACTGCGAGCTGGAGATTGCATGCATCTAAATTAGGTAAGAAAAGTTTGCAAACGTGTAGTGGAAAACATTTTTTATTACTAAAAAAAATACTATTTATAGTATTTATAGTATTTATAAATCAATCTTTTGTAAAACTTTTTCCACTTTCCTTCTATCTATCTGCTTTTGAGATCGCTTTTATCTAACTTCTAACCCCGCCCTCTGCAGACAAAAAGAATTCGTGTACAGCTTGAAGATTGTACACAAATGACGCTCTTTCATTGATTTTTTTCCCACCAATCACTGCTCAGCTTTTTTCTATAGCCGCTCCTTTTTCTGTGATCTCTATTCTGATGAGTCTTCTGGACAAGTGTCATGTGAAAAGCTTCAAAGATATTAACATTCTAATCAAAATGTAACTTTTTTGCTTGAAAAATGTTGTATTTTTTTGCAACAGCTTCTATTGGAAAAAAAAAGGTTTTTTTGAGGAAAAATCTAACATATTGGCTACAAAAAAATTTTTTTCGGAAAAAATACTTTTTTTTTAATTTTTGGAAATTTTTCAAAAAAATTTTTCAAAAAAATCTTGGAAAAAAATTTTTCACCTCTGGCGCCTTCAAGTCCAGGTACCTAATAGTCTCGGTATATAAATGTCCGCACCTAAAAGTTGTAGACCATGTTCATCACTCTTGATGATGTGTTGCATATCTTGAAGCATTTTAACACTCCAATGAGGTAAAACACAAAAAGTCTCAATACTGTATCCAGTAGCAAGTTTAATAGCAATCTGTTTTGGACTTTCTAATTGTTACACTTTTAGCAAACACTAATTCTGCTGAAGCTCTATGTTCTGCTCGTAGATGCTGGCTGACTTCAACATGTCAATTCAAACTTTTTTTTATCTTCTTAACTACTGATTTCAATATCAGTTTTATTACTAGCATTTATATTTTTGCCTTCAGATTTTTTTTGCTGTTAAACATTCATTATTTTCTTTCCCTCTTTACTCCTGCACTATCCTTTCAAAAATTTTTCTAGTTTTCAGGTCCTTTTTAGTGATAATGTCTTTTTAAACTTTTAATGTTGCAAGCATTAGCAGCCTTTAGCTAATGTCAAGTTACCTGATACACATTGCTTTTACTTTAAACTTTCTAAATGCAACACAATATATTTATTGGTTTACAGCTTTCTAAAAATAGTTATTTTGACTCTCCACTAGGGTACAGCTTTCTAAAAATAGTTATTTTGACTCTCCACTAGGGTGGAGCAAAAAATTTTTTTCGTAAAGTTTTTTTCACAATAGTGCGGAAAACTTGCATATGGGTTAGTATAATTGCCACGCAAAATTTGAAGAAATTTATCAAACATCTTCAGGTGCCCCTGCAGTGTGGAAAATTCCCTGCGAAATCAGCATTTTGAGCTATGCTTTATAATGGCTGGCTCGCTTTAGAGCTCGTTAATGAGAAAAACTGTCAGTTTTAATTTTGTTATTCGCTTAAATATATAATAACTGGCATTGTAGTGTAATAATTACGTAGTAATTAAGACCTGCCAGTGGGAGTTTTGTGGTATAAAACTGAAAATATTTCAAAAGATTTTGCTCAAAAGCAAAGCAAGCACCAGAAGTAGTGCATCTTAAGTATATGTAGTTACAGTCCAACAGGCAGCAAAGAATATTAGTGTGTACCGTAGTTTATTAATGTGCTGTGAGTTACCAAAGGTCATAGTTGCTCCATTTAGCAAATTTCAAATGTTTTTGCAGATCAGCAGTAGCGTCAATAATCACGATTACAATTATACTACAAGGACCAGGATCCTTTCAGTGCAGCGTAACAAAATCCTAAAAATGACGACAACAAGGAGATCAGTATCCTGTGTTATTTTTGGCCCTCCCTGTAAATTACCTAGAAATATGCTTCCTACTTACGAAGACACCCTTAAGTATTACAATTTAGTGAAATTTCAACTTAAAGAAGCATCAAATGGCAAAGACCCGTCGCATTCAGAGGTATCATCAAAAGTGACTGCAGAAATCGAAGCCTTATGGGAAAAAGCATCTCTACTTGTTGTGTCTCACGATCAAGTAAGAGCAATGCTAAAAAGATACCACCAAAAGTACCGAAATCTCCTGAAATCGTATCAAACCCGCAATGAAAAAGATAGTTCCAAGCAAAATTATTAACATTTAAGCAAGCCATGAAGTTGTTTGACATTTGCACCTGCAAATGCAGTGGAGAATTTTGCAACTGCCCAAAGTCAAAAAAAATCCTAGCAAAAGAAATAGCGTTTTTACATGATCAGAGAGATGTCTGCAAAATGATTTTAGGAAGAATTGATGTAGTCCAAACTGCTGTTCTGCAAAAAAGGCTCCAGCATAATGAGGCTTTGAAACGAAGGTACACCTCACCTTCTTGCTCTAGTGGTGGTACATCTTCGCAACCTTCCATTGCAGCTGCAAATGATGAGATCATTGATACCAATAACTATGATATGGGTTCCTATGAGTCTACATGTTTTTGTGATGATGAATGGCAAGGAGAAAGCAATACTATACAGAAGAAGAAGAAGAAGCAAATGCGTGTGGCCTTGCCAACATTGGCTGCAGCATGCGACAGGCATGGAGTTTCTGATCGAGCTGCAGCTACTATTGCAACTGCTGTGTTGCAAGACATGCAAAAATAGTCCATCAAGGTGACACAACCCAAGTGATAGATAGGAGTAAAGTAAGAAGAGAAAGGCACAAAAAACGTGGGGATCAGGCAACAAAGAGTAACACAACTTTTTGTGGTTTATATTTTGATGGAAGAAAAGACCGAACCATAATACAAAACAAAATGGATGATGGCAAGTTTCACCAACAAACTATCATGGAGGAGCATGTTTCAATCGTTTTGGAGCCAGGATCCTCCTATTTCACTCACGTTTCTCCAACTAATGGCGCCAGTGAAAGTATAGCTAGAGCAATACTTAAATACTTGGAGACCAAATCTGTGGATATGGTTCAAATACAGGCAATTGGATGCGACGGGACAGTTGCAAATACCGGAGTGAAAAAGGGAGTTATTTGTTTGTTCGAAACGAGTTTGAACAGGCCATTGCAGTGGCTTGTATGCCAACTTCACACGAATGAATTGCTACTGCGCCATTTATTCGTTCACATGGATGGAGCTACATCTGGACCTCAAGGATTCACTGGACCAATTGGGAAAGCTCTTGCATCTTGCCATACCTATCCAGTTTGCAACTACGACAAAATTGAGGGTGAGCTTTCAGTGACTGACAGTGAAGAGCTGAGTACTGATCAAAAGTATTTGCATTATATTTGCAGTGCAGTGATTAATGGCCATTGCTCTCGATCTATCTTTGCGCAATCCAGGAGTAATTAACCATGCCAGATGGTTAACAACAGCAAATCGCATTTTGCGTATGTACATTGGGAGCGAAAATCCAATACCTGAATTGATTACTCTGGCAACGTTTGTGATTCGGGTATATGCACCTATGTGGTTTTGCATCAAAGGCCATTCATCAAGCGAGAATGGAACTCGGCATCTTTTCTCAACAATTCTTAGGTCAAGATACTTGCCGAAAAATCTTCTAACTGTCATTGATCCAGTAATTCAACAAAACGGCTACTTTGGACATTCTGAAAATTTGCTATTTATTATCCATGCTCACGAATGTAAGACCAAACATACGTGAGCTTGGCCTTCTTTGAATCCTAAAAGCTAGAAAGAATGCGCTTCCCTCAGTATGTGTATTCAAAGTTCCGTCTCTGAATTTATCAGCAAAAGATTATATAGATTTGATCGACTGGCATGCAACTGGAACAATCAATGAGCCACCTATGACCGTCGGAATCTCCAAAGAAGAGCTGTTGCAGTTTATTAACCAGAAAGAAACACCATCAGTTACTTTTCCTCGCCTTCCTTGCCACACCCAAGCAGTCGAACGCTGTGCAAAAATAGTCACTCAAGCTTCTGGAGCAGTTTGCGATGTAGATCGGCAGGATCGTTACATAAAGGTGCAGTTAGAATCGCAGGGGCTCACGCCATTTTTCAACACCAAACGAGATTACGTCCTGTGACAATAATCGACACTATTATATTTTGAAAAATGTGCTTAATGGTTTTTGTTTTTTTTTTGTAAGCGATGTTATTTTGTGACAAGCCGAACACTTGCTAATTCGAAAACTTAAAATTGAATTTAGGTTTCAGATGAAGCTTTCTGATTTCTTGATTATTTTGCTTAGTCAAGCGAAACGATGATCAATTTTATTGGGGTCACATGTTGATGTTAAGGATAATTGCAGAATAGTTGCAGAATACATGGTCTCAAGACAGTTTACAAATATTGTTCTTGCAAAAACAGGAGAAAATAACAGGTTTAATTAAATAAGTCCAATTAGGCTATAGGCAAAAATGGAAAAAAATGCATCATTTTATGGAGCTTTGGGGCACCCTAAAAATTGTAAAACTTGATACAACGTTAACATCTAGCTGGTCTTGCATAGTTAGAAAACCTTTTTAACACTATTGACAGCAGATGTGATATAAACAATATGCAGTTAGCAATATTTGCAATTACATCAAAAATTGCTAAATTTCAAATCTGCGGGAGCACCTGAAGAATATCAAAAATTAGAAAAATTTTTGCACACTTTTATTAGTACTGTACCTAGGCAAATTTTTATCACTATTGCGTTTAAAAACAAAATAATTTTTTTTTTTTTGCCTTTTTCACTCCACCCTATTCTCCACCTGGTTTTTCAAAGATCTTAGTAAAGCATAGTATGTATCATGTGATGCCAAGTCAACATCAATTTTTATGCATCAATCCTTCACTTTGAAAGCAGACTTGTCAGCAGCACATGCTGCATTATTTCGTTTCTTTTGTGGGTGGAAAGCAGCCAAATCTTATTAAAATTTTGAAAATTTTTTTAGCAAAGAAAATTAGGTTGTTTTCCTAAATAGTAGTATGATGCCTACCAATATTTAGCATGTTGGCTTGGGAGCACTACACTATACCTTTTTAATAATTGTTGAACCTAGGCATAATAAGCATGGAATTGTCTGGAGCCAAAACACTACGCCTGTTCAGAACCATCGCAAAGAATTAAGATGTGAAAATAACAAAAATATAGTCAAAGATTACAGAAGCTAACACAGAAAATTTTAAAGAAGGAGGTTCACTTTTTCAAAAATTAAGCAGTACTCAATAATAGTTAATTTATTGTAACCATTAATGAAAATGCATGCAGTTATATTCAAACAGGGTTTAGCCGTAAGAGTTGTGTTTTGTTACATTTGTTTATTCAGAAACCCTGTAATAACAACTTTGAAAGTTGTTGCGAAGATTGTGTGCAAGAGAAAAAGTTACCCCTATGGAGGCATGGGGGCAATTTTTTCAAATTTTTTTAGAAAAATAGAGATTTGAATGTTTTTATAGCAATTAGAAAAAGCTAAACTACTCAAATTTGGAAAAGTCTGAAAGAATTTATTTTGCCCAGTCCAATCAGCCCTCGCACACTTAGTGGTCAAGTCCAAAAATGTTTAAATGCTGAAAGATCACATATTTGGTTCAAATCTTTAAAGTAAATAAATTTTTTAATTCAAAAATCGTGTTAGCAATACAAAATTTCACAATAGCTTTAAATAGTGTTGAAGCTATCATTTTCATTCTTTGAAAAATGGGTAGGCTTGAAACAGGCTGTTTTACATTAAACGTTTTCACCTAGCTCTCTTCATGAATCTTAAGCTGAAATGAAGAAAAACCAAAATGTGTTGGCATAAATATATAGAGGTTGACTATATTGAAATATCCAATAGGTAGTTTTGAAAACACGTACGATGCTGCAAAAATCACCTAAAACAACTTAAAGTTAATGCATAAATATAGAAAAAATTATTTGGAAATGATAGCTCTGACGCCATTAAAAGCTGTTTCTAATTTCCTGAATACGTTAGCTGAATAAAAATCTAGACGTTTAAATGTAATTTTGTAGTGGCAATCATCTTTAAACAGTGGATTTGTTTGCAAACTTACAAAGTTCTTTCTACACAAGGGCAAATTCTTTCTTTAAATGGCCATCTGTCTCTTTTTAGTGTCAAGCTCTGTTCTGCTCAGAAGCTTATGATGGAGTATGATATATCCATTATTCAATATCCATGGATATATCAAATACACGTAGTTACACAATATTTCTGTCAACAAAATTGTAGGTGAAACAAATGCAAAATTCTCGATTGCTTGGTAAATATCTTGCAGATTCAAATTACAACTATAACACAACATTTTAAGTGATTAACAACAACTTGAGTGTTAATTCAGTGACAAGTAAATATAGCAAAAAGTTACAAACTGCGTTATATCAACAAAATTATATTGTTTTTTGAGTTCCAAACGGGGGAACTTTGATCCCCATAACCACAAACAGTTTCTTTACAACCAACAGCACACAGCAAACAAATGCAACAAAAAGTAACAAAATTGCAACAACTCGGCTACAAATACTATGTTACATAAAAACTTGTAACTCAAAAATGAAATAATCTACTCCAAAAAAATTGCAACACAACATAGTTAAGAAGTTGTATTTCATGGTGACCATGTGGCTTGCCCATCTGCATTGTGCCATGAGCGTGCTTAATACAGTCCAGTTTTGTTTTTTTTTGTCACACCTTGTACATTAAATTCTGTCGTATGATTTTTTGCTTTTCAGCACTTACAGTATTAGCTATCCCATCCGTGAACACTAGGGTGTTGCAGGCGCCCTCTAAAAATTCAACTTAGTACAATCACACTCGTCTTTTTTCTGCAGTGATTTTGTGCAAAAGCACCACAGTTCAAATTTACCTCTAGCAGGACAATATAATCATATCAGATAACCACCACGTCTAACCGTTTGGAAAAAAACATAACAGTTCAAATTACATGTGTGTTTGGTTGCAATGAGATCAAAACATGTCAAACTATAAATCACAAGCAATGAAAGTAATAAAGATGCAATATGGAGCCTATGAAGTTGACTATTCATCGTTCGCCCTAAATTTTATCTCTGGAATATCAGGTTGGGCCATTTTTGACACCTACATTGACTTGAGGTTGTGATCTGTGATGCATGAACAGTTGAACACATATGAAATATTTTTAACTATCAAAACAATAGATACAGTTTTTAGTGAATTAAGAAATACTTATCATTTGTATACTGTAAGTAATAAGTAAACATTAGACCAAATGCCACCATAATTCTCCAAAATTACAGCCAAATTTTAATATCTTTTAAGTAACTACTGTAACTGTACATTTGCAGCATTTGACATTTTTTCATTGCAATTTCTCGAAAGTAACTGAGGACATAACCAAAGCAAGCTATTTTATTTTGTGGTATTGGAACTTGATTTATGTGTCGAAAGTTCTCTTGAAAACATGTTGGCACTAACCACATTTTTTAGGTCTATTAGGAAATCGATAACGAAGATTTTTGTTAACTGCCTAAACGTTTTCTTGTCAAATTAATGTGGCAAATAATTCTTGCTCAGTGACTTCGTAACTGTCTCCAACTCTGTGGTTTCTTAAAGTATGGGTTGTGCAAGGTGGTGCTACGAACTCTTTCTTGAGTGATGCTGGATGGGGGAGCAAAGAAACTCCACAGAGTCCCACCAATCGAGCCACACCTCAAGGTCTGGACCAAAGGTCGAAAATAAAAAGGGAAGACTAGAGCCAAATATAAATTTGCATAGAGGCTCTAAAGCAGAACAGTCAAAAAGATGATGGAAATCCTGCAGATGTCGTCAACAGGCACTGCAGGAAAAGGTCTCATGACTATCCTGCAAAGGTATGATGATAGTAGAACACTGTAACCATGGCAGGAAAAACAGGAAAGCACTTGGTAGAACCAATTCTACTCAGCACCGCAGAACCGGGAGGAATTTGACAATTAAGATAGAAGTGGGATATGTGATGTTTCCACTTGTGGCACTGGGTGTAATGGGTCTCAGCAATTGTAGAGGAAAGAGAATAAAAACCATTGCAGTGAGCACAGGGCAAAAACGCCCAAGCTTTAGCAAGAAATCAGCCTGATCATGATTTCTAATGTACCAGCATGACCAGGGACAAGCCCATGGAAATTTTAAAATGGCATTGTTGATCAGTGAGGGGGCATGGCTCCAGACATTCTAGAGCAAGACTGGAAAAACATGAGGCCACCCAAGGTTGGGTGGAAGTTCGAAAAATGTGTTGTGTCAAAATGATTCAAATCTGTCAAAACGAAGTTCTTATCAACAATAAGCTATAGATAGTACCCAGAGTCATGTAGGCACAATCAAACCTTTGATTAACAGCCTACAACATACTGTTTCGGAATCGACATTTGTCTCGTATTCCTTGTCGGTACAGCTAAGACTACAGGTATGAACATGAGCGTAAAAAAGCAAAAAATCGCAAATTAATCAGATCATGACACAAATTTTTTTTCGCTAAGTAATCACAATATAATAAACAATAATTCTAATCGTTTAGTTCAAAATAACTTCCAATTTTATTTTGAATTAAACGATCAGAATTATTGCTTGCAGTATTGTGATTACTTAATATGTTTGTGAAAAAAAAAAATTGTGTCGTGATCTGGTTAATTTGCGATTGCTACGCTCATGTTCACACCTGTAGTCCTAGCTATACTGATGAGGAATAAACAACAAACGTCGATTCTGAAACAGTATGTCTTAGGCTGTTAATCAAAGGTTTAATTGTGCCTATAACACTCTGCATACTCTGCCTATAAGACTCTATAGCTTATTATTATTTTTCACAGTATATTGTTCTTACTAAATTGTCACTGTGAAGTTTTTATTGTTTTTCAAGTCTTTCAACTCTACTATGACTGGATTAGAGCATTATTTACATTTCAGTTGGCTTAATCTCGAAAAACTAACTTTATGCATCATAAGTGATTTTACGAGAGCTGTATTATCTGAAGCCAACTAGCTGTTAAGACTAGCCTAAAATTTGCTGATTACGAAGGTATTTTGGAGCTGAATAGGTTAGTAAAAAGTAGCAGTAATAGAGTACTTTAAAATATTTATACTTCTTAAGCAAGTATATTTTAAATTTATTAAGTTTGAGCTTTGATGTTTTTTATGTTTGAGTTTTGATATTTGATTTTTTTTTTGAATTTATTATGTTTGAGCTTTGGGTTGTAAAATGTTTGAGATTTTTTGGTCTAGTTCTTGGCTTGTCATTCTCTGAGTTCATAATCAATTGAATATTCAATATAGTGTAAGATAGGTCGGTGCTTTCAGAAAGTGCTCGATGATGTCTCAGAGCAATTAATAAAATTATAAAATACAGACCATAAAAAGTAAAAGTAATCTAAAACCCCCTACAGCCTGTTTCGTCTTTCGACTCGTCAGGAGGGTATCTGCATAATAAACAAAAACTTTTATAACTTTCAAAATCTTTAAAACTATTAAAACCTTTAAAAAACACTTTTACAACATTAGGCTGCGATCCTACTCTGCCTGGTGCTGTCTATCGCTAGCTACACACTTGCTACCAGCAGGCTTGCTGCACAGCAAACTGGAAGGCGCGCATCACTAATGACATGCAGCGGCAAAACAGGATTGTCAGGCAAAACGGTTATGCACCAATGCGGACAAATGTACACAAACACCGAGAAACTACAGTGAAAAAGAAATAGAAGTGAAAAAGAATTTTGTTTAAAGGTTTTAATAGTTTTAAAGATTTTGAAAGTTATAAAAGTTTTTGTTTACCATGCAGATACCCTCCTGAGAAGTCGAAAGACAAAACAGGCTGTAGGGGGTTTTAGATTACTTTTACTTTTTATGGTCTGTATTTTATTGCTTTATGAATATTCAATATATATTAAAAAAAAAGATTTTCTTATTTTTACAAATCCGAATTAGCTGAAATAGATAAATATGGAATGTAATGAATAAAACATCATCAATATACAATAAAAATATCATTCGAATACAATAAAATGAAGTGTTAAATTAAGGTAGAAAGAGTATTTTAAAGCAATTTTTTGGTTTAATTGCGTTTACATTTCACTCTGTATTTCACAATGGGCCTAACTGAAATTTAAGCATTTAATTAAACTTGAATGTCTTACTAATGGTTTTTTTTTAACTTTTAGACAGGAGGGCAGTTTTACAATCAAAATGCTCATGCTGCCCTGCTAGAGGTAAACCTTATCAGATCCGCCTGAAAAATTTTTTGAAGAGTTTTTGCACAAAATTACCACAGGAAAAAAACGTGATCTGTTTTCACACACCTCGGGGTGTTTGCAACACCCTAGCGAACATGGTGAGAATCAATTAACATGTTCCAATCCAATAATTACTCTATAATGAGAGTATAGCTAATCGAAAGTTGCTGTATATTACTACATGTCACATATAATTTTGAATGCCTGAGATATAATTAGTTGCTAAGTTTTAATGTATACGTGACTGCTTTATCAGTTTTGCCGCCTTTTTGATTTGGAATGTTCAAGATGATTCTTTTCCAGAATGTTCTACAATCTTCCACAGTTATCAAATTATTTGGTTGTTTACCATTCTTAATTGCTATATTTAAACTTGAAGTCTGTGACATCACAATTATGTTGCAATTTGTTATCGTAAGTTCGTTTACTTTTTCTATTGTGACGATTTAAGGATTGTTTTGGGATATTCAATAGCTTTTGTCAAAGTATAAATAGGCAGGTCGTTTTGCATTCTCAAATTCTAAGAGTTGTGTAATTTTAGATATTAGTTTTGTTTGTGTATCTGTGGTTGGCTTGTGTAGCAGGTAGTTTGTGACCTGAATTGGGAGGTTGCGGTTAGGTGTTTACAATCTCGATCGTAAGAAGTTTTAGTGGAACAGCTTTGCTCAGTGAGAGTTGGTATGTGTTTCCATCTTAAATAGAAGTTCTTAATTCAAGATTGTTGTGCTGCTTTCTGCAATTCAAGAAGCAAAAGGAACTATCAACTGCCATTTTTGATGTATCAATTAACATCTTAATCATTCTCTGGTTTTAGTCAACGTGGACAATTCTAAAGATTAAAGGTTGTACTCTAGCCAAGTATCAACAATCGCAACACTACACATATTCCAGAACACCTTTATGCAATAAGATATATCATGGAAAATTCAATAAAATTAGTAAAAAACATGTTTTCTTGATTTTACTACAAAAATTGAGCACTTACACCAACATAATGTATTGAGAGCAGATAGGAACTATGATATTCTGCATCTTTAGAAAAAATAATTGCATCTAGCATAAGCGATTGCGAAGTTATGGTCATTTTTTTGATTTTTGTCACATTGCCATGGAAACGCGTTTTGAGGAGCATAAAACAAAAATTTAATCAAAAAATTTCGGCGGTAAATTGCATTGGTAGTTGAACCACAACTTTTGGGAGGGCTTCTAAAAAATTAAAGAGAGTCACCAAAATTTGATATGGCCTAACCTAAGCAATATAACCATTAAGCTGACTTTTATAGCAACTCAGAATTTTCATTTGGACTCAAGCCCACTCATTTTTTAAGAACTGCATTTCTCCAAGACACTAAGAAGATAAAGCACATTTTAAGTACGTGAGAAATTTTTTCCTTCAGAAATTTGATGGTGAAATGTTAGCAACTTTAGCTAAAGCAAATTTTTCCTGAAACTTAATTTAAATGGTCACTCTGTTTAACATTAAACTGCAAAAAAGAAAGTGAATTGTATGGAGAACCATTTGCTGTATCGACTGAAAAAATAATGAGTAGCACCAGTTGACAAAAATAACAATACTTGGATTTAGCTCTAATTCTTGCGTTCTTCCGGTGAAGTCATTGTCACAGCAAGCTTGATCTTAAAAAGCTCTGTTTTTATTGACGTTTCGTTGGTCATGACGACCAACATCATCAGAATACGAGCAACGATAAAGAACTACGACTGAAGCTACGTAGCATCAATATGAATGGTAAAATTTTTATAGTTTTCGAAATCCGAAAGTTAATTATTACGTCACAACAATAAAAACAAATTTGTAGAAAAGCGGAGAGTGTTAAAAGTTTGGTCACAAAAAACTACAGTATAAACTAAAATGATATCAAAGCATAAGGACATTAAAGCAAAGAACGATAAACTATTGGAAAAGATTCACCATCTGAACGATTAATTACTTTTGGCCTAGAAAGAATAAACCAAGATTCGGCGGTTAATCTTTTAGAAAAATTACTTTCAGTTTTCAAAATTCGTGAGTTGGCCCAATCAATTACGTGATCAAATAATATTACATGTTCATCACGTAATTGATCAGATCACGTAATTGATTGGGCCAACTCACGAATTTTGAAAACTGAAAGTAATTTTTCTAAAAGATTAACCGCCGAATCTTGGTTTATTCTTTCTAGGCCAAAAGTAATTAATCGTTCAGATGGTGAATCTTTTCCAATAGTTTATCGTTCTTTGCTTTAATGTCCTTATGCTTTGATATCATTTTAGTTTATACTGTAGTTTTTTGTGACCAAACTTTTAACACTCTCCGCTTTTCTACAAATTTGTTTTTATTGTTGTGACGTAATAATTAACTTTCGGATTTCGAAAACTATAAAAATTTTACCATTCATATTGATGCTACGTAGCTTCAGTCGTAGTTCTTTATCGTTGCTCGTATTCTGATGATGTTGGTCGTCATGACCAACGAAACGTCAATAAAAACAGAGCTTTTTAAGATCAAGCTTGCTGTGACAATGACTTCACCGGAAGAACGCAAGAATTAGAGCTATTTTACTTATGCCCGGTGAACATCAAACCTTTAGGCCTAGTAGACCTATACCTACGTTTGCAATTTTTAATACTTGGATTTGTTCACATTTGGAAAATGTTTTACTTTCTATTTAAACTGTCAAAATACAAGTTTACCTAACAACAACCTCAAGAGCACTCTACTTTGCAGTAGGCTCCACTTATTATGACCATGAATAATATGACCAGCAGCTTATCATGACCAATTTGGTAAGATCCAGAATTTCTCCATTTAAAATTCTCTGCTTAATATGACCAAATTTTGGATAATATGACCATTATTTTCTTTATTTCTCTTACTACAGTACAATATTTTTTCTTGCCACATACTTACATTTTCCATCAATTGAAAAGTTTATAACTTTTGCAAAATAAATTCATGATTTTTTGCGAAAAGATATTGTTCAGCAAAACAGTGCCAATTTTTTTGCACCAAAAACAAACTAACATACATGCGTAACATCTTGAATTTGTTTTGTGGTGCTTTAATGCTACTTTGATTAAACCTTACTTGAACTGCTACTTACTTTGATTCAAATGAGGTTATGGCGACTTCAGTTTTTATGACCATTCAGATATGACCACAATGGTCTGGTCCCAAAACGATCATATTCAGTGGCAGCCCCTAATGCACTTAAAAAGCAGTATGGAAAAAATTGTTTGGTTTACACTGATTCAAAAATATAATTAAAGTGCTACCATTCCTTTATTAATCATTGATCATTAGCAGTCAAGAATTTTGCAAGCTTTTTTGCACGCGTGGCCTAGTATCTTTTTCCATAACAACTACATATGCTTGAACACATTATCTTGTAGTAGCAATTCATTTGACCTTACAATTGATGTAAGAACTCGAAGAAATTGAAACGAGCATTTTTGACTCTGTTGGACGAGACCATTACCCCTCTCAGAGCAATAAATTCTATCAAACCTGAAGCTCTTAGTTATGAGCAATAAGGTGTATAGTTTAGAGGTTGTTTGACTAGATGGCCACAACAGGTTTCTTCTCCTCTCCAGTCGTAAAAAACTTAGTAACCATATTTTTCGGACCATGATGCAGTTAAAATCCCTAAATTTTCTCTAAAACTGATCGACACCTTATAAACTGACTGCTTTGTGCTGCAGACTACAACGGCAGAGCATTTTTTTCATTTTTCTTTTTTTGTCAATCGCACAACATAACCACTCAAGTGAAAAACATTTTTTCTGTTTTATGTCGATTGTACAGCGGTACCAGAGCACACATGGCACATGCGCCCAGTAGATAGCAATGAAGTGGTATGCTTTTAACACATCGTTGACACTCGCTTTTTCTGTTTTGATGCGACTTAAAATCTGGTGTGTACTATGTATGAAAATAAAACTATTTAATGTCAAGACAAGACAAGACAAGATAGTTTATTTTAGTCGCTCAGGAACAATATAAAGACAGGAATATAGAATTTAAGATAGAATTGCGACAGGGAAGTTGCGAAAAGACCTCGCGGTCATCGAGTCAAACAACCACCCTATATGTCGAGGAGACTGAGTTAGTCAATGATATTGAAATTTCAATTTTTAAGTGAAGTGCACCGATGTTATGTCATTTTGTTGGCTTGATCAGCCGTATTGTCAAGCTTCCAAAAAGATGTAAACACAGGATAGATAATATATTCAAGACTTGCAGGCGAATCTAATGACTAGATCCATTGAGCAGAACATTTTTATACTCAACATTAAATTTCTTGTATGATAATACCCTTATTTTTTGGGGAATGGAATTCCATACTTTGACTCCCTGATATTTAATGCATCTTTGTAATCTATTAGTCCGGTAGCGTGGTATGTGTAAATTAGAATTATCACTAGATTGTCTTGTAACTCGGCTTGAATGTTCAAGGGTTTTACAAAAATATTTACGGAACGAATTAGGAGTTTTGTTAGTTAAATAGCAATAAACAAATTTGGCAATTTCATGCTTAAATAAATCATCAAGTTGCAAGATATTAAATTTAAAATAATACGGTTTGACGTCATCTCGGTAATGACATCTGGCGACCGCCCTTACAGCTTGATTCTGTAAGGATTTCAATCTTTTGATGTATGTAGGATATGTGGATCCCCAGATTATTAAACCGTAAGATAGGAATGGATACACTAATGCATGATAGAGTTGTAGCATAACTTTTTGAGGAAAAATGTACTTTAATTTGGTTAATATTCCAACTGAACGAGCTACCTTTCCCTCTAACATTTTAATGTGTTGTTTAAAATTAAGATCGTTGTCTATTATTACTCCCAGATATTTAGCGCTATCGACTATATTTACTGGGGATCCATTACTTATCAAGGAAAGATTTGGAGAAATTGCTACTTTAGTTTGTTTCGGAGGAATAATTATGACCTTGGTTTTGGTGGGATTAATGGAAAGTTTATTTACGCAGCACCATTGATGAAAGTTTTGTAATTCTACATTGATTTTTGTTTGTAATTGTTCGCAATTCGAGTCCTTCACTATTAAACAGGTGTCGTCGGCAAAAAGTCTTGGTTGGCTCACTAAAGCATAATTTAGGTCGTTGATATAAATTAGAAAAAACAAGGGGCAAGCGACGAACCCTGGGGTACCCCACAATGAACTAATTTTAGGTCAGACCTTCTTTGATTAATAGAAACGAATTGTTGCCTGTTATAGAGATAGGAATGAATCAAATTGTACGCTACTCCTCTAACGCCATAGTTGCTAAGTTTTACCAGAAGTGTTTGATGCGACACAGTATCGAAAGCTTTCCGTAAATCCACAAAAGATAAAGCTGTGTAACAAGAATCATTAATGCCATCGTAGCAAGAAGTGACAACATCCAGCATTGCATGTATTGTAGATATGTTACTTTGGAAACCATATTGATTTTCATAGATTACGCTGTGCTTTTTGAAAAAATTGTAAAGTCGTGCATACAAAATTTTTTCAATAATTTTAGAGAAACAAGTAAGTATGGAGATGGGCCGATAATTATTCTTGTCATCTTGGGCTCCAGATTTGTGAATGGGGACGACCCTGGCAATTTTGCAATTGGTAGGAAAAATGCCTTTAGTGAAAACAAAGTTCAGAAATAAGTTAAGATAAGGGGCAATAACAAATCTGGCTGTTTTTAAAAAAAAAGGGCTGGATGTTGTCATGACCCACTGCTTAGTTTTTCAAGGAAGTTATTAGATTTAAAACTTCATTATTAGTTGGTGGTACAAGATAAATGGAATCCGCGACCTTTTTTTTGAGAAAGTCCTTTGATTGTTTACCCGTGGCATAATTTATGTTATCTGCCAATTTTGGTCCAATGCTACAGAAAAAATCATTAAATTGATTAGCAATGACATTTGGGTCCTGTGTGACTAGTTCATTAATTTTTAACATGGCGGGAGGATCACGGCTCGGTTTACTTGGCAAAACTGATCTTATTATCTCCCTCGTTTTGCGTGAATTCTTTTTGTTGCGTTCAAATTCGGAATGAAAATGAATCTTTTTAGATAAAGCTTTGATTCTAGTAAGTGTATTGGAATAATGCCGAAAGAAAGTTTTTTCAGTTAAATTACCTTTGACAAAATGAGTTCTAAACATTGCGTTTTTTTTTCGTATGGAGATCAATATTCCATTAGTAATCCAAGGCTTGCTAGCAAGTTTTCTTTGCTTCCGACTCATTCGTTCGAGTGGAGCATGTTTGTCAATGATTTTGGCAATTAAATTTACAAACAGATCAAATATTTCATCAAAATTGTCAGTATTCAGAGGGAATTTACTAGAAATTAGGTTGCCTAATTCCTTATCTAAATCATTTGAGAACGCTTCTGAACAAAAATTCTTTTTATTTCTATATAGTGGAATTGGTGATTTTGTGCAAAAAGTATCAATTTTATTAATTTTACACATTATTGGATAGTGATCAGTTATAGCGCTAAGAACTACACGCGGTAATATTGAGTGCGCTGAATCATTGGTGATAATATGGTCAATAACCGTTGCCGTTTTGTCCGTGACCCTGGTTGGTTTAGTTATAAGTGAAAACGCTCCATTACTTGTTATTGCTTGCATGTATCTGTCAGCCTGAGGATAATTTTGATTGGTTTTGTTGATGTTAATGTTCATATCGCCCAGAATGTAAAATGTTTTCTTTTCATTTCCAAGTTTTTCCAAACATTCCGAAAACTCGTCTATAAACTTAACAACGTCTTCGGTTGGATGCCGGTAGATAGAGCCAATTATAAACGATTTTGAAGAATTGTTAGTCACGATTTTTAGCCATATGGATTCCGTACCAAACAATCGAAAACTTTCAAGTTGGGTGAATTTAAGCTTCGTATTCACATAGACGGCGACGACGCCCGCTTTTTTGCTGGGTTTCGCATAGAAAAAATGATAACCTTGTAGTTGGATATTTTTCAAAGGTTGATTTATCCGGGATTCAGACAGACATATCATATCTGGTTTGAAGGGAAGCAAGCTGACAAATTCATGCAAGTCATCAAAGTTTTTATGAAGAGATCTAATATTAAGATGCATTAGTATCAGGGAGTCACTATCCTGACTTGGGATTGACTTGTTGTCGTAAATGTCAAGAGTATCACAATCGGCAATGTTGGTAGTTGAAGTATTAAAAACTTGGTTGCACATATTACTGGGTTCATTTGTGGGGTCGGCTGCTTGACTCATGCATAGGGCCTCTGACAACTCCCCATTACACGATAAACGTAGCGCCATGACCGAGCAAAAAACAGAAGAAAAACAAAAAAACAAAACAATGAAGAGGTATAAAAACGCACAGAAATTAATCACTAAGCAAAGTAACGAAACAGAAGCAATCAAACAGGCAGCTACCAAGTTGCGTAAACTCACGTTTTGTAGAATATAAATATAAGGTGCAGATAAGTAAAATGTAGGTTTTGTGTATCAATGCAATGTGAAACAGTACCAATAGTCTTATAGTAAGTGTGTAATCACTTAAACTATCCAAATTTTAACAACTTTGCTCTTTGAGATGAACGTTAACGATTTAATTTAGGTGCAATCTATAGAAGATGAACAAATATTTCTGACAAACAATGCCAATTACAAGGGATACTTTAATATAATTATAGAAAAAGAAATAACTCTTTATGAGTGTTAAATCAGTCAGTGACAGTA
Source organism: Trididemnum nubilum (assembly GCA_963965965.1). NCBI lineage: Eukaryota > Metazoa > Chordata > Ascidiacea > Aplousobranchia > Didemnidae > Trididemnum > Trididemnum nubilum. The sequence continues at coordinate 1,426,866 of OZ014488.1, read as the reverse complement.
ATAACACAAATCTCATTCTTAGAATTAATTCACCAAGATAATTAGCTCATAATAAGCCAGTTATTAATTTTCATCAGAAGAGTCACTGCTATACTGGTCACTGCCGGAATGTTCACCTTCTTTGAGTGATTGATTCTTTATTGGTTGATCCACTCTCTCGTTGTCAACAAAAAGTCGGTATTCGCAGTCTTGTAACTTCCAAGCAGTTTTTTGCTTATTTTTTTTTTGCCTCAAGAAACAATGGCATTAATGCCTTCTTTTGCTTTTGCAGTTCTTTTGGAAGATGCTCGGTAGCGTAGACGTAGGAGGCAGTCGCATGCTTCGCCTTTCGCTTAGCGTTATATTCTTTTAAGTTTCTCAAATTTTGTGTAAATTGGTGTTTGTCGAAAATATTTATAAATTTAATGATTATGGGCCGAGTAATCTTTTTATGTTCTTTATTGAAAATGGGGTGTTGCGGGAGACGATGAATATCAGCTAGTGGAATGGCATTCGGGTCCTCTATTTTTAAGCCCTCCTTTAGGAAATTTCTAAACAGCTTTTCTGTTTGTTCTCTTTTCTCCCAGGCAATTTCATCAATGCCGTAAATTAGATAATTGAACCTTTTGCTGTAGAGTTCACTAAATAGTTCTTGATGTTTTGCTCTCCTTTTTACTTGATCACTTTCCATTTTGATTTCATTTATCTGGTTTTGAAGTTCGGAATTTGTTTTCTGATATTCAATTTGATCTTTCTCAAGTTTTTCAATTCTAGTTTTGTGTGCAGTCAACCTCTTTTCAAAACAGGTAAATCGATTTTCTAGCTTTTCCAATTTTTGCTCAACCAAACTGAGAGAATTAATGATGAAATCTAATTTTTTTGCAATGTCAGTCATTTTGAACATTCAATCCTTGAATTTCTTTTTTAAAGATTATTGAAAATCTGCACTAACTTAATCACTGATTTTGGTCTGAGAGCTTACAACTTGTAGCTGCTGTTTGCTTTGAATTACAGACACATTCGAAAAAGCGTCTGAACTGTAGAAGCGTTTTTGCTCGAAGCGTCAGTTTTTTGATAGTGTGACTTGTAGCCCGATGCATCGAATGGTCCAGAAAATATGGTACTTGTTTTTTGCTACCTAAATTACTTTAGTGTAGTGTGCTATTTATCTTTTTATTCAAAAAAGAATTCTTTTTAAAAAAGTTTACACCCTGCCTGATGAACCCATTGGGAGAAAACAGCCTGTAGTGTTTTTGTTTTTTTTTAATTTTAATTTTTAACTGAACTTCCTTGTACTGTTAGTGTGTCATTTATTGTATCCTATCATGATAAAAAATAAATTGCATTTGAACTTTAGAACAATTTTATTGTCAACTTAATAAACATTAACTTGACTTCTGGTGAAGGTTTTGTTCATAGCTCAATTGCTTAAAAGAAAGTTATTAAAAAGTTTGCATGTAACAAATGATATTTAAAAGATAAAACTTACTAGTAAGCCCGCATATCGATCATCATCAGCATAGGAATCATGCAGCCAAACAAATTCTTCATGTTGACGAACGACTGAAAATTCATTTGACTTAAACTCCTTAACAGTAGTCTAAAAAACAAAAAAAGTGTATCAAAACTTTTTAAAAATTGCAAACATTAATCAGAAGTATAAATAAATTGAAAATAAGAAAAAACTAATTGCATTATTGCTTGTTAAATAGCATGCTAAAGTCATCTCTTTTAAAAGCCTGTTGTTTGAAACTGAAAGATTAAATGTAAAGTGAATGAAAAAAACAAACAAATGCACTAAAATTAATAGTAATTTATTTAAATTGAAGAAACATTAAACCTGAAAGTATCTTTAAGTAAAAGAGCACGCATTTTTACTGAAAAAACATTACGATTTTTCCAAGTTAAGGTAAATTTCTGAAAAAGTTGAAAGTAGAAAAGCTTATGAAAGTAGATCGTTTATTTGACATTGATTTTTTGAAACTTTACTCTGACAATAATCCTGAAATCAAATGCAGAAAGTGCAATTGTACAGTCAACTTCTAATCTTAACTGTTCAAACCATAGTTGCACCTTTTTTACACTTAATATGTATAAATTACTGTAGTCTGTACTGTACTCCATTTAAACTCTTTTAGACTATCAGGTGATAGTTAATGTTCTGTAGTTAAAGTATTTTGTTTTTTTTGTCGTATTTTGTTTTTTTTTGTGTTGCTGCAGCAAGATTTTCCAGTAGAATATTAATCTGATTAGGACATTTGTTTTGTTTGAAATCTCACATGCATTGAACTAACCACTGAGACTGTGTGAATCAATCAATCATGCAGCTACAAACAAAGCTGTGAATATTGTTTCAACATAGAATAGAATCTGCAAATGACAAATAAGCCAAACATTAAGTTTCACGAAATACAAAAATGTGACAAATTAAGTAAACTGACAAATTAGATGTTGGCGAATTAGACGAATTGGAATGCATGTAAAAGATAAGAATTTTGCCGAGACTAATGAAAATGTGACCAATTAGGCAAACTGACAAACTAGACAAATTTTACTGTATATGTAATGGTCAGAAATTAATTGTAATATGTAATGGTCAGAAATTGACTGCGATATGTAATATGTAATGGTCAGAAATTAATTGAACTGATACACACAAACAATGTTTCATTACTCCATAAAAGAACTTGTATGTATCCCCAAGAAAAGCGTAAGATATCTTTCTCTGCTGATTTCACATTGCTTCTCGTCACACTTCACATAATTCTGTAGTGCACAACTTATGATCCACCCTGTATCTTAGGCTAATCTGAAAATCTTTTAAATATATATACATTCAATATCCATTATATATAGAAGTGAGGAATGCTATAGCAAGGAAAAAATAAGCATTCAAAACGTTTTGCAAAACTGGGATGGAAGAACACAAAATATCCTATAGGAAAATGAGAAATCAAACCAAGAAAGTGATTGCTAAAGCAATGAAGACGGAAGCTGAAAAGGAAATGGAAGAATTACGTGAGAAACCAAACAAGATTTTCAAATTTGTAAAATTTATGAAAAGGGATGGAAAAGATGTTGAAGGAGGAAAATGGATTTAAGGGTAGAGATGGAAGAATTGGTTTCAGTCAAGAAGATCGATGTAAAATATGGAAGGAACATATGGAGAAACTTGTGAATGAGGAAAATGCTTGGGACCACAAGGTGGACGCTGCTGTGGTTGAGGGGCCAGTAGAGAAAGTTTCTCGCTAAGAAGTGAGAGAAGCGATCAGGAAAATGAAACAGGGAAAGGCTGCAGGGCTCTCTGAAGTAACAACGAAAATGATTGTTGCAGGCGGCAGAATTGCAGAGGAAGTGATGTTACAGCTTTGCCAACCAGTTTTGGATGGAAAGGGAATCCCTAACGAATGGAAAACCAGCGTTGTGGTGCCAATTTTTAAGGGAAAAGGAGATGTAATGAACTGTGGTTCGTATAGAGGAGTGAAGTTGCTGGAACACAGCATGAAGATTATTGAAAGAGTGTTGGAGAAAAGAATACGAGCAATAGTTGATTTTGATGAAGCACAGTTTGGTTTCATGCCTGGAAAGGGAACAATTGATACCTTATTCTTAGTACGAAGGTTGCAAGAAGAACATCGAGCGAAAGACAAAAGAATGTACATGTGTTTTGTTGATTTGGAAAAGGCATTTGACAGAGTACCTAGAAGAGTGATGGAATTGGCAATGAGAAAGAAAGGTTTGCCTGAAATCCTGGTCAAGGCGGTGATGAGTCTTTATGAAGGAGCAGAAACGAAAGTTAGAGTTGGATCGGGTTTGTCGGAAGAATTTTCTGTAAAAGTTGGTGTACATCAAGGATCTGTGTTGTCACCTTTGTTGTTTGCAATGGTGATAGATGAAGTAACGAAAAATGCAAGGAAAGGATGGATGAAGCAAATTCTTTATGCAGACGATTTGGTCCTAATCGGAGAGACTATGGAAGAATTGAAAGAGAACTTTGATGAATGGAGAGAGGCGTTTGAAAGCAAAGGGATGAGAGTGAATCTTGGAAAGACAAAGTTGATGGTGAGTGGGATGGAGGAAGAAGCTTTCGACAGTAAGATAGATCCTTGTGGCATGTGTGGAACACGAGTTATGTCTAACTCGGTGTTATGTAGAGCATGTGGTAAGTGGGTCCACGCAAGATGCACGGAGAAGAAGAAAGTTTCAGTTTATGTAAACAAAAACTTTGTTTGTAAAAAATGTACAAGCGTGGTAAACAACTTTAAGGAATCAGCAGATGAAAAATTGTGTGATGGTGTGGAAACTGTGAGCAAGTTCACTTATCTAGGTAACAGATTGAATGTAACTGGTGGGTGCGAAACGGCGATAACTGCTAGATCAAGAATTGGTTGGATGAAGTTCAGGAAATGCAGCGAAATACTTAAAGGCAGACGGTTTTCATTAACGATGAAAGGAAAAATTTACAAAAGTTGTGTAAGATCAGCTATGTTGTATGGAAGTGAAGCATGGTGCTTGAGAAAAAAAGAGATGGCAATTTTGAGAAGAACCGAAAGAGCTATGATTCGAGCGATGTGTGGTGTGAAGCTATTGGATCAAAGAAACAGCAAGGAGTTGATGGACATGTTGGGCATAAACGAGTCTTTAGATAGGATGGCTAAAGCAAGCAGTATACGGTGGTACGGTCATGTTTTGAGGAAAGAAGATGAAAATGTAAGAGTGAAGGCTTTAAAATTTGAAGTGAGTGGTAGTAGAGGAAGAGGAAGACCGAAACAAACGTGAAAAAAGCAGGTAGAGAATGAGATGAAGAAAAATGGACTGGGGAAAGAGGATGCATGTGATCGAACGAAATGCCGAGGAATAGTAAAGACAATGACGATACGAAATCCGGCCAACTCCGTCGACGGGGAAAATACCGGATCCAAAATGTGATGATGATGATGATATAAATACACTTAGTTACACAAAGTTTCTGTCAGCAATATTGTAGGTGAAACAAATGCAAAAATCTCAATAGCTTGGTAAATATGAGCAGGATCAAATTACATGGCTGAAACAACTACAAACTGCATTATATCAACAAAAATATGTTCTTCTTTGAGTTCCAAAAGGGGGTTCGACCCCCAAAACCTCCACCCTGGGTGCATCACTGCTTTCTAATATTGGCAACTCTGGGTTTTAAAGTTTGTGACATCAGAAAGGGATCACTTTTAGTAAAGTTTCTTGCAGAATCAAACATCACATTGCTTATTTCGAAAAAAATTTTGCAAAGTCATTCTTTTATGATGTCACAAAACTTTGTTATGCTTGCGTCATCCTTGTTTGATGTCATGATATTTCAAAACACAGGGCTGCCAATGGAACGAAGTCAAAATGCATTTAATCTATTTTCACAGGTAAGGGAAATAGTGAAATAATGCTTGGGACACTTCTTCATTACCTCAACTAGTTCTTATTTCTTTAATAAAACCGATCTTAAAGCAGAGTATGAAATTAACGCTTGCCCATTGTCCGAGGCAAACTGAAATCATCTTGGGCAAGTTATTTCCTGGCCTCACTTGCCCAACAGCAAGTCAATAAAATTCAGCGAATGAAGTCAGTAACTTCAAACAAGATTAGTATTTAAACACACAAATTACAAAACAATAAAATAAATGCAAGCAAAGTAGCAGTAAGCTCTTTCTTGCTTCATTTTTACGCAATCACCACACTTAACGTGTACCGTATATTCAGACGTATAAGATGACCGTCAGATAAGACGAGGTAGAAAATTTGAATAAAATTTTGTACATTTATCATATATCGGTCAAATAAGACAACTGCTAAATTCTTGCATGTTTTTCTTACAAAAGTTACATTTGTTGCATACCAATGCACACTTTTTCCTAATATCGCTGCTATTCTCTCGCTTTTTTTTCTGATTTACACATCAATGCACGTTTTGCCATTTTACCGCCAAATTAGCCGAGGCAGAAAATTTGATCAGCGTGGCACAGCGCCAGATCATTCTGGCGCTTGGCATTAAAAAATTTAGTGCCAATTTGAAGCAGAAAACGCAAATTTTATGTTTTAATCGCACATGCAAATATGATACCCCTAGCGCAAAGTGCAAAATACGATAGTGCTAAGTGTATAGTGCAAAGTGTTGCAAAATTAGGTCCAGAAAATCGGCTTATTAAGCCGAAAAATACGCTATTTATGATGTTGAATAAAAACACTTTTCTTGCACGTTCTTTATTTCTATGCATTAACGCATTTTTCAAATGAAAAAATCTTCATGTGATAATTAAGATATGACTTTTATATCGGTTGTGTAAAACAAACCCAATTTTTAAGGGTGGTTTTTTGCACTTTAAGGGTCGTCTTATATGCCGAAATATACGGTACTTTAATTGCACACACATCATTAATTGCAACTAACACTTCTTAATCACACAGAGATTTGTTTGACACTAAGACATGCTTTGCAATTTTTTTGGCAGAAAATGTTTCGTTCCTTCTCAAAGAAAATTTTTCTACGCTTTCTGCACTAATTGCTCTTTCGAGTGTCACAAATCCTACCCTGTGCAGTAAGCAATCGTGATCGAAATTTGACAACTTCCTTTTTTATTTGTTTCCAAAATTTTTCTAGTTCCTCAATCAATCACACAAAAATGTTCAGTTTTGTAGCTGGTGCAGTTTGCAAGATATGAGCAATTGCAAAACAAAATTCATTTGTAGAAAAGGCAACGTCAATTATTGTTAGTGCAACTATTGAAACGATTACAATCCAAAACTCAATTTTTGTGAATTGAATGATTGAAAAAAGCAGGAATAACTTCTGGGATATTCGTAACGCAAAACAACTAAGATGTGATGCTGAGTAGAACAATACATGTGCTTTTTGCAATCGATTAACATTTTTTCGACGTAATAAATGCCAAAATATTCTCCAAATTTTCGCCTAAAATGTGACTTATGACAAAACAGAAAAAATAATAATAATGACAAAAATCTATGAAAATTTTTTGTTGAATTTTCCAATGCGATATAGTGGATGTTGATTCTTTTGAATGTTTTCATCAGAGATGTGCCGAATAATCAGCATTGGTATTGGTATCAGCAAGTATTGGGAATTTTTCTGGAATCGCCTTTAGAATCGGCATCGATAAAATATGGCCGATACTTGCCAATTCTTTGAACACAATAACATTGCTAATTTTTTCCAATCAGATTATTTTACATTTGTATTTTTTACCATACAGACACCAGCGCAGCCAGAAGTAAAAGAAAAGAGGGGAGACAAAATTTTTTGTTATGATTAAAGCATATGCAAATCACAAAAATCAATTTATGCAAATTGTAACAAATTACAAAGTTTTAGCAATAACAAGCAGTAGTCTTGCCGTCGTTCATGCAGCAGGCGCGTAAAAATAAGTAATGAAAAAGAATAAAGTAGTTTCACGTGGTTTTACAATTTCATTTTATTTGACAATGCAACAGCGGACGCAAAAACGTGTTTTGTTCACATAAGACCACACAAAAAATTCGCATAGATTGCCGTTTTTATTCAGGCAAGCTGGCATAATAATATTTTAACTTTCAAATGCAGCATATTGTAACAAATTAAAAACAAATTAACTGTATTGTGATTTTTCCATACTAAATTTCACTAACTGATTACTGTACCGTTATTAATATTGTTGGAAGGAGGAATATCAAAGCACTGAGCAAAAATAATGCAATAGCAATTGACCATTCCTTACAGAGTAGTTATTTTCTCAATCATATGATGCGAATCTAACATGAGCATTTGTGAAAAAATGATCACAACGAAATACTATGGGTTTACTTATATACAGGACACCCACGAACAAAATTAGGTGAAAACTGCACACAATGCTTTCATTGCAAATTTATAGACCCGGTCTATACACTATGCAAAAAATCATGAACGTAGTAGTGCGTATCTTTAATATGTTTGAAACATTAACTGGCTGCCTGTTGCTGGTTAGGCGATTTGCCGGACGTACCAAATTTCAGTTAAACTAAACTACAGATGAGCTTTTGCATTCACGACTTTACGCACAGTGTAGTTTGGGATCAGGCGAACGATGTCTGAGTGACTTTTTGCTTGCAACCAATCATCATGCTTCATTTAAATTGACACAATTTACACACCGTCGTCAGACTTGCTACTCTGATGTACCAGAACATTGTAATAAATCAACACAGTTATAGGGTGTTATATTTAGATATAGAAATTTATCAAAAAAGATTTTCTAAAAATAAATTAATGTACATTTACTGTAATAAAAGACATCCCATTACAATACAATAAAGTTTAAAAATATGCAACCACTATGTCACGAAATTGTGTCATTTTAGAATATGTTGTAATCCTCTAAAATTGAAGACCATAAAAAAAATTTTTTTAATCAAATAAGTAGTTTTCAAGATATAGGCTTTCAAAGTTTGGGCCTCCACTAGGTGTCGCTCTTTATCTGCTTTACTATTTTTTTGTTTTTTGAGCGATTTATGGGTGATTTTTGAGGTAGAAAGATGACTGAAATGTCAATTCCACCATTTTGAAGGTGGAGAATCAAAAAACAACATTGTTTTTTCTCCAAAACAATTTTAGCAGTTTTTGGCACTTTTGAAATTTTTTTGGGTAGGCAATAAAATGCCCCCAAAAACTCCATGTGGGAGACAGAATACCAAACAAATTTAATGTTCATAGAGTTGTTCCACAACCATACTAACCATGCATAAAATAATTTCAGATAGCATTTTTATCCTTTTTGAATAAAACTCTGCTCTAAACACACTAATTTTAAAAAAAAGTATCAAGATTTGCTGCATTTACCTTGTTTGGCATCAACTTTGTTAACATCATAATTGCCCATATAAATAGTTGTGTTACATAGAAATTGTGACATAGCAATATACCGTATTTATTCGAGTATAAGTTGCATTTTTTGTTCCAAAATATTGCCAAAAAAGTCATGTGCGACTTATACGCGAATATATCAAGTGCATTGTATGCGACACAAAATTTTTCTGAGATATTTTCATGCTATTGCTTTCTATGCTATCGCCTTTCATATGATCGCGTTACTTATCGCCTATCTACACGAGTCACATTACATTGTATTTTCTTGCCACCTTCATGGGATGCTGATGAGGATGTTCCAGAGGTAAACTGGGACTATTTGAGGACAGTGACAGCAGTGATGACTTCAATTGTTTTTAATTTTTTGTAATGTAATTGCAATGAATGAATAATGTTTAAAAAAATTTTGTCCTGTTTTTCATGTCAAATATGAGGGTGCGACTTAAACACACATGCGACTTGTACTCGAATAAATACGGTAGTTTTGTTAGTATTATTGTTATTAATTAAAACTTTCCAGCATTTTAAGTTAAAATTCAAAGTATTCTCATACAGGCAATAAAGTACCATTGGAGATAATAACAGTGCTATACTTTGAAGATTCAGTGTCAGTAAAATCATGAAATAGTTTGATTTTGCAGATTTATGCTAAACTGTTGGTATATAATCATAGTGCCATCAATTGATTAACTTCATGGAGCCTTGTCTCATAGGATTGTTTAGCAAGAGTAGCTGTCATGAAACTTGGTATGGAAGAAAACCTGGCTTTATGTTGCTGTCTTCACTTTCTGACACGGAACTGGAATTATTATCTTTCAGATCTCAAACAAAATTATTGACAGAAAATATTTCTTCCAAGCACATTCATTTGCATCATCATGCTTCTTAATTGAAAAAGTTTTCAAGTCATGTCAGTTCAAAATCTTGCATTTTGTTTGGTAACCATAATCAAAAATCTCGCAAAGGATGTTGTGAAATTACTTTGGAACTAGCTTAAGCTTTGGCTTCCACTTTTCCTAGCATTATTCCAGGCAAAAAGATGTGCATTTCGTGCTGGATTACAGCAAAATCCAAATCAATTGAAATTTCCAGTTCAATCGAACAATGTACCAGTACTGCAAGTGACTGGGAATCAGCTTCTGGCAATATAGCTCAAGAAAAGGTCAAAACTGTCTTGCAATTGTTTGGTGAATCTCCTGTAGCTATGCAGAGTAATGCTCTCCACCAAGAACAGCCTTTTGTTAAATGCAAGCTTTCATCTGTAGCTTAAAATTTGTTCACATTGCTGTTGATGATACCCCTAACATGAGCACAGATGCAATAGCTGCTCAAGATTTGATGCAACTTATGCTTGAGCTTAAAACAAAATTCCAAACTGCCAAGTCACACTCTGACAAAGTGCAATTTTTGACTTGCAAACCATCCTCATAGACTATTTAAAAGACAGCAGAATTTTTTCGGTGCAAAGTTTACACTGTCCAACAAGCTCTAGTACTGAAAGCAAAAGGAGTTCTTGCCAAGCCTACTGAAGGTTCTTGAAAAAGCATTGATGAAGAAACAGCATCTTAGTGCGAGCCTAGGTTTTTTTTTTCAAAATCTGCTTTCGGTCATTTGACCGATTTGCCAGATATTTTTTCGGTCATTTGAATTATTTTTCGGTCATATTCTTATCAAAGCAAAATGAACAATATTTCACTTTATTGAGTTTTCATTAAAAGAATACGAACACAAAACGAAATTTGCAAAACACAGTCATAAAAACAAAGCTGTTTAGATCAAATTACTTCAAGCATTATCAGCTAAATTGATGCTACGCTCTGCAGCGGGTATGATATAAACAGACACTGCAGTGATGCAAAAAGGCGTCAAAAAAAAAGCGTTAGATAGCATATTCAAGTTACAAAAGTCACTAAGTAATTCCGAATGATTTAACGATCGCAGAATGATCCATCTTTAACTAAAACTAACCTATAAAAAGACTTGTGACGAACGACACAAGGTCGCAGTTTTGCTCTTTCACAATGCGAGAACAACTCAAAAAACATTACCTGTAGTGGTATTTTTTAAAACTTTTTAGCGGGTAAAAATTTGCAACACAAAATCACGACTTTAAAAAAGCGTTAAACTTAAACAAACCGAGAAAAAACAATCCTGCACAAAATATGTCTCTCAAAATTTAGCCGTCCATATTTATTCTTCTTCAGCCGTTGGCATGTTGAGGTGTGAAGAAAAAGCGCTGGAACCCCTGCTCTTTGCGTTGTACCTGGACCGCTTTGCAGATTGTAACCAATGATTGTATGCATAGGTGGGCACAAGTCCGTTAATAACGTAGCCAAGTTTTTCATTAACTCGTTAATCCGTTAAAAAGTTTTTTCATGTTAACGAACTAAATTAACTTACGTTAAGTTCTGTTAACTTCTGTTAAAGTTTTTATCGTTAATATCTTGCCCCATTCATTCATCGTACCGGTACAAATTAGTTTGCACTGGTAACACTTGTTGCATATTAGCACAAGTTTTATAAAAGAAAGCGAAGAAAGGAGCTCTTTTTTGTGGCAAGTAGTAAGCTGCAGCCGCATAGATCCATTAATTATCGCCGTTCGCAATTTCCAAAAATCTTCCGATCGCAGCTTTGACGCATCGTTAGTGTATTTAAACTTACTTTTATCTCAAAAATTAGATTAGACTGTAAACTGTAACTTTCAAAACACAAAAAGACCACCATGGCAATAAATATTTCCTTACGATCAGCTCAACAGCGTCAATACATGTTGTAGAAGTGAGTGAATAAAGAGAAATGTAAATTGTAAGCAAAATGTTAATGAATTAACGGACTTCATTAACTTCGATTAATTAAAGCTGAAAATAACGAATTAACGTTAACGGAGATGTGAAGTTTGTAAACGAACTAGAGGTTAACAAACCTAACGTTTTACATTAACTTGCCCACCTATGGTTGCATGCCAAACTGTAATCACAAGTTTTGTACGATTCAGCATTCAAGCGTAGTCGCATCAATTGTCACAAGTGAATGGTAGTCGACGATTTTTTGGGGGCGTTTTTAGTCTAGCCAAACGACTAAAACCTCGTTCTACAGTTGCGTTTTCAGCATTGAAACTAAGTATTGCTCTGGCAATCGTGGAAAGAGTGAGCCAATCCAATTCCTGTTCTGCAGCGATTGTCAAAACCGTTTGCCAATTGTCATCAGCATAACGACAATTTCGTAAAACTTCAAACTTAAAATTGTGCCATTCGTCTTCTAGCACTTCGGTTTCGGTACGGTCAGGGCTAATTTTGTAAAACTTATCTAGGGCAATGACTTCCTTTTCAAATTTTCTTCATGCAAGCTGGATTTTAGTTTTACTGTTTGTTTTTAACAAAACTTAATTGAACTCTACATCTTTGCCGAACTCGAAGAAAGAATAAAAATAAGAATCTCAGAACTTGAACTTGCATAAAGAATAAAACGAGTTCGTAGCTGTTGTTACTGCATAATATTATTTCTCTTCAATGCTTTGCACAGCGGTATGAACTTATTACATTGTTAAGTGCGCGATTCACAACTTAAATAAAAATATTAAAGAATTTACTTAGGACGAACCTTGCTCTGTTTCTTCATCATCTAGAGTGACCATGGGCGTCAGCAACGAAAGGCCATGGTTCCCCCTGGATTTTCTCACACTCTCTCTAAAACCTCCCGAATTTCAAACATTATATCGTTTTTGGTAGTTAATACTGGATCAGTGCGCTTTGCCCCCCTCCCCTTGAAAAATTTTCTGCCGACGCTCTTGAGAGTGACTGTTAAAATCGAATTGCTATCGTCTTCTACAATGCGCAGCGTTAAACTTGAAGATGAACTAGATTTGGCTTCGACGACATCTTCGCTGCTTGGTGATTTAAAAAAATGAACTGAAGTTCGACTGCTTACTGCAAAATTTTGTTTTCTCCTTTCTGGGCTCCAGTTGCTCTCTTTTACTGGAACCACTCAGCATACTCCTGTCAGTTGAGATGCAATCTTGTTCTGACTTTTAGGACTAAATAGAGTGAACTGATCTGAATAAACTCAGTGCTAAAATTTTTATCAACTGCTCCACAAGTTTATAATATTTTTTGGGAAGGCTTTATTTCACCGGAAATTTTTATCTAGTTTTTTATTAACTCTGACTCAAATCTAACACAAACTCAAATGCTTACTCTAAAACTATTCCCAAATCGAACCCTAACCCAAACGCTAACCTAAACCCAAATCTTAACCCTTAAAAAAGCAAATGAAAAAAGCGCGGATGAATATTTATCATTCTCGTTTTATTCTCTTCAAGTTGAAAATTTTCGGTGAAATAGTCACTACCTATTTTTTTTTCTATCACTTACCTTTACATAGCAACTCACTTTGTAGTTATCGTTCTGCTTCATTCATTAACGAGTGTGATAAAATAATAACTGTTTTTCGATGAAAATCGTACATTTTTTTGATTTCTGCTCTTTTAACGCATAGGCCTACCACATCAATTTCGACATTCGCGGCATGCTCAGATAAGAAAAATGCTTCAAAGCAATACTTGTTTAGAGAAAAGAATTATCAACAGCTGGTTTTGATTCTTGACATTGGCTCATAATGCTACGAGCCTGCGAATATTGTGTTGGCCGTGGTGAAAAAGTTTTCGGTCATTATGACCGAACAGACCAAAAATATTTCGGTCATTGCGCAAAAAAATCGGTCAATGACTGACAAATGACCAAAAAAAAAAACCTAGGTGCGAGCCTTTTATGAAGATAATGAGTTCACATGATTGCTGCCAGGTTCCAAACATATTGTCAGTATCGTAATAAAATCAATCAGCAAAAGCATGTTATTTTATGCAATTTGAAAAAAATTATTCATTGAATTTGGAAATTTCCACCCAAATGTTAAGATAAGCTTTTCCAAGTTTTGTTCTCTCAACACAAAATGGTGTGTTTTGTAAGGTTCATAAGGCAGTCATGCAGTTTGCATCTGTGCAATCCATCAAAATGCGAAGTTATTGGCTGCAGCTTGTCAATTAAATTATAAGGAAATTGTGCAGATCATAGTTTGCAATACATTAAACAACACTTGTATGGTTCATCGCTACCTAAATTGTCCTGAAAAAAATGCATTAATATCTGAATTACAACAATTGGAAAGTTTAGACCAAAACTCAGAAACAATATTCAAACAATGGCAATCTACTGGTCGAACAACACTGAATACTTTGACACTTCCCACTGATGAATTTATTGAATGAGCTGCATCTCTACTGGAAAAGATGACTGCTTACTCTTTCATTGCAAAAAGCCAAGCACAACATTTAAAAAATAGAAAAGAATCAATTCAACTTGATACTGTAATTGTCCTGCTTGATTTTTCTGAAAATTTTTCATTTGTTGTTCAAGATAAGGTACAAGGATTTCACTGGAACAAGGACCAATGCACTCTTCATCCAGCTGTAATATATGTTAAAGACCAAAACGAAAATTCATTAAAAGCTCTTTGTTTCTGTTTGTTCTATTAAGATTTGAATCATGAAACTGGTTTTCTGTATGCTGTTCAGCAAATATTGACAAGTTACATCAAAGAAAATTTTATTTCAAACAAAAGACTGGAATACTTCTCTGATGGATACAGCAGTCAAGATCAAAATTACAAAAAAATTTTTAATTTAACACACCATCTTCACAATTTCAATTTGGGAGCTAATGGTTATTTTTTGCCACAAGGCATGGCAAATCTCTTTGTGATTGCGTAGGAGGAATGATCAAACGTGAACTGACACAAACAACTCTCAAGCGACCCAAATAACCAAATTTTATCAATGGAGGCTGTACATGAATTTTGTAGAACTGAAATTACAAGTGTAAATTTTTTTTTTTTGATTGCAAAAGATCCACTTGAAAATGTTACGAGAACTTTTACGTAGAAGATATGCGATGGCAAGCACTGTTCCAGGAACACGATCATTTCATCATTTTGAGTTTAATTTGGTTGGAGTTTTTCAATTCAAACGTGTACCAGATGATAAATCTTTTTGTGGAAATCACAACTTTCTAATTCAATCAACATCTCTTCAGGTGTCAGATATTTCCTTGATGAGCTTTGTTTGCTGTGTCTATGATTTAAAGTGATGGATTGCCCATGTTCTTGAAACTGATTCTGTTGAAAATGAAATCTGAATCAATTTTCTACATCAATGTGAACCTTCCAAATACTTTTATTGGCCAGCTCATAAAGACATTTGCTGGATTTCATCATCACATGTGCTTTGTAAAGTTAATCAACCTAGATTGGCTTCAGCTGCTGCAGCTATTAGAAGTGCCAGCCTAAAATACACCATTCTTCAATCAGAACTCAGCCAAATCAAAGCATGTTTCAAATCTTTTGTGCATTGATCTGTTTCACTGGTACTAAATACTGCAGAAGTGATAGTAATCATGTGGCTTTGATTTGGACTGAAGTTCAGTTGGGTATTAGGGTTAGCTGGTATGGGAAACTTACAGGTAGAGTTGAGATTTGGATAGGGTAACCTCCCACTTGCTTCTCTAAACTTTTTCACAGTATTTTGTTAAACCCGTATTTAACACTTTGGTTTTGCGCTAGATGATCTCGCCAAGAGCAAATTTTTTTCAGAAAATCTATAATTTTTCTTTCATTTCACAATTCAAATTAGAAACAGGCTTTTAAACATGCTAGTTATGTATAATTTTCATTTTTAATTTTTAAAATATTAATTTTAAATAATTAGTATTTAAAGGAAAAAAAGTAAAAACCAAACAAATATTTTTACTTTAAATACTAAATCGATGAAATTTTAGTATCCATGATTTAGAAGTGAACATCATGCCTAGTCATCTAGCAATTGAACTACAAAATTTGAAAACTACAGGTTTCCAGAACCTACATATTTGCGAAGAATCAGAATATATCTGACCAAGGCTAATGTGCTAGTAGTTACATGTTTTAGTGCAAGTTGATTCTCGTGAATTATTATCAGTAGTTGTGTTTAATTTGCTCTCAATTCTAACTTGGAAGTTGCAGAATGCGCTTATAAATGCCTCTTTGCTGAAATTTTAGTGATTTCCTATTTTTCTTAATGTATTTTATCTTTGGTTCTATAGCAAAAACAACTATGTCTTCAAGAAAAAACGATTTTCTACACATTAATATCCATACTGTAAAACAGGATGAGATTTTGAAAATAATTGTAGTATGTTTACTATAGTTTTTCATTCAAAAAGGACAAAAACGCTATCTGAAAATATTCTATGCATGGTTGGTATGGTTATGGAACAACCCTATAAGCATTAAATTTATTTGGTATTCTGTCTCCCACATGGGGTTTTCGGGGCATTTTATTGCCTACAAAAAAATTTTGAAGAACTAAAAACTGCTGAAATATTTTTTCAGAGAAAAAACAAAATCATTTTTTGATTCTTCACCCTAAAATATGGTGGAATTGACATTCATCTTTCTACCTCAAAAATCACCCATAAATCGCTCAGAAAGCAAAAATAGTAAATCGGATGAGCGACACCTAGTGGAGGCCCAAACTTTGAAAGACTTAATCTTGAAAACTCGAAATGCAATTTGAAAAAAAAAAATTTTTATCATCTTTAATTTCTGAGAACTACAACATATTATGTTGCAATCACAGAATTTCGTGACATAGTGCTTGCATTGATTTGTTGTATTATAATGGAATGCCTCATAAACATTTGACATTGCACAGTTTGAAGTTGTAAGATTAATTCAAATCTGTCGATCGTCTGTTCTCCCAACCCCAGTTGAAAATAAACTTAAAGGATCAACCTGACACTGCAGTCATGCTTTTGGTAAACTACAAAAACTTTTTGAGCAACATTATAATAATTCCACCATTTTTCAGGTATATGGGCTCTCTAGGCTGTTGGTATAAATGCAAGCCTACATAAGGCGGTTTAAACCAAATATGTATGATATCTCTTTCAATAAAAAAAATAAAATAAAGCAAAATGCATGCAATCAAAATCTGTCATTTTGTATAATAACAATTCCTAATACAGTAAAATAAAAAACCAATTTCGACGTTAAAGATGTATGGAGAGTCATTCTCCTCAAAAAGATTTGCTTTCCTGAAACAATTGGTGTTTTTTTCGAATGTTTTTAATTAAAATATTCTCAAAATTTATTAAGGTCTTAAATTCTCAAAATTGACTTCCCTATGGTGACATTTAATTCCCACAGGTATCTGATTCTATTTGCTCCATTTCAGAAAACAATGCGTTTTGAAACAAAATGGATTGCGTTTTTGGGGACAAATTTGCACTGCTTCTTGCCTCATTTGCGTTCTCCCTAAAAAAACAATGCTGACGCGACATTACCTTTCTAAGATAGCGTGATACAAGCTAGGCAAAGATCTGAACAATTTTATGAGATACCAACGCTCCCTATACAAGCATTTCCACTCTCCAGGTTTTGTTTCTGTCTATCCTGTGTTACAAAAAGGCAAAGTGGCCTAATTCTTGTTTCAATAAAATCAAGTTTTTATGTGCGATTGTAACGATAATGTGACATCATAGATAAACTTTTTATTCATATTAACCAAAATTGATTTTTGATTGTGATTTATTTTCAGTGTTATGTTAACAATAATTCCCTTTGCTTTTTTCTACCCGAATATCTCAGAAACAATACACGCTAAACTGCTGCATTTTTTTGTAAAAGATAGAAAAGCTAATGACCTTTGAAAAAATTTTCAAAAAATGCCAAAGTTTTGACAATGCTTACTTGCAGCTCAAGGTGGAATTACACTTGAGTAGAGCATTTTTAAGGTAGTTTTTTTTTGACGTTTTGTTTATTTTTTGATAGTTTTTGTGAAATTGCGCTTTTTCAAAAGGGGGGAGACTGATTCCCCTGATCCCACCCTGGCTGCGCCAGTGCAGACCCAAACAATTTTTTCTACAAAAGCATTTACACTCGTTACGAAAGGAAAAAGTACAAATCCTAAATGAAAAATTGATCCAAAGGTTTTTTTTGGTAGAGCATTGCTTATTATTGTTTTGCTCCATTGCATATTGTACAATCTCAACTTTGCTTTCAGTGTCAACACCGGCTTGTTTGCAAAATGTCATTTTCATCTAAGCATGACTACACTTAAAACAACTTTATCCAGCATCTACATAAAAGTTACATAGTAATCAAAAAATCGAAATCGGCATTTTAACAAGAACCGGCATCGCTAACGGCATCAGCAAAGAATTTGGTATCGGTACATCCCTAGTTCTGATGTAATATTTTTGGAAAAAAAGAATGCAATGTGACTGCCATCCCAGAAAAAAAGAGATCTTAGACAAAAAGAGTCTATTGTGCACATTAGGGTGTTGCAGTTGCCTCGACCTCTTCAGATTTTTTTTCTACCTTCTTCAAAATATGAAGCTGCCAAAGAAAATCAAGAATACAAAGTTTCAGAAAAAAAAAATTGAGGTTTAGGGGTGACACAGTGACCTTTTTTTACCCAAGATTTTGTATTTGTTTGATTTTGTGCCACTAGATGGAGCTATGTGAAATCTGTGTTACTAATGAGTCATTGCAAATTTAAACATTTACTTTTGGTCTTATACATTCAAAAAAACTTCACAACTTCTAAAACTGTTTACATTTAAATTTTTTGTTCGTTTTTTTCAAAATTAATAGTGGTCAAAATTGATCACCTTTCTGTGTTGGGAAACTACAACAGAGACTCTATTTAAGTTAGAACTAAAGTATCTATTTTGGCTGGCTGTGTATAACAGAGTAAAACATAGCCTACCAAGCTACTTTCTTAAAAAATGATGGTGCAGACGATGTTTTAGGCCTAGTTATTGAAATCTATTGAACTGCTTTCCTAACTTAACTATAGTTACAGCAGAAGCTTACTAAAACCATATTTACAATGTTTTGCTGAGTAAGATACAGATTTATGGAGTTCAGTGCAATCTACTTAGTATAAGCTCCATAAAATCTGAACATTAGTATATCTACAAGCAATATACTATTACTAGATCTCTAAATTCTTGTAGTTGGCTGCCAGGAACTATTTCTAGGCCTAATGAGAATACTATTAAAACCACATGTTTTCCTACCATGAAGATGGAATTCCTCCTATTCATCAATTAAAAATAAGTGAGGAAGTAACAAAGCTGGTAGATAAAATGAAAACTTTGCACAAATGCAACTTTAACAGAACAAACAGTAGAAAACAAAACCACTGAAAACTTAAAAGCAAATTCTCTCTCTCTTCATTGCCCTCTTTTCTGTGAGGGCTGCAGGGGCAGTAGCTTAAGATTAAGCTACAACTCTTCACGGTCTTCCATCACCTCCATCATTTTGCTTGGGTGAAGTCCCAAGCAATTCCACCCATGATTCTCAATGTAATATTGATTTATCTAAAGTAGTTCTCGGTCGTCCAACTGTTTTTTTTCCCATTTGCTTTGGCAAGTAAAGCATGTTTGGAAGTTTTTCCTGAGGCATTCTGCTTACATGGCTAAACCATCTCAGCTGAGATCTTTCAATTTGAAGAAGTAGCGGCTCTAGAGATTTTGGAATCTAATGAGATGTGCACCTTGTCAATAATGTAACTCCTTTGATTGTTTGAAGAAACCTCATTTTGGATGCTTGCACTTGCGATCGCACTCTCAGCCATTACCGAATTTTATGACCATACAGAGATACAGTGTAGATAAGAAGGAACAAAGACTGTTTCAAAAATTGAGAGGTTTGCTTTTTTTCAACAATTCTCATCTCACAACAACTGAATAGCACAAAGCTCTCATTTTTCCAACTGCCTAGCCATTTCCGAATATCCAGTTCTTTGTCTTGTCTTCTGTCACTCATGAATGCATCCCCAAGATACCACTTAAATTTGCATATTTGTTTCTGTGTCGCTCTATTCAGCTGCAATTAGCACTGATTAGGGTTTCTTGAAACATGAAGTACATCAGTTTTGACCATGCTTATTTTTATTCCTGCAGTGTCATAAGCAGCTCCAAACCTATTTAACGTGCGCTGAAGGCCAGATTCTGTAAAAGCAGAATCAAATCATCAGCACATAGCAGGCAACTGATTTTTCAATTTCCTATCGTGGCAAACTCATCAGCTTGGTTACATTTGTCGATTCAATTCATGTAAGCAATGAAGAAGAGAAGAAACAAAATGCACCCTTGAAGGAGTTTAACGCCTATATGGAAAGCTTCGATTGCTTGCCATTTACTAAACCACGAAACTCCAGCCGGCACCATAGAATGCCTTAGGGAATGTAACAACTGACCATCAACGCCATTCTCCTGCAGAACCCTCCAAAGTTATAACAGCAATGAAATTATTCTTTTCAAAATCGACAAAGCATGAAAAAAAATTTTGCCATATTTCCAAAATTTTGCAAACATTGAAAAAAAATTTGAACACAACAATGAAATCTTTACCATCAAACCAATGTCGTAGCATGATTGAAAACTAAAGAAAAACCATTTTTGCATAGCATGATGTCTGATTGAAAAACTAGTATCAAGAATAAGAGAAAAATTTTGGCAGATAAAGAAAAGAAACAAAAATTCTGACAGCTTATTGATAAGACGCTTTTGTTAACACAGCTGTTTAGAATGAAAAAAAAAATACTGACATTGGGTAAATAACAATAAGCATTTTTTAGTTTAAAACTAGAGCCAGATACGAAATTAATTATTAAATTAGAAAAATACGCAACAATTTGGTATTAATTATGCTTGTGGCAGTAAATCTATAATGCAACTTTTGTTAACTTTGATTTAAGAAGTTCTCTTATTGGCTATATTCTAAACAACAAGTCCAAAAACAGTAGAAATGATCATATATGATCACAGGTTCTATTTATAGTCCAAAAACATTCAAAATGAAAAAAAAATATTTTTTAAATTGCCAAAATTTTGATGTCACTGTGCTACCCTTAAACATTGACAAATTTTGACAAAACTTGACAAAACGGGTTTTTGTGCAAAGCCTTCAACTTCAGCAAAGATAGAAGCTGCCACGATAAAATTTTAAAACTTATGGGGCAGTTGTAACACCCTAGTGCACATGGCAGCGAAATAAACCTGAAGCAGCATAACAAACAGTTCAAGAAATAATTATCTTTAAACTAAAGAGGGTCAGTCAATCCATGCTTAATTTGGTGGGCTGTCAACCTGTGTTTTAGAATCTTCACCAAACTTTGCATGGTGGTAGAACAGAGTGAAAAAACCTGTTTGCAAAAAATTTCGCCTTTCTACCACAAGCCATTCCCGAGATATGGCCTTTCAAAAATTGTGCAAATACGTGAATTTTGAGTACCGGTATATGTGGGAGTGATTTTGACCTCTAAAGCTCAAAGTTGAGGTAGGAAGATGCAGTAACTTGATACCTCCCATTTTCCTGACCATGCCAGGTCCAATAAAAGCGTTATTTTTACGTTGAAACAATTGTTTTTCTAAGTTATTTAATGATTTAGGTGTTTCTCTTTGGGCCTTGATTATGGGGTGCTCTGATTTTTTTTTTTAATATTTTTCATGGCTAACATGAAACCAAGGTATGCCAAACTGAATTAACATGTTATCAGGTATCAAATGATAGCTGAAGCATTGTTAGAGCTTTTTTTCATTTGCCACATTCAAAATGCGTAGGCTTCCTTAACCATATTTAAATATCATGGAACACGTTTATATCATTTTTATCACTCAATATCAGCGAATCAAATTGGATTTGCTCAGACTTAAACTTTTCTGCAACATTTGATTTTTCACCAGCAGTATATACCAAAACGCTAAGAGCATGAATTTTGTGGCATGCTAGTACAACTTTCATTGATGGGTGGGTCTCAATTTAAGTGTAAATGAATTACAACTGGAAGTCGGTGCTAAATTTACGTGCCGACATGGCCTATCACCATCATTTCATTGGCCTGAGCAAGACAACATTTGTAATATTCCTTTACAACCAATTATTTGCACAATAGACCGAGTAAGTGATGACATCACAATGCCCATTGTCTTGTTCGTACTGCAGATCGTAGTAAAATTCGCATATTTAAATCAATGGTAAAATTCTTACATACACGCATCTTCAAACAAATACTGTAGGTCAGTGGGCGACGTTTTTTGTTTGATTTTACTTCTTTTTGATAGGCCAAAGCTGCGTGATTCCATTTCAGGTTATTTCCATGGTCAAAAGTTTTTACAAATGCGAATGAAACTCATTTTAAAAAGGGTACTTTTGCATTATAAAATAGCGTTTTAATGCTGATTTAATGATATTTGATATTTCTGAGCAGAGTTGTGATAGGCATATAGGATAAAAGAGTAAAATGGTATTGTGTTTTGCACCAGGATGCAACAATGCAAGTGAAAAGAGTACCGTATTTTCCGGCAAATAAGTCGATTTTCTGGACATACTTTTTCGACCTAATTTTCTGGGGTCGGCTTATTGGGCGGAGATAGCTTTGGACCAAAAAAACAGCGATCAAAATAGGTCACAAAGAACAACCAACTAATTGCATGGAGTCATTCACTGATAATTACCGCAAAAAAACAAGCAATTGGACAAAGTTATGCACCAGTACATACTGCTTACGCAAACATACCACTTTGTCTTCTGCACGTGCACCATTACAAGTAAATGCACTGGCTTGTGAAAGAGGACAAAAGAGCGAAGAGAATCACTGCTACAGCAATTAAAAGAGCAACTAGGATCAATTTTACTGTGATTATAAAGGACATCCTTTGGTGCGTAATGAATGGAACACATACCTGACAAACTTTGCTGCAAAATTTGTTTGGTAGCGAGATCGTGGGGTTGATTTAAAGAAGAGTCAAGAGTTTTACTCAATTCATCTGTAAAGTGAGCAATATTGTTTTTCCGATGTCGATAGATTACTGCTATTGCTGTGAGGTGCTTGCTAGTTAAATTTGATAGTTTGATGAATAAGCTTTCACAACCAGAAGTATGGATAAAATTAGTTCTTAGGATCTCATAGTTGAGAGAGTCAGATATATAAAGTCACTTTCCCCCAGCATTTGTAGGTGAAGCAGCATGAATGAAATTATAATTCGGAAGGAGATGTCTAGGAAAGGCTGGTGTTTAATTTTGGTTTCCGAGAGGCCAATTAAATGCGATCTTGTGGATAGTTGGTCTATAAGTTCACATAGCTTGTCGTAGTTTGTTTGAAGTGATCGGATATTAAGGTGCAACAGAAATAGATTTTTCAAGGAATTGAGCATGCTGTTTGGGAAGTTTAAATCATAATATTTACATGGGGAAATATTTTCAGGAACAAGTGATATATCTGCAAAACTATTTAGTGTATGCAAAAAAAGAGATGTTTCAGTGGCTTCTTGACCCAACGAGAAACATTGTACCAGGTCGTTTGCATCGCAACCCACGATGCTTTTAGACGTTGCCATGAAAATCAAATACCGTTATACTGTTTCAATCACAAATGTTACCATACAAAGGAGAACAAGTTGATCAAATTCAACAAAGTAGCAATCATTCTGAAACAGAAGTTTGTTCAAATATTCAGTGAACAGTTTTACGTTCCGATCTCGACCACAATAACCGCCGCCCCATCGCAAACCTAACTCAAAATTAGCACTTAAATTTACCACTAAAAATAAGATAGACTTACTACCCCAATATCTCACAATAGAAAGTAGCGAAAATGAAGCTACAGCGACTGAGACCGGGAGTAAAGGATTGCCAGAAAGTAAACTCTATCAATCAAACAAAAAAAACACTAGTATCCTAGACTGTTTCTAACAACTTAATAAATCACTTCTGTAACTCATCTTCAACAAAATAGATCACATGAGGCAATAATGGAATTTGGACAATTGTGAAACCAAAATTAGTTTAGTTAAGCCAGCAACAGCTGCAGCCTCATCAAATCAAATTCTGTTCCAATTTCCAAAGATTTTTGCATCGCAGCTTCGTTAGTGCATTTAAACTTACTTTTATCTCAAAAATTAGATTAGACTGTAAACTGTAACTTCCAAAACACAAAAAGACCACCATGGCAATAAATATTTCCTTACGATCAGCTCAACAGCGTCAATACATGTTGTAGAAGTGAGTGAATAAAGAGAAATGTAAATTGTAAGCAAAATGTTAACAAATTAATGGACTTCATTAACTTCGGATATTTAAAGCTGAAAATAGCGAATTAACGTTAACAGAGGTGTGAAGTTTTGCTAACGGACTAGAGGTTAACAAACCTAACGTTTTACATTAACTTGCCCACCTATGGTTGCATGCCAAACTGTAATCGCAAGTTTTGCACAATTCTGCATTCAAGTGTAGTCACATCAATCGTCACAAGTGAATGGTAGTCAACAATTTTTTGGGGGCGTTTTTAGTCTAGCCGAATGACTAAAACCTCGTTCTACAGTTGCGTTTTCAGCATTGAAACTAAGTATTGCTCTGGCAATCGTGGAAAGAGTGGGTCAATCCAATTCCTGTTCTGCAGCGATTGTCAAAACCGTTCACCAATTGTCATCAGCATAACGACAATTTCGTAAAACTTCAAACTTAAAATTGTGACATTTGTCTTCTAGCGCTTCGGTTTCGGTACGGTCAGGGCTAATTTTGTAAAACTTATCTAGGGCAATGACTTCCTTTTCAAATTTTCTTCATGCAAGCTGGATTTTAGTTTTACTGTTTGTTTTCAACAAAACTTAATTGAACTCTACATCTTTGCCGAACTCGAAGAAAGAATAAAAATCAGAACTTGAACTCGCATGCAGAATGAAACGAGTTTGTAGCTGTTGTTACTGCATAATATTCTCTTCAATGCTTTGTGCAGCGGTATGAACTTATTACATTGTTAAGTGCGCGATTCACAACTTAAATAAAAATATTAAAGAATTTACTTAGGACGAACCTTGCTCTGTTTCTTCATCATCTAGAGCAGGGGTCGGCAACCTGCAGCCCGCGGGCCAAATCCCGCCTGTCGGCACATTTTATCTGGCCAGTGGCCTTTTTTCGAAATTGTGTATTTATCCTGCCCGCGACCTCTTTACGTAATTATGACAATTAGCGTAGCAAACAGATGTTGGCGATCACTATTTGATTAAACTGAAACCACGCTTCTAAACAATTACATGGCGCAATAGATTTGACCGGAAGCATTTCCGGGTTTTATTCCCTTAAAGACCAGCGGAAAAAAAAAAAAGAATTTTAGTTACACATCAAGCATTTCGCATCTTGACCTATGAAAAGACGGAGAGCGAGTATTTTTGCAGGAATATTAGAGTTAAATGCTTTGTAATGTCGTATTTGTTTGCCACTGAGCAGTTTGCTTAATAACCGAATTTCTGTTTTGTTTTCAGTTACAAACCAGAAAACATAGCCTTTGTAATTTATTTTAGCAACCTTAAAATGTTATTAAATTATAAAAAAGTTGATGAGGAATTGCGAGCTTTTAAAGAAGATTGGGAAAATAATGTCTTTCTTGAAAATCACTTAAAAAGACCTACCGTATTTATTCGAGTACAAGTCGCATGCGTGTTTAAGTCGCACCCTCATATTTGACATGAAAAACAGGACAAAATTTTTTTAAACATTATTCATTCATTGCAATTACATTACAAAAAATTAAAAACAATTGAAGTCATCACTGCTGTCACTGTCCTCAAATAGTCCCAGTTTACCTCTGGAACATCCTCATCAGCATCCCATGAAGGTGGCAAGAAAATACAATGTAATGTGACTCGTGTAGATAGGCGATAAGTAACGCGATCATATGAAAGGCGATAGCATAGAAAGCAATAGCATGAAAATATCTCAGAAAAATTTTGTGTCGCATACAATGCACTTGATATATTCGCGTATAAGTCGCACATGACTTTTTTGGCAATATTTTGAAACAAAAAAATGCGACTTATACTCGAATAAATACGGTACTTGTTTGATTTGCAAGGAATCTATGACATGACAACATAGACATTTTTGTGCATTTTTTTCGTCCAGATTTAGTGGAAACCTTATTTATGGCCCGCAGCCAATTATTGAGCGTAAATTTGGCCCGGCAGCATCAAAAGGTTGCCAACCCCTGATCTAGAGTGACCATGGGCGTAGGCAAGGGGGGGCCATGGTTCCCCCTGGATTTTCACACTATCTCTCTAAAACCTCCAAAATTTAAAAACTTATTTCGTTTTTAGTAGTTAATACTGGCTCAATTTGTTTTGAAGTCACCCCTCCCTTGAAAAATTTTCTGTCGACACTCTTGAGAATGACCATCAAAATCGAATTGCTATCG
This sequence comes from Trididemnum nubilum, assembly GCA_963965965.1. Classification (NCBI taxonomy): domain Eukaryota; kingdom Metazoa; phylum Chordata; class Ascidiacea; order Aplousobranchia; family Didemnidae; genus Trididemnum; species Trididemnum nubilum. The sequence continues at coordinate 1,400,728 of OZ014488.1, read as the reverse complement.
TCTTCTCCAATGTGCAGCGTCAAACTTGAAACTAACTAGATTTGGCTTTGACGACATCTTCGCTACTTGGTGATTTTAAAAAATGAACTCAAGTTCAACTGCTTACTGCAAAATTTTGTTTTCTTCTTTCTGGGCTCCAGTTGCTCTCTTTTACTAGAACCACTCAGCATACTCCAGTCAGTTGAGATGCAATCTTGTTCTGACTTTTAGGACTAAATAGAGTGAACTGATCTGAATAAACTCAGTGTAAAATTTCTATCAACCGCTCCACAAGTTTATATTATTGTTCGTTTCATCACTTACCTTTACATAGCAATTCACTTTGTAGTTATCGTTCTGCTTTATTCATTAACGAGTGTGATGAAATAATAACTGTCTTTTGATGAAAATCGTAGGTTTTTTTCGATTTCTGCTCTTTCAACGCGTAGGCCTACCACATCAATTCCAACATTTGCGGCATGTGTAGATAAGTGCTTCAAAGCAATACTTGTTTAGAGAAAAGAACTATCAACAGCTGGTTTTGTTTCTTGACATTCGCTTGCAGTGCTATAAACTTGCAAATATTGTGTTGGCCGTGGTGAAAAAGTTTTCGGTCATTTTGACCAAACAGACCAAAAATATTTCGGTTATTGCACAAAAAAATCGATCAATGACCGACAAATGACCAAAAACAAAACCTAGTGAGGTAGTAGTAGTAGAGAACCCAGGCCTGCAGACTGATGACTGCAAGGCAGATGCTATAACCACGGCTTATCTCATCATCAACATGGTAGAGATGGAACGCACATGTGTAGGCTATCCCAGTTGTACTCATTTGGCATTGTCCTACTAATATTCTACAAGCCTTTAGCAAATGCTATTGTTTGCCAAGTAGCCTACTGGTACACTTGACTTTCACGTTTTCTATAAATCCTCTATGTAGCGCCGTTTTTTCTGTTTTGTTCAAGATTCAAACCCGGACTCATTTATTGGTCATTTATGTGCGTTGTTTTATGTACCTTGGTTTTTATACACGTAATCATTGCAAAATTTGGACAATTTAATTTGTGCAAAGCACTATTTGACTTCCACCTGCTTTTCAAATTCTTCAAATCCGGTTGCTTAATATCACTTGTTTATTCCTTTATGATGTAAAATAGTATGCAAATTTGTTGGTCTTGCAAGCTGCGAGCTTGTGATGCCAAATCACTCAGGATTTTAGTGCCATCGAGAGAGGACATAATTTTAGATCTCCAGAGAAGCAGGCAAAAAGACCCAATAGCAAATCAGCAATTGCTGTCCTAATTTTTTGGACTGAGAAATTGTCCTTCCAAGAGCCTATATAGCTCAATTTTGGAGATTCTATTGCACGGCAATTTCAGAGCCGTTTGCATTAGTCTGCCGAATTGGCACCCCTTGGACAGCAAGCAGTTGAGGCTCCCGGTGTCTTTCCTACTTTGGGCCTTTCTCTTCCCTCTCTCTCTTGAGTGATTTGACAACCAAGTTTCAGTAGCAAGACCAGAATATTTTAAATTGAATTCAGCGTCTACATCCGGATGCTCATCGGTGAGTTAATTATTAGTTATTGCATTTGGATTCTCGATGCTAAATTACTACTGAATGTTAATGCTAAATTACTCATGATTATGTAAATGTTACCGTTAAATACTATTTGCTTAAGTTGCTTGAGCTAAACTTTATTTACAGTTTATAATGTTACTTGTCTTACTTACTTTGCGTAATATTTTATGCGTTCGCGAGTTTTGTGTTTCACATACTGTAATGTTGGTATTTATTGTTTGCGTTTTTTAGAAACCGCTTTCTGCTTACCGCTTATTGGACCACTTCGGATTGCATTGGATTAAATTTTCAAATTGGCTATAACAAGCATGTAACGATTTGCGAGTAGATGTTGTAAATCAAATCGTTAACAAAGTTTCGATGACTTCTTCCTTGCCGTCCAAGTTTCGATGAATTCTTCCTTGCCGTCAAAGTTTCGATGAACTTCATCTGACCGAATCAAAGCTTCAATATTCTGCATTTCAAAGATTCAAGTTTCGAATTTAATTGGACAATCCATTGATCGACCTTCAACTCCATTGGCTGGCCGTACGGTAGGAAATTATTTATTCAAGAACATTTGCTGAAATTATTTACTCAGGCTTTCAGCGTTCAGGCAGTGGCGCTACTTATGAGCTTTGAACCCTTATTTTATTGTGGCGTTTACCAACACCAGCTGAACATTGCGCCACTGTTATTCACATTGAGTTTTTTCTCAAACTTATATTATTGTGCGAAATTTAAGTCTGTTTCTCATTCGTATATTTGGCCGATTCGGAAGTCGATTTTGTTAGATTTGACAGTAGCCAGAAAAAATTTCTGAGATTTTTCTTGCCCAAATCCAGTTTGTTGCACCGCTTTGTTTGTTGTATTGTGAATACGAATTTTAGCAAACCTAGTGCAGACGAGTGTAGCACTATCGAATTAAGAGTTGGCAAGGATAACAAACGTGACAATGACGAAGTAATGAAATCGATTGACTGCCTCCAGTTTACTTTGAACCAGCACTATTTAATCGCTGAACGACTGATGTCACTGCGTAAACCAGACACTAACGAACTAAACCAAACTTTAGTTAAAATTTATCAGCTTTACATTGACCTAGTTTCAAATTTGTCTGATTCCAGGGCTGACCCTTCGGTCGCTGCTGCTGCGTCTAAAAACAAGATTGAGTTTGATGTTCGTAAAGGCGATTGGTTGGCAAAACATTCTAAAGCTAGTAGCAGCGTTAATCTTTTTGCAGAATCTAGCACTGTTCCAGCTCATGCTAAAAGCTCTAGTAATTGTTCTCGTTCTAGTGTAGGCTCAAATTCTAAATCCTCGCGAAGTTCAAAAACGTCGAATTCTTCGCAGAGTTCTAAATCAACTGCTCTTAGTATTAAGCGCATTAATGTGCAACTTGAGTTGGAAGCTGCTAAATTACAGGCAGATCATTTAAAGGACGGTATTGAAGAGCAAAGTAAGCTAACGGCCTTAAAAAATTCGATGCGACAGAGCAAAAGTCGTAGGAAAATTGAGCTCGCTAAGCAATGTTGCGATACTTTAAGCAAGATTGAGGAAGATTTTCCACATCTCTTGGATTTTTCTCACCCAAGGTTTCTATGGGCGTAAATACTAGTCAGTCATGCTCGTCTTTATTGGATACTGCTGTTGAAGTAAGTATTGGTCAGAGTAGTGGTCACTTGTTTTCTACTACTATTGATACTTTCTCTACTCCTCAAAATTCTGTATGGTCTTATCCAAAAACTTCTACGGTAAGTAGTACAGGTCGATACTTCTACGGTAAGTAGTACAGGTCGATACGGCGCAAACCAACGACCAGAGCTGGTCAGTGGTCTACCTTTATCTTCGACGTCGTCTCTAAGAGGTGAGTATGGGTCGATTTAATAGTTACCAACAACCTGGGAAGGTTGAAACGCCTATTGAGGCAACACCAAATCTCAATGTCAACGCAATTTCTCGCGTCTGCACACACTCTACAGTAAGTATCGGTCAATCTGTATTGGATCAACAGTTTGATACTGTCGAAAGTCAACATTTGCTTGCTCCTTCAGAGCCACCCGCTGCAATTTCTTGGCAAGGTGCTGGTGCTTTTTATCCAGCAAATCAAGTCGATTCCGACAGCGCTCGAACTATGATCTCAACAGTTCACTCCTCCACTTTTCACTCTAACCACAGTGATTTTCTGTCTTCTACCTTTAACGCTCCAGCGCACGGAAATTCTCAGGCAATCTACATTCATGCTGGTTCTTCGCTTCAAGCTTCTGCAACCAACCCAAGCTCTGGCGCGTTTCAGCCATTCAACAAACAAGTCTATGCTCCAGCCCCGCACTACGTTGGTAACCACGTGACAAATGCACCATTTGCTGGGCATTACTCTTCTAATACACTGGGTTGCAACTACCTGAAATACGACAGCATGTTTCTTCCTCGACCTGAATTTCCGAAATATTCTGGGGACCCGCTTGAGTTCAAGGCGTTTATGAATAATTTTGAAACGCATATCGATCCACGGTTATATGATCAGAAGGCACTATTTTGTCTGCTCATTCAACACTGCATTGATGCAGTGAAGAAGCAAATTAAACACTTTGCCGGCAAGGGCGATCAGAGTTATCGTCTTGCCAAGGAGCGACTCCAGAAAGAGTACAGCTCCCCACGGGTTGTTGCAAACAAATGCGAACAACGTCTCAAGAAATTTCCTTTTGTTAAGTCTGGCAACGGTAAAGAGTTAAAGCGTTTTGCCAAATTACTGGAATCATCGCTGGTTACTCTTGGAGACATCGGCCATTATGGTAGTTTTGACTCCCTAGATTCTCTTACATCTTTGGTTAACAAACTACCTTACGAATTGCGGCGACGTTGGGTTGTGAAATCAGTGGCAATTGAAAACTCAACAAACTCTCTAGCCAAGTTTGCCGATTTAGTTCAGTTTGTGCAAGTTATGTCTGACGAGGCCAACTCTCTCTTTGGTCTTCGATCGTTAACCACAAAGCCTGTTGCTGCTAATAAACCAGCATCTAAAGTAAAGGCTTCCTCTTTCAACGTTTCCTCTGCTGGCTCCATTACCAAGAAAGCAGATCAGTCATCAAAGCTGAAAGCTGGGGTCTGCTGGTACTGTACTGAGTCTTCACACAAGCTCGCTGAATGCAGGAAGTTTCTTTCTATTACGGTAAAGGAGCGATATAATTTTGTTAAATCAAACAAGTTATGTCACAAGTGCTTAAGCTTGAAACATTGGACGCCCGACTGCAAAAAATCCGACGTTTGTGAAGTCAAAGGATGTTCCGGTAAGTTTCATTACACTATCCCGCACTATTCAAATGAGGAGAATAAAAGCAAACCGTCTTCTTCTCATGACATGGGTAGCTCTCAGTCAAAACCTAACTCAACTAATACAACTTCTTGTGCAGTTGTTGATAAATCTGTTGGTTCTGGCGTATACTTGTGTGTTGTGCCAGTGACCGTACATTGCGATGGAAAAGAATTTGCGACATACGCATTCTTAGATCAAGGATCGACGCATACATTTTGCGATCAAGGCTTGGTTAACTTCTTTGGCATTAGCAGTACTTGCGAAAATCTATCAATTCAAACCTTAAACGGGGTTTCAAGGAATCTTTCAACCGCTTCTTACACTTTAAGTGTATCTGACTTCATCCAACATGTTAACTTTACTCTACCTAAAGTGTATGTGGTCGATAAAATTCCTGTTAAGTCTAACGTGGTGTCAAACCAGCTTTTAGACATGAATTATCTCAAAGACGTTGAGTTGAACACCATTCCGTGTGCATCAGTCTCTCTTTTAATCGGTGCCGATGTTCCGGAAATGTTCTGCATAAAGAGCTTCAGAAAGGGTCCGCAAGGAACCCCGGTGGCAATCGAAACTCCTATTGGTTGGTCGTTGTTAGGACCATCACTGTCCCCATCTTATGAAACTAATTGTTTAGTTAACTTCGTACGTAAATTCGACGACGAAGTTGAACAGTTAGTGAGCAACTTATGGGACGCCGACTTTCAGACAGGTACATCTGTTTTAAGTACACCACAGTCTAGTGAAGATCGTGTTGCTCACGAAAGGTTGAAGTCCTCTATTGGTGTCACCGACGACGGACACTACCGACTACCATTGCTTTGGAAAGATCAAGATACACGTCTTCCAATTAACATCACGATGGCCAAAAGAAGACTGTCTTCCTTAAAGAAAAGGTTTCTTAAAGACTCTACCCTAAAGGAAAGGTAAGTTGAAGTCATTTTCGCTTATTTGGCAAAGGGCCATGCCAAACAAATTGCCAATGACAGTCAAGAATCAAGCATAACTTGGTACCTTCCTCACCATCCAGTCGTCCATCCTCACAAGTCTAAGATCAGAGTTGTGTTTGCTTGTGCTGCTGAATATTGTGGCACTTCTTTGAATGACAAGCTTGTGCGCGGACCTGATCTTATGAATAGTCTTATTGGTGTCTTAACAAAGTTCCGCAAGGAGCCAGTCGCTCTTGTTGGAGACGTGGAACAAATGTTCCACCAGGTGTACGTGGATGAGGAGCACAGGTAAGCGCTGCGTTTCTTGTGGTGGCCAGGCGGCGATTTGGAGAATGAGCCCATTCCACATCAAATGACTGTACATATTTTTGGTGCAAAATCGTCACCATGCTGCGCTAACTTCTGCCTCCGTGAAACAGCAAATGATTCGGTCATCTTTACCCATCTTCAATCTCAGAAATTGTTCACAACAACTTTTACGTGGACGATTGTCTCGTTTCTCTACCTTCTGTGGAGGAGGCCATTGCTACGTATAAGAATTTAAGTGAGCTTTTGGCCAAACGTGGGTTTCGTTTACAAAAATGGCTATCAAACAATGACAAGGTCTTGCAGGAAATTCCAGAGTCTGAGCGTTCGTCTAGCGCTCAAGGACACACCTTAGAAGACTCAACCAAAGAAAGACTTCTTGGCATGTTGTGGAAACTGAAAAAAGATGCCTTCACATTCTCAGTTAATCTTCCTGAGAAACCCCTTACTTGCAGGGGGATTCTTTCGGCTCTGTCTAGTTTATATGACCCTCTTGGTTTTGTCTCCCCCGTTATTCTAGAAGGTAGACTCCTTTTACAAGCCTTTGTAGATGCAAGGCTGATTGGGACGAAGAAGTTACCCCTTCAGAGGCACAAAAATGGCTTGAGTGGATTTATCGTTTACCAGCAATCAGTAATTTATTTATTCCGCGCTGCTTAAAGCCAAAGGTACTGATGCACGCAATCAATGTGGAGATTTACAACTTCTCTGACGCTTCTTCTTACGCCGATAGGGCATGCACCTACATGCAAATTACAGGAGTTAATGGAAATCGTTTTTGCTCCTTCCTGATAGGAAAGGCATGTCTTGCTCCTATCAAGTCGGTTTCCATTCGACGCCTCAAATTGACTGCTGCCGTCCTCGCCGTTCGGCTGAACAACGTAGTTAAATGTGCCCTGGAAGCAAAATCTTGCCCCTCTTATTTTTGGACTGATTCCATGGCAGTTCTGCACAGCATTTGAAATAAGGCCAAACGATTCCCACCTTTCGTGGCAAACAGGCGAGCGACAATTGAGCAAAGTACAGAAACCGCTCATTGGAGATATGTCCCTTCAGACATCAACCCAGCTGATATTGCTAGTCGAGGAGTCTAGGCTGACAACACTTCTAAACTCCATACTTGGCTTGAAGATCCACTGTTCTTAACCGAAGAAACATTCACTCCGCTCTCTGAAGAATCTTTTCTCCTCGAAGGATACGAGCCACCTTCTGACTTCCAACCTGTCCGCAAGCAAAATGTTTTTATGTCCAAGAAAGTGCAGCATGGCGAAGATGCTATCGACAAGCTTATAGACCGTCTTAGACCGATGCTCCAGCCTTCACAAGCTAAGACGACTTGCTGCTGGACTGCTGAGAGTAAAGTTCTGTCTGAAAGATAAGGTCGAGGCAATAATCAATTCTAGACCTTTGGTTCCAATTTCCTTTTCCGATCCTAGCCAGGAATTACTCACCCCTAATCATCTTTTGCTTCTGCGGGGAAACCCGAACCTGCCTCCCGGACTTTTTACGAAGGATGATAACTATTCCAAAAGGCGATGAGCGCAGGTTCAATAATTGGCAAATCAATTTTGGCGTCAATGGTTAAACCAGTTTCTTCCTAATCTTCTACACAGACAGAAATGGTTTCAGCAAGTTCGGAATCTACAAGTAAATGATGTTGTTCTGCTTGTTGAAGACATGCAGCAGAGATCTAAGTGGGTGTTAGGCAGGGTTTTAGAAACTTACCCAGGCAAGAACGGCCTTGTTCGAACAGTGCTAGTTAAAACGCAGTCAAACATCGTTAAGCGACCGATTACAAAACTCTGTCCTATTATCGCTAATGGTATTGATGTTTCTAAGTTCTAAGCTTTGCTAAGTTTTTGAACGATTTGAGTTCATATTTGACTTATTTGTAATATGCTTTGCTGCAACGTTGCAGCAAAGGTGTGTTTTGCTGTATTTGTGCTTTGTATTAATAGAAAACGCCGTTCAGAATGGGGTAAATTATCGTGAGACGCTACTTTGGGGGGGAGTGTAGCGCCGTTTTCTCTGTTTTGTTCAAGATTCAAACCCGGACTCATTTATTGGTCATTTATGTGCGTTGTTTTATGTACCTTGGTTTTTATACACGTAATCATTGCAAAATTTGGACAATTTAATTTGTGCAAAGCACTATTTGACTTCCACCTGCTTTTCAAATTCTTCAAATCCGGTTGCTTAATATCACTTGTTTATTCCTTTATGATGTAAAATAGTATGCAAATTTGTTGGTCTTGCAAGCTGCGAGCTTGTGATGCCAAATCACTCAGGATTTTAGTGCCATCGAGAGAGGACATAATTTTAGATCTCCAGAGAAGCAGGCAAAAAGACCCAATAGCAAATCAGCAATTGCTGTCCTAATTTTTTGGACTGAGAAATTGTCCTTCCAAGAGCCTACATAGCTCAATTTTGGAGATTCTATTGCACGGCAATTTCAGAGCCGTTTGCATTAGTCTGCCGAATTGGCACCCCTTGGACAGCAAGCAGTTGAGACTCCCGGTGTCTTTCCTACTTTGGGCCTTTCTCTTCCCTCTCTCTCTTGAGTGGTTTGACAACCAAGTTTCAGTAGCAAGACCAGAATATTTTAAATTGAATTCAGCGTCTACATCCGGATGCTCATCGGTGAGTTAATTATTAGTTATTGCATTTGGATTCTCGATGCTAAATTACTACTGAATGTTAATGCTAAATTACTCATGATTATGTAAATGTTACCGTTAAATACTATTTGCTTAAGTTGCTTGAGATAAACTTTATTTACAGTTTATAATGTTACGTGTCTTACTTGCTTTGCGTAATATTTTATGCGTCTGCGAGTTTTGTGTTTCACATACTGTAATGTTGGTATTTATTGTTTGCGTTTTTTAGAAACCGCTTTCCGCTTACCGCTTATTGGACCACTTCGGATTGCATTGGATTAAATTTTCAAATTGGCTACAACAAGCGTATTACGATTTGCGAGCAGGCGCTGTAAATCAAATCGTTAACACTCTATGTTCTAATACAATGTTCTAATACAAAGTTTTGTATGTTCTAATACAAAGTTCTAATACAAAGTTTTGTAAATCAAATCGTTAACACTCTATGTTCTAAATTGTTCTAATACTCTAGGTAGTCAATTCGTTTAATAAAGCTTAGGCTTAACCTAGTGCTATACTGGTACTGTAATAGCCTAGTAAATAAGAAATTTTTGAACCTATTGGCCTAGACAAGTGACAACTTATAATTATGAAAGGTGAAGCATATGTTTCTTTACCAGTGGCAGTGACAATTAGTAATATTCTGGGAATAATTCTGATAAGGAAACTACTGGCAGTGCTGGTACCAGTAGCAACAATGGTATCAGTTGCATTGAACTGAATATAGGGTCATTCCATGCCAAACGTCCTGGACCCTCCAGCTTGACCCTCTTCAAATTTGTTCAAAATGTGTTAAAATGTTGTATGACATGATTGACCTTCACACTGAAAATTTTAGCTCAATATCTATTGTACTTTTGAAAATATGACGATTTTAAATTAGCTACCCCCTCGTGATGGCGAGAGCTTGGTCATTTTCGGCCATTTTCAAAAGCGCATTTCTCTAAATATAAAAACAATGAAAAGCTGATTTTTGCTGAATTGATCAACTTTCAGCTATATTTCATGCAACAAGTGTCAAAATCGCGCAGGCTTATAGCATGATAGAAATAGGGGGTGCCAAAGTGTTCACATTTTGACCCGATAACAAAATTTTGGTAAAGTTTAAACATCTGCATCTCTAATATGAAGCATAGCATTGCTCTTATTTTTAGTATGGTAGCTCTCTACCTACTGGACATCAACTTTACCAATTTGGAAAGAAAACACTGCTTTCAAAAAAAAGTTATTTTACTTCAAAGTATGCACCAGCAACAAAATTGCAAAAAACACACCATCTTGTGGTGGAAAAATGGCCCCGTCAGACACTGTTTCGAACAAAAATTTTTTTTAGAATGGAAAGAGGTTTTCTCAAAGTACTTGCACACCAAAATTCAACTTTGTTCCGAAACTGTAAAGGGGTGAGATTCAGTCACCTTTCATCCTTATAATTTTCTCTTAAATTTGAAAAAAAATGAAAAAAATTATCCTCGACATATAATTTAGATAAAAATTTGACATGTTGTTCAAGAAGTTTAGGCTCAATTGATTACTAAAACTTTTAGCCTGTTACTGCTTATTGTTTAGTTGCAATTTTGAATCAATATGCCACTAGATGGCATACTTTGGTTAGGTAACATGCGTTTTTGCTTTCATATTACTCGATCATTTTTAGTAGCTTGAAATTACAAAATTTTGGATATTGTTGTAGCTAAATCTAATTTGGCTGTTAAATATTTTAACAATACAACTTTGGACAACAGTTTCATGTTCATTATTGTAAACTTACCTAGGCCGGCCGAAAACTAAAAGATTGCTAAAAATGATATTTTTTCCAAAGTGCCAAATTCAACAACAGCACATCACACGACAGCATCACAAAAAATTTGGGGATGTTGCAAGCCAATAAATAAAGATTATGGTTAATGCAACTGCAATTTGCACTATATATAGTACGTACGCAATGTGTCCCACTTTCTTTAGAGCAACTTCATTGTACATAATAAATCAAGGGTTCTGTCTAGCAGCAAACAATTCTAAAATGTTATCATACTTTGTGGCAACCAACATAGTTTCTTCCGCTGTGTCCTTGTAATTGAGGTGGAGCAATTATGGTTAATGTATCTGTAAATGGTACCCAACAATCGTTTTAAAGATATTGTGGCCATGTCGAAACCAAATGATTTCGCTTTATGAACTTGATATAAGCATCCTTGTTTTGATCCGATTGTTCTGTTACAGCACCAATGCACCATACTCTGTGATACAAGCAAGCAACATATTTTCCAGGTTGTAAATTTTGATGTCGCTGCTCATGTGACCGAATTGAAGGATTATTATCATCATTGTAAAGTTTCACTTTAGCGCCTTCTTCATCTGATGACAGCTTTTTCGTTGCTAAAGTTGATTTGGATTGAGGGGTAAAGCAGTGATGAGATCTAGTGCCAGAAAGAGTTGCACACCTTGAATATCTTTGTTCCAATTCATAAGCTTTGATATTACTTGTAACTTTTTCATCGCTCATGTAGAAAAAATTATTCCAACAATGTTTTGGGTTGCGCATTGAAATATTTGATTAGGGTTCAAGATTTGGTTGTTTTCAGTGCTTGAGTTTCTGTGTATCCTCAAATACCTGAGTTTTTGTGTGATCTCTGACTGCATGAGGCATGACACAAACACTGTACATGCATTTACTGGCAAAGTTATTACGTAACATCAAGGAAGTTACCTGCTATTACCCAAATTTTATATATACGTCTGTGAAGGAGAAGCTAGCCAATACAAAAATATTATTTATTTATGCTATCATGAAGTTGACCATGGGTTTAGAGCTCAATGGCATTTTTTGCGACAAGCCATGGAAAGTCACCTTGTGATGGAATTGGAGGAACCACAAAGCCGCTTGTGGCAAGAGCAAGCCTTCAAGCAACTGAAAACAACCAAATCTTGAACCCTAATCAAATATTTCAATGCGCAACCCAAAACATTGTTGGAATAATTTTTTCTACATGAGCGATGAAAAAGTTACAAGTAATATCAAAGCTTATGAATTGGAACAAAGATATTCAAGGTGTGCAACTCTTTCTGGCACTAGATCTCATCACTGCTTTACCCCTCAATCCAAATCAACTTTAGCAACGAAAAAGCTGTCATCAGATGAAGAAGGCGCTAAAGTGAAACTTTACAATGATGATAATAATCCTTCAATTCGGTCACATGAGCAGCGACATCAAAATTTACAACCTGGAAAATATGTTGCTTGCTTGTATCACAGAGTATGGTGCATTGGTGCTGTAACAGATCAATCGGATCAAAACAAGGATGCTTATATCAAGTTCATAAAGCGAAATCATTTGGTTTCGACATGGCCACAATATCTTTAAAACGATTGTTGGGTACCATTTACAGATACATTAACCATAATTGCTCCACCTCAATTACAAGGACACAGCGGAAGAAACTATGTTGGTTGCCACAAAGTATGATAACATTTTAGAATTGTTTGCTGCTAGACAGAACCCTTGATTTATTATGTACAATGAAGTTGCTCTAAAGAAAGTGGGACACATTGCGTACGTACTATATATAGTGCAAATTGCAGTTGCATTAACCATAATCTTTATTTATTGGCTTGCAACATCCCCAAATTTTTTGTGATGCTGTCGTGTGATGTGCTGTTGTTGAATTTGGCACTTTGGAAAAAATATCATTTTTAGCAATCTTTTAGTTTTCGGCCGGCCTAGGTAAGTTTACAATAATGAACATGAAACTGTTGTCCAAAGTTGTATTGTTAAAATATTTAACAGCCAAATTAGATTTAGCTACAACAATATCCAAAATTTTGTAATTTCAAGCTACTAAAAATGATCGAGTAATATGAAAGCAAAAACGCATGTTACCTAACCAAAGTATGCTATCTAGTGGCATATTTGATTCAAAATTGCAACTAAACAATAAGCAGTAACAGGCTAAAAGTTTTAGTAATCAATTGAGCCTAAACTTCTTGAACAACATGTCAAATTTTTATCTAAATTATATGTCGAGGATAATTTTTTTCATTTTTTTTCAAATTTAAGAGAAAATTATAAGGATGAAAGGTGACTGAATCTCACCCCTTTACAGTTTCGGAACAAAGTTGAATTTTGGTGTGCAAGTACTTTGAGAAAACCTCTTTCCATTCTAAAAAAAATTTTTGTTCGAAACAGTGTCTGACGGGGCCATTTTTCCACCACAAGATGGTGTGTTTTTTGCAATTTTGTTGCTGGTGCATACTTTGAAGTAAAATAACTTTTTTTTGAAAGCAGTGTTTTCTTTCCAAATTGGTAAAGTTGATGTCCAGTAGGTAGAGAGCTACCATACTAAAAATAAGAGCAATGCTATGCTTCATATTAGAGATGCAGATGTTTAAACTTTACCAAAATTTTGTTATCAGGTCAAAATGTGAACACTTTGGCACCCCCTATTTCTATCATGCTATAAGCCTGTGCCATTTTGACACTTGTTGCATGAAATATAGCTGAAAGTTGATCAATTCAGCAAAAATCAGCTTTTTATTGTTTTTATATTTAGAGAAATGCGCTTTTGAAAATGGCCGAAAATGACCAAGCTCTCGCCATCACGAGGGGGTAGCTAATTTAAAATCGTCATATTTTCAAAAGTACAATAGATATTGAGCTAAAATTTTCAGTGTGAAGGTCAATCATGTCATACAACATTTTAACACATTTTGAACAAATTTGAAGAGGGTCGAGCTGGGACTTTATGAAAAATCAGGACGTTTGGCATGGAATGACCCTATACATGTATTGAAGTGCAATGTCACTTGCATTCAGATATATATTTTTAGTCGTTATGTCAAAATATGTTGACACTCTTTTTTGACTCTATAAAAAGTTATCAATTACATTATCGAATATCGATTATTCTTCACTTTTTTATTATCGATTTCCAACCCTGCACCTAACATGAATCTTTGTTCCTAAACTTACGGAGTATCACACAGAATAAAAAATAAAAATTTTTTGAATACCTTTAGTGGTTTTCAATTTATCTCAGTTTGAATTTTTTGCCACTAGAGAGATTTTGCTCCCCAGTTTTGAAAATAGTCCTGTAATTCCATTTCTAAAGCAGTCTGATGACTGAAAATTGCTACATAAGGGTTTTGGGGGTCAAAGAATATATTGTTGATGTCAAAATTGTAAAAATATGATTGCTTTATGGTGAAAATTTTATTTTAAATTTTGACCAGAGCCCAACTTTGGGGGCAAATTTCAAGGTGTAGCTTGTGGTTCCCTTGGTGTTTTGTAGTTATCACCAATAGCCCAGTAGATTATGACACTGTACGTGGAGTTTTACTCAAAAGCGTATTGTCAGTTCAGAGGCAATAATTTCTTGTCAAAGACTCGAAGGGGTAGCTATTTCAAGAAATAACATACTAATAGCATTTATCAACTTTCTAAAGTGTTAGGTTCTTATTTTGCAATAGCTGACAGGCTGACTTTCTAAATTGTAATGCCAGACAAGGTTTATTAAAAAATGAAGCAGAAACAGTTTAATAGTCTATTTATTATATCTGTAATCTTGAGGAGTAGTTCTTATTGAGAGGAGCCTTGTAATAGTTCTAGACTGCTTTTTAAAGTGTGTATTATCTTTTAGAAACTACTTTTAACAATATTATGAAAGCTTCTAGTTCAGGAATGCCTAAAGTTTTCAAGGAGCGGACCACATTACATTTTTTTCTGACCTTCAACAAGCTTCACAATTCCTATGAAATGTTAGGATAATTTTTATCCCGAATATTGCTCACTAAAGTTTTGCATGGTTGTCCTTATTTCAAATGAAAGAATTTTTTAACCAGAGTTAATCTATAGTAAAGATAAAGTTCGCTTTATGTTTGCCAAAAATTAAAGTTTGTTCAATTATTCAGAAGAACTTGTTCTTACACAACAAACACAGTCTTATTTGTTACACAGAACCACCATATCCAGACTTTGTTAAGGGATGAGCTTAAAAAAGATTACATATTTTTATGTCAAACTTCCAACAGTATCTAGCACCCAACGAGTTGAATAAACTGCTGTGTGTTTGCATTGCATCATGAACAACATAAGGAATGTCTCCCAGGTGCTGGGTGGTTTGTATGATTACATGCAAAAAAACATTCTTTTTAACAGTTCAGTTTTAACACCATTTGCAAGAAATTTTCTTTTTAGAGCCACTTCAAAGAATTGAATAACTAAAAAATTCTTCCCCCCACTTACACTGTGTAGGTCAGGTTCAAATCATGTTGAAAAGTGAGCATATTTGGGTAAACCTTAAAATAACTTGGCTGAAAAAAAAGGCTTCAGCCCAAACAAAGCCTTTTTATCAATAGTTGCAGTACTAAATGCATTTAGTACAAACCACAAGGTCGAAGCAGGACATCCTGACGCGACCGACCTAACGCAAGACAACTCACCCTGGGAATCTTGACGCTAGGGACATCCTGACGCCAGGGACATCCTGACACTCGGGACATCCTAACGAAAAAAGCTACAAACTTTTAACTCTGCTTTTTTTCTTTTCCGTGCAACTCCATGGCTTTGCTTTTTTTCTTAAAACGATTAACGTTTGGTTATTGTGATGTTAGTATAATATTTTCTGTTAATTGCTAACTTCAGAGGAATCTCTGTTTTGCAGAAACAACTCAAACGCGAGTTGTATTTTCGTGAAAAACATTGTCATAAAATCAAAGCCAAGTTAGCGAATCTGTATTAATGCTGGCGATAAGTTTCAAACGATGACCAAATGCCACGATTGAAAGTAATATATGTTTTTCTATTATTAAACAACCACGTAGATATTTCATAAACAATCATATATATGATTAATTTACAGAGAAAAATGCTCTAAAAGGAATTGTATGTTAAAAGAAAATATTTAAAACATAATTCAAAGTCAAGTACCGCAAATCGAAAGTAATTAATGCAACGATTAAAATTTATCATTTTTGCCTATTATCATTGGATGACCTCATTGCAATTTTACACGCATTTTCATAAAAAAAGTTGTTAGTTTTTGGCTACTAATATTTTGTCGATAGCATTTCGATTAGCAATTGTTGTCATTTTTATGATCTTACTCTTTCATAAACTGAAAATTCTGGAGCTGATCGAAATTAGCAAGTTCTTGTTATTGTCTAAACGCTTTAATTTTGCAAGCGGAGAAATTACGATAATTTGGCATGCTGATATGAATCGTGTGACCATCTTGTTTTGTCCTTTCAAAGTCATTCATAGTTAAAAACTGCAATTACAAAAACTAACGGCTCCATAAATCGAGGTTAAAACTAAATAAACCACCCATTGGGAAATTAATTAATTGGATGATTATAAACTATTGCACAGTATTTTCAATCTATTTTCATTCTAGGCCGTAATTTCAACTTTAATTTCAAACGTTGTCTATTGACAAATTATTGCTTACCAAAAACTAATAACTTTTTCATGAAAATATGTGTAAAATTGCAATGAGGTCATCCAATGATAATTGGAAAAAATAATAAATTTTAATCGTTGCATTGATTAATTTCGATTTGCGGTACTTGACTTTGAGTTATATTTTTAATATTTTCTTTCAACATACAATTCCTTTTAGAGCATTTTTCTCTGTAAATTAATCATATATATGATTGTTTATGAAATATTTACGTGGTTGTTTAATAATAGAAAAACATATATTACTTTCAATCGCAACGTTCGTTCATTGTTTGAAACTTATTGCCAGCATTTTTAACAGATTCGCTAACTTGGCTTTGATTTTATGACAATTTTTTTCGTGAAAATACAACTCGCGTTTGAGTTGTTTCTGCAAAACAGAGATTCCTCTGAAGTTAGCAATTAACAGAAAATATTATACTTACTAGGGATGGCCATTTCAGAATAATTAGATATTCTAGAATAATTCCAGATCTTTTTTTTCGAATCCAGAATTCCGAATCCCTAACCGAATCCTAAATTTCAGAATAACACTCTGTATCATTTTGGTATTAAATTAGCCCTCAACTCAGTAAAACCACAGTTTGTGTCAATTTAACAGTTTGATGTATTTTTAGCCAGGTTAACGAATAAAGCACCCGAGTCTATAGCCTAAACCAAATGATTCAAATCATTACTGAATACTCTGCAATGCTTCAAGCCACGTCCGATGATGACATGTGCAGCATGCGTTGGCGTCGCACACACACGTAGATTTCCGTTTTGCAAGCTTTAAAAAAGTTTGCAAAGATTTAGCATGCGCAGTTTTGTTCTATGATCAAACCGAATCCTAAAAATGGAACCGGTTCCAAATTAGAACCGGTTCTTAGGATTTGGTATTCTGAAAGGGCCATCCCCAATACTTACGTCACAATCATTGAACATTAAACGTTAAAAGCATAGCGCGGAAAAGAGAAGAAAAAAAAGCAGAGCGCGAAAGTTTGGAGCTTTTGGCGTCAGAATGTCCCCAGCATCAGAATGTCCCTAGTGTCAGGATGTCCCTGACATCAGGATTCCTGGGGTAAGTTGTCTCGTGTCAGGTCAGTCGCGTCAGGATGTCACAGACCACCACAAGGTATACAGCCGTGACCCTTATTTTACAAATGCTAACTGTGTGGTTGAAAAAAAATTATTTAATCAAATAAAAGTAGTTATGGTACTCCAAAGCTAATGTAGTGACCAATGACATGCAAATTTGCTAGTTTCTTAAGTAGCACCATTATTAAGCAAAAAATTCCTAAAATTTATTGCAAATAGTGATTAAAATTAATGTAAAAAACTAGCACCAACAAATTTGACAAAAACAAGTTTTTTGGTTAAAAAAATTGCAAGCATCGAAAAAACTTTAGAAGTAAATCTCAACACCAATTGCCAGCAGCAAAAGGTTGTTTTGGGCCACATATACGACTGTGAGCACCATCTTAGGCACATAGGCAGCCCTGTTCTTAACAGAACAATACTTGATAACATGAATTCATGTAGCAAGGGAAGTATTTTGGAAGATAATTTATGCCACAAAATCACTAACAGCAGAAAAATTGAACTTAATAAACACATGTACAATTAAAAAGTAGAAACAACAACTACTCTTGAAGCATTATTATATTTTATTTGTTTTAGAAAACCATAAAAAATGTTTCAATTTGTGGTTCATTAAAAACTAAAAACTATAAAACCTAAAAGTTTGTTTTGTCCGTGAAAGTGGATCATCAGGAGTAAATCTAAACATATGTGTAGAATTGTTAAAAAAATTGTAATTTTAAATGTTTTAATACTGTGGTAAACTGCTGTAAAATGTTTTAATGATTTAACTTGCTAAGTGATTTATGTAAGCTTTGTTGGTTGCACACTCACAAAGTTGTACTTACGAAACTTGTATAAATGCAACAGTGTTGTTACTCATCTTTTTTGAACTTTAAGTGTTACTGTGCTGAGAAACAGTAGAAATTAATCTAAAGTAATATTGCAATGGTACAGGAAGGTCAGTAAAAATTACAATAAGTTAAAATTTAAAAACCCCGCTACAGGCTGTTTCCCCTTGTAGCGCTTATTTTTTTTAGAACTTTCTGCATCATTAACAGGCTTTGGCCCATGTCAATTGAGCTATACGAAAACTGGGAAGACAGTGCACACATCAAAGTGATACTGTATGCATGTATATCATAGTTGAGTCACACAACAATACTTTTTTTTAAAGATATCTGCCAATTTTCAAAGTAACACAATCATGAATATTGCAGATTTATTAAGAATTAACCAGCCAAACAAAAACCTTTTCCAAAGCAGTTGCCAATAAAAAGTGAATAAAAAACTGTTATATTTTCAAAAAGTATGCGCAAAGATATAGATGAAAGAAAAATTTTTTGTCGCAGCGACGCACCTACACCGCGAAATTTGCCCCCAAAGTTGGGCTCTCGTCAAAATTTAAAATCAATTTTTCACCATGAAGCAATCATATTTTTGCAATTATGACATCAAAAATGAATTTCTTGACCATAAAAACCACCATGTAGCAATTTTCAGGCATTAGATTGCTCCAGAAATGGAATTACAGCACTATTTTCAAAATTCGGGATCAAAATCTCCCTCTAATGGCCGAAAATTCAAACTGAAATAACTTGAAAACCACTAGAGGTATTCAAAAAAAATTTTTTTATTCATTATCATTTGTGACACCTTCAGCCTAAAAAACAAATTTGTAATATACCAAACACAAGGTTTCAAAAATTTTTTTAAATCTTGAATTAAGTATGGAATGACCCTTAAGGAAGCCTATACATTTTGAATGTGGCAAATGAAAAAAAGCTCTAACAATGCCCTTGCTATCATTTGATACCTGACAACATGTTAATTCAGTCTGACACACCTTGGTTTCATGTTAGCCATGAAAAGCAGTCATCCAAGATGGGGTTAAAACATTTTTTAAAAAATTCAGAGCACCCCACAATCAAGGCCCAAAGAGAAACACCTACCAGTAAATCATTAAATAACTCAAAAAACAATTGTTTCAACATAAAAATAACAAGTTTTATTGGACCTGGCATGGTCAAAAATGGGAGGTATCAAGTTACTGCATCTTCCTACCTCAACTTTGAGCTTTAGAGGTCAAAATCACTCCCACATATACTCAAAATTCACTTATTTGCACAATTTTTGAAAGGCCATATCTCAGAAATGGCTTGTGCTAGAAAGGCAAAATTTTTTGCAAACAGGTTTTTTCACTCTGTTCTACCACCATGCAAAGTTTGGTGAAGATTCTAGAACACGAGTTGACATTTCACATAAAATATAAATTAAGCATGGATTGACCCACGCGCATATTTAAAAACAATATTTCATAATTACCAGTATATGCATAAATTGTCATGGGCAAGGATGGCAGACAAGAAAGACACGCAAGGACGATACAACTGAATTTTTGCAACAAAAAAAAGGTACGCAACTATGCTTGCACAGTATGCGCTTTTTGTGAAAGTACAGGTATTTTGGTAGGCTGTTTGAATGTGCATTGTGCATACTAAATGTATTGTACCATGCAAGTTTGGTTCGTAACAACATTTGCAACTCACTGGTGATGGTACTTAGAAACTATACTTGTGTTAGTATGATACATTGCTACGCGACGTATCTGTAAGTTATTTCTGACATGAGTTTTTACTTCTGAGAATGTGAAATATCCTGCCCGACCAGTAGGTTACACATGACAGCATGACATCTGCTATTCGGAGTTTATTGTTCATCAAAATCAGTAGCTTGTTTAAACATGTTCAAGCATTAATAGCACACAGTCAACACAGACCACAGCACCATGTTTAGTACAAACTTCATGATCTCAGAAACTGGTAAATTATGTGCATTTCAAAATCTCAACTGGTTATATCATAAACTATCATAATTTTGGGGTATTATCTGCAAATCTGCATCCTTTCCCTACGCATGACAGTGTAACCTTACAGTCCATCATTTTACCAGTGGTTTGGCGTTTGTTTATTCCTCTGACTTCTCCAAGAAGGCCAAGAGGCGTCATATACGTTGAACAACTCCAAACTTGGCAAAATTGATATTCATGAATCCTATTTTGGAATATACATGCACATAGTTATGGCGCATTTGTCGCATATCTGAACCCTTTTCATATGAGTTGAACCGCTCTAAGCTGGGCAAAACCAATATTCATGTATCCTCTTTTAGAATATAATGCAGTTAAACCTTTTTTGCAGTGTGAAAAACAAGAACTTTGGAAAAATCGTAGCATTTTTTTTATCCATGTACCATACCTCTCACCAAGTACCGTATACTTAGAGCTTACCATCTTTTGATTGACCTATGTATCATAGTTTTCAAGTATGTTTAGAGCAAACCATCCGATGAAAAGTACGAAGGTATAAATGAAAAAATTATTTTTGCTTTATTACATAAGTAATATTTGATAAACTTTTTAAGTACACCATATTCAAATTTTGAACATACCGTACTGCCATCCTTGGTCATAGATAATAAATTAATTCCAAGAAAACCAGATGCACTCTAGATTGAAACTGACCTTAGTGTGAACTGTAAATTTGACCTTGTCTCTTTCACTAACAGCATCTGAAATGTCGATTATAAGATTGCTATCAGAAAGATCCACACTAACTGAGCGATGATTTTTGCGGTCCTCTTCAGAGAATAAGTCAGGATTATCATCAACAACATCCTAAAAATAGTAGTCAATTATATGTAAACAAATGCACTAATGGTTAGTCTGCAAACTTTATAGTTATGTCTTGAAGATCAATGATAAAAAGTAATTATAGAGTATCGGCATCAGTCAAGTTTCAAATTGAAATAAAAACCTGTTGCATACCACTGATTCTATAAGCACGCCTTTCCTGCAATGCAATGATTAAGACAAAAATGTTCATTTTTGCAATTACATTTTGTTCACTAAGTTACCTTGGCCAGGAAACAGCGAAGGGACCTTTCGGTTTTTGAGTCAAGCTGCCACCTGCCTGCCACACACGAAGGAGGCTTCACACTGTTCTTACAGTTGTTGAACATCAAGCAGGAAAGCAGTAAACACCAACTTTCAAAGTCTTTGGTTCAATAGCAGACGCTCTATCCACTCAGTCACTGATCAGTATTTTGTTTCATAGATTTATCGTGTTCTGATAATCCATGAAAATATCTGCTGGTGCTTTATTTACATTAAGTAAGTATCTACCTCTTAACTGTATTAATGCCAGTGTACTGTTCAGTTTAGTGTATTCTCACTTGCAACAAGCAGTCATTAACTAACGTAATTCTGCAAAATTCTGCATCCACACATTACAAGTTAGACCAACTCGCATTGTACCAAGATTGTGCACACGCTTTGGTATCAAGACCAAATTACTTCCTTTGTATCAAAACCTTCAACTTTTTCCAAATTTGATGAAAGTTATACATCATTAGAATTAGCAAAATTTATGATCAAAGGTCCATTCAAACAAACTTTTTGTTTTGGGTGATGAAGAACTTAAGTTTTTGAAGATTTCTTCAATTCACTTGTATCCTACCCAAGATGCAGGGCCTGAAAATTATTACTTGCAACTGATCAAATTTTTTTAAAATGAACAATCAGTCAAAACCCCTGGAGTTAAAATTTGGAATAACTTGCCAGATTCAATGTAAAAAAGAGCTCTCCTGAATCCTGATGCAAACATAAAAACTTCATTCAAAATTTTAAGGCAATTTTTTCTAAATTCTCTCAGCTGTATGGAATGGTTGGGAAAATTGGCATTAAATTGTACTATAAATACTGCACGCATTTTTATATTAAATAGTTTGCCAAGCTTGTAATAATGCAGTTCATCCTTTCTTTCTTAATCATTATGTATAAAAGTTTATTTCGAATCCAATCCATGGTGCTTGAATTAAATTTCCATATTTTACTGCCATACTGACTAAACCCACTTTGCACTTACAACTAATTTTTATATATCAACAAACTTATATATAATTGCCTTCTGTTTGTTTTGTCATTGCATATTGTGTAGCTTTTTTGTTTTGCGTAGTGTTTCATGTTTTCTTTCTTTTTTGAAGATGCAGACTCAGCGACCAAGCAACCCAAATGGTAGCAACTTTGTGGTCTTTAGCATCTCTTCGTCATGGTGTGCTTTATACTTTCTTACTTTTTTATTGCCACTTAATAAGCAACAATCAAATGCATGTGAACTGAACTGATATATGTAACATCATGAATAGTTGAGTTGTTTTTCCTTAAGCAAAATTGATGGTTATATTATTTTGTAAAAATATATTACATTATATTATTGTTGACTATTACAATGAAAATGATTAAGTGAAAGAAACTAGATGTTCATTTTCCCTGGGGAAAGTAATTCTGGACTTCCACCAATTTCTTTTCACCAACATTCTCCCCTTCATACTTTCAAGGTTACTGATATTTCTGTAAAACTCACTTGTATGCCATGCAAACAAAGTGATTTCGTCCAATAAAAAAAATATTGATTGTAAATCATTTGTGGTTGGGGTACATCGGATGTCCGACTACATATTTCAATCCAGCTCTGTTCAACCAAACAATTTCAAACATTGGCGTCTTTAACCATTATACCAGCACAGCACATGAACCCAGTTGACTAAAATCAATTGTAAAAGTTAAACTTTAAAGTGAATTTTGGGGTAGTTCCGAGGAGTTGGTACCCCCAAGCTATGCACAAAAAATTCTCTTAAATGTCTACTGATATCAAAAAAAAAACTAGTGCCCTAGTTTGAGCAGTTCAAAAAATTGATTTTTGAGGGTCCATTTGGGAAGGTTCTGGAGGGGCGTACCCCCAAATTATGTCAAATTTTTTGTTTCTTTGAATATCTTGTGATATTAATAAAAGCTAAAGCCATAGCTGAAGTTGTTCCACACACTAATTCTGGGGGATTTATTTGGGATTTCGAAGAGGAGGTGGTTTTCCTAAACTATGTAAACGTATATATTTGTATGTTAAATACCCACTGATATAAAAAAAACTAGCGCTGTAGCTTAATCAAGCCAATAAAATAATGATTTTTGGGGGTTTACTTGGGAATTCCAGGTGGTTGGTACCTCCAAACTATGTCATAACATTTTTCAATTTAATACTTCTTCATTTAAAAAAAAATACGCCCAAGTTTAACTCCCTAAAAAGTGATTTTGGGGGGTCCATCTAGGGGATTTCCAGGTTGATGATACCTCCAATAAATTATGTCAAAATAATTGTCCCTTAAACATCTAGTGATATCAAAAAAAACTGGAGCCTCAGCTTTAACAGTTCAAAAAATTGATTTTTGTGGGGTTTATGTGGGGTCTTTAGAGAGAGGGGTACCCCAAACTATGTCCAAGTATTTGTCTGTCAAATGCCGACTGATATTTTTAAAAAATATGGCACCCTTACAGAGGCTGTTAAAAAAATTGATTATGTTTTTTTTTTTACATACAATGAAACCCAAAGCCTATGATCATATCCTGTGTTCCCTCTAACTTCATCGCTAATTGGCAAGTGCCCAAATTTTTTTTAAACAATTGTGCCCAAAGCTCTAAAAAGACGTTTATGTGCCCTAAATTTTGTACCAATCAGTATTAAAGTATACCAAATGTCATATTTCCACAAATTTGTCAAATTTTCTAAAGCTACATTTACTATATTGCCAAAACTTATTTCCCCTGGCTCCAACAAATCGCCAATTCGCTGAAAAAAATCCACTTAGTGGGAACACTGATCATATCTAATGTCAAAATAAAAAATATTAAATGAGATTTTGTTTTAATCAAAACTATATGTGCAGGATTTAACATAATGAGAAAACTAATGGCCAAATAGAGGATTGAATCCAGATCTATTCAACCATAATGGTTTCATATGCTGGCACCTTTAACCACTTGGCCACAGCAGCACATGTGTATTGTGTATAAATGACAAAAATCAACTATTAAAATCACATATTAAATTTTGTTATCACAGGTTTTTAGAGAGTCTGCCCCAACCACGTTAAGAAGCCTCAAAAATGCAGGTGCACAACTTCATATATAGACTTATTATATGTCCAAATTTCAAGTTTCTAGCTTTGGCGGTTGCAAAGTTTTTGGTAAATTTAGCTTTCAAGAAGTGATTTTTCAATAGGTCCATTTAGGGAGGTTTCGGGAAATTGGTACCCTTAGACTATGTAAAAAAATTTGTCTCTAAAATATCTACTAATACTAAAAAAACTAGCATCCCAGCTCAAGCTGTTCAAAATAATTGATTTTCGGGGAGACCATTTGGGGGGCTTTTGAAGA
The DNA here is from genome assembly GCA_963965965.1 of Trididemnum nubilum. NCBI lineage: Eukaryota > Metazoa > Chordata > Ascidiacea > Aplousobranchia > Didemnidae > Trididemnum > Trididemnum nubilum. The sequence continues at coordinate 1,376,180 of OZ014488.1, read as the reverse complement.
GTTGGTACCCCCAGACTATGTAAAAAAAATTTGTCTCTCAAACATCTACTAATATCAAAAAAAACTAGCTCCCTAACTCAAGCCATTCCAAATAATTGATTTTTTGGGGCCCATTTGGAGAGGTTCCCGAGAGGTGGTACCCCAAACTATGTCAAAAATTTTGTCTCTTAAATATCTACTGATATCAATAAACACTGGAGCTTTAGCTTGAGCCGTTCAACACACCGTTCAACAAACTGATCATTCAATCATGCTTTTTCAAGCAATTTCACCGTTTGATTTCAGAAAACTTTTGCAAATACAAAAGGAACCCAAGCCAGGGGCCACAAACTATGGTCTTTGAAAAAACACCAACATTTGTGTTTCGGAAATCATTCGTGTTTCAAATTATTATATTTGCAATAAATTTTAAGAAACAAATTATTATATTTGCAATAAATCCTTGAAAAAAACGTAACAACTAAAAAGTCTTCGAATTCAAATATTCATTATTTAGTTTCCAAAACAAAGTTGTAGCTTTAAAAATCTTCATAACAACTTCTTGAATGAATTCAGAACAATAAATCATCGTTTTCATGTTCGTAAGGATCTGTCTATACTGTGCGTAAAAGTGTCAGCTTACGAGCGTAACCTTAGTTTGTTTTTTAAAAAATATTTTGTAAACCCAGGCATACCACCTTACTAGAGTAAAATTGCTAGCGAAAAAAATTTGCTAAAAGAGCATATTTTTTTGCTGGTACGCTCGTAAGCTCACGATTTGCGTGAAATTTCAAAAACTGGTTTGCCAGGTCTCGAGGTAGGTTAAAATTAGGTTGCACAGAGCTGGACAGCGCTGTTTCGAGCTTTTAGCTCTCATCGGCAGCCCTCAGCTTCTCTCACAAAGTTATTCCCCAGCTGGACAAGAGTCTTGGCCGAACTGGACAAACCTTAAGGGCTTGCACAGCGGCAGAGCCTTTCAAGGGAATAAACAATTTTTCACTTGTGGTACTTGAAAAAAGAAGGGAAAAAATTGCTGAACCCTTGTAGTAAGGATAGCCATAGGCTATCCCTACCACAAGGGTTCCCCTTGTGTGACCACGGAAATCATAACCAATAAGTTTGACGTCCTTCGTGGTCGCCTCCTGGGAAATCATTACGATTTCCACTGGCAGTTAGGTGGCCAGCTCGAAACAGCGCTGTCCAGCTCTGTGCATATTATGACTCGAGCTGCTTTGCAGCTGGTGGTTGATCTAGTCACCTAACTGCCAGTGAAAATCGTAATGATTTCCCAGGAGGCGACCACGAAGGACATCAAACTTATTGGTTATGATTTCCGTGGTCACACAAGGGGAACCCTTGTAGTATGGATAGCCTATGGCTAGCCACCTAACTGCCAGGATCTAGCCACCTAATGCAGCTGCAGGGTTGGTGGTTGATCTAGCCACCTAACTGCCAGTGAAAATCGTAATGATTTCCCAGGAGGCGACCACGAAGGACGTCAAACTTATTGGTTATGATTTCCGTGGTCACACAAGGGGAACCCTTGTAGTATGGATAGCCTATGGCTGTCCTTACTACAAGGGTTCAGCGATTTTTTCACTTCTTTTTTTAAGTACCACAAGTGAAAAATTGTTTATTTCCTAGAAAGCCTCTGCCGCTGTGCAAGCCCTTAAGGTTTGTCCAGTTCAGCCAAGACTCTTGTCCAGCTGGGGAATAACTTTGTAAGAGAAGCTGAGGGCTGCCGATGAGAGCTAAAAGCTCGAAACAGCGCTGTCCAGCTCTGTGCATATTATGACTCGAGCTGCTTTGCAGCTGCAGGGTTGGTGGTTGATCTAGCCACCTAACTGCCAGTGGAAATCGTAATGATTTCCCAGGAGTCGACCACGAAGGACGTCAAACTTATTGGTTCAAATTAGGTTCATAAGTTTTGTTGAAAAAAAGTTAATTTTTAAAAGTGAAAGTATGCGTGTTGGTTTGAAATATCCTAGTTTAACATGAAAATGGTCAATTTGCGGCTCTTTGAGAAGAAAGTTGCAAAAAAGAGGCTTAGGTCGATAGGCCCGAAAGTGAATTATGATGACTTATGAATTGTTTGTTGTTATGTAACATTTGTTTAGCCTACTCCAAGTAAAGAAATTTGAAAATTAAAACCGATGTGTGGTGTGGCAATGCAGATCACAGTCCTAACCAGGGGACTTGCTTAGGCCAAAACCAGTACCGATAGGCCAACCAGTATGGTACGGTAGGTCTACGTCTTGGTGGTACTCGTACCTAGCGTGTATTATACCACATTGTTAAAGTAAACTGGTAACCCTAGTCTGATAGCTGCTGTACACTAGTTTACTTCAAAAGGTTTAATTTACTGGTGCACTTTGCAGGTGCAGTGATGCTGTATTATACTGTAAGAGATACTGGTAAGCAAGCAACTTAATAGCCTAAGCTACAGTCAGAAAATATGCAAAGTTAAAAAATTAGTCTGCCGACATAATCTAGGATCTGATTTTTTATATCAATGAAACTCAAAACTATTAGAGCCTACAGTATCAGTTAGCCCACAGTAATAAAAGCAGAATTAAATTGCTATAATCCAGGAGTATCTGGTACTAGCCTACTGATATGAGTGGCTGTGCAGTTGCAGCTATATAGGCATGTAAAATTATTCTATTTCAAGATGTGCACACTCATTATTCAACAACTATCAGGTTTTAGACTATTCAGCAACTATCAGATTTTATACTATACACTTATTCAGCGACTATTAGGTTTTACATTAAGTTGAGTTGCAGACACTACCAAGCCAATAGGTTTGTCTTACTTTCATGTCAATAAGATAGTGAAATGAAAAGTTTTTATATTCTGCAATTACTTTTCAGAATTGTAAATTAAGACTTTATTAGCTAGTTTTTATTGTAGAGAACACAATATAGTAAATGTGAGTAATTGGAAATTGACAAATTTATCAATGATATGGTACTTTGGTCCAGACTCAAAGAGACTTATTGATGAATTTATGAAGCAATGTTGATCTTTAATTTTCAAAGATTTTAAGGATGATGACCAATGTAACAGTGGCATTGTCAGGTTTTCAAGGTTAATTATGTGTATTCCAAGATTGACTATCTTTATGAGCTATTTGAGCTTTCATTTAAAAAAAAAAGAAAACTTTAGACATTTTTATAATGAAAATAAAAAACCAGACTTGGAAGGTTTATCTAAACCATTTGCTTTTATTTAAAATAATCATTCAAAATTAGCAGTGGGCCAAAGAAACTTTGTCACTTTTAAAAGTTTTTTCTAATGTGATGGTGTGACAAGATAGCATTCACATTATCGCAACTTAACTACACAATTTCAAGTTTCTTGTAACATATGAGTCGCATTGCTTGTTTTTCTTTGGTGCAACTAAAATTTTAAAGAGTCATATTCTTCAAACCATAAGGTGCACCAATGATACTTAAAGTTTTTAAGATATCCAACTTGTGCCTTATACTCTGGTACATTATACTTCTGGTTATGCTCTCTTACAGCCAGTTGATCAAGTGGTAAATCATTCATCTCAGAGTGGAGGTCTGAGATTTAAATCAGCCTGGTCAAATCAAACACAGCATTGCCAGCGGCTTTGTATCGCTGCGACATTTCTTAGAAGGCAGCTATGTTGTTTGGGTGCAATGATGCTGTGATGGGCCCTGCCAATTTTATGCGTTTCGACTTGTTACAGCATGTATAGTGAAAGACTTGATTTGATTCCATAATTTCATTCAGAGTTAAACCATTTAGATTTTTAAAACGTTTTTTAGAGTTTAATAAATTTAATGTAATGTAGAGCATCTTAAAGTTTGGTACACTTTGTGCCTAAAAACAAAAACTATAGAAACCATTTGGTGCACTTTAAGCTAAAAAATAATAATTATAGAAGCCATTAATCGATACTACAACAGCGCGCCACTTAACAGTTGTATGTTCCAGTTTGCTGCACCTTACGGTCTAAAAAATGCTGTAGTGATATCTTTGCTAGAATTAATTTTGATAGAATAAAGTATTCTTTGTTCAGTTTTTTTAAAAAGTTACCGTTTTTTTTGTTTTTGCTTTAATTTTGCTAACTTGATTTGATAGCTTTGTTCTGCAATGTAGTACAGGTACTTTTTGAGATTTAATGTGACCGGTTTGATGCAAGAAAATTTGACACAGCAGTGATATGATTAGGGTTTTGCATCAAGCATCTTTCTGGTCTGGTTCAGACTAAGATTAAAACTGGCTAAGTTAATCGTCTTGTGTCAACTGGTTGCCTCTAAAAATTTTGGACTCCTCTCTGGGTGCAAGTGTTTTATGCATAATTGGTACGTTTTTTTGATATGGATACTGCTCAAGACAGTTTTGGACGCTTTGCTGAATTTTGAACTTTTTTTGGTAGAAGTAATTATTATTTGTTTTACTCTAGGTTCTCCAATGAGTAGAAGATAATTGGAATATCATTGAACTGCATGATTGAAAACCAGAAGTTAAGCCATCAAGTTCCATTAATGTTTGTTGTGTATTTCTGCAACATGCTTCATGGCCATCACACCCTACTGGAAATTGATCATGATTTGGGTTAAGAGTTGTTGACTAACAATATGACATTTTCTCCTTCAGTGATAAGAGTGAAAAGCAAAGTAAAGCCATCAAATTTCATTAATGTTTGTTCTGTATTTCTTCAACATGCCTCATGGTCAACATATCGTAATGAAAAATGCTCGTGGTTTGGGACAAGTGCTGTTGGCTGAACTAGTGACATTTTTTTCCACCACGAAATCAATCAAGACATTGGTGATTATTAATGCTTCATAGAGTTGCTTCTTGACTTTTCCAGGATCCAGGCATTACTCTTTTCCAACTTTTATAATCGAAATGTTGATGATTGGGCTGTACCAAATTTCGGTGACTTTCTTGAATTTCTGAAGAACTCTCCCAAAAGTTGTGGTTCAACCACCAATTCAATTTACCACCAAAATTTTTTTGTTAAATTTTTGTTTTACGCCTCCTCAAAGCGTGTTTCCATGGCAACGCAACCAAAATCGAAAAAATGGCCATACCTCAGCAACTGCTCATGCTAGATGCAATTTTTTTTTTTCTAAAGATGCAAAATATCCAAGTTTCTATCTGCTCTCAATGCATTATATAAGCCTATCTGTTCAATTTTTCAAGTAAAATCAAAAAAACATGTTTTTTCACTGACATTTTTATTGCATTTTCTATAATATATCTCATTGAGTAGTGGTGTTATGCAATTTTTTTGGTAATATATGATGACTTTCCATTAGCTATGCTGTCATTAGAGTAATTGTTGTATTAGAACTAATGTTAACTGCTTTTTAAAGTTTTAACTGGTAAGATAAGCTAGTATAGTAAGTGTTGAAAAGCAGCAAAGTCATTATCACAGAAATGTAATGTAGTAACTTATTTATAATCAATTGCTATATTCTGTTATTTTGACATCTTATTTCTCTGGGCTTTGAAAAATGTTGAAACTTCAATAAAAATTTGGCGGTTCTCTGCCCACAAAAGAAAATTTCTTTGATTGAATTGGTACTTCTCAGCATAAATTCCTTTGCAATTAAAGATGTGTTCATGAATTTTAAAAGTCAACATGCTAAACCTCAAGAAATTAAACACCAATCAAAAGTAAGAAGTGCTTCGGAAAAGACTGCTGTTAAAGTAAAGAGTTGGTGTTTTAAACTCTGGTTTTGACTGAAAAGTATACCAGGGTTGAATCAAAAACGATTTTGGCACCATACGATGCATACTGTGCACTGTATAGACTTTCCAAAACACAACTCAGAATTCTACATCACTGCAAACAAATGCAGGGTGGGCTCTAGATTGTGCACAAAAGGATTTCAAACAATCGTAAGACATTAATTGAACTGATACATACAAACAATGTTTCATTACTCTATAAAAGAACTTGTATGTATCCCCAAGAAAAGCGTAAGATATCTTTCTCTGCTGATTTCACATTGCTTCTCGTCACACTTCACATAATTCTGTAGTGCACAACTTATGATCCATCCTGTATGTCAGGCTAATCTAAAAATCTTTTAAATAAGGTTGATAAACAGCTTGCAATTAATCTAAAATCATTAAGGGTTTTAGGCAGAACTTGCTTTGTGATTAAAGTGAAGTTCGGTTATGGTGTCTGTGGTAAGGTTTTATGGAAATAAAGAAGTCTTGATGATTTGTTGCATATCATGCAGCATTTTAACATCCCAATGCAACAAAAGTAAAAAACGAAAGTTTCAAGCTGTATCCTGTAGCAGGTTTAACAGCATTTTAGAAACAGCAATCTGTTTTGGACTCTCACTTGCTACACTTTTAGCAAACACTAAACCTGCTGGTGTTATGTGACGTATTTGCTGTTTATGGGCTACTGGGCAGATTTGTTGATGACAAAAATTTCTGCTTTTGGATGCTGGCCGACTTGAACATGTAAATTCAAACTTTTCTTAATCTTTTTTTTCAACTACGGATATCAATATTAGTTGTATTACTAGAATTTAATCTTCAGGCTTCAGATTTATTTGCAGTTAAATTTTCATTAAGAGGTCAGTTCAAAAAGTTTGTAGACTGAAGTCATAACACAAAATGTACTTTCTACAGCAGTTACAGGTCTGGGTCTTCTTCACAGTACTCTCCTTCCCAAAGCACACACTTATTCCAGCAGTGTTTCAACTTGCGGAAGCAGTCTAGGTACGCTTCTTTTTTAATGCCTTTGAGCTCCTTTATCGCATTTGCCTTAATCTCTGGAATGGTCTCAAATCTTCTTCCTTTCAAAAGTCTTTTGAGCATGGGGAACAAAAAAAAATCGCGTGGAGCAAGGTCAGGTAAGTAAGGGGGGAGGGAAAGAACAGTGATGGAATGTTTGGCCAAAAACTCATGAATTCTGAGGGCTGAATGGGCTGGAGCGTTGTCATGATAGAAAAGCCAGTCACCACTCCTCCACAATTCTGGCCTTTTCCGTCGGATGGTATCTCTCAGACGTTTCAAAACTTCAATGTAGTAGGGTCTGGTTTACTGTGGAGCCTTCAGGAAGGTACTCGTGGTGGACAACTCCATTAGCATCAAAAAAAAACTGTGAGCAGCACCTTGATTTTGGATCGAACTTGGCAAGCTTTTTTGGGTCTGGGAGATGTTTTGCTCGTCCACTGTGAAGATTGGACCTTTGTTTCCACGTCATAACTATAAACCCTTGACTTATCACCTGTTATGATTTTTGACAAGAATTCTTTATCATTTTCTGAGTGATCAAGCAAATCCTGACAGACTTGAACACGATGAGCTTGTTGATCACTTGTCATCAGACTTGGCACAAATTTTGCAGCAACTCAATGCATCTTTAATTCTTCTGTCAAAATGTGGTGACAAGAGCCTATAGAGATCCCACATTTTTCAGCAAGCTCTCTTCCAGTCAGACATCGATTCGCTTGCACCAGAGTGTTGATTTCATCAATGTGTAGGGTCATCACTTGATGTGGAAGGACGTCAAGAACGCTCATCATCTTCAACAGACAGCCGACCATTCTTAAAACATTTATGCCACCTGAAACATGTCGCTCGCTTCATGGCTACATCACCGTAAGCCGTGTTAAGCATGGCAAACGTTTCCGTAGTAGATTTTCCCAGCTTGACATAAAATTTCACAGCAAATCGTTGCTTTTTCAAGTTATTCATTTTGAAAAAAATTTGTAAAAATTAAAATCCGACGAACTAAACAACTACCCTTAACTTAACTGAACATAACCAGCAATAAAATAAAGATATCTGCAATCAGAAAATGGCGTCATAATCAGCTGATATCTGTGAACCTAGCGACACCAAGCGAATGCACCTGAAATAAATGAGAGCTGCGCAGTTCAAACAGTCTACAAACTTTTTGAACAGACTTCGCATTTTTTCCTACTCTTAAATCCTGTCACTTACTTTTTTTCTCCATTTTTTTTTCTAGTTTTCACTTTCTAGCAGAGCCGGTAGTGTCTTGTTGGTTTTTTAGTGTTGTAAGTCATAAGAAATCTTCTACTAGTGTCAAGTTACTTGATACATACTGCTTTTAGTTTACACTTTTAAGCTGCAGCACAATACATTTGCAGATATACAACATTCTAGAAGTAGTTGTCTAGGCTCTCAAGTTACCCTGGTTTTTTAAAGACCTTTATAATCTATGGTTTATACCATGTGATGCAAAGATTTTTTCTGCTAAATTTTAACATGGTTCCAGGTTAACGTCAATTTTTATCCATCGACTCTTCACTTTGAATGCAGGCATGTCGCATCATTTTGTTTAGTTTCTACTTGGAGATGTTGATGATGATGTTTATTGTTTTGTTTTTTCTTGGGGTTTGGCATTTGCCTTCAAAATTCATAAACATATCTTTAACCACAAGAGGAATAGTGGTTTTTGTGTACTTGTGTATACAATTTGTGATAAACTTTTATAAATCTTTTTTTTGTAGGTAGAAAGCAGCCAAATTTTATTAAATTTTAGAACATGTTTCTGGCAAAGATAATTAGGTCGTTGGTTTTCTAAATAGACATACTAAGATGCCTAGCAATATAGCATGTTGGTTTGGGAGCATGCATACTATCTCCTTTTCAGTAATTGCTAGTCCAAGCACCTAGGCATAATAAGCATGGTATGGCCCAGAGCCAAAAATACAATACCTGTATAGAATAACTGCAAAGAATTAAAAGGTGTGAAATTAACAGAATACAGCAGTGATTATAAGTTAATACATTATATACATTCTGTGATAATAACTCTGTGCTTTTTAACATTCGGTACTAACTTATTCTACCAGTGAATACTTTTAAGAAGCAATTAACATTAGTTTTAATACAACAATTACTTTAATGGCAGCATAGCTAATGAAAAGTTACCATATATTACCAAAAAAATTGCATAACACCACCACTCAATGAGATGTATCATAGAAAATGCAATAAAAACAGTGAAAAAACATGTTTTTTTGATTTTACTTGAAAAATTGAACAGATAGGCTTTATAATGCATTGAGAGCAGATAGAAACTTGGATATTTTGCATCTTTAGAAAAAGAAATTGCATCTAGCATGAGCAGTTGCTGAGTTATGGCCATTGTTTCGATTTTGGTCCATTGCCATGGAAACACGCTTTGAGGAGGCGTAAAACAAAAATTCAACAAAAAAATTTTGGTGGTAAATTGAATTGGTGGTTGAACCACAACTTTTGGGAGAGTTCCTAAGAAAATATATAATAAAATATCTATTGGTGATGTATATATAATAAAATATCCGCTTTCTGAGACTGATTGGACATTGACATCCTTTTTAATCCTCTGATTATTTTTTCCTACAAGTTTTGATTAAACCTATGAGACAGCTTTAGCTTAAAGCAAAATTCTTGAGATGAACTTTCCCACAAGTTTTGATTAAATCTCATGAGGTTGCTTTCACTTTACACTTAATTATACATCAATACTATTAATAGTAATATGTGCTTGTCTAATCTGCACTGATATCTACGATAAGCGACAAGCAGATGAAGAGTTGATTCCTCACTCCCTCCGAAGCATTATAATCATAAGAGATGCCCAACGCGTTACTTTCTGAAATATTAACTGCTTTGCGCTTAAATTTTTGTACTTTTGCTTGCAACAAATTTAGTTTATTGAGTTTTTGAAAATATTAAATACAGTTAATAATAAGCTATATACAGTATGCAAAGTCTTATAGGCACAATCAAACCTTTGATTAACAGCCCAAGACATACTGTTTGGGAATCAACATTCGTCTTTTATTCCTTGTCAGTATAGCTAGGACTACAGGTATGAACATGAGCATAGAAAAGCAAAGAAAATACTGCTGTTCTTGAGCAGAGAACAGGGCTATTTTCGAGGACTTGAAGCTTTGAGGCCAAGGACTTCAAAATGTGTCCTCGAGGACTCCACCTCTGTAAACCGAATGTAACAGTAGGACTGAAAAGCCATTGAAAGCTGTAAACAAAATGTACCCTGCAAAACATTGTGATCAGATCTTTCTGTCGAGTCACCCTCAGCTAAGAGAAATTCAAAAAAGGAAGAATCGGACCTTTGAAACCAGCCTCTAGTGCCACCTTTTACAAGGCACTAAAAAACAGAAAAGCTTTCACAAGAAGTTTGCGAGTGGTAGAAAATTTCAACATAGCTCTTAATAGCATTGGAGCTATTATTTCCACTCTTCGAGAAATGAGTAGCCTTGAAAGAAGCTGTTTTAGATTGAATGTTTTTATCCAGCTCTTTTCATGAATCTAAGCTTGAATATGGAAAAACTAAAATGCGGTAGTCTAAATCAAAATCCAGTTGCAGAAAAACTAAAATCCGATTGTAGAGTCACAATAGACACTAGGAGTGCTAGTGATTTTGAATTCTCAATTAAGCAGATTTTTTGTTGGTTGTATGCATCTCGAAATGTGTGGACTAATTATATTCTGCAATCTTTGGGAAGTTTGACCCATAATAAGCTTGTTTAATATTTTAAGCAGTGGCACAGTGATGAATTGATGATCAATTGAGGAAAAAACTAAAGGCCAAATTTGCGTTTTTGAAAAAATTCATAACGAAGCGTGTTTCACCCCAAAATATTTCAAGTTTTATAAAAAATTCATCGGCAATACCTAGTTTGACAATGAAACGAGCCTTTTTAAATGATGATATTGGCAAAAGCCAAGAAAAAGTGATATTGGCAAAAGCTAAGTGGTCAGGTTTTTTCAAAAACTCAATGAAATGTGTCAAAAATTCAAAAATTTTGAAGTTTTGGATTGGATGATTTTGCAAAAACTGAAAATGTAAAAAAAACCGACTACGACAAAACACTTGCAAACTATCAACTGACTTGTCTATCATCAGTTTGAATGTTTTAAACACTGCAAATGACATTTGTAATTTATCAGCATACTGCAAAACAACTAAACTTCAAACAACACAGTCTAAATTTGGACAGCTTACCTAGTGGTTGGTTTTAAGTGTTAGTATGTACCGTCAACCGGGGCGACTTTGAACGGTTTTGAAACATTTTTACTTGTCACTTTCGCCAGGTTTAAGCAAGAAAAGTGCTTATAGGCTGAACGTAACACTTATGGCCTTAGCAACTAGAACTGTCATAACTAAAAAAATATTTTGCTCTTATAAGGCATATATTCTATCTCAAAAAGCGTTCAAAGTTGCCCCGGTCTCTGGGGCGACTTTGAACGCCTACCAACCTGCACTTAAACCTTCACTTACTAGCGCAAAGTTGCCTTGTCTTTGACTTAGAGCATTGTGGAGTGGCTAATTTTTCCACTCTGGATCCACTCTGAACTTTTTTAACTGACTCCGGCTCTAATTCGGCTCCAAATTTTTACAACAACACTCCGCTCTGAAATACTCCGATACAAAACTACACTTCGACAAAAAATTCGAACCAATTGTCATATTGCTCAATAACCTGGATTAGCAGAGCCTAATCACATATTTTGATATTCCCAGAGAGCAAAAATAGTTGCTCATTCTACTACCAACTATTAAGATTAATTAAAGTCACACTCCGATTCCCAATTTTTTTTTAAATTGGCACTCCGCCTTAAAAAAAAAAAAAAACGCGTGGCAGGGTGGTGAGGGCGGTAAACTGGCGATCACTTCGTCATGGGTTCGAGCCTGCAATCGTCTATTGCTAATTGACCTGACTTGGGGATCTACATGCCAATAGTAATGGTGAAATAAATCGCCCTATTTTTGAGAATTATTTTGTTGAAATGATGACGTCATTGTCACGTGACCTTGTGCTAGTCGGGCAAAAAAGAAAAAAAATCTATCAAAGTTTTAACACTGACCTAGAAAGAGACCGCTCTTGGTCTTGAAAAGTATTTAACTAAAAACAAAGTTTGTTTTAGTGAAGTGTTCAAAGTCACCCCGGCGTTCAAAGTCGCCCCGGTTGACGGTATGTTTTCAGAAGGGGTGGTTGGAAACTTGCTGAACCCTTTCATGAAAAAAAAAAATTAAAAAACTTAAAACCAGCCACTTCGGGCATTGTCCGAAGTTAGAACTGGTGCCCAAAGTCTAGCCTAGTCATTTTAGGGTACCCAATGTTTTGTCAGACATAAAAGAACTTGTTTCATCTATCTCAAACTAGCTATTAAAATCCTGAATCAGCCAAGAGTTTTGAGCTAAAAAAAAAAATTTTTAAAGTTGAAATCGGCCTTGTTGAAATCTTAATGCTAATCCTAACCCCAGTAACCCAAACTTAAAATCGAACTCAAACCCTTATGCTAATTTAAACAAAAAAGAGTAAATCCGCAAATGAGCACTTACTCTTTGCTCATTCTCTTCATGGGCGTTACATACTGGTAATGCAACACTAGCAACTTCCAACTTTTTTTTGTTTTTAAACACTTTTTTTTTGTAGCTCTGGCGCATAATAGTCCCAGCGCATAATTGGCAGTGCCCAATCGTCTCGCACTTTAACGTCTATGCTTAAAAGTTACCGCTACGATCCGTAGTGGCACCACCACTCAGCACTGTGCCGTGCCTATCACTGCTAAACTGAAACCTAACCCAAACCCTAACTTAAATCTCAATCTTAATCCTTTCAAAAGTAAAAAAGTGGATAAATATTGATCATTTTTGTTTTATTTTTTAAACCTTCTCATTTACACTAAAAAATTTTTAGTGCAAAAGATATGCGACCTACGGTTGTCATTATCATAACAGATACCAGTAAATTTATCTACAGCCTACCGGTAGTTCACCAACAAAACTTACCATCATTTTTAGGCTGCAATTTTCATCAATAGCCAACTCTTACTACAAAACAATTAAACTACCATAAATAAATGCTTTATGATACCTGGATAACTGTATTGTGTGTCACTTAATGTCACCCTATAACGATTGTTCTAAAACAAAAGGGCATAGTAGGCAGGGATATCTAGAACATCGCGACCGTTTACTTTGCTTTTTTGGCTTAAGGTTGTTTTTGTAAGCTTTATTTTAAAATGTCTGCGCAAATAAAACATTTGCCAAGCCTCTTTCCCAGAAATTAGCAGGAATTATTTTACTGCTACATCATCTAACTAGGCCTACTGTACAAAATTAAACTTAGTAGTTCAGGGATGACTGTCATGTTTAACACATTTATGTGCTTATTTTCAGGTTTCTTCAGTGAAACCCCCAGCCCATGTTGAGAATCATTATGATGTTAATTATCCAAGCTTTTTTGCAACAAGAAACTCAGTTACTTTTATTTACAATTGTTGAAAACAGAAAAGTGATGTCTCCCAAATTTTCATCAAAAGGTAACATTTCTTTCCACTTCCAAATTTACTAACAGCAGCTTATATGTAAAATATATGGTCTTTTTTGAAAGTTTGATAGTGATGTTAAAATTTATGGTCTTTTTTTTGAAAGTTTGCTGAATTATTTGCAACCTCATTTTGCTGAATTACTTCCCTGTAGCATATTTCCAATTTGTTCCACATTTCAGTACATAAGGCTATTCAACCTCAGGTCACTGCAACGTCATAATAGAAAAACTACTCAGGTATGACTGCACAGCGTATATTCGAGGTATACTTGAGGTCATGTTAGAAATCGTCGGGGTTAGGGTGCGTTTAGACTGGGCGCGAAGCAACGCAAAGCAACCAAAATTTGACGTCATCGACAGCTCGCGAAAGGTTGCGACCGCTCGCAACCTTCGCGAGCAGTTGTGCAACAGCGCTTGCTTGCAGGCTGTAGTAAGATAACCAACTAATTCACTGATTTGATTTTTACGATCGCAGTTTGCTAGAAAATAATATATATAGTTCATTTGTATGGTTTAGCGCCTATTTATCAGTCCGAAGAGTAGGCCGAGGTTGTTGGAAACGTTAGATTCGCGATAGCCCTAGGCTAGCCAAGTTAATTTGGATCTAGACAGCTAAGACTAAATCCTAGAGTGATGTTTCATAGCTATGCTGGATCTCAGAGCTTCATTATAATGAATGCACCAAAGCAGTAGGCCTAGCCCCACGACATCTAGCTTTTAAACCAAAACTTTTTATTCTGCGCAGCATAGCAGAAGACCAGTCAAGTAGTTCTTTTGGCTGAGCAGCTTTTGCTTTTTTGTCTTAAAGTAAACTTAAACTAACATGGTGTTGTTGTTTTTTCAGAATATACTGTAAAATAACCCACCAACAGGCTAGTTTTGAGTGTGTTGATAGTGTTGTTACCCATTGTTTGTTAGCTTGTTGTTTTAAAAGTAACCACAATTGAACAATTCCTTGAATACTGGAAAACTCACAAAACTTTTTTCACTGCCTTTTTGACCAAGCCAACTTGGTGAAAAGAACTGTATTTAGAATTGGTTTCAAGTTACACTGCTACATACAAGAGCTAGATAGATACAAAAAATCGAAAAATTCCTATGAACTTTTGGATTGGCCTAATTAGTAGTCACTTCTTTGAATAGCTACAAACATGGAATTTTTTCTTCTGAATGTCCTCTTAAAAGTCTTCTTGTTTCTGAAGGTTTGTGACCGTGATCAAGTTGAACTGGAAGCAATGGTTTTGGACTACCCCAAGTTTTATAATTATGAATATTGTAGTCTGGTAGTGATTTTTCACTCCAGTCCTAATTGATGAAAATAGAAATGTCAAGTGTGTTAAATATTCATTTACTGTGTCTTTGTGTAATATCTAAATTTAGTTGTTTGTGAATTTCAAAACATTTTTACTGTCTCTTAAAATTTTTACTGCTTTACATGGTGAATAAAGTGACGAAGTAAACAATTTTAAGTCTGAAGTTCAATCATTGCAATTGCAGTCAGTGTATTTAGATGAACCAGAAAGCTAATATATATCTAACCAGTAGAAAGTAAGTTCTGTTTTTTTGCTGAGGTTACTATCATTGGTACAGAAGTACCCGCCAAGCAAGTTCATTACTATTGTTCCATTCTCTAAACTAAACAAAAAACTTGATAGAGCATTTATAATAAAAATAATTGAGCTGGGGAAGGAAGCGTCAGTTACATAAAAATGTGAGAACTAACAACACTTTTATTCAGATGCTTGAGTAACAATTTTCAAATGAAAAAATCTAAATGTTTTTTATTAGGGGCATAACCAAAAACATGCTTAGAGGGGGCTTGACCTTACTGCTATAAATTTGTATCTTACAAACGGTGGTTTAAAGCGAAGCTCTTTGAGGTAAACGCAACCGTCGCAACGTAGCCTACTGGTACCGCAAGAAAATGCAAACTAATAAAATGCTCTCGATAGCATTTAACTTCGCACTAAACATCGATAAGCGCTCCGCTAGCGAATAAAAACACCAAACTTAGTTTTAGAGGCTGACTTTTCCTCAAAGCAACTGCTGGTATCAGGTATCACTGTGCTAAATTCTTGTCCTTCGATGATAGTGTCAAATCATGCAAAAACTGCTATGTTTTTTTGCTTTCTCCAGCAAATCAACACAGCAATCCATTGCACAATAAGCAAAAAATCCACTACATAACTGATGACAAATCCAGCTTTCATTTTCACTCATAGAGTTAACATTGGGAGTCTTCATAAACAGCACTAAATAACACATACCAACAACTGTTTAAGCTTACTACAGTTATCATAACATGCTTGCCTGAAAAAGAAAAATCACATCAAAAAAACAACATAGTTAATGATTTAAATGAACCTGTTGACTAGCCTATTGGTTTACACTCTACAAGATACCGGTAGATCTACCACTACCATAATGAGACATGGATGGTGAAAGCGTTTAAGGATTTGTTAACTGAGTAAACACCTAAAGAGAACTTTTGATATCTGCTTTCAGCTTTTTACGTTTCTGCATTACAACCCAGAACTGTCATCGTCAAAACAGATAAGGGCAAGTTTTCAGTGGAAGGATCTAAACAAATCATTGATAGCTAGTAAATAGGCCAAGTACTGCTACGTTTTTGAAGAAATGACTTGTCTTTTCATTTCCAAATTCGATCTACTGTACTTCGTTTTTCACTTAAACTTTACAAAATTTTTTCTCAAGACTGTTTTGTTACCTGAGCTATTACCCTAGACTCTTCTTCACGGTTATTGCATGATAACATAATATGAACTCAATCTTCGTTTTACCGGTAATTCCAGCGCGCTATGACGAAACAGAACCTGTGATTACTATAATAGCGCTTCAATAATAAACTACACAAAGCTTTCTGCTCATTGAATACATTTTAAAAGTAAGTTGTTAAAATTAGCCTATGAAGCGACCAGTCGTGAAGATTAGCAACCACTCGCGAAGGTTGCCAACCTTCGGGAGTCTTCACGAGCAGAAAGCTTTGTGTAGTTTATTATTGAAGCGCTATTATAGTAATCACAGGTTCTGTTTCGTCATAGCGCGCTGGAATTACCGGTAAAACGAAGATTGAGTTCATATTATGTTATCATGCAATAACCGTGAAGAAGAGTCTAGGGTAATAGCTCAGGTAACAAAACAGTCTTGAGAAAAAATTTTGTAAAGTTTAAGTGAAAAACGAAGTACAGTAGATCGAATTTGGAAATGAAAAGACAAGTCGTTTCTTCAAAAACGTAGTAGTACTTGGCCTATTTACTAGCTATCAATGATTTGTTTAGATCCTTCCACTGAAAACTTGCCCTTATCTGTTTTGACGATGACAGTTCTGGGTTGTAATGCAGAAACGCAAAAAGCTGAAAGCAGATATCAAAAGTTCTCTTTAGGTGTTTACTCAGTTAACAAATCCTTAAACGCTTTCACCATCCATGTCTCATTATGGTAGTGGTAGATCTACCGGTATCTTGTAGAGTGTAAACCAATAGGCTAGTCTACAGGTTCATTTAAATCATTAAATATGTTGTTTTTTTGATGTGATTTTTCTTTTTCAGGCAAGCATGTTATGATAACTGTAGTAAGCTTAAACAGTTGTTGGTATGTGTTATTTAGTGCTGTTTATGAAGACTCCCAATGTTAACTCTATGAGTGAAAATGAAAGCTGGATTTGTCATCAGTTATGTAGTGGATTTTTTGCTTATTGTGCAATGGATTGCTGTGTTGATTTGCTGGAGAAAGCAAAAAAACATAGCAGTTTTTGCATGATGTGACACTATCATCGAAGGACAAGAATTTAGCACAGTGATACCTGATACCAGGGATATATAGAACACCGGGATTGCTCGCTCCAGCGATTTCAGTTTTTTTGGTGGACAACAGAAGGGCTATTTTAGTCAGCTAAAGTGTCTTCGTAGAGGTACTTGGTGTGCAGTGGAGCAGGTTAGCGTAAGTTAAGACGGCAAGGCAAAATTGCCGTTTTTTTCGTGAGTTTAATTTTTCAAAGAAAACATAAAATTTAGAAGAGTTGCTCAGGTAATAAAAGCAATCCGCTAAGGCATTGGACTATATATACTTGGTCTGTTGAACAAGGCTACTGATTTCAATGGTAGTCCCAATTTTTATTTCTTTCATATTAGAACAGAAAGGATCTAGGCTTCGAAAAGTGATAGAGGCTCAGAGTTTGCGCTGATAATTGTTATAATGTAGACCTTCTGGAAAGATCCTTTAATGGAATTAAGCTCTGAGATTAGCCTATTTTGAATTTGCAGTTTTTGCTGACAACTTTAGGCCATATTACTAGTAGTAGCCTAATATCGATATGCATAAACATAAAAAGTGTTGGCATAAGCCTATTTATATAAAATTATTGGTTACCTGGGCTATGCTGCATATCATAAGCTTAGACTATTAGTATTACAAGCATTAGTGAGCGCAAGAAAAACCTAGTCTAGTCAGTTTTCTTGAGAGGTGAGCTGTAAGCTGTTAGTAGCAGGTCAGGGATAGATACCGATATATAGAAACAGAAATGTCTTAGTCTACATTCTGAAACACCTGCTACATTGTATAGTCACTGTAAGGCACAATACGGTAACACCTGCACACTAAAGTTTCATCTTTACATCCTTTGGCTGCGAATCTAATGTTCGATTCAAAATTTTGTAAGAAAAGTAGCCTAAAAATACTAGAGTCTTAACTAGGAAAGAAACAGTGCAAAAACTACAATTTTGGCAAAATGAAAAACACTTTACCTAATGACATTTATTTGCCAAAGAGGTCACAACTGAATACCAAACAACAGTTACCTTTTAGCTAACAAACATGCTGTAGGCCTACTGTTTTGAATTTACAAATATCAGTTAACCATGGGAAGGCTACTTAAGTTTAAAGCACTTAAAAACACAAAAGCTTCCGGCAGCGTAAAAAAAAATGTTGACTATATCTGTTTCTTTAGGATTAATTCACATTACAGTATAGCCCACATACCGCATTACACATGCCACAGTAGATGGGGACTATTGCTGATTGTGCAGATGTTGGTGAATTTAACTTTCTAATGGTGTGTGCCATTTTCTCAGGAGGTGCAAGAGTGCATTGGTTGATTCTTTTCAACTCATTCTTAGCAAAGCAGTTGAATATTGTTTGCAGCATCAACACAAAGTTATTCACTTATTGTGCTCTTGCGCACAGGTTTGTTCAGCCAAAACTAGCCTATATGCGTGTCAGATTCCGCAAATTTTGTCGCAGCAAAAATAAAGCTGCCCTCTGATTTTTTGCCGACAACAGCTTACTTCGTGCAGATTCATTAGCAAGGATACAGTTGTGCAATTGCACTGCAAAGCAGCACAGAAACAGCATCACGCTTCCGTATTCCTACTCATAAACATTTAGCGATAAAAACTTTTTAGTCTTTAGCACAATGTAAAGTTTATTAAATAGCATGTCAAGAAAACTAGAATTTATGGTGGTGTTCTAAGCCAATGGAAGAGTTTATAAGTTGGATTTGACGTCCTAACGTAATTTGAAAACGGCATGCTATAGTTAAGTACTGCTTTTGCTCAATCACCTCTGGCTTTTTTATGTCTGGTAAAATGAACAATATTGATCAGCCTGTGGCAACGACGTATCTTTGAATCATTGCTATAGTCGTAGATTAGTAAAAAATTGCAGAGTACCAAGATACATCTTGTACCTTTTGAAGGAGATTTTAACGACATGATTTTCCAGATATTTATAATAAATTTGATATATCTAGCAGTGTCTTTAAAAGAAGGATGACTATCACTGTAAAATTCCAAACCTCTAGCAGTCAATTCACTGAAAACACCTGTAATGAAAATTAAAACATAAACTTTTGTAATATACACTAAAATCTTTCTCGTAATAACCAAAAAATATTGCAGTATTTATCGGAAAGGATTGAAAAGTCTCTGCACAATTAGCTAAAAAAACTTATCATTCATAATTTTTTGGTAATCTGAACAAGCGATTTGATTGATTGGTTATAATGCGCTCTTTGCATGTGGAATACTGGAGTACAACTTTTGGTCAAGTCATAGTTAAGAATACAAATAGCATTCTCATCTTTTTGTATACAACACGGAACAAACATAAAGCAAAGCAATCGGTGATATCTCCTACCCTGTAGCAATACTAATAAAATAATAATTTAAAATTTCGCACGATTCTGAGTAAAATTGCAACTGTTTCTTTTGCAATCTGCATGAAGTAAGCTGCTGTCCGCAAAAAATCAGAGGGCGGCATTTATTTTTGTTGCAACAAAATTTGCGGAATCCGACACGTATGTGTAGTTTTGGCTGAACAAACCGGTACGCAAGGGCACAATAATTTTGTGTTGATACTGCAAACAATATTCAACTGCTTTGCTAAGAATGAGTTGAAAAGAATCAATCAATGCACTCTTGCACCTCCTGAGAAAATGGCACGCACCATTAGAAAGTTAAATTCACAAACATCTGCGCAATAGTCTCCATCTACTGTGGCGCGTGTACTATGTGGGCTATACTGTAATGTGAATCAAATAAGGAAACAGATATAGTCAACTTTTTTTTATTTTATGCAGCTGGAAGCTTTTGTGTTTCTAAGTGCTTTAAGTTTAAGTATCATGGTTAACTGATATTTGTAAATTCAAAACAGTATGTTTGTTTGCCAAAAGGTAACTGTTGTTTGGTATTCAGTTGTGACCTCTTTGGCAAATAATTATCATTTAGTTAAGAGTGTTTTTCAATTTGCTTAAAATTGTAGTTTTTGTGCTGTTACTTTCCCAGTTAAGACTCTACTAATTTTTACTTTTCTTTCAAATATTTTAAATCGAACATTAGATTTGTAGCCAAAGGATGTAAAGATGAAACTTCTGTGTGCAGGTGTTACTGTGCCTTATAGTGACTATACAATGCTAGCAGGTGTTTCAGAATGTAGAGTAAGACTTATCAGTTTAAAATGTAACAAAAAAGATATACTTTTTGGACATTATTTCACTGAATGGTGAAACTTCAACGAGCAGCTATTATTGTGTCTCTCTTTTGATTCTTTTGTTAACCGAAAAACTGAGACTTTTAAGCTTTTTTTATCCAAATAATTTGCTGAACTCCTTTTTATTTGATAAATTTCCTGATGTTTACAGTTTATACACCTTTATGCGGTTGTGGTGAAAGTGACCAAACCATGTGCCAGATTTTATTTGAATGCAAAGGCTCTTCGAGCATACCTAGTGATGCTGCCCATCAGCTTAGAGAAAGGATATGTGAAGCAGAAACTAACTGTTTCCCTAATATGCATGTTCAGAATTTATACACTATACTTCTGAATCACAGTCGTGATTAAGGTTTTATGACTTTGCTGTTGAAACGCATTCAGGAATGTGCTTGTTATTTAAAATCCTCTGTAAAATTAACACCATAGCTCTGTTGTTTTTTTTTGTTTTTTTTTACATATCATTGCACCTTTTATGTTGAGCTTCAATGTGTTTTTTTTTTCTAATACTGACCTGCGACTAACCACTGTGAACTGTAGTGTTGTAGCAGTTTAGTAATATTATTTTTCATTGTCAAGCGTATTACAAGTAACATAATCTGATTGGCATATAATTTATATTTCAGTGCTTTTTGTTTTTTTTACCCTCACAAGTGTCATAAGTTTTTGTTTTTTTTTGTTTTTCATCAACAGAAACGGTGACATAGGCCTACTGTATTTTCATGTAGCAGTTTTCGTTATTTATTACGCGTACTTTTTCTACTTTTTCTCTTCATAGCAACTGATCGTCAGAATTTAATAATTTTGTTCAGTTTTTCCCGAAATGTTTGAAAACAAATCTTTTCAACTTCTAGAAAGAAGTGTTTTTATTTGGTTAAATGTGTATATTATATCGCATTGGTGAATAACCGCAGTGGATATTATTTGTGTACGTTCTTAGACACATTTTTTCTTGATGTATATATATATATATATTGTGTCTCTTATCAAACCCTTCGTCCATTTTACATCGCCAGTTTGGCGCAGTGCATTAGAGCGTTGTTACTTTCGACAACCATGATTGGAAGGTTTTTGCTTAACTTTTAGCTGAGCTTCGTCAAGCCAAGTCATCTGACCACGAACCAACGGTTACTAGTGATTTTGTCACTAAGTGAGGGTTTGGGCAAGATGGCTCTGAGATGGTAGAATATTTTTATGATCGGCCTTCTCAGCCAGTCGGCGTCAGTTGGTTCGCGGTCAGTTGTCGTGGACCCTGACAGGTACAGTAGTGTTCGAATTAATTTGGACAAAACTATATTTTTGCATTTTTTGAATTTTGTTTAGGTTAGTTTAGGGAATGTATGATAGATAGTATTGTAATGATAATTAATAAGCTAAGTAAAGAATATGAACCACTATTAACTGCTTTTATGCTCTATTTTTTCAGATTAACAGATTTTTTTATTTTAAATTATGAAGTAAACTTATTCGTGGCCAAAAATTTTATTTTGATTTTTGCATTTTACTATCTGCCTGCTTGCAATAAAATGAATATCGCTCCAAGAAAGAGGGCACAAATTGTTACTCTACGACAACACTCTAATATGACAATAAGAAAAATAGGAGAGAAGCTTAATGTGTCAAAATCAAATGTGGGGTGAATTTTTTAAATGATGGATACTAATGGTGACGTCACCACAACTAAAAGGCGGGATCAGCATGAATGAAAGCTTAAAATGACCACTCGTGATGACAAAATGATATTGCAAAATACTTTTAAAGACCTTAGAAAAACTAGTAAGGATCTTCAAAGAGATTTAGCAACTGCAGGAGTCAACGTGGATTCGTCAACCATAAGAAAGCGACTTCTTGAAGCTGGAAGAAAAGCCAAAAGTCCATGCAAGAAGCAATTGCCAACAGTTGCTATGAAAAAGAAACGCCTAAAATGGGATAACAAATACAATAAAAGGGAAAACAGGAATGAATAAAAGTTGTTTTTCAGATGACAGCCATTTTGAAGTGCTTGGACTGAAATCTCAATATGTAAGACGAAATGTTAGAGAACCCCTCAATACCTTTTATATTCTACAGGCCCCAAAACACCCCCTAAAGAAAATGTTTTGGGGTTGCTTCACTCTTAATGATACTGGAAGATTATGTACAAGCGAAGGAATGATGAAATCAACTAAATTTTGGAAAAAGACTTGGTTTCAACAATGCAAAAATCATTCTCAGATGGCAGTGGTGTTTTTCAGCAGGACAATGCACCATGCCATACTTCAAAAAAATGCAAACATTTTTTTAAAAATCGAAATGACCTTTGCTAGACTGGCCTGGCAACTGCCCATACCTAAACCCCATCGAAAACTTGTGGGCTATCATAAAAAGGTGTCTTTAAGTATGTGACTGCACAACTAAAACCAAACTCATAGAAGCCAAAATACCAATTTGGTACCATGATGAAGAAATTAAAGATATTTGCTCAACCCTAGTTGATTTCATGCCAATACGAATTTCAATGCTCATAAAGGCAAAAGGAGGATATATTAACTATTGAACGTGCTAGAGTTGATATAATTTGGATTAAAGATGCGTTTTTGAGAATTTTCCTCATTTTTTGACACTTTTTGTTTTGTCCCAATTAATTTACACACTACTGTATATAAATGCAAAAAAAATCAATCAATAGCTTACGATTAGTAATGGCACACGACTTTCATTTGGAAAATATTGCACATTTTTTATGTATTTTCCTGTCTATGGGTATCATAATGACGTCAGTGATGACGTCAGTAATGACGTCAGTATTACGTTATTATTGTCATTATGTTAACTTTGGTTGAAAGCATTATATTTTGTACAATAGTTGGTATAGCAAAGCAATAAACAAAATTTTCCAAGTAACCCTTCTGTTGTCCGCCCTAAAATTCAGCAAGCAATCCCGGTCTTGATGTTTCTATATATCCCTGCCTGATACCAGCAGTTGCTTTGAGGAAAAGTCAGCCTCTAAAACTAAGTTTGGTGTTTTATTCGCTAGCGGAGCGCTTATCGATGTTTAGTGCAAAGTTAAATGCTATCGAGAGCATTTTATTAGTTTGCATTTTCTTGCGGTACCAGTAGGCTACGTTGCGACGGTTGCGTTTACCTCAAAGAGCTTCGCTTTAAACCACCGTTTGTAAGATACAAATTTATAGCAGTAAGGTCAAGCCCCCTCTAAGCATGTTTTTGGTTATGCCCCTAATAAAAAACATTTAGATTTTTTCATTTGAAAATTGTTACTCAAGCATCTGAATAAAAGTGTTGTTAGTTCTCACATTTTTATGTAACTGACGCTTCCTTCCCCAGCTCAATTATTTTTATTATAAATGCTCTATCAAGTTTTTTGTTTAGTTTAGAGAATGGAACAATAGTAATGAACTTGCTTGGCGGGTACTTCTGTACCAATGATAGTAACCTCAGCAAAAAAACAGAACTTACTTTCTACTGGTTAGATATATATTAGCTTTCTGGTTCATCTAAATACACTGACTGCAATTGCAATGATTGAACTTCAGACTTAAAATTGTTTACTTCGTCACTTTATTCACCATGTAAAGCAGTAAAAATTTTAAGAGACAGTAAAAATGTTTTGAAATTCACAAACAACTAAATTTAGATATTACACAAAGACACAGTAAATGAATATTTAACACACTTGACATTTCTATTTTCATCAATTAGGACTGGAGTGAAAAATCACTACCAGACTACAATATTCATAATTATAAAACTTGGGGTAGTCCAAAACCATTGCTTCCAGTTCAACTTGATCACGGTCACAAACCTTCAGAAACAAGAAGACTTTTAAGAGGACATTCAGAAGAAAAAATTCCATGTTTGTAGCTATTCAAAGAAGTGACTACTAATTAGGCCAATCCAAAAGTTCATAGGAATTTTTCGATTTTTTGTATCTATCTAGCTCTTGTATGTAGCAGTGTAACTTGAAACCAATTCTAAATACAGTTCTTTTCACCAAGTTGGCTTGGTCAAAAAGGCAGTGAAAAAAGTTTTGTGAGTTTTCCAGTATTCAAGGAATTGTTCAATTGTGGTTACTTTTAAAACAACAAGCTAACAAACAATGGGTAACAACACTATCAACACACTCAAAACTAGCCTGTTGGTGGGTTATTTTACAGTATATTCTGAAAAAACAACAACACCATGTTAGTTTAAGTTTACTTTAAGACAAAAAAGCAAAAGCTGCTCAGCCAAAAGAACTACTTGACTGGTCTTCTGCTATGCTGCACAGAATAAAAAGTTTTGGTTTAAAAGCTAGATGTCGTGGGGCTAGGCCTACTGCTTTGGTGCATTCATTATAATGAAGCTCTGAGATCCAGCATAGCTATGAAACATCACTCTAGGATTTAGTCTTAGCTGTCTAGATCCAAATTAACTTGGCTAGCCTAGGGCTATCGCGAATCTAACGTTTCCAACAACCTCGGCCTACTCTTCGGACTGATAAATAGGCGCTAAACCATACAAATGAACTATATATATTATTTTCTAGCAAACTGCGATCGTAAAAATCAAATCAGTGAATTAGTTGGTTATCTTACTACAGCCTGCAAGCAAGCGCTGTTGCGCAACTGCTCGCGAAGGTTGCGAGCGGTCGCAACCTTTCGCGAGCTGTCGATGACGTCAAATTTTGGTTGCTTTGCGTTGCTTCGCGTCCAGTCTAAACGCACCCTTACTAGCAAGGATGGCAGTACGGTACGGTACGTTCAGAATTTGCGTACTACGTACCTCGCACCTTGAACCGTACCGTACTAACGTCCCGTACCCGTACCATTACAAAAAAAGCGTACCGTACCAGCGTACCATACTTCTTAGCAAAAATTGAGGCGTACCGTCAGTGGTGGCCATAGGAAAGGGGGGGCCCCTGTGCAAATTAAATGGAGGGGCCCTTTTCTTTGCACACTTCTTTAACATGTTTTATCTGCACTTGCAATTAAGCGCAACAATGCATTTCATAAGTACCAAGACCAGAAGACCAATGCAATTGCAGCCCTAATTAAATCAAATGTTTGTTCATAAGTTCCTCTCATCTAGATTATCAACTCAATTAATTGCAGTAAATTAACGTAAACTTTCAGCAATTGCTTTCAGTATGCTTGTGTTATTACAGAATATGTTTGAGTACTTAGCAATAATGTTTGAATGCTTTATACTGCTTAGCATATGATATACTGTATACGTTAGTCAAAAATCTATTACTGCCAGTTGCTGAAAGCAGTTGAAATAAAACAAGTGGAAAAACAACTACCTGAGTCATAGGCGTAGCCAGGATTTTTGATTGGGGGGGGGGGGGCCAAAACCACAAATCACATGCAATAACGTCATCAGAAACTTCGAAAGAGGAATTTTTTGGTGGGGCAAAGATATCGTAGAATGGAAGATCAAAAGTCGTGGCCTGGTGTTAGCATGTAACTAGGAACTCGTTCAAGGAGAGAGCTTAAACCAATAGCCTAGTTAAAATGCGAAAATGTGTAAATTGGGAGACGTGCTTAAGTAAAGAAGTGTACTGTAATTCAAACGTATCACAGACGGGGGTCTGGGGGCGAAGTCCCCAGCCGCTGGACGATTTTTCGTAATTTTTTGGAAAAAAAAGTAGTTTTAATAGCATTGGATCACATTTTGCACATTTTCAAAGCCATTTGAAAGTACTAGATTTTTAAAATTTGAAAGCCAATTGAAAAAATTAAGTTGTTTAGTCCTTCTTTTGCTTGCAATTTAAGTCCAAAACACGTTTAAAATCTTGCATTTTTTGGTTAAATTTTATTAGCGATTTCGCCCAGGTAGGGGGAAGTAAAGTACATTCCCTCCTGCAATATTTTAGCAGTAAATAACAATTCAGTCGATTGTATTTTTTATAGATTGTCTAGAAAACAACCAGTCATAGGAGTACATATACGGCCAGGGGCCCAGGCTCTCTCAATTCAAAAATTTGTTCAATGAGCATTTCCCTTACTGAAGCTAATTTTTTTCAAAAGTATTTTGTTGCATAAAAACTGGCGAGGTGGAGGTGAATTGTAATTGAAAAATGTACAATAGATAGTTATGCCTACAAACCATGTTATTGCCCGAGTCGGATTTACATTGAGTTGGGCCCCTGGCACTTTGAGATTTTTGCAATATTTTCGCACCAAATACAGGTGAAGACCAAAAAAGTCTTATCTGAGTGCGGGGCCCCTGGCACTGTGCCATGTGTTAAATCTGTCCCTGGTTATTGCATTACATTCATAAAAAGGTTAGATGAGAACCTCAGTTAGCAACTTTTAGGATAGAAACGCTTAATTTCACTCGGGTTATATGTTTAAATTGGTTGGCAACATTAAATTGAAGGAGCCATGGCCCCCTGAAACAGAATTATTGTTGGGGGCCCATATAAATTAGAGGGCCATATAAATATTCTTGTAGGGGGCCCCTTAAAATTAAATGGCAAAAATTAAATTAAGGGGCCCTGGCCCCTGGATCAATATTGTTGTTGGGGCCCTTTTAATTATTATTGTAGGGGGCCCATTTAAATTAGTTGGTAAAAATTAAATTGAGAGGGCCTGGGCCCCCTGGCTCAATACAATTGTTAATTACTGCTGTACGAGTGTGCTGTTGTATGCAAAGATGCTAAAAGAAACTGAAGCTGAAGAAACAACAATCTTTTTTGTGACATTTTTATCATGGGTAGCATTTCAATTGGGGGGGGCCTGGGCCCCCCCTGGTTACGCATAAGTCCTGAGTAGCCTAACAGTAGCAAGCAAAAAAAAAAGAGTAGTAAGTTGACTTTACCAGTAAATTTTTATTATCTGTTTACTAAATGTGACTTAAAAGTTAAAAGTAATATTGTCTTGGAAAGGGGGATATGTGTAATAACACTTGGAACAAGTGCATTATGATGGAGGGGGTACATATGTAATGACATTTAAAACAAATGCATAAACTTTTTATCACAATTTGCTATAGTTTTTATAATCAAATTTTTCTGCCCGTGATAGGTCAAATGGGGGGGCCCCCCAAAAGTGGGGGGCCCCTGTGCATTTGCACACTTTGCACATTCCTAAGACCACTACTGCGTACCGTACCTACGTACCGTACCGTACTGCCATCCTTGCATTGGCGAATCCAGAAAATTTGTTGGGGGATGATAAAATTTATAAGCACAAATTGTATATATATAATCACAAATTTAAATGGTGATGATTTCTGTTCTTGACCTCGCACAAACTTTGTTCGGCATGTTTTTGATCAGGCACGTAGCCAAAAATTTGCAATTGAGGACTGTTAAAGAGATTTGGGGGTGTGGGGACGAAGCCCCCATCTTTCACAGGCTGGGGGGTCTAGGGGCAAAGCCCCCAGCCGCCGGAGGCACAGCGCTCGAAAATTTTGTATTTTTTTAGGAAAAATATCTTAATTTTAAGCCCATTTTGATAGAAATTAATGCTATTAAAACGTGGCCTTAGAAATTAGCAGTGCGAAAACATGGGTTACTAGTTGCATATATGGGCCATGTGGGAGATAGCTATTGCTAGAATTTCAGTTCTCTAATTTACAAGCTGATAAATTGTAAAATACAATACTGGTAGTTCAATAAAACTCTGAAGGAGTAATCTATTTCGTCTATATTTTATAGAGAAAGATATAATTTGGGGGGCTAAAGGAAAGAAGTTTGAGAGAAGTGATTGGTAATTAACTACAGTAATACCAAAAAGTCCCCCTCTCACATTCCTGAACTTATATAATTTTTGATAATTCCCATGTTAAGCATTTTTCAATAAGCGATCAAAATTTAATACCAATTTTTGGCTATTTTTCAAATTTTTTTCTGATTTATAAGTTTTGTTTTTGACAAATTAGCCCCCTAAATAAACATTTCAAGTTATGCTTTAAATCATTTTTTGAGTTTATTCCAGTGTAAAATACAGTCTCAGAAGTGCTAAAAACGTGGTATTTCCTTTATTCTGCATTATGGTCGGCAGGCCAATGAGGGGGAGTCTATAGCTCCTCACCCCTCCCCCTGGCTACGCTACTGTTTTTGATCCATCCCATCCAAACAACGTTGTATATAATGATTTTTTAATTTAATCAATGCAATTCAAGTTAATAAAATAAAATACTTTTCGTCTTTCCTGCTTCAAAAATCGCATTTATTAAACTTTCGCCAAGTTTATTAAACAATTATCTGCATCTCCACAGAATGCAAAAAAACTATCTGCATCAGACTTTAACATTCCTATTGCCAAAGGTCTATTCTGTTCTAGTGTTCATTCAACATATCGTAACTATACCATTGTAACAAAACTACATTCCGGAAGACATTTTATTTGATGTTCTGTCAAATCGACATATTTTTTATGCAAAACCGCACTACGGAATAATCTCTTTCGCTCTGATTTTGCTCAGCAACGATAGAAGATAATAAGCTAATAGTGTTGGTATGAATAATTAAAGTACGGTATTTGATAGAACACAAATATATCGTGAAAACGTAACAGAGAACAGTGAAAACAAGTCGCAAAATTATCGCACTTTAAACTTAAAAGGCATAATATTCTTCTTTATCTAGGTTTATTATTCATAACTCTTAACTATTCTCTCCAATGTTCGTAACTTATCAATTAGTATTTCGTTTGCAGACTTTAAATTCTCAACCTCAAAATTTAGATTGTCAACGGAAATGAATAAATTTCTACAACACAAATTAGGTTCAATTAATTTTTACTGATGTCCAGTATCACTTAACTTAAAACTGTCTTTTGTTTAACCAAAATTATTCGACAGTTAACTAACTTGTATTACAGTTCCTTTATATGTAAGACTGCTGCTTAATTGCTGACTCTGTAGAACCGAGAAAATTCTAACACGGCATTCGAACAATCGTTATTAATGAATTTTCTGGTTATTTTAGGATGACGCGTGTTACGGTTCAATTGCTTTCATCAATTTGTCACAAAGGCGAAGCCGAAAACACGAAGGAAAATTTCATAGCCTCCTCCAGTTTTAGTCAACGCTTGCACGATGAAATGGGAAATGGCCTGTACTGGTGTACGCCATGAGCTAAAGTATCGCATTTATTTCCGTTCAAATTTTTCGTCAACATATGACATGCCACGATAGCCCTAGCATCTATGGACAATAGTTATGACATCACAGTTGGTCATACTTGTGACTGTTGTGAGTGTGACTTGTGACATTATAATGCAATTTTAACAACAAATTACCAGGCTATAATAATCATTACTTGAGAATAGCCTAGACTATACGCACGTCGGGCACGGTCGCACGAATCTTCATTGACGGCCGCACTCTGCACATAAAACGTTTAGTAGGCAAATTCTGAAATTCGAACTGCGTACCAACGTACCGTACCCGTACCATCACACAAAAGGCGTACCGTACCAACGTAGCGTACCCGTACCATTACAAAAAAAGCGAACCATACTTCTTGGCAAAAATTGAGGCGTACTGTACCGTACCTGCGTACCGTACCGTACTGCCATCCTTGGTTACTAGCAAATAAGCAAGTTAAGTGGGTGAAATCTCGAAAGCTGGGGTAACGACAACGAAGACAAATTTTGACAACGACAACGACGACAAACTGTAAACGACAAATTTTGTTAGGAAGAATGTATGGTAGTTGTACAGTTAGAGACAGAAGACAGGGGCAGCAGGCCAGCAGCTAGTACCAACGTCACAAAAAACACAACATCTATAATTGATGGCAAATTTAATGCCACATCTTTGATTCAGAGTAGTTGCAATTCGTTTTTTCTAGAACCAATAGTTGAAGAAGAAGTAGTAAATTACATCAGAGCTATGAATCCATTAAAAAGTACAGGAAGACATGGAATTCCTGCAAAGTACATAAAAATGTCAGGCTCTGTTATAGCTCCAGTTCTAACTAACATTTTTAATGCATGCATATCAACAGGATATTTTCCAAAAGTGTTAAAAACCGCTGAAGTTGTTCCAATTTTCAAAAAAGGCGAAAGAGAGTTATGCAGTAATTATCGCCCTATTTCTATTTTAAATCCTTTTGCCAAACTTTTTGAAAAGTGTCTGCTTGATCAACTAAACAATTATTTTGTGAGCAATAATTTGATTAGTCCAAACCAGTATGGTTTTAAGAAAAATTGCTCAACAAATGAAGCTGTTTTAGATATTTACAATAAGCTACTTGACAATATGGATAAAAAGCTCATTACATGTTCTATTTTCTTAGATTTAAGAAAAGCATATGATACCATCAATCACACAATACTGATCAAGAAACTAGAAAAGTATGGAATTAGAGGATTACCATTACAGTTACTAGCAAGTTACCTGACTGACCGTCAACAGTATACAATTGTAAATCAATATAAATCCAAGTCAAGAGATGTTATT
Source organism: Trididemnum nubilum (assembly GCA_963965965.1). Taxonomy (NCBI): domain Eukaryota; kingdom Metazoa; phylum Chordata; class Ascidiacea; order Aplousobranchia; family Didemnidae; genus Trididemnum; species Trididemnum nubilum. The sequence continues at coordinate 1,345,476 of OZ014488.1, read as the reverse complement.
TGCGGTATTCCTCAGGGCTCAACTCTAGGTCCGTTGTTATTTAATATTTACATCAATGATCTACCACTTGCCTCAAATTCCACAATTCATCTTTTTGCAGATGATACAAACCTTACTCTCTCCCATTCTAATGTTTCAACACTGCAACAAAATATTAATGATGAATTAGTCAATGTAAGCAATTGGTTCAAGGTGAATAAATTATCAATTAACTTTAATAAAACTGAGTTTATGGTAGTGACAACAAAACAAAATAAACCTGAACTCAAAGTATCAATAGATAATAATCCAATCAAGCAATCACATCACATAAAGTATCTAGGTGTTCTCATAGACGACAATCTAAACTGGAAACAACAAATCAAGAAACAATGTTCAAAGGTAGCAAGGGGATCTTGGGCCCTTAATCAATTAAAACACTTTGTAGATGAGCAAACCTTAAGATCTGTTTACCACTGCCTCATATACTCTCATCTACAATACTGCATAAGTAGTTGGGGGACTGCTTCAAAATCAACATTAGCACCTCTCTTTATTATGCAAAAAAGAAGCATCAGATTGTTACCGTAACTGGAAGTGGATATCGTGAGCATACTAATCCTTTGTTCTATCGAGCTAAATGCTTAAAACTCAAGGATATTTACTCTCTGGAACCTGCAAAGCTAATGTACAAAATTCACAATAATGTATTATCTTTTGCAAATTCAGATAAGTTTAACCTAATGAAAAACTGCTATACACATAAGACAAGATTGAGCCACAAAAGCAACTTCTTTCTTCCAAGAACTAGAACAAGATTAGGGCAAAAGTCTCTATCATTCGCAGGAATTAAAGTTTGGAATGAAATTCCAAGCAGTATGAAAGAAGTTTCATTCTACAGATTTAAAAAAGCTGTTAAAGCCCATTTTTTATCAAACTATGAAACCGATAAAAGCTAGAATAACAGCTTTCTATTAGCAATGCAGTAGTAATTACAGGAAACATAGTTGCATATTTATGCTTTAGTTCAACAATAACCTATTTTTTGCTTGAATAGCATGAGTTTGGTGCATTCATCTATCACACATTTATTACAATACGTCATCTCTCATTTTGATGTGCCCTTGAATTATTAGTAATTTTGCAATAACTGACTGAGGTTGATATGTATTGGTATTGGAAATTGTACCAGTACTAATGACATATTGCCAAACAATACCAAACAAAGCAAGGAGATTTTTTTTTTCACTCTAATTGCCCACTTTAAATTCTATAAAACAAAAATAAGCATTATGAACTTTATTAATTTTATTTCTATCCAATCTGTAGTTGGAGCATTTTTATTTTTTAGTATGCTTAGAGTCAGAACACTTCTAATGTTGTCTTGCATTTTCTTTACATGGTGAGTTTTGTGTATACACTGTACAAAGTGCACATATCCTTGCAACACTTTGTTTTAATTTTGCGTAAAATTTTTTATCATAGAAAGTAGCAGACTGAGAAAATTTAGAAGCTGTTTTTTTTTAACCTTAACTTGGTGAGGTGGCAGTAGACTTAGATGACCTTTCGGTCCTTCGCTGTCTCCTCACCAAGTGACTAAATATCGCTTTGACTCTGCAAGTTTGTGTGTTTGGTTTTAAAGGAATTGCTTATTTCGATGCTTTGGTGATATACCTAGAGGAAGTTGCAGTTTTTTCTTGTGATATGACGTCACTTGGTAAATAAATAAATATGATGATGATGAGTTATGCAGCGCATTGGTCACGTTGTTACGTAACTATGCCGCCATTTTCGTGCCCAATGCTGATATCGCCAACCGTGCGAAGTTGAAAATAATGCAGTTTTCGCATATTTAAGGTAAAATTTGCCTCTTTATGTAGGTTCGCGAAAGAGAAAGTCATTCGAAAAACAATAGGAGGATTTCATGTGACGTCACACGCAAATTTTTGGCGCGAAAACTCAGCCAAATCTGAGTTGGCTGAATAAAATGCATTGGCTTAAATGGAGAAAAACCTCAAAAATCGGCTTTTCTCAGCCTTTAGGGCGTTTCACATGCTCGCTTGAAAATATGTTATGAAGAAATAGCAGACAGGCTATATCTAACTAGAAAATCAAAGGAACAATGACTGTAAGAGGCGTTTGGGGCAAAAGTTTAAAAGTAGGCCTATGGCCTACTTCGGACCAAATTGAACTTTCCAGGGCTGTTTTTTAAAGTGCATGATTTAGATTAGCCAAAAAGTTATTTTATAGGAAAAAAATAATTGCATTGCCGTTAATATTTTATTATTTTCAGTTATCTAGCTTGTTAGATTGTCTGTCAAATTCTCAAGATTAGATAAACCTACCGGTGATCAGAAGTGAAATTTGGTCAAAGCAACCAAAATCACCAATATGAAGCTTCTCAAAAGTCAAAACAAGGTAAGATTATTTTTATAAGCAGCGAATGAAATACTTTATCTGTTCAATTATATTCAGAGCAATCAGTTGTGTGCAAACTAGCCTATACCGGTAGTACAATAAATGATACCGGTAGTGTATGATTATACCTGATATGATTGGATTTGAGTGCATGATATTTTTGCAGAAGCTTAACACCAAGCAGTCTAGCATCTTTTGAATGCAAAGCAAGTAATTGTATCAAGGTGAAATGTTATTTCTTTCAGTAGTCATTTAGGTAAATTGGTCAATTAATTAGGCCTTACTTTTACATTTGTGGTAATTGTGATATAGGTATGCAGGTACCGGTATCCTGTATTGTATACTATAGTTTAATTACCTAGTTTTGTACTCTACGCAATAAGATCGATTGCTACTGGTGTGCTATCAGTCTATCACTTATTGTGATCAAGATCAATAAAGCCTGAGCTAGAGGCTAACAGGCTAAGGTTTAATGAAGCCCTGAACTGGAGGCTAGGCATAAATCCCTGACTGCCAAGCAATTTTGTTTAATTTTTAAGGGTTTTGTTTGCTTTTTTGTTTAGTCTACTTGGCAAATTCTATCATCCGATATTAGAGACAATCAGTGTTTGTGGAATTTGTAATTTTGTGCATAAACACTTTGTTTATTGATTCAAAAATATCTTTTTTAGAATAAAGTTAAAGTTATTTTATTTGTTGCAATCACAATAATAAACGTAAGATATTAAATCGAGGGAAAAAATCAGTGTGCAATTGCTGTGACAGGGTGGCTGTGATGGGACCTTAAGGTCTTCAAGTCAGCAGCCACCTTATAGTGCACAGGCTACTTAGCCCTGTCTTTTAAAGAAGGGAACTGAAAAATAAATGTGCATATGTTTCAAAATTTGTCACAATATATTATGAAGGTTTCCAATGATTTGTAATTAAAGCAAAGTAGCATGTTTATGAATCTTTGAAAATTGATTTCAGTAATGTGGCTCCGTTAGTAGGAAGTGAAGAACCGTTTCGTTTGTTTGCCTAGTTAAATGTTGAAAATGCTAAAAGTTTGATTGAGTAATAGAGGAATTTTATTGAGGATGACATTGGTGCATTAAATATTTTGATAACTTATGCATTACTTCAGTGATGGGTCATATAAATAAGTTTAATCTACCTTATTTGAGCAGCTATTTATTGATTTGATATGCGGCCAATTTTGGTTGGCCAGCAGTTACAAAAATTACTAACCAGCTCACGCTTTTCCCCTAATAACCCAAAACAGCATTTGCGAGGCCAGGCTCTGCTGGACAATAAAGATGTGTAGATGTAACAAAAAATAATTTTGTTAACGTATTATCGGGAAAGAGAAAAATGTTCAAAATTGTTAGTTCATAAATCTAAACCAATTAAAAAATTACAAAGTGATGCACTAGGTGATTACTAGTCAGCTATTGTGTACTGCATTTGTGCAGATTCAAAATAGAGCAACATGTTATGTTCTACTGGCAGCAGTTTTTGCAAGGGCAATTTTGCAAATTTCCTGTGCAATATCAGTATATCTTTTGCTATGACTTTTTGTAATGTGCAGGTATCTGAACTGAAGATTCAATTCAAGTAATGAATTGCTGTCTTTGCTGAGTCTGTTAACTCACCTTCGTTCCTCTCAATGAAGTGAATATGCTTGTGAAGTGAAAACAATGAACTACAGTCGTTTATCCGATCACATCATAGCCTAGTGGTTTATGCAGAATGCTGGAACTTCGAGTAGTTTGCTGTTTTGCTATTTAGTAGTGTGTGGCTTTGTGACAGTCATCAGTTCCAACGCGTTTCAAACAATTGAGTGCTGAAAAATACTTTTCTTTCATTATCAACATACTGGTACACAATCCAGATGCTGATATGCACAACTTGACTGAAACCATTGGTGTTCCCGAAAAATGGCAAACAATGCTAAATCGCGCTTTTTTATATGCATTACTATGTCTTCAATTCTTTTATCATTATGCTGAATGGTTGCTATATTGCCAAATCTTGTTTCAATCTCGCAACCAAGTCTCCAGTTCAAATTTAAGAACTGTTTTGAGCGAACAGGATAAATAGCATGTACCACTGCCTTTAAACGTATCACACTCCATCACATCCTGAAGTAGCACATCAAGTTTTTAAAGAGATACTGCTCGAAATTGGTTTTATTGAACAAATAAGAACTAGAGGTAATAAAAGCTGCCCCAAACCTTTTTCAACAATTCCGTTATTCGCGAAACTACGATTTAACCGCAGAAGTCTACATAAACCCAACGCGAACACAAGACTCTGTTTTAAAAGATTTCCAAAACACTAAAATATTGGTGAACACTATATCGTTCTGTAAAGTACATAGTTCTGTAAAGTATTTTTCACCTAACATGTGATACATTTAATTAAAATTTAACCAAATCATGAAAAATTGTAGGTGCCTTGCCAAAACAAAAATATTGAATGATTTGACAGTACGCTTATTCAAATGCATCGAAAAGAGTATCGTTAAAACGTATCAGCAATACTGTATCCATATCCGTATCGAAATTGTGGAATATTAAAAGTATCGCGTATCGGTATTGAGTTTAGCAAAATTGAGAGTATCGGTATTGCTAAACTAAAATTTGGAGGATCGCGCCAATCTTTACAGATACCGAACCATACAATGGTAGTGCCATACAATAGCACCTCTTTCTGTTGTAAATACCGTTTGATTTTTTTGTTTGTTTTTGCTGCATTTCGTTTGTTTAGCGAAAGACGTTACTTAGGCCTATATACTTCGGCCAAGATATCCTAAATTCAATCTTACGTCGATGGAAGTAGACTCAAAGGTTATTTTGTTCATTTGCTTAATCCTTATTGACAGTAAATTTATATTGAAAATATTATATGCGCAGATGGCAGTGCTGCCGTCGAGAGTAGACTCGGCCCGGTAGCGTAGCAGGGGGGGGGGGGGGGGGCTATAGCCCTGCAGACCAAAATGCACAGTAAGGAAAGTACCACGTTTAAAGCTCTTTGCGACTGTTTTTTGCACTGGAATAGAACATAGACTCAAAAAATGATTTGAAGCATATTTTAAAACGTTTATTAAATGGGAGAGGGGCTAATTTGTCAAAAATAAAACTCTTAAACCAGAAAAAAAACTTTGAAAAATGGCCAAAAATTGCCTTTGAAAAATGCTTAATATAAGTTACATCAAAAGATATATAAACTTAGGAACAAGGGGGGGGGGGGGCTATTCAGCATTAGTTAATACCAATCACTTCTTTCAAATTTCCTTTTATTAGCCGCCCTAATTATATCTTTTTCTATAAAATGTAGACAAAATAGAACATTTCTTGAGAGTTTTATTGAACTACCTGTATAGAATTTTATGATTTATCAGCTTGTAAATACAAAGTGAACTGAAACTTCAGCAAATGCAACCTCCCACGTAGCCCATTCATGCAACTAGTATAATCATGTTTTTGCATTGCTAATTTCTATGCCACGTTTTAACAGCATTAATTTTTATCAAAATGGACCGAAAGTTAAGTTATTTTTGCCAAAAAGATTACCTAAAATTAAGTTCTTTTTCCGAAAAATGAAATCTGCTCCCAGACCCCCAACCTCCGGCAGCTGAAGGCTTCACCTCCAGACCCTCCAAACAGCCCCCCTCATTACAAATTTCTGGCTACCAGACCCGGCGCCACGGGGGCAAACCGCGGCCGTGCCCCCCCAACTGACTGCTTGTGCCCCCCCAAACAAAAATTGTGCCCCGAAGAAATTAACAGGCTCGTGGCTTCTGGAGCGCAAATCGAGGTCCAAATTAGTGTTTTTTGGGGACTGACACCAGATTTTGTGACGTTTTTGGGATGAAGACCTTTTTTTTTTTTTTTTTTTTTTTTTTTTTGGAGAACACGTGGTTTTGGCCGGAAAAACCGCTTGAAATTCTGATTTCGGCCGGAAAACCCCTTGCAATTTCAGTGAAGACCTTTTTTTTTCTTTTTGGAGATCACCTGATTTCGGCCGGAAAAACCGCTTGAATTTCCAATTTCGGCCGGAAAATCCCTTTGACGTTTTGCTCCTCACCTTGTTTATTTGATCCAGACTGGTAGTAGGGTCAATATATTAAATATATGGTTTGAACCCAAAAAAAATTCCTACAAAAGGTTTTTCAACGGTTTTTTGTAGTATTTATCATCAAGAATAACATATTAAAAATCTAGGAGAAAAAAAAATTTTTTTGACATTTTTTATTGAAAAAAAAAATCTTGTGTTTTTCAGCATTTTGTTATTTAATAATTTACTTTAGCAAGTTTTGGCATTCTCTGTTTTAAAGTTAGGCCTGCATTTGAGGATTTTACTTCACGTTTGCATTTTTATTTGCGTTCGACGTCACAAGAAAACGGTATGCATGCCTACTGTTCACATATTTTTGTTTTACTTATGAATTTGTTGACGTAGCCTGAGTAGTGAGCAACTTGACTATGACTTTAAGAATCAATATTGAATGCATAACCATAACCTATAATTCCATTCTAATTCTTTTTTTTTCAGGTATGGACACAAATGCTTACGAAGACCTCTGCCCGATCTGTGACAAGGAAATTCAAGCTTCTGAAGCCTCCAGTATACTGCGTCAAAAGGGTGCTGATGGGATTAATGCTGCCAGTGCTAATAGAGGGGACAACATTGTTGTGACAGCTAGTCGAAAAGTACACATAGACTGTCGTAAGCGTTACACCAACCCCATCAATATACAGCTTAAGAAGAACAGAGAGGAAAGTGGGTCCTGCGTCACGAGGAAACGAAGTGCTCGAATTCTTGATGGCAATTTCGACAGTAAGACTGTTTGTTTTGTGGGACTCGAGTTCTCACGGACAGACCTGGCTTTAGTTTCGTTAAAACAGATGTTTTTGCAAGGACTATATTAGACTGTTGTGAGAGACATTCTGACGATTGGTCATTCGCCGTGAAAGGTCGTATTGAATATTACGGTGGCGATTTGCATGCTGCAGACTGTTTATACCATCATTCTTGTAGTGTTAATTTTAGATATGGATTTAACGTACCCTTGCAATACGGCAGAGTACCTGAGGCAAAACGTCGAAAATCTGGGCGACCGAAGGATGAGGAACAGGACCAGGCATTTCTAAAGATGTGTTCCCATCTTGAACAGAATGATGAAGAACAGTTAACGATATCAGACCTCAGATCTAAAATGAAGGAGTTTTTAGCAAATGATGATTGCCTTCCTTATGGATCACAATATCTGAAAACCCAATTACAGAAACGATACGGTGAATCTATTTATATAGCTGAAGGTCAGGGCCTTCATGGCATTGTCACTATGAGAGAGAAAACATCCGAAATCCTCCGATTTCATTACCTAAAAACAAGGCATGAGGATGATGAAGAGTCACAAAAGAGAGAAATAATTAAAACTGCGGCAAGGCTCATCAAAAGTGACATCAAAAATGATGTTCCATCTGTTAATGATCACTATCCAAGCACAGACGCACTCAATCTCGGTCCTGCTCTAATGTACTTGCCTGAAACTTTGCGAACACAGTTGAGTTCCTTATTTGTAGGAAAAGACACAAAGCGAAAGGTTGCAAGTATTGGCCAAGCTGTTGTCCAAGCTGTCAGACCACGAGCGGTGATTGCACCATTGCAAATTGGTCTTGCTGTTCAAGGACATCATTTGTACAGGTCGAGATTTCTTGTTGATACTTTACACAATATGGGATATTGTTCTTCTTACGCAGAAGTCCAGAGGTTTGAGAAGAATGCAGCTGATTGTGTAGCGTCAGAATCCATTGTTCCAGAGAACACAGACCTACTCGAAAGTACACTGTTATTTGCAGCTGACAATGTTGATCATAATATTATCACCCTGGATGGGAAGGGGACTTTCCACGGGATGGGAATGATTGCTACCTTGACACCGGGTCAGAAAGCAAACCGTATGATTCCAAGGCACAACATATCACAACTCAACATCACAGAGAAGACTAGGATTGGAATCAAACAACTCCGCTTTGCCAATAAAGCGCGTCGTGACATCTTGTTTCAAGATATCCCCAGATTTCTTGATTGTGATGACAGGATTGACATTTTGTGGGAGCTTTCATTCAATTTCAAGCAAACCCTGCCCAACTGGCAAGGTATGATGCACATTCTTCACCAAGGGAACGATCATCCTGGCCAGTCGTCGATAGTGTTTTTGCCAATGATAGACATGTATTCTGGGGATAAAACGTGCATTCTGTCCACATTAGAGTATGTATCCAATATTGCCTTCAAACATCACGTTCCACCAGTGATCACATTCGATCAGCCACTGTACTGGAAAGCTTCCGAAATCATTGCTGATGCACCTCAAAACAGTCACCTGAAATCAATTGTTGTAATGCTTGGTTGTTTCCATACGTTCATGAACGTACTTGGAGCAATAGGCACACTTATGGCAGGAACGGGGCTGAAGAGGATTCTTGAAGAAGTCTATGGAGAAAACGCTGTTGTCCATATGATGACTGGGAAATCCGTCCAACGGGCATTCCGTGGTCATCTTCTCATCACTAAGTGTCTGAACCAAATGATTGTGTCTGAAGTATTAGATGAACATCCGAACTTGGGGTCACTTGTAGACAAGGCTGAAGACATCTATGAATCGTTAGTAAATGGCGAGTCAAATTTGGATAGTGCTGTAGCATCTGATACTCTTGTCAGTTTGAGGGAGGCGTTGGGCAATAAGAAGACTGAGTTGCGTGCAAGATCTAAGACCAGTCAACTGTGGTTGTGCTACCAGTCTATGGTTCGGGTAGCGCGAGCACTAATCGAAGCGGACAGGACAGGCCATTGGCAGATGCACCTTCGTGCAGTTTCTGACTGTCTACCAATATTCGCGGCTGCAGGGCACTTCAATTACCTGAAATCTGCTCACTATTACATCCAAGAAATGAACCAACTCCCGAACCGACACCCAGAGTTATCTCAAAGGTTTCAACAAGGGTACCATGTTATCCGTCGCTCGAATCAGTTTTGGGCAGGTCTCAGCTCAGACCTAGTTATTGAACAGAGCCTAATGAGATCGCTGAAGACGTCGGGAGGTTTAACGCGTGGAACCGGCATGACAGAAGAACAACGATCCTTGTGGACAATGTCGACTCCAATCACGTCGGAGTACAACTATGCAATGCAGGAATTCAATACACTCTCCTACACAACAAGCGAACAACACAAGGAAGCAACACAGGCTAGGGTTCAGAGAGACAGTTCTGATCTTGAAAAGCTGAAGACATCACTGGCTGGTTATGCACCTTTTTCTCAGGATCAAACCCTGAGGAATATTGTGAATGGTGTTGTGGCCGAGGATGACGTTAATGTACATGAATTCGAAGCAGTCGGAAGGAACATTATGGACAAAATGATTGGACAGTCTGTTTTCTCAATATCTTTTAAGCGGAAGGATAAAGCCAAGACATTTGGAAACATCTCATTAGTGAAGTTGACACCTGAAAGAACGATTGACCCAGGTTTGCTTTTTCAACGTTTCCTAGTTGTTTCACAACTAGGGGTCTTATCTCTCGAAGATATCTTGAAGTATGAACTGAGCCCGTTCCCTCCAGCACTTTTTGAAGCAAGGAAAGTGCTCCGGAAGCCTGATAAGCCTCAACTTGCGAATGCTATCACAGACTATGCAACCAAGGCAGTTCGGGAAATTCGTGAATTCATAGGAGACACTCCACCAAAAACTCAACACTACGTCATAGATGGAGGTTCACTACTACAGCGGCTACAATGGAAGAGGGGAGAAACCTACGGCTCCATTGCACAATCATATGCTGAATTCACGACTCGGCGTTATCAAAGGGCAACGGTTGTTTTTGACGGGTACCTAGGAGGACCGACAATCAAGGACAACACACACCAGAGGCGTGGGAAGAATGTGCATGCAGTCATCAGCTTTACGGAAGAGACAGTGTTTGATGGAAAGAAGGATGAGTTTCTCTCAAGGGACACGAACAAACAAAAAATGATCGACCTGATCAGTGAAACACTTCGGGGTAAAGGCTGCGAAGTGATCAATGCCCCAGGGGATGCTGATGTTCCGATTGTGAAGGCTGCTGTTCTTAGTGCAGTGTCACACTCGACAACTTTGATTGGAGAAGACACAGATCTGTTGGTCCTGCTTCTTCATTATGCGCAACAAGCAAACAAAGATCTATATTTCCGTTCCGACAAGGCAAATGCTGACAAAGTGTATCATATAAACGAACTGAAAATGGTGATGGGTGAAGAATTATGTTCCCAGTTACTTTTTATACATGCCTACACTGGATGTGACACAACATCAAGAATCTTTGGTGTGGGTAAGAAATCTGTCTTTCACAAGCTGGTGAAGGGTGATGCTACTCTGAAAGACTGTGCCAATTACTTCTTCTTCCAAAGCAGACAGCAGCATCCATTGTGAACAAAGGTTGTCAAGTGATGGCTGTGATTTTTGGGGGCACGCGGACGGATTCCCTCTCGTCATTGCGCTACAGAGTACTAAGAAAAAAAGTAGTCTCTTCCCAATCATTTGTGACACCAGAACGCCTACCACCTACTGAGTCATCAACAAAATTTCACTGCCTAAGGGTTTACTACCAAATAATGGTCTGGCTAGGACAGGAGAGTGATATGGAAACTTGCGGGTGGGGTTGGAAACTGGAAGGCAGTCAGTTTGTGCCAACAGAGTCGGACATGAATGCGGCCCCAGATTCCCTCTTGAAGATTATCCACTGCAACTGCAGAACTGCCTGTAGCACTGCCAGGTGTAGCTGTAGGCAGAATAATCTACCCTGTACCTCAGCATGTGGACAGTGCCAACTTGATGCCTGTGACAATACGTACAATCAGTCATTACTGGATGAAGATGATGACCAGGACTTATTAAGCAACTGAATGTAAATAACTTAATAAGTGGTGTGTGATTCTTATACTGCCAGTGTTTCACTATTGTTTTTGTTTCATATAAGTCTCTCCATTATAGTAATGAGTTAATTTCATTTTGAATTGTTTTAGTGAATTCCTTACCACCTAAAACCTAGGGATAGACGCCAGAATTAAAGCTCTAGCATGAATATTAAGTGAATTATTGTCATTATACTGTTTTGGCGGCCATATTGAAAATGACAACTTTCCGGTGCTCTGATTCTCCTAGATTTTTAATATGTTATTCTTGATGATAAATACTACAAAAAACCGTTGAAAAACCTTTTGTAGGAATTTTTTTGGGGTCAAACCATATATTGACCAGACTATGGGATAAATTTCTCGTGCCCCCGTGCCCCTCTCGAATTCACTCAAAATAAACTTCTCGTGCCCATCCAAAATTTATTTCTGCCCCCCCCCCCCCCCCCAGTCACGCTATCCTGGCGCCGGGCCTGCTGGCTACGCGCAAATTTTGAGTGGTTAGGCTCGAGTAGGATCCATTGAAAACCACGCGATTCTTCATATTCGATAGATTTGTGATGGTCAGGATCAAAATTTAGCCGAATTTGCATCAATTCTCGATAAAAATCTTTTTTGGTTTTTTCGACTTTACTCAATTAAAGGACGAAAACCAGTTCAAATTTCATGAAAACCTTTTTTTGCTTTTGGTCTTTACTTATTTTGTGACGAAACACTGCTCAAATTTCCGCTCCGGAAAAGATTATTTTGTACGATTTTCACCTATTATTTGGCCAGAATTTGACCCAAAGTCTACCACCTTTTTGTATGGGACAACAGCATTGCTTATGCTCGCTAACCTACGGCCTGCTGGCTGAATGCGACCCGCCAAGGCATTCTATCCGGCCCGTGGCCTTTTATTGTCAATTGGCCGGCGACCTTTTTTTTTTCAATGATAGATATGCAGCAATAAATCGCCGATATGATTCTCATCTCCTGGCGAAAACCTTTTTTTGTAGTCTTTGCCACCGATTCGCCTTTTTTTTTCTTTTGGTCTTCCATCAATTCGGCCGAAAAAAGGCTTGAATGTCTGGCGAAGACCTTTCTCTTTTGGTCCGCTGGAATGGTGGCGGCCCGCTGGAACGTTGTTAGGACCAGTACTTAAATTGTAGGGGGACGCGTCCCCCCATCGAGAGTTAGGCATCTCCCCATCGAAATTTGAGCGTTGGATGATCAGACGAAAAAGAGCCAGCCAGCATGAATAAATCCTACCAATTTTGGCCGAAAATAGTACCAAATTGCGGTGAAGACCTTCTGATTTTGGGTCTTCACCTGATTTTGAGGAAACAACACTTCAATTTTTGGCGAAGACCTTTTTTTTTTTTTGGTCTTCACTCGAGTTAGGGGAAAGAAGTACAACTTGAATCATAATTTTCACTAAATTTCATGCGCATTCCGAATGCGTTTGGTCAAGGCTGCAAAAGCGTCTCCCCATGCAAAATTTTACAATTTAAGTACTGGTTAGGACTGAATGTGGCCCACTAGTTCAAAAAATTGCCGACCCCTGGCTTATACGGTACTATGCCTGTTTACTTGAAAATTTATTTTATTCTTCGTTGGTACATTAATTTGTGACTTTAAAATGCTTTAACTTTGAAATAAACGCTACTATTACTACTACTGAAAAAAATTGCTTCTCAGCGGAATAGATAATTAACGAACTTCGGAATAAAGGCAAAGACCAAAAACGCCCCTCTCTTAGTTTGGGCGTGTTTTTCTTCTGAATTTGAAGGTTCTCACTCCTAACTGTTGTTGAATTACGCCGGGTAGCGCTGTTCCGCAACATTAAACGGTATTTGCGTTAAGATCCAACTTCAACGCATAAATAAGCTTGAGCCTTCCTAGAAATGCAAAACTTTGGTGTTCAATACCCCTTCTTTTCCCTTTAAGAGCTCTGCATACAACTACACCTTGGCACGAAATTGGTGTTTCGTTTTTGGTTTGCTGTAATTCACTTCCTGCTGACGAACTGCAATGATAGCATATCAGATGGATCGAGCGCCCTCTTGCGTTCAGTTAAATCAGTACTTTCTTTTAAGAGGTCATTATGTACAGTATACCTAGTACCGTACATTGAGTTAAATCAGAAATGCAAATTTGAGGAAAACTGGATTTGTTTGCTGAACTTGATTTTTTTTAATTCGTCAGTTAAAGCTTGGAAAAAACAACAAATTCGAAAATGTTTTTACCCCGTAAAACATAAAAGTCATAATTTCGTGAAAACAAAATATTATGGAAGAAAGTGGAAATTGACAAAACACAAGTTTTCATTTTGGAAGCAAGTTTTGGTTAAACTTCTCATTGTGCTAGAATCGATCAAAATGACTTAATTAAACCTGAAAACGGACTCTAATTTGACGAAATCAGACCTCTCGCCTTCAAATTAAATAAACGTGTAATGTGGCTCAGGCCGCTTTTTTGATTGTGCTACTTTCAAGTTAGGTAACCTCCTGATAAGTGCAAGCTAAAAATATCGTAAAATGTTATCTTTCGCGTTTCACTTAATTTCTGCTTCAAATAAATCTTTTATTCGTCGGCAGCGTGGCCGAATGGGTAAAGACGTCGTTTTTACGACGACTCTGATCGCAGGGTCATGAGTTTCACCCGCACCCTGGTCACGTTGTTGCGTCCTTGGATAAGACGCTTTACGATAATTATCTCTGCTTGGTGGCTTCGAACAAGCAGCAAATTTACGTGGGAAGAAGTCTAAACGTCAACAGGAAAGCTTGGAAAATGGTCAACTCCTAAGCGGGTGCGGATTCGTCCAAAACATAGCGCACCGTCGCTTTCTCGTGATAGGAGGATAAAGATGCACCAATCAATCATTATACTCGCTGCTCCACGCCGAAGCGTGTAACAAGTTTGCGGGCCCATCTCTGCGTCATTGTACCTGCGCCGGCAAC